>OX366512.1:16519143-17946143 GCA_947256265.1 Acronicta leporina
TTCATCAAATCTACTTTATTGCTTTTAATCCAGATACCAAAGCTTACTTCCAAATTATCAAAATAACTAGCTTCTGCCCTCGACTTCGTCTGCGTGGACTTCAGATAAAAAGAAGCCCATGTGTTATTCCAGACTATAATATATCTCTGTGCCAAATTTTATCCAGATCTGTTGAGCCGTTCTGGCGTGAAACAGTAACAAACATCCATCCATCCATCCTCACAAACTTTCGCATTTATAATATTAGTAGGATCGATACAATAAAATATCAGGTAGGTAAGTATTATTATAAGTATTTCTTCTGTGAATCTTTACGGATATTCTCATACTAATCCATTTATATCGGCGTTGACATATTCCATCATCGCATCGCTTAGGTACTTATTAAGGTACATACAATCAATGACAATCATATTTCGCAGCATTCCAAAATTTTTAATCCATTCATGTCATTGATCTTTTTACATCTTTTCTTGTTACCAAAACCATGATAAAAGTTTACTTCATAACTTTTTGTCAGTAACGCTAATGCAAACTGTCTTTTGTACAGTCACGAGCATCAAAATGTATACACTTACTAAAATTTCAAACAGTTTTTTTATGAAATGACGATTGCAAACTTTGACATAATAACAATATCGTTAAAGCATTGGTTCGAAAATACTATGTTCATAACATCATAAAATTTCAATTAACACATTAAGAGAAAATCGCTTTTGAAATTTGCCAAGTGTATACATCTCTGTGCTCGTGACTGCGTGACTGTACATAAGTTCTCATAATTAATTCCTTGTCCTATCCGTTTTTGTTACACTACATTATTATTAAGTGCCTCACACCATTTCTTTTGTAGACCCACATTCTGACCTGTAAAAGAAAGTCGTATAAAAAATCCTCTTTTTATTAGATGGATTAAATTTTAGTAACGGCATAATATTTTAAATAACATCCGGTTTTTGAAGAAATGCCGAAAAACTTTGATGTATTAAGGATGTGTTACATTTAACATTACACAGTTTATTAAATAATAATTATAGCAAAATAATCTATTGTATGTTTGAATACGGAGTAAGGTCTATTTTAGATCTCGCTGATAACTTAATAGCAAACAAGACTGGCTGCTTCGCTTAGGTATTTGTATTGGTGATGTAATGTTACTCGGTAATGATTTCGATGGCCATTACATTTATGATTCAAACTGAGAAGTTACCACCTACTTACACAAACATAAATATAATAAAATAAATAAAATAAAATAAAAAAGCCTTTTATTCCATGCTAGTTAAATTTACATCCAAATTTCATAATTAAATATAATTTAAGTATCTATTCTATTCAAAGAGTTAAATAAATCTCATTTTAGTTGCAAAATAATATTAATAATAATTACATTTCAGTCTATTCTTAAATTTCTAAACACTAAATAATTGAGTATTTCATAATTAGATATTATTTTTCATTTGATTTTAGTTAATCGTTTGTATAATATATATTATTCGATTATTAGCGTGGACCCCCCTCGGGTAAAGGCCTCCTCCAAACAATTCCATCTATCTCTGTTTTTGGCTACTTTTATCCAATGTATTCCTGCAACCTTTTTTATGTCCTCGTCCCACCGTGAGTAAGGTCTTCCAACGCGGCGCTTGCCTGTGGGACCATTCCATTTAGTGTCATAAACAAACATAAATATAGAGGTATTAAATTAATGTACCTACTCTTATTTTCAAAACATAATTGTTGTATATTTTTAACGAGAATTGATATGATCGTTTTATCATTAATTCTAAAGCAATTAATAGGTAGGTATTTAACCTTAATACGTTTCCAGTTTGCGGTTACATGAAAAAAACAAGATAAGTATCGCTAAAAAGGATTCAGTCATTCAGGTAATACGCGGTAAGGTAATTCAGGACATCATTGTTCTTATAAAATTACGTGATTTGATAAAACCCACTGTAGATATGGAATTACTTTATACATAACAAAAAGAGGATATTACATGCTGGGTTTCAGGGTTTTTCAGAATCCGGAAAATATTCGTTAAGTTCTGTAATTAATAATTTTTTGCTTTGTTTGTCATTTTATTTTACGTGAATTAATGAGTCTCGGTAATTAATTTTGGTCTGCAATGTGTACGGTAGTATCACAATATTTGAGGTCCACTTATAACTGAAATAATATTCCAATATACCGTGGGAGAGCCATGTTTGGGCACGAATGGGCCGGCTCGACCGGAGTGATACAACGCTTACATGTGTTTCGCCGAGTGAGTGAGGATACCGGAGGCCCAAACCCTTTTAATAGGCCGGCAAGGCACTTGACACTTCTCTGTTGTTGCGAATGTCCATGGGCGGCGGGAATCTCTTACCATCAGGCGATCCGTATGGTCGTTTGTCCTCCTACCTCATAAAATAAAATCTTCAGAGTACGTCTGTTTTCCTCGAGTTAGTCAGAGGTGTAGATAGTAATTATAGTGGCAAATTTCACGAATCCCGTAGTCGTGACCAAAGGCATATACTTATTTACTAAATGGCAAGTTCGGTTTTTAATCGGTAGCCCGACATAATGCCACCTCCGTAGATTGCATATGTAGGTAGGTAGGTACGACACATGAGGATTTTCCTCAATGCGAGAGTTAGTTCTAGATGGTAACTATCCTTTATTTATACCGTCATCTTAGGGTCACCATTATAGAAAACGTTATTTCAGGGCTTTATAGGGAACGTATAGGTAACTAATAAGAGGATACCTAATTGTGAATAGGTACACAATTAAAATCGAGTAAAAATTATTGTTACTTACTTAATTTTAAGAAGAAACAGTCACAGTATTAAAAAATATATTTCATAATTTTTAAATTATACTTCTATAACATACCATCACGCCTGTATTCCCCGAAAGGTTAGGCAGAAGCGTAAGTACTAATGTACGCCCACAGTTCGCCGGTATGTTTTTTATGTCCCATGTAGTAGGGGGCGAGCCTATTGCCATTAACCGGGCACAAATTCCAAATTCAGAGCTACTACTGGGAATTTCATAGAAAAACCCAATAACACTTTGCTCGACCTGGGAATCGAACCCAGAACCTCTAGCGTAGCAGTCGCGCTCAGGACCACTTGGCTAATGAGGCAGTTTTTCAAATTATACTTCTATAAAGTGAATATATTTTTGAGCCCCTACGGACCACTTGCAACAACTTCTTAAACGCCTGTATTCTCCTGATGGGTTAGGCCATTAGTTCCCAAAGTGGTTCAGGTAGACCCCTGGGGTCCAAAGGAGACTCGACGGAGGTCCGTCCGGAACCAGCTAAATTTTGAAAGGGGTCTATGAGAAAAAAGTCTCAAAGTAAACCTCTGGGTTAAGCAGAGGTAGAGTAATATACACCTATCATAACGATGCTATGATAGATGGTGTCTATGACAGAGCGAAGTGGAGGGGTCCACTTCGCTCTGTAATAGACATCGGTTTTGGAAACCTTACACTCACTCATGTCCATTTGCAGTTTTCTCTGGATCTTAAAAACAGCAATGAAAAATAATTTAGTTAACATGCATCGTTATGATAGGTGTATATTACTCTACCTCTGCCTAACCCAGAGGTTTACTTTGAGACTTTTTTCTCATAGACCCCTTTCAAAATTTAGCTGGTTCCGGACGGACCCCCGTCGAGTCTCCTTTGGACCCCAGGGGTCTACCTGAACCACTTTGGGAACTAATGGCCTAACCCATCAGGAGAAAACAGGCGTGATGGTATGGTATGCAATGTCTAGTCCCCAGTCCCCACAAGGGGGCGTCGTCACCCACTTTGAGAAAGCCAGATCTTGGCGGTTGATTCTGATAATTTCAAACAACTATTGATTTCTTGGTAGTACCAGTTATCGATATCTCGGCAGACTTTGTTTAGTCAGTGTATTATTTATATATCTAATAGTTATTTACATTCAATTTTTTATGCATTGGTAAATTGTGTAATAAGTACCTAGCTTATGCATTTAGAGCTAAAGTGTTATAGTGCTAAAACGAATGACTAATGGATTTGCTGAACAATGACGTGATATCTACACAGATAGAGATTTGGCCGCTTCCTGACTTGGCGGTGCGGTATCGGTACGATTTCGTTTCGGTATACCGCATCGGTACCAAAAGCTTACCGAGCGCCTATATTTGAATGCACGCTTCCTGATTGGCGCGGGCTGCGCGGGAGCGGGGCGGTAAGCGAGCGGCATACCGCGTCGCGGGTCGGACAGCCAGTAAAAGCCTACATGCCGAGCGCACACCGCGTGTATTTGGTAAACAAAATGGCCACATGATGTACCCAATACTTCTTTCTTTTTTTACGCAATCGCAAATACGCGTAACACGCTAAAGCATCTTCTTCATCTGACGACGACATTCTCGCGACGCGACGGCACAAACGATTCTGCCAAGATCCTACTGTTTTATACCGAAAGCATACCGACAGTATACCGCCTAGTGAGGAGATCTGAGCGACATTAGTAAAGTCGCGGTATAATATAAATTACTGCATACCGATACCGCACCGCCAAGTCAGGAAGCCGACTTTAGTCTATAAAAAAACGAATGCAAAGTCGAATCCGTACATAATATTTACTCTAAGGGCCACTAATTGCACCAGCTTCTTAAATATGTTTAAATTGTATATAAACACAATTTTTCATTGTCATTTTGTGTTTAAATACAATTTAAACACATTTAAGAAGTTGGTGCAAGTGGCCCTTATTGTTATAGGTACACACATAATTGGTTTAACCTCTTCGACAAGATTATTCTTTTATTTTACTGTATTTTAAAATGGCGTTTAGCATTTTATATCTAATAGTACTAGCTATGCCACAGCATGCTCATTTTGTCATACTTAAACCTTCCCATGTTTCTTCCCACTTTGGTGAGTTAATGTGTGTGCACATTAACTCACCAAAGTTTCATCACAATCAGACGAATGTTTTAGGATGCATAGGGGACAAACATACAAAGAAAGATTATTTATTTATATTGATAACACAACACCAGTCATGTATACTCGAAGGGGTAGGCAGCGATGTACTGATGGTCTACAAGCACAGTTTTCGGTAAGTATGTCGTAGTTTGTAAAAAGTGCGTGCCTGTCCAAACTCGGGTTCTTGCTACTGAAAACTTCATAGTAAAACAATTTCTTAATAACATAACTCCACCTGTGGAATCGAAACCAAGACCATTAGATCAGTGAGGAAGAGGACTTGCCTCTGGAGGTAATTAAATACCTTTATAAAGATACCGTAAGTAATTAATTAGGTAGCAGTGGTCTTTACCACTGCTACTCTTTCTGGATCTGGATCTCACTCACTGGACTCATTTGTTTTTTTTTCTTTTTATAATTTATAAGTTGTATGTAGATTAGTTATAGATATTTAATTCATTAATGAACTCGTAATTTATAGAAAAAATAAAGTAGGTAGGTAAGTAGAAACCCAAGTTTTATTACTTACGTATATATTTTAACGTAAAAACTCATTATTAGTCATTTACTTAGAAATTCAATGTCAAATTACTATAATAGTTCATAGGTACCTCAGTAATAAAAGATCTAAAGTATAAATAGACCGATAAAAAATTCAGTAATTACAAACCAATTTCCTTACAATATAGATCTAAAAGATAGTAAAAAAGTTTATACAGAATAAAAAAATATCTTTGTTTAAATTTCTTGAACGTTCCATTTCATACATTCTAAATTCAAAGGTTTGTGTTTTGGTTCTGGTTGAAGGCGGTAGCGGAGGCGGAGGCGGAAGCGGACGCCTTGCTGAATGAGCGACGTCGGTTATCACTGCCGCTGGAGCGACCGTCTCTGTTGTACGCTAGCTCGTGGCTCCCACTTCCATAACTGAAAGAAGTGAAGATTTATATGAATTCATTAGCGTTCTTCATAAAACCAAATAAACCGTTAAAAACCGGTTATAGTTCGCGCAAAATAACTTGACCAAAAACTAACGGAGAGGGGGAAAGTTTGCGCAGTGCATTTGCGTGCAAAATGTACTAAAAATCGACTACTGCGCACCCATGCCCACCAATCCACCATTTTGGTTCTAGTTATTTTGCGCCAACTGTAAGTTTATTAACTCAGTGTCTTACTAATTAAACGGATTGCAATAGTTACTAGTTAACGTTGACAATTTACTCATTATTTCCGCTTGTCATGTACAAGACAGGTTATTGTTATCCATAAAATTATCTTGTTTGAAACCATAACAGTATATTTTTGTTTTAAAAAGATAATAATCTTTATAGACATATTGTGATATAAGGATAGCGATGAAGGATAATGTTGTAGTGTTAAAGGCTACCTATTATTTTTTAAACTTAAGAATGAGTTAAATTATGCAAACAGCCGGGGGCTTGTATTGTTTACAATGACATTGTAACAAAACCTTTGTGCCATTCGGAATTTCGGTTTTTCTCACTAGCAGGCTAGAGTTTGAAGGAGCTAAAAACATATCGTCGTAATGTAAGCTGTTCGGTCATTTATGCATACATATAAAAATGCATGATGGTATTATGGTAAATGCGCGATGGTATGTAAATTTGGAAGGCACCAAATAGCCCGGAAAGTCACCCATTCGATGGTCCGACCAAACCAAATCTTGTATAGGGGGATCCTTGCATGAGTATAATTGTACTAGAATGTCCACCAACAGAAAACGATAGCAAGATGTCGTCAGGTCATTTACATCTGCCCCATAAAATGGTACTAAATCACGATGGCTCCGCCTAGAAAGGACCAAGAAGATGATTGTAAATATCAGCCTACATATAGTACAGTTCGATACTGAATAGGTATAGTTTGATACTTTTTTTAAACGTTGCTGCACACTAGATTTTGTTCCTGCATCATGGATGCTTCTATAAACAAATTTTCACATACAAAAACCTACTACCTGTAGATCATACAAATTTGCTTCGTGTGGGGATCGAACCCATAAAATGGGGCGCAGAATTCGATCGCTCAGCCGCTAGGCCAAACGTGGCGTATATTGATTTACTTGCTAGTAAGTGGGAGTGGAGTTACTTGCTACTAAAACCAGTTTAGTTGCCCGCTGGACATAAATAAGCCTTGACCACAGATGTTCCGATGAAATTAATAAAATAATAAATAGCTCGGTTGAAATTGACTTACGAATAGTCTATGATTACTATGGATGCTTACTTATACGCAAATTAGATGGACGAGCTTCACCAAACATAACATACCTATTCTTAGAATTGAAGTACCTAATACGAATAGGTAATAGTGTTTGTAAAAAAAATGATAGAAAAACATTACGATTTGTTGTCAATCAAACGAAACACAATGGCATTAATTGTTAAGCCGGAAGTGTTGTGAAGTGCTCATGTTTACTTTGTGTTATTTGGCTTCCTTAAAAATGATATAACTACATAGTTCTGGTCTAAAAATTAAAATCAATCATCATCATCCCTCTACCGATTCGCTGTTTTTTAGTGTACTCCTAATAGTCTAGCCAATGTTTATATGTTTTTTTTATTCACAGAAATGTAGGAAATTTGAATAGGAAAAGTTCACAGGTGAAACTGCGTACGAGTCGCTGGTCTAGTATATTATAAATGCGAAAGTTTGTGAGGATGGATGGATGGATGTTTGTTACTCTTTCACGCCAGAATGGCTGGACGGATCTGGATAAAATTTGGCACAGAGATAGATTATAATAGTCTCGAATAACACATGGCTTTTTATCTAGAAAATTTTCATCTAGGTTGGATCCAATGCTGAAGTCCACGCAGACAAATTCGTGGGCAGAAGATAGTTTACTATATAGTGCTAGTCTAAGTTTTAATGCAATAGTACCTATAGTATGGTGCATTGCGCTACCGTTAGCGGTTACTATAATTTTGAATAGGTATTCCTTGTACAACATAATTTGTTGAGACTTGACCTAGCTACCTTGTATAGTAGTAGGTACCTAGGTAATCTATGCTCCTGACACATGATACTGTTGTTATGAGAAACTAGCCAGCTACAAATGACAATGATTCCACAATAACATTAAAATATAAGGCGGTTAATCCTATTATTACTAGCTTTGTTTGGGGACTTTATAACGTAATAATACGATCATTTGACTACCGAAGTCATGTGCGTATTACATAATCAACCCACATAGAGCCCCACTGCTGGGCGAGGGTCTCCTCTTAGAATGATAGGGGCTTTTCGAAGTCATATCATATAGTAGTATTAATAGTTAATTATTACGCGCTTAAACGGTGAAGGAAAACATCGTGAGGAAACCTGCACTCCTGAGAGATTTTCTCAACGGCGTGTGAAGTCTGCCAACTCACATTAGGCTTGCGTGGTGGACTATAGCGTAATCCCTCTGATTCTAAGAGGAGTAGAGAGAGGTTTTCTTTAAAAGAAAAAAAAGCGCGGTTCTTTTCCGGACCCTCTTTTAAAGCTTACTAGCAATGCGGATCGCACATAGCTAGTATGCTAAGCTATATGCTTGGGTTACGAGTGGGTTCACGTCGGTCACAGATAATAGAATACTAGCGTCGGTAGTGCAATGGGTGGGGTTCGAACCGGCAACCACATGATCGCAAGTCCGATGCCCTAGCCATTAGGCTACCGACGCTTCTAATCTAGTATAATGTTATTAACCTATAGTCCACCACGCTGGCTTAGTGCGGGTTGGCAGACTTCACACGCCGCTGCCCCCGCCGTCGAGAAAATCTCTCAGGGATGCACGGTTTCCTCACGATGTTTTCCGTCACCGTTAACGAGTGATAATTAATTATTAATACGCGCATGATTACGTGAACAACATGAACTGGAGACCTACGACATGGCAGTCCAGTGGTCCATAGCCTCCCATCGGTGGCTCTGCTAGAAAATAAAATAGAGATGTTGGAACAGCAGGCAAGGCATTGTAATATTGAGCTGGCAAACATTCCTGAGCGACGTGGTGAAAACCTGGTAACCGTGCTGGAATCAATTGCGAATGTAATTAATATAACTTTGGCTAAAAATGACATCATTGCAATTCACCGTGTTCCTCATGCACATGCACAGAATAATCGCCCCAAGAACATTATAGTGAAGTTTACCACCCGCTTGCTTCGCGATAATATGCTAAGTGCATATCGGCTATCCAAGAACCTAACAACCGAACGCATAGGCCTCACCGGAACACCGTGTCGCATCTACATGAATGAGCATTTAACACTTCGAAATAAAATTTTATTTCGCAAATGTCGTGAGGCAGCCAAAGCTAGTAAATTTAAATACGTTTGGATCAAAAACGCAACCATTCTGGTTAAAGAAACAGATGGCGCCTCTACAATCTCGATTCGTACGGAAGCTGACATATCAAGTAAAATCAAATCAAGTAACCTCCCAGAGAATATTACGAATACTAATTAATTCACCTTTTAATTGTTTGATAATAAATAATAAAAAAGAGTATCCAATTATGACTGAAATACTGAGTATTGCGCTGTCTTGTGAATTTCTGCCTTTTGTTTATTTGCTTTGTATAACACGGTACTATTTAAAAGTATATATTATAATATCTTTTAACTTCACTTATGCTCGAAGAGTTAAATCTGATTATTATTATTCATGGGAGCTGCTGCTGATCCGCGGAATGTTTCTATATAACTATAATTGTCCCTGCGATTTTGCTGTTTTTACAGGAATAATTGCTAATATCAAGTTTTTGATTGCACTATTTATAGAATTTTATTATTTTGTAATATTGCAAATAATATCTTAATTTAAAACCACTAAATTAATATTTTTCATCAATGGTTATTACTCATAATATATCTATATATTACCAAAACTGTCGAGGGATCAGGACAAAACTAGACACCTTGTATTTAAATATATTGGCATACGCATATGATATCATTGTTTTCACGGAAACTTGGTTGACACCTGATATTTCGGATAACGAATTTATTGACCAACGTTATTTGGTATTCAGATGCGATCGTGATCGTATTGTAACTAAAAAAAAGGATGGTGGTGGTGTCCTTATAGCAGTTTCCCGAGAGTTTAAGCCTTCCTGCCTTTCATTATCGCCCCCGTTAATTTTACCAGAGCATATATTAATTAAAATACCTTCTTGTAATGATAGTTACAGTTTAATTTGTGCTACTTACATACCACCAAATACCACGGAGGAAATTTGCACAAATTTTATCAATTCTTTCTCGACCTTGTTTAATGATCCTCATGTGGAGAATGTTATTTTAACAGGCGATTTTAACATGCCGCATCTTAAATGGATCAAAAAGTCTTCTTTCATGGAATGTACTACACATACTCCTCTCTCTGGTGCATGCCGTCAACTCTTAAACTGTTGCTCGCAATTTAATATGAGACAATACAATCATTCAACTAACTGTAGTGGTCGCATTCTGGATTTGTTTTTCAGTAATACTCACTCTGTATTGTTTACCCCGGATGTTCCCCTCTTGCCAATTGACACTTATCATCCTGCCTTCTATATTCACTTACCGTTTATAAATACAGCACGTATCACAAAAAGGAAACATGCAAACCCGCTCAATTATTATAGGGCTGACTATTGCGAGATAAATAGAAACATTGGGAATGTAAACTGGAGTGGTTTGTTTGAGGGATTGACGCCAGAAGAGACAGTCTGTACTTTCTATGAGGAACTTCACAAAATAATTAAAAAGTACACACCCACACGCAAACAAAAGAATTTTAACTTTCCCATCTGGTTCACTAATTCACTTATACGCATTTATAAAAATAAAACTTATGCGTGGACTAGGTGGAAAAAACACCGAAATATATGTGATTATGAACAATTTTCTATTTATAGAGCCAAGTTTAAAAAAGAAGCTGATGAATGCTATAAAAAATATATGAAATCAGTTGAAGATATTATTCCCACTAATATTAAGGCTTTCTGGTCATATGTCTCAAACCGTAAAACTACAAATAAAATTCCGTGTACGGTACACTACAAACAAAATTTTACAAGTGATCCTACCGACGCATGTAATTTATTTTCTAAATTTTTTCACTCAGTGTACGAGCCGTCCACGTTTGACCCTGATTCATGGGAACCTCCACCTTCAAGTTCTGGTCATGATATAAACTTGTCGAAACTATATTTTCCCTTAGAAAATATACGTAACGAACTAAAAAAACTGGATCCTACAAAAGGGCCTGGCCCGGGCGGTATACCTACAATATTTTTGAAAAATACTTATAGTACAATATGTTACCCTTTATATTTATTATTTAATAAATGTATCTTATGCGGAGTATTTCCTGATGTGTGGAAACGCGCTAATATTGTACCCGTCCATAAAAGTGGTTCTAAAAATGATGTAGAGACGTATCGTCCTATTTCAATATTATCTGCATTCTCTAAATTGTTTGAAAGGCTAGTTCACATTGAGATATATCCGTTTATTCATGGTATTCTCATAAAAGAGCAGCATGGATTTGTTAAAGATAGATCTTGTATAAGCAATCTCTTATTATTTACTACACAACTTTTCGAAAATATGGATAGCAGGCAACAGACAGATGCGGTGTATAGTGACTTCCAGAAAGCATTTGATAAGGTCGATCACAGATTGCTTCTCAACAAAATCGCTTTCAATGGTATCCGAGGGGACCTCCTTCGCTGGTTTGTTTCCTATATAACAAATAGAACTCAGAAGGTTGTAGTCAATGGATTCGAGTCTGGCTGTATTCAGGTCACATCAGGTGTACCGCAAGGTTCAATTTTAGGGCCTTTACTATTCATTTTATTCATAAACGATATACTTAAAACACTGTTTTCAAAATTCAAAATTTCTTTTATACGCCGATGATTTAAAAGTTTTCAAAACGATCTCGAATGAAGAGGACTGTATTGATTTCCAACTAGACCTTGATCGATTCTCTAACTATTGTTCTTCTAACAAATTGTACCTTAGCCTGCCTAAATGTCACAGTATAACGTTTACTAAAAAGATAAATATTATTAATTACGATTATCGTCTCGCCAACAGTATTATTAAAAAAGTTACCTGTCTTCGTGATCTTGGTGTACAACTGGACTTGAAACTTCATCTGGATATTCATATAGAAAAAATAATTAATAAAGCATACCAGATGTTTGGCTTTGTGATGAGAGCATCTAGGGATTTTCGTCGTCCTTCTACTTTTCTATACTTATATAAGTCCATAATAAGACCACAATTAGAATATGCGGTACCAATCTGGAATCCTTACTATTCAAAATACATTGAAATGATAGAATTGGTTCAACGTAAGTTCCTTCGTTCTATGCAATATAGATGTTTTCGAAGTAAACTATCCTATCAGACACTACTTAAAAAGTATGACCTGATCACATTACAGTCAAGACGCACACTCCTTGAAACTATGACCTTATTCAATATATGCCGTAACAAGTTTGATTGTGTGGACCTGGTGAATAGTTTATGTTACCTGGTACCTCGTACAGTGCACGGGCGGGAAGTACGCACTAGGCGACTGTTCGCTACCAGCATTTGTAAATCCAATGCTGGTGTGCGGTCTCCACTCCGTCGTTTAGTTGATATATACAACAAGCAATTTAGCGCAGTTGATATTTTATTCCTTAATAAATACACATTTAAAAATAATGTAATTAAAATTCTTAAAGATCGGCAGCAGTCATCATAAGTATCAGCTATGTACTATTTTATTATCTCTTTTCAGTAATCTTAGTGGCTATTTAATTTGCCCAGCTTACAGTTTTACGTCTGCTAACAGTTTTTTTTTTTATATTGAATATGGTAATCTGTGGAAAATGTAGTGGGTAGTATATTTGTTAAGTTTAATGTTAAGATGCCTTTGTTTAGATATAATGTGCTACTGTTTGTTTTCCCTTATGCAATAAAATAAAATAAAAATAAAAAATAAAAAAAAATAGTCCATACCCTAAGGCTATTACGAAAAATATGAGAAGTTACAGTAAGAGAGAGCAGCTACATGTCGGACAGTTTTCTTGATGGCCTGTGAAGTCTGACGACCCAAATTAGGCTAGCGAGGTAGACCTGTATACCTCAATAATTCTGAGAGGAGACCCGTGAGAGTGGGACAGAATATTGGGTTGATAATTGAGTATTATATATACAGAGTATTATATGTCGCAGTACTAACCTCCCGCCTCCTTGCTCGTCACTGCATCCAAGCCGCTCCCTGCTGACGCTGGCGTTCTGCTCATCACTCCGCCCGTACGTGCCGCTGTTGGTGCCGAACCCACTAGGATTGTAGCCTCGCTTTGTTCGTTTCAGTGCTTCGAACCTCCAATCTAATACCACAATTATTTATACTTACATACCATCACGCCTGTATTCCCCGAAGGGTTAGGCAGAGGCGTACTAATGTACACCCACAGTTAGCCGGTATGTTTATGTCCCATTTAATAGGGGGCGAGCCTATTGCCATTAACCGGGCACAAATACCTAACTCCGAGCTGCTACTGGGAATTTCATAGAAAATCCCAATAACACTTTGCTCGACCTGGGAATCGAACCCAGGACCTCTAGCGTAGCAGTCGCGCTCAGGACCACTTGGCTATTGAGGCAGTTCATTATATATAATAATAAAGACGAATAACATTTTAATCATTCTTAATCGGGCCTATAATTACTATACTTCTTCCAAACACTATAAAATATATTGTTGTATCAAATTCAGATGAAACTACAGTTGAGTTTTGTTTTTTTTTATTCTTGATAGGTCTATGCTTGACCGCCAGTTCGACTGTTTCAGCCAGTTTCCACTCAAGGTAGCACAATGTAACGTGTATGGGGGGAAAGTAGGTAGCTTATAAATGAAAATCTAGAATTTATGGTGGTACGGTGAAGAAGAGAAATCGTTAGGTAATTTCTAAGGAACATACGTTTCTATTTCTGCCACTTACCTCTGCCCTCCACAATCACAGCCAGCAGCACCATGAAAATGAACACTGAAGCTACCTTCGCCATTGTCACACGAATCTAGTACATTTGTCCCCCACATGTGGTATATATACGAGCCACATCCGCACAGGATGACCCGTGCCCATCGGATGTCACGGTGTGTCAAAATGCCACATTTTCGTTGACACACCGTGATGGCTATACAATGGAGATGCGACGGTTTAATTCACTTTTGACGGATTGTTTGCTGTACTTGACTTTGGGCACAAGAGCCGATTAAACATAGTTTTGAATGACCTCAGAAATGTCAGAGGAAGATCATACCGAAATATGCAAAATTATATAAATCCTGACTATAAAATTATGATTGAATTTAATTACTTGTCAACAGTAAAGTTCATTGTTATGAATACTAGCGGCCCGCCCCGACTTTGTAATACAAAGTCTATCTGATAGAGGAAGGTACATTATTATAGATATATATTACTAGCTTCTGCCCGCGACTTCGTCCGCGTAGCGTGATGATATATAGCCTATAGCCTTCCTCAATAAATGGGCTATCTAACACTGAAAGAATTTTTCAAATCGGACCAGTAGTTCCTGAGATTAGCGCGTTCAAGCAAACAAACAAACAAACAAACTCTTCAGCTTTATATATTAGTATATAGATAGGCAACTTGGAAAATTGGTAGAAAATACCTTGATTTCCGTTCTCTGCCTAGCATATTTTTTCCCTAGGATACATTTTTGAACATGTTGAAATCCGTATTAGTACGAGGTTATTAATGCGTTAAAAAATATATATTTATTTAGCGCTTTTCTCTACCCTGATAGCTCTTGGACATTTATTTATTTATTTATTAGATAATAAGGTACAAAGTAATAATATAAAGTATAATGGTGTCCAACAAAACTATTCGCTGAGTTTGTCTGTTGGATCACTTTTGCTAATCATTACTAATACTAAAACTTACAATTATTATAAGTATTTATACATGTATGTTCAGTATATATTAGGTAGGATATCATAGTATACGGTAAATGCTAGTATAGAAAAATATATGTACCCAATAGTAACATAGTGGTAAGTAATTTAAGTCAACATTATGGTAGTGTACTAAATAGATATTGTTTTAGCCTTCTCTTAAATTTATTTTTATTTTTTTCATCCCGGATTTCCTCGGGTAAATAGTTAAGTAAATAAGGGATACGCTTATTTAATGATCGATCACCATACACATAACCATTGAAAAAACGCTGTATCCATATATCTAGTAGTTATTGTAAATATGTAATATTCCGAATCAGAATCCTTGTTCAAAGCATCGATAACAATAGGCTTGTTGTGCCTACGGTTTACCTTCTTGTTCGCCTCCTAAGAGTTGAAGCCTGAAGTTAAATAGCTTATAACGGTCCTCGAGAACTGGGCTATCAAATACAGTATGATTGTTTCAATTCCAACAAGTAGTTCCAGAGATTAGCGCGTTCAAACAAAACATAACAAAACCGGTTATTGGCAATAAACTCATCCTCTCTATTATATGAGAATCAGACCTAAATATACCTATACATGTGGACTGTGTGTGTGCCTCTGCCTAACCCTTCGGGGAATATAGGCGTGATGATATGTTTAATATTATTTAATGTAGCCTTACTTATGAAAAACTGATCACTTAATGATTGTTTTGACTTACATCAGTAATTTATTAGCTTACACGTTATATTGGCCCGGCCAATCTTGATGTTAACAATGACCTTGTCTAGTCGGTCGTTCGCTTGATTTTTTCAACCTGTTTTTTTTTTGTAAACAGTCATCATTCGTAATGATAAAAAAGAGTTCGGCTTAAACCTTTCGGAACCAACTGAGCGTAAATGTTTGCTACTATTGATCCGCCCGGCTTCGCAAGAAGTGTGTACAGTTTATTAGGTTTTACGTGGAACTGTTGCTGAGAATATACCTACATACTAATTATTTTAAAAAAAGGATGTCAATGTCATCAATGTCATTGTCACAAGCATCATTAATCCATTTCTGTTCTTCATCTGTGACGGCATAGATCTCCTTTCAGAATGAAATGGGTTAGGCAATGACATTATATAGGTAGTATATGATTGGGGTTAGACATCTGAGGGTTACACTATACTTAGTCCACCAGGCTAGCTTACTGCTGATGTCAGACTTCATAAGCTTAAGGCATGCAGATTTTCTCACAATGTTTTCGTTCCATCTAAATTAACCATTTATTATTATTATTATAGGCATACATAACAAGATAATTAACCCTTTATACAGTTCCACTATTGGGCACTGGTTTCCTTTTAAAATAAGTACTAGGCTATAGTCCACTACGCTAGCCTAATGCAGAAATCTATATACTAATATATAAAGCTGAAGAGTTTGTTTGTTTGTTTACTTGAACGCGCTAATCTCAGGAACTACTGGTCGGATTTGAAAAATTCTTTCAGTGTTAGATAGCCCATTTATTTAGGAAGGCTATAGGCTATATATCATCACGCTAAGACTAAGTAACTATTCCACGCGGACGAAGTCGCGGGCGGAAGCTAGTGTTAAATAAAAGTAATAATATTTATATTTCAAATAACCTTTAAAAAGCATTTTTTTCATTCTTCAATTAGGCACAACAGTGCGATTTAAAAGGTTATCGTCCCAATATTCGAAACTGTAATCAGACAAACAGCCAATCTTTTATATCTGACTCGTTAGTTGTTCTGGGAGAATGTATAGAACCGAGTTCAACATTTAGCGTTTCCTTGTGCTTTGATAATTCTCAGAAAAAATACATGACTAAGTAAGTAATGTTAACGTAAGGGCACAAACAGAATAGATAAAGGGTATAATAGTATCAGTCGAATCTGAGACAAGAAATCATATCGAAATTGGAAGTCGCAACAAAGAAGTTCCTGATGCAGAAAATACGAAGAAAGAAAGACACTTAGCTCTACCTGCCAATCTAAAACTTAGGCCCACTTGCACCAACTTCTTAAATATGTTTAAATTTTATTTAAACACAATTTTTCATAGAAATTTCGTGTTTAAGTACAATTTAAATACATTTAAAAAGTTGGTGCAAGTGGGCCCTAGAATCTACTTAGCAGTATCCATTTTGACCGCTAGATCAATAGGCAATTGAATAAATAAAAAATCATCAACCTATATACTGTTCCACTGCAGTGCCTATAGCCTAACTCTCTCCTATAGACTACCCTCTCATTTGAAGGAGTTTTACAGTGAGAAGGCTAGGCTATCGTCCACCAGGCTAGCCTACTGCGGTACTGCGGCAGACATCACACAACATCAGTTGAGAATATCTCTCAGGAGTGCTGGTTTCCTCACGATGTTTTCCTTCACTGTAAGCGAGTGATAATTGATATTAATTTGTTAAACATTATTCTGAAAAGTCAGAGGTCGAACTCAAGAAAAGGTGTTGAGTTCGAATCTTTGGCAATTCAACGATCATATCACTAGGCTATCAGTGCTCAAAGTAGATAAATACAGTTTATAAATAAACTATCTTCTGCCGGCGGCTTCGCTCACTTGAACCAAACAACCAGCAAACCAACTGTGATGATCTCTTCTTTGTATGGGTCTCTATACATTAGAGAGGTCAAGCTGTATCTCAGGTTCTGTTTAATTATTTGAGATAAGAAGTATACCAGTTTTTTTAAGTTGGAGCACATACATTTCTAACAGTGATAACTAAATTAAAATCTATTCAGTAGTTTTTGCGCCAACCCGTAACAAACAAACAGACAAGAATTTTAATAATCTCATTTTTGGGTCCGAGACGTTTAAATACCCTAACACACTTGTTTTTTTAAAGACACAGCTTTTTTACAATTTTATATTATTAGAGATTAAGTTTTCAATTCAGTCCTGTATGTGCATAGAAATGCAATAAACATTTGAGTCCGAGTTATTTATAAATCATTTGATAACACATGCGCATAGAGCATCAGTTTGGAGATTCTATAATATCTCTGACAAAGATTTACCAATTAGTATTTAATAGTCCTGTTTTTTTCCATGATAATTAAACCTGCTTTCAATTAACCTTGTACCTGACCTAACAGATGGAATTATGATTTGAGTCTGTTTTTATCAACAGGATGACTCAACCGGCTCTCAAAATTTCAACCTTCAAAGTGACTTTATATGGCTCATAAACTTTTTTATTAAATTAATAGTAAAATTGTGAGATATAAATATCACTAACATAGTGATCATCCAAATCCGGAACTGTTTTAGGCCATACACATCTTTGTTCTACGAGGGAAGCGAACTGTGATTCGCAGCGGAGAAAGCAACTCTGTAGCGAATGCACTAACATTGCATTACCGAATAGAGCTCAATCGAAGCTCTTAATGTATTTTTCCATCCTTCCCATTCCGAGAGGAGACTCGTGCTAAGTAGTGGAACAACAAACGGGTTGATGATGTTAAATATAACCCCTAATATTTTCAAAGGACACTCATGCAGTAGCTGCGAGGCATGTTATCATAACATTGTAATTTATTCATATTAATGTTTACTGAGATTTATTCATATGTTACGACTAAACATTTTTAGGCATTAAATACTGACGCATTATAAATAAAGCGGTTTACATACATTAAAACAACATCGCTAGAACGTGGTCATGTAGGCGAGATAGATCAACATCTTTGCTGTTATAAAATCGTAAAAAAATGCGTCTGTAGGTATATTGAAGATATAAAAAAAAACAAATTGGTTATCTATATACTAATATATAAAGCTGAAGAGTTTGTTTGTTTGTTTACTTGAACGCGCAAATCTCAGCAACTACTGGTCCGATTTGAAAAATTCTTTCAGCGTTAGATAGCCCATTTATTGAGGAAGGCTATAGGCTATATATATATACAGTCGACTCTCGTTAATTCGAAACTCGAAGGACTCTTAAAATATTACGAATTATCGAGTGTTTGAAATATCAAATGGTTCGAAATTTGTGAGAGAAAATAAATAAAACTTCGAATTATTAAGTGTTGATCAATTATTATTTATTAACTGCTATTCTATAATAATGACAAAAGTTTAGAGGTACCTACCTACATAGTCAAACTAATCAAAACAAAAACAAAGGCTCGTGTACGTTGATACAAGTTTGAACTTGTCGCAAAATGTACTTACAATCTTTCCGCCTCTTTCTCTCTGCAACTTTGAATTGTCGAGTGTTGGACGCCGATAAGTTCGAATTAACGCGTCGTTTTGTTATATAGCAATGATTATTTCGTTCGAATTACCAAGTGTATGAAAATGTATTGATTTAGTTCGAAATATAAAGAGATTTTGTAGGGAACTCGTGATCACTTTGAATTATAGAGAGGTTCGAATTATCGCAGGTTTGAATTAACGAGAGTCAACTGTATATTTTTTTTATGATATAGGGGGGCAAACGAGCAAACGGATCACCTGATGGTAAGCGATAACCGCCGCCCATGGGCACCCGCAACACCAGAGGAGTCGCAAGTGCGTTGCCCGCCTTTTAAAAGGGTTTGGGCCTCCGGTAACCTCCTTCACTCGGCGAAACACAACGCAAGCGTTGTTTCACGCCGGTTTTCTGTGAGGCCGTGGTATCACTCCGGTCGAGCCGGCCCATTCGTGCCGAAGCATGGCTCTCCCACGTGAGAAATCATCACGCTACGCAGACGAAGTCGCGGGCTGAAGCTAGTAGAGTATATAAACGTCTCCGAACCCTAAAAAGAGATTTTTTAAACTCTTGTCTGTTTGTCTGTTTATTACTGGTTAGCGCAAAAACGGATCCTGAGCTTATATACAGCTTGACCTCTCTTATCTATGCATACGCATACGGAATCCATTTCTGATCCGCGTGAGCGAAGCCGCGGGCAAAAGCTAGTTAATTATGTATAAAATTTGATCGCTATTTGTTTGATATATTAATGGGAATCTTATGAAGGGCTTATGATATATTATGTTGTTTTTATTAGGAAAAAAGAGTAATTTATCTTTTATGTCATTGATATGATCACGAGTTTTCGTGACTAGGGATTTAACTAGATCATGATGTGAATAATTGATTAGTTCATAATATTACCTTATTTATGAATAATACGGAAGCAATCATCCTTACAAAAAAAGATTCTAGATTGAAGTAAAATATTTATTAATTAAAATATAACTACGCCTAACTTCTATAGTGATTTAACATAATAATATGTGTGGTATAAAAGCTCTACTAAAACAATTTTTAATAAATTACATTGATTATTTTTCACTCTAAGCTATTGTATAGCATTTCAATACTATTTCACTTTACCGACCCCAACCGTACCCTTTACCATGCCCTTTGCCGTCATCTTTGCCCCCATCTTTGCCCCCATCCTTGCCACCTTTGCCACCCTCTTTACTCTCGCTGCTATTACTGTCGGAGTTGCTGCCTCCTCCTGCTTTACCACCACTTTTGCCGCCTTTGCCTCCAACATTGCCACCTTTGCCGCCGTCCTCTTTACTTTCGCTGCTACTGCTGTCGGACTTGCCGCCGCCTCCTCCAGTTTTACCGCCACCCTTGCTGCCTTTACCATCATCGCCTTTGCCTACAAATAATGAATAAATAAACGAATAACTGAATATTTCTCATTTTTTATTTTGAAGAATGAAGTAAAATCTTGTCCGAACTTATCTCCGAGAGAAAGAGAGAAAGAGACTTGAAATGTATGAAACCATGTTACCGCTTGGGAAAGTAAATTTCCATGGTTTGTTTTAGGATTTTTTACTAATTAAAACATTAGAACAGAAGAAACTGCCTCGTTAGTCTAATGGTCCCAAGTGCGACTGCTACGCTAGAGGTCCTGGGTTCGATTCCCAGGTCGCAGCAAAGTGTTATTGGGTTTTTCTATAAAATTCTCAGTAGTAGCTCGGAGTTTGGAATTTGTGCCCGCTTAATGGCAATAGGCTCGCCCCCTATCACATGGGACCTAAACATACCGGCAAACTGTCGGTGTACCTTAGTACGCCTCTGCCTAAACCCTTCGGGGAATACAGGCGTGATGGTATGAATGTTAAAACATTAGAATTTTTAGCAAAAATACAACAATTTTTTTATGAGGCTGTTAAGAATGACAACAACAGACTTACCAGGCGCTGCATGTATGCACACAGCCAGTACTAATATTGTGAGCGCGATGATAGTTAAATTCTTCATATTGTAATGTATCTTCGTTTGAACTAAAACTGATTGGTTTGTGTTACTTACTCGATCTTGTTCGACTGTGATTAACTGTAATCCAACACTCCTTTAAATACTACTGTCAATTTCCCATTACAGTTTTTGTCCAAGTAAAAGGTCCTAGACAATCTAATCTATCTTAAATTACCGATTATAATACAACCGATTTACTTTAAATTACGTTTTTGCTAACTGTTAATTGATTGGAGATTAATACTATCAAATGATTATTGGATCGATGTACGCCATTTTCGGCTCTATTAGACTACGTTAGATTCGAAATAATGTAATCCCGAATCGAAGGCGTATTAATTAAGATGCATTTCATTAGTTCTGGTGATGATCAAGTTGAAGGTAGCGATAGTTTGGTTTGAGTAGATAAGTGGAACTTTTCGAACGGTGCACACGACTTAAAGTCAAATATAAATCTTTTACTTAGTAATTTTTTGGACTAATCGATTTTTTTAAAGTGAAGCTGTAAGAAGACAAATCGTTGCGAATTTTATTTGTCTCTTTAATGTATTAGAAATCTTTGTGTTTATGAAAGTTTATTAAATGCATCACCGACCGCTGAAAAACAGGCAAGTTAATTCTGAATATCCACGTAATGCTTTTCAGGATATACATTTTAAAGAAATGGTCCATTGTCATGTAATCGGCATACATTTCGTGACCCCGCGGAACGAAACTTTTGTTCGCCGGTAAGATGCCGACCACACCTTCGGCTTTCGTCTGTTTTTTAAGATAACAGTGCTCGTGCTGATATGGTTTTTCTCTATCCTTGGGAATTTTCCTGTGTAAGAGGTAAATCCATCTACTTTACAAATGTCCAGGAGTTTCCGCCCGGGATATATGAATAAATGATGAAGATGAAGATTTCTACAGCTTAAAAGTCCGTATTTAATAATAATATAATATCAATACTTATTAGATTATTTCCAAGGACACAAATTGGTATTACCCATAGGCACTAAAAATGGTACAAATTGTATATAAAAAATTTAAGACATACATCTTAGTTCCGAGGTCCTTCAAAAATTCAAAAAGGTCAGGTGCGTAGTACTCGCCTGGCATTTTGGATATAACATAACATAAGTACCATCACGCCTGTATTCCCCGAAGGGTTAGGCAGAGGCGTACTAATGTACACCCACAGTTCGCCGGTATGTTTAGGTCCCATGTAATAGGGGGCGAGCCTATTCCCATCAACTGGGCACAAATTCCTAACTAAGAGCTGCTACTGGGAATTTCATAGAAAAACCCAATAACACTTTGCTTGACCTGGGAACCGAACCCAGGACCTCTAGCGTAGCAGTCGTGCTCAGGACCACTTAACTAATGAGGCAGTTAGTTATTGTGGTATATCCAAATGTGGATGAAGCAATAGAAGTATGTAAGAACAACTATAGCAGGCGGTAGTTTCTGTCTTTCCCTGTGTGTATTTACAATTAAAATGCAAATCAGTTTCGGTATCTTCACAATCTCAGGAATGCTGATGACATTACAATATAGCCTGAGGATGTGCTTCAAAATTGTCTTGTCTCGATACATCAAAGATTGTAGGGCCCTACAATACCTCCTCAGCTATAATAAGGAAGAAATAGCTAATTGAATTTAATATCAAACAAATAAGCAAAATGATTTTTGTTACTTCTTTTTAATTAGTTTCCTTTAGTTCTTTGTGGCTAATGTAATAAGTATAAAGGTTTCATTAACTATAGGTACCTACTGAATGTTTCAAGAAAATCTTTATTGAATCTATACTAATATATAAAGCTGAAGAGTTTGTTTGTTTGTTTGTTTACTAGTCGCGGGCAGAAGCTAGTCTTATAATATATAGCTTCTGCCCGCGACTTCGTCCGCGTAGCGTGATGATATATAGCCTAGAGCCTTCCTCGATAAATGGGCTATCTAAAACTGAAAGAATTTTTCAAATCGGACCAGTAGTTCCTGAGATTAGCGCGTTCAAGCAAACAAACAAACAAACAAACAAACTCTTCAGCTTTATTATTCTCTTATAATATACTAGCTTCTGCCCGCGACGTCGTCCGCGTAGCGTGATGATAATTATATAGCCTATAGCCTTCCTCAATAAATGGGCTATCTAATACTGAAAGAATTTTTCAAATCGGACCAGTAGTTCCTGAGATTAGCGCGTTCAAGTAAACAAACAAACTCTTCAGCTTTATTATTAGTATAGATAGATTAAAATCTGTCTGGCATATGCTGAACCCTTTGACTATATTTGGATATATATTCAAAGGCTGAACCAGATCCTTTTCGTCGCAAATATGTACTTATCTACATTATATTTTTTTTTTGTGTTTTTATTATAGTTTATTCTTAGCATTAAATGTACTTGTCTTTAGCTTTACTGTCGTTGAATAAATTGTTTCTATCTTTCAAATTATGTCTATTTCTGTTTGTGTGTTTTGTTGTGTGTCTATGATATTGAGTGGTTTCATCAAAAGATGTCAAAATTAACTAAGAAAAGTTTTTACTTTTATGTGATCACATTATCTGCTGAAGGCACTCACTTGGTTGGATTGCGAAACTGAGTTGCGTTAGTGATTATAACTGTTATAAAATCAGATACTGTTAATCAAATTAAAATACTTTGTCATTGAGGGAGAAATAGGCATTATAAAACAACAGTATTTTATGAAAACAATATATTGTAAGTATTTCCTAATACATATTACATTAAAAGTATGGCGAACCGAAATTATTTATTTTATCACATTGAGCTTTTGAATTTTATTCTAATGCATCTTCAGGTGTCGGCTTAGCGTCTGAAACAACGAAAACAATACTAAATTAATTATAATATTAACACTTGGGTACAATTTCGATGTTTTAAAGGAAAACTCAAGCACTAAAAGGAAAACCTATTCTATGTCCAAAGTTATGAAAATTGTTATTTGTTATGCAAGGCTGCTAAGTCGTTTTTAGGCGCGAGTACTTGTAATCCTGAGCGTTGTGAGGGTTTCAAAGGTACGAGACGCAGAATAACTTTGCTGCAGAGCGAAACACACAACTTTTTACCTCACTAGGTACAAGAAAAACAGCAAATATTAAATGAGTTTGGCATTATGTACCGCTTGCACTACCTCTGCAGGTGTTAAATTTATATCTTCGTCGCTACTGGACTCACTCATAATAAAATATGTCTTACGATTTTATCAAAAAACAATCTAAAATAAGTGATTTTCATGCAGTCGTTTATTACTTACTAGCCAGTGCGATTATTCTAAAAATGCGGTTGGCGCATTGACATGAAATAAGTATTTATGCATTTTCAGTGGACTCGGCGGTATAGAAAATTATAAAATAGAATGGTTCGAATTTTAAAAACTCTTTCCACGCTAGCGGACAAAATGCACTTTTGCACGCAGATTTCGAATAACACCGAGCTTGGGAGGTGAAAAATATCTTTAATTTATGAAAAAGAGATTGTAGTAGATGTAACGTTCATAATTACGACAAAGTGTGTTTGTACTATTACATTTACAATCAAGTGGGTGAAGTGCTGTTCTCCTACCTAGGCAGAATAGCCTGTATTAAGGGGTAACAATCCCGAACCCCTCTTTTAATTGTGTTATAGAGGACGAACCAATAGCCATTAAACACAAATGCAAAGAGCTGCTATTAAGAATTCCATTGAAAAATCCAATAACATTGCTCGACCAGGGAATTCACTCCAGAACGTCTTGCTTAGCAATCGTACTTACGACAACAAGACTATTGATAGCAGTTTGCGCATTTAACAATGGAGGATGTAACAACAAGGGAGTGAAGTATGTAGTCAAATAGAAATACAGCATGTTATTTACCCGTATCCGCCCTTGTGACCACCGTAGCCGCCTGCACCAGCACTTGCGCTGGAGCTGGAGCTAGACTGGGCGCTGACACCGCCGAAACTGGTGCCGCCACCGCCATTTCCACCGCTAAGACCACCACCGCTTCCGTGTCCACCTCCGAGGCCACCGCCATGTCCTCCTCCGAGGCCACCGCCACTTCCGCCGCCGAGTCCACCACCGCCTCCATGTGCCCCTCCGTTGCCGCCTTCATGTCCACCAGCTCCGCCGTGTCCTCCTCCATGGCCACCACTATTTCCACCGCCGACACCACCGCCGCCTCCTTGTGCTCCTCCGAAACCAGCGCCATGTCCACCAGCTCCGCCGTGTCCTCCGCCGAGACTGCTACCGCCTCCTTGTCCTCCTCCGAGGCCAGCGCCATGTCCACCGCCGCCTCCCTGGCCTCCTCCGAATCCAGCGCCGCCTCCCTTACCGCCGCCGCCGCCGGAACCAAATCCGCCACCACCGCCACCGCCGAAGCCACCGCCGCCGCCACCACCACCACCGCCGCTCAGACCACCTCCGCCATAACCTGTAAATTAATAATAATAAACCTTACTGATTACTGAGACTTACGTGAATATTAGATATTGAAATGAAACTACTTTTTTGGATTTTATCGCGGTAATATATTATTTAATTATTTAATATCAATTTATTTAATTATTTCATATCAATTTATTTAATTATTGAATATCAATATACCACGATAAAATCCGTAAAAAGTAGTTTCATTTCAATAATAAACCTTATTTCGATTTTTGCAAAGTAACTTTCACAAAGTATAGCGTATTTTATTCTTGTTGTAATTAATTATATTTAGTCATTTCTGTAAATTACAAGTTAAAATTTTACTTTTTTAAGTTAGATTACACTGGTATTTCCTAACTGATGACCTCTGAGAGGAAACACCGAGACGAACTCAGAGGGTCATGGTCTCTTTAAAAGACCAGGCCGTAGTAGCATTATGGATGAGATAATATGTGAGCTTTACGCGAGAGTTGAGTTACACTATAACATTATGAAAAATATGTAAACAGACACCTAATACTTTAATTCTATGAAACAAAACAACCCATAAGTCGCACAAATGAAGACCTGCATGAGGTCATTGTCATATAATTGAAATTTCAAGTACCCACCTACATAATTACTTTTATAGAGTACCTATTTTAATAGCCCTATTGTGTTGTTTTGTAACTATTAAATATTTTCACATTTTTTACAATCTGCTTTATGAATTTATGAAAAAGATATTATAATAAAGGATAAAAATCGGTATAAAATCTTAGGGACTCATAAGTACTTAGGCATTTTTAGTTTTATTTTAATCAAATTTGAAATCAAATATTTTATTTTATTATTGCTATTATTTTCAATGATTTAATAGAAATAATTATTTAAAAATATTGTTTTCTAAGAATAAGTGGAGGTAAATACCTGGTGCAGCGTAGGTGCAAGCGAATAGCCCTAAGGCAAGTGCTACAACTGTTAGACGAGCCATGTTGATCTGTGCCTCCCAGTCGCCCGACCTACCTTATATACAGGCTGGCTTATGTCATGGACATGAACGCGCAAATGTTTATTAGACTCTTCACTTTTTGTTCGCGCGCTTTTTTTGTCATAATTATTAAGGATCCGTTGAATTAAAATGTAGATACTGATTTTATTCAGTAAGGATAAAACAAAGTGTAATATAATTATTATTGACTGCACTCACATGATAAAATAAATTTTGATCTTTATTTAGGTAGAGTTGAATATTAAAACTTTTTATGTGACAATTCATGAACATTGTGATAGCAGATTTTCAAGTGTTTGCCAGTACTTAATCAAATATTGTCAACATCCTCTCGTTTTTACACCATACTAGTTCAAATATTAAAAATGTAGGTACCTATTGCTATATTGTTATCATATCATACAAATATTTGTTCTGGGCGGAAATCGAACCCGGGACCAACCACTTTTAGCGACAAAGATTGGGTTCCGTTCCATTTGCAGATAAAGTACCTACTGGAAATTCTTATTTAGAAGTTACGGTAAAGTTGAATTAGATTTCATTATTCTGTATCAAAAAATATACCTACTATCATAGACATCAAGGTGGGAACTCTGTCTAGAACGAATACGTCTATCTGGGACAAACTATCCAATGAGGTAGGTCCGAAAAGAGAGTTACATACTTCGAGAAAGAGGTCACTCGTCGAATCCTACTCGCCTGGGCAGCATTCGGGAAACTTCACAACATCTTTTCGATCGAATCAGGAATGAGGAGGTCCGTAGAAGAACTATAGTGGCTGCAGAGCTCAAAGCATTACCACGTTAAGTGACAGTGGACGGTGTATTTTACTCGTAGAACTGATGGCCGCTGGGGCAGAAAGGTTCTCGAGTCCACGCACTGGAGAAGCAGTGGGGACGACCTCCAACGAGATGGACGGATGACTTGGTGAAGGTCGCTGGGAGTCGTTGGATGCAGGTGCAATATAACCAGTCCTTGTGGACGTCGTTGGGGTAGGCCTTTGTTCAGCAGTGGACGTCTTTTGGGTTATATGACTATGATGAGTATAATTTTACTTATGAGGAGTATGTCATTTCTTATTTTTATAGTTGTTGTGTTCTTAATATTGTAATTACATCTTAACCAAATTTAAATGGGACTACCTCAGGAGTAGAAGTAGGTACTCTTTGTAATAAATAAAGTTTATTTGAATATATTTAAAAATATATATATTATGTAGTACATAAAGAAGAACATAAAACCTCCTCCTTTTTTGAAATCGGTTAAAAATCCTGACAACTTTAACCTTCTTTTTTTAAATTTGCATAGTACCGGAGTTACCAGACTAGTTTTTGACTTAAACGTAGACTTTTATTAGGTATCTCGGCGAGATCGCGAACCAGTCCTTTTCTTCGTAATAATGAAGTAGGTATAATTATAGAATAGTTTGTGACCCAGTCATTAGCTAGTTCATGATGTTTATTTTGAACGTATTTCACCCTATTACGAAAGATGACGTAAATCAAGTCTTTTGAAGGTTACCATGCATCTATTGCTATGCGCTATGTAAATCCATATTCAATCAAAGAAACTATAGGTACCTACCTATTTTTTTGAAGTTCATCCTTTGTAATACTTTTATAATTCAAATTTATATTCTAATGTTTTTATTTCAAATAAGCTTTTAAAAGCGTTTGTGAAACGTTATGGTTCTAGTTGCACGGTTCCAAAAGATTGATCCTATGGAGAAGAATCCGGCAAGAAACTCCATGGACACTCTTTTAAAACAAATGATGTTACAATCCTCACTGGGCCAATATAGCGATAACAGCTTGTGTGAATATTGAAGATTAATGTTTAATAATTCAGGAAACGAGAGTTATGACAGTAGAGAAGAAAGATAAGTTTATCATGGGAACAGAAAAAAAAACCACTTCTTACGGATTTATCTCGTTTTATTGATTATTGACATTGATGTAAAGGATCCGAAACGTCGGAAATTAATATAAAATTCAACTGATTTTTTTTAATAAACCAATCCTCATTTTCCTTAGTAATTAAATAATATAAAAAATATAAGACAAAAACAATAAAAAAATGATTTATCACATTGATATCTTCAGGTAGCCTTAGCGTCTGAAACAACGATAATAATCTAATGTTAGTAATGCATTGTTGTTTGTAAAATAAAGGTATTTTCGTACCTATAATATACCAACGACTGAACACACGACCTCTCGCTAATAATAGGAAGTCATGAAAATGTTGAAATTTAACTGTAGCGGAAGACCCAGGTATCAAATTACTTACATGGAGCGGCGACCCAATGTATGAATAATACAATATCTTAAAGTTTTAGTTATAAATCACTGTGCATTGCCAGCTTCGCAGATCAGGTTTTTCTCGTAGAAGCTCTTTCTTCTTAGCCAGCCGTTAATCGTTATTATACTATACTCTGAGATAGGACCTCATGCTAGAGCGATAGAGAAAGATAAGAGTACCTACTCCTATGTCCTCCTCCCCCTGTTGACAAGAAGGGAATAATTCGAATACAAAAACAGCATATTTACCTACGTAAATATGCTACTATCAAAGGCCTCAAGTTCAAATCCAAGGCACGCACCTCTGACTTTTCGATGTCATATCATATAGTAGTATTAATAGTTAATTATTGCGCGCTTAAACGGTGAAGGAAAACATCGTGAGGAAACCTGCACTCCTGAGAGATTTTCTCAACGGCGTGTGAAGTTTGCCAACTCTCATTAGGCTTGCGTGGTGGACTATAGCGTAATGCCTCTGATTGTAAGAGGAGACCCGTGCCAAGCAGTGGGACATCTAATGGGTTGATTATGTATTTTTACCCGTATGATCCCTTGTAACTGTAGCCGCCTGGACCGGCCGCTGCGCTGGCGCTGGCACTGGAGCCGCTGCCACCGAGGCCCCCGGAGCCGCCAGGGCCGCTTCCACCCGGGCCGCCTTGTCCGCCGCCACCACCGTCGGCTCCTCCGAGTCCGCCACCACCTCCCGAGCCGCCGCTGCCACCTCCACCAAAGACGCTTCCAGCCCCGCCGGCGCCACCACCACCACCGCCATAACCTGTTTCAAAGATCACTTTATGATCACTATTTATTTTAAGGCACAGGAATCACAATATTATAAGGATGGTAAGTAAGTAAAGTAAGATGAATAAGTGTTAGTAGACACATATCTTTCTAATTGTTGAAGTACAACAATAATTCAAAAGACAAGTCTTTATTTAGTCTTTTTTTTTACAAAGCCTTTTAACTAATATGTAATCAAAGCCATACCTGGTGCACCGTAGGTGCAAGCGAATAGCCCTAGGGCAAGTACGACAACTACTAGACGGGCCATGGTGCTGTGTGCCTCACAGTTTCCCGACTTACCTTATATATAGGCCCATTACCTGTCACGGTTATAAACATAATTATGTGCAGTTTCGTTGACATTTACTCATTTAAGTATAAACATAATTATCTTTAAAATGTTGTATTTAAAGTTATAAAACTGTAGATGGGCTCAGTTGTTGGGAATGGACCAGAATCTAAAACAGAAGTTGTCTGTTTCTATACGCCCCATATCATGCAAAGACTACTGAATAAAATTTATGTGATGAGGTTTAACTATTGAAAAGTTTGTGGTCCAATTTAAAAACATAGGTATCCAATCAAAGATATAATGATCTCGATGGACATAGTCTTATAATGCTGATATTTGGCATCCACACAAACAAAGTTGAGGGCGAAAGCTATAGACATACAAACGTATGAAATAACAATAAAAAAAGGCTTTAAATTATCTCATTGTTTTGTTTGTTCGACTTTATGTCGCCAGTCTGGCTCCTTGACCGTTCTTATTTCCACTTTCAAAAATACATATTATGTACATAATGTGTATGTTATATTCACGCTTAAGGACATTTGTATTAATTTAGCAGAATTATCTAAAAAAATACGGTTTAATATGCCTTGCGGAACCCTTTTGACGGATAATATACATTTATGTTTAATTCATTCGTTAACACATTGAAGTGGCCGAGAGTTTTTGTGTAGCGCGCAGGTCGATTGTAAATATATTGCGTCGATACACGACTGATAAGGTCGCAAGTCCTGTCAAGGATATAGTCAGCAAGCTATAGGTGTAATCAAACAAATGTAAGACTTAATCTAATCAGTTTCATTATACTTATAATTATTACAACATTTAAATCTTTTATTAACAATAACAAAAAATTTAACCTTTGCTGAAATGTGTACGGTACTAATTTTAAAAGAACATGCATCTCACGAGTAGTTTTTACTAACAATAAAAAACTTGAGGTAGCTTCAAAGTAATTTTAGTGAAGGAAAAAGCGACTTGCTGGCAGAATTCGAACCTGCGTCTTCTGGTTAGATACACCAGACATCACCACCACATGGCGGGTGGGAGCCATGTTGAAATTTGTCTTCACATTCTGAACGTCTTAATGTGGTGGTGACGTCTTAATCTGGTGTATCTAACTAGAAGACCCAGCTTCCAATCCTGCTCACAACTTGAATTTTTCCTTCACTAAAATAGCTTTATAATCTTAGCATGGAAAATGCAAAAAAAATACAAAAAGAATTCAAGAGAAATCTTTTATTAACAATTAAAAAACTTGAACTACTTGAACTTGGGTTACGACTAAAGCCTATAAACTACAAGTAGCGCAAAGGGCAATGGAAAGAAAAATGGTGGGTGTGACATTGAGGGACAGAAAAACCAATACGTGGCTTCGTAAACAGAGCAAAGTATCAGACGCTGCAAAAAGGGTCGTAAAGTTAAAGTGGGAGTGGGCTGGCCATGTAGCCAGAAAAGCCAGCCAAAACTCTTGGTGTAAAAGAGTATTAGAATGGAGACCATGGGACCAGAAAAGACCTCGAGGGCGACCACAGATGAGATGGAAGGATGACATCAAGAAAGTGGCGGGCAGCAACTGGACCCTTATTGCCCAAGACAGAGGAAAGTGGAGAGGATTGAAGGAGGCCTACACGAAATATATTTTGGTCGATCAAGGCTAAAGAAGAAGAAAAAAAAACTTGAAATAGCTTGTAAAGGCTTAGAATTCACTCACTTTTCTTTATTTCCTAAACTTCGCAGACATGTGCACAGTAGGGTCAGTAAGTTACTACTAATTTCTAAAGAGCATCTATCTCAGGATTTAAGAACTAAAATCTAGATTCTAGAGCTATACTTTACCATAAATTATAGCAGGATAGCGGACGCCTGACCTATATGGTATAATATCTCCTTGTAGATACGTGGAAATATTTTTTTATTTGTAAGCGGTTAACTGATAAGGAAATATTATTTTGTTGTTATTGTATTCTACGAATTGGTTTATCGACTATGAAATCTGTTTGGAGCGGGTCTTTCCCTCGGGGCTGGACAGTTGTCTACAGACTATGATGCTGAATGCTCGTGTAAGGTAAGACAGTTTGAATCAATAATATTTTTATGTCTCAGTCGTCCTAATGGTTATGTTACTAATTAAAACACTAAGAGAAGACAATATGTAAGACCGGGTTAATTGATTTAATTTGTTTTATACTTATTTACTTGTACTTACCTATCTGTTATAATTAACATACCATCACGCCTGTGTTCCCCGAACAGTTAGGCAGAGGAGCACTAATCACCCACAGTTGCCGATATTTTTAGGTCCCATGTAAATTATTAACGAGCCTACTACATATTATTATTATTTAACCTATAATATACCTATATTAATTAGCTTTGGTTTTATTTGGAATAAACACATTGATATTTTTGAGACTTAGGGCCACTTGCACCAACTTCTTAAATATATTTAAACTGTATTTAAACACAAATTTACTATGAAAAATTGTGTTTAAATGGCATTTAAACATATTTAAAAAGTTGGTGCAAGTGGGCCTAAAAGTATTTAAATTTGGAACAATGTAATTTCTTTTTCTATATTAAAATGTTTTATTATGATTATTGTGTAATATTATTATGAGCTTTAAATTTAAAATAAAAATAGTTGTGTAAACTTACTAATTCGTAATTAGAATATTTTGGGGAGTTTAGGCGGGAAAATGTAAATTGCACGTTATCGATTTTATATTATTTTCCAAAACTTGAATCTCCCCGAAGTTTAAAATGTGTAATTATCGTGCATAATTAACCATTAAGTGTTTGTGAACGTGTGCGAGTAAGTATATGCAAATGATATAAATTTGAAAATCGTTACGTTTTTGGGTTCATTTCTAAGCTCCATCGAAGCCTAAATAAAGTTTCCACCGTTTTAATGAGGTACTACTTAATTACTCCATACACTTGACACTGGCCAATACACAAAAAGTGTGGCGCCATATAAAAATAAAAAAATAAAAAAACGAATATTTACAAATGTATCAGATAAATCTAAGAACAAGTTACATGCGATCATGTAGAACTGCTTGCTGGAGTTTAGGCGGGAAAATGAAAAGTGCACATTGTCGATTTTATATTATTTTTCAAAACTTGAATTTCTCCGAAGTTTAATGTGTAATTATGGTGGATAATTAACCATTAAGTGTTCGTGAACGTGTGAGAGTGTAGGCAAATGATATAAAATTGAAAATCGTGACTTTTTTGGGTTCACACCTAAACTCCATCGAAGCCTCAATAAAGTTTCTACCGTTTTATTGGGGCAACTGAACATTATACTTGACACTGGCGAACACAAAAAGTGTGGTGCCATAATACAATCCCATGATGGGAAATAATGATTACCTACTTGATTATTCTAATACTTGACACTGGCAAATACACAAAAAGTGTGGCACCATAATAAAAAATAAAAAAAAACTGCTTGCTGTTTACATTATCCGTCGTCTTGCTATACGTTTTATGGAAGGTACCTATCACCGTATACCTCATTCATACTGGTTTTTTTTATATTTCCCGGTTTGGTAACATTTATTTTTAACTTACACGGCACTGAAAAACATAATTGTGAATAAATTAATTGATAATACAGGGTTATCCCAAAAGAGTGCAGGTACCAATATAAAGGAGCCGTTTAGGGGGTTTTCTATTAAATTCTCAGTAACAGCTCGGAGTTAGGAATTTGTGCCCGGTTAATGGCAATAGGCTCGCCCCCTATTACATGGGACCTAAATATACCGGTGAACTGTGGGTGTACATTAGTACGCCTCTGCCTAACCCTTCGGGGAATACAGGCGTGATGGTATGTTATTTTACAATTTCCTTTATTCAAATTTTAAATGCAGTTATAGACTGTTGATTTTTAATGCAATGCAGTTAAATAGGTACTGGTGATTTTGCATTATTTTATATAACGTTATTATTAAGATAATGATTATATTCTGTTAATTTTGCTTTATTTTTTATAACTTTATTAGTTAACTAGTTTTAGCCCGCGGCTGCGCTCACCTGAAGTTATAGTAGCAGTAGTAGTAGTAGAGATTTAGCTAATTACTTAGTAAATGTTCTGTGACTCTGATTGTGATTTATAATTAAGTGATGTACTTGATAATAAACATTTTTTTGAATTAATTCCTGTTATGTTTACTCGTAGCTTGGTTGAATGTAATTGGAGGCTACTCACAGACGTCTGTCTGATCACAAACCTACTAGATTACCCCATGGTACTCTAATTAGACAATTAATAAGGATAGTTTTACATTTACTTCTACCCAAAGACTTTGTATTAGCTGTAATAACCACTGTACCAACGGGATTGTCATAATAATTAAATAACACATTTAATTATTATGACAGTTATTTGTTAAATAACACATTTTTGTTTGCTAACCATACTTTGGTTCTTACTATAAAGGAGGTAAACAGGAATCAAATTCAACATGGGGCAAGAAAGGATTTTTTAAGAATGTGGGGCAAATGTGGAATGGCTATGAATTGCTTATATACATGCTATTATACAGGTATTTTATTACAACACAAATGTTTAGTAGAACATAAACGTTTTTTTAAGCTTCTTCAAGTATCAGCCTAGCGTCTGACACAACGAAAACAATACAATATTTAATAATTCGGTTAATTGTGAAAACAATAACTGTTTTTTACCTAAGCGGAAACAATCAAGTAGTAGTTGTAGTAACATTGCTAGTAAGTTAAAAAAAAAAAATATGGAATATTTTTTTCGTTCGTAATCCTAAATATGGCAAATGTTACATAAATAATAATCATAGTGACAATAGACACTCGTATTTTAATTAGAATTGTAGAAAATAATAGATTAAGAGGCGTTAACAGCCTTATTAGTCTGTGGTCCTGTTCGATTCCCAGGTCAAGCAAAGTGTTAATGGGTTTTGAAAATCTCAGTAACAGCTTGGAGGCCCGCTTAATGAAAATTAGCTCGCCCCTATTGCGCCGGCGAATTGTGAGTGAGCATATTAGTTCACCTGTGCCTAACCCTTCTCCATCAGGTACAGCCGTGACGATATGTAATGTTAAGATTCGAATAAACAGTACATTCACTCTTATCCACCTAGCAGCCTGAGCTGGCTGCTGAGCTGGCGGCCGCGCTGGAACCGGAGCCGCTAGAACTAGCGCTGGAGCTAGCACTAGAGCTGGAGCCACTGGAACTTGCGCTGGAACTCGCGCTGGAACTCGCGCTGAAAATCGCGCTTAAGCTAGGAATAAAACTGCAGCGGCTGACACGATGAACACTAACTCCGCTGTTGACACTATCACGGTCGCCGTCAAGGCCTACTCCGGCGAAGCTCGCAGCAACTCCGTCGCCGCTGTGGCCGCCGACTGCCACGGCATGAACGCCATCACCTGCCTCGCTACCGTCGCCGCTGTCGGTAAGAACCACAGTGTAACCACCGCGGTTTTCTGTAAATAAAATTAATAATATTTATTTTAAATACGCGAACGCACACGTACACACACAAACACACACACTCACACACATCTATATTCTATACTAATATATAAAGCTGAAGAGTTTGTTTATTTGTTTGCTTGAAATCTCAGAAACTACCGGTCCGATTAGAAAAAATATTTCAGTGTTAGATAGCCCATTTATCGAGGAAGGCTATAGGCTATTATATCATCACGCTAAGACGAAGTAACTATTCGACGGTGACGAAGTCGCGGGCGGAAGCTAGTATTTGTATAAAACGGTTTTCTATAGTCGTAATTAGTGATAATATAGGTAAATATATATAGTGTATACTTGATATTATATATGTTTCCCACGACACAGGGTGAATCAGTCAAATATTTTTTTTCAATTTGAATAGGACCATTTCGGGTGTATATTGTAACCAAATCGGCCGAATAATGGCGTAACAGACACAAAAAACACGACAAATCGAAAACCCCTCCTTTTTGAAGTCTGTTGAAAATCAGGCTATAAGTGTAGACTAATTGGTTGGTTTTTATCAAGGATTTTTAATAATAAATAAAGCATTACCTGGTGGTGCAGCGAGGGTGCAAGCGAGCAGTCCTAAGGCAAGTACTACAACTGCTAGACGCGCCATGTTGAATTGTGTCTTCAAGTCGCCCGACCTACCTTATATATAGGTCGTTTGTGTCATCAATTGACGCGTAAAACATTTATTACACACTTTCCTCTTTGTTATTATGGAATTAGGGATATTATATACATACCTATTTTAGTTTTTAATAAAAAAATTACCAATCTTATGATCGATCAGCTGTCAGAATGTTACAAAATTAAGGTTCCTTATTCTACATTTTAGATAATAGTCAATCTTATAAAATTTTCTTTCTATTATATCAAATTTTCATTTGCTCATGATTGCTATATTGCCTTCAATTTGATTGTAACTGCCTCGTTAGTCTAGTGGTCCCAAGTGCGACTGCTACGCTAGAGGTCCTGGGTTCGATTCCCAGGTCGAGCAAAGTGTTATTGGGTTTTTCTATGAAATTCTCAGTAGCAGCTCGAAGTTTGGAATTTGTGCCCGGTTAATGACAATAGGCTCGCCACCTATTACATGGGACCTAAACATACCGGCGAACTGTGAGTGTACCTTAGTACACCTCTGCCTAACCCTTCGGGGAATACAGGCGTGATGGTATGTATGTATGTATGTTATTTTTTTTTAAATAAAGCTTTACTAGCAATGTGGGTCGCACATTACTAGTATTCTTGTTAACCCCTCGTGCTAAGCTAAATGCTTGTGTTACGAGTGGGTTCACGTCGGTAGTGCAATGGGTGGGTTTCGAACCGGCAACCAGATGAACGCATGTTCGACGCCCTAGCCATTAGGCTACAGCTGCTTCATAATCTATTTATTTAAAGCATAAAATATTTTTAATATTGATATGGTCACTATAAGATGTTGTTAGGTTAGCTAATTACCGTAACCCGTAAAGGACCCGTAAGTTTAGAGTCCTGGCGGAGGAAGCGGTGTCCCGGGGCGGGGTCGCGCTGGCGGTGTCCCTGGACACCGCCAGCGCATTCCCAACGCGTTCCAACCAACGCATTCAACACCCTGCCCTGGAGTTGTATTAGGGAGGCCCTGCTGTACCACAGGGTACCTCCCTACCTCCGCCGCGTGGTTGGGGCCTATTTGACGGACAGGTGTGTCACCTACGGGAGACGTGACGGCACGGTACAGCACGCCATGTCGTGTTGTGTTCCACAGGGCTCGGTTCTGGGCCCACTCCTGTGGAGCATCGGGTACGACTGGGTACTCAGAGGCGAGCTCGCACCGGGGGTGGACCTGACGTGTTACGCGGTCGACACGCTGGTCACCGCTGGTTACCACATTTTTTTTAATTTTAAAGGGGCCCCAAACTCTAATTATTGTGCCAAGGGCCCTGTATTCATGTTAAGTTGAGGGGTAAGCAATTTTGATCGAACAATTTCTATTTCATAATACATTACTTACTTATTACCTACAATATTATCATCGCTAAGGTTACTAATAGGATTTGTGAAGTTCAAAAACATAAACATCGACTCTATTTTCTAAAATGTAGATTAAGGAACCTTAACTTTGTCACATCCTGACAGCTGATCGATCGTGAGATTTGTAATTTTTTAATTATAAACGAAAGAAGGTATATCATATACCTAATAATAAAGAGGAAAGTGAAGAGGAAAAGAGGAAAGTGCGTAATAAATGTTCTACCTATCTTATATACAGGGTCATTTCATGACACAAGCGAACGAGCGTATAATGAACGTGTATATAAGGTAGGTCGGGCTATTTGAAGACACAATTCAACATGGCGCGTCTAGCAGTTGTAGTACTTGCCTTAGGACTGCTCGCTTGCACCCACGCTGCACCAGGTGATGCTTCATTCATTATCGAATATCCTTGATAAAAACCAACCAATTAATCTATTTTACCATAAAGAAGGAGGTTGTCTTTGTTTGTTTTTTGTATGTTTGTTACGCCATAAACATAACATACCATCACGCTTGTATTCCCCGAAGGGTTAGGCAGAGGCGTACTAATGTACACCCACAGTTCGCCGGTATGTTTAGGTCCCATGTAATAGGGGGCGAGCCTATTGCCATTAACCGGGCACAAATTCCTAACTCCGAGCTGCTACTGGGAATTTCATAGAAAAACCCAATAACACTTTGCTCGACCTGGGAATCGAACCCAGGACCTCTAGCGTAGCAATCGCGCTCAGGACCACTTGGCTAATGAGGCAGTTTGTTACGCCATTATTCGGCCATTTATAAACTGATTTGGAAATTGTTTTCATTGTTTTGACAGCTTTAGGTACAATAAAATAATAATAATACCTATTACAAAATATAATAGAATACTAGGTATGTGTATGTTTGTGTGTGTACATGTGTGTTCGTGTATTTAAAATAAGTATTATTAGTTTTATTTACAGAAAACCGCGGTGGGTACACTGTGGTCTTTACCAACAGCGGCGACGGTAGCGAGGCAGGTGATGGCGTTCATGCCGTGGCAGTCGGCGGCCACAGCGGCGACGGAGTTGCTGCGAGCTTCGCCGGAGTAGGACTTGACGGCTACCATCAGATGGGAGGACGAAATTAAACACATAGCGGGTCCAAACTGGATACAAACAGCACAATCCAGAGAAAACTGGCTCAATTTGGAGGAGGCCTTTACCTGCAGAGGGGTTCTTTCAGAATAATTTTATTAAAATAGGTATGCATAAAACTGAAACCTATGTAGAAGAAACTCCATAGATGCTTTTAAAAAAATATTTCAAATTAGATTACAATATTAAGCTTTACAACTTTGTTTTAAATAGTTACTGAGAATGATGCAGTTTGATGAGCAAGATCCATTCATTACTTAGGTATAAGTATATTAAAAAAAGGCATTGCCACTGTAAGTAAGAGCTGTAACACTCTAAAAATACACATGTACATGAGCTGTGTATAAATCCATTTTGTAAAATAATTACAATAAAGACTGGATGTAATTATGCAGAAGGAAAATATTCAATAAATGTTTAAATCGTGGAATAACTTTCGACTTTTTAAGTACCTACGTAAGAAACATGTTTGTTTTTGAGTGGGTTGCGGTTAATGAATAAAGTTTTTTATGACAAATAAAATTATTATGCAACGTGTTGTTATTCAAAACGGAAAACGTTGCCTATACTACTAGTATTCTTTTATCTGTGCCTATACCTACCTATTTTTGAGTCAGCTCGAGGACTAGGTGTAACTGATACCCATAAAAAACATAATCATACTCACTATTAAGTTATTTTAGTGAAGGAAAAATTCGACTCACAGGCAGGATTCGAACCTGCGAACGCTATGACCACTAAGCTACTTTTTTTTCTTCCACTAAAATAACTTTATAATCTTAGCATGAAAAATGCAAAATAAAAAATACTGCTATTTTTAAACGATTTAAAATAATCATAAAAAACTTTATCTGACTCACAAATATAAGGCAACTTCAAAATAATAAAAAAAATGAGATTATTCGGTCCATGTATTTATAGCTATTTGTTGGAATTAGAGGTGGGATAGTCATTGGGTCATTGATGGTCAGCTTTGTGATGTCTCATGTAAAAACGAAAATGTAACAAAATTGCGGTTTTGTATTGATTATTTCTAAAGTTCACTAAAATTGTGAAAGAAAAATTCGACTTGCGGGCAGGATTCGAACCTGCGTCTTTACACCAGACGCTAAGCCAGCCTGAGTCCCATCCGCAATGTCGAAATTTGCCTTCAAATTCTGAATTTACGTCTTAAAGGTGAAGGTCGAATTTTTCCATCACTAAAATAACTACAACCTTAGCATGGAAAATGAAAAAAAGAGAAAAACAAAAAGCAAGTTACTTTCCTTCTCAACCGACATGACTTTACAGTTAGTTCTTTGTCGTATTCGTAATTATTTTTTAAGCATTTGCAATGCAAAAAAAAAAATAGTTCATTATTTCTAGTTTGTAAAATATGTGACGTCACATATCACAAATGTGACAACTTGCGACATTGAGGGGGGGATGGGATGGGTTTAATAATTACTAGCTTCTGCCCGCGACTTCGTCTGCTTGGACTTCAGATAAAAAGTAGCCCATGTGTTATTCCAGACTATAATCTATCTCTGTGCCAAATTTTATCCAGATCCGTTCAGCCGTTCTGGCGTGAAAGAGTAACAAACATCCATCCATCCTTCCATCCTCACAAACTTTCGCATTTATAATATTAAGTAGGATTATCGAAGTTCTCAGTTACGCTGGATCACAGTCTTGGGTACACAAAAGTTGGTGAACCGGAGTTTGAATTGCGTGCTTTGGATTCCAACCTAAGAACTAAGTAGTCCATGATTATTCAACTAGGTTATCACTGTTTTTCCAAGAATCGTAAGTATTATCATAACCTCAACCCTCACGCATGGAATTTAAAACGTAAACATAACGTGACTTGAATGCTTCTCCCACTTTCGGTTTGTCAAATTTTTTGAGCACAAAGTTCATTATTTCTTTTTATAAAAGGGATAATACTCTTGAATCGTCCGCCACTGGAAGAGGCGGCAAGGTACGTGGGAATTGTACTGATTACAAACCGTAACTACCTTCCTTCCCTTATCCTATTGTCACGGCCACAGGATTCGACTGTGACAGTTGTGGTCCAGCATTCGCTGAACCCCTTCAAGGGACGAGATCTTGCCTCTCATATTGCACGAAGGAGCAGGCAAACAAACAAAAAAAATGTGGAAAAAAACGCGTTGCCTACTGGGGCCACAGTCTTGTCGGGCTGCGGACTGCCCACGTCAGCCCCCTGTACAAAGATCCTCGTACCACTCATATCATGGGTGTAGCATACCCTAGGGTTGCATACATGACGAATATACCTATCTATTATATATATATAATATACATATCTATACAGGCCTCATCCACCCTGGATGACAGCCTGGATGAATTTGATGACTTCGCAACAACTTATGTGATAGTCGGACAGACGGACGCGTGAGAGACAGCATTAGGGTTTCGTTTGAACCTTTCGGGTACAGAACCCTTAAAAGGAATTGTGAAAATTCTCAAGGGATTGGCAAAAACGAAGCAGAACCGCGAAGCTCAGCAAGTTTTCGATACGTAATTATTAATCGATGTTTTGAATTGTGATAGAATAAATAACAGAAGTGTACATTTTGTGAATGAGCTTACTTTGCCACGAGAGCCTCTGAAGTCAGTTTTCAAAACTACTTAAGTATGATATACAAAGGGTTTTCACATCGAAATCCCTTGTCGGTTAAACGGCTTTTTACCATGAACGGACATCTACAGTTTGACCGCGGTAATTGGCACTTAACCTCGCTGAGCCACCAAACCGCTACGAGCCTTAAAGAGATTCCCTAAAAACTTGTTCAAGAAGGTAAACCGCAATATTACAACCCGCAAGGTAATCGGCCAAATGCTGCACGGCTTAGCGATTTCCCCATGTAAACCAACCATATTTTACTCTCTGATCATCCTTTGTTTTACCCACCGTTTCCGCTGCAGTTCTAAATTTCTACCAAATTTTGTTTCTAAGTTATTGAAGTATTCACATTTTATAATAAAAAAATATAACCAAAATTAATAAATAAGGAACGCGCATCCATTGAGTTTTCAATAATTACAGCCGAAATCAGTCAAGCAAGTAAACACTTACATATTATGTAAGTAAGTGATCTACGAAATGTATTTGAAGTTTTAGAGTAGGTACTAAAACAACTTACTTTCTTATTTTTTTATATTAAGACTGATTAGATTAGACTTAGGCCCACTTGCACCAACTTCTTAAATGTGTTTAGGTATATTGTATTTAAACACAATTTTGCAATCGCCTTTGCAAATAATGTGAATTGTAAAAAAGGTAAAACAAACTGCAAATCTCTTTATTTGTCAAGATCTCGATGAAAAAAAAAACAAAAGAATTATGTTAGAATTCAAAAAGGAACAAGCGTAGTGATTTTATTTGTGCGTGTTTAAAAAATGTGAAGTGTGTGTAAATGTGAAACGTTAAATTAATTATGTTTACTCAAAAATGCATGTAATGTGGTCATTATTTTGACAACCTTGTTTGAGCAAAGTCGACCTTGCCGTTCTGTTTCAAGGAGCAGCCGGCAAAGTTTTGCTGGCCGCTCTAACAGGCCGGCAATGTTTTGCCGGCCCCTATTTTGACGTTTCAACGTTTTAAAAAATCAAATCCAACAAATTTTATTTAAAACACATTACCTGCTGGTTTTATTTAGATTAAGTACATTTTTGAGTAAAGCACTATACAAACCTTGGCCCAAAATGACTGCTTCGCTGGTCACGCTATGATTGCCTCGAGCTAGCCTAGCTACGCTCTAGGCCTTTCAGTTTGGCCATCATTGCAGCCCTTGCTGTCCTCGCTGTAAAGGCCTCAACCTACGGTCTCGGCCTTCATTTCAGCTCATCCATCAAGTGCTGTACGCTGACCGCGCTGTGACGGCCTGGAGCTGCGCTACGCTGCGCTGTCGGCCATCATTAGCGCGACCAGCAAAGTAGTCATTACAGACCGCGGCAGTAATGTACTATTACTCAAAAATGCATGTAATGTGGTCATTATTTTGACAACCTTGTTTCAGCAAAGTGGACCTTGCCGTTCTGTTTCAAGAAGCGGCCGGCAAAGTTTTGCGGGCCGCTTTAACAGGCCGGCAATGTTTTGCCGGCCGTTATTTTGACGTTACAACGTTTTAAAAAATCAAATCCAAAAAGATTTTATTTAAAACACAGCTGTTTGTATCTATAGAGATAGGTACAAAAAGATTTTATTCCATATTAGGCTGTATAGTTCCAACTACCATTGCTAAAAAAAAAACAAAGAAGTAACAAAAGCGCAGTTCAGCGAAACTTTTGTTTTTATTTAGTGTCTTTATTGCTAAAAATGAGCTCTCAAAGCGAAAATTCTTCCGAATGTGTTTAACACCGCCAGACATTAAAGATGAAGCTAAATTAGTAGTTGAAAATTTGATACCGCGAAACTCAAAGGAAAAATACAAGCTTGCATATGAAAAATTTGTGCAGTGGAAAATTAGTAGGAAATCTAAATCTTTATCCGAAAATGTTTTTCTTGTGTATTTCAATGATCTTTCCAACAAAATGAAGCCTTCGTCTCTCTGGAATACCTAAGAATTCAATTTTAAAGTGCATGGTTCTGATAAAGCACAAATTGAACATTAAAAATTACCATAATTTAACGAGTATGCTAAAACGACAGTCAGACGGATATAAATGTAAAAAATCAAAAGTGTTGATATCACAAAATGTTGAAAAGTTTATAAATGAAGCCCCCGACTCTGAGTACTAAGCGGTGAAAGTAACTATTTATATCTAAAAACCCAAATTTGTACTATACACGTTTTCATAATTAATACTTGTACCTCTTGTACCTACTTGTTATTGTTACAGGTAGTTCTTATTTTTGGCATTTACGGTGCAAGTCGATGCATCGAAATTACAAATATCACCGATGACATTAAAACTCACATCAACGTAATGATAATTATGTTGCGAGAAACAAAAAAGAAGATTGATCGTACTTTCGTTATTCGTCACGCCTCATTTGCAGTGGTGCAAAGATATTACGCACTACGTAATCCAATTGACGTAAAAACGGACCGATTTTTTTTTAATTATAAATACTGCAAATTCACCAAACAAGTGATAGGGAGGCATAAAATTGCTCAAATGCCCAAAATAATTGCTACATACTTAGAACTGCCCCATCCGGAACAATTTACAGGTAATTGTTTCCGGCGTTCATCGGCCACTTTTCTTGCCGATACTGGGGCCAATCTTATTGCACTAAAAAGGCATGGAGGATGGAAATCCGATCGAGTTGCTGAGAGCTATATAAAGAAGAATCGGTGAAGAATAAAAACAGAATTACAGAAAAAATCGTTCAAAGTATAAACTTAAAACGATCAACGTCTTACGAGTTCCAGGAAGCTTCAACATCTGCCCAAGAACCTGAAGAAAAAAATTATGAAATAAATGAAGAAATATGTAATACAGCAGTGAAACACCGCATTAGAATTATCGCATAATATCAAACCGGGAAAGTCGGTGTTGAATTTTAGTAACTGTATTTTTCATAATTGACATTTTAATTAAAATTCTAGTTAATTAATATATTTTTTATTTAAATTATTTGCTGGTTTTATTTAGATTATGTACTTGCAGTTTTGAGTAAAACACTATACAAACCTTGGCCCACAATGACTGCTTCGCTGGTCACGCTATGATTGCCTCGAGCTAGCCTATCTACGCTCTAGGCCTTTCAGCTTGGCCATCATTGCAGCCCCTGCTGTCCTCGCTGTAAAGGCCTTTATCTCAACTCATCCATCAAGTGCTGCACGCTGACCGCGCTGTGTCGGCCTGGAGCTGCGCTACGCTGCGCTACGCTGCGCTATCGGCCATCATCAGTGCGACCAGCAAAGTAGTCATTATAGACCGCGGCAGTAATGTACTATTTTATTACCACTATCTATACTTAAAAAATGTTTTGGCCTGAATGACTGACTGACGGATCATCGCACAGCCTAAACCGCTGATCGTAGAAACCTGAAACTTCCAGGGTGTGTTCTTTGTATGACGTAGGCATCCGATAAGAAAGGATTTTTCAAAATTCTACCCCTAAGGGGATGAAACACGGGAGCAAAGTTTGTATGGGACAAGGTAATTCCTTGGTCCACTTGAAATTTTGCATAAACATTATATAACAGAATTAATGGAGGACGTGATTCTTATTTTATTGAAAATCATCGCCTAACGGGGTAAAAAGGGGTAGGAAGTTATTTTGGGGTAAAAGCGCTTGTAAATCGATATTGTAGCTAAAATTAGGTACAATCGTCATTTTTGGCCAAAATTAACAATTAATTGTACCTAATTTTAGCTTCTATAACGTTTATTAAGCACAGTTTTTAATGCTCAGTTGTGAATATTGTATAGCTAATGCTGCAATTACTACAGCTAGGAATCTAGAATGTGTTATAGACCTACAAATTGCGAAAAACCAATTAAATTTCAATTGGTTTTTCGCAATTATTGGCGGGAATTTGGCGGGCTCAGGTGAACGATCAGCCTTAACAGCTTTGTTAATTTTAAATGCTGATTAGTTAATGCCTTGTTACATAGAAATTGGTGAAACTGGGTCTTATTGTTAGACAAAACTTGGTACGATAGTTAGGTAGGTACTTACATTACTGTTTTAATATTTCTCAACTCGGCAGAACAGAAATAGGGATTGGATGCAAAAAAATTTGCCACCATCAACGTATTGGTATCATTGGTAGATTTGTACTTTCTGCTTTCACAAAACCGTCTTCCATGATGCGATTTTTTAATCAAACTAACACAGAGCACGACAAACAATTATTGTTGAATTGTTACTCTGAGACGACAAACGTCTAGATTGTTTTCTATTGGAGTGACGTCACGTCGATATCCAATATGGCGGATGGCGTTTTAAAACAGATTAAAAAAGACGATTTTTGAAATTGAATTATAAAATTTACATTGAATTTTTATTAATAAATACTAACGTTTCTCGTTTACTTTTTTCAAAATCTATCATAAAAATGCATTTTCATATTTTTTTTACATGGTGTAAAATACTCTATTGTCGTCATCGGCAAACTGTCCAATATAAAAAAAAAACTGCGATATTACGTATTATTCATTTTAAGAATGCCTCAAAAAATTCGAACCTCTCCCAGTGCAGTAAAAATGCTAAAAGTATGAGATTAGTTCAATCACAAGAATGTGATGAAGATTGTGAGGTGATACCACCTACCTACGTCTAATGTTGTTTATGTGCATTGGTGTAAATAGAAATTTTTAAAATTGATGTAAAACAGTTCCTATTGCTACTTGTATCGTCAGCGGAACAGTTACAAGACCATGGTAACTATAATGAGTGAAGCAGCTGAAGGGCATAATAATAAATGTCAACAAGGCAAAAGTTATGGTTTCTAAAAGAGAGGAAGACGTAGGTATGTACTTGTGTATGATGTAAAGAGTCAGAGGTAGTTATGGTGGTTCATTAGTGCGTGTCAAAAAGACAAGGGTGGCTATGTGCAATGATATGCAATTATGCATGTAACCTACACATAAGTATGGATGTCACTGTTGGGTGTGGCAGAATATGCATGAAATTAGAATAAATGTGGTGTACTGTACATGCATTCTTTGCGAAGTATGGGCACTGTTATCAGATTGACGAACAGTATGATAAGACAACGCTGCGGACTGTAGATGATGCAGTGACGCGTATTGATAAGACAACGCTGCGGACTGTAGATGATGCAGTGACACGTATTGAAAAGAATATGCTGAGATGGTTTCGACATGCAGAGAAAGAAAAAATACAATAAAATTAACGAAATTAATTTATAAGGCGAATGTCAGCGACAGCGTCGGAAGATGTCGCTCTAGAGTGCTTCTCAAAGTAGTCTAAGATATCGACCCCCGAGGATTTTAAATACATATTATTCCTTATTGATTGATTGATTGATTTGTTACATAATATAACATTGAGTATAGTCTAAACTACTAGTATTCTATTATCTGTGGTCTAAACATACCTACTCTAAATACCTATAACGATTATGATAAAAAAAATGTTCCCTTAGCTGTGGCTGCCATTCCCATTTTTGTTCTAAACTTCAATATTAAAATATATTAGGTACAGAAATGCTATGATGTGTGATGTGTGTAGAACTAAATGCAGCCCCCACAAGGAACAAACGAAATCAAAAAAAAAATAGTAGCAGCCCGAGGCAAATAAAATATATATTTTAGTAGATAAGTTACGACCAAACCGAAATCGTTTTTTTTGGCATTAGCCAAGTTTATGGCATAAAATAATAAAATAAATGGTACTAATAAACCTCAATAGATGGCGTTATAATAATATGTTCGGATAAGTGAAGCACCGAAGTGAAAAAGAATTTGTGAAGTTTGTGTGATGTGAGTTTGTTTCGTGAAAATGGCACTTGAATCTTTGTAGTGTTTGATAAAACACACAGATAAGTATTCCAAAAAAATATTTTTCTCTTTGGGTTAATTATTACCGATAAATACCTATAAACACGTTTTAATATAAAATAACGTATTTCTTAAGGGGGAATATTAGCGAATCGCCTTATTATCAATCTACAACTTTACAAGATTCTGGCTGAAATTCAGTGTTACTTATTTCATTTAAAATATATATCAATGCTGAATTCAATGAAGTTTATATTACTCTTATTTTACCATTTGCTATTTACCGGTGCTGCAAGCTGCATCTTTCACTTACACACCTACTAACACAAAATAGCCCGTAGAGTAGCCTGAGAGAAGGCGGTCGCGTTCCTTTGTACGAGATATCTATATTAGTACACTGCCCCCGAAATATCAGTGCGTGTCTGAAGTCAGCCTTTGCGAACAGCCGCGCAAGTCAAATAACTTTAGTGTTTTTATGCACAAACATCGATATCAGTAGGGACGATAATCACGATGCGAAACGTTACAACCCCAACCATCTTTGCACCGAGTTTTTATATTAAAATTTACCACGGCAAAACCACTTACAGATAACTTCAGACGTGCACTGATATTTCGCGGGTATATGTTATTAGTTAGTATTTAAAAAAATATACATAATATGGTCAGTCGAGCTTATTTTTTTCTATACAGACCATTTTATACGAAGGTAGGTATTATTAAATGTGTATATGGCGGCGCCTAAGTATATTTAAATAAAAACAACTTGCACAATGTCAAAAATAGTTACGAAATTCAGTAAAATCTAGGCGCTTATAAACTTTTTAGCCTTTAACTTAGTTTTTGAATAGTCATCTTTTTGAGTTGGACGAATCTCAAGTATTTACTATGGATAATACTCGAGTACAGTTATATTTCTATACTAGCTTTTGCCCGCGGCTTCGCTCACGTGAAGCTATATGAGGAGTAAAAATGGTATAACCAATATTGATGATCGCTTCTTTGTATGGGGCTGTATACATCAGAGAGGTCAAGCTGTATCTCAGGATCCGTTCAATTAATTGAGATAAAAAGTTCACCATACCAAACCAGATAACAAAATTTAAATCTAGTCAGTAGGTTTTGCGCCAACCCGTTACAAACAGACAAGAATTTTAAAAATCACATTTTTGGATTCGGAGACGTTTAAATATACCCTAACCCACTTGTTTATTTTTAAATATCTTCAATGTACAGACACAGCTTTTTTACAATTTTATAATAGTAGAGATACTAACAACCGCGCAGGTCAACGAATCTGTATGGATAGCTTACATTACCTTTCATGGCATAGGAAGCAGGTCAAGCTATTTTTTTTTTACGTAACATAACATACCATCACGCCTGTATTCCCCGAAGCGTTAGGCAGAGGCGTACTAATGTACACCCACAGTTCGCCGGTATGTTTAGGTCCCATGTAAGGGGCGAGCCTATTGCCATTAACCGGGCAAAAATTCCTAACTCCGAGCTGCTACTGGGAAGTTCATAGAAAAACCCAACAACACTTTGCTCGACCTGGAAATCAAACCCAGGACCTCTAGCGTCGCGCTCAGGACCACTTGGCTAATGAGGCAGTTTTTTAGTAAAAAAAAAAAATTGTTTTAGTATATCTATAATACTAGTACTTAGGGTATTAAAATATAAATTATTAAATTAAATTAAATGATTCATTTTATAGATGGTTAAGTGTACAGGTACACTTCGATAAAGTTATGTCCATTGTCAAATTTAAAACAGTCTTACTTTTTTATTATTTCTGCACCTGTTAAGAAAACGCAAGACAAACGCCTACTCATATTGGAACTTTATCGTGCACGTTAAAACGGCTAGGCGTTTTGCCCTCTTGAAAAATTTCTTATGTTTAAAAAAACATTTTTTTTTATGGGATAGGGGAGCAAATGAGCAGACGGATCACCTGATGGTAAGTGATAACCGCCGCCCATGGACACCCGCAACACCAGAGGAGTCACAAGTGCGTTGCCCGCCTTTTAAAAGGGTTTGGGCCTCCGGTAACCTCACTCACTCGGCGAACCACAACGCAAGCGTTGTTTCACGCCGGTTTTCTGTGAGGCCGTGGTATCACTCCGGTCGAGCCGGCCCATTCGTGCGAAGCATGGCTCTCCCACGTTCCTACAAGAAGTTCTGATGTACGCAACAAAAATGTCCTCAATTGAAGTCCATTTATGAGGGATTGTCATCAACATTGATAAAGCACTTGTGAAACAATAAATCTTTGCCGTGTTAAAGACAAATTTTAAAAAAGTCACACAGATATTAATACTAGAGTAGGCACACTGACTGGAAACCTTTTTCGCTTGCGCTCTCTTTTGAATAAGTCTATCTAATAATAAAAAAATATCTAGTTTTGTATTAGTCTGTCAGTCCATATGCTGTCAGAATTTTCTAGATCGAAAGTCCATCGCCGCGGGAAGGGTTTTGAAATAATTTTTATACCCGGTGAAGCCGAGCTAGGACGCTTTTAAAAAGAACAACAAACGTTAGTTTTTTCCTCGAGTCGTCCATTCCAAGGTGGTCGTTGAGCTTTGAATGTAAGTCCCTAAGTTGTGAATGATCTAATTTCTCTTATCTAAGATTTCAATTTGTTTTTTTTTTCTATTACTTAAAAGATATCGTTAGGTATCCAAAAAGTGTGTGTAGGTAGTGTATAAAATCCGTGAAGAGGTTTTATTCAATTATGATGTTTTTACCTAGGCTTAAATTTATGTTTTACAATGTTACGTTCGTGTGGAAATTTGTTTAATTTCATTGCAGAAATCTTCTAATAACAGCTACTTAATTAATTAATTGGTATAAGTACTAACTAAATACACACATCGCGGTTCTGATCTTGAGCGTATTTAAATTACAGGTAAACACAGCAGTCTTAGTACTTACACACATCAAAAAAAGCAATCACTAGCTTATCAGGGTATTTCTATTAAAAACGTTTCACGTGGGAGCAAGCCACTGTATTTTAACCACGACATTCAACCTGTATTTTATATGTGAGCATCAGGAAAAAGAGAATCTCACGTGGGAGAGCCATGCTTCGGCACGAATGGGCCGGCTCGACCGGAGTGATACCACGGCCTCACAGATAACCGGCGTGAAACAACGCTTGCGTTGTGTTTCGCCTAGTGAGTGAGGTTACCGGAGGCCCAAACCCTTTCAAAAGGCGGGCAACGCACTTAAGTATCGCTTACCATCACGTGATCCGTCTGCTCGTTTGCTCCCCTATCCCATAAAAAAAACCCTTCTAATAATACGTAATACGTCTTTTATACAACGCCAACAAAATATTTCTAAGTAAGCGACAACCGAATTGTTGTTTATACCACTACATAGTATAAAACAATGTCGCTTCCCGCTCTCTGTCTGTCCCTGTGTATGCTTAGATCTTTAAAACTACGCAACGGGTTTTGATGCGGTTTTTTTAATAGATAGATTGATTCAAGAGAAAGGTTTTCGGCTATTTAACATCACGCTACGACGCGGGTGAAACCGCGGGTGGGTCGCTAGTATATTATGTTGAAATGAACTAATCTATACCTACTATCTATTATTATATTATGGGTATCAATTCGTCAATTGTAAATCTAAATTTTGCAGGTTGTTTCCTTAGTTTGTATTGAATACTAGGTATTACTAAGAATTTGAATCAGGAAAATAAATAAGAACTGTGAGTCAGGAAAATCTAATTCATCATAAATGTGTATGAATTGTTAGTTTTTATGAATGTCATTTTTTGTGAAGTTAAAAGTAGGTACATATTCTACTTCTTCTTCTTCTCTTACTATTATAAAATTGTAAAAAAGCTGTGTCTGTACATTGAAGATATTTAAAAAAAACACGTGGGTTATGGTATATAAACGTCTCCGAATCCGAAAATGTGATTTTTAAAATTCTTGTCTGTTTGTCTGTTTGTTGCAGGTTGGAGCAAAAACTACTGAATAGATTTTAATTTTATTATCACTGTTAGAAAGTATATGCTCCAACTTAAAAATTGGTGAAATTCTTATCTCAATCAATCAAATGAATCCTGAGATACAGCTTGACCTCCCTGATATATAAAGGCCCATACAAAGAAGAGGTCATCAATGTTGGTTATCCATTTTTACTCCTGATATAGCTTCACGTGAGCGAAGCCGCGGGTAGAAGCTAGTTTGAAATAAAACTACCTCTTACTGATTTTATTGTGTGATATAGTATAGGATCTGAAACATCGGGAATATAAGTAGTTTTATTTCAATATCAATAACTCACGTACCTAAGTGTATAAGAAGCCAATATTCTTTTTATATAAATCAATAAATAAATTTAAATATAACTTTACTTATTGAAAAGCTCCTTGAACTTATAGAATAAAAAGCGTAATATTAGCTGTTTAGAGACGCATTACACGAGTTCCGCGTAGCGTACTACGCATGCGTAGCAACATGTGTGCGTTGTAAATCATCCCGTAGCGTTTGAGCGTAGCGTAGCGTACCGCAAAATCAAAATAACCTCAATCCGTATAGAAAGAGGTTGTTAACTTTTTCGCCTCTCTTTGGTTAGTGTGGATTTGCTTTTGTGGTTGACGTATGTTATTGAAATTGATGAGGGGAACAATTAAAACACGAATATATACATAATTTTATTACAACTGAGCATTAAAAACTTTGCTTGTAAATCGATATTGTATCTAAAATTAGGTACAATCGTAATTTTTGGCCAAAATTGACGATTGTACCTAATTTTAGCTTCTTTTACGTTTATTAAGCAAAGTTTTTAATGCTCAGTTGTGAATATTGTATAGCTAATGCCGCAATTACTACAGCTAGGAATCTAGAATGTGTTATAGACCTACAAATTGCGAAAAACCAATTGAAATTTGAATTTGGCGGGCTCAGGTGAACGATCAGCCTTAATATAATTCGCCAAAAGCCAGGCAAAGGTTTGAACCATACAGCCTTGTCTTAAACGGTAGAAACTTTATTGAGGCTTCGATGGAGTTTTATATGTATACAATTTTATATCATTTGCCTACACTCTCACACGTTCACGAACACTTAATGGTTAATTATCCACCATAATTACACATTAAACTTGAAATTCAAGTTTTGAAAAATAATATAAGATCGACAATGTGCACTTTTCATTTTCCCGCCTAAACTCTTCAACGTTTTAAAAAATCAAATCCAAAAAGATTTAATTTAAAACAGCTGTTTGTATCTAATAGAGATAGGTACAAATAATTTTTTATTTAAATAACTTGCTGGTTTTATTTAGATTAGGTACTTGTATTTTTGAGTAAAGCACTATACAAACCTTGGCCCACAATGACTGCTTCGCTGGTCACGCTATGATTGCCTCGAGCTAGCCTAGCTACGCTCTAGGCCTTTCAGCTTGGCCATCATTGCAGCCCTTGCTGTCCTCGCTGTAAAGGCTATTATCATATTTATCTCAGCTCGTCCATCAAGTGCTGCACGCTGACCGCGCTGTATCGGCCTGGAGCTGCGCTACGCTGCGCTGTCGGTCAATATAAGCGCGACCAGCAAAGTAGTCATTATAGACCGCGGCAGTAATATACTAATGTTCTGTGGTTCTGTCATTAGACTACCGTTACATGTACAATATTTTAGACATATTTTTTTTATAAACAGTCTCTTTGGTTTAGCTTGAGGTTTTATAATATCTATGCGTTTCGACAGTAACCGTCACGTTTACAGATACTTTTTGAGATTCCAAGATGTATGTGGTGATTCTATTGTTGTCAGGACTTGGTGCTGGCACTGGATTTAAAAAGGTAGAGTTTTACTAAACTTTTCTTTCAACTTTTATAAAGTTAAAATAGGTTGGTGACGACTGAATATTGACAACTGTTACACACAATTAGAAAGACGTTATCATAGAAACCATGACTTACATGACCTTACGCCTACTTACTAAGGAAAAATTCGACTCGCAGGCAGGATTCGAACCTGCGTCTTCTGGCTGGGTACGCCAGACGGACAGAAGTTATTTTAGTGAAGGAAAAATTCACCGCGAGTCCCACCTGCCATGTCGGACTCGCGGTGGCTTAGAGGTCAGAGCGTCTGGCGTACCCAGCCAGAAGACGCAGGTTTGAATCCTGCCTGCGAGTCGAATTTTTCCTTCACTAAAATAACTTTAAAATCTTAGCATGGAAAATGCAGAAAAATCGAAAAAAGATAGTTAATAGGTATGGTAGCATCGTACGACATAGAACTAACCGTAAGGTAAGTCATGTCGGTTGAGAGGCAAAGTATCTTGCCTTTCAATAGATGTTACTGACGTCACCTTTAAGACGTAAGTTCAGAATGTGAAGGCAAATTTCGACATGGCAGGTGGGACTCGCGGTGGCTTAGAGGTCAGAGGGTCTGGCGTACCCAGCCAGAAGACGCAGGTTCGAATCCTGCCTGCGAGACGATTTTTTCCTTCACTAAAATAACTTTTCGTTTTTTGTTAAACTGTCATGACTTATTCCGGTGTTTGAATTTAGTGCCCCATCGATTGGTGCCCCATTGAACCCATCATGATTACTGGTGATACTTATTGCTATTTTTATATTCGTGATAATGAATTTCTAGAACAAATAACCATTGAAGGATCCGTTGGAGCGAATTGGCTCCGAATCTGATATTGGGCACCAATTGTGAGCAAATTGCGAGTATGTAGTATAAGCATTATGATGAACCATTTCTGATGAGTGAGTGGATTTTAATGCCAAACTGCTAGCGGGGAATACCCGAGGCAATATTTTTAAATGCGAATAATAATTCACCTGTGGACCAGTTCCTTAAAACGTACGCTTTTGTCAGGAACCAGTTCCATGGTAGATTCAAATTTTATATTTCAAAATTACTAATTAAGATTATACGGAAGGTTTTAATATTATATTGCGAATAAGCCTGGCCTTGATAGGCAAGAGCCTTCGTATTATATTCGCCCAATTTTATTTATATACTTCTTAGATTTCTTGTTGTAAATTTTTTGATCATAGGGTGAAAAGTGGTGTAGATATTGGTCCTTTGTTGTTCGATACCGACGTAAGTTATCCAAACGTGAGGCTGAGAATTTAAAGAGACTCCTTTTCAGTTATTGAAATTTATCGACGACAGCTTATTAAGTATCGAGTCAGAATACCTACCATAAGAGATCGATTAATGGCAAGGTTTTATTTAAAACTAGCTTCTGCCCGCGGCTTCGCTCACGTGAAGCTATATCAGGAGTAAAAATGAAAATCCAACATTGATGACCTCTTCTTTGTATGGGCCTCAATACATCATGGAGGTCAAGCTGTATCCCAGGATTCATTTAATTAATTGAGATAAGAAGTTCACCAGTTTTTAAGTTGGAGCATATACTTTCTAACAGTGATAACAAAAATTAAAATCTATTCAGTAGTTTTTGCTCCAACCCGTAAAACGAGACAAAAAGACAAGAATTTTAAAAATCAAATTTTCGGATTCGGAGACTTTAAGACTTTATATACCATACCCGTGTTTTTTTTAAATATCTTCAATGTACAGACACAGCTTTTTTATAATAGTAGAGAAGAAGAAGTATTTTCCTCGATAGGTCACTGACTGACCAATCAATCTTCGACGTACACGACTCACCGTTGTTTTGCCTCGTAAAGGTAAAAGACAGGTATCTAGCGGTTTCATCTCCATTAGTGCCCATCCCTTGAAGGAACCCTATCAGGTGATGAATTAAATTGATTAAAAATGTAGGTAGTGTTCTATAAATTCTACAATTTTTTAACAATTTTTCTTTCTTTACATTATTTAATTTAATTTTTCTTTCTTATCCCTTTTAGTACCTAAGTAAAGAAAACTGCAATAGGTATGATTAGTAAATAATGGCTTAGTATTAATATATTTTACTAGCTTCTGCCCGCGACTTCATCCGCGTAGCGTGATGATATATAGCCTATAGCCTTCCTCAATAAATGGGCTATGTAACACTGAAAGAATTTTTCAAATCGGACCAGTAGTTCCTGAGATTAGCGCGTTCAAGCAAACAAACAAACAAACTCTTCAGCTTTATATATTAGTTAGTATATATTTGGTTATTTAATTGGGATACCTATAGTGTAGTATTGTGTAGTAGTAGTAGTGCCCCCGCCAAGTCGAGCAATAACAAGCGGCACGGCTGTACCATCCTTTTCTCGAAGCAGTTCAGGACATTTTCGACCACCTATAACTTCAGAAATCAGCACCTATAATTTCTTTGTGGATAAAACTAAAAGCCTGAATTATTAAAGTTTAATGTGTTAAATGTTAAATTGAATTAAAAAGTTATTAAAAATCTTTTATGATTTAAATAAATAGATTGACTTAGCCATCACATGAAAACACAATGTACCTCACAAGTAATACATATTATACAAAATTAGATTGTTTAGTGCGATTGCCAAGTCAATCTATTTATTGAAAACATAAAAGCATTTTAATATTGATGTGGTCACTATAAGCTGTTGTTAGGTTAGCTTATTACGTAATAACTTACAGACAGAAGGACCCGTAAGTGAATAAATTGACCGACTTAGTATTACATGGATCTCACAACTTTTTACGCTAGAAGAACTGAGTTGCGAGACTTGGATTTTTTACAAGTTATGTTTTTAATGGCATGTTGATTTTCCGCACTACAATATACTTCATAGAAGCGATTTCGCAATTATGTTATTATCATCAGTCTTTTCTAAATTGTATGTATGTATGTTTGTGCGCATGAAATTGTATGCAGTTTTTTTTTCTTTTTTTTTAAGCTTACTAGCACTGTGGGTCGCACATTACTAGTATTCTTGTTAACCCCTCGTGCTAAGCTAAATGCTTGTGTTACGAGTGGGTTCACGTCGGTAGTGCAATGGGTGGGGTTATGTTGGAGTCGCTTCTCGTTTAACCACAACACTTCCAGTCTATGGACTATGGACAACTTTAAGTACTGCTGAGCTGATGGCCCTTTGGCACAGACAGACATTAAGCTCTTGTTTAGTTTTAATTATTATTATTAAGTACCACATAGAATGACTAAAATATTAATTAATTGATTGATGTAATTTTGTTAAGGATCGGGTCAGTCAGATAAACTTTAATCTCAATCACGGATTTGAATGAAAAAAGTAATGGTGAATTCCTTAAAAAACTGCCAAGTTCACGGGTAATTTGCCAGGTAAAATAACTCAGGTCAATGAAGGGCGAAGGTGTTGGACCTCTGAAACAGTTCACGAAAGAATCGAATCGTAAAACCCAACATCGTGTGTCATAAATATCAGAATTATTTTTCAATAGAACACGCCGCTTTAATGGGAGTCACGTCAATCCGTATTCTTAAATCAAATCTAGGTCAAAACGCATGTTTTGTGAATACTATTATCACAGATATCTCAGGTGGGTTGGTCTGGTTACTTTCGGGAAGTGTAGTTTATACAGAACTAGCTTCTGCCCGCGACTTCGTCCGCGTAGCGTGATGATATATATGATATGTCCTTTCTCAGGGCCTAAAGATTGTCTGTGCCAAATTTCATCAAAATTGGTTGAGAGGTTTAAGCGGGAAAGCGTAACAGACAGACAGACAGACAAAGTTACTTTCGCATTTATAATATTATAATATAGTAGGGATGGGTGACCATCTTCTATGTCAAATCGTTCACGGTTGTCTTACGAACACCTAGAGATGACAATCGTTAGTTTAATTGTGTTGCGGAGGTCTGATGGCAGTCATTTCGTGTAAAACCTCATATTCAGCCGCATCTGGTTAGACTGGAAGCCGAACCCAACATACATTATTGATAAAGACTAGGGGAATGAGGAGGATGATGATGTAAATTATACTGAAATAAACTTTACAAACTATAATAATTTATTTTGTGAGTACCATGTAGGCTTAATTTTATTATACCAGTTTCTATAGTCTGGAGGCTTTGGGAATTTTATACGACCTACACGAATGTCCTACTGATCTGGTATTGTCGTGTGACGGGTCGTTGAGCTCCCTTAATTATGGTTGAGCTACACGATGACTGATGCATGCTTGCCGTCAGTTAGGACTGGTCTACTCAAAGCTGCTATGGTTCTTTCCTCAAAAGGCCATTTCAGACATTGCCCTGCATTGTCCCACTCACATTATTTGCATTATTTTATGTCTGGACTTTAAAAGAGACCATGATTCTCTGAGTTTGTTTCGGTGTTTCTTCTCAGAGGTCGTCAGTTAGGAAATGCCGAAGCCATCTAGCTATAAAAAAAAAAACAAACCATTGACTTGTAAAAGTGTCTCTAATGATCTACTTACAGAAATAAATATCATTTCATTTCATTTCATTTCATTTATCTACATTGCAATTACAGGTATAGGTGATAGGTATAATTTAGCATCAATGTGTTCGTTGCCCCTTCACTAGCTGCCGTAGGAGTTGGTGCCGGAGTTTCCGCCGGGGCCGCCGTCCCCGCTGCCCGAGTTACCGCCATGACCGATGCTGAAGGCTCCTGATCCGAATATGCCACCACTCACAACACCTGCGCCTATACTGCCGTTTGTAGCCACTGCCTCGCCTCTATTCGTCTTGCGACCTATAAATAAACACATTTTCAGTGAAGAATTAACTGTTTTGCATGGTCCTGAAATTGAATGTGTTCTCTTGGATCAAATTATATTGGTATTTCACTTGCTCTCGACGTGATGCTCGAAATAATAGATTACTGTGAACCAACCATGAAGCAAAACTATATTGCAACTTTTCATTCATTCAATACGATAATTCAAGGTATGAAGTTCAAATAACGTTGACGACCTTTGTGGTTTAGTGGTTCGAGTACCGGACTGCTGACCATGAGGTCGTGGGTTCGATTCCCACAGGACACAAAAATTTATGTGATGAATATAAGTGTTTGTGTTCGTCTGGGTGTTTCTTATGTATTATAAGTATGTATTTACAAAAAAAAAAGTATATAAGTATTATATCCATTGTCCCCGTACCCATAGTACAAGCTCTGCTTAGTTTGGGACTAGATGGTGCTGTGTAAAAATGTCCGAAAATATTTATTTATTTTATATTTTAATAATAATATAGCCCACATGTTAGAAAATCTATGTATTATTTGTTTACCTGGAGCCGCACACACAATACCAATCACCGCTGCGATTATAACAATAACCAGTAATCGCGCCATTTTGCCAGTATGGATTTATTCCGTATACTGAGTTTAGGACCCGCGGCATGCAGCTTTTATATCTTTAAAACTATTTTGTATAAAAACGTAATAACTTCTAAATTGTTGAAACTAAGGCGAGTTTTATGTCGATGAAAAGAACCGGTTCGGAAAATATCAACTGAGAAGGAAAAACATTAACATTATTATTTTAGTCGCTACTTGCGGCATGGGGAGGTTGACATCTTTTGTCAGTATAATATTTTATGTCTTATGCTCGGCTCGTCCAATAAAAAAAAATCGCTCGGATAACAGTATAATTATCATCCTCAGTCTTTTCCCTATTATGTTGAGGTCGGCTTCCAGTATAACCAGATGCAGCCGAATATTGGGCCATCGCTTTGTATATAAGAGGGATTTTAATTTGGATTTTGATTAGTGTTTGTGTATTCGTGATCATGAATAGATTGTCGTGTTCTGTTGCCGTTCTGTTAGCGGTAGCGCTGTTTTCGTCCGCGATTGCCGCCCCAGGTAAATACTAAAGAAGCGTGAAACGGTAGCCTAATCATTTATTTATTTATTTATTTACAATCTAACACTATCATGACAGGTTTACACCCAATGCGATAATGTGATTATCATCTATAACTTAACTACTTAATAACTCGAGAGTCACCCTCACGAATTCCGCCACAGAACAATTAAAAATGTCTACCCTTTGTGAGGCGCTGTTTATTAACCGTATGGCTCTTACAACCGGTGCGAATTTGCCTATGTTAGTGCGAGCCACTGGGACATCTAAAAGCTGTGCCCTCGGCGCCCGCCGCAACTTGGTGTTTGGAACGCGCAGCCTCAATGAACCTAATATATCCGGGTTATTCAATCTACCACGAAACACTTCAAATACATATTTTACCAACGCTAAGTCACGTCTTACCTCCAGCTTATAATATCCAACCATCCCTATAACAAAGAGGGTCAAAATCAGTAGTTAAGTGAATTATAGCGCGTCGAGCTAGCGTATCTGATATTTTTATACTGATCTCGCCTATTCCGGTTGGAGGCGTTCGGCCAAGTTTCACTAGGCGCTACGCTTCAGAATAAAAATATTATGGTGCATAAAATTAAGAACGACTGACACTGCAATGACTGTTAGTTAAACAGGTTGTTGTAATTTATTATATGAAATAACTTTTTACCTCTAATAAATATAAGAATTATTCATAATGTATGTACGCCATAAACTACTTTTTTGAAAATTAAACGATTAAAATTGAAGATGATAGGTTAAATTAAAAATCGTCACTTTTGAAATCCATTCTATCGAAAAATACCTATAATTATCCATTCAGTCAGAAATTAAGAAACACGTTCCGTGTGAAACTACGAAATATTTACCAGCTAACCCAGAGAGGACAGTAAGAAGAAGAAGGAGGACACTAAGAAGCTTTAATGAAAATTTGTCATACAGAAAAGTAGTAACATTTTCCAAGTTTAAAATAACAGCCCTAAAACGGCAAAATAGGCGCTGAGAGTGTTGAGTACGTGGGTGCAAAGACTATAAAAGTACGTACTCAACCCTACTGGGGTTACGTTTTTGAGAAAAATTTGAAAATTATAACTTTAATTTTATTCGGATTCTTTTTTATATGTATTTTAAGTATAAAATACATATAAAAAATACCTTACTCCATCCTTGATACCCTTGCTCCATCCCATCTTCCAAGCTCGGCGGGTTGTGCTGGCGCTGCCGCTGCTGGTGCAGAGACCCTCAAACGGCGCAAATATAGCAACCTCAATGGGAACTATAATTTTGAGCCGTTTGGAGTGGAAACGCTCGGGCCGTGGGGTCCGAGTGCGCGCCATCTCTTCAAAGAAATTTCTAAGAGACTTGTCGACTCTTCGCGGGATCAGAGGGCTGGTTTATTCTTTGGTCAAAGGATTAGCATTGCCATTCAACGTGGCAATGCAGCCAGTCTTCTGGGTACGTTACCCGATGACAGTGATGTGGAGGAGTACTTTGACGCCTAGGCGTGTCTATTTTTCTTTGTTTTTTTTTTAGGTTATATAGATAAGAAATATTATAAAGAGGAAAGATTTGTATGTATCAATGTATGTAACAATAAATAAAATAAAATTTGTAATTAGTATAAAATATTTTCGTCATGCATTTTGAAACAGATGTAAAACTTGTATCTTTTTTATAGTAGAATATATTTTTTGTCATTTAGCCGTAAAATTACCTTACCTTTACCTTCTTACCTTACGTTTACGGATTATAACTCGTTAAAATCAAGGTCAAATTCTTAAGTGAGAATTAGTTACATTTTTGTATAATTAATTACCATACCTACAAAATGTAAAAATTTGGCATCGCTGATACCTTTTCTGAAATAAAAGGTAGGTAGGTACTGATATATTATTTACCTGCACACACACAAGTAACAATAGCTAAAACTAGAATGACCACCACTAAGCGCGTCATATCAGTCAGCGCCATTATTTTAAGTTCACTGAATTCAGAATCAGCGTCTTGCAGACTTTATAACATCATAATCATACATTTGTATTCATGTACCTACCTAAAATTTTTGATCAAAACGGCAATGAAGTGGTATGGCAGGAAATTTAAACAAAACTATTTCGATTTAGTTATACCATGAATATTAAAGGGGCTGGCTACTAACAAACACGTTAGTCAATCGATTTGCATAGTTAATCTGAGCTTGCCGCTGTCAGTTTATAGATGGGCCATTCCTAAGTCGTTGATACTCACATTCCACTACATTTAGTTAGTGTTAAAAGCCCGAAAATCGTGACAGTTACCTGTTTATGTCTATCGTTAGTATATAGGGTTATTATAATTATCGGTACCTATTCCTTCGAAACTTCAATTCATAACGGAATATCAGTACTACTCTCCTTATCAGTATTTAAAAATACTGATATTCTACATGAAATTATAATGCTAATGTTATTAAAAGTTTCAACAAATTACGTTAAATACGCCTCTGCCTAGTTAAATTAATAAAATTGTATGTTAATACATACCTACCTACATACATAAAATCACGCCTCTTTCCCGTAGGGGTAGGCAGAGACCACAGACTTCCACGTGCTACGATTATGACATACCTCTTTAGCATCATCCACACTCATAATATTTTTCATACATGAGCGTCGGTTTAGGGTACTCTTGACCGAGCCATTTTTCAGAACGTCCTCAATCTGATTTCGGAACGTTCGCCTAGGCCTTCCCCTACCTACACTCCCATTCACTTGACTCTTGTATATTTGTTTAGTCAGTCTCCTGTCATTCATTCTCTCAACATGACCAAACCATCTTAACATACCTTTCTTTATTTTAGTCACTACACCTTCATTCACGCCACAACGTTCCCTTATTTGCTTATCCTGTCACTCAATTTCACTCCAATCATACTTCTCAAAGCTCTCATCTCAACTGAATTTATTCTACTTTTATGCTTCTTCTACCACATTAGTGTCGGTGCTAACACTCCTCCATGCACTGACAAACGTGCCCTCTTGGACACTTCCTGACTCCTCATGTTTTCAGCATTCACTCTCCTTTTTATGTCACTTTGACACTTTCCGTCTTTTGTGAACACATTTCCTAAATATACAAACTCATTCACTACTTAGTTCAACTTTTTCGTCTCCAATCACAATATTGAAAGAAATCAAGAAGAAAGAAAGATTTTTTTTTATTTTTTTACACTTACGCAAGTTAAAACAAAAAAATCAAAAAATAAAATACGAGTGCATCTTAAAATTAAACAGTGTTATATAATTATACCTCTAGATAGTCTGTGGCATAGCCTAGATGGACCAGGTGCCAAAGACCTGCAGTCTGTTACGCTATCATCTCTTTCAAATACCTTACTTTCGTCTTGTTTACGTTTATTTCCATTCCCTTTATTTTCAAGACTGCTCATATCACGCCTGTCTACAAGGATGGCAAAAAAAAATTTCGTTACTAATTATCGCCCCATATCCTTGTTATCCACAATGTCAAAGGTTCTGGAGCGATTAGTTCATAGCGCAATCTATCCAACCTTACATAATATTATCATCCCCGAACAACATGGCTTTATACAGAGTCGGTCTTCCTCAAATTATTTGTTTGAAAATATGGATAAATAAATTGCAAGTTGTCAAAATTTACACCGACTTTTGTAAGGCTTTTGATAAGGTGGACCATATCTTGCTTTTACAAAAAAAAAATATAATGGTATCCATGGGAGTTTGCTTCGTTGGTTTACATCCTATTTAAATAATAGAACTCAGAAGGTTGTGCTCCAGGGGTTCTGTTCTGATGTGATCAACGTGACATCTGGTGTCCCGCAGGGGTCCATACTGGGCTCACTGCTTTTTGTCCTGTTCATCAATGACAATGATCAATACATGCTTCAGAAATAGTAACTTCCTGTTGTATGCTGATGACATTAAAGTGTTCCGTAATATAAGATGTCATGTATTGAAGACTGTGTTAAGCTGCAGCAGGACCTTGATTGATTTTCTGCCTATTGTTTGGACAATAAATTGATACTAAATTTACCCAAATGTAAATCTATTACCTTTACTAAAAAAACATGTACTGTAAAATTTATATATTCTCTATGTAACACTCCATTAGAAATAGTTTCCTTAATCAAAGACTTAGGCGTACTCTTTGATTCTAAATTGCACTTTGATGCACACGTTGATCACATCACAGCTAAAGGTTTTCAACTTTTTGGTTTCTTGAAGCAGAACTGCGGTTCATTTAAAAAACCTTCAACATTTTTACTATTAGGTATATAAGTCATTTATAAGATCTCAATCAAATTAGAATATGCTACATGTATTTGGAACCCACTTTATGATAAATATAGTGATCAAATAGAATCTGTACAGCTTAAATATATTCGTTTTTTTAATTACAAATTATATAAAAGTCTATCACCATATGAAATTCTTTCAGAAAAGTACTCTCTACCAACGCTAAAATTTAAGAGACTGTCTTTTGATCTATGCTTATAAACAAATTTTGTCACAACAAATTTGACTGCAATAAGCTCATAAATCAAATCTACTTGCGAATACCTAGTCGATCCCAACGTATTCGTGACACTTACACTCATAAACTATTTGCCCCTAAATGTTACAGGACCAATGCGGTCAAACGTGCTCCTTTAAGGCGTATAATGGATGCTTGGACGGACTGGATGGACGGTGCTGGTTATGTTATTACTTTAAGTGTATTCAAGTTTATTCATAATGTAGTTTTAAGCACTATTACACAATTGTTTGTTATCCTAAAGAAGAAAAAAAAAAAAACATACCATCACGCCTGTATTCCCCAAAGGGTGAGGCAGAGGTGTACTAATGTACACTCCACAGTTCGCCGGTATGTTTAGGTCCCATGTAATAGGGGGCGAGCCTGTTGCCATTAACCGGGCACAAATTCCTAACTCCGAGCTGCTACTGGGAATTTCATAGAAAAACCCAATAACACTTTGCTCGACCTGGGAATCGAACCCAGGATCTCTAGCGTAGCAGTCGCGCTCAGGACCACTTGGCTAATGAGGCAGTTGAATATCTACTAATATAGAAAAACCGTATTACGCAAAGTTGTTTATATAATTATAAATACATACCGGTTACTGTGTTGTTGTGCACATCAGGGTCAACGAACAGGTCATGTTCGATTTAATGATTTAGATTTATCTCTTTACTAATACCCACAGTTTCAAAGTCAAACCTATGTTAACATAGTTGGCTACAAGCTTTGCGGAAACAAGCAGTATATTCGATACGGCCTTCACGTTTTGGTTTAAGATCTTAAAAATTAGTGGGTTTTCAAAGCGCGCCAACCTGGTAATATTTAACACAAATATTCTTGCATTTTCTTCATGATTAAGCTTAAAGAAGTAGTCCATCGTTACTAAAACGTCGGTAACCCGATAGGAACAATTTGTACACAGTAACCACAGTAATTGAGCAGCAAAATATGAATAGTCAAAACTATTGGAAACTTGTATCTTAAAAGGCATCACTAAAGTTCGGAATGTAGTACGAAAACTTGTTGGTTTCAGGTCGCCGCCGAACCAAACATGACGACTATGATGATGATGAAGAAGACGATGATGACGATGAAGACGAAGAGGTTAGTTACGGCAAAGCCCGTGCTGATAAGGGCAGCATAGGGGTCGGCAGCGTGTCTGGTGGCAAGTTCAGCTCTGGAGCCTTTAGCATAGGCCACGGTGGAAATACCAGGAAGGGTGACGGTGGCCATGGAGGAAACATTGGTACCAACTCGTACGCCGGCACTGGAGGAGATAGTGGACACACGAGCTATGGAAGCTAACTGATACCGATGTTTGCAGCGTAGTATGTGATGGCGCGGAATTGTATTAACTTACACTGACTTATCTCAAAGGATTGCTCAATCAATGGCTTTTTTTCATTTAAGTTATACTAGCCGGAGAACCCCTAACCCAGCACTCTTCATAAATGGTGCATAGACGTGCATTGGTCTTAGAGCGGAAATTATTTTTGGTGAATACTCCACAAGGATTAAAGGGCAATGTACATAGATTACACAATCGTAGTCAATTCCCGCGTCATTGCGCGTCAATAGGAAAACTTTATTTCAACCGCTGCCTGTGATTATAATTAGTTAATAAACAGTCTTTGTTTTGGAAGAGTATTAAAGAAAATGTATGTCCTTAAATAAAAAAGTATTTGGAATGCCTCGGTTTTATTTTCACTTTGAATCATATTTTTTCACATCAATTTGATATATATTATTTAGGCTATGCTTTTAAATAAGAATTAATTTCAATGTTGACATTGTTATTCATTTCAATGTAACTTGATGCATTCTCCGAGCCTTTTTTCAAATATGTTGGGGTCGGCTTCCAGTCTAACCAGATGCAGCCGCATCTGGTTCTCTCTAAATACTGATATTCAGCCGAATATCAGTATTTTACACGAAGCGACTGCCATCTGACCTCTATAACCCAATTTCTGGGCAATACCGATATTCCGAGGATAGGCTGGTTGTCAGGCTTTTGACTACCACTAAAAATTGTCATAGTGATGTTCGTATGACAACCGAGACCGACGGCTTTACGTGCACGGCATGTGTTCGGAATTGATAACCCATCCACACATTGACCGGAACAAGCGCAGCTTAACCTTGCAGATAATTCGAATAGCTTAGTTGTTACTTAGCCACTAGCCTCTCATTCAATATTACTTGCTATGATAATGTAATACCTCAATATTTTTAGGAGCATTTCTCATAAATCCCCAAGACGCGAACTGAGGAAAATTCATAAAAAATATCTCTCAGTGTGGAACTCCTAAACAGCAATAAAAATAGTTAACATGATGATATAATGAAGGTAAAGGAAAATTTGGTTCTAATAACACTTATTATCAAAATAATTATAAACAGGGTTTTGCCCATATCAAATAATGCTAGTAAAGGTCAAAATGCAAGCGGGATGTGAAATATCAATAATAATTTAACAATATACTTACTGCTAATTTTCATTTTTGCTTTACAACGTATAGCGGCGAAAATTTCCTTTTAAACATGGAGCTCGACTGATTACGGACCAAATACACTGCGACCTGGACTCCTAAGTGTGTACAATGCGTAACTAAATAAGGGCAAGACCTCAAATACGTTGTTGGCGACCATCCTGTCTAAGTCACATGACGTCGGCATGGTAAGAAAAAAAATGTTATATTTTACGTTAAGGCAGGTCGATAACTGGGTATTTCACCCTAGTAGTTTTTTTGATAACGAAAGTACTGGTGGCGCCGCCTACCACCGAATAGAGGAATACATGGGGGCAATATTGATTATGTAGAAAGCCTCATTAGCACGCTAGCGCCACGCATCGTCGAAAGGATAAACAATACGTAGGTAAATAATAATGATGTACGTAGTTTATGTATTTACTGTAGCTAACATATGGGTGCCATCTAAGAATATTAGATAAATAAGATATAAGCGAATATAAGATACGTAAATAATAGTTATGTAGTATATTCCTATTTACCTCTTAACTTGTAAGTACGTGAGCGCCATCTATTGTGGATTAGAAGAGTTGAGAGGTAGAAGTAATGGCAGTTAAATAAATTATATAGGTGGCTCAATTATGTATTACTTTTACATAGCGTGCTAAAGCGATCTATTGTTGAACAGAAGAATACAACATAGTTATATATTCCTATTTACCTAAACAGCGTATACGTACGAGAGCGCCATCTATCGTCCAATAGAAGAGTTACAGATAGTAATGATTAGTTATACAGATTATATAGATATAGATGGCTCGATTATATACTTACCTTACATAAGCACGCTAACGCCATCTTTTGTCGAAAGGATGTACCTTATCTAGAATATTCGTGATAATATAATTAAATTTAGGCTTTATGGTGTAATAATTAGGCATCTGAAAGGTTTATAATATTCTAGTATATTTTCCTAACACGTACTTATCACCCCCTTGCTATTTGTTATGGTAATTTGAAAAGGTTTGATATTTTTATGATAAGGTGATAACAAGTTAATATATAGAAGTCTATGTAAGATTGGTATATAAGCATGTTAGGATATGTGTTTTTAGAAGGATCTAATAAGGTTACAACAATTGTAGCACAGCGGAATCATGTTACCAGAATTTTCCTATGTCGCGATATTATTACGAGAAGATTCTGGAAATGAGATATGCTATTTCACAAGTTTCGCATTATAATTTGGTGTAATTAGTTGAATCTTGTGTAGAAAGTAATTAATAGATGATAACAAACAGAATATAGCATTATCTCTAATAGATATGTAAGAATTTGTGTATAGAACATTTCCAGTTTAATGATTATGTAAAGTTTATGTTCTAGAAACTTTTTTGTTATTAGTGCTACACTTGTTATGTATATGTTATATTATAGAGTAAGTTATGGCGCATCTAATGATATATATAACATGTACATTATATAAGGAATTAAGTAAATAAAAGGCTTCTAAAGGGTTCGGTACTATGCTAGATGATTCTCGAAAAGGTTGTATGGTATAAAAGGTATGGCCGTATGTTCGGCGGACACAGTCGCTATCCAGTCAGCGAAGAGGACACACCTCGAGTGAGAACCGAACCCTGAGGAACAGTGTTGTGCCAGTAGTAGTGTGTTTCATTGGGTACAGTAGTGGTGTTCCCTCCTTCATTTCGACCGGGAATCTTAGCGCATTACAGGGTGCGCGGGACGGGCGTCACCAGCGGGAGCCGTGCCTCGACGTACTCATTCCGAGCCGCGACTCTAACGTACGCCACGTCACAAGTGGGAGTGTGCGACCCACAGCCCCGGGAGGAGGCGGATCGCAACGCACTGTGTGCCTGCTCCGCCGAGGAGATTCCTAACTCCCGGAAGAGCAATAAAAAACCCGCACATTTGGTCCTTCGAGCCGGATCCTGTTAGAAGATTCCAGAAGTTGAGAAGATGCCAGTCACCCGCTCTCAGAAGAATGCACCCATGCGACCTCCGTATGAGGGCCCTATGCACGAGGGGTCAGATGATGTTTTAAGGGGACCAGAAGAGTCCAGAAGGGGGTCAGAGCAGATCAGGGGAGAGGCGGAGACCAGAGGAAGGTCAGTTGAGACGGCGTCAGGGTCGGAGGAGGTGTCAACATGGACAACCGACATGGAAAAGAGAACTGCTGCTGGAACCTCAGAAGCGACTGTCGTGATGGCCACGTCCCGTGGTGCGGGACAGAGGAAAGGTAAGGCCATTCAGACGTCATGTACAGAAGGTACATCGGCACAGGCGGTCACAGCACCAGCGAAGACCCTGGTATCTGTGGGAGCCAGAAGGGCTAGTTCGATGCGGACTATGAGTTCCTCTGCTAGAAGACGCGAGTTAGAGGCCAGGGAGGAGCTGGCCCGCCGGGAGCTGGAGAAAGCCGAGGCAGCAGAGAAACTAGCTCGTGTCAGATTAGAGATGGTGCAGTTTGAAGAGGAGGACTCAGTTGATGATGAAGACTTGGAAGACCGAACAGCCCGAGTACAGGAGTGGATCCAGACGTCAATACCAGATGAGAAAAATCAAGTAAAGGTAGAGCCGCGAAGTGAGCAGCTTCCAGAAGACTTCCGGCCAGGCAAGGTGGAACAGAACTCCGGAACCAAGAGGGTTACGGGAGAAATTCAAGCGCTAGCAGATGTGTTAAAGGAAGCCCTTACCACACACGAAAGACCAGCGTCACAACCTAAGTATATTTATGAATTGCCATACTTCGATGGTAACAGCAGAGAGTGGTTGGCTTTCAAGGTGGTGTATGACGATACGGCGCCTATGTTTAGTGATACGCAAAATATGGCACGCTTGAGAAGGGCAGTTAAAGGCAGCGCTAGGGAAGCTATTAAAAGTTTATTGTATTCTGAAGCTTCTCCCTCAGAGGTGATGCAGGCGCTTAAAAGGAGATATGGAAGACCGGACGCGCTGGTGCTAGCAGAATTGGAAAAAGTGAAAGTGTTGCCCAGGATAAGTGATAACCCTAAGGACATATGTATATTCGCTAGCCAAGTGAACAACAGCGTAGCGGCCATCAAGGGGTTAAAGAAGCCACAGTACCTGCACTCACCGGAAATGATGAAACAGATTGTGGAAAAGATGCCGACGGTATTGAAGTTCAGATGGTACGACTTCACTTCTGAAACTGAAGAAGGTGAATTATCAGATTTAACGTTGATGTCCAAGTTCCTGAACAAAGAAGCAGACAAGTGCGGTACATATGCAACCCTAGAAGAAAAAGGTGGGTTCAAACGGACACATTGGCAAGCGACATACGCCAGTAAGGAGAGGGACTCAAAGGACAGGGGCATGTGGTCCAAGGAGAAGGTATGCCCTCAGTGTCAAGATGAGCATTCTCTCTTGGACTGTCCGCAGTTTTGGAAGGCGTCAGTGCAAGACCGATGGGCGATAGTAAAAAGGAGCCGTGTCTGTTTCAAGTGCTTGCAAGGAAGACACAGAAAGGAAGGTTGCAGGAAACCGCCATGTAAGATGTGTAGAAGATGGCACCATCACATGCTTCACGTGGACTCCAGTCAGGAGCAGGACAGAAACAATGAGGAAGCGGAACAGACAGGAACACCTACGAACATCACGACTCCTGTCAACACAGTAAGGTCAGCAATGGCGTACCTAAAGATGACACCGGTAGAAGTATACGGCCCCAAGGGATCTAAGAAAATCATGGCATTGATGGATGAAGGGTCTACGGTGTCTCTACTGGATGCAGAAGTAGCAGAGCAAATCGGCGCATCAGGTGAAAAGGACGAACTGTCAATTGTAACTATTGGTGGCAGTATTGCAAAGAAGAAAGATTCCCAGAGAATGACTTTGAAGATTAGAGGGATCCACGATAATAAGAAGAAAACTCTCAGAAACGTACGGACAATGGATAACCTACAGCTTGCACCACAGTTCTTAGAAAAGAAAAGAATCGAAGAATGCCTTCACCTAGAAGACATCGCCGACAAGCTTTATTATGAGGCAGAGTCACCTCAGCTTCTCATCGGTCAAGATAATTGGGAGTTCATTATATCTCAAGAAGTAAGAAAGGGTAAACCAGGTCAACCAGTTGCTTCCAAGACAGAACTAGGATGGGTGCTTCACGGAGGCGATACAGATGGTACAAGACCAGTACACTTCTTGGGTAGTTGTCGGCACGACAGCAGCAATGTGAAAAAAGAAGAGATTGCCGAAAGGTGCACATCCACTGAGAATCGATTGAAGAACATGAAAAGGAAGATAAATAATAATTCTCAGTTAAAGAAAGGCAAGCAGATCCGGTACCCATTTGACAACGGCTATGCAGAAGAGGTCACAGTTCCGAGGTGTCAGGCGTCACTCCGCACCGAGGGGGAGCTGCGCAAGTTCACGAATAAGAGTAAAAACTACCACGTGACCCCTGAAAGGACTACGAAGACAAGCAGAGTGAAACAGAAGAGAAGAAGAAAGCGGCAAAGACGACCTCAAGCACCCGCAGCAAAAGGAACAACTCAACGATGGCAGCAGCAAGATAAGAATCGTCCGAACACGACAAGGGGTGCTGCAACGACCAAAGTTCCTGAGAGGTGCTACGGGTACCAGGTCGGTCGCCAATCCAGGAGTTGGTGCGAAGCACGAGGGGGAGAATGTTGGCGACCATCCTGTCTAAGTCACATGACGTCGGCATGGTAAGAAAAAAAATGTTATATTTTACGTTAAGGCAGGTCGATAACTGGGTATTTCACCCTAGTAGTTTTTTTGATAACGAAAGTACTGGTGGCGCCGCCTACCACCGAATAGAGGAATACATGGGGGCAATATTGATTATGTAGAAAGCCTCATTAGCACGCTAGCGCCACGCATCGTCGAAAGGATAAACAATACGTAGGTAAATAATAATGATGTACGTAGTTTATGTATTTACTGTAGCTAACATATGGGTGCCATCTAAGAATATTAGATAAATAAGATATAAGCGAATATAAGATACGTAAATAATAGTTATGTAGTATATTCCTATTTACCTCTTAACTTGTAAGTACGTGAGCGCCATCTATTGTGGATTAGAAGAGTTGAGAGGTAGAAGTAATGGCAGTTAAATAAATTATATAGGTGGCTCAATTATGTATTACTTTTACATAGCGTGCTAAAGCGATCTATTGTTGAACAGAAGAATACAACATAGTTATATATTCCTATTTACCTAAACAGCGTATACGTACGAGAGCGCCATCTATCGTCCAATAGAAGAGTTACAGATAGTAATGATTAGTTATACAGATTATATAGATATAGATGGCTCGATTATATACTTACCTTACATAAGCACGCTAACGCCATCTTTTGTCGAAAGGATGTACCTTATCTAGAATATTCGTGATAATATAATTAAATTTAGGCTTTATGGTGTAATAATTAGGCATCTGAAAGGTTTATAATATTCTAGTATATTTTCCTAACACGTACTTATCACCCCCTTGCTATTTGTTATGGTAATTTGAAAAGGTTTGATATTTTTATGATAAGGTGATAACAAGTTAATATATAGAAGTCTATGTAAGATTGGTATATAAGCATGTTAGGATATGTGTTTTTAGAAGGATCTAATAAGGTTACAACAATTGTAGCACAGCGGAATCATGTTACCAGAATTTTCCTATGTCGCGATATTATTACGAGAAGATTCTGGAAATGAGATATGCTATTTCACAAGTTTCGCATTATAATTTGGTGTAATTAGTTGAATCTTGTGTAGAAAGTAATTAATAGATGATAACAAACAGAATATAGCATTATCTCTAATAGATATGTAAGAATTTGTGTATAGAACATTTCCAGTTTAATGATTATGTAAAGTTTATGTTCTAGAAACTTTTTTGTTATTAGTGCTACACTTGTTATGTATATGTTATATTATAGAGTAAGTTATGGCGCATCTAATGATATATATAACATGTACATTATATAAGGAATTAAGTAAATAAAAGGCTTCTAAAGGGTTCGGTACTATGCTAGATGATTCTCGAAAAGGTTGTATGGTATAAAAGGTATGGCCGTATGTTCGGCGGACACAGTCGCTATCCAGTCAGCGAAGAGGACACACCTCGAGTGAGAACCGAACCCCGAGGAACAGTGTTGTGCCAGTAGTAGTGTGTTTCATTGGGTACAGTAGTGGTGTTCCCTCCTTCATTTCGACCGGGAATCTTAGCGCATTACAGGGTGCGCGGGACGGGCGTCACCAGCGGGAGCCGTGCCTCGACGTACTCATTCCGAGCCGCGACTCTAACGTACGCCACGTCACAAGTGGGAGTGTGCGACCCACAGCCCCGGGAGGAGGCGGATCGCAACGCACTGTGTGCCTGCTCCGCCGAGGAGATTCCTAACTCCCGGAAGAGCAATAAAAAACCCGCACATACGTCAACTAGAATATAGTCTTAATTATAATAATGAAACCCCGAAGCCCTTTTGAGACAGCGAAAGCATATCTTTTTCAAGAAATTAGTTATAGGTAGCAGCTAAATGCAAAACTGGTGGCTCTACCGCGCACACGCATACTATAACAATTTGTTTATATAGTGTTATTATTTTGACTTTGACACAAGTTTTAAAATCTATAAAGCATTAAGTAAGTATATTTATAGAATTAAATACTTTGTGAAGTCATGTGAGATAAGGGTAGCCTACCTGAGCTGTTCACCCAGATATACTTAGAATTATTCAAATCACATCCAATGTTAACGAATTGGATTCTGGATAGATACTTAGTCTTGATTGGACTTTGCTTCATGGTCGTAAGGGCTTTTATTCATATCTAAAATCTACAAGCAAAGGTATTTATGAAGTTTTATGAGTTTTTAACACGCTTTTATTAGGTCCTCGTTTATGTAACTATGTAATGGAAGCTAAGGTAACTAATTTAACCATATTCCAAAGATCGAAGCGTCATGAAAATTGGCAGCTTTATGTAGTTCTGATGACAATACAATAATATGGTACTGTCGAACTGATCTGATGATGGAGCCGGAAGATAAGAACTAGAACTTCATGATGGAAAATCACGCTGGAACAGGAAGGACTTTTTGTATAACTTGTTGAGAAATCAAGCGATGTTACGGGAAGCAGGTTACAGAGATCGGCGCTCTAACTGGAGTTGCAGCACGACTAGTAGGTGGCTCTACATAAACAGTCTGTTCAAAGTACCAGTTTGTCGAACTCAGACAAAACATGCGCCAGCAGCGAGGAGAGCTACCTTCTAAAGTCTTTCCTGTTCCAGCGGCCCACGCTTTTAAAATCAAATATACTGAAAAGCGCATAGTTTATACTTCATTTCAGAAATAGAGACAACTTGAACGATTCTTAATTTATTTATGTTTTTACAAGCATTTATAAAAGCGTGTTTTTCAAAGTGTTTTTTAAACTATTAATTTATTGCATATGTACCTACGTGTATATAAACATGTTTCATCGTTTCAAACCGGTACGAATTTTAAGCAATTAAATATTTTTTGAAATTCAACCGGTTCACCTTACCTACCCATGTTTAGTCGATTATTAACGTTCATGCCTTTACCTAAAGATAACATTACATTTTGTAAGGAAGTATTGGCAGTCCACGCAATGGTGACAACCGGACGTTGGCCCCAGACGTATGCGACAGTAGTACTTCTCGAAACAGACATGTCCTAACAGCTCCTAGGGCGGTTATTATCTCCTCCATATGGGGCCTTACTGACATTATCGTGGCGTACCCTAAGCAGTAATAGCCTAGTGATTGTCAAGTAGAACGCCTCGTGGAAAGACTCGTACTCAGCAGTGGAACAATTTGTTGATGTTGTCATATCTTTAAAAAGAGATTATTAGATCCCAATGCTTGATTGATAGTCGCAGCGGTGACTCGGCTTGGTTTGTACTTAAAGTACGATGGTGTCGCCATCTGTTGGCACTGCGATACACTAAATTCATTTGTAACAGACCACAAATATTTTTCGTACCATTAAGCTCATAGCCTTTTCCCAAGTATATACCTATATTGGGGTCGGTTTCCAATCTAACTAGATGCGTCTAAATGTAAATATTTTACATGAAGCGACTGCCACCAGACATCCGCAAACAAATTTCTGAGCAATAGCATCAGTATTGTCTTGGATTGCAAATCCTGAGCTTATACCCAGTATAGTCTATACAGATTGTCACACGAATGACATGACGATGTGAACACAAATGACAACCAATGACACTAAAAAGAACCACTTTTTATTCTTGTGCCAACATTTTTCATCTCTGACGTGTTATGATTATTGAACTCATTAACTCATCAATACATCGTAAGAGAACAGCGTCCCTGATGCGCCGCTTGCGGCGCAGCCCTAACAGCTTCCTGCAACTCATTGCTGGGAGAATGGACACTGACAGCTCCTTCATGGAGTACTGGACAAAACAACATGTTAGGCGTTCCTGATCCAGTGTGTCCATTATTGTAGGGACGCAACAATATGTATCTTATTTGTATTTGTGTGTGTTTTTTAATTTTATTATTTATGTAATCATTTAATTATTAATCATAATATTGTTATATGGATATCTCATGTCTGAAATAAGTTATTTGAATTTGAATTAACACCACATGGAGATTAATGTCTTAGTATACTACGCATCATCTCATCATATTATATCGGGACAGCCTAATTAAATATGAAACCTTAGGTAGCTCTGCAATCTCGTTGTAGCTATCTGCAAGATCCTTATAAACAAGTTTAATATCTTCTACACCTGTCATTTTTGTACTGCTCTCAAATCAGAGTGGAAAATTATATAGGACAGGGAATCTATAGGGTTATGAAATCAAACAAAAATAAAATCAGACGCGAGAATTTTCGATAGCATTCATATTCCGAACATGAGTATCTTGGCAACCTACGTCTTCATAAAACAGAATAAAGAAAATGCTGTAACATAACAACTGAGGTAAAAGAACTAATCTTAATAAATGGCTTTTGTATACAGTAATATAACTAACTACTATTTAAAGAATACAGGATGAAATTGAATAGGCGCGACTAATAAAAATATATGATTCCATAAATCAAATATTCTTTGTACACAAATACGTAACGAAAATTTTGAACACGTGATTGTAGGAAATAATTATACCTACTCATTATAATAGTAAGCATTGTAAACAGATTTTGATCTTGACTCGTGCGTGTTTACTGCAACTTTTCTAGTGAATAGGCAATGATAGTAAGTGCGTTAACACTTCACGTAGTAACTATCTGCGTAATAGATCGATAGGGTTACCACTTGAATATTTGAATACTTGCTAGAAATTATTTTCTTGCGTTTTCAGTTAAATACCGGTAATTCATGCCTGCCTCCATTACCTCTACCTACAATACCTTAGTTTGCACCATCTAAGATAAAAAAAACTATTATTTTTTTAACAATATAGACAATTAAAATTACATTTCAAAAATATTAGAAATGATTATTGAACCTCTTATTTCGATTTGTCGCATGTTTTCAATGTCACCCTGTATAAGTCTTAATCTTAATACTATTGAGGAAAACTGGTACTTTCTACTGTTCTAGTCCTTATTGTTTTCATTCCCTATTTTGGCACTTAAGAACTCCATACCCACCGTTCCTCCCCATCATTATTCCCGATATAATCATTCCCAGAGTTGATTGCACCACTGGCACTCACGCCCCCAGCTGTAGCACCTTCATTACTATTTGCACCATGTCCTGTTGTATGAATAGCTTCATTAATTATATTAGTATTTCCTTTATTGATAGCATTTCCCTGGTTGGGAACGACTTCAGTAGGTCGCTTATCCTTAATAGCAAGTGTCCCCCGCTCGAAGTTGCCACCAGTAATCGAATCTATTAGAATAGAACTACCTTGATCACCCTTGTTGCTGTATTCATTTTCTGAATTAGAAACACCTTTATCACCAGTATTACTACCAAATATAGCTTCTAATGCGCCAGCATCACTTACAGGCCGTTTATTATTACCGTTCCTTCTTTTGTTTTGTTTATTTTTTTTATTATGTGGAGCTACAACCGTGCCAATAACAATTTGACCTCCCCCGCTTCCACCCTGACCTTCCTTGCCTCGTTGCTCTGAATTGGACTGTTGTTTCTTCGGTTTTACTGCATGGCCCCTTTTTCCACCTACAAAAAGTATTTTGTTGATCACTTATTATTATATATTATTGGGTTCTCGCTACAAATTGTATGCAATACCAATAATAAAATCTTTCAAATCGATTTTTATTACAAAAATAAATTACAAGGTAATATTCTTATGCATAATCTTTTGTACCGTACTGATATATATGAAAACGATCCTAATAAAATTTTCAATTTAACACATTTTTATTAAAATCTAATCCACTTGTTATGACTAACATTCCTTTGTTTTAGTAGATAATAACTTGTTTAGAGTGGATCAAAATTATTAAGAAATTTTGAAGTTTTATATTACAATCCAAATGATTGATAAGACTAAATAGACCAACTGACTTATGGGTTTACCACCAGACTTGTTGAGCTCACCGTTTATAGTACGTTGAGGTGGTCCACTTTTCTCCCGCTGACTTCCATTATTTACATTCAAACCGACATGTTCACCATCGCTTTTGTCTTTATTATTTTGTAATGGCACCTGCGCCTGACCGGAACTACCAGGAAAGCCAATGCTAAAGCTTCCGGGTCCGAATTCGCCACCGGTTATAGCTCCTATGCCGATTTGCCTATCTTCTACTTCCGCGGTATCAACCGTTTCTGAATAAGCGAAAAAAGTCCATGTAAGGAAGTGTAAGATTTTAACAATCTATCTTTGTTTTAGTGGAGGAACGTTGGCTGAAAAAGAATATCATATTTATCGCAATTAATTAAACATATTATTACCACATTGTTACTATCGTTCCAAACTTGGTAAAGTTACCTATCAATAATTGCATTCGCTTAAACATATTGCCAGTGTAGTATTTTGGACGAAATGGTAGAGCAGAAACCTGGATTCATGGTATCGGAATCCAAATAATAACAAACCTTGATTAAAATTATGTTTGAATTACGATTTAATTTTATATTACTTTTGCATGGGGTAAGGTCTTCACCACTACCATGGTTGAATAAAAATTTTACTAGAAGCATCTCTTCAGGCTGATTTTTATTATGAAACAAGTCATCTTTTGAATTTAATCTCTGCAGATAATTATAAAATTCAACCTTTTAAAAAATCGAGAAGAATTAACATTCGTACAGGTAATTTTTGTGCCTAGCTTCCTTAGAAATTATCATATTCAAAAAGTCACCTTATTAGTCATTAAAAAAGATAAACATAAACTTCACGACACTTGGCTAATGTCACAACATTATTATCATTTTATTATACTTATAAATATGTATGAATATTTAATCAGTAACGTAAGCACTATTTATAATATCAACGATGACACATTTTGGGTGAAGACTGAGTTCTCGGAAAATACTAACTAATAAAAATACACTTTACTTACGGGGAGACGCGCGACATATAGAAATAATTGCTATCACAATACCGAGAGCCGCGAGACGGTCCATCGCTTCACACAGTAGGCACTACGCAGATGACGAGACGCATTCAGCTTTTATAAAGTTCACTCCACTACCTATGCGGTTAGTTGTTCCAACCCGGGTTTTGCCTGTCCATAATAAATAACCTACGTGCACATTTTTTAGGGGAACCTTCAATGATCTTGGTAGACTAATCGAATGATAATTGCTTAACAATATTGATAAGAGAGTTCAATAAAATGCAGGGATTGACCAAATATTCGTACATTTGACTCTAAAATTAACCATAATTGTTTTGAGGAAAAATAAGATATTACTCGTAGTTTATTTATTTTTGCATCCGGTTATTAATGAGAGCTTCAAATAAACAGATACGGATTTTATTTTATTGCGGATATATTAAATTTATGCTCCTTAGTGAATATATTGAAGTCAATAAAATGATGAGCAAGTGGTAAATAGAGCATGCAGTGTAGCATAAAACTAGTTAGCATTTTAGTATTTGTATACTAGTAATCATATCTGCTTATTGCCGTCTACTGCTGAACGTGGGGGAGCCATCCTTCGGCACGAATGGGCCGGCTCGACCGGAATGATACCACACGGCCTCACAGAAAACCGGCGTGAAACAACGCTTGCGTTGTGTTTCGCCGAGTGAGTGAGGTTACCGGAGGCCTAAACCCTTTTAAAAGGCGGGCATCGCACTTGTGACTCCTCTGGTGTTGCGGGTGTCCATGGGCGGTGGTTATCGCTTACCATCAGGAGATCCGCCTGCTCGTTTGCGCCGACCATCCTGGTCGTGGGCAGCTCGCATCCATCCATCCATACTAGTAAGCTAGTCAGTAATGTTCTTCTTTCAAGCTTGTCGTTGGTAATGGCAATGTCAATTGTGTCAACCTAGAAATTTGCTGAAAACAATGAACCTTTAATTCAGCAACCATAAACTCCTCAAGTCTGCTGGTGTCCACAATTTTCAGTTCGGGGTACCTAGTTGTGGTTAAGTTTAAAAAAAAAAAAGTTTATTTAATAAGAGAAATGGTCTTAAAGAATGTACGTGTATGAATATTATGTAGGTAAATTACTGAATTATGTATACTGTAGATACAATATTATTGATATTTGTCTAATAACTGATCAAAGTGTTGTGGGTTCGATCCCCACACGGAGCAAATATTTGTATGATCTACACGTAGTTGTTCCGGGTCTGGGCGTTTGTGTATGTGAGAATTTGTGTTTGTAAACGCACTCACGATACAGGAAAAAATCCAAGTGTGGGGCAACGTTTTTTAAAGAAAAAAAAAAGTCATTTAAGTATTCATATAATTAGCTGTTCTTCATAATTCACGTCAGTAATATAACAATTTTGTGTTCACATCAGCCAACGTCGCTCGCCAGGCGAACATTAGTCGTTGTGACCATAGAAAAATACCACTTGTCTGTCTAGAAGAAGAGTCGATGACCTACGATTATTTTTCATAAAGAAAAGATAGCAACAAAACGCGAGCAACAGCAAATTAATTATAAAAATATGTATTTGTTCAGTATATACCTACTTACTAACAGAAATCTGAATATTTTATCCTAATTAACTACTTTGATGAAAGATCCAATGATTTTAGATTTTTGGACTGCATCCTGTATAGTTTAATATTTAGATAGGGACCTATAGATGATACGTGTCTAATTACATTTTGTTTTACGAATAAACACGGTTTTTGAGAAGTAAGTATCTAAAAATAATATTTATCTTAATTGGCCAAGGTAGGCAAGGTAATCTTAGGTACCTAAGTAGGTATACCTACCTTAGGTATAAATAAATAAAGTCAGCCAGAGGAACATGGAATATAGCTTTCCTCTCGATCTTGTACCGTATATTTTAAGCTATAGAAAGAAAACAGGCGTTTGTATGTTTCTAGACAACTGTACTTTTTGCATGGTTCACTGCGCTCGCGTCAGGCTGCCTTTGAACATGAAAAAGTGGTTTTCTGTGATCTTTAGTTTTACCTAACTAAACAGCAAATAAAACATGATTGAATATTTATTAATGTTTTTGGCGAAAGGAAGTTCTTAGTATTAAAAAGAAGAAGGGTTTTAATCTTAATGGGGATATCTGCATATTGATGAAAACCATGAATAAAAACTGCTTTGTGTAATTGTTTTTTTGTGTAAATAACTTTGTTCTTTGGATTTTTACAATACCTACATTAAACATTGACCAAAAATAAACTTTGCTACGTAGGTTTGTTAAAATTAAGAGCAAATAATTTAATTTTTATTTTAATAATTCATCAGACTTACTTCTAATGAATTATTGAAAGTCATCGGCGCGCAGGAGCACACAATAACAATTAGTGCAAACAGATTTACATAACTCGAGCTACTGATGGGTCAGGGGGAAATAGTTTCAGGTATTGTAATTATCTTTTCGGGAAAAATTAACACATTAAAAACAACTATAATCGATTCTGAATAAACTACTAACTAATACTTTCCTTGCTGATCTAGTATCGTCGTGTGATGGTTATGGAGCTCCCTATTTAGGGATGGATGGTTGAGCTACACGATTTCGTGCTATCAGATGCGCTTATTCTGTTACAGGTTGTACATAGTAATATAATACATACCATCACGCCTGTATTCCCCAAAGGGTTAGGCAGAGGTGTACTAAGGTACACCCACAGTTCGCCGGTATGTTTAGGTCCCATCTAATAGGGGGCGAGCCTATTGCCATTAACCGGGCACAATTTCCAAACTCTGAGAACTGCTACTGAGAATTTCATAGAAAAACCCAATAACACTTTGCTCGCCCTGGGATTCGAACCCAGGACCTCTAGCGTAGCAGTCGCACTTGGGACCACTAGACTAACGAGGCAGTCAATACACACATATAATATATTACATAGTAATATAATAGGTACCTATTGTATTCAAGGGGTATAGTGACCGTCACCTTGAGCTTCATAACATGTTCCCACACCCACAGCGATGGTAGTTTCATGATTACTGAGTGATTTATATTCTTTAGATCCCCAGATAGGATAATTGCTGTAAGGGACTCGACACAATATCGATTTTTATTATAAGTTATAAGACTGCTGCTTTTGGGGCATGGACAAAGTTTAACCCAAAGTTCAAATGTTTTTATCTATATTACTAATATATAAAGCTGAAGAGTTTGTTTGTTTGTTTGTTTACTTGAACGCGCTAATCTCAGGAACTACGGGTCCGATTTGAAAAATTCTTTCAGTGTTAGATAGCCCATTTATCGATGAAGGCTATAGACTATTTATCATCACGCTAAGACTAAGTAACTATTCCACGCGGACGAAATCGCGGGCGGAAGCTAGTTTCAAATAAAGCTATAACAAGCGTTTATGAAACGTTATGATTCTAGTTGCACGGTTCCAAAAGGTTGATCCTGTGGAGAAGAATCCGACAAGAAACTCCATGGACACTCTTTTTAAATAAATTATGTTACAATCTTCACTGGTACAATATTGCGATAACAAGATGTGTGGATGTTGAAGGCTGTCCAAGTTTGACCAAAGTCGATAATATAAAACGGAGGTTCACATTATTTGAAGTTACGCGAGTAGTAATAACTCTTTTTATCTATAAAATAAAAGTTTGAAAGGCACCAAAAGAAGCAGATTTAATAGTAGCTATATTTATATACATTTTAAAGAGTAGTGTCCTTATTAAGACTTCTATGTAAGTACCTACACAAAATGTCCGGAATTATCTACCACCAGCAATTAATTAACAATCGTAGATGAGGGTTTCATCGACAAGGAAGACAATTAATGAAAAAAATAACGACTTGTAACCAATATGTAGTACCTATCTACACACGTACTGCTACATCAAGCTCAGTATTAGCTGACTATTTACAAATAAAGGTTTTCTATATAATGAGACATCAGGGCCCCAAGTCTGCTAATTTGTCGTGTCAAAATTGTCACTCAATGGCTTCAGAATTATTGATTTTTGACAGTTTTGTCTACGAAATCTGTCAGTTTTTATGTCATTTAGTGCCATTGAACGATCATTTTCTGATCATCATTTTCATTAACTGAAATAGTAGACTTAGGCCCCTGGTTATAACCAAAGTGTATGGCTTGATTATTGCCAGGACTGGCGTAATGAAACCAGTAAGATAAAATAGATAGGTCAGTCATGTTTCCAAAATTTTATGAATCATTCACCAATCTAATATAAACATCTGGGAACATGTTAGTCACAGCGCATCGTGACAACAAAGCTTAAAATAATGTTACACAAAGTATGACGTAACTAAGTCGTGATCCTTGTTACACACTAAAAGTAATGAATCCTTAAATTATACCTATTGGAAAACCCTGAACATTGGACATCCGTCTCATATATTTTGAGACCCGCTCCCACTAAACGAGGTAATCTTTATTATAATTATTATTGTTTCATTGGTCTTGTAATAAGTGGCTTATATGCCACCTTTATTATTAGATAATACTAGCTTCTACCCGCGGCTTCGCTCACGTGAAGCTATATCAGGAGTAAAAATGGTATTCCAACATTGATGACCTCTTTTTTGTATGGGCCTCTATACAGCGGGGAGGTCAAGCTGTATCTCAGGATTCATTTAATTAATTGAGATAAGAAGTTCACCAGTTTTTAAGTTGGAGCATATACTTTCTAACAGTGACAATAAAATTAAATCTATTCAGTAGTTTTTGCTCCAACCCGTAACAAACAGACAAACAGACAAGAATTTTAAAAATCACATTTTGAATTCGGTGACGTTTATATACAATAATAACCCACGTGTTTTTTTTAAATATCTTCAATGTACAGCAGATACAGCTTTTTTACAATTTTATAATTGTAGAGATAAACAATAAATGAGTTTGTCTGTTTAATTGATATCGATCAACTAGGCTATGCTGAACGTTGCAATGGTTATTTTAATTTATTTTTGACAAAAACCTTACAATATCTCGCCAACTTTCATCTAAAGCGGATGGATGATATACGAACGCATATGGAACGCAAGCAAAGAATGATTGAAATAAAGAATTAAAGACTGCCTCATTAGCCAAGTGGTCCTAAGCGCGATTGCTACGCTAGAGGTCCTGGGTTCGATTCCCAGGTCGAGCAAAGTGTTACCTATTGGGTTTTTCTATGAAATTCCCAGTAGCAGCTCGGAGTTAGGAATTTGTGCCCGGTTAATGGCAATAGGCTCGCCCCCTATTACATGGGACCTAAACATACCGGCGAACTGTGGGTGTACATTAGTAAGTACGCCTCTGCCTAACCCTTCGGGGAATACAGGCGTGATGGTATGTTAAAGAATTAAAATAATATAATAATCATAATAATCGTAATTTGAAGAATTAATGTTGTAACTATAGCAGCGGTAGCCTAATGGCTAGGGCATCGGATTTGCGATCATGTGGTTGCCAGTTCGGAACGGCACTATATAATATATTGAGAGACCCGAAAGGAAAGAAAAGGATTGATAACAATATATGGTATACAAAAGGATTGATTATAATATAAGATGTAGGTATGGATACGGGGCGGTGGTTGCTCAAAATGCAATAATGAAAAAGAATGAAAAATAATTAGGTCCGTGTTGAAAAAGATTATGGAAGTGGGGAAGAAGACTTAGGGCCACTTGCACCAAGTTCTTAAATGTGTTTAAATTGTATTTAAACGCAAAATTTGAAAAATGGTGTTTAAATACGATTTAAACATATTTAAGAAGTTGATGCAAGTGCCCTTAATACTATAAATCCATGAAAATAAACTAAAGGATTATGCTATAATTATAATTGTAATAAACTAGAACACACTAGAGTCCGGCTGCTGGTCAAACAAATCCACATTCCGAGATGCTACTGAGAACTAAAAGTAGTATAGTACTAGTACTTGCAACTAAAAGACCAATAAAGGAATCTAAAGGGAAGTGTATTTATATTTAATAAATGTTATGGCGGCGCAAAAACTTTTATCTCATTGAAATACAGTTTCTTTCATTAAACAATAAGAAGTTTTTACATTTAATTTTTACTACCTACTACGTTTATGTAACTGTACAAACCCAGATTGGGTTTAACCATTACCGTATATGTACCGTGGGTATAGTCTCAAATAAATTGAATATCTATCTATACCACTCCAATACTTAAACTTTAACACTCAATACTAAAGTAAAATATTATTTAATATTTGAGTAGGGTTGAATATTTTTTACATCTTTCAAGGAATTTTAGAGACATAAGAATAGCTTATAATTTGATCAATCATTATTTTCAATACTAAGTATATGGACCTGTGAAAGAGTTCTACGATGTAACGAACTATAATTACAATAGGCAACAATAAAAAATGAAAAAACCAGCCATAAAAAACATCATTAAACTTTTTTAAGCACGAGCTACTCTCCGTCAATATCCTAGATCAATCAATAATAAAAACAAAAGCATTAGACATTAAAGCTTTTTCGTGACTAATAATATTTTTTCTCAATAATTTAAGTCATGACACGCCTCCCTATCGTCACTGTAGGTATATGTACGTTTCGAACGAACATATAATAAAAATCCGGCAGGTACCACGCTCCGTCTGTTTTGGTTTGCTCAGCTCAGTGTTGCCCGCAATGTCGCGTTCTGTGGCCGGTTTTGCTATTTTACTTCATGTCTGCGCCATATCAGGTATAAACAATATCATTACTTGCTTAATTGTGAAGGCGGGAAAATTGAAAGAAGGATAACTTGCACATTTTTAACTATGTTCATGAGTTGAGAGCAGGTCTCATGGTACTTACTTTTGAGGTTAAGTTTTTGAGATTGTCACAGCTTGTGTACATGCAGTGTCAAGCTTCGCATTGTAATTCATGTGTGCTCTATTTGAAATGTTCTTATAGACAAGTCGTTCTCATTAGCATATTGATTTGTTTTCATAATTCACGCGAACCTGTATTTGTTATTATTTTTTGCAAACAATTCTCATAAAATCCATAACAGGTTCAATGATTACGTCATCTTCATGCGGGCTGTTGTATATATATGCATGTGTGTGTTTTTCTGTTCGTATTTGGAATAACTTAGTGTGTTGGTTGGTGAAGCATTGTTTAGATTTCTGATTTTGCATATTTATTTACGTCATTGTTTAAGACAATGGATGAAGGACATTGTCAAAATGAAATGTGACTAGCAATTATTTTTGGGTCCTCATCAAGTCCTAGATATTATTCAGAATGGGCAAGTTCGTGATTACTTATGTATATATTATTTTATTACCGAAATAGTATGAGTTTTTTTTTTAAAAGCTTACTAGTAATGCGGGTCACACATTACTAGTATTCTTGTTAACCCCTCGTGCTAAGCTAAATGCTTGTGTTACGAGTGGGTTCACGTCGGTAGTGCAATGGGTGGGGTTCGAACCGGCAACCACATGATCGCAAGTCCGACGCCCTAGCCATTACGCTACCGCCGCGATGCCACATTAATAGAATGGCATGCGAAATATACTTATATTTTATACAGGGTGAAATTGAATAGACGCGACAAATTAAAATACATGATTCTACATTATGTTAATGTATGATAATTGAGGAACACGCAATTGAGGAAAATATATATACTTTTTTGGTAAGGTCTCATGCGTCTCTACTGCTACTTTTCTCGTCAATAGAAAAAAAATGGGAAAAGTAAGTGCGTAGTAACTGTCTGCGTAGTGGATTGATCGGGCGTGCAGCGCAAAAATTATGACACTTGCTTGAAATTATTTATTTGTAGTATTTTATAAATAGCGGTAATTTATGCCTACCAGTATAGCTTGCACCATCTAAGATGAAAAATTTGAAATTACATTTTTATATGAATAAGTAATCATACTGAACTTCCCATTTCAAGTTGTCGTATGTTTTCAAAGTTACCCTATATACAGTGTATTCGAAATGTGAAACAAATTAACACTCATTATTCTTACTACTTATCTTAATTGATTTTATCTTTGACCGTTTTAGCGGTCATCAGTTCACGGTCATCCATCGCGGCTGTCGCGGACTGAATAATGAAGTCTGAAACGTGGAAGTTAGATACACTGTGGAAATAAGTCGGGAGATAAAATATCAGTTACATAGTGTAATGGTTTTTTTTTTCAGATTGGATTAAATTGGGAGAAATCATTATATTCTGTTTATTTCTGCTTTTTAGGACAGCAGTATCCTAATTTCCGGCTGAAAGGTACTCCAAATGATCCGAGTATCGCTATTGGTGTAGTATCTGGCGGTACCTATCCCGCTGGCAGCTTCAGCATTGGTTATGGTGACAACAACGAAAATGATGATGGAGGACCAGGAGCTGACAGTGGATGGAACATAGGAAATATTCCATCCAATGGCGGAAATGTGCCAGTTAATCCCAACTATAATGGCGGATATGGACAAATTGATCCTAACACTGGATATAACAGGCAAGGACATAATGGGGGAGGATACGTCAATGGACAAAATGATATTGGTAGCTACGGTGGTCAGAATAATGCTAACAATCAATATGGCGGACCAGTACAAAATCCGGGTCAGAAACCACCCAATCCCTACGACGATAATTATAATAAACAAAACACCAATAAGGTCCCCGTTAGGAACGCAGCGCCGCGAAATGGTCTCTTTTCGGGTTTCTTAAGATATATTTTGAGCTTTTTTTAGAATTTAGAAACCCTTAATGACGGCTGAACTTGTTTTTTAATGCAGAATATTTTTATTTCGGTGGTAACTATGTATTATTTATAAGTAGTTGATAGCAGGTGCGTGAAGTCTTTAAAACGGAACGTGACCTTTGCATGACAAATCACCCTTAGAGTATAGGCATAAAAGCCGCAAAATACAGTGTAAAGAAAACGGCGCGCGCAACCGTATCTATGTAGGTACAGTCGCGAAACTTGGCGGCCGACAATTTTTCTAACAAAATCCTTTGAACAACTCTCGATACGTCAGCCACACCCACATTTCACTGCTAATTAGGATAGTTTAAAATGCGAAACCTCATCATACGATTTAATAGAAATTCAAAGTATCAAGTAACGCGCTTAAAGGTGATAACGCACAGTAAGCCCGCGCGCTCAGTTTTAGCCTTAAGGGTGGTTCACCGCCAAGATTGTCGATAGTACCTACATAGAACATCGCGTGCTGTGTTTGCTGGTTATCAATATACATATATTACTCTTGTTATTTTGAATTCAGTACATAAGTATTCTATCCTCCACATCATTATCATCTTCATCGTTTCCTCACCTTGTCTCAATTTATTTGGGCGTCGGCGAAGCATGTCTTTTCCTTCCGATAATCTTTGTTAACCGTCTCGGTTGTCCTCGTATTTAAATTGTTTACGTTGTAAACGTAAATTAAATATTGCGAATTAAACTATGCTTTTCTGCTTATAAATTGTATTATTTTTATGATAAACAATCTAAATTACCAACACAAAGTGTAATTTTAATGGTAGGTAATGTTTACTTTTGATCAATTGTTGCTTGTTATAATTAAAAATCATAGTAATAATCTCTTTTATAATGTAAACAATGCCTTTGTTTTGTTTCCAATTAAGAGATTCTACTCAAAACTTTATGTTTATTACTTCTAAGAACGTTTTTTGTTTTTATCGTTCATAATCAACCCATTATTTATGTCCCACTGTAAGGCACGGGTCTCCTCTCAGAATGAGCTGGATTAGGCTATAGTCCACCGCGCTAGCCTGATGCGGGTTGGCAGACTTCACACGCAATCAAGAAAATCTCTCAGATGTGTAGGTTTCCTCACGATGTTTTCCTTCACCGTTAAAGCGCGTGATAATTAACGCACATAATTTCGAAAAGTCAGAGGTGCGTGCCTTGGATTTGAACTCGTTACAAAAGTGTGTTGCCAGTCTTTTAAAATGGGCCTCCGGTATTCTCACTCACTCGCCGCAACACAACAAAGTCCGTGGTATCGCTACGTTCGAGACAGCCCATTCGTGCCGAAACATGGCTCTCCCACGAAGTGTAGGCTAGTCAGATCTAAGATCAAGTAGCAAAATTTGGTCCTATTAGTATCCTAGGACCGTATACTTTTAGTCCTTGAAACGTTTTTAATGCAGCTTATAGTCCTATTCGTTACGTATATGATATAGTACAGTAGAGTGCAATTCTATTTTCAAGCGACATCAAAAAGGAGAAGACTATTTATGCCTAATAGGTATAATCCTGGACCTATTAATACTACCTGGACCTAATAGCATTATTCATCCTATAAAACAATAATTAGGAGCAAACGCTAATATTGAATGCATGCAGATTCATGCATTTATTACATTTCGTGGGGTGGTAAAATTACCTATACGTTTATGGACCTCGTTCCAGGGGGTTATTCCCAGTTGTCCCCACCGTCTACGTCACCGCTGGTGGCAAATTTAGTTTCTTTCTTTCAAATGGGAAAAAAATCACAAATGGGAAAAGTAAAAAGGTGACAAATGGGATTTGCCACCGGTGTTGACGTAGACGGTGGGTAAAACTGGAATTAACTCGTTCCAGGATTTTTCATTCTCAAACCGTCTTGATGCAGTCAAAGCGTTTATAAAATTGATATAAAACGTTACACTTATAAATCTATACTTCTATACTATAACATTATAAAGCTGAAGAGTTTGTTTGTTTGCTTGAACGCGCTATTCTCAGGAACTTCTGGTCCGATTTCAAATCGGACCAGAAGACCCTGAGATTAGCGCGTATATTCATTCAGTGTTAGATATCTCATTTATTGAGGAAGGCTATAGGCTATATATCATCATGCTAAGACCAAGTAACTATTCCCCGCGAAGTCGCAGGCAGAAGCTAGTCTCTTGATAAAAAGAGTGGTTTGCTACTATGTGTAGTATAAAAAAACTTATAAAAGTAAGTATAAAAACATCAAGATTAGTGATTGCGTTTATTAATTAATTTTCATTCTGTAGATGAGATTCATACAATTAAAATGTTTTCCCATAAAGTAATATGTTTAGTCTGTAGGATTGTTGCATTAATATCATTAAAAACGGCGGTAGCCTAATGGCTAGGGCGTCGGACTTGCGATCATGTGGTTGCCGGTTCGAACCCCACCCATTGCACTACCGACGTGAACCCACTCGTAAAACAAGCAATCTAGCTTAGCACGAGGTTACCAAGAATACTAGTAATGTGCGACCCGCATTGCTAGTAAGTTTTTTTTTTTTTAAATATTTTTATTTTTTATTTTAATGAACGAGGGCTAATTGATAAATGAATTGTTCTTCTCAATAGCATTACTGAGGCTTCCTAGGAATCCGAAGGCTGCTCCGGTATTCACGTTGTCAATGGCAGCGAGTTGAACACTGTCATCTGGAAAAACACAATTATTTTAAGGCTTTTCGAATCCAACTCAAGAGCGGTATAGGTACACGGATGAGATCATGAGAGTGAGGTAAACTGCACCGTTGCTTTTTTTTAATTTAACTAATTTATTGTTAATGTTAAATTAAGACCAGATTACATGTTAAGAAAAATTTTAGCACAGCTTTAAAGGCAGGTCGTGAAGATTTTTTGATGTCAAATGGAGCTCAATCGCGAAGACTAATAAGCAGGCGGAGCGAAAAACTTAATGTTCGTGCAATAGCACAAAATAGAGGGGTTTGAAAAGAGAACAGGGTGTCGCTGAAATGCGAACTAAACTATTATTAAAGTTGAAATGAAACTACTTTTTACGGATTTTATCGCGGTATATTGATATTATTTAGTTCCCGACGTTTCGGATCCTTTACAGCATCCATGGTCACGGGCAGACTGAGGTGTTGGACGTCTTGATGTTAAAATTACTAACAGCTACCTTACATTTTTGTTAATTATTAGCGATCCGATTCTGGTGTTGGTGGTGGTCTAGTGCTGGGTCTTGTCTAGGGTATGTTCACAAAGAAAGTCTGCAGTTTGTGAACATACCCTAGACAAGACCCAGCACTACATCAGATTTGATAAACCACAAGTCCTCGCAAAAGAAAACCGATTCCTACCCAGGATGATTCGTGAGGCTATTGAAATCAAAAAACACCCAAATTTCAATAGAGAAGATGGTTGGGTCTTACCAGCTGCTTGGAATCCCATTATAGAATCTATAAAATCTAAATCCAAGCCTAAAACTGCAAGACCAAAGGATACGGTGAGCTCGTTCTGCGTGAATCGGATCGCTAATAATTAACAAAAATGTAAGGTAGCTGTTAGTAATTTTAACATCAAGACGTCCAACACCTCAGTCTGCCCGTGACCATGGATGCTGTAAAGGATCCGAAACGTCGGGAACTAAATAATATCAATATACCGCGATAAAATCCGTAAAAAGTAGTTTCATTTCAATGTCTAATATTCGCGTAAGTGTCAGAAATCAGTATATTATTAAAGTGTTATCGAATTACTTTCAAAGTTAACCTTTCTTACATTTGAAATGTATGTTTAAAGGAAACTGCCTCATTAGCCAAGTGGTCCTGAGCGCGACTGCTAAGCTAGAGGTCTTGGGTTCGATTCCCAGGTCGAGCAAAGTGTTATTGGGTTTTTCTATGAAATTCCCAGTAGCAGCTCGGAGTTAGGAATTTGTGTCCGGTTAATGGCAATAGGCTCGCCCCCTATTACATGGGACCTAAACATACCGGCGAACTGTGGGTGTACATTAGTACGCCTCTGCCTAATACTTCGGGGAATACAGGCGTGATGGTATGTTATGTTATGTTTAAAGGAAAACTATAGCTTGTTCGTGCAGCTATAGCTTGGGTAACAGAAGTTATATACATATTAAGGTTGCTAGATGTGCAACTGTTTACTGTCGTGTCAGGCCAAATTATCAGTCCGGCTTTTGGTCAACCCCGCCCCACTAAAAGATGCCGAAATAAAGTGCGCGAGCGACTCACGCGAACTTAATTTTTTTAAACCATTCTGTCAGGTTTTCTGGCCAAAATGTTCGGCTAAATATGAATCAGTATTTAAATCAGAATCATAATATAATATAATGGAAATATATCTGAATTCCGTATAATTTTGGCATTAGGTACTTACGTTTCTATGAGCAATTCGGTTTCTGCTTCTAAGTTTAAAAATGAGCAAGTACCTAATCACTGTTGTAAAATAATAATCATAAATCAATGGAAGAGACTTAGGCCCACTAGCACCAACTTCTTAAAGGTATTTAAATTGCATTTAAACACGAAATTTCTATGAAAAATTGTGTTTAAATACAATTTAAACATATTTAAGAAGTTGGTGCAAGTGGCCCTTAATATAAGAATTTGATTAGTATTGTAGTCAGTAGTACCGTTATTGTCCGGTAAGGCGACTTCGACGCTTTGTTCAGTTTCCACCACACCTTTGGTATTGCTGCCAAGGCCGGCCAACCCAAAACCCGCCGCGCTGTTTTTCACAAGCGTCAACTGCAGGTTCGTCGGCACTGAAATTTTTTAATAAATTAATTACTTAATGGCTAATATTATTAATAACTATTTATATTCTAATCTACGCCAGGATTCTGCTGCTGAGTTTATCAAGATGCGTTGCCAAATATCCTATTGCTCACCAATAATATTGAACATTATTGTGTTCCGGTTTGCAGGGTAATGGGGCCAGTGATATTACTGCAGTTAGGTCTTACCATGAGAACGTGCGCAAATATGAGTGATGCTAGCATCAATAGTCTGTAGTTACCTTAGCATCAGACTACTAGTATGCTTGAATGTAATCTTAACATAAAAATAAAAATCCCACTAATTTATGACCTGTGATACGGATGCAGCTAAAAGACAAATAATATTATTTATTATTAAATTTAAAATATATGTAAATTTTATCTAAAGGATACATAGTTGTATGTAGTAGTCAAAGGTCATAGTTGTGAAGTGTTAATAATTCACTTAAGTACCACGACGCAGTATTCCTCGAATGAATAGGCAGAAATTTAGGTGTACACCCACAGTAGGCTTTAACTGATCACGAATCCAACCTAGGACCGCGGCCACGCTTATGATGAATAGACGAATGAGACAGTTTGTTATGTAATCATTAAAAACAAGACATTACCTGGAACTGCGTCCGCGCAAACAAGGAACAACAAAATCAGAGTTTGTATCCGCAGCATCATCGTGCACTGTTGAACCCGACTGGACTGGTCGTCGATCCGTATTGTAGCCGTCTATTATATCATTTATACATATAACTATTGACATATAAAATATATGTATGCATAAGTTTAACCCACTGTGACACTCGGAAATGCTTATGTTTTAAAAGGCGATCACGCGATAGGATTGCTCGTTTACCTCCCTATGCCATAAAAATTAGATATTCTTGTGTTTCTATAAGAAAATAAAAATTAAGGATTTTAATAGGAATATTAACACCGTTAAATGATACAGTTTATTGTATTTTATTATATTTTAACAATCATAATATTATCATTAATTACAACATTTTAATGGTTATAAATTTTATACTACCGAGACCACCTGTGACTGTGTGTACTTAGATACATTATGAATATAATGTCTATTTCTTTATTATTCGACCATAATTTCAACGGGAGGATATCCGTACAGACAATTTAAAATCGATATGAATATTAGATAATAATATAGTAGTATTAGTAAACAAGTTTTTGGATCTTTTATTGCTCGAAAAGGACTACAAGCTATTTAGAATAAAATATATGTGTGATGTCATATTAAAATCTTTTGAAAATTTAGGTATTCCGTACACCTATTATGTAATAAATGCTGTAACACACAAAGGTAGGACGAATTTATTTACTTTCTAATGCCACTCACTAAAGGATATTAAACTTACCATTACTCCAACTACAAGAAAGTAAGGTATACATATGTAATACAGGACATCGAAGAAAGACTTACGTGGGAGAGCCATGCTTCGGCACGAATGGGCCGGCTCGACCGGAGTGATACCAGGGCCTCACAGAAACCCGGCGTGAAACAACGCTTGCGTTGTGTTTCGCCGAGTGAATGAGGTTACCGGAGGCCCAAACCCTTTTAAAAGGCGCGCAACGCACTTGTGACTCCTCTGGTGTTGCGGGTGTCCATGGGCGGCGGTTATCGCTTACCATCAGGTGATCGTCGTTGCTCCCCTATACCAAAAAAAAATATTGGATTATAATTAAAATAATTATATTGGCAGATAGGCATTTCGAAGAGGAAAATATCTGATTTGGTAGGATCTCTTAGGGTTTGGCTGACTGGTGACCCATAACCCCAGGTTATATCGGAGTCTGTCGTAAAGCACCTTGGTGTATGTCTTAAATATTGCGCGTGAGAACCAGTTCCCCTTTTTGGTTACTGCGGGTCCGACAGTCTGCAGTGCGTTAGGTCTCTTAACGCTTGGCAACGCATCAGCATGACTACTTACCAAAGGAGGCCCGTCTGCTCATTAACCAACATAATCATTAAAACATTCTTTAAAGTTGCTGAGCTGGGACTATAGCTGACCGCTATAGCTGTTGCTTTAAAAAGCCATTTCAGACACTGCCCTGCGTACAATGCTCACTCTCATACGAGTATATGCTACTATTACTATATTTTTTAAGTTTAATTCGGTGTCTCTTCTTAGTTTTCGTCAGTTAGGAAATTTTAGCGCCATCTAGTTAGTCAAAAGTATAAAACATTGACTTATAAAAGAGTCCAAGGGACCTTAGACTTTTCAATAATTTAAACTTGATACCTCCACGCATTCCTTGCAGGCAGGCAAACAGATATTATGTGAAAGAAGAAAGTACGGGGATCAATAATACACAAAATGTTTGTTATTCATCCAAATTTATTTTATCACCTTCAAAGTATGGTCCTTCAGACACGATAGACTTACGCCAACGAATAATCCAATCATCAAAACATTTTTTAAACGCTGTTTCCGGAAATGAGTTTAGTTCTCGCCGCGAATTCTCCTTTATGTCTTCTACTTCTTCTCTTCTTCGGGTGCCACGAAGTGGTTATTTGAGTTTAGGAAAAAGAAAGAAGTAGGCTGGAGCCATATCTGGTCAATATAATGGTTGCTCGATGGTATTTGTTGAGTGTTTGGACAAAAGTTCGTTCACAATGATGGCCTTGTGTGAAGGCGCATTATCGTGGTGCAAAATCCAAAAATTTTCTTTCCACAAATTGGCCTTTTTCGTCGAATTTGCTGTCTGAAACACCGCATAACGCTCAAATAATATTCTTTATTTACATATATTACATTACAGATAGTAAAAAAAAAACCTTCAACATGACTTTGACCTTTGATCGACTTCATATTTTCACGCCTGTCTCCCATTGGGTTAGGTAGAGACAGTATAGATTTCCACTTGCTACGATCCTGGTACACTACTTTCGCTTCATCTACGTTCATTAACCTCCTCATGCATGATCGTCGGTTTAGGGTGCTTTTAACCTGACCTTTTTTAAGAACGGCCGCAACTTGGTTGTGGTACGTTCGTTGAGGTCGGCCTTTTCCAATTGTTCCATCCGTAGTCATCATGTATACTCGTTCCGTCAATCTCTGTTCATCCATCCTTTCTACATGCCCAAACCACCTTAACATACCTTTCTCAATCTTTGTTACTACACCTTCTTTCACACCACACCGCTTCCTTATCACACTGTTTCTCACTCTATCTTTCAACTCAACGCTCTCATCTCTACAGCATTTATTCTACTCTCATGTCTCTTCTGCCATACCCAACTTTCACTACCTTAAATTAGTGTCGGCGCCAACACATTGATCGACTTTGGCGTGGTTTTTTCGGTTTCGGTTCAGTTGGAAGGCGCCACTCCGAAGCTTGTTGACTAGTTTGCATGTCAAACTCGTAAACCCACGTCTCGTCACCAGTAACAATACGTCATGAATGTTGGGTCGGAATTGGCTCGTTCTAGCATGTCCTCAGCGACTCTCATGCGATTGAGTTTTTGGAGTAAATTCAGGTGTTTTGGGACTAACCGAACGGAAATGTGTTTCATACCCAAGTTATTATTTAAAATGGTACGGATCGACTCGTAAGACACAGAAAGTTCGGCGGATATCTCTCTCAGAGTTGAATGAGAATTTTCAGTCACTTTTGTAATGTTAACTTCAGTTGCAGATGCAATTCACCCTCCGCGCCAGAATGGAACTGTATTGTATTGTACTGTACTGTATTGTAAGACCCTGCTTATTGTCTCTCTTTTGTGGTGGGGTTTTAGTTTTTTAACTCTCCTTTTCAGTAGGTATTATGTTTTGAGTTACGGCAACAAAAATGATTCGGAACGTATTAATAGTGAAACTGGAAGATGTTTTTACAGTAATTACAGTCTTAAAATTTATGACAATGTATATGATGTAATGTCAACATAATACTAATTCTAAAATTGTTTTGACGATATTCCTACCTATACACATACTACATAGTAAAAATGACATAATTATTTACTATGTCTGGTCCTCATAGAGATCATGATTCTCCGAATGGGTTCCGGTGTCATAAACGTCGTCAGGTATCATAATAATATAAATAGGCCATCTAGTTAAAAAAAATTAAAACATCAGAATGTCTAACTTACCAATGTTAAATTATATTTATTTCTGAATTATCTAGTAACTTCTGACAAAAACTTTATAATCTATTATAGTATTTTTACAAGGCATGCTAATTACCTAGTAGAAATACTATAATTAATTAAAACTGCCTCATTAGCCAACTGCCTCATTAGCCAAGTGGTCCTGAGCGCAACTGCTACGCTAGATGTCCTGGGTTCGATTCCCAGGTCGAGCAAAGTGTTATTGGGTTTTTCTATGAAATTCCCAGTAGCAGCTCGGAGTTTGGAATTTGTGCCCGGTTAATGGCAATAGGCTCGCCCCCTATTACATGAGACCTAAACATACCGGCGAACTGTGGGTGTGCATTAGTACGCCTCTGCCTAACCCTTCGGGGAATACAGGCGTAATGGTATGTATGTTATTTACTAATACCTACTCGAAAAATAATTTTCAACTTCTGACATCAATCGTTGTGATAGCCAAGTGATGTGACCATTGGACGGCCAAGTCAAGTCGAGTCAAAACCAAGGGTCTGACATTTCGAAGTAATGTGCGTATTAATAGTTAATTATCACGTGCTAAAACGGGGAAGGAAAACATTGCGAGGAAACCTGCATGCCTGAGAGATTTTATCGACGCCCTGTGAAGTCTGCCAACCCGCGTTAGGCTAGCGTGGTGGCCCCCGCTTGGAGGCAAAGGTGCCGAAGAGGCAATCGCCTAGGTGCCCAGCCCAGCTAGGGCAAAACACCGTGTCCCCGCTAAGCTAATGTACTACCACCAGCAGAGGATATTATAATGGATCGCGGGCGCTTAGAATAACTCGAGGCGTCCGTATCCCGGGAGGATAGCAGCTTAAAGCTGCATATTTCGTGACGTGCCAAAAGCAAAGCACAGGAGGGCCACCGGTGCGTTCATTAGAGGTCTCGGAGCCCCCTCCACAATGTGCCGTCGATGGTCGTGTGTTTTTAGTCCGACATAACCCTCCGCCTTCTCTTTCGAGGGACGACACCCATGAGGATTTTCACATGGAAAAAAGCCTAGCGTGGTGGATAGCCTAATCCATCTCATTCTGAGAGGAGACCCGTTCCCAGTAGTGGAACAGTATATTGGGTTGATTAAGTTCTTTGAATTAACAAACCTCACTTGAACAGTAAAGAACACAGTTTTATAAAAGCTATCATGTTTACTGCTAACTCTGCTTGAACATTATTATTGAATAGTTTTCATTGCTCCTAAGTTATTATTTTTCTATTTTCTTTTCCCGAACGGATTCTTGCCACCGAATAAGTTGTCCTTTATGACTCCAATGCTGATACTTCCATCAATAGCAAAGCCTGCGCCGGAGTTCACGTTCTCTAAGAGAGTAAAGTCAGGCCGTCTCTCCGCTGAAATTAATATTTATCCGATTAAACAAACCTTCATTAGCATTATTGGATTTTCCTATGAAATTCTCAGTAGCAGCTTGGACTTAGGACTTGTGCCGGGTTAAGGGCAATAGACTCGCCCCCTATTATATGGGACCAAAGCATAACCTCGAAGTGTGTACTGTTGAACTGATCTGATGATGGAGCCGGAAGATATGAACTGGAACTTAATGATGGAACATCGTATCATAGCTGTGTTTGAACTTGTTAGAAATTCTTGTAATGAACTTTGACCACGATTAAGTTCCAAGGTCTGATGATGAAGCCGGAAGTTAGGCACTGGCATTCCATGATGGAATATCGTATCATAGCCGTGGTTGGATTTGTTAGAAAGGTCTTGTAATGAAATTTGACCACGATTTAGCTAAAAGGTCTGATGGTGAAGCTGGAAGACAGGAAATAAATGTGTAAATGTTAAAAATATTTCGTTATCAAAGACTAAAAAGTATAAAATCTATACTAGGTAATATATAAAGCTGAAGAGTTTGTTTGTTTGCTTGCTTGAACGCGCTAATCTCAGGAAGTACTGGTGCATTTATAAAAGCGTGTTTTTGTAGTGTTTTTTAAACTATTATTTATTTATATGATTTTTTTTTTTATATCTATACTCTATACTAATATATAAAGCTGAAGAGTTTGTTTGCTTGAACGCGCTAATCTCAGGAACTACTGGTCTGATTTGAAAAATTCTTTCAGTGTTAGATAGCCCATTTATTGGGGAAGGCTATAGGCTATATATCATCACGCTACGCGGACGAAGTCGCGGGCAGAAGCTAGTATAATATATAAAAAATCTTCGTAAAAAAATTGTCATAGAAGTCAGCTAACAGATCTGGTAACAGGTAAACTGGATGTTAGACTTGTATTCCTTTGGGTTTCTTAATAATACCTACTAATAACAATATCATAGGTACAAATCTTTTCACGTTTATCTATTTGCTTGCAGAATTTGATCTTCATTTGCGACACTTGATTGGGACCAAAATTATAAAATAACTAGCTTCTGCCCGCGGCTTCGCCCCCGTGGAATTCGGTCTGTCATCACATCCCACGGGAACGGGAAAAAAAGTATCCTATGTCCGTCTCCTGGTTCTAAGCTACCTCTCCACCAATTTTCAGCCAAATTGGTTCAGCCGTTCTTGAGTTATAAATGGAGTAACTAACACGACTTTCTTTTATATAAATAAGAAGATTACCTGCGTCCTTCACTATGTTTAAATTGATGTCTCTATTGCCTTCGAAAATGCCGGCCGTCTTGCTGTGGCCCGCTGCCAATCCAAAGCCGAAGGTACTATTTCTGATGAGGGATATCTTCGCGCTGTCAGGAACTGAAACCGTACAAATTCAAATATTAGAGCAGGAATCAGCGTTGTCTTGAACACGAGAAAATCACGTTCAAAATAAAGTAAATAACTCCTCTTTTTTAACACATCACGCCTGTATTCCCTGAAGGGTTAGGCGGAGGCGTACTAATGTACACCCACAGTTCGCTGGTATGTGTAGGTCCCATGTAATAGGTGGTGAGCCTATTGCCATTAACCAGGCACAAATTCCTAACTCCGAGCTGCTACTGGGAATTTCATAGAAAAACCCAATAACACTTTGCTCGACCTGGGAATCGAACCCTCTAGCGTAGCAGTCGCGCTCAGGACCGCTTGGCTAATGAGGCAGTTGGCTCCTCTTTTTTGGGATGAATTAAACCTTTTGTCAATTTCTATTCCATAATACATACGTACTTAGATGTTTCCCAGAAAGTATAAGAAGCAATAATAACTACGAAGGATATAAAAATATAATTGATTAATAATGTATCGGCAATTACAAACAATGCCAAACCAATTCACTTAATGAATATCGAATTTAAAAAATTAGGAATAATAAATTTATTCATGATTTATTTTTGCTTTTTTAGGTGTAAGTACTTACCTATTTATGACTGTTTGAATAAGCACGGTGGTAGAGCTAAGAAAGAAGTCTTCCAGTAGCTCTTATACTTATGATAATAATAAGCAGTATATTAGACAGTATACAATGCTTCTAAGCAAGAATAGTAGTATAATTATGCATAGAAAATCAAATCTCAAAAAATATCAACTAAGACTGTAACCTGTTTGTTGACCCTAGCGACATCTGTGAGCATAGGTAGAAAACAATTGTGACATGCGCTTTACGGCCGGTCCCACTAATATTTCAGTCAGTAGATTTGCTTACCTAGGAGATAGGATTTTGACATAAAGTCTATACAAGTAATGTCAAAATCCTAACTCAAGTAAGCATCGACGGATTTGTTATAGACACTGGCCATTAAAAGACGGTCAAAATAACTGAGCGCGTCTGATCTGTTTTTAACGCAAATAAAGTTAATTTAGTATTTTTATGAAAAAATATCGAAATCTGTAAGGACACCACGAATTGTCTTTTTATCGAGTTTTCATATTAAAATTTACCACTGCAAAAGCACTTACGGACAACTTCAGACGCGAAAAATATTATTTTGACGCTACTGTAGATTATAAATGTACTCGTATGCTACAGATGAGTGAACACAAGAACAACTAGCAGATACTTAGCCTTAGAAGCAATGCAATGAATATCTTAATTTTTACATCAAACATTACATATATAATAGAAAATTGGTCATTGACTTTGATAATATATCTTCCTACAAATCTCACATCATTCTCACATACACAACCATGTTTTATAAAACAACATTTATAGAAACCGCTCTATCCAGAGGACGTAGCGGTTTATTATTATATTATTATTATGACATTCAATTCATTTTCGGAAATGTTTAATTCCCGAGAACAATAATAATTAGAATAAAATTGCTACTTACCTATCCAAAATTTGATGCAGAAGCTAACAAATGGCAGTATGAATAATTAAAATTACCTGGAGCAGCGCTGATGCAGGAAAGAATTAACAAAACCAGAGCCACAGTACGACGGACCATCGTGCTAACGTGCACAACCGAAATCACACGAACTGGTTGTTGGTAAAAAATCTTAAGTTCTTTCATTTAAATATTTAATCGTCCACTAGGTATATTTTCCGGTTATGCTTCCCTGTGCGAATAACATTTTTAATCCAAATTGAGGAAAGAGCATTATATTATTGTTTAGCATTTAAAGGATGTTTACGACGTAATGAAGTCAGTTAATTGAGTGTCAGAATTGAAATGTAAACTGACAACAATTCGGTTTTGACGTTGTTTGGTCACAGTTTTAGGCTAACCTAACCGGTATTTATAAGTAAATCTTTAATTTATTTATTAGTTTGTGGAGGGGCTCGTGGCTAAGTAGTAACTAAGCTGATCAACTGATCTGCAAGATTAAGCTGCGGTCAGCATGTAGACGAGTCTAACACATCGAGACCCCTCCGTGCCTCGGAGAGCACGTAAAACCGATCTGGGATGTCATATGAACATCTATGACAATTGTTAGAGGTAGTTCGAAGCCCAAAAAAGCCGGAAAACACGTCAATCCTCTGCATATCCGTATTTCCTAGAAATTAGGTTGCAAGGATCTGATGGCAATGTTGATATTCCGCCGCATCTGGTTAGACTGGAAGCCGACCCCAACTTAGTTGAGTAAATACTCGGAGGATGACGTAGGAATCTACATGAACAATTATCCGTCGATTTTTTGTACGGCTAACGAGGTGAGGATCCTCGTGACGTGCCCTGCAACACCAGAAGAGTTACTGATGCGTTGCCGACTCTTAGGAGCCCCTACGGACTGCAGACTGCCAGAGCCGCAGCAACCGATGAGGAACCTCTTACTCGCAACAGTCGAGACTCACACCCAGGTGCTTTACGACAGACTCCGACATAAGGGTGGTCTCCAGCCAGTCAGACCCAGAGGTCCTAACCACCGAGCAAGTCAATTTCAAGTTGTATTGAACTATAGATTGAGAGATGTTCTTCTTATAACTTTATCCGAAATATAAGTATTACTAGGGATATACTTACATCACGATATAACTGTCTTACTGAGACATAGATAAAATATAAAATTAGCAATTTTAATATACCTACTAACAGACAATACATTTTAAATTTTTGAGCATATACAAGTATTTTTTTGGTTTTTTGAATTGATCAGACGTGTAGGTCAACTCACCTTAACAACTTCATTAGGAATTTAAAAAAAAGTCAAGTAGGTACTTATAATGAATCTTACATTGCTAGCTCCCGCTCTTCCATCCTCAGATTGTGCGGTGCTTGAAGTGAGGCATGGGATGCTTAATAAAATAAATATATCCTTTAAAAACTGTTCTTCTTTTTTGTATTTGGCAAACACCATTCATACCAGGTTTGAATTTTATTAACACTGTTTATTGATTTGAAAATGAGATGTGCTGAAAAACAATTTCTAGGTACCTACTAGTTGACATCAATAACGTACTTAGTGATGAAATCACGCCTTGAAGGCCAGCTCAAAATCGCTACGTTGCGTCTGCCTAAGAAATTATAATGATGCGAAACACGTTTTTATTTTATTAAATAATTTTCATCACAAAGTAATAAAATGAATTATAGTAAAATATAAAACTTAATGTTTAAAACCGGACTAAAAGGTAAAATGAAGAATTGTTTAAAATAAAAAAAATAAAAATTGAGAAACAAGCTTGCTCTCAGCCTTGAAATTACATCTAACTTGTTTTCGAAAATATTATGCCACTTGATTTTACCCGCTGTTTCACTTGTATCCCAGCGTTTTTCGCGACAAAAGGTCTCTTATGTCCATCTCTAAAGTCCAATCTATCTCTATGCCAAAATTCAAAATAATTGGTACAGTGCTTTAGGCATGACAAAGTAACAAACAATCAAACAGAGTTATTAAAGGGATTAGTAAGGATTAGTAAGGATAGTATTATATCCTACTAGCTTCTGCCCGCGACTTCGTCCGCGTAGCGTGATGATATATAGCCTATAGCCTTCCTCAATAAATAGGCTATCTAATACAGAAATAATTTTTCAAATCGGACCAGTAGTTCCTGAGATTAGCGCGTTCAAGCAAACAAACAAACTCTTCAGCTTTATATATTAATATAGATGTAATTGGGGGAGGAATTGTCCCCTGACATACAGGCTAACAAACTTGTTCAGGAGGAGGACCTTCTATTAAATAGTGACGTCTATGGTTTCCAATTAATAATATATTGTTATTATTTTAATTATTAAGAATGAGTCGGAAACGCCTTCTACGGAGATAATGCGCACGAGCCACTCGCGACAGCCACAAAGCCGCCAACGCGAGCAGCGACGATTGAAGCGTGTGGCGGCCACCGGCGTCGGCGTGTGCGGCGAGTCCATATAAAATGTATGAAAACTACAGGAAATAGTTATAGCGGCTTTTTGTGGTTGTCGCCGGTGGCCCGTGTGCGGGGGAGCCCTTAGAATTTACGCAGTAGGGTGAACAAACTTTTGCCTTTCCTTATGTTGGAACGATGGCATGTTATCATGTTATAAATTTTAAGCTTGTTTCGAATATGCAAAATTAAAGAAAAATCAAAAATAGGTTATTTAATTAATAAATGTAATAAATTTAGAGGACTTAAAATCTTTATAAAATATTTATTATATAAAATGTATAAAAGATGGTTTAAATGAAGCCTGGAATATATCCAGAATACAAATGTATATGTACAATGTATATAGGTATACATATACAAATTAATTTTATTGCATTACCCGAAAATGTTGCTGGCGCTGATCTTGTATAGTCATGCTTGTGTGACGGGTTGTTGAGTTCCGTAGATTAAAGTGGAGCTACACAATGACTGATGCATGCCTGCCATCAGCTGGGACTGGTCTACTCAAAGCCGCTATTGCTATCTCTTCAAAAGTCTCTCTTAGACATTGCCCTGCATTGTACAAAAGCACAGTCAACCAAATCTTTAGTTTTAATATTTGCATATTACTACTACTATGACTGGTAATATAATACACCATGATTCTCTGAATTTATTTCGGCGTTTCTTCTTCAAATGTGACAGTTAGAAAATGCCGATGCCAGCTACTTAAAAAAAATCAAAACATTGACTTCTAAAAGTGTCTTTAAAAGATTTATTTACATGAATAAATATGATCCGAGGACATCGATGCGTACCTATTAATTAATGGTGACAATCATTCCCATCTTAAATAATTCGTATCTATGTTGAAGTCAGCTTATAGAAATTAACATTTTCCGTCAAAATATTTTTTTATGCTAAATAATCGTAAGATCAATCATAGCGAGAAAAATGTTATTTTACAAGATACTAAAGTGCGTAAGGGCTCAAGAAGATTTAGTATTGCGCCTGGAATAATTATTTAAAAGTATAACGGGTGTTCAGAATGTTATACATGAGTATTTTGTTTTATTCTTCCAGGACCCCAAGCCATACTATTAGGTCAAAATTGTCTTTTTTCTATGGGATAGGGAGGCAAACGAGCTACACGGACCACCTGATGGCAAGCGATCACCACTGCCCATGAACACCCATAACATCAGAGGAGTCGCGAGAGTAGCCTGCCTTTTAAAAAAGGGTTTGGGTCTCCGTTATCCTCACTCACTTGGCGAAACCGAGTCCGAGCCGACCCATTCGAGCGCAAGCATGGCTCTCCCACGGTAAAAGAATTCTTGAGATTTGTCTAGAATATTTGTTGGTTCTCATATCCGAGAGAACATTCTGATACAATTGAAATAGCACATTTGGTTTATTTGTTTTATTATCTTGGACACTTATATTGTTATCGATTACATAAGCTTACATTATGTTATTAATACACTCCTACAGGGTGTGCATGTAATTCTAACCATCGTTCTTAAGACGAGTCGCACGATATAAATATGTAGCTTATCCAACCTACTTAAGTTTTAAACAAATGTTCAGTTTTGAAGAGGACTATAAGGAAATGGACAATTTCGACCTTATCTATATACTAATATATAAAGCTGAAGAGTTTGTTTGTTTGTTTGTTTACTTGAACGCGCTAATCTCAGGAAATACTGGTCCGATTTGAAAAAAATTTCAGTGTTAGATAGCCCATTTATTGAGGAAGGCTATAGGCTATATATCATTACGCTACGCGGACGAAGTCGCGGGCAGAAGCTAGTATAATATAACTAGCTTCTGCCCGCGACTTCGTCCGCGGCTATCTAACACTGAAAGAATTTTTCAAATCGGACCAGTAGTTCCCGAGATTAGCGCGTTCAAGTAAACAAACAAACAAACTCTTCAGCTTTATATATTAGTATATAAAGAGTATAGATTGTAATAACATACGAGTATCTAACGATAATTATCTTCGTAATCAAAACGATATTTGCTGCCTGTTATTTCACTAACAACCGTACTCAAACTGTTATTTGAATAATATTATCTTCAAGTATTTTTTTTTATATTTGGCATTACCTCATGGTAAAAAAAAATATCTGCTATATTTATTGCTATTCGACCATCGTTTGTTTAGCTTGGATCTACTTAGAAATAGTTATTTTTTTATATTTTATTGTAGATCCTAAATACTTAAATAATTGTTTAAAAGATAATCTTCAATCAATTCTTCTTTGTTCTTGTTATTTCTTACGCCAGAACGGATTCTTCCCAGCGAGAAGACTATCCTTTATCTGTTGGAAATTGAGAGTGCTGCTTAAAGAGATGCCTGCGCCGGAGTTTACGTTTTCCAGAAGAGTGATTTCTGGGTTCTTGTTGGCTGAAAGATATATTTATTTTAATTAGTATTCCCATAAAATATTATGAATGACTTTGACTAATATTGTGTGATAATATATTATGTGTATTAAAATAGATAGGGATGTGATTTACCTATGTCATCAGGTAGGAAGTTAATATCAACGGTTCTGGTACCATCGACAGAACCAGCCTTCTTGTCGCTGCCTGCCGCCACGGAGTAGCCGAGGGAGCTGTCCCTTAGCAACGTCACCTTCGTATTCCGAGGTGCTGGAATCATATTATAAACATATTTTTTATATCAAGTGAATGAAGGTCACTAGGTTGTATGCAGGCCTTGTCGAAGTCTTTGGAGAGGCCTTTGTTCTGCAGTGGATATCTTCTGGCTGATATGATGAAAGATATAGGTACTCAGTAGGATTATATTGTCTTCCAGCCTCAGTTATTAAGAATATCGGGTAAACTCTTATAAAGACCGCTGTAAAAATAAATAAATCAAAACTTCAAAATAACATTCAAGCTAACTCTCCTTTTCCATACACAATATAGGTACTTATGTCATCATCATCATCAGCCCATACTAGTCCACTGCTGGACGTAGGCCTCCCCCAATGTGCGCCATTTCACCCTGTCTTCGGCTTGTCGCATCCAGCTTCCGCCAGCAACCTTTCGCAAATCATCACTCCTACTTACTTACTTATGTATCTTTTAATAATAGAAATTGAACAGTTTAGGAGATCGGGATTCCCCAGTAGGTTATTGGATGGTTGAAGTCCCACAGGAATAATTTCTACTTTTTTTTTTATGGGATAGGGGGGCAAACGAGCAAACAGATCACCTGATGGTAAGTGATAACCGCCGCCCATGGACACCCGCAACACCAGAGGAGTCGCAAGTGCGCTGCCCGCCTTTAAAAGGGTTTGGGCCTCCGGTAACCTCAACTCACTCGGCGAAACACAACGCAAGCGTTGTTTCACGCCGGTTTTCTGTGAGGCCGTGGTATCACTCCGGTCGAGCCGGCCCATTCGTGCCGAAGCATGGCTCTCCCACGTGATAGACGTGATGACTTCAAAGAGTCTTAATAATATTCCCTAGTAGACCCCAATATAATAGAAGAGCAGGATGTTGACGACACTGATAAACCTGTTTTATTTTTATGTCAATATTTTCGTCATCATGAACGATTAATCATAATTTTATACAGAGAGATTTGTATTAAAATAATGTTTTATATTATGAATTTCATAAAGCGAGATGAATATTATAATTATTACATTTATAAATCAAACATATATAAAAAAAACCGCCATCGTTCTACGTGACAGCAGTTCCGTCCACAACTGTGTGGTTCTTTAGAAACAAAACTGTGGAATGAACTACTTATCGCTTGCTTCCGGACTAATACTACAAGTTAGTGTTCCTTCAAGAAAAGAGCATACTCCTTTTTAAAAGGCCGGCAACGTACCTGTGACTCTTCTGATGTTGCGTATGACGGGCGGCAGTAATCGCTTACCATCCAGGCGACCTGTCTGTTGGTTTGCCCCCCATGCCATAAAAAAATCATTGTAGAATTACGACAAATATTTTCCTCTTGTAAGTTTGATATTTTATTTTTATATGGTTTAATTTTTTTATTATATTTAAATAAATATTTTTTTTATTTAAATTTAATATAAGTATGATACCTTAAAATATAATTAAAAACATTTTTAATGAAACAGTATTAGTCCGGAAGCAAGCGATAGTTCATTCCACAGTTTTGTTTCTAAAGAACCACACAGTTGTGGACGGAACTGCTGTCGCGTAGAACGATGGCTGAAAGAGGCAGCAGGGATCAATCCTAACAAATCCTCAGAGCACTCCGTAATATACGCGATAGAAGATGCATAGCGAGGTCATATCTCTATGCAGCGCCAATTGGTCTAGCGATTCTAAGGGAGATTCTGAAAGAATTCGGATAAAACTGGCGGTGCAATGCTACATTTACGTAGTTTGAAATTAATTCAAAATTAAATTAACAAGGAAAATTTAATGACCACAAAAAACCAACAACCTGTTTTCGTAGAACACCTTAGTTATAATATGCGCATGCGCATTTATATAAGAACACAGCTGTCAAACATTAAATAGCTTTGTCTTTTTGGATCAATTAAGAATATTGTATCGTCTGCTTTATAATAAAAAACACTACGTAGGTACTGTACTATGTATGACGAATGACTACCGGAAGTATATTGTGAAGGACGCCACAGTTGATATTTTGGCGGGCAATAATACCCTTCATTATTTCTGCTTGTTCACTTCTCACTTACACTAAGTAAGTTTGGTTACCAGCGCATCCATGGTATGCCAAACTGTCAAATTTCTTCAATCAATTTTCAAATTAATCTCCAGACAATAGAGTTTATTAAACATTGGGGAAATTTGACAGTTTGTGGTAACTTAATGTGCTGGTGGCTGTTCTTGGATGGACACAATCTAGTAGTCAGGATAATTCATCAGCATTTGGCTATGAACTACTGTCTTGTGGACTCCGAGCATCCTCCAAGTCCACAAGATTATTTACCATAGATATTTTGATGTTTTACAGATGTCGGTGAGCTACTACTTTTTATATTGTTAGTTTTTAATATGCATTTTATATTCTTCATAATTCATTTAATTAATTAGTCATGCTCCAGGCCATATCCTACCCCCTAGCTAACCTAACAAAATAAATATTTCAAAGTATTACTAAAGTATTGTTTGATTATTTTTATTGGTATTTCTAATGATTTCATGTTGTATTTGAAAAAAATATGTACCTGGGACTGCGTAAACGCAGGTAACAAATATCAACGCCAGAGTCACTGTACAACGCACCATCTTGCTAACGTGCACAACTTATACAACACAAACTGGTTGTCTCAAAAATCTTAAATGTTGACTCATAAATATTTTAACATTAACTAGTTATATTATTCGGTTACGCTTCCTTTAAACGAATAATTATAAAACTATTTTTTCTTGTTTGTTTCAATTGTAATATTGTTTTTAATTGGTGATCTTATCCAGCAAAATAGTAATAATATATTTATAAGTATGGTTTGTTATTTTTCGTAACTTCTCGTATAGTTCATTGGTGTTTATTAAAACAAACGTACGATCTAATATATTATCCAAGGAAGTAATAATGAAGTACTATTCACTCTACAATACCAAACATGATTACTATCAAACATTTTTGTCAGCTCTAAAATATCCTGTGTTTCTAACATGTGCATCAGTTTTACACATTTCAGACAAATTATGTACCTAATTGGCTTCATTAATTATGTTTAGGTATAAATGAAATAAAATGGTCTCTAGTTGAAAGAAGCATGGTAGGTACAAATTGTATCAACCAATCAATCTGCAGCATCCAAATGGCATAGGAACATTTTCTTAAAATGTGAAAACAAAACATATAAAGACAATTTCTTGTCACAGAATGGACAATATACAACGAGATTCAAATACAATAAATAAATTCATGATAATAATAATAATTAATGTACCTAAGCATAACCATGATAATATATACTAGGTATATATATCATGGTGGTTAGCAAGTTGAAGTGGCAATGGGCCGGTCACATCTGTCGGAGAACCGACAATCGTTGGAGCAAACGAGTTCTCGAGTGGAGACCGCGACTAGGCAAACGTAGTGTAGGGCGCCCGCTGGCCAGGTGGAGTGACGACTTGCGGAAGGCAGCTGGCAGTGACTGGATGAGGAAAGCCGAAGATCGGGCTCTGTGGCGTTCACTAGGAGAGGCCTACGTCCAGCAGTGGACGAATATAGGCTGATGATGATGATGATGATATATCATGGTTCTGCTAGTAGGTACCATGTCATGATAAAAAATATATATCTAAAGGCAGTAGTAGAAAATCTATTTCAACAAATTCAATAATATAGGCGCATTGAAATAGTAACGAAGACTACCTCGTTGAAATAGATTTTCTACTAATACTAGCTGCTACAAATCTTTGCAAAACAAACAGACAAACTACAAAAAATACGAATAAAATTAACGAACAAGTTTTCCCTTGGTTGATCTTTTATCGTTGAATGCTGTATAATATTTTCAAACAATTAAAAAAAAAACTATGCTAAGTAATATCCTCATTTGATCAAAGACAATTTTATTAAGATGGTGCCAAGTTTTTGATTTGTAAAAGAACACAGAATTATACCTACTTATAGTAACTATATTACTATTGTCTTGGTTGTGGTTTTACTTTAAAACATGTAAATATCCTAAAATTCATCAAATATTTATAAACACTAGTTTAGTTTTGGTTTCATTTATATATCAATTTCTGTTTGTCGAGATTTGCCACTGTTATCAGTTATCACCAAACAAAACCATGGATTTTATTTTTATACAACATATAAACATAAACATACCATCATGCCTGTTTTTCCTCGAAGGGTTAGGCAGAGGCGTACTCATGTATACCCACAGTTCGCCGGTATGTTAGGTCCCATGTAATAGGGGGCGAACCTATTGCCATTAACCGGGCACAAATTCCTAACTCCGAGCTGTTACTGGGAATTTCATAGAAAAACCCAATAACACTTTTGCTCGACCTGGGAATCAAACCCAGGACCTCAAGCGTAGCAGTCGCGCTCAGGACCACTAGGCTAATGAGGCAGTAGTTTTTTTTAAATTATCAATTAACTACAAACTATTTCGTATTTTATTTAATAGGCTTAGGTATATTGTTTTTGGTAATTTACTCCATATTATGTCGAGTATGTGCTACAAAATATCTACGATTGCTAGAAAGAATAAATTAGTATATTCAGTACATTGAAAATATATGATTATTTATTTATTGCATTATTAATTTAGTTATTGCATTATGCTAAATAATGGCCGAGTTTTTATATTACACTAGCTTCTGCCCGCGACTTCGTCCGCGTAGCGTGATGATATATAGCTTATAGCCTTCCTCAAGAAATGGGCTATCTAACACTGAAATATTTTTTCAAATCGGACCAGTAGTTCCTGACATTAGCGCGTTCAAGCAAACAAACAAACAAACCAACTCTTCAACTTTATATATTAGTATAGATTTAAATACATACATGCATCAGAATATATGTGTATGCTAATTATTGGCCATAAAGTTTATGAGAGCTCTGGGGATTCCCCGGCCGCATTTTTTAGCAAAAACTATAGCAAATAATGGGGGCGATACACGTCCTCGTCATGGTGATGCATAACATCAAGATTATTTCAGATAATACATCACCAAACGGTTTAACCGTTTACCGGGTAGCTGATAAAATAACTGCCTCATTAGCTAAGTGGCCCTGAGCACGACTGCTACGCTAGAGGTCCTAGAGGGTTCGATTCCCAGGTCGAGCAAAGTGTTATTGGGTTTTTCTATAAAATTCCCAGTAGCAGCCCGGAGTTAGGAATTTGTGCCCGGTTAATGGCAATAGGCTCGCCCCCTATTACATGGGACCTAAACATACCGGCGAACTGTGGGTATACATTAGTACGCGTCTGCCTAACCCTTCGGGGAATACAGGCGTGGTGGTATGTTATGTATGATAAAATAATGTTTCGTAATGGAAAAATAATAAAATGTGGGTTCTGCATGCTTTGGAAAGAAATCTGCTTTCCGAAAGGTCCTTATGTGCCTTCCGGTAGGTAAGTAAGCCAATTTATTGAATTTGAAAAAAAAAGCCAAAATTGGTAAGACTTGCACACTCTGGGGCTTACTGAGATAAAACCATTAGAGTGGACATTTCTTGGCTTTTCTCCCTTACTAGAGTGCTTTTTACAAACACTAATTTTTCATACACAAACCCAGACCCGGAATAATGGTGCTACACATACATAGCTAGCTGCTGGCACTGGCTGCGGCAAACAATTTGCAAAATGCAGGGGCATCTATTTAAGAAGCGCCTGATATTGATAGACGTGAAGCCGCAATTACGCAACTTGTTGAAATTCCTCGGTCTCGAAATTCTTCATGTGTCATCGAATTATGTGGACAAAAAAAAAAAAATTATTTTGTGTGATAGTAATATTATATTAAGAACTGAAAACATTTGTCCTAGGTCGAGTAAAGCGTGATCTGGCAATATCTAGTATACAATTTTCAGAAGGTCACAACTTCGAGTTTGGATTTGTGCCACTTACTGGATCACTGGCATAGGTTCTATATACCATGTTTCGGCACCGAATGGGCCGGCTCGACCGGAGTGATACCAGGGCCTCACAAAAAACTGTCGTGAAACAACACTTACGCAGGTTGTGTTTCGGTGAGTGATGGTGGACACCGGAAACCCAAACCCTTTTAAAACTCCTCTGGTATTGCGGTTGCCAGCTTACCATCAGGTGATACGTCTGCACGCATGCCACCTATCCCAAAAACTAAAAAAAAGGCGAAATGAGTGGTTATACCTACCCACATCAGTACACTTCTGCCTTATTCTTGGGGAATGTAGGCGTGTTGGCACGTGTATGCTGACAACAGGGTACTTGCACAGGTATAAATAAGTCTATCATCGCCATTATTATATCGGCCAAAAGACGTCAATTGTTGAACAAAAGCCTCCCCCATTGACTTCCAGAAGGACTGGTTACATGCCGCCTGCATTCAAAAACTCCCAACAACCTTGTCGTCCGTCCATCTTCGCGGAGGTCGTCCCACACTGCGTTTTCCGGTGTGTGGTCTCCACTCGAGAACTTTTCTCCTTATTTTTGCCCCAGCGGCCGTCAGTTCTACGAGCTGTGTGCCACTAAAAAATAGTGTATACAACCTTCATTTTTCTACGCGTCTAGGCGATAATGAAATCGTTAAAACGCCTTAGCTGGTATGTATGCAGATGCATGTTAATCAATTAATAGCGATAATTGCTTTGCGAGTGCAGTTTATACTTTATATTTTTTTATAGCTCCATTAGATATCCATTGAATCAAGTCAGCCATTGAATCTGTTGTGTAAGTACACAATAATTATCACCTCTAGATACTTAAGTTAGAGTGTGACGTGGTTGGTCTGGGAAAATGTCAGTATGTTTTCATAGAAATATTATTAGAAACGGCTGCCAGTGAATTTATTTTCTAGTGTTAGAATATTGTTACATATGTAACATACAATCACAGTTGTAGGTACATGTATTCCGACGAGTCAAAACCACACCTTCATTCATCTTCAACATACCCACACTGAACTGCGAATGTAAGTCTTAATAGAGTCTGGGTCCCTGGTCACAGGGGTATTGTGGGTAACGAGCATGCTGACGAGCTGGCTAGGGAAGGTTCTGGAACCTCACTAATTGGACCGGAACCATTTGTAGGAATGGCCCCGAACACAGTCAACACGGCATTTCGGGAGTGCGCAAGGGCGAGGCACATGGATGAGTGGGCGAGGCACATGGATGAGTGGTTGAGCCTCACGGGACTTGCTCACTCCAAGAAATTCATAGGTTCCTCATCAAGATGGCAAAATGCCATTTGGAACTCAAGCAGGCGACAGGCCCGTCACTTGATGGGGGTGCTGACCGGACATTTCGGGACTAACACTCTCCTTCAAAAGATGGGTCTGACAGAGACATCAGCCTGCAGGGCCTGTAAAAGGGAAATTGAGAGCATGGAACACCTTCTGTGTACATGCGATGCACTGGCTAGAAAGCGAATGTGCCTCTTGGGGCAGGGTTATCCAGGACCAGAGGAGTATAGACTCATACCCCCAGGCCTCATTATAAAGCTTATGGAAGAGCTGTTTGAAGAACTGGGGGAGGATGAGGATTAGGTATCTAGGGGAAGCACAAAAGATCCCATTGGGTCGAAGTGCCTTATCTTCTGTGTGAATCTTTCTAGTGTGGGGCCGAGGCAGCACTGCCTCGGCCCCACACAAGATAAGATATGATAAGTCATATACGGATTTTAATGTATTATCTTCTCTACTATTATAAAATTGTTCAAAAGTTGTGTCTGTACATTGAAGATATTTAAAAAAAAACGGTTGCGACAGGGTATATAAACGTCTCCGAACCCAAAAATGTGACTTTTAAAATCACTGCTGATTTTAAATAAACAATATTTTTGAGATCCTATTTTAATCCTATAAAGTAAGTCTTTAAGTGAGCGAAGCCGCGGGTAAAAGCTAGTAATTAATATTATTACAACATCCCGACGTTTAGAACGACCCCGTCTGCCGACCATGGACGCGGCAATGGGTCAAAAAATCCGCAGAATTATTTTATTTCAATATTGACGATAGAGTTCGCCTTCTTACTACGAAAACGAAATCTGCGAACTTCTTATAAACTGAGTGTTGCCGCCACAATTCAGTAAGGCGCGAATACTTATATTGTAACTGACAGAATCTGTCTTTAAAATCAGCATAATTATTATAGCCCAGGTGAATTATATTATTATTTTCATAACTATATATATTTAGCAACGCTTTGAGCCTGCGTCATATTTAGATGGTACCGAGGCGAGCCTATAAGGTTGGGTTTTTCAATGAAATTCTCAGTAGCAGCTCGGAGTTTGGAATTTGTGCCCGGTTAATGGCAATAGGCTCGCCCCCTATTACATATGACCAAAACATACCGGCGAACTGTGGGTGTACCTTAGTACACCTCTGCCTAACTCTTCTGGGAATACAGGCGTGATGGTATGTTATGTTAAATGAATTACGATTTAATTTGTTATTACATATTTATGGACAAGTCAGCGTCCGCAGGACTCTTAATCATAAGTTCAAGTTCAAGTTCAAGTTCAAATGTTTTTATTTCAAATAAGCTTTTACAAGCATTTATGAAACGTTATGCTTCTAGTTGCACGGTTCCAAAAGGTTGATCCTATGGAGAAGAATCCGGCAAGAAACTCCATGGACACTCTTTTAAAATAAATAAAGTTACAATCTTCACACAGGTACAATATTGCGATAGCAGTTTGTGTGAACATTGAAGGCTTATGTCTAAGTGGAAGAGGTCGATGTAAAAAAATAAAAAATAAACTATGTGGAAAACACACACATCGTCGAAGTATATAAAACTAGGTGTCCACTTAGACATGCTACAATGTACACACATTTACAAGTCCTGTTTATAAATAGTTGGGGACAACAATAAATAACTAAATGATGACACAACGAAATTTTTGTAAAAAAAGTATTCACGAATAACCTCAGGTTGCCAGGGAGGCCACATGTGCATTCGTATTAAAACACCACACATTCTTATCATCAACGTAGTCCTTGATTTTATAATAGGCTTTCTTAACAAGGACAGATTTGACGTAATTTTTAAATTTCTTACCAGTGAGATCGGTGACAGATTTTGGTAGTTTATTGTAAAAACGTACACAATTTCCCAGAAATGATTTATGTGTTTTAGATAGTCTAAATTTAGGTACCACTATTTTGTGTTTATTCCTGGTATTAATGTTGTGAAAGTCACTATTGATGCTGAATTTTTGCAGGTTTTTACGGACGTGCATAATGTTTTCAAAAATGTAGAGTGACGGCAGTGTAAGTATATTGATGTTCTTGAAAACTTCTCTTAGGGAATCGCGAGGGCCCATATCATAGATTGCGCGGATGGCCCTTTTCTGTAAGATGAAGATTGAATCTACTTCTGCAGCTGATCCCCACAGGAGAATACCGTATGACATAATGCTGTGAAAGTAAGCGAAGTACACTAGTCTGGCCGTAGCTATATCAGTAATCTGTCGAATTTTTCTCACTGCATATGCAGCGGAACTTAACCTGCTAGACAGTGCTGAAATGTGTGCGCCCCACTGCAACTTACAATCAACAGTAATACCTAAGAAAACAGTTTCATTGATTATGTCAAGTTTGCTGCCTTCAAGAATTAAATTAGTTTCAGCTTGGGGTACATTTGGTAATGAGAATTTTAGACATTTTGTTTTGCTAGCATTAAGTAGTAAGTTATTAGCAGCAAACCATTTAGACAGTGATTTTAGGCTCTCATTTACATTAGCTAGATCGCTATCATTTCTATTGATTTTAAATATAAGTGAGGTATCGTCAGCAAATAATACTATATTCGATAACTCGGACATCATATAGGGAAGGTCGTTTATGTACGCTAGGAAAAGAAAAGGGCCTAAAATAGAGCCCTGTGGAACACCCATTTTGACAACAGACCCGAGAGATGTAACTCCATTTATGCCCACTTTTTGTCGCCTTTCGGAAAGATAGGAACATATGAGCTCCAAAGATAGCCCCCTTATACCGTAATGGTTTAATTTACGGATAAGCGTGTTGTGATCAACGCAATCGAAAGCCTTCGAAAGATCACAGAAGATGCCTATGGCATCCTGTGACCCCTCCCAAGCTTCTAAAATATGCGACACTAGCTTCGTACCAGCATCAGACGTTGACCTACCTTTCGTGAAGCCAAACTGTTGATCATGCAAGATCTTGTTTACATTAAAATGTGTTATCATTTGATTATGCATCAGTTTTTCAAATATTTTGCTTAAAGCGGGAAGAATAGAAATGGGCCTATAATTAGAGGGATTCGCTTTACAGCCCGATTTGAAAATTGGTATGATTTTACTTTGTTTCATTAACTCTGGAAAGGTTCCTGTCTTAATGCAAAGATTAAATATATTAGCAAGGATCGGGGCGATATTGTTAATTATTGAATTCAGTACTTTAACAGATATGCCCCATAAATCTTCTGTGTTTTTCATATTTAAACTTTTAAACGCTTTTATAACCAAAAGAGGAGATACTTTACTAAATTCAAAATTTGGAATGTCTCTGTTGAAGAAAGTCTTTGTTAAAGACTCAGCTACTAACGAGGACGAATGTAAAGATTTCGTGACCATAGATATTATATTACCTATTACAAGTGGCGCCAGTGACAGAAAAGCTGAAGGGGAATCGTTTGTCTTGTTATGGGCATGTGATGAGGAGGGATGAAACGCATGTGACTAAAAGAGTGCTGAATATGAATGAGCAGGGACAGAGGGGTAGAGGAAGACCAAAGAAAAGATGGATGGATTGTGTTAAGGCCGATATGATGGGAAAGGTAAATGGTGAGACGACGGCTGATAGGGATGAATGGAAGAATATAAAATATAAGCTGCACCGACCCCAAATAGATTGAGACAAGGGCATGAAGAAGATATAATCATAAAATACTACTTACATAATTTAATAATTTATAATCATTGAAGATATTATTTCTGAACATATGATTTACGATGATGTTTATATTATTAGTTTCTTGATGAACATGACAGCAGGATTATCTAATTTATATGTGAAGGCCAATATTCTGAAGGCCTTTTTCTCGTAATAAGTTTTATCGAATGTTTATTTCTCCTAAACTATCAAACAAAGTTAAATGTGAGTTGGTACATCGTTATCAGTGATTGGAATAGGTAATTTACCGTTGAAAGCCGTGATAGCCTAGTGATATGACCATTGGACCACCAAGTCAAAGGTCTCGAGTTCAAATCCAAGGCACGCACCTTTGACTTTTCAAAGTTATGTGTGTATTAATAGTTAATTGTCAGCTTAAACGGTGATGGAAAACATCGTGAGGAAACCTGCACGTCTTAGAGATTTTCTCGATGGCCTGTTAAGTTTTCCAACCCGCGTTAGGCTATAGCGTGGTGGACTATAGCTGTTTACGCCATCTATTGCGGACATAGCATGCGGACGTAGCATGAGCGTCGTCTTCAATCATCGCAGGCGCACATCAAGCAGAGAACTACGAGTAACGGCGACACAGTGCCAGAGGGCGCTGTACTCGTACTAGTACATAAACCAGCGAGACCGGGCCCCGTGCTTCTTACGCTTTATAAGCTTCATACGCATTAAAACTTATACGGAAATTCGTCGTTTAACATATCGCTCCTTGAATACAAAAGGGACACAAATCGAAATCCATAAATTTTACAGGACAGCCAAAACAAATTTTTGAAGCTGTTTTTTTATAATATTTCATATATTTATTAATTAAATATAAGATGTCAATATATCATTAGATGCGTATTTTTTAGCTCTATCTATCTACAATATAAACTTTGTAATACCTGTTACCTATTAAGAAAAAAAAGCATATAAGTCCCTTTTGCATTCAAAATTTGAACCAATATTATAAAAAATATGTCAAAAATTAAACACAGTTTTACAAATAAAAATGGTTTATTGTACCCTTTTGGTAAAAAACCGTATCAAAAAGTTTAATCTTATTACTAGGTAAAAACATAAGTGAATGGACACCAGGAAAACATTGTATTAGGTCTTTACCTCTATGAAATTGCCTTTTTTTGCCATTTTGTATGAAAAAATTTAAACGTGTATTTTTTATTTGTATTAATCGAAGTAATCACCCATGCAATCAATGCATTTTTGCCAACGCAGTGGCAGTTTATATTGATGCCCTTCTTAAAGAAATCAGCTGGACGGGAGGCAACAAATTCTTCAAAGGCATTTTGCACTGCCTCTCGGGTATTGAATTTTTTTCCCGCCAAGAAGTTATCCAAATTCTGGAAAAAGTTACTTTTCCCAGAATTTGGATAACTCCGCCCTACTCACCAAACCTTGCGCCTACAGACTACTACTGTAGTAGTCTGTAGGCGCAAGGTTTGGTGAGTAGGGCGGATGATGGAGAACTTCCAACCCCAGTTCTTGCAACTTGGAGACCGTCTGCTGTGCAGTATGAGGTCGCGCGTTATCGTGCAGGAGCAGCGGAGACGAGCGATTGACCAATGCTGGTTGGAGATGTGCCAGCTTCTCCATCATTGTATTCAGTTCTTCACAGTACACATCTGCAGTAATGCTCACCCCGTTTGGTAAGAAGCTGTGATGAATCACACCGGCGCTAGACCACCAAACAGTGACCATTACTTTTCTAGGGGTAAGTTTTCGTTTAGGGCATTGTTTAGGTGCTGAACCAGGATCCAACCAACTTGCTGAGCGCTTACGGTTATCAAACAGAATCCATTTTTTATCGCAGGTAACAATGCGGTTCAATATTCCTTCATTTGTGTGTCTGTTGAGCAGTGCAAGGCACGTTTCGACACATACTTCGCGCTGGCGATCATTGAGTTCGTGGGGCACCCATTTGTCAAGCTTTTTTACCTTGCCAATTTGATGCAAATGGACCAATATTGTTTTGACGCTAACGTCGAAAGCTGCTGCTAATTCAGCCGTCGATTGTGTATCATCAGCTTCCACAATCGCCTTTAATTCGTCATTGTCGACCAAAGTCTTCGGACGACCGCGATGTTCATTTTTCAGGTCGAAATTCCCAGAACGGAAGCGAGCAAACCAATAACAGGTTGTGCGTTGGTTTGTAGTGTAAGCTCCGTAAACGTCGTTGATGTTGCGTGCCGCTTGTGCCGCGTTGCTGCCACGACGGTACTCATATTCCATAATTACTCGACATTTTAACGTATCCATGATGACGAAAAAGATTGAAATGCGCTGAAAATGTAACACTTATCAATAAACAAATGACTACTTTTGGAAAAAGAATTCCATGTTTTTAAAATAAAATTAATTTGAAATTAGAATTCATAACCAAACAAAAATTATTTTGATTTGAAATGGCCAGTACTGCAGAACGGCAATTTCATAGGTAAAGACCTATTATTATACAGTCCTTAGTACATACACACAATACATACATACACTAAAACATACACACAATCAAATAAGTACATAAAAATCCTTAATATGACATTTTCAATACTAATTTGCCAGGAATAACACCTTAATTATATTTAACAAATTTAAGCTAACACCTCATATTTAACATTCAAATTCACAGTCAAATTCACAGAAAATATGGGGCAATCACATATTTTTCAACATTTACGAATATCTACCCATATTATTATAAACACTCACTGATATTATTTAAAAAACTTTAAATTAGTGACGAAAGCTACAGGGACAGGGCTTCAATTTAGTTTATATTATTAATTTACAAACAAATAAATACATTTGTATGATTTTTAAGTTAAAAATCACTGAAGTAATAAGAATAGAACAAAATTAACATCAAAATGGTTATTTTTATTTTTAAAATTGTAACGAAAACTAAAATTATTGTCATGCAAAACGGCCATATTTCTGGCCTTCCCATTCTAGCACGCTAAAAATAATTATTTATTCCACTATAATTTAATGCAAAAGGGACGTATTTCAAAATATGGCAATTTTTTGTTACAAAATATAATAACAAATACTAATGTTAGAATGCAAAACGGACGTTTTCAAAAATATGGCACTTTTTTATTACAAAATATGGTTACAAATACTAATGTTAGAATGCAAAACGGACGTTTTCCAAAATATGGCACTTTTGTATTATATATTATGGCTACAAATACTAATGTTAGAATGCAAAACGGACGTTTTCCAAAATGTGGCACTTTTGTATTGTAAAATATAATCACACTTACGTGAAATTTTGAATCCAAAACAGACGTATTTTGGATTGTGGCACTTTTTCAGGCAACCGAAGTGCGTTTGCGTTGAATCTATGGGCGCAACTAAAAAAATGGCGGTTTTGCACTGACATAACCTGTCAAAGTGAGCTAATGCAAAAATGGCGGTAAGTCAGTGCAGCCATAATAAAAGCAAAAATGATGGGAGTTTTTTTTTCACTATAAAATATAGACGGTTCAGGTGTCATTTTTGCAATAAAACGATTTTCATTTTTTTTTTAATTGTGGCCCTTTTGTATTCAAGGAGCGATATATTCGCTTAATATTGTATCCATTTTATTTATTTCAAATATACCGATTTATAACCGCAAGAAATAAACGCATTCATTTTACATCCACAAGAACCCCAACAATAGCTTAATCCCTCTCATTGTGAGACGAGACCCATGCCCAGCAGTGGGACATATAATAATAATAAATATTCTGGGACATTTTTACACAGCACCATCTAGTCCCAAACTAAGCAGAGCTTGTACTATGGGTACTAGACAATGGATATAATACTTATATATTCTTTTTTTTTGTAAATACATACTTATAATACATAAGAAACACCCAGACGAACACAAACACTTATATTCATCACATAAATTTTTGTGTTCTGTGGGAATCGAACCCACGACCTCATGGTCAGCAATCCGGTACTCGAACCACTAAACCACAGAGGTCGTCGAATTGATTATGATGATGAATTTACTTAAACTTTGAGAAGCAGAAACGAAATGTTGAGACTTCCTTACGAGACTTTCTAAGACAATAAAATAAAAATTCTCATCATATTTTGACTGAGTTATATTTTGAACTTTAGACGGGCCGGGCTGGAATTCCTATCTACGAGGGCGCGGAACATAGGGGGGGCCCGTTTCCGGTAAATTCGTATCAGATTCTTATAAGGACTGGACTCACTAAAATTCTTATAAGAACTGAACGCCACCAGCTATCTCCGTTCTGTAAACGGTAATAAACTCTCGAATAGTTTTTCTACACGGAAATATAATAATTTTGCCACCAAGACTAGTTCTTATATAAGTTTTATTCACTGGAAGTCAGTGGAAGTTGGATAACGGTAAAAAATCAATGGTTGAAAACATCTGGTTGACACAAAATAAAAAACACATAAATATTAGTAATACTTGTTTCAATAACAATAATATAAAACGTTCTAACGATTTATCATACACTATTAGTAAATATTGACCGCAATGTTGATAATAAATCCACTCGAAACCCGGCACGGGCGATAAGCGAAGTCAAGTGGCCGCCATGTGTTTACGATCACCAGATGTTATTTTTTTTGCTAACGGCACTAGCTTTCTCCGTTCTGTGAACGGTAATAAACTAATAAATAGTTTTTCTATACCGAAATATAACAATTTTGACACCAAGACTAGTTCATAAATAAGTTTTACTCACCTGAAGTTCAACGACGGTCAAACATCCATGGTGAACAGAAGAGGTTGTAACGAAAAAAAAAAAAACACATAAAACTTCACTGACACTCGTTTCAATATCAAGATTATGAAACGTTATAGCGATATATCACACACTATTAGTCAAAATTTTACTGAATTGTATATAAAAACCACCTTGAAAGTCACACCGCACCGTCAAGTAGCCGTGCCACATGGTATTTTTTTACGACCGGTAATTTTATTGATTTTGCGCCGCTCACTCAACACAAAGCTATTGTTCTCGCTTGATAAACTATTCCGTCACGTTTTGCCGGTAGAATAATACACATTCAGCCCGTTAAAATTAATTAAAACATGATAAAACACACCGGGGCGCACTAAAAGTTTGATGAGCCACGCCATTTTTTACTTTGATAAAAAAATGCAATGGAAACTTTTTTTCTACCAAAAAATGTGTCTAAGCCAAGACAATTTACCTAAGATTCGCATACAAATGGAGCTGTTTACCACAGAGCATACAACATTTTAAATTATAGTCGATTTCTGTGACGAGAATGTGTGTTGCCATTTTTCTTTGCGAATTTTTTTGCGAATTTTTTGCGTTTTGTTTTTCCAAATCGAGATTTCGCGTTTTATTTTCTAAGTGTTGTAATAAATGGTAGATTTACTCTAGTTGGCTATGAAAAAAAAGAGAAAAGGAGAAGTATGCTCTAAAAATTACAAAAAATATTTTAAATGGACCGGTAGCGTTCGGACCAATTGGTCCGTTGGAGTGTTGACCGAATTTGACATAAAAATGGCAGTTGGACCAATTGGTCCGGTCATCAGTCTGCCGGTTAAGTAATTATTTATTTGCCAGAATTGGCTTGTGTTACTAAATAATACTTTTTGTTGGAGTTTGTTTTGATTATATAAATTATTCTTAAAATCTCATAAGTATCATTTTAACATAACATACCATCACGCCTGTATTCCCCGAAGGGTTAGGCAGAGGTGTACTACTAATGTACACCCACAGTTCGCCGGTATGTTTAGGTCCATGTAATAGGGGGCGAGCCTATTGCCATTAACCGGGCATTCCTAACTCCTAACTCCGAGCTGCTACTGGGAATTTCGTAGAAAAACCCAATAACACTTTGCTCGACCTGGGAATCGAACCCAGGACCTCTAGCGTGGCAGTCGCGCTTAGGACCACTTGGCTAATGAGGCAGTTATAGTAGTAGTAGTATTGTATAGGTGTCGAGGAGACCGCATTTATGTGTGTGATCTGGTATTGATTGCGTAGAAAAAAGAACATATTCATTGTTTATATGTCTATGTACATTTAAGTATTAAGATCCCAAAACATACTGATTGACTTGTGTTGGTAAGGTCTCTGATTCAAATGAAACAACAATTAAAATTTCACTATAAATAACTTTACTGACTACGAGGCAATAAACATCACTTTGATTATTCAATATGGCCGTGACAAACTGACTATATTCTTAGAACTGAGAGAATAGATTAGCCGTAGCTGCTGGCACTAGCCGAGGCGGAGGCTTTGGCGGACGCGAAGGCCCCTGAGTTGCCATAGCCACCGCCGCCACAACTGCTGCATCCAGACCCATTCCCACCGTATCCACCAGCACCACTGGAAGCATCACTGCTACTAAGGGCTCCGCTAGACCCTCCATAGCCACCAGCACCATGGCCGCCAGATCCATGACCTCCAGAGCCACCAGATGAGCCCCCGTATCCACCAGCGCCGCCACCAAGTCCTCCTCCAAGTCCAAATCCGCCGCCTAAGCCACCGCCGCTGCCTCCTCCAAAGCCTCCTTTCCCACCTCCACTTCCACCAGATCCACCAATGCCGCCTGCTGAGCCACTACTTCCTCCGTAACCACCGCCGCTGCCCAGGCCTCCACCATACCCGCCTCCACTTCCACCTCCAAGTCCACTTCCACTGCCACCTCCACTAGAGCCTCCGTGTCCACTTCCTCCCAAGCCACCGCCACTGGAACCACTACCTCCTAATCCAACGAGGAACCCAATCCCTCCACTTGAACTACCTCCATGTCCTCCACCTGAGCTACTTCCGTGGCTACCGCCTCCAGCTCCACCTCCGCCACTGCCTCCGTACCCGCCACCGCTACCGCCGCCCAGGCCTCCGCCAAAGCCGCCTCCACTTCCTCCTCCAAGGCCGCCTCCATTTCCACTACCAAGACCGCCTCCGCTGCCTCCGTGGCCACCGCTACCAGAGCCGCTGCCTCCTAGTCCACCTCCTCCACTGCCGCCAAAGCCGCCGCTAAAACTGAGTCCACTACTCAGTCCACCACTACCTCCGCCAGAGCTACCTCCGTGTCCACCGCCTGAGCTACTACCGTGGCCACCGGATCCACCTCCTCCACTGGTCCCGAACCCGCCGCCACCGCCTAGGCCACCACCATGGCCCCCGCCATATCCACCGCCACTTCCACCGCCACTTCCACCGCCAATGCCACCTCCTTGACCAGATCCACTACTTCCTCCAATACCAAATCCACCACTAAGACCTCCACTTCCACTTCCACTGCCACCATATCCTCCGCTTCCAGAGCCTCCATGACCTCCGGAACCTCCACTGCCGAGGCCGCCACCCCCTCCAGATCCTCCACCGGAACCACCCCCAAACCCGGCGCCACCTCCGTAACCTCCGCCACTTCCACCGCCACTGTATCCTCCGCCGCCGCCGTATCCACCTTTGCCTCCATCAAGTGTACCGGTAAAGGCAAAACCACCAGATTTGCCATCTTCAGATTTTGTATAGATTGATTTTTCGTTTCCTCCGCCGAAGCCGGCGCTGAAACCAGCGCCAGCTTTGCCTAGGTTGCTGATACCGGAATGGACTTTGCCCAATATGCCGCTAACACCTTCACGGATGTCATCGAAGCCACCTCCAAAGCCGCCTCCCGAGCCTCCGCCAAAGCCAAATCCGCCTCCTCCACCGCCACCGCCGCCGTAACCAAATCCGCCGCCACCGCCACCGCCGCCGCCTCCACCATATCCGCGGCGAACTCTCACTGAAAAAACAAAATTAATCTATTCAATTATAAATAGAAGTAACAACAATTATTCATAATTATAAATCACTGCCAAACAATGGCCAAAAGTTATTAACTTTTTCAGTTCTACATTTAAAAAGGTACGGTGTAAAAACCCTAATTATGTGACTAATAAAAACAATGCAATGATTTGAATGTCATGTACCTGAGGCCTGGCTACTGCCTAGTATAAGGCAGAGGACGATGCAAGTGCGCATCGCCTTCATGTTTCCTTGGTAAACTGAATACGTTGAGTAACTAGCATCCTTTTATATAAAGACACTGAGCGTGTTCAAAGTTCGTAGGAACTCATACATACGTATGTGCGGGAAAAACAATTAGTTTTTATAATGCTTCATACTTCCCACAACAGGTTATGAATATAGCAAAGCCGACGTTTTTATCGAGCTAAGATTAGTCAGAAGCGATAGTAAATATCATGGCATCTTCGTCTTAAGGTATCCTTGAACTATGCAATCCTGAACGAAGATCGCTTTGATATCGGGAAACAATGAGGTTCGTGCTTATTTAGGTGCTCAATCAAGAAAATGTAGGGTCATAGACTGATTGTTATGGATTTCGCAGTACTTTTTTGTTTCCAGAAACTTGTAAGGATAGTGCAAAAATTACAACCGTAGATATTAACTATATTTCTATTACTTAATCTCTTATTACGTACCTATTATTTAGAAGCTCTAGTTGTTACTGGTTATTGTTGTATGATAATAAAATAGACAAATCGTAAAGGATTATAATAAGATAATTTCGTTACAATGTCTACATTTATTTGTATGCAATCTAATTTTATTAATTTGTTGTAATTTTAATACCTAACTTAAAATAACATTTTTTTTTAACTTAATTAATAAAATAGCATTGCAATCTTCATCTTCAATATTTTAAGTAGATTAGAAGATGGATTAGTAGATTAAATTGGTATATAGATTTTGAAAAAGACAAAATCTTTTCGAACTTGCGTTCAGTTTCATCCATCAGTTTTTTACATCCATCCATTGTTTATCTGTCTCTAAGTAAAAATTTAACAAAATTTTACCGTCACGAATAAAATCAATACTTAAGTACAATTTAAATTTTAAAGTCTGTCACTTGGAAAGAAATAAATTTGCCATAAAGATATTAATTACGAATCCCTGTGTTCTGATAAATAATGAATAACTTAGGCGAGCACAAAGATGGGATTTTAAGAAATTGCCATGGGTTTGGAAATACATAGATTATCGCGGGTTATACCGCAGGTATCAGTTAGTGTTTAGTGTTAGTGCAAACGCAAGTACTTAATTATTATTGCCTAATTAGTATGCGATGTTTTCCCAGATGAAAGTATGTAATGAAATTTGTGTGTTCAAAGTACTAGACATGGGCTAACAGAAATAGTAAGTTTATAGTGTAGGGCAATATCCTCTTATTCTTAATACCTAAATATGAAAAAGCACTTCGTAGTGACATTGACATTTTCACCTCTCGTCTCTTGATTGTTGTCTTTATAGACTTAAGTTATCTACTTATTAAAGGTGACGCCCACAATGACGCTAGTGCCTACACATGCGCTTCTGACCTTGATATGTTTGTTTACCAGGATTCTATAATTTAACTATATCCTGCGACTTTGCTTTTACAGTAAGGATAATATAAAAGCAGAAAGTTATACTATTGACAACACAACCGAAGAAGGGTTGATGACATTGAAACCATATTAAAATTTTTTTTTGTTTTTTTTTATGTGATAGAAGGGCAAACGAGCAAACGGATCACCTGATGGTAAGTGATAACCGCCGCCCATGGACACCCGCAACACCAGAGGAGTCGCAAGTGCGCTGCCCGCCTTTAAAAGGGTTTGGGCCTCCGGTAACCTCAACTCACTCGGCGAAACACAACGCAAGCGTTGTTTCACGCCGGTTTTCTGTGAGGCCGTGGTATCACTCCGGTCGAGCCGGCCCATTCGTGCCGAAGCATGGCTCTCCCACGTGATAAAAAAGACATGGAAAGACTTGTATGTGAAGGCACAAGAATACGGCTGATTAATGAAATATGACAATGAAAAGTGGTTATGGTAACTTATATAAGTATAGTTTTATATAGTGATCCTTCAGAAAATTCAATTACTTGGAATCATTCAAAGGCCTTTATCGTAAACTTCTGCCGAAATTAGTATCGTGTTCTTTCTTTGAAGGTTTTTTTATGGGATAGGGAGGCAAACGAGCAGTCGGATCGCCTGATGGTAAGCGATTAACGCCACTCACGGACACCCGTAACACCAGAAGAGTCTCAAATGCGTTGTCGGCCTTTTAAAATGGTTTGGGTCTCCGGTATCATCACTCACTCGGATAAACACAACGTAAGCGATGTTTCACGCCAGTTTTCTGTGAGGCCGTCACTCCGTTCGAGCCGGCCCATTTGTGCTGAAGCATAGCTCTCCTACGGTTGTGCATTAATTTAATAGAGCCATGGGTTGATGGGGTAAATACTGAAGTGAATATTGCCAAGGAAGACCGTGCTTTAGCCAATAGGCCTGAAAGTGAAAGAGAAGTAACCCTCCAACTTCCTGGAAGTTACAGAAAAAATATGATATCAGATATTTATCGAGTAGATCATCGGTTATTCTGTAACTAGTGAACAAACATATTCATCAATTTATCTTCATTTATAGACTTAAGTATGTGTCTGCAACCAGTGATATCTGTGTTATAAATAATGTAGTACGTCCTTTTTAATTGTTGATACCAATCATTTGACGACCTTTTTAGATTCTAAGTATAGATTTTCTGAACAAAGTAAGGAATATCGAAGTAGTCACGATTTGCTCTCGAGTAATATATTTTATAACCGCATCCGGATGGGATCTCAGTATTAACTTGGGATTCCTTTTAAAATGGTTTTTACGTGTTTATTTTTTATGCTTATCCAATAGTATAATGCAATTTGATTTATCGTCGGATTGTTTTAAAGTGAAGGTACCTTTTTTTTTTCGGCAAGTATATAAAGAAGTCCCTAACTAGTGTGTGGTTATTGAGTATTATGACACAGCGGTCACTAATTTCGTTATAATTGGTTGGCTCGTGGGTAAAATCGTCTTCACCACAGAGTTTGGTTTGAACTACTTGTATAAAATTTAAACTTAAACTTATTTGTATAGTTTTGTAGACAAAACAGCGAAGTATATTGTAACATTTTATGATTTATAAAATGTTGTAGTACTTTTTTTAAATAAAACGTTGGCCCACCCAAGGAATTTCCCCTGTATCCTGGGTGCGTTTACAATCACAAATTATCACACACAACAAACACCCAGGTAGATCATACAAAATAGTTGTTTCGTGCGGGGATCGAACCCGCAGCAACAAATCGATTGCTCAGCCGCTACGCCAAACCGTCTTTGCTTTTTTGGTGTAAAAGAAGAATATTCCTTCTATTATATTTTGTAAGATTGGTAATCTCACTAAAATAACTAAATTTAATTATTTGCAAATGTGTGCATTAAGTCATATTTTAAGAATATTTGGGAAAACCCCAAAATATAATGAGCTAATTACTATTCGCAGAAACTAAATTACATTTGTTAACCTTTCAAGAAAAGTATATGAGATAGGTACAGTTCTTATCTACTATAATAACTACTTATAGCGAGTTACTTGGAAGCTGTTTGAGGTTTAACCTCTAGGAAATTGTTGATGCGGATTAAGAAAAAAAATACGTGCAATACTTAGATTAGTTTTTTGTACCTATTAAACAATTTGTTTTTGAGGACAACGACCTGTATTACGTACAAATTTAATGCCTTTCTTCAGAATTATTTTCTAAAAGATTTTACCCCTCAGTATCTCTCATTGTTTTACTATGTAGTTGGGTTCAATTTCCAGGGCAAAGTGCAATTGAATATGTCATTTATAAATTCCTAAAGTTTCGCGGTTTTAATTGCAATAGCATCGACCCATATTACATCGGGCCTAAAATATAACGGCAAACTGTGGGTTGAAACCAGGCTTAATGTTTTAATAAATATCAGTAGTAGTGCTACAATCATAAATCAATATTCATATTATTTCTACTTTTGTATTATTTTTATTTGCATCAATGTTCATGACATTCCTTATAAGAACTTAGTCCTTTATTAATATCGATTAAACAAGTATTATAATCACGCAATTACCAACCAAGTGCGGCCATTTGTTACTCTACAGTTCTAGACAGATACAAATACAAAACATACATCATCATCAGTAAAACTGGATTAGCATTTCCTGATATCACGTCTGGTTAGATAAACTAGATAGGTATATTTTCCATAAACATGGGAATGAAAAAACTGATTATAACTAAGCCTTTATTTTTTATATTGATGATCTACATTGACTGACTAGATCACTAAGTAGTAGATATGTTCAGAAATTTAACTTTGTATACATTTAAATATCGAGTTTGTCTTGGCTTGAGTTTAAGCCTTGAAACTTTATTCGACCTGGAATTCGGACCTATATATTATATTGTCTATACAATTGAGTATCACAATAAATAAATAAGCCAAAGATACTATTGCTTGGTATGTGTTGGTATTTTTTCATACTAGCTGTGTTCCGAGCTGTTTGTTACCCGCGTTCATCCAATTATGTCATATTGTAGAATTCACAGTTGTATTGAAAACAAGAAATGACATCGGGTTCTCAAATAATGTGAATCCTCGTTTAACATTGTCTACTTCGGTCAAACTTTAAGGGCGTTTGACTTGCGATCATGTGGTTGTCGGTTCGAACCCCACCCATTGCACTACCGACGTGAAACCACTCGTAACACAAGCATTTAGCATAACACGAGGGGTTAACAAGAATACTAGTAATGTGTGACCCACATTGCTAGTAAGCTTTTTTAAGAAAAAAACTTGGACATCCTTTAACGTCCACACATCTTGTTAATGGCAATATTGTACCAGTGAAGATTGTAACATAATTTATTTTATAATAGTGGCCATGGAGTTTCTTGTCGGATTCTTCTCAATAGAGCCCCAACCTTTTGGAACCGTGCAACTAGAATCATAACGTTTCATAAACGCTTGTATTTGAAATAAAAACATTAGAACTTGAACTGAGCATTACTGGACCTTCTGTTATATCTTTGCCTAGTTATACAAGGTCGACAAAGTTGTGGAACATATCATGCGAAGAAAAAACAGAAACCGGTCACGTCACGCGAGAACAGCGCGCTTGAGGGTTTCATAACAATCGGATATGACTAACAGTCCTGACAGACGGGACAAACGTAGGAAAATTATTGTTATTGGTTTCTCTGGGTCTAGAGTTAGCAAAGATGAAGTATTAAGAGACCAGCCTATCGCTATAGATACAAACTCACAATTGACGATTTGGAAACGTTAACACGACCTTGCTTACTTACAACAATTACTCAGTGAGTTTGTTTTTAATGAATCTTCAAGGTCATGTAGGTAGGTACATTAGATGGAAATAAAAACAAACAGAATTAATGATAACCGGCAAATCCCCCATTGTTTAACGAACCATCACGTAATAATATTTATCACGATTTTAAACAATTAACAGTTGCTTAGTACCTAGAAACATTTCCATTTGCTCTAAAATACTGATTGTTTTATTCGAATAAAATCTTACGTGAACAACATCCTGTGTTTTTTGCTTACAATGCGAGGACAAAAATTGGGTTCCCCCATTTTTAGTAATTATATCTTGTAAAACCACCGCAAGTAGGCGAATATAATTTATAATTAGTTAATTAATATAATCAAAACAATACTTTGCGGATATTTCCCACTCACGTTCAGGGTTTTCAGTATTTTTATAATTATGAAAGATAAATTATGCTTGCAACGGTTTTTGGGAATTTCTTAAGCTAATAACCGTACATAGAGGGTATTTACCAGGACAGGTTAAGAGATTGTAGCACGTGTGTTAGATGCAAATATTTTTGCATGCATCAGATTTCTATCATCTTATCTTCCTTGTCCCTTCTACTATAGGTCGAAAGAGCGACATCGATTCATGGTAGACATTCGGAATACCCGAACAAAATGCCTCAAGTCTTACCATGCGTAGGTACTGCTGAAATGTAGAATGCGCTTTCCGAATTGGTCTTCCCCGGTAAATATAATCTGGATGCCTTTAAATTACGAGTGAATCGGTTTCTTCTATGCAAACGCGCTCCATCGTATATCGCAGTGTCGATCATAAGGCGAACTGGCGGTCAAGCGTAAGCTATCAGAAAAAAAAAATACAAATTATAATTTTCCATTTCTTGTTCATTAAACTCTCGCCATACTCTTCAAGCCATTTAAGCTAGACAAAAAAATAAGTAGACCATCTACTGACTCGAATATTGAAAAAAATCCTTATGTCATGTAGTAAGGCCAGATAAAAGTCAAAATCATTTATTCAAGACTACTAGGTTAGACTACTAGGTTTTTTGGACGTCTTTACATGAAAGACAGCCCCCAAAATGCCCGCCCTTCGATATATTGCGAAATTTAAAAAGAGTATATTCCATAGAGAAAACTTGGACTAAAATCAGATCTACGACCAACATTGGGTAGGAATCCAGTCCCCTTCTAAGTGGCTTATAACTGACTGATGTTTGTCTTACAGAACAATACACGAGTGGAAGCCGAAATTCGTGAGCCGCATCCCAATGAGTTCAAATAGAATTAACTATAAAACGCGAAATCTGGTTATTGTTAGCACATTGCCACCGGCAGTTTAACGCACAACATTATTTGATTTCATCGACTTGAAATAAAAAGAAATTCTAAAAATGAAGTTGGCATTTTGGTTAATGATGTTCATCTATGCTCTGTTCGAAGCTAGAGGGCACCCTGTCTACACATCATCAGGGAATGTTGATACTTGTAAGTAGCTTTTCATTTGTATTCTTGGTCTGGCCCCTTAGGACCGTCTTTGATACGTATATTATTTAACGAGCTGGTTTCCTATAGAGCGCTCTTTGATTTTTAACACTTTTAATATAAAACACTCCTCCTACGAATTCCCTTATGGTTGCTCAGATAATTTAAAATATGTAACTAAATAAGAATTGTTTCACAGGGTCCTATGGTAACGTTAATCGTGGTGGTATGGTATTGAGTCGGTTCCACGATCCATACTTCAACCGTCGCGCTGTCCGAAGTGGACCAACCACCTACGCCTTGAGGCAGCCGATCATTGAGTCGTCCACGCACCAGTTGAGCCAATTCCAGCAAGCTGACAGACGTCGCCAAGCCTTGCTGGAGGTTAATGACACACCACTGCAAGAAAATGAAATCTTCTACCCTCAATCCTCGGAAGGTCCCGCTGTCGTACCTATTGAAGCAACGGATTTTATTGAGCCCTTAGAAAAGGCTGAAGCTGATCCAACTTCGAAAGCAGTCACTATTCCTGAATTAGTACAAACGAAAATCGATGATGAACAAGAAGTTCTTGTTCCAGAGCCTAAAAAAGCTATAAACAAGAAGAAGCCAGTCAAAGCGCCGGTGGATGAAGATGACGAGGATGATGACGAAGATGAGGTCTATCCTAGGTTCCCTAAGTTTTCTACTGGTACATTCTTCCCCATGTTCTTTGGATCGGCTAGTGGCTTGGGTGGTGCAACTGCTGTCGCTAATGCGTTCAGTAATGGTCGGGGTGGAGCAGCCACAAGTGAAGCGATTGCCTACGGTATCCCAGAAATTATAAAGAAAGCGTAAAAATGTTTGAACTATGTAGACTTCTCTGTAAATATGTCTGTATGTATTTTTTATATAACCTAATTTTCTGTTCACGTATAAGAAAGAAATACTATAAATTCCGTAGTTTATGAAATAAACAACTTATATTTGAAATTCTCGTTTGTTTTTAATTGCTATAATTATCCTAATATTCTAGAGCAGATCTTGGAAGCGGAAAATATGTTTTGCAAAAACATATTAATGACGTCGTCACACAGTATACCTAACATCAATTAACTTTTAATTCATTTGGATGGTGTTCGACGGATGTCGTACGCTTGCCTTGCGTTATTTATAAGGGGCTTCATACATAACTAAAAAGCTTGTATTCATTTATCTTTCTTTGATCCTTGTTTTAGTTGGCTCGTGTCGGGACTTAATGTACAACTAATTAAATAAAGGTTGAGATTTCTGGCTCTTACAAAAGTTACTTCTGGGCGATACTAGTAATTAGATAGTTAAGAATCCTTACTTTTTCTCTATTAATGACGTATCTTGACATAGCCATATAATGCCATTTAAGCGTGCCGTCAGTTAGGACAGGTCAACTCAAAGCTGCTATGGCTCTTTCTTCAAAAGGCCTGTTCAGATATTGCCCTACATCGTAACACTCACATAATATGTAATAATACTATTATTGTCTGGACTTTAAAAGAGACCATGATTCTCTGAGTGTGTTTTGGCGTTTCTTCTCAGAGGTCGTCAGTTAGGAAATGCCGGCGCCATCTAGATTAAAAAAAATGTAAAGCATTGACTTGTAAAAGTGTCTTTAAAAGATCTATTTACAGAAATAAATATAATTTATCATAATGCTCCTTTACGTAATGCGAAAGAGATATGCTTCTATGATATATATATACATATATTCCAAAGGATACATTTTAAGTTATCATCCTAGAATTTACAATTTGATTTTATTTGTTACACTTTAATTAAGTAGCCTAGTTTGGGACCATCGGAAACTCTTAAATATTGTAAAGTTTATTTGGGAAATCAATGTATTGTATTGTATGAGTTTCACTTTTAGAAAAACCATGATATCCATGAACCAGCACAGAACATTCCTTGTTAAGTTATTACTTAAAAAAAATAGCAACAAGTTTCTGAGTTCACGATAGTGTCCTAACAACATTTATAGGTTCATGCAAACTGTTACTGCTATCACGCCTGCTACTATTTTCTTGAGTATTCATACAATGACGACTTTTATCATCTGCAGGCTGTTAACGCCGCAGGAGTTTTTCCTATAAAATAGAGTTGTAATGAAGGAAGGGGTATTATTAAACTGAATATAGTTTATTGTGAAGATCATTGAGAAAATTAAAGGGACTAATAAATTATAAGAAGAGTAGGTACTATCTACAAATAAACAATAGGTATCGTAATGCTAATCAGAATTTTAAAATTCCCCATTTGTTTCTAGTTTAGTTTTAGCATAAATAAGGGAGAGTTTATTCAACTTCTCTTACTTATATCTTAGTAGTGTCTAATCTCTATTAATCATCACCTGCTCCGATGATAGCCTAGATATTACTATTATTTCCCGTTCAATCATTAAACTAGCTCTTTAAGAACGAAATATAAGCAGATAACATTTTCTGGCAGTCGGATTGGATTAAACTCAGACGATTTTATTTATTTAACTTTAATGCATTCTAATCTACGTTTATCGGAAATATTTATGATATTAAACTACATTGAAAATCTGCCATATTCAATAAATGTTTAGTTTTTTAATACAGGTATTATTTCTATGAATGTTGTTTGCTGGAATATATCAATTACATGTACTAACGCCCAACTGCAGTTTGCTAATACTAATACATTAGGAGTATGTAATAAATACCTATAAGTTATATTAGTAACTAAAAATGCAATAAATAAATAATGGCAAATTTTATTTGTATGAATGATGGAATACTCATTAAATCTTTACATATTAAAATATATAACAACATGAAGTTATAAAAATAAATGTACACTTATCACTAGCAGTTATGATTAATTTAATGATCTCTCTTCTGGCCTAGGAGATCCATAGGAGACTGCGTGGCTCGTGGCTACTCCACCTTTACCGGTGCTATAGGCATTAGCGACAGCAGTGGCTCCACCAGGGCCGCCTCCGCCGGCCCGGCGACCCCATCCGAAGTACATAGGGAAGAATGCACCAGCAGGCATTTTAGGCTCATAGTCGTCTTCATCCTCTTCATCAATCGGCCTCTTCACTTGCTTCTTCTTGCTCACAGCCTTCTTCGGTTTCTGGACGGGTTCCTCAGGCAGTTCCTCGACTTCAGGCTCGATCAATTCGGGAACTACTACTGCTTTTACGGTAGTTGGCGCAACTTCAGCCTTTTCAGTTGGGTCTGCGAGTTCAGTTGCTTCAGTGGGGATGAAACCGGTATTTTCTTGTGGTTGCGGGTAGTAAACTTCGTTTTGTTGTGGCGGTACGAAGTTGGCTTCATTTTGAGTCTGGCGGCGCCTATCAGGCAGGTAGTACTGGCCGGACTGCTGCGGGGTGGACTCAGCCTCTGGTTGGCGGAACATGAAGGCGGCCATGCCACCGCCGACGGCGCGAGGGTTGTAGTACTGGTTGTAATAGCGACTCAGCGCCATCCCACCGCGATTGGCATCACCGTACGATACTGTGTAACAATAAATAGAACATAATTATATTATCAAACAGCGATGAAATTACGTACCTACCTACTATTTTTGTTACATAGAAATTTATTTTTAACAAAACATAATAAACTGATTTGCTAAGTTGAAAGCTAAAATATAGAATTTAATGGCATGGAATAGATGTGCAAGTTTAACCACGGTATTCCATTTGATTGTCAAAGCGAGTCATAATCAATAACTATCTAAACCGCACAAGTATTCAAAAAGTCAGAGGTGCGTGCCCGCAATTCGAACACGGATTGCCGTGCACAGTCAGTAATGTAACAACTAAAAATATTATCATTTGAAATATGATTGAGCTTCAATATTTTCACTAATAAAAAGAAAAATTAATGGGCTACTCACGAGAATCAACATTTCCATAAGAAGGATAATACGCGTAAGGGTATCCTCTCGCTTCGAACAGCGCACAGCTTAACACCACCAGAGCAAATACCAACTTCATTATTACGATTTTATGAATATTTGTTTTGTCACTATTTGATACCCTTTGTAGACCGAAGGGTGTAGTGCGTTATACTGCTTCTGAGTGTATGCTGGCCTCAACCATGCTTCGCGTTATATAGTCCGCTCTGTCAGGACTAATTGGGATGCGGGACACGGCCGTCGCCTGCACCCGCGCGGGTTTCGACCATTTTACAATATTCGGCAGAGTTCTAACCGTTATCGGAGACATCCTAGAGGAGACCTGCTCATGCGCAACACGTATCTCCATTAGGTAGGTGACCCGTTGAACTTTTTGTTTTGGTGTTTTTTGCATGAGCCTGCACCAAGATCTGCTCGATGAGTCAGGCTTTTACAATAGTAAGTAATGGGCTTAAATTCGGTGAAGCATTGATTTTATTTCTATAATTGATCCTTTCCTTCTTGCATGTGATGTTCATAAATTTTAAATAATCAGTTCAAAGGGTACAAAAACTATTGTTATCAACTGTCCAGTGTATGTAACTCTACTATATTTATGTATTTATAGCACCATCGTGTGAATCTGCAACACAAAGTGCTATAAATATGGAAAAATCGAACTGTTCGATGCGTGTACGCATTATATTGCGTTAGCGATCGCCCTGCATAAATCCGACCCTACGTGGAATGACAAAAAGGTTCATTCATGGAGATTTATAACGTAAGTAAAACAATGTTTACTAGATTTTTAACTACTTCTTAGAAACTTGGAATGGTATAAATTACGCACTATTTATAAGCATTGCGGAAAATGGTACTTGAAAATAGGAATATGTTGTGATTTTTGCACTTTTTTAACTAATTTAGTTCTGCATGAGGTCTGAATGAGGCTTAAGAATTATAGTTTTATTGGTCTGAATTTCGGTTATTACTCAATATTGTAATCATAAAGCATTTAGGCTCTATAATGAGATTTCTATACGAGTAAGTGACTGCACGATATCCATGTACAGTGACTTGATATGATTACCTCTAACGTTTCATGGAGTGAATGCTAAAGAGGACCTTAAAAATGTAATCCGTACAGTCTGCGACGTCAATCATTTCCCAAGAAATTATTTTACGTATTCGCGGTGCCAATGCAGCCTAAGTTTGCGCATGTCCGAAATTTATAATATTAAAATCCATACATATTTGTATTTCACCCACGTGAGAGATTTGAGTACGGTAGTAGCAAAGCCGGCGATGGTATCTCCGTGTTCAACCACTATTTGCACCGATACCATCGGTGCCCACGGCATAAATTCCGTTAAAATGTTCATAACTGACAAATTTGCCTGTTTGCACGCACGGAGATGTAAGCTGGTGGATTTATGCCGGAAACGTCGCGCACCGCCTATTAGTATGGCCAGCACGGCGGCCTGATTCATGCTTTACAAGACTCATGTCATGTTTGAACACCTGTACCAAGTCGAAACGTCTGCCCCACAATGTCAGATATTAAACTTGGATTTTTAACTTATTTTAAAGTCCTTTATGCATGCATGTTTTTAAGCATTATATACATATTCGCAAACTACGCTTATGCTTTGCTTGTTATAAGCCGATTTAGCCTTATATTTACTGATTGTCAGGATCGGTTTCCCGAGTGTTTCACATAAATTGGGAATATGACCGACTGGGATATTTTTTAACTCCAGACCTGCCTAATCGTATTGAAGTCATTTTTCTTTTTCTAAAATGTATATTACCTACTGTTACTGCGTTATAAGTTTAATATGTGATTGGCTTATAAACAGATTTGAGGCGCCAAAATTTGGCCCATACAATTCATAAAACAATAGCAAATTCCTTTAACACCTAACAATAGAATGCCTAAGTTTCGACCTCCTTGAATTGTTTGGTTTTCAATAGAGGTGTTATTAATTCGGAGCGTACTCCAGAACTCCCTGATGACAAAAAATAATTTGCGTTACAAAGTGTTCTTGGTAGTGCACTTGCATACGGCCTCGGCAGACATTCTGACTGCGCGCCGGCTGTCTGATGGCGCGATACGACATGTTGATAGCCTGATATCACTGCTAAAGAGACAGTGCAAGGACCTCCTAAAACCGATACAGTTACATTCAATGTTACTTAAAGCAATGTTCTATTTCATTCAATAGATTACTTTCTAGATCTATGTACCTACTTCCATTTTTAAAATAGTCCAATAACCTTTTTAACGCATTATGTATTTTAAATTAATCGCATGCACTTATACCTTTCAAGACAAAATTGTAGTCTAGACCCATTTGATTCATTAAAATTAAATCGATGCCTGGACCACACCCGAGCCAATTCGACTGAATGTTGTGGCTGATTCCTAAGTACCAAATGCCATTATGAGGTCTAAGAAATATTATTTTTGTGGTTTCAATTCTAAATAAATACTATTATGTCTTTGTCATTAAAATAAAACTTTACTGTTTAAGATCGAACATAAACAAAACGCAGTTGCCACTCAAAGCCGTGACTTTGAATTTGAAAATAAGACATAAATTTAATCAAAGCCTACTTCGGCTAGCATATTATGCATATGTAAATTGACATCGTTAGTATTAAAATTCAATTCGACTGATATATTTCGGGGTTGTAGTACCTACACAGTAGTACTAAGAATTATTGGTAAAGTCGCAAGGGACGTTACGTCTCCCAAGAGATCCGGCAAGGGTCATAGGATTTTGTTGCCATTCGTCAATTGTAGATAAGCATCGATTGAGGTTTCACAGTGACTTGGATAATTCTTTAAGGTCGATGTAAAGACGAATCGTGACCTTAGATTTACTTATTACTTGGATATATAGATAGGTATCGGCTTGTTGGTGTTAATCTTTGTCTTTGTGTCCTTTCTGATCTTATGTCCTTAGAAATACCTTTTTCATGGTCTAATACAAATAAACACAACATTTTGAGTTTGACTTTTGACTTTGACTATATGTATCTACGATATACCTATGTAATATTTTATGTCTTTATTTTATAACATTATTAAGGGCCATAACTATTTTATGTTTACATGCCTTCTGCGTCGCTAACATCTTTCTATATATTAAGTCTTTACCTATGAAATTGCCGTTTTGTATGAAAAAATTTAAACGATTTTTTTTCATATATTTTTTATTTGTATTAATCGAAGTAATCACCCATGCAATCAATGCATCTTTGCCAACGCAGTGACAGTTTATTGATGCCCTTCTTAAAGAAATCAGCTGGACGGGAGGCAACAAATTCTTCAAAGGCATTTTGTACTGCCTCTCGGGTATTGAATTTTTTTCCCGCCAAGAAGTTATCCAAATTCTGGAAAAAGTAGTAGTCTGTAGGCGCAAGGTCTGGTGAGTAGGGCGGATGACGGAGAACTTCCAACCCCAGTTCTTGCAACTTGGAGACCGTCTGCTGTGCAGTATGAGGTCACGCGTTATCGTGCAGGAGAAGCGGAGACGAGCGATTGACCAATGCTGGCTGGAGATGTGCCAGCTTCTCCATCATTGTGTTCAGTTCTTCACAGTACACATCTGCAGTAATGCTCACCCCGTTTGGTAAGAAGCTGTGATGAATCACACCGGCGCTAGACCACCAAACAGTGACCATTACTTTTCTAGGGATAAGTTTTCGTTTAGGGCATTGTTTAGGTGCTGAACCAGGATCCAACCAACTTGCTGAGCGCTTGCGGTTATCAAACAGAACCCATTTTTTATCGCAGGTAACAATGCGGTTCAAAATTCCTTCATTTGTGTGTCTGTTGAGCAGTGCAAGGCACGTTTCGACGCGTATTTCGCGCTGGCGATCAATGAGTTCGTGGGGCACCCATTTGTCAAGCTTTTTTACCTTGCCAATTTGACGCAAATGGACCAATATTGTTTTGCGCTAACGTCGAAAGCTGCTGCTAATTCAGCCGTCGATTTTGTATCATCAGCTTCCACAATCGCCTTTAATTCGTCATTGTCGACCAAAGTCTTCGGACGACCGCGAGGTTCATTTTTCAGGTCGAAATTCCCAGAACGGAAGCGAGCAAACCAATAACAGGTGGTGCGTTGGTTTGTAGTGTTAGCTCCGTAAACGTCGTTGATGTTGCGTGCCGCTTGTGCCGCGTTGCTGCCACGACGGTACTCATATTCCATAATTACTCGAAATTTTAACGTATCCATGATGACGAAAAAGATTGAAATGCGATGAAAATGTAACACTAATCAATAAACAAATGACTACGTTTGGAAAAAGAATTCCATGTTTTTAAAATAAAATAAATTTGAAATTAGAATTCTTAGCCAAACAAAAATTATTTTGATTTGAAATGGCCAGTACTGCAGAACGGCAATTTCATAGGTAAAGACCTATTATTTCTTATTGGATGCAAAAGTAATTTGGGCAGTAAATTCAAATTTCAATTGTTTTTTTCGCAATTTGTAATTCTATAACACATTCTAGATTCATGGTAGTAATCATTGCAATGTATATTATACCTACAACTTGCGAAACACTAAAAAAAGGATTTGGTAGCCTTAATTATTCTCAGCGTTAGACCATGGTAAGTTGTAATATTTGGGTATTCCAGTTCGTACTGCTAGCCGTTTCGTCGACAATTTGGACAGTGAAATGTATTACTTATGTTGAAGATTTACTTCTGGATAGGTATCCTTAATGGGTCAGCAGAATTTATAGCCGTTGACGGCAATCCTTTCAGCCGCAAAGTTGAAGTTCGCGCCGAATCTATGCTTTGTTTAACATTTATCATGTATATTATGTGTTTATTCTTATCACGGCCTTATTTACATTCACACATCACCGCGCTTTGAATTTTTAAAAGAAAAGAGTTGCTAGATCTTTTTTTGGCTAACGTTTATCTTCTATGTCTTACCTAATACCTGGTTTCAATTTGGTTATTTCTTGGATTTCAATTTCAGAAAGAAAATTCAAAGACGGCTTGAATTTCTTGATACTTACCATCTTATGTAATTAATAAAATGAAGGCAAATAAAACAAGACTGGGTTTTCACGCGGGAGAGCCATGCTTCGGCAATAATGGGCCGGCTCGACCGGGGTGATACCATGGCCTCACAGAAAACCGTGTGAAACAACGCTTACGTTGTGTTTCGCCGAGTGAGTGAGGTTACCGGAGGCCCAAACCCTTTTAAAAGGCGGGCAACGAACTTGTGACACCTCTGGTTTTGCGGGTGTCCATGGGCGGTGGTTATCGCTTACCATAAGGTGATCCGTCTGCTCGTTTGCCCCCCTATCCCATAAAAGAACATCTCCTTTTATATAAATTTTAAATATCAAAAAAATATTGTAGGATCAATATTTTTTTCAAATGATCCCAATATCCAATTATAATATGTGACATTATCATTATCTCAAATATCGTTGTTTTAAATGTCCTTACTAACCACCAGTAAAAACGTATTTAAATGTGGAATAGATTTTTTCATATAAGCTCGAACAACAATCGACGACAATGCGCATGACATCGCACGCGCACCCTTTCACGTGTGTCCATGTCTGGCTATTGAATGCATATCGGCCACATCTCTACGTCAATCCTGTACAGACAGACATGAAATTTTCCTGTTCTTTGTGTGATATACCCATGTACAAGGAATACGTGCCTAAGTTCACGATCAATTTTGATTTGTTGGTAGTATGTAGATCATTACAAGCATTGAATGTCTTATGTTTATCCTCTTGTGGCCGCGTGCGCAGGTTCACTGTATACATAATTTATAATTGCTATAGTGGAAATATTGTCTGACTTGGTATTTACAATTTCAGTAACCAAAAAATATTAAGTGTTATTCTTGTTCGGGACTTTAATCTTTTGAGCACCAGCAGCCTCTTTTGAGCACCCGAACTAACTACTGTTCCACAGGTGGTGAATGGATATATTTTTTGTTCCTTTCATTGAGCACCATGCTTTTATACCTATGATTCTGTATGTGGAATAGCTTAGGTGCTCAAAAATTAGTTCCGAATGCGGAATACTCCGTGATTCCGATCACCTGCACTTGTCTAAGTCAGTATGTTGGACTATGGTCGCAGTTACTGCGTCATAAATTGGACTATGGAGAGAAATCTGATGATTTTTGACACTGTACCTACCTACCATCACGCCTGTATTCCCCGAAGGGTTAGGCAGAGGCGTACTAATGTACACCCACAGTTCGCCGGTATGTTTAGGTCCCATGTAATAGGGGGCGAGCCTATTGCCATTTACCGGGCACAAATTCCTAACTCCGAGCTGCTACTGGGAATTTCATAGAAAAACCCAATAACACTTTGCTCGACCTGGGAATCGAACCCAGGACCTCTAGCGTAGCAGTCGCGCTCAGGACCACTTGGCTAATGAGGCAGTTACTGTACCTACCTAAAAAAAATATTTTATATTTTCTTTGTATGACGTCAATGTCTCTTATTGACGCTTTATGACGCACCGGCAGCGGCGTATTGCCGCCTGATTATATCATCAGTTACTCACACACAATAGGTACATTGGTTTTTACTCTTATTCCCTCCAACATATCTCGCACCTTATATTGGAGCTCTGCGGAAGCCACTCCTCATTCCAGTCACGAAAAACCATTTTTTAATTTACGACCTCATTGATACATCACGATCAAAAATGCCTTCTGCATTTTAAGAATTTTTATTGTTCCTAGTTGTTATAAATTCGGTAAAAACAGCTGCAAATAATAGAGCCGCCATTTAAATCCTTGACGAGGTCGTTACTGTTTTTTTTTAAATATCTGGTACTCCTTGTCAACCTATGCTATAAATTGTCGCTTAGACAATAGGTCTACGGAACGAGCAATTAAATGAATATTTCATTGGATTTTTTTAGTATGCAAATAAGAATACATGTGCATTTTAATTGGTTTTATGGCTTAAATCTTTAAAATATTTTGTGCAATTATGTTGGTTGATTACAAATGAGTTTATGTCGCCTGCATAAAAATCGTATATGCGTTTGACAGCACATATGGAGATTAGCCTTTCAATTTGTGGACAAACAACACAATGGATTTGAACATTCTAAGAATTTTATATAAATAGATTGGTTGCAGGTAGGTACTGATTTGTCGACATGGGTGGTATCTGATGGAACAATGCATCTGTAAAGAATAATTGATATAGTATTTAGTCGCAATGGGACTTTTTTTCAAGTTGCTAAGCGGCGGCGGTTATGCAGTGGCTAGGAGATAAATGTTTGTTTAAAAGCATTTTTCATATTCTTTCAGCCCAGAATTTTAAAATAAATATAGGGCAGCACAAGATATTGCTATTTATTTATTTTTAATCTCTTTATGCACCTTCCAGTCGTTTCGGATCTGGGCTAGCCTCGACCATTCTTGCGTCTGCAACTTTCATCCTTCTTACGGTATACATGACCTGCCCATCTCCATTTCAGGGAAGCAATTCTACGAGCTATCTCGATTTAATTAGGTCCACCTTCTAATTTCCTGGTAACGATGTCTCTTAGGGTAATACAGAGCTTTACGATCTCTACGTCGATCTTTGGGTTACCTACATGCAGGTCGTGTGCATTTTGTCCTGATCTCAGCCGCGTTAGTCATAGTCATTATATTTATTCATAACTTTTTATGAACATTTATTATTGCTTTACTTTTTGGTACTTTTAATCTTTGCTTATGTGATTGTATCACGTTTGTTAAGAATGCACTACCACCTTCAATTCAATATTTTTTTAAATATACGTTTCTTTATCCATTAAAATTCACATGCAGACCGCTTTACCTCTTTCAAATAAAAATTCAATAGTACCACGAATTGGTATATGTTCAGTTGCATCAAAAGTAATTAAACGTAGATTCGCCATAGCAACAAATCATTTGGGCGGTACATATAAATCATTGGAATGTCTTTCTACGAAACCATAACGTAGCGTGGGCTAGGCGTTGGGTCTCCATACCAAGTATTACAGAATGATGCGCGCGCGCCGGTCCGCCCGCGCCGTCGTAACGGTGGCGGTGATCCTCTCAGTTCTAATGGTGATTGTATTCAAATATTGTATTATACCGACGAGTTTATACATCGTGTTGCTTTTTGCGATGATCTTCCTTCAATCACTATATATTATACAACCGGGATTATATGTAGGTAGAAATATTTATTGAATAAATGACCATGAGCGTGTCCATTGTTTATTTAGTTACATAATACATAGTGTAACAGCGTTTTCGAAGCTTTTTTTCGTCCGACATCGTTCTATAAAACTATGTAAATTTAACAAAATGTATCTGCTACTACTTGTGATAGATACGTTAATAAGGCAATGTCAAAATATACAGAGCGATGACATGGTGACTTTTGATGCTCAGCTCCTTGTGTTAATAAATATTAGTAAATCTTCCATCAACAACACTACAGCCTGTATTGTGCATAAGGCGCGTAGTACGTTATGCGTGACGCGTGCGCAACTCAATGTGATGTCTGCGCACACGCCGAGAGCATACGATTACTGGACACAATCCACCACTTTTTCGTCTTACTGCTGCTAATAACAATACATCTTATAATCCTTTAAATGTACTATTCATATTCTGATCGTACAAGCTTCAACATGTCATTGTCGTATTAGTCATAGCGAAAATCATTTTATTTTGAGTTATACCGTGAATTCGAAATAATTACCAGTCGCATCCTGGGAATAAGATTTCAGAAATATTTCATACGTATTTACATAATTATTAAATTTTTATGTATTTATTTTGTGGCTTCCGAAAGATCAACACAATGAAGCCAAAAAAATATTAGTAAGTGGTTTTAATTACGTAAGTATTCTATTAGAGGGCACTTGCTTGCTTCTTGAATGTGTGTAATTTGTATATAAACACAAATTTGCAATGATACATTGTGTTGAACATTGAACATGGCACATAGTTATTTGGGACAAGTTGAGATTCCATTACTCAAAAAGGTATCTTAGTTTCTTCGAGATTAATACATCAACGATTTAATCCCACTGGATTTCTAAATTAACGACTGAAACGAACATTACTTAGCTACTTGCTTGGTAGATTGATTGGCTGTTCTCATTTTATAGTTATTAGCAGCTTTATAGTCTTTGCCCTAAACTCACAATTGATTAGGGTCGTAGCATGTAACTTCGCTGAAAATCACAACGATATGACGTAAATTTCGACCATGTTCAGACTTTTATGTTTCTATAATAAATTTTGAACCTTTCGTTTACTAAGTTAGAATACTAAATATATTTACAGAAACCATTAAATTCATCGTTTTCTATAAGATGGGACGTTGGCGTTGTTTCCGCGAACATGTCCCAGGAGCAGGCAGCTGACAACAGGCGACAAGTTTATTGTGGTGAGCTGTTCAGGCAGGCGTGGTGTTGCCAATTTTGAAGTTGAGCGATGGTGAGGTGTTGAAGCGATGCCGTACATGGTATTAGTAGGTTCAGGTCAGACAGCTATTGTATAAATAGGTAATTGTTAGTTCGAAAAAGTATCAATAACACGTCGGGAACAAAATAATATCAATATACCGCGATAAAATCCGAAAAAAGTAGTTTCATTTCAAGTATCGATAAGTTAGTGATACCTACCTACCATTTAAAAATAAACTCGATGGTACGCGTTCGAAAATATATGACACCTAAGCTACACCATCAAGACTCCTTTCATCAGCGATCAGTTCGGAGTCTACTTGACTGAAAGTAAAAATACCCTATGCAAACCTCGACAGGACGTCCTATCTTCACACACCTGATGATATACCTAATATAAATTATCATCCAGCGCCCCATTGGCATTTAGCTGCTCTGACATAACCATTTAGCTAGCTGGCAGGCGAATATTCCCTATTTTGACAAGCCAAGACCTAAATTGTGGAACTCTTGCTTACACGAAAGAATTGATGAAATTTATTTGACTGATCCAAATTTGTCAAATAGAAGTTCGTACCATCTATACTAATATATAAAGCTGAAGAGTTTGTTTGTTTGTTTGTTTGCTTGAACGCGCTAATCTCAGGAACTACTGGTCCGATTTGAAAAATCCTTTCAGTGTTAGATAGCCCATTTATTGAGGAAGGCTATAGGCTATATATATCATCACGCTACGCGGACGAAGTCGCGGGCAGAAGCTAGTCTTATATAACTGAAATCTTCGCCACCTTCATACATCAATAGTAGTAGAAGTACAATAATTACTAACAAATCGATCTATATTTTTGGTTCCAAATAGAAACCTGATTGCTTCGTGCCACAATTAATGAACAATAGTTATGTCGGACTCTTACTGGTTAATAACAGCACGCCGAAGGGCTCTCCAATTGCACTTACCGCTCTCCCGTAAGTACTTTGTCTTTGGCATATTTTGCCATCCAAAAGTATCCCTTCCTTGTACCCAGTTGAATCTATACTAATATATAATAATACTAATATATAAAGCTGAAGAGTTTGTTTGCTTGAACGCGCTAATCTCATGCAGGAACTACTGGTCCGATTTGAAAAATTCTTTCAGTGTTAGATAGCCCATTTATTGAGGAAGGCTATAGGCTATATATCACCACGCTAAGACCAAGTGACTATTCCACGCGGACGAAGTAGCGGGCAGAAGCTAGTTTACATATAAATTGGCTTACACAATACAAAAATAACCAGTCAATGTGACAGTTGTAGTATTTTCAATAATCTAATGCAAATCAAACCTATTTATCAGTGCAACCTTTATCTGTATAATATCGTGACGGTTTTTACAATTCCATATGTAGATTAGTACGAAACGTGTGCACGTGTAATTCGATTTGATATTCTGTCCCAGTTTGTAGTTTTTGCAGCGCCACAGGCCAAAGTGATCTAATTGGTACTTTTGGCATCGTTAAATGGGGAACATTATTGACAATTTAGTTGAAATATTATGTTTTATATGGTAAAATTGCAGCTATGAATATATGTAGAATCCAACTAATTTACCATGACGCCTGTATTCCTCACAGGGATAAGCAGAGGCATACAATAGTATCTCCCTATACACAAATCTGAGTTTCTAAAAAGAATTTCCAAACATCTAAACAGAAAAATCCAAATTTCGACAGACCTGGAAAACGAAAAAAAACTATTGTCCAGCAATCAGAAGCTACATATAAAAAACTGTTCAAATAAATAAAACACAGTTCTTTCTTAAAATTTCCATGGATGTTTAAAAATGCAGCATTACGTAGTCTTTTAAAGACTACGTTACGTTTTAGTGTAAATAATATTTACACTAAAACTGAAAACATAAATACTTATTTTAAAATATTTATCACTTGTTTACTATTATTATAATTTAATGATGAACATATATATGCCGTACAAGTAGCCCGGATATGTTTGTGAATACCTACTATGTAAATATCAAATTAAAGGAATATTAAATTTGAGTCATGATACTTGAGATGCAAGGATGTTTGAAGATTTTTGATTGGTTCATATTACATAAGATAAAAATAAACTTAGTTGTTATTTTTAATTATCTTCTACTAGCTTCTGCCCGCGATTTCGTACGCGTAGCGTGATAATATATAGCCTATAGCCTTCCTCAATAAATGGGCTATCTAACACTGAAATAAATTTAGCGCGTTCAGACAAAGTTCGCGTTCCAAGAAGCTAATATCTGATAAATATGACATAGTGGTGCTTACAAACTATAAAAAAGCATTAAAACAGTACGAAATATTTGAAGAGGAAGGACGGTTGGAATGCCTTTTCCTGTCAGTGGAACCAATCGAGTATGATAATAATAATACTTACTTAAGTTTTTATTTTCATCACGAGAGTACGTGATTTTTTTTATTATTTTCCAATAATAAACATTTTCACGCGTTCCTATTTTGTCTGAATTTCAAGTCATATTATAATGATAAATGATATTTATTTCTGTAAATAGATCTTTTAAAGACAATTTTACAAGTCAATGTTTTAATTTTTTTTAAATAGATGGCGCCGGCATTTCCTACCTGACGACCTCTGAGAAGAAACACCGAAACAAACTCAGAGAATCATGGTCTCTTTTAAAGTCCAGACAATAATAGTTGATATAACAAGAATAATATTATTAGATATTATGCGAGTGTTACGATGTAGGGCAATATCTGGACAGGCCTTTTGAAGAAAGAGCCATAGCAGCTTTGAGTTGACCTGTCCTAACTGACGGCATACATCAGGCATCGTGTAGCTCAACCATTATCTAGGGAGCTCAACGACCTGTCGCACGACGATACCAGATCAGCAAGACATTTGCGTAGGTCATGTAAAATACTCAATATATATTTTATATAAATGTTTTGAATCGTTTTATTTTGTAAACTTTTGCATAATACCTCCATCATGTTTACCTATATTGATAGAAAATCTCATCAATATTTAATACGCGTGATTAAAACATTACAGTAGATACCATAACGGTATGTAAATGAAGATGCTGGCTTTCTTAATCTAAAATATTATCTATAAAAGCAGGCAAACCTGTTGCGTAGCTTATGACTGGTTAATTGTCTTGCTCGAGTATTAATAATCCAAGTTTAAAGTAAATATTAACTAAAATAGTTTTGCGTATACTTCTTCGTCCTCCTTGTAAACATTTATTTATGGAATAGTTAGGTATATTATTTTACTCTTTTACAAAATCTAGTAAGTAGGTATTCAAAGGATTTCAGGATCAATTACATAGAATGTACTTATGTGATAAAATCGAAAAAAAACCTACAGAAACAAACAATAATTGAAAGATACAGAAGAAAAAATAAACTAGAAAAAATTGCTATCGGATAAAATACAGTAACAATAAGAATGTCTTGGGTGTAAACACATTAGAAAAGAAAGGGTGCAACCAGTACGCTAAGTATAATAATTAAAGTTCAGGAAAAGTAGTTATTCTATTAAATTATTATTTATTAAAAATCATATGATAGTGCTTGTAATTCTAATGATAAATCTTCGCCTCTGCGACTCTAGCGCCATCTTGTAGACTCGTTTGAGTGTTGGTGCGCGCCTGTCGACTGGCCGGGGACCGGACTTGAAGCACCGACTCCACCACCACCTCCTCTACGAAGGGCTGGCCATCAGCATCTGGAAAACGTTATTAAAAAGGTTTCAGCTTATTTCTGTTTGAAATGAAATGAAAGAACTTGAGTTATTACCGTACTAAATATTAGTTCCCGAAAGTTCTGAGGAGGTATTTTAAAGGCTAATAAAGCCATAACATTATAAACTGGTTCTACAACAAGCCACAACCACATAACTATGATAAAACATTTTTTTTATTATGTAACATATTCACAAACCAGTGTCTACTTTCTCCAGTAAAAGAAATCTTTGTTTAAATCTTAGGTAGGAATGTCAACAAATACAGGGTGGAACAGTAAGTTGACTTGGGGAGTTCGCTGCCCGACCAGATAATGGCCCCAGTAATGGCCCAGGCCTAGGCGCCACCTTCGAAATTCGAAGGCGCCTAGGCGCCACCTACTGGTGCACTGGTCCATTACTATCTACATGGCCATTACTTCGAATGGGATGCGCAACAGGGCCTCGAAACCCCTTTGAAGGAGTCCACACACACAACACTGGACCACAGCCTGTCATGATTGTGAAGAGTGTCACGAATCCGACGGCCATGACAATAGGGCAAAGAAAGACAAAGTACGGTTTTTACTTGGTGGAGACTTCCTTCCTTCAGACGATCCATGAGGATTTTCCGTACTACCTTAAAAAAAGTGTGTAACAGCAAATTTAAATAATGATTTCGGTACCATAAGACTGAAAAAAAAACTACAATACGCTCAGAGATGTGTGAAATTTATAAGTTAAGTGCACCCAATACTAAGCTTTGCTTAGTTTGGGACTAGATTGTGCTGTGTAAAATGTCGCAGAATATTTATTTATTTATTTAATACTCGAGAAAAGATCAAAAAAATGTCAAGCATTTTTTCTATATTTAATTTTCGAATATTTTATGACTGCCTCATTAGCTAAGTGGTCCTGACCGCGACTGCTACGCTAGAGGTCTTGGGTTCGATTCCCAGGTCGAGCAGTGTTATTGGGTTTTTCTATGAAATTCCCAGTAGCAGCTCGGAGTTAGGAATTTGTGCCCGGTAATGGCAATAGGCTCGCCCCCTATTACATGGGACCTAAACATACCGGCGAACTATGGGTGTACATTAGTACGCCTCTGCCTAACCCCTCGGGGAATACAGGCGTGATGGTATGTTATGTTATATTTTATTTCAACTTTTGTTACACGCTGTATAATCGTGTCCTTTGTCACACTTAATTTTATTATACCTTGTTTAAACTAGAAGTCCAATAAAAAAAGCGATAAAATCTCCTTTCAATGAAAGTGCCTAATCAGGCATTTATATACCAATCCGACAAGTTTGGTGTTCCATACCGAATTTGGTAAAACGGGATATGGGTATGTACCATCTTTGCAAAAATGGTAATGGCCAGTATGTGTAATAAACTAGTCATACCCAAAGCAACATCTATACTTTATTAATTTATGAAAGAAAATATAAACCTACCACCTAAAACCCACTTTACAATTATTATCTCAATTGTACTAAGTAGACGTAATTCATCATTATCATCAGCCTATAATAGTCTTCTGCTGGACGAGGGCCTCTCCCAATGTGTGCTATTTTGCCCTGTCCTCGACTTATCGCATCCAGCTTATCCGCCAGCAACTTTTCCATACACAAGAACAAGAACTAGGAGTAATTAAGTTCTAATAAAGGTACCTACTTTAATCCTGGGATTTAGGTAACTATGATCATGGAATACCAAAAAATCCTTTTCTAGCGGGCCTGTATGACATTTTCAGAATATTCTATTTAAATAGGTTATATGTAATAAAAAAAAATCATTTTCATAGATTTTATATAGGGCGAGCAATCCCTTCCATGCCTCCTACACCTGCTATTGTTATATATGGTATAGCTTCTGCCCGCGACTTCGTCCGCGTAGCGGGATGATATATAGCCTATAGCCTTCCTCAATAAATGGGCTATCTAACACTGAAATAATTTTTCAAATCGGACCAGTAGTTCCTGAGATTAGCGCGTTCAAGCAAACAAACAAACAAACTCTTCAGCTTTATATATTAGTATATATTTTGATAGTTGAAGTGATACTGTATTGTATTATAGTATTTTTTTATATAATATGAGCCTTGTAGCCTGAATTAAACAAAAATATGCCAATGGTGATTATAATTATCAGTTACCGCAACATTTATTACTAAGTACCTACGCAAAATCGCGTAATTGTAAAAGTGTCATCAAAAGATTGATGAGAACATTCAAACAATAAGCTAGGCTTATCTATGAAAATGAGAAAGCTGTAAAACTTGCTACTCTATAAAACGTGTTACTCTTATAACGAAGACAACGGAACATTATAAAGTGGCACCAATTCTCACAATTTGTGCGTAAATAAAATGTTGCGGTAACTTTGTCGCCAGCCTTGACCATTTACTAAGTAAATAAACTATCACTACCTAAATATACACACAATCTGACTTCTACTATCACGTACAGAATATACAACTAAACATTATTTATCGAAACTTCGATCACTGGAATTAAAATTAAAAAATCTATCGAAACAAGCCAGCTAAGTTCATTGTTAGTTCATTATATTGCCAGTGGATGGGACGTGCAACGCATACAAATTATTAGCAATATATTAACAGATATATTAGAAACTATTTCGAATATGTTCTCAAATGCTCACCGTTGGCTCCTGTTTGCAGTTTGGACTTCGCCGGGGCAGCAGCAGCGAGGTACACGATAGAAAATAGGGAGAACAGCAGCAGGGCTCGCATCTTGACGCATGCGCAATGAATACTGCGCGAGCGGCGCTGCGTCATTGCATGTGGCGATCGCGCTATTCTGTAAGTATTTTGCTTTTTATTTTATTTTGTTCCAGATATCTAGTTCGCATCTTGTATTAAAAATAGTTTTTTTTTCTTTTTGAAAAAGTAACAAAGTGTATGATGTGCTTTCTTACAGAAAATAAATCTATGGTACAAAATATTTAGAAAGTTTGTTGTTTACGTACCTACCTACATATTATTTACTTTTTCTGACTTTCTTGAAACTTCAGAATTAATCTTTGTTTAAAGTAGGAGTCACGTCATTTAGAACATTTATCTGCCTGTCAAAGTGTTGACCTCAAACGATCATTGAAGCTGCTTTTGAGGGAAATACACGTTCAATTGTGTACATTTACGACGTAATTTAGCGGACTTAAACTGTATAGGTAACGGGCCAGGCAGTTACAGCGTAAAGAATTTCAAGATTAGTAGGTAATTGAGTGAGTATTGATGAGGAGAATTTTAAAAAGTTTCTGATAATTTACATACTTATTGTTTTGGACATTCTTAATTTATTTAGTTGCCAGTCCACAAGTATGTATCAGACGTTGTAGCTACCGAACACAGTTTTTTATAGCTTTAACTAAAAGTGTAACCTCAATTTACTCCCTCCCTCTATGTCTGTGAATCTATCAGCTATTGGTGCAACGAATAATTCCGTTAATAATAAGTGTCAGTATTTTTAAAATATAATATTAATTTAAATAATAAATTATTGAATAACAGTTGCAGAATAAGACTGTTTTAATTGCATAATTTTGTAGCGAGTGGGGTTGTGATGTCTAAGTGTCACAGGGTAAGGACACAGTAACAAGGTAACCGCTTGGATCGTAAACTAGCTGTTGTCTGCAGCTTCACTCCTTCACAAAGGACTTTATGAGATACAAGGTACCTACGTCCTTTCTCACGCTCCTGTCTATCACTCATACCATGCAGGCATAAAAACTCAATTTTGTGACGCTTATTATTTTCTTTGTGTAAGATCATTAATTCTTTAATTAGCATAATACGGTAAAACGAAAGAATTATTATTATTGTAAACCTGCTTTTGTTTTACCATATTCAGCACATTAATATAAATTATCTCGACTCAAGAATACAATCGAGGTGGTCATTTTGTAGTTTCACTGGTGACCCCGCTGTCCGCTATTCTTATGCTAATGCATACGCACCCAAACGGGTAGTTGCACAATGCTAAACCGTATTTGTGACAAATCTCGCTTTCTGACACACATTCATACGGTTTCATCTCATAAAAACTTTGTTTTAAAATAAGATTCTATTAAATTAAAACCGATCCTTCGGATACGAGCCCATGGCTTTAGGCTTAATACATTTTTTCTGTAATCCAAGGTAATCCAATACATCGCTGCATCGGTTTATTTGCATCAATCAGAAGGTTCTCAGTAAAAAAACTTTATTTTTTAATTTTCTTTATTTAGAACTAGGTAGATTTACAAAATATACTTACTTATTATGCTACATAGTTTAGTTATATTTGACAGAAGAACAAATTAGCTTTAATACAGCTGGTGATCCGCGATCCGGTGATCGCGTGAAGCAAGCTTTATGATTTTGCGTCCCCGAGCTTTGCTTGAGGCACCTTGAGGACAACCGAAATAGGGGGCCGCGCCGACCCGGTCCGGGACGTATGGTCGTAATATTTTTTTGCAATTATTCATAAACACAGAAAATGTCTTATAAACATTCCATAATATTATGTTTTGTCTTGTTTTGACACGTGCTATTTTGTGACTGAGAAAAGAAGACAAAATCTATCATAGCATATACTTATAAGAAGTATATAAGACGTTTTAAATTTATATGATTATAGGGATTTTTCTATAATAATGGGAACCTATGTAGGTACCTACCTCGGCTAGTCATAATTTATTGGTTTTTAAATCCCGCAACATTGTTTTCATAAACTCCTCTAATTTACTATAGTATTGGTTTGTCTAGCAACCAGTTCTGGATTGTTGTATGACTGCTGTGGCTATAATGGTAAAAAAAAACTAAAATTTGTGTAAGTGCTAGCGCCAGACATCGGAGACTACCTCAACCAGTACTATGTGGGTACACTGGGTACCTACTAGTCTAGTACTAGTCTAAATAGTGGATGTCTATGTATAAAGAACCTACTTTCCTTGCATATGTGTAGTACTCCTGTCTTTTGACCATCCACAATCTCCACGTGAGGTAATTGATAATAATCTGAACAATTTGAGCTATCTCATTAGGTACCTATCGTCAACGCGTTCACACAACCTTTTGTTCCTTTCTCTGATTTATTATCATAGAACCAGTCTATTTTATAGCGAATTATTCATAATCCTTTTTATTGGTTGTTAAATTGTCATATATTTTATAGATTTTGACACAGAACTTGTAACTGTCGCGTATTAATAATCGAACACATAAAAAAATAAGCTGATACTATAAGATGAAGTGATAAATAGCCAGTCACTTCTTTTTAAGCGATAATTGATTTAAATATTTAATTTAACACCGTTAATAGTGTTAATAACCCCACGGTCAGCCGTAGGGTCACACAGGCGAGGGAAAAGTCGATCCAACACGACATTTTTTTTTTGCGACAAAAAAAGCAAAGTCTTTAGTCACTACCGCAAGAACTACATATTATTGACACTAAAGAAGGATGGATCGAGGCAACCATTATCATGCATACCCATGCAGTCAAAGATTTTGAAATTAGTTTTTATACGGATAGCGATTGGTACTTCTACCAGATTTGAATATCAACTTAAATTAGTACTTACGTAGGAGTCGATTAAGATTAAGTACCTACAAAGTCAATAGACCCATATTGAGCAGATTGAAATAAAAAGGAATCTATTTCGTTTTGTAGATAATTTCTGTGGGTGCTTTGTGAGATCAACGATCTGTTTATTGATCTATATCTAGATTTAAAACGATTTATTTTTATTTAATTCTGAACGTGACTTCGATCCATAGTACCATTCGTATCTCTTTTCTATGGCATCAGACATGTTGTGAGTTGAACTTTATAATATTTTGTGACTTTTATAAGCAAAACAAAAGGTAAATAAGTTTCGACGTTTTCAAAAAACACAACTGGTGACAATATCAGTGTACTGTGTGTACATCAACAAAGATATGATATCACACCATGGTACATCACTGTATTTCTAGGTCAATAGCTCACTGCCCACAAGAATTGATTTATCTGAAGTAGGTAGGTTTATCTTGTCTTATCATTTTATTGTTTTATCTCACCGCAGACACTAAAGGTCAGATGAGCATTAAACGAACAATCTATCTGTACTTACCTACCAACTATAATTTTGAAAAAAAAAAACTATTGAGTGAGTCCTTCTACTATAATATTGTTTATTTTATTGTCCCTTTACTTCACATACCACTTGAAGCTTTGTTCAAGCTAAAGAAAGATATAGATATTATATTCCTAATGATCAGAGCTCACAACATAACAACATATTTAAATCTTTTATGCAAAATTAGTCACTGCTGTGATTGTCTTTTATGGTTATAATTAATGACTTGTAATCGTCTAGCTATCTGTATTATGTTTTCGGCAATAAATTCTGCCATATTCGATGTGATTAAGCGTGCTTTCTTGGTTTATTACTTCGGTTTTGGTATCACTGTTTTGTTCTTCTTGACCCGGATTTCTAAAAGAAACTGTTGGCCAGCGGTATTCTTCTTACCTTCTAACTTCATATATAAAAAGATAGGTGGCCCTGTCAGACTCAATGAAATAAAAAATACAGATGGATTTAATCGATTTATTCCAAACGCATTACCAGTAGTTAAATAAAGGGCTAAAATTCGGATAATACCAGCTAGGTGACATCATATCGTTATGTTCCGATAGTGTGCGCTTAAATATGTTATCATGCTCTATCCAGGGATTTTGCATCCTTGACGAAAACAAAGGCTCCGATATCCTAGGAAAAGATGGCTCCGGTATACTACGATATGCAGACTTTGAAATGCTAGGAAATGGTGCGAATGGATCAGAAAAGAATATATCATCATCTATCACTGGCTTCATGAAAGGACTCGACCAAAAATCAGTTTGAGGTCCTGCAAACGCGGAAGCTGATGCTCCAGACTTGGCGGACGATGATACTGATACGGATCCTGGCATGATTTTAATGGTTCCTGACGATCCATCTCCTTGATTCGTGATTGTGAGGGGCAGAGGCATTTTTTTACCAGAGGACTTAAAGATGTAGTTTCCTTTGTTATCCGTCTTGATCACTGAGTCTATTGGTGAGAAAAACTTGATACCATTAATAGATGATAGTCTTCCGTTTCTGGAGTCAAATCCCGCAATACTAGCGACACCCATTCCTTGGCTTACGGAGGCGTATGCAGATGCATGTCTTGGTGGAGTCGTTTTCGCAGCTGGTTCTTTTGGTCTGCTTGCTTGTTCTACTTTGCCGCCTGATTTCGCTGATGATGACACTGATATAGATCCTGGCGTGATTCGAATGTTCCCTGATATACCATCTCCTTGCTTCGTTGTTGGCAGTGCTGATTTGTTATTGACAGATTTGAAGTTATAGTATCCTTTGTTATTTGTATTGACCATTGAAGAGCCTATCGGTGGGAGAAACCTGATGCCACTGATGGAAGACAATCTACCATTCCTGGAATCTACACCAGCTATACTAGCGACTCCCACTCCATGGCTGGCGGAGGCATGAGCAGACACATAGCTTGGAACCGGTGCTGGTGTTGCTCTTGTAGAAGATTCTTTTGGCTTGTTTGTTTCCTCTGCTCTCTTGTTTGTGTGGCTTGATTTAATTTCAGCTGAAAAGTAACGAAAATAAGGATTATTATAATAAAGAAAACACATTAAAATGTTCATATCTACCTAAATATCACAATAGAAATGATATGCTTGTATTTGGTTTATTGCTAAAAACTTGATTCAAATTTAAAACATTAAAATTATTTATCTACAAATTGATGTTCATCTGATTTCCGAGAGTTAATAAATTCGATATCAGTGTTATCTAGATTAAAATCTATACATTATGTTTAAATTTATCGTGAATAAATGCATAAAGTAATAATTACCTGCTCCTGTTGCGACAAATAATAAATAAATAACAAATACTGCTCCAATCTTATTCATGTTGCAGACCAAATAGAAATGCATGACTAACTTCGATCTCTCACTTTATATCCTCACCGTAAAATTACAAGTTTTCGACTTTATAGCATAAGAAACGGTTCTTAATATAGATACTACAACAGATCTGTTTTTAAAGATAATTCCTCTACTATTATTTTTACAAACGTTTTGACTATCCATTATAGTTTTAGAATGTAGTAATCATACTTAGAAGGTATCGGCACTAGGCCATTGTGGCATGCAATCATTCTTTTTTCTTTTGTGTCATGAACATACATAACAGTAATACAAATTTTTGTTCATTTGTAGTCCACAAAAATGGTGATTACTGAAAACAGTTTTAATGTGATCATTTGTATGTAAATTTTTAACTGTGTTTTTATATAAAGTTTCATTTCAGACTAATTAAAATCATAAGGATTTGGTATCGGTCCATTGATTTAAATATAATATCTGCAATAGTAGTGGACCAGAAATTCATTACCTACATATATTTTGCCCAGTGCTCAATAAAAGAGTCGTCTGTGTCCATTAAGTAGCGTCGCAATGAGTGACAGGGAGCTGTTTTTAGCGACATCTTCGTTTTCATTTTACTTTGCCTAATCATGTTTGACGGGTTTATAAAAATTGTGAATTGTACCGTACAAAGCTAATATAGGTATAATCGATCTTGAATAATATAACGGAGAATGATTGATTGATCAAGAAATCGTTATGCCCACACGCCCAATTAAAGTTTGGAGTTTAACTACATGTTGTGGGCAACTGACATAAAAGGAGTTATTTTATGTTATTTGGCTAAATCTTTAGAGTCTAATTCTGATGCGTAATAGATTTGATTCTGACATTGGATTACTATGATGTCACCAATAGAAAAGTGATTGCCGCCTGAGCAACTGGACTGGACCTGTTCTGGAACACAAACTCATTTTTCATTTGGCTAGCTTGGATCCCCGTTCTATTATATGTAGATAATAGTATCATAATTTAGATTAAATATCCAATTCCAAATTTCCAGAGCTTTTTATTTATTAGATAGATATTTTTTAAATTAGTTATTAACCTCATCGCTTCGCTTTTATTTTTCTTTTAGAATTGACCTTGTGTCAACCGATAAAAATCAATGACTATAATATCCTAATATTCTTACTCTAAGATCCTAATATACACCCACGAAACGAAAGCCTAACATGATCACACTTGACAGTTCACTAGAACTGTCAGATTTGGCATGATGAGCTCATATATAATTTGAGACTAAATTAGCCTTAACACTAAGAGACATCTGAGCAACTTGTGCTTTTAAGCTCTTTTGAGGTGCGTGCACCATTAATCGTAAATATATACTCAGTTTAGTCTAAAACTTGAAGTTCTGAGTCACCACTAATGAGTTTTTAATATGCTCTACGACATAATTAATTATCTTAAGTATACTTTACTACCGTTATGTATAATGTTGCCAATTAATAAAATTTATTGGCACTTTAGTTTCTAAATTTATTTTGGCAGTTAGAGGAATATATTAGCGTTTTTTTAATTATTCAGATAGAATTAAATAAAAGTAAGTAACGTAAAGATTAATTGGCTTTATATTTTTTGTAGAACTGTTTTATTTGAAAATGTAAACAAGTAATATTTCTATAATAATATTATAGTTGCCATCTATGATAGTTACTATAGAAGTTTATAGGAATCCAGGAATATGTATACAATGTAAAAGACGTGAAAAAGTATCCAAGTATTTAGATCAATATCATCGAAGCTTTTTGGTTTAAATACAACAAGCAATATACAAGCTTAAATTTCGTTCAACTTTAAAATATTGTATATTTAAAGTTAGCTTTAAGTTTACCTTATCAATTACTTATAAACGATGTAGGTACAAATATGTTGATTTTTTAATGAAATTGAGAATGTTAACCTCAATGCAACCGTAATGGGACCTAAACATACCGGCTGTCTGTGGATGGTGATATGGACTTCATGGAATACAGGTATGATGGTATGTTATGTTATAAGCATTTAAATCAAATAATAAGTTGTAGTAGACGCTTGGATTATAAGCAGCCCTTCCTTTTTTCGCAGCCAACGGTTAATTTTAATGTTCCTCGAAACATTTGTATACTTACTTAATTAACATAACATAACATACCATCACGCCTGTATTCCCCGAAGGGTTAGGCAGAGGTGTACTAATGTACACCCACAGTTCGCCGGTATGTTTAGGTCCCATGTAATAGGGGGCGAGCCTATTGCCATTAACCGGGCACAAATTCCTAACTCCGAGCTGCTACTGGGAATTTCATAGAAAAGCCCAATAACACTTTGCTCGACCTGGGAATCGAACCCAGGACCTCTAGCGTAGCAGTCGCGGTCAGGACCACTTGGCTATTGAGGCAGTTTTTACTTACTTAATTAATCGATTAAAAATTATGACTGACCCATTAGATAACTAGGTACATAATTATTTGTGAGAGGGAGGTACAGTTATCACCTAAAAGCTGAGAATAATTATTAGAAAGGTATTATTGGGAAGAATTGTTAAATTAATCGATAAATCATTTTATACCGACTAGCCCACATACACCTTCCGGCATAAATTGTGTTTTATATATTATTTATTGAGAAGTAGTTAATAACATAGCATCATCACGCAGATATTCCCCGAAGGATTAGGCAGAGGCGTACTAATGTACCTACACCCATAGTGCGCCGGTATGTTTAGGTCCCATGTAATAGGGGGCGAGCCCAAAATTGGAGCTGCTATTTGGAATTTCATACAAAACCCAATAACACCTTCCTCGGCCTGGGAATCGAACCCCGGATTTCTAGCGTACCTACCTGTCGCTTTTAGGACTAGGTTAATAAGGCATATAATAATTATATATCTATACATAATATAAAACTTGTTATATTAATGTTTCCGTAACTTGAATAACGGTTTATTCGAAATAAATAATATTCTAAACTAAAACATTCTTATTTTAAACTTAGAGAAAATTATTGGAGAATATTTCATAAAATTCTATTTTTATTGTATAAAAAAAATCAAGTCTAAATAAAAAAACTACTTAAGTAATATTATCAATACCAACAACTTTTTAAATTTATAACTAACTTATCTTAACTTGATTTAACTGTATAAATTACGGTGAACATTTTATTAGATTTACGTAAAAGTAATCAATTATGTTAATGTGGTTTATGGATTATATATTAGCCAAGCCAAAAATTGTCAAGAAAATAACAAAATCAAGTTTTCTGTCTCTAATCAACAACCCAAAATTATATATATTACTAGCTTCTGCCTGCGACTTCGTCCGCGTAGCGTGGTGACATATAGCCTTCCTCAATAAATGGGCTATCTAACACTGAAAGAATTTTTCAAATCGGACCAGTAGTTCCTGAGTTTAGCGCGTTCAAGCAAACAAACAAACTCTGCAGCTTTATATATTAGTATAGATTACCTACCTACTTAACTAAACTCATACCGTTTCATAAACGCTTGTAAAAGCATAAAAAGTTAAATATAAACGTTTAACTTGAACTTGTCAGCAGAACCAGTTTTTTTTCTCATAGTGTACAGTAACGACATCTATCGCCATATGTTCAGACTACGTAAGCATCTTCCATCGATTGTACCCCAACATTTGTAAACAGAGGCGAGTGCTAAATAACCAACTTTTGAAATAGTTCCTCCGGTTTCCGCTACAACAAAATCAAATATTATAATTATTTTAAATTAATGTAGTCACAATAAATAACATTTGAATAAACATTATAATTTGTCTAATTGGTCCAGAGGTCCTAAGCGCGCCTGTTAGGTACGCTCGAGATCCTGGATTCAACTCCTAGGTCAAGCAAAGTGTGGTTTTTCTATGAAATTCTCAGTAGTAGTTTTAAACTCGATTACCTACCGGCAATAGGCTTGTCCTCTGTATTCTCCTAAGGGTTAGGCAAAGATTTACACAGACATTTACAGTTCATTGCTATATTTAGGTCCCATCCCATGTAATAGAGGGTGAATCTATTGCCAATTCAAACTCGGTACTACTGACTGACAATACTACAGAAAAACCGAATAAAACCTTGCTCGACCTGAGAACCGAACACTCGCGTACAAGTCACGGCTAGGTCCACTAGACTAATGAGGCGCATACTGATTCTTAATTTTGTCCTTATATGTTTTCAATCATATCAGAACATAATCAGCCCATACTCTTTCCCACTGCTTATCTTATCTTATCTTGTGTAGGGCCGAGGCAGCAAGGCCTCAGCGCACTTCGACCCAATGAGATCTTTTGTGCTTCCCCTAGATAACCTATTCCTCATCCCCTCCCAGCTCTACAAACAGCTCTTCCATGAGCTTTATAATGAGGCCTGGGGTATGAGTCTGTAGTCCTCTGGTCTTGGATAACCCTGACCCAAAAGGCTCCTAGGCTCTATTTTCCCAATCCTGAGCACAGGTCTCCTCTTAGAATGAAAGGGATTAATTAGGCTATAGTCTGCCACGCTATTCTAATGCGGGTTGGCAGACTTCACAGGCCGTTGAGAAAATCTCTCAGGCATGCAGGTAACCTCACGATGTTTTCCTTCACCTTTTAAGCGTTTTCGAAAAGTCGGGGGTGCGTGCCTTGGATTCGAACTCAACACTTTAGCTTGGCAGTCCAATGGTCATATCGCTAGGCTATCATTGCTCTTCAATTAGTTCAAGTTTTATTAGAATCTGTAAGGTTCCTTAAAGATTCGAGAGATAATACCCGAGTTTAAGACAATGCCTTTTAATATCCTGTTAGACTAGATTTGATTACAAATCTTATTTTATCGAATACTCATGATACGCAAAGAAATGAAACGAATTTACCGTGGGAGAGCCATGCTTCGGCACGAATGGGCCGGCTCAACCGGAGTGATACCTACTACGGCCTCACAGAAAACCGGCGTGAAACAACGCTTACGTTGTGTTTCGCCGAGTGAGTGAGTATACCGGAGGGGGAGGCCCTAACCCTTTTAAAAGTTTGGCAGCGCACTTCCAACTGGTGCAACTAACTAGATAGACGAGTTGATTATTGTATAAAATCTTTTTGACCCTCGCATAGGGTTTAATAAATACGTCTGATTTGTAACTCCAAATATCTTTTGATTTCTCGAAACTTGTAATCGGGACTGAAAATCTATATATATAAAAGAAAGTCGTGTTAGTTACTCCATTTATAACTCAAGAACGGCTGAACCGATTTGGCTGAAAATTGGTGGAGAGGTAGCTTAGAACCAGGAAACGGACATAGGATACTTTTTGTCCCGTTCCCGTGGGATGTGATGACAGACCGAATTCCACGGGGGCGAAGCCGCGGGCAGAAGCTAGTCTAGGATAAATTTTAGGCTTAACTTGACATTGGGACACAAGTGTACCTAATATAATTTTACAGAGTGGCAATAGGACACATATTTCTCAATAGTTATAATACTACTTATATTATAAACTTGAAAGTTTGTGACGGTGTATGCATGTATGGATGTTTGTTACTCTTTCACGGCAAAACTGCTGAACGGTTCTGGATAAAATTTGGCACAGAGATACATTATAGTTTGGAATGACACAAAGCTAGACAAAGTTTTTTTTTTAAAGCTTACTAGCAATGTGGGTCACACATTACTAGTATTCTTGTTAACCCCTCGTGCTAAGCTAAATGCTTGTGTTACGAGTGGGTTCACGTCGGTAGTGCAATGGGTGGGTTTCGAACCGGTCACCACATGATCACAAGTCCGACGCCCTAGCCATTAGGCTACCGCCACTGAACGTCAAAGTCAAAGACAGAAGCTAGTTGTGATTTAAATAAAACAGATAAATGCGGTGTGTACGGTCCGTTAGTTATCAACTGAGCAAAACCCGCCTTGCAAGTAACAACTTTGAACTTCTCTCACCTCTATGCCATACCTACACACTTAAGTATAGACAAAAGCGTGATTAAGGAGTATCTGGACATAGATATTTATCTCCAAACATTTCTAAATCACGTTTGAGACAGTGAGATGGGTCGTTCACCTCACAATAGACTATAAACTATCGTTCCAACCCATAGCATCCTATATAAACCGTTCATTGTAATGTAAGCACTTATTTCTTTATAGAGTCTAGGACTACGGAGTTTGAACAACACATGATGTTTGTTTTAGAGACGCTATTATCTGTTTTAGCTAGTAGTTTGTTTGTGGTAGCCGTTCCTGTTGTTTTTAAAGGTAAGTTGTTACTTTAAAACGTTATATTTAGGCCGACGTGTTAGATTTTGATGTAATCATTGCAGAAATTATTTGATACGCTGTTGTTGCGACTGGTATTCATTCAGATTTTGTATTATAGCCATTTATACACAAGAAATACTTTTAAATAACTTTTGTACCACAATTATCTCAGCTTAATATAAATATTTTTGTATGTTATTCAAAAAAGGAACTGTAAATCTTCATGTATTCATGCCAAAAATGACATAAAAAAGTATTAATTATACATGCAAATATTATTATTATTATTTAATTATACGGTACCAACAAGTTTATCAATACTATTGTATGAAATTATAATATGTACATCACAAATACTAAACGAGTTCAACAAGTTCGTGTATAATTTAGTGAGCAGTGTTTTAATAATATTATTGAAGTTGTATTTTAAACTAATTAACTCTCCTAATTCTTTATGCGTTGTTTACAGAAAAAACTCCTAACGGCGAAGCTATTGTGGCAATATCTTCTTCTGATCCAAACGTTGAGAAGTATTTTACTCAACAGTTTTCAACAAGATCAGGATTTACACAATTAAATTCTGAAGAACAAGATCGTCGGAGCAACCCAGGACAAACTCCGCAAGATGCCGTTCAATCAAGCTTCAGCATTGCAGTTCCCGGCAAGGCTGTAGCAGGAGCTGGAAGAAGTTTTGCTTCAGCGTCTAGTGGACCATTCCTACCCATCTTTGCCTACCCCATAGCTCACGAAAGCTTTGGCTTTAATAATTTCGACCTTAGCGATTGGGTTCGAAATGTAGAGAGTTTTTATAACCCAAACTTTGGTGGAAATAACCAAGTAAACTCTGTAGCTGCTGTCAACGATAATGGTCATATATATGGACATGTTAACTCACTAGCTTTTGACAACAGAGCAAAAAACGCTGAAAATGGTCCTAAAAATTTAGCATTTTTTGATGATAGAGTCCAAAAGACTGAAAAGATTAATACTTTAGGAAACCTAAAACCCACTTCTGAAAAAAAGCCAAAATATATAGCAACTTTTGACGATAAAACAAAATACAGAACTTATTATTAGTTTTGAATAAACAAACAATAGAAATAATGTGTAAATTGAATCTAAGGAATAGAATAAGGATATTTTGAAATAATAAACATAATTTAATATGTAATCAAGGTTTTTATTGATTGTATTACACTGATATAAATAAAAAGATTTTGAAAGACATTGAGACAAGTTTTCGTAAGTCGTCTCAATATCTTTTTATATCAAAAAATTTACCCCTACTTTAGTAGTATCCGGTGTTGACGGCATGGGAATGGGCGGCCTGAAAGCCGTTGCCATTGATGCTGGTGGCGCCACTGTGCTGAACGCTGTTGCCATGCTGCTGTACGGCCTGAGCAGTGCTACCTCTGACTCCGGGGGCACTCTCAACGGCAGATACGGCGGAACCGTAACCATTACCGCTGGTGCGGGCAGACGACACGGATGATCCAAAGTCGTTATTGCGGAGTGTTGCAACTGGAGTTCCAAAAGTGTTAGCAGAAGAAACGGCAGATCTGTATCCGGGAGCGTTTTGGGCTGATGAGATGGCGCTCTGGATGCGGCCATGTCCACTGGTCTGTGCGGAGGAGACGGCGGAGTTACCCACAGAGGAAGCAGAAGACACGGCGTTTCCGTAGTTGCCGAAGTTTGAGGCAGCGGGGACGGGCGCCACGTAGGTGTTGCGAGGAGCGGGTTGGTAAGCGGGCTGGTAATGTACTGGGTAGTTGTTGCCAGAGCTGGCGATTCCTACACCACGGGCGTAACCATTGCCATCAGCGGCACCAAATCCACTTCCGTACGCATTTCCGCCGTCAGAGCTGTAAGAGCTACCGATGCCGGTGGAGTGAGTGACGCCACCGACGCTGCTACTGAAGCCACTACCAAACCCGTAGGAGATGGGAATAGGAGAGCGGGCATTGCGGAAGACCTCTACAGGGACCACCTCAACGTTATCTGAAAGCAATATAATAAAGAATCAAAAAATGTCATAAGCATTTAAAAAAATTATTGGTATTCCTTCTGCAGCATGAAAAAGGACTGTATATTAAAATTGTTTCAGCTATGTTCTTTTTATGTTATGAAAAAACAATAGATTCACAGGAAAGATGATATTTATCAAAAACAGTAGGTAATACTTAGTTGGTACACGATCTCGATGAAAGATTTTAAATCATTTCAGTTCAAGGAAAGTTTTTCGATTATTTAAGGACAGACATGGCCCGTAATGTAAACCAATTACGTTACAATTATCTGTCTGTAAATTAGTATTAGATTTCCCACTTACGGTAGTTCCAGGGTACTGCATTGCAAGCAGCGAGAACGGTAGCAAGGACGATGATTTTGCAAGCCATCTTTTTTTTGTTATTTGTTGTAAGGATGTTAAGACCTTTCTCCAGATGGATGTGTGATACTTGTGAAACATTCCCCTCGGTTTATATACTGATTCCCCCACTCTAAACTGACTGGGTCACCACTACAACCAAAGCCATTGACACTCATAAACAAAATTTACCTAACGAGTTACGGTAAATAGTTTTGATGGGTACAGGTGATCCGATACCATAAATTGCTGGAGTATCATCGTATATTGATAAAACAACTGATTAATTGGCCGTAATAAAAATTGAATTGGTTGATTAAAAAAACTAACACAAGGATTGTTAATTAACATATTTTCTAATTTGAAGTGGTTAGCGGAAAGCATTAATATATACATATCATTTTTAATTATATCTTCAAAGCTTTGGATAGCAACGCTCTACTCAAACACATTAATGTCAGGATTCGTGATAATTAAAGGTAAATCAACCAGAAATAATCAGATATTTTAATCAAGTTCTTAATAGATTTTAATAACGATCACAGTTAATGAGATACTTGTGTCAGTAATCATTTTGATCTTTCTTATTTGAGGACTATTTCTTAGTTGCAAAGTTAGTTTAACATCCGTTTTGTTAAATCCGTTTGAAACTTAACGGTAAGAACCTTTAATTTGCTATCGTTATGTAGCCTAGTTATAATTCACATAGAGATATTCAGATATATTATCTAATTCAGGAAATTACTTTCTAAACATATTAGTCCCGACATCTTGGATTAAAGCGAAGAATTATTATTTTCCTTAGCAATGTTTATTAAAAAAATACTGCCTTTTTAAACCTATCATCTCAAGCTGATGAATGGCCATGAAACACCGAGACACTGCGGTTTTGGAGGAGCTGATAGTATCTACAAACTCCGGGGCTGACCAGCAATGAGGCAACCAAAATATGTTGTAAAATGCACAGGGAATATGCCTATTCTTTATGTAATAGGATTACAATGGTAGAAATTAAATGAATAATAATGAAACAGATTGTATTTAATAAAAGAAAGAGGAAAAAAAAAGATTTAGGCAAATGCGTACTAATATACAGTACAGTTCGCCGGTATGATGAGGTCCCTTGTAATAGGGCGCGTACCTAGTGCCATATATCGGGCACAAATCTCAAACTCCGAGCTACTACCGAGAATTTCATAGTAAAACCCAATAGCATTTTCCTCGGTCTGGTAATTTGAGGACTTCTAGCGTAGCAGTCACGCTCAGGACGTCATATGTGGCATTTTTTTAGGTAAAATTACTTAAATAAGCTATCAACAAGTAACTTTAATAACTAATTAAAACAATAAACTAACAAAGAAATAAAAGCCAGACTAGACAAATCTCATCCTCCGAGCCTTTTCCCAAATATGTTGGGGTTGGCTTCCAGTTTAACCAGAAGCGCCTGTATCAGGCATGAAAATGCCATCAGACCTCCGCAACTCACTTTCTGGGCAATACCGATATTCGGAGGATAGACTGGTTCAGGCTTTTTTTGGGCTTCTGACTACTATAACATTTGTCAAAGATATTTGCATGACAACCGGGGCCGACGGCTTTACGTGCTCTGTGTCTTAAGAATGGTCACCCATCCATACACTGACCGCGGCGAGCAGAGCTTAACCTTGCAGGTCAGTTGATCAGCTTAGTTATTACTTAGCCACGAGCCCCTACCAGATCAGATACGTAACAAAAAAAAGGGCATCTTCCTTCGCATCGCTATCAGCCCGAAGGGTACCCAGAATGCTGGCTGTATGGCTACATTGGATGGCAATGCTAATTCCTTGACCAAGGTATAGGCCAGCCTTTGGGTCAGGCGAAGCATCGTTCAGACCTTTAGCAACCCTCAAAAAGAAAAAGTGCACTCGCACTCCACTTCCACTCACTATAGTTATATTTTTGAACCCCAAGCGGTTCAAAAATATAACTATACTAGCTTCTGCCCGCGACTTCGTCCGCGTAGCGTCATTATATAGCCTATAGCCTTCCTCAATAAATGGGCTATCTAACACTGAAATAATTTTACAAAACGGACCAGTAGTTCCTGAGATTAGCGCGTTCAAGCAAACAAACAAACTCTTCAGCTTTATACATTAGTATAGATTTTAAGGGCAATCATACCACAAGAGTTAGGTTGAGTTAAATAAAGTAGGATAAAATCATAAAAAATACTATATCTTATAAAGTATATCGTATACAGTAAATTGTATTAATTAAGTGCCTTATAGCCGAGTGATGTGACCATTGGACTGCCAAGTCAAAGGTCCCGAGCGCAAATCCAAGGCATACACATACGCGTATTACCTAATAGTTAATTATCTCGCGCTTAAAACGGCGAAGGAAAACATCGTGAGGAAACCTGCATGCAGCATTTCGTTGCTAATAAAAAAAAGTAAGTAGGTACTTTATTTAATAAGAATGGATGATGAAGATACTTAATGCTTGAACAACACCTACCCCACCTTGAAACACCATGCTAAGGGCCACATTGGATCGCAATTTCTATCATTTCTTCTGTAACATTTCTATCATTCAATTTTTTAATATTTACAAACATGTCCCCATAATTTCTGGTCATTATCTATAAATTTCAGGGAGAACTAATCATAAGATATAAATAGTTAATAAATAATGCACTGCCCATTGATAGATTAGAATGATCCATTTCAGAAATTATGTATTACTTAGGGTCATGAACCTTTCGCAACCAGGTAAATGATCTAAAAATTTTATGCAATATCCAAATTCCTAATTTTATTGAGGATGTGAACCATTTACCATTAAAATACTTTTTAATATGATGTTAAATCTCATCTTGATTGCCATAAAGTCACTAACGAATTTATAATCTATGAATATTTTAATCAAAAATATTGGTGGTACACCAAAAATTAATTCATTGAATTCGATTCGAAATAAAATATTTGCGACAACATATTAAGAAATCGTAATGCTCAATTTTATTTGTTCAAAACAAAGAAATTAACATTCATTATATACTAGCTTAATTGACTAAAGCTTATCACAGTTTTCACTCTAATTTGTACATAAATAAACTAAGTATATTTAACTGAACCTGACCGTAATTTATCACAATAAAACATTACATTTTATACATGCCTATGTATATATTACGTCGAGTTTTAAGTGTATAGTATAGCGCTGACTTCACTTACTCCTTACACTAGTGGTGTTTTGTTAGTTTCCGGATGGAAACTAGAATAGTCCAGAGTTTCGCTTCGAAGTACTTACTCTTATTTTACCCTTTTTTAATCGACTTCATAATAAAGCCTAACTTAAGAATTCGACTAAATATAGGTATTTTCTCTCAGGAGTCTCCGTCTAATCAGTGGTTTCATATACTCAATCCAACCATTAACTCTGAAGATACAACACTAATACGATGAAGTCAGTTTTAAAAGTTACTAAATTAAAATTATACCTAATCGAAGTAACAAATCATTAAAAACACTGAGCTATATGAGCTCAGCTTGCTAAAGGTCTAATTTATTCATGTTTACTCCCAGCAACAGCAGTAGCACTTGACCGAGCGTAAGCAAAGTTGTCTTGGCGATCACCTTCATCATAATCACCTCCTTCACCTTCACTGTCATCCCGATAACCAAAAGGACTTTGGAATCCATATCCTCCATTCGGAGAAGCAGAGTAATAATTTCCATTGAATTGGTTGTTGTATGCTCCATTCCCATTGCCGAAACCTGGTCTATTATATCCTCCATAGCCATCATAACCACTGTAACCTTGGCTGTAGTATCCTTGGGTAGGGTAAACATGGTTGGGGTAACCGCCGTTGTACTGATAATTGTTGGGGAAGTACCCACTTCCATGGCCCCCGCCTCCCTCGTTTGCAGAAGACTGGGATTGACTGATGGCAATATTAATTGGTGGTTGATTCCCTTGGTACTCTGGGTAGCCTTGGTAGCCTTGGTATCCCTGATACCCCTGGTAACCACCATAACTCCCTTGCCCCCCAAATCCGCCACCTTGACAGATTCCGTATTTACGGCATAATTTCTTCTTGTGTAATCCTCGGGATTCTCTAAATAAGCTTGCAGATTCACCCGTTTCCTCTGAATGTTCTGGAAATAAACAAAACAATATTTCGAAACAGTTTCTGTCATTTATGGCGCTTTCAAAGAAATTTTAATATTTTTGTGATGCTTTTAGTAGACGAAAGTGGGAAATTTGGGATGGCCGTTTCGCACGTCCAAGATCTAGTTTCAAAATTACTCAATTATATGAGTACATATATGAGTACATCGTGTATGTAGGACTCACCGCCTTTATTTATTGATTGACCCCCTTATTAGTTAAGATAAGATTCGACAAACTAGCATTGGCTACTTTTCAAATTCACACAAGTACGTTATAATTTTATTAGCAGAAGATACAAACAGAGATAAAAGGTAGTGCTTAATATAGGCGAATATTGTTCTAAGCTTTTCTTCTTAAGTTTTTTAATCGATCGTCCACCATTGCCTGGATAAAGAAAACCACTCTTATCTACCTAAACCTATCATCGAGCTATTGGACACAACATACATTGTCAGCTAAGTAGATGGCGCAATAACCTTCTTCAAAGGGACTATTATAGACGATTACCTAACGGTATACAAAAATGCAAGTTTATTGATTATTCGTGACACCGCAAAGCAGATTATAGAGTATAGACAAAAAATTACCACCTTCAGCTAGAGTTGCGCTGCAGCTGGAGAATGCGATTGCAAAAAGCAAAAAGCGTATACTGGACATGTTTATAGTATGTTCCGTTAAAATGTGGTTTTATTTTTTGCGAGAACTGTTTTATAGGTCGGCCTTAGAGGTCAAGCCCCACGCTTGGAGACATTGAAGTTTTATTAGGAAAAAATCCCACGGAAGTGATGAAGTCGTCAAATTATAAACAATACCATATTGGTAGAACGGAAGTAGTTTATTTTAATACATGCAAATGATGATGGGAAGTACTGCCTTATCGTCTTTGGTTCTTCCTAAGCCAGAATTTTCGGAGCATGTATACTGTATTCCCGGAACGGTTAGGCAGAGATGAATTTTAGTACACAATCAATACTTACTAATATATAAAGCTGAAGAGTTTGTTTGTTTGCTTGAACGCGCTAGTCTCAGGAACAGAAAATTCTTTCAGTGTTAGATAGCACATTTATTGAGGAAGGCTATACGCTATATATCATGACGCTAAGACTAAGTACGAAACTATTCCACGTGGACGAAGCCGCGGGCGGAAGCTAGTCTATAATATTATTTCATTTCTATTCCTGTTCAATCGATTCCTGGTTGGAAGTACCTACAACTTTCAATTTTAGTCTCAAGAACGAAGTCCAGGTACAACTTTTGCTTTGCGACAATGCAAGAGCGGCAAGGAATTCTATGATATTAATTTAAAGATAGACTTAGGGTTTTTGACCGAGAGAGAATCTTTTCAAATTTACCTCTTTCCCATCCAAGAATGGGACATGCAAACATTATAAAAATAAAATAAAAATAAAGTAAATTTATCAATAAAACTTTTTACAAAAAACTTTTATAAACTTAGTACCTACACATATATCTATTGATACAAGGGAAAATCTTATAAATTATGACTCAGCTGTGATTACGTTAACTGCGATATCAACCTTGATCTTGATTGTTAAGTAACAGAACTAATGAACTTGATATTGAAGTCTTGTTATGATTATTATAATCCGGTTTTATTGATACTGGTAAGTATGTGCTTAGACATAAAATGTGTAGTGATGGGGTTCTACAATGGAGGCGTATTCTGGCTTTGCACATCTTCAAAAACTTTATGGAGTTCTTTTGGTTATGCAGGTTTCTTCGTACCATCATCCTCCTTGCCTTGCCCCTTATTATATTGGGGTAAGCTTCCCTGACGCGATCATCTGAGTTTCTGGGCCATTACCGATATCCAAAAGATAACCTGGTTGTCCAACTTTTTAGGCTTCTGATTACCATCAATGAATTGTCATTGATAATTCATATCAAAAGCCCGGTTACCGGTTCGAAACCCCATTGCACTACCGACATAAACCCATTCGTAAAACAAGCATTTAGCACGATGGGTTAACAAAACTACTACTTACTAATTTGCTAACCCACATTGCTAGTAAACTTTATAAAATAAAATTGTCATACATGTTCCAAGTTTCCTCACAGATTTTTTATATTCGTCCTGTGCATGTTGAACTACCTAATTTATTAATTTATGACCAATTAATAAAACAGCTTGATACTTAAATTATGCATTTAAATCATATAGATCGATGACACTGGTATTACAAGAATAATGGGATACTAATATGATCTAGAAATAAGATAGGTAATTTATAATTTTATTAAACTTTATTAATAAAACAATAAGGAAAATTTATGTTGTTTAATGTGAATGAACCTGCTTGACATTTGTTTTTTTTCTAATGAAACCACAATGATTTTGTATCAATTTTTAAGTGTAGTTTTGATTTGTTTCCAAATCCACAGCAAATTACACATTCTTAAAATCCAAGTTTTCGTCAAAGTAACATTAGACAATACAGTTTGCAGTCTGTGGCTCTTAAGAGCCCTTAAGGGCTCTTAAGGGTCGGCAACGCATCAGCAACTCCTCCGGTGTTGCAGGTGTACATGGGTGACGATGACTACTTACCATCACGTGGCTCATCAGTTAGTTTAATAATAAAATAAAGATAAACTGAATCTACCAACAAAATACTCAAAATATTGGTGATGTAACAGCAAAAAATGCTACATCAGTCATCATTACATTACTACTAGTATATATTATAACGGTGCATATCCTGCACGAATGGAGGTGGTTTTTAGTAGACGGTTTTATTGCCTCCTGATTATACTGATTGCGTAGCCGCAAACTTTATAGCCTTGTCTAGGATAAGTCGCGTGTGGTCATGTCAGCTCTGACAGGTATAGTTCCGGTAGTCGGAACAGTTAAATGTGATGAACTTTGACCACAGATAACATAATTATGTTCTTTCTGCAAACGCGACAGTTATTTATAGTTCAGAAATCTGTCAATATGTATGTTGAGATGCGCAGAACTATTGGAAAATAAGAATATCATCGATCATCAGGACTGTTGTCAAAGAGTGATGGTATCTTTCAGTGACCAATGCTTGCGCGACCCTCTCAAAAATTTCTACTTGGCAGATTTAGAAATGCGATGAAGTGGTAGCATACTTTTTTTTATGTGATAGCAGGCAAACGAGCAGACGGATCGCCTGATACTGATACTATAAAATGCATTGAAATGAAACTACTTTTTACGGATTTTATCGCGGTGGTCACGGGCAGACTGCCCAGTCTGCCTGTGACCATGGATGCTGTAAAGGATCCGAAACGTCGGGAACTAAATAATATCAATATACCGCGATAAAATCCGTAAAAAGTAGTTTCATTTCAATGTCTAATATTCGCGTAAGTGTCAGAAATCAGTATAAAATGCATGTTTTACAATAGATAAAGGTCAAAGAGGTCTATAAATTAAGTTATAATGTGTAAAAATCAGATGTTATCTAATTCCTAGAACATAAGTTTTACTAAGATTAAGTGTTACTAAGGAATTGTCATATATCTTGATTATAAATGGATGTTTATATTGAATAATTTATTTTTGACAAATGTGTTTTCATCTTGAATGTCGTGCGGCATTATAGATTGCTAATAGGAAGATAACATGGTTATTTCATTCTTTCCGATGCATTTCGTTATTGTTGTGGGTTCTGTGTTAAAATTATATACTAAAATCATATCAAATATATTGTCTTTGAGTAGGATCAACACGAATCGAAATTATGATTAGTATAATATGGTATTTTACACCATGTAAGAAAAAATATAAAAATGCATGATTATGATAGATTTTTAAAAAAGTAAACGAGAAACGTTAGTATTTATTTATAAAAATGCAATGTAAATTTTATAATTCAATTTCAAAAATAGTCTTTTTTAATCTGTTTTAAAACGCCATCCGCCATATTGGATTCCGACGTGAAGTCACTCTGATAGTAACTTGATGTTACTTGGTTTTTTGCAGTTGTATTGTTTACTAACGAAGTGACGTCACGACCCGAAGTAGCATGGCGGCTAGCGTTTCCGCGCGAAAATTCAAAATCATAAATTAAAAATAATTTTTAAGGCATTTTTCGGTTTTATAAAACTGAAATAAAAATTCTACTGGTTCATTACGATCTAAGGATTAATTTAAAACAGTTTTCAAAAAGGGTGTAATACCCTATTGTATTACACACAGTTATATATTTATATAATTGATTGATTGATTATATAATTGAATTTATACAAAATATTGCTGCTGTAGTTATAAAGTTATATAAAACAAAAAAAACATACATGTCCCTCTTTAACCAATTGGAGACCTTGGACACTAAGGTAATGAGGCCTCTATGACAATGATCCGTCAGGGGACTATTTCATGAAACTATGCAAAAGAAACAAAGGGTGTGGGATATAGGGGGCTCCTTTGGAGCCCTGGGCAGGTGCCCATAGTGCCAGTGCCTCAAAAAAGGGCCTGTATTCACGGGTTTGTATATTCTACACAAGGTTACATTATTAAGATGTACATTTAAATCATAAACTAACCTTTTTTTGTAAGGCAAGAAATACGGTCTTATCAAGCGATCGAGATTTGTGATATAGCAAAAAAATAAATGGAAATGTAAAAAAAATGTAAAACCGATCCTGTCTTTCTCTAATCCACTCCAAAATCATGTAGGTAAGTACCTTATTTTATTGATTTAAGGACCTAAGATAAAATGATATCAGGACGATCAGTAGTTATGAGTCTAAAATATTCGTTAAGCTGTTTGCTATAGAATACATCGTGGCCAGATTTAGCGTAACTAATCATTGCGGAGTTCTTTGAAAAAGCCATTTAACGGTATTCGTTTTTTAAGGAAATGAGGAAGACGATGAAGGGATATCAATCTACAAGCGGCTTTCTCTTGCAATAAAATTTATAAAACTGTCATAAATTTAACTACTGGCGACAGTTATTGATTTATAGAAAATGCCAAGCATTTTAACTTGGTTAACGCTTTCTTAATTGTTTAATATAATTTATAGGACACTTTTTTTCTCTTGGGGGGCAAACGAGCAGACGATTTCCTGATGGTAAGCGATACCGCCGCCCATGGACACCCGCAACACCAGAGGAGTCACAAGTGCGTTACCGACTTTTTAAAAGGGTTTGGGCGTCCGGTATACGCACTTACTCGGCGAAACACAACGCACCTAAGCGTTTTCGGTTTTCTGCGAGGCCGCAGTATCACTCCGGTTGAGCCGGCCCATTATTGTCAAAACATGGCTCTCCACCGCTAGAATGGCTCTCCACGGCCAGCATGGCTCTCCTACGGCCAAAGCATGGCTCTCCCACGGCCAACACGTTGTTCTAACAGTTTTGATTGATTGTTTATTTGAATAATTGTGTTATATACACTAGGTATATCCTATACTTTGTGTCAACAGGCCCACGTTTTCTATTGCGTCTGATAAATAGATTAAATATTTTATGACTGGGGTAATGACACAACACAACGAAAGGATAAAATTAAGTATTTCCTCGTTGATTAAACTTTTCGCATAATCGTCTTTTGCCCAATAACTTGATTGGCGAGGTCCTGCGTGGGCGCATGCGACCTCTGTCCATATGATAAGATTTTTATGATTATGACAATGTTAAAGTTAGTTGTTATGACTCAATAACTAACTCAGATTAAATATTGTATTTAATTTAAAAAAGAAAATCTTATCCTCGACACGAAGAACAAGAAGAAGGTTAAATATTTTATTTTAATTTATAATTAGTATACGTATTTTGTATAAATAGTGTGAGTTACTTGGCTCTACATTTCTAAATTTATTTTTATAAATTACTAGCTTCTGCCCGCGACTTCGTCCGCGTAGCGTGATGATATATAGCCTATAGCCTTCCTCAATAAATGGGCTATCTAACACTGAAAGAATTTTTCAAATCGGACCTGTAATTCCTGAGATTAGCGCGTTCAAGCAAATAAACAAACAAACTCTTCAGCTTTATATATTAGTATAGATTTTGTATATTTCATCGTGTTTAAAAAAATATCCGGATTACCGTTAAGGAATAATTAAAAGTTTATCAATAAAACTTTTATATGTACTCTTTAAAAATTCTTATCAATAATATTTAAAATTAATGCGTCTTTTAAGTCTTAATCTATGCGAAGTAATTTATTATTATGCTTAATTGATTATATAAAATGAATTAATTTTAATTAAACGCTGTTCATAGAAGCCTAACATTTACTTTAGAATTTTATTTTTATTTCCATCCTATATCTAAATACCTCATAATTCTAATAAACGAAATGTTATTGATCCAAATTTATCAAGCAATAACTTATACTTATCTAAAACATTAGATATTTTTCAAATTTAAAACGGCATTCGTTTTGTCAGGCACGTTTTACAGCTACTCCAGACTCCATTGCCTCTCCTATCTATAGTTCTAGCAATATTAAATCGTCTTTTAGCATTTTTATAAACACTTAGCTATCTAGAAATTATAAAATGTGTAATTTGGCTGATAATTTGTGATATTACGACCACACAGGTATAACTGCGAGTAACGAGTACCTAGTATCGTTTTTAAGAGAAATGTATTAGACTCATTTCTGACACTTTCGTGAATATTAGAGATGTATTATTTATTCAGCCATTAGTGTCGCACTGCAGGCCAGAAGTCTCCCTCGCCTCTTTCCCTCTTTACATTCCTCAATGTTATTTTGGGTCAAACCTTCGACATGAAGTCAAGCTTGTTTAAAATACCTGTAAATTCACACACAATAAAATTTTACGACTATGTTCTAGACCTGATTACTACCGCAAAGTTATTGCATACATTTAAATTATATGAGCTAGCAAATCTGATATAATCTTAATGGTACCGAATATTAGGATCTAAACTTATAAAACTGATGAAACGTCATGTTTATGGAGCTCTCTGATTTATGGAACCACTGCGGCTGGGCTGCAATCGTAAATTCGTCAGGAATTAATATCAATACAACGATAAAATGCATTAACAGTAGTTTTCTTTCAATGCCTAATATTCGCGTATCTAAGTGTTAGAATCCAATCTGTTAATCACTTGTCACCTAAAATACACAGAGCAGATTTCGATAAAATAAGACAACATTATAGATTGCATTCTAAGGAACGATTTAAGCTACTTTTTATCTAAGGCGCAAGTGAAACTGCGGGCCAAAGTTAGTAAGTAAATAGCAATATATACCTAATATAAAAAAACTACGCGGAATCTTAATAGAATAATTTATTCATTATAAATTAATTTTATTATTATATGTCGTCGAACGCCGCTTTAATCGATGTAAAATTATGATTTATAGAGAATATAGATCATTTTTCTCTAAAACATCATTTACATATTTGTAATATTTTATAATCTAAAAGTGATGACAAGCCATATTCAATGGGGCTCTATAAAAAAAACAGAATTATTATAGATACTTTTATATATTTCCTACTGATTTCTAATACAATACGATAATATAAAATTTATAATATAACTAAATCTCAATGTTTCGGCTCCTTTACCTACAGCATTTATAAAAGTTTCATGAAAATTCACAAAATCCTTGCCATGAAAAGACATAGGTAGGTGAATCAAATTGATACAGCTATAGAACACATCTCGAGCAAATGTTAATAAATATTTCTACATTCTACTTATAAAATTAATAGGGGAGTTGCTGATAGCTATTATTTTAGAATGCATTATCACTCTAAAATCTTTAAAGAGCAATAAGAAGTAACGGTGTCTATAATAAAATACCTAACATAGCTTATTAGCGCCTTCTAACAAAAGACAAATGTGCGAATTTTTATTGAACGTAAGATTTTAATGGGCGGAATAATTGTCGAATAAAGTGTTTTTTATTTTATTTTATTGTTCCCAGTGTAAAAGATCATAAGATCAGTTTCTAGGTCGCGTAAGATGTGTCGTAAAAACGGTGGTTGTCTGTCAATAACCTCACACTGCAGTGTACAACATGTGTGATGGGGAACAGCGATAGTGTTTGACCAAAATCTGCAGCATTCCATGAACGGCACACACATGGCCCGGTCTGGCAGGTACTCTACACTCTACAGCAACTATTTAAAACAACGTTGTAAAGCTAATATTGTAACTGTAATTATTTTATTTTAAAAAGAGTATCTATGGAGTTTCTTGCCGGCTCTTCTCCATAAGACCCACTTTTTGGAACCGTGCAACTAGTTTTGAGTTTTCAAAAGTACCTTCTTTAATGGTCTAATTGAAATAAAGCATTTTGACTTTGACTCGTGTGTCATGTTTCAGAGAATCATCTATTTTAAACATAGAAATATAAAATTGTTGTAATGTAGGGCAATGTCTAAAAGGAACCAGTAGAGCAGTCTTATTGTTCTAGGTGGGTTTTTTATTGTTTGTTTGTGCTTGGTACAAGTGTAACCAGTGCCATAAGTCCGGGTATGGTGACTTGGGTCCCGGATATTCTCGCGAAGTATTTCATAGTAGGTGTGAACTGTGAGTTTTGATATCAATAATAATATTACATTGTCGAGAAAGCGGTTAAAGGAAATCCTCCCTGCCTGTTGATATTGCGTGCCTTGAAGCGGCGAATCAGACACCTTATTTTTCCTTGCGTAAAATATTCTCATGGATAGCCATATGAGTATGTATACAGATAACTGTTTTGTGTCTTAACTTTATCTTGGAGAAAAAAATCACAATTTTCCCGTTGATTTGCTGATTCCTTATGATATGCGAGATGCACAACTAGATAGTACACTAGCTTCAAATAAAGCTGTTATTAGATTATTATGTTTTAGTAAAATCCCACGGAACCAATAAAGTGACCGGCTAAATTCTCCTACTGCAAAAAAATCTGATATACTATATTTTTATCGTATTTATCTAAACCGCTATTCTAATTCCATAGCTTCTGTCCGTGTAAATAATGTATTTCGTGGGTCAACATCCATATCACGTCGATTTACATAATTATACCAACATTCCTATATCAATCGTGAGATTAAAAAGAAATAAATATACGATTGAACATTTTGATTCGTATCACTAAAATGATATAAATAAACATTAAGTTAACAATTTTATTTTGTCTGACAACAAATGATTTTACAACAAAAACATTTTTCAACTATAAATAATTTTTAATCATTATAAAAATAAAAATTTCTAACACTTACGCGAAAAAGTAGTTTTATTTCAAATTACAGTTAGGAATTAGAGGGAAATTTATCTGTGACACAGCTCAGCATACACTTACAACGCAACGAATCATGGTTGCTCTGGCTATTACAACACAACACGGTCCTTGATCATTTTGCCATAAACTAGAGACGAGAGCAAATCTATCACAAAACTATACATATAATCTAACTTCAATCAGTAACAGTTCTGAAATCTTTATTGTAGATACCATCGATCTTTATTCATTCATTCTTTATTGTAGACTCGTCTACTTAATGACTGGCTTTAGCAACGGCTATGGCAATAGCGTCCCCATTCTCACTCTTTGCATTACTGAATGAAGAAGACACGCCACTGTTGCCACCACACGTGCTGCATGGTTGCTGTCCCTGCGAAGAACCTTGGTAGTCGGCTTGATTAGATGGTGGAGGCGGTGGCGGCGGCGGTGGTGGTGGTGGTGGAGGCCAATATGGTGGAGGTGGGGGTGGTGGCCAAAATGGTGGCGGTGGAGGGGGTGGCGGTGGCCAAGATCTAGGCCCCTGATGATGTGGATAGTATTCGTAATTGTCACAGTAGTTAGGAGAGCGCTTCAATCGCTGCACAAGGAGGCTGTCCGTAGCTGGAATGAGAAAGAAATGTGAGCGGCTTTCATCTTCTATGTTCATAATTTTGTTTAATGCATGGCAAAAGGAACATTACACAGTTTCACGCCAGGGTTTCCCGAAGGTTTAGGCAGAGTTGTACTCCCTAATGTACAACCACAGTTCATATAATTATGTATTTAGGTGACATGTAATAGGGAGCGAGCCTGTTGCAAATTCAAACTCAAATTCGAACTACTACTAAATATTATATCTTAAACGGAACGGAAACTGCCTCAATAGCCAAGTGGTCCTGACCGCGACTGCTACGCTAGAGGTCCTGGGTTCGATTCCCAGGTCGAGCAAAGTGTTATTGGGTTTTTCTATGAAATTCCCAGTAGCAGCTCGGACTTAGGAATTTGTGCCCGGTCCTAAACATACCGGCGAACAGTGGGTGTACATTAGTACGCCTCTGCCTAATCCTTCGGGGAATACAGGCGTGATGGTATGTTATGTTAAACGGAATACCTAGAATAACATTCGCATCATGCTATAAATCTATTTTTTAACTTTTTATTTACTGCATTTTAATAGGTTAACATTTAGAAACTACCTCAATTAGTCTAGTGGTCCCCACGCTTAAGGTCTGAGTCTAGCAAGTGTTAGTGGGTTTTTCTATGAAGTTCTCACTAGTAGTTCAGAGGGCGGACTTGTAACCGGGTAATTGCAATAGGCTGACACCTTTAGGGACGTGGGAGAGCCATGCTTCGGCACGAATGGGCCGGCTCGACCGGAGTGATACCACGGCCTCACAGAATACCGGCGTGAAACAACGCTTGCGTTGTGTTTCGCCGAGTGAAAGAGATTACCGGAGACTCCTCTGGTGTTGCGGGTGTCCATGGGCGGCGGTTATCGCTTACCATCAGGTGATCCGTCTGCTCATTTGCCCCCTTTATCCCATAAAAAAGGGACATAAACATACCGGCGAACTGCGGGTGTATATTAGTACACCTCTGCCTATCTTTAGGGAATACCGTCGTAATGGTATGTTTTATGTGAATTTTTAAATCGTTGCAATATTTAAATAAAAAAACTGTAACTTCTTAAACCTCAACTTTTTGATATCTAATAAAATACCACTTACGTTTAACGTCAGCTGTTGTGAAATCAATTATAGCAGTAGCTAATATTAATACACCTAGCCGCCACATTTTGTCGATTTGATATGAATTAGTTTGTCAAACGATACATTTTTATACGCTCGGTAGATCAACATCAAACAAATTCTACGTGGAATAACACGAAAAGTCATTTTCACAAGTGAGGAATAATTGATTGTAACAACTTAGATAGTTGGTGCGAAAAACAAAGTGGTAGTAGTGAATCCCATAGATTATTTGGTTTAGGATGGTTACACGCGATCAATTAAGTTAGTCAGTTTTAATTTGAGTACTATTAGAAAGTTGAAGTAGAAAGTAGCCAGGCCTTCTTTTTCTCCTGCATCGTGGGTGCTTTTTCAAACACAAATACGCACATACACCAACGCCCAGACCTGGAAATATTACCTATTTGCTCCATATGGGGATCAAAACCACAACATGTGGCACCAAAGCCGATCGCTCAGCCGCTGCTCCAAACGACTCATCAATCGTTACGTGCGATCAAAAATCGAGTTATGACCACACGTCGCAGTGTTCATTGGAATGTTTCGTCAGGAATTTATATCCCTGCCGCTTCCCCAGGCAGCAGAAGATCTATGAGGATTTTCCGTACTATAAAAAGTGAAGCATATTATACATACCGCCCTTAAAACTATTCACTGATTGTGTCGGGTGGTTGATGTATAAAATACGGTTGGGGCTATGGTAGTTAGTTTTTTATTTACTGAACAATAGATATCAAAATAAATCTAAATAACGTTTATAAGAAGTCGGTGAAGGTGTCGGTGTTGTTCTCTGTATCTCTCTATCTTTATATCTATCCGGTTGTCATCATCATCATCCCAGTCTTTTCTTAACTATATCAACGTCCTCTCTTACCAAATACAGCTGAATATTACAATTTTACACGACGCGACTGCCGTCAGCCCCTTCGCTTCTCAATTTCTGAGCAATATTTGGTCGACTGGTTGTCAGGCTTTTTGGGCTTCTGACTACCATTCATACCCGTTCGTATAACAACGGAGACTGCCCTGGCTGGAGCCTTACTGTCTTTACGTGCCTTCCGAGGTACAGAGGGGTTTCAATGTGTTAAGATTGGTCCTAATAATTGGTTGGATAACCAATTACTAGGAATATTAAATGGAAACCATGAGAACCGCTCAACCGGGGTGATACCACGGCCTCACAGAAGGCCGGCGTGAAATAGCACTTACGTTGTGTTTCGCTGTTTGAGTGAGGATACCGGAGGCCCAAGCCCCTTATAAAGGCGGTTAATGCCCTAGCGACTCCTCTGGCGTTGCGGATGTCCATGGGCGGCGGTAATCGCTTACCATCCGTCTGCCCGTTTGCCACCCTAATCCATAAAAAAAACAATCACACTGACCGCAGCGAGCGAAGCTTATCCTTGCAGTTCAATTGATTAGCTTAGTTATTATATAGCTACGTGCTCATCTTCGGTTGTGCTGTATTATTTTCAAACAAACTTCAATGCAAAACCAAAATGCAATCTTATGTCATCCTGTAAGCTACCGTCATTCTTTATTGACATTCTTATTAGTTCTCCTTGACTGTATGTAACAAGCCTATCGAAATTCATATGTGGTTTAGTGACGTAATATTGATTTAGATCAATTTTCGCAGTTACGATATTTATCATGTAATGTGCATAAGTATATCATGTCATAAGTAGGTATGTCCTGTTTCAACGTCCTTAAAATATCAATCTTATTGTTCGTGACTGTCGGTTTGTTAGCTTACGAAGGCACAAGTCTCTCCTACAGCTACTAATAGAATAGAATAGACTAGAAACATTTTATTCAGACGAACACACGGATACAAATACATACACATCAAATTTAGATAGGTACACGTAACAAGGAAAAACAAAAGAAAGAACATTGTCGTCATGTCCGTACTGAATGGGTTACCAACTCAGCATGTGCTTGGTATCAAATGCTTGGTACCTAGTAGTAAGTAGTTGTAGGAGAGACTTATTAACAGTATCTAATTAAAAATATACGCCAGTGGGAATCGAATTCTGTGATACTTTCTTTGACCACTGTTAACTGCACTTTGAAGTCACTCCGTCAATGTGCTTCTATAAGCTACTTCAGAATACCTACGTCGTGCTGTAGTTGGCGTTACGTTGCATGGTGTGCTGTGTCATTCGTGTAGATATTTTTTAATGCACCTAAATCCATCATACATAACATACATACCATCACGCCTGTATTCCCAGCAAGGTTAGGCAGAGGCGTACTAATGTACACCAGTTTGCCGGTATGTTTAGGTCCTATGTAATAGGGGGCTCGCTGCTGCTACTGGGAATTTCATAAAAAAACCCAATAAAATTTGTTCGACGCGTCGCAGTAGCGTAGCAGTCCATCATTTAGTGATTATATCGATATATTATCTAGGTAATAGTTATGCGTAATCGGAAGCTAATTTACTCACTGCATTACCTTGTAGGGGTGGGAAATAAAAGTCGATATATCAATAATTGGAATTGTGTAATCTGAAGTTGTGTAATCTGTGTATTTATAGTATCAGTAGGTACCTACCTAAATAACGATTGAGGAAAATATTCTGATTTCTGACACTTACCCGAATATTAGACATTGAGATAGAGAAGATGGTTGGGTCTTACCAGCTACTTGGAATCCCATTATAGAATCTATAAATTCCAATTCCAAGCCCAAAACTGCAAGAGCAAAGGATACGGTGAGCTCGTTCTGCGTGAATCGGATCGCTAATAATTAACAAAAATGTAAGGTAGGTAGCTAATAGTAATTTTAACATCAAGACGTCCAACACCTCAGTCTACCATGGATGCTGTAAAGGATCCGAAACGTCGGGAACTAAATAATATCAATATACCGCGATAAAATCCGTAAAAAGTAGTTTCATTTCAATGAGGAAAATATTGTTACTTAGTAACTTTTTGTTAACGACCAAATAAACTAATATTATCACGTTTGTTGATCTGTTTGTTAGCGCAAAATAGACAGGTATTATTAGTGCCTGATTGTTAACTGAAAAGGGGATTTCACCGCAGTATACATCCTTCTACGTCAGTCGACTTGTTAGCAAATTGCGTAGGGGCGCGTAGTGATTATCCAGAAAACCGGATTCCTCAATTCGGCGGATGATCAGTTGACATCAACCGGATCCGGTACCAATTTAACTCAGCGGTATTTTTTTATTAGAAAGAAGAAAGAAAGAAAATATATTTATTCGTAAAGGACACCTGAATAACATAACATACCATCACGCCTGTATTCCTCGTAGGGTTAGGTAGAGGCGTGTTTATGTACCTACACCCACAGTTCGCCAGTATGTTTAGGTCCCATGTTATAGGGAGCGATCCTTTTGCCATTAACCGGGCACAAATTCCAAACTCCGAGATGCTGGGAATAACAAAAAAAACATACCATACCATCACGCCTGTATTCCCCGAAGGGTTAGGCAGAGGCGTACTAATGTACACCCACAGTTCGCCGGTATGTTTAGGTCCAATGTAATAGGGGGCGAGCCTATTGCCATTAACCGGACACAAATTCCTAACTCCGAGCTGCTACTGGGAATTTCATAGAAAAACCCAATAACACTTTGCTCGACCTGGGAATCGAACCCAGGAGCTTTAGCGTAGCAGTCGCGCTCAGGATCACTTGGCTAATGAGGCAGTTGATAACAAAAAAAATATATACCCAAAAACACTTTGCTCGGCCTGGGAATCGTACCCAATACCTCTAGCGTAGCAGTCGCGCTCTGGACCACTAGGTTAACCCTGGGCTAAGGTGTCCTTAGATTTGCTACAACGTACACACATTTACAGATTCGGTTGTGGTAAACAATACTTACCATATGAAGACATCTCGATATGTAAATAATATGGAATCTGTCAAAGCTACTAACCGACTAACATGAAAATTAATAAACATGTAATACTGAGTCTCTAATAATCAATAGCTTCAGTTTGCCAGGGAGGCCACAAGTGCATCCGTATTTTAACGACCCCACGTTATTATCGTCAACGTATTCCTTGATTTTATAATAGGCCTTCTTAAGAATAATAGATTTGACGTACTTAACTTTTAAATTTCTTGCCAGTGAGATCGGTCACACATTTTGCGAGTTTATTGTAGAAACGTACACAATTTCCTAGAAATGATTTATTTGTTTTAGTTAGGTTAGGTCTAAATTTTGGCACTACTATTTTATATTATTTTGCTTCTGCCACTTTCTTACCATCATCTCATACATATGCGCCGATTGCGAATACTACGAATCTGACCGGTATCACCCACGGTAATACTATCTATATAAGAAAGATTCCCCGGCGGAAATATCACAGTGGACTAATGATTATAAAGTGTAAATAGAGAGAAACATATAGATCCAGATTTGATTGATGAATTCCATTATATCAAGATTTCAGTCGATAATTTTAATTTTAAACAGTATTGTTATTTTATTGAAAAATTAAAATGATTCATCAAATAATTTGCATTATTTTAAAGAATTATTTTATATTAAAAAAAATGTACAGTACCTATAATTTTTTAATAAATATTTTAAAAAATGAGACTAGTTAATCTTTGATTTTAAATAAAACAGGTACACATACAATTCAATTCATTTATTTATTAATCAAGCAATATCAATAATTCAAATATTTACAATATTCCGCAAACATAAACATTAACATCTTAATATTATTATTTATAATAAATTAAATTGAGCATATAAATTGTAAAACATTTTGTCAATATCCTTTACAATATTCTAGACCAAACACATTAAACATTATAATTAAATACACAAACAACCAGATTCTGAACAACTATTCAAATATTTGTTCCGAGTGAGAATCGAACCTGCGAGCAATAGCTTATCATGTTGGAAAATTTGGCCTAAACAAGTTTAAGTGTCATATATTTAAATCTAACCGCTCACAGAAAGAGCTATGGCATTTCCTTGTCTACTATTCGCATTACTAAGAGCATAGTTACTCTTTCCACAAGAACTACAGCCGCTTTGTTGTTGTCCAGCTGTCTGCAAACCCTGGGCAGCTAGACCGAGGGCGCCATTGAGTGCTGATCCGCTCGATCCAGAATAGCCTCCACCATAGCCACCAGATTCGCCTGAACCATAGCCACCAGAACCTGCCGAGCCGTATTTACCGGCACTGTTCGAGCTAAATTCATTGGAACTGCCCGAGCCGTAACCACCAGCGCTACCCGAGCCAGAACCACCGGCACTACCTGAAGCGAAATCACCTGCGCTGCCTGATCCACCCGAGCTACCCGAACTAGCACCGTTGGAACCGCCCGAGCCGAAATTGCCGGTACTGTCCGAGTTAAATCTACCAGCGCTGCCTGAATCATAACCCCCTCCACGTCCACCTGAGCTAGAGCTTGCCCCACTCAGACTTGAAGCTCCAAACCCTTCAGATACCTGTTGGCCGTTACCGCCCGAAAAACCAGAGCCGGACATGCCAACTCCATTGCCTGAACTGGATCCTGGTTTTGCACTAGCAAAACCTTGGCTCCCTGATTGTGAATTAAAGCCTCCTCCATTTTCATTACCACCAAACGAATAATGAGACTCTTTAAAATTAACTTTCCTCGTACCATATACTGACTGGTGTCCACTTCCACCTTCAAAGTGGCCGCCTTGGGATCTAGACGATTGACTATCGTAGCCACCTGCAGATTGACCGCCAAATCCATCTGAAGACTGGGAATTTGAGAGAGACGAAGACTTGCCACCGAATCCACTGGATGACTTAGCATCAGAACCAGCAGACGATTGCCCACCAAATCCATCTGAACTTTGAGCATTAGATCCAGCAGAGGATTGTCTACCATATCCACCAGAACTCTGAGCATTAGACCCAGCTGAGGATTGGGCACCAGAACCAAATGACTGAGAGCTAGAGCTGCTTGAAGAACGCGCAGCAGAGCCACCCGCTGACCCACCAAAACCTCGACCACCGGAGATATGGTGTCCTAGATTTTCACTACTAGAAAATTGAGCATTTCGTCCGCCATTCAAATTAGCTGACTGGCTTGCACCACTATGTGCGGCATCTTGACTTGAAGCCAAGGAAAAAGCTCCTCCTGCAGCCTGGTCAGCATCACCTGTGGCCGCTGAAGCTCCACTGTATACTCCTCGTTGAAGGCCATCGTCGGCAAGTCCAGTCCATTGAGTGGCACGGAAGTATCCCCGAGGTGGCGGTGGTCCGAATAGGAAGGGAGGTGGGGGTGGTCCCGGAGGTGGCGGTGGTGGTCCAGGTGGTCCACATGTGTCGCATGGTGAACGTTCTACTCGCTTATGCTCATCTGAAAATACAAATAAAATGTGAAAACGTTAATAATATGATATAAGACAGTCTAAAACTCTCCAGCGTAATTTAATATTTTAGGATAACTTGATATCAATTATTTATTTATTCTTTTTTATATAATGTAACACAATGCACAAACTGTTAATACTCATATTGTAAGAGATACAAATTAGTTACGACAAGATACTACAAACAAATTCAAAATTAAAAATAATTACCTTCTTTTTTGAGAACTGCACAGTGAGCCGCAAACACGGACAGAGCCAAAACAACAAATACGATTTTCCCCATCTTGCCGAAACGTCTGTCTTGTTCTGAAGTAAATTGATGTGCTCCCAACATTTATAGGTAAAACTGAAGGATGTGATAAAATCCGCCTTCCAAGAAAAGTATTCTTTTGGTTCTCAACTACAAATTGATAACACAAACATCGCTATTGGCATCAGTGAGACAATTTACACTGTAGTAATATTTACAATGCATATAAATTTTGCATAAAAGTACCTGACAAGTCTAGCGAAATTAGATTTTTACACAGTGTTATGTCATGCTTCGAAACTTTTGTTTGTTTTGATAATGTTAACTTAAGCATCAAGGTTAGGATTTCTCGGTAAATAATAACATTGACATTTCTGTCGATATTTAGTGTCATACTCTGCAGCAGAGCCACCATAATAAATTCCAACCAATTATATCTTAAAATGATGTAAATGGTCTACGGAAAAATACTAGTTCACAGCTGCTTGCTACTTAAGAGTAACACTTACGTGTTATGTGATTTTATTTTTATTTATGTTCCGGTTCAAATTGGCAAAATTGGAATCAATTCGTTGTCTTTATTAATTTGGTTTTCACTGGATACCGATAGCATAAACCCTTTTAAAAGACCAGTAACACACATGTGACTCCTCTGATGTTGCGGGTTTCCATGGAATTTGCTATAAACTATACAAAAAGTTGAATTATTGTTTAAAAAATATTTTAGACCTATTGTACCATATTCTATGATTGATATCTTATACTTGATATTAGTTTTTGGTGTACATAAAGGATATTCTATTCTATTTTCTAGAAACAATAATTTGCACGGTTGCTTGCAGTAAGAATATAGTGATCTAGGTCTTACCTTTACAATAAATAAACAATATATATTTTTATTTATTAGGTAGGCACTATAAAATGTAGCTAGAGTCAGTGGAGAGAGATTAGAGTAGAGTTGTGCGGTGTGTAAGCTGCCTCATTTGACTTGTGGTCCTGAGTGCGACTGCTACATTAGAGGTGCTGGGTTCGATTCCCAGGTCGAGCAGTGTTATTGGATTTTTTATGGAATTCCCAGTAGCAGCTGGGTGTTTGGAATTTGTGCCCAGTTAATGGCAATAGACTCGCCCCCTATTACATGGGATCTAAACATACCGGCGAATTGTGAGTGTACACTAGTACGCCTCTGCCTAACCTTTCGGTGAATACAGGAGTGATGGTATGATGGTATAGAAGCGGTCATTATGATTCATTGATATTACCAAAGTTAATTCCATCAATTCTGTAACGAATGAGGTCAGCTAACGCGCCAGCCAGCCAGAGCCAAGCCATATTGACACTTTTCACCTGCCAAGCCAATATGCCAGCCTTTCGGAATGTGTCAATATAAGCCAAGCCATAGCCATAGCCAGCCATCCTTGATAAAATTGTTGATTGCGAGTAAAGCATTTGCACCAAGTTCTGCCGTTTCATTTTATCTGTTTCAATTCATTGCAATAGCTGTGTTTCTTATTCAGTAAATATTATTTTACATCTAGGTATTTTGATTCTGATCATTTTATTTTGTCATTGAATTGATTAATAGCGTCATTAAGCTAAGTTTACTGAGAGACTTTGAACTGACGATAAGTTAGAAGTGTGTGTGTACTTAGGGTGTTCTTTCCAATAAAGGTTTTATATAACTAAACCTATATCCATTGACGAAATCAAAGTGTAAGAAGGTTCTAACCTCGTATCTATTAACGTTAGACTACATTTCCACTGAAAACCTTTTAATCATCCCAAAATAAAGGAGTCAGCATCAACACACACACGCACACACACACACACACATACACACGTCACGCATGCCTCTTCTTTTATCTTTTTGGTTTCTTATTCATTTATGTTAAATGTGATCTTCTAACGAAGGTTTCTAATTACATATTATATTTGTAACGTAATGGCCTATTTAAGGAGGGGGGAGACTGGTAATCTGTTTGACAGGGTTTCCTAGTGCAGATACCAGTCTCCCACAAAGGATTAAAAATAAGCTACACACCTTGTAAAACTTACTATAAGGCACCTTTGTGGAATGTAGATTTTGTGTAGGTAACAAGGGTTAGTTATGTGCCTTCAGTAGACAAATTAATCTAAATTTAGGCAAATTAATCAGTTCGTAAGTATCAAATAAATAATAAAGTATCAGTAATCGTTTACCATTTGTAAGTTCAGTCCAGATAGGTTCTTCCTAATGTTGCCTGGAAGAAATTGCAGTTATTGACAAGGTCGCCCATTATGTTTCTGTCTCAATTTTTCCTGTCCTATGTTTAATTTGGTGTACAATAAAGTATATAATAAATAAAAATACCATTTTTCAATTTTTTTTAATGATCGATATGTGGTCAATTGCAAAAATTAAATAACTATTGTGTTTCCCGGAACACATGAGATGATGAACGAGAAAAGGGATCTCTCCTTTTCTCTGCAGTCCGTCACATTTTGATGGTTGAGGCGTGATCAAATTAACTATTTACTGATTTTCTTAAGAAATTTGTAAAAAAAACTTGGTTTTTCCGACCATAAATAGATAATAATCACATTGGTAATATAATCTTATAGCCTAATCCTGGAAGTCTTTGACATTACCTGCAACATAAAAGTAACATAGTTTTGGACCATTAACATCATCATATAAGCCAAAGAACGTCCACTGCTGAACATAGGATTCCTACATCCAAAACTCTCTTAATTTTTTCTTTTAGATGGGTATTTTTTTTTAATTTAACGTTGGACTAGGATTTTCTCCTATATCCTGGGTTCAATTACAAACACAAAACTTACATATACAAACGCCCAGACCCGGAACAACTTCCTGTAGATCATACAAATATTTGCTCCGTGTGTGGATCGAACCTACAACACGCGATGCAGTAACCGATCGCTCAACCGCTACGCTAAGCGTGTCATCTGACAATAATAGAGTAATACAAGTAATAAATATAATAACAATCAGGTAGGCCTCTGTAAACAAATAAATAAATAATAATCTGTGTTAGTAGGTTTAGAAACTAGTGAATAAAATTATAGTAACTAATGGCAAGCGCGGCTGCATAGTATAAGAACCTAGGTCTAATTTCCTAGTCGATTAGTATTTTCCTTATTTGCATTGAACTTGAAAATTCTCGGTAGCTACTCGGAGGTAGATGCTGGTAGGTCCTATGGGGACTTAAGGTCATATAGCCCAATTTATTGTTGTGTAAAGTGTTATTTTTGCAGCTGATTAAGTGACTGCACTGACTTCATTTCATATGAAAAGTCATAGCGTCGGGTGTATTCAACCAGAAGATGTAGGTACGGATCCTGCTCGGAGTCGATTTTTTCCTTCATTTACTAACAAGTTTTGCGGTATGCTTGGGTACCATGTAATAGGGTGTGAACCTATTGACCGTGGTCGGACATGATATGCCAATAGTGAAAGACAACAACATTAGTAACATAAAACAAATTTTATTTTTTAACTCAGTAAACAGTATTCAGTTTCCTTATCTTCACATGGTCTATCCACGGGCACCACCACTGGAGCTTGCACTTGACTGAGCTTGAGACCCTGAAGCTCCACCAGAGCTGAAGCTGATTGACTTGCTCTTGGAGATGCTCACGGACCCAGAACGTCCAGCGTTCAAGCCGGGACCGAAGCCGCCGACTCTGCCACTACCACCAGTGCCGTGGCCGGAATTATGCGGTGCTAAAAGTAAAATAGTAAAAAGGTTTAGGACAAGGATATCGTTTTGATTCGTGACACTTACAGATTCGATTATTGGACAATTTGTAATATAACCACATTCGCACGGGTGGAGAAATCCCTAACTTTTACAAAATATTCGACGAACACAAACACTTCTATTCATCACATAAATGTTTGTGTCGTGCGGGAATCGAACCCACGACCTCATGGTCAACAGTCCGGTACTCGAACCACTACCACCAGAGGTCGTCAAATATACACAAATACATATTTGCAAATCTTTCATTTTTTACATTATTATTATATTACTAGCTGACCTGACAGACGTTGTCCTGTCCAAGTTTCAACTAACCACCTCGAAAAATTTGGTTTTCCATATTTGTAATACACTTAGCGCCATTGATTTCTGAATACCTTATTTCTGATCTATAAATTACTTAATTTCAAAAATTTGTTCACATTGTATTGACGTGAAGCATGGAAATATAAATAGACATACCTACATAGATTAAAATCTCAAATATCTGTTTCGGCATCAGTAAAGATTAATGCACGTTGCATTTTTTTATTATTATATTTATTTATGTATTTAATTATTCGATTAGATGGAAACTCTTTAGTTTCTCAAATAAAGTGTGCGCACTGTATCTACACTATGGAGGTTTCACATTATAAAATGAGTTACTATATGGCTGGATGCTTTAAAGGAGAAAACAATAATATTGTCAAAATAATTGTCAACTCAAAATGACACCTGTTATCGAATCAAATTCATTGAGGTAATAACGATGTCGTGTTAGTCCGCTAGAAAATAAGTTGTCATTTTTTGTTTACTTCTTTAACCTACTCAAATATTTAGTTTTTACACCGGCTTGTGCTCGCTGGATAAATCCTATGTATGTCCCGTGATTCCCTGTATAAGTAGAGTTAGAATTACTGTACTAATAATCAATTCTTGGTCACAATAATGGTTTCTGATTGATCTGCTTTATTTTCTTGTTTTATGTTATTTAGTCCCTGTAAATGTATTTTTTTAATTTTATTACTTGATTCTGTTATAATTTTTGATCCATGCTAGTCTAGTACAGAAATACTTGAAAAAGAAATTGACTTCAATGGTTATTTTTAAAAGTCAACGTTTTCAATACTTAAAATGTTAATAACTTTTGATAGAGAGAACCGATTTGAATTTAAAATAGCCTAAATGTTAATCCAAGAAACAGGCTATGAATTCCTGCCCACTTCCTCCAAATCTCTTCAGTAGTTATCATTTGATGCGCGGTCAAACATACAGACAAACCGACAGACAAACAGACAGACAAAAGTTCCAAAAATAATAGAAATGGATTGTGTTACCGATTCCGAGTCCCCCAAATTAGTTTTTTTGTAAATATAAGCAATGTACAGACACGGCTCACTTACATTCTTATTATATGTAAGAAGATAAGATATATAGTAATAACATAACAATAACAATAAATTATCACGGGCAGAAGAGGCAGGATATAACACTATAAAATCCGCAATGGGGTTTTATTTCCACTTGATAAAGGCTCCGGAGTACAAGAACAATGGTTATTTGGAACTAAAAGGATATTTCGTGTATAGATCCTATTAATTGGACACACAAGTGTACCTACACAAATATAGTATATATTTTACGAAAAATAAATCGAAGATTATTTAGAAAAATACGATTATAGTTTACCTGCATCGACGCTAATTAAGCCAACACACAAACTGCAAGACGAGCCATATTTAACGTATCCGTACCTATTGCACTATTACTAATCCGGTAACACCACGAGACTAATTTATATTGATCCTCCAAACCACAAAACTTAAATGTGACAATTTTAGCACCTCCCTTATTCCAATATTTATTAATTTTCAAGTTCTTTCTGGTAATTTCGTCAAAACACTAATTCTCTAAACATTTTCTAACTGCCTTATTAGTCTTGCGGTCCAGAGCGCGACTGCTACGCTAGAGGTCCTGGGTTCGATTCCCAGGTCGAGCAGTGTTATTGGGTTTTTCTATGAAATTCCCTAAAAAGTAGCAGCTCGGAGTTTGAAATTTGGGCCCGGTTAATGGCAATAGGCTCGCACATGGGACCTAAACATACCGGCGAACTGTAGGTGTATCTACATTAGTACGCCTCTGCCTAAACCTTCGGGGAATACAGGCGTGATGGTATGTTATGTCTAAACATTTTGAATGGATTGGAAAACAAGAGTTTGTTACATTAGGTATATAGTTATAGGTAATAATACCAGTAGATACGATAAAGATATAATCGGCAATCTATTTCACTTTTATTTACTTACGGGGTAAGGTTGAAAATGATCCGTTTCTTTCTTAGATCATCTAACCAAGTTAATAAGTAAGCATTTTTCCCTTTAGATATCTATAGGGGTAAAGGAGTAGCTTTCCTTACTCAGAAATTTAGAAAGGCTAGAAATATTTATCGCTTTCAATATGGTTCATTTATTGCTAACTAGCTTCTGCCCGCGGCTTCGCCCCCGTGGAATTCGGTCTGTCATCACATCCCACGGGAACGGGATAAAAGTATCCTATGTCCGTCTCCTGGTTCTAAGCTCCACCAATTTTCAGCCAAATCGGTTCAGCCGTTCTTAAGTTATAAATAGTGTAACTAACACAACTTTCTTTTATTTATTTAAGATTTATTTAAGACATCTCACGTCAGTAACACTTCGCAACATCTCAGGCCCAGACTCCAACAAAGCAGAGATGTGCAGAGATGTCCGAATCGGAAATAAGAAAATATGTGTTGCAGCTAGGGTGGATCAACTGAAGCTGTGCAGATGCGTACTGGTTAAACTGGAGCGGAGATGTCAGCTGGCTAGAGCGCAACGGTGAGCGCTGGATGTTGACGAACGCACAATTTAGCGCAATTTTACACGAAACGCAGACCCCTCAGTCTAAACATATCTATCTTCTTTTACATGAAGAAGAAGAACTAGAGTGGTGGATTGTGCAATGCGTGGGGAGCTAGCGGCGCCGTTTAGTGCCGTCGCCAGTTTGCGAGTCTCACATCTCCGCGTTGTGTGGCCGCCCAGCTCACTCTCGGCGAGGCACAGCTTACATCTCCCCTCAGTGGTATCCACTGAAGCTAAGTGGAGACAAGATGTGTGAATAAATTAATTAATAATAAAAATATTCGTATTATAACATAACATAACATACCATCACGCCTATATTCCCCGAAGGGCTAGGCAGAGGCGTACTAATACTAGTACACCCACAGTTCGCCGGTATGTTTAGGTCCCATGTAATAGGGGGCGAGCCTATTGCCATTAACCGGGCACAAATTCCTAACTCCGAGCTGCTACTGGGAATTTCATAGAAAAACCCAATAACCCTTTGCTCGACCTGGGAATCGAACCCAGGACCTCTAGCGTAGCAGTCGCGCTCAGGACCACTTAGCTAATGAGGCAGCAGAAGAGGTCAATGTTGGTTTCTCATTTTTAATCCTGATAGCCGTGGGTAGAAGCTAGTTTTTTTTTGTTTTATATTTTTGTGAGGCCCGGGACTCATATTCGAATTCGAACCATATACATTCTCTTTTTATCTTTATTTTGATAGGGTTTTACGCACCAAAAAAATGTAAAAAAAAAGTAACTGCCGAAACCCGGGATTGAACCGGGGACCTTTAGATCTTCAGTCTAACGCTCTCCCAACTGAGCTATTTCGGCTGTGTTTTATAATTTCTAAAACAATGACCCGATAAATTCTTGCTTGCTGGTGTAACTTGACTTTGTTATAGCAATAGGTATCTAGAGGAACTCTCACATTTGGCGTATGAATAAGTATAATGCATGAATATTATTTTCAGTTGTTTCATCACCTTTACAGTGACGTATTTTTATTAGTCTGTTATCTTTCCTAAAATAAATAAATAACAAACAACACCTTCGTAGAACAAATAACGTTTATTTTACCATAAAACAGTCTTATTTGCCAAAACCACCGGCGTTGGAGCTTGACTGAGATTGAGAGCCGCTTCCACCAGAACCAAAACTGATTGAGCTACTCTTCGAAGCACTAAAAGATCCAGGGAGACCGCCGCCAAAACCTTGTCCACCGAAATTAGATCTACCATAGCCGTTTCCGCCAAAGCCATTGCCGCCAAACCCGGATGTACCAAAACCAGGTCCACCATAGCCAGGTCCGCCAAAACCAGGTCCTCCATAGCCAGGTCTGCCAAAACCACCAACTCCAATTCCAACTCCGATGCCCCCAAATTGTGGTGACCTCACTTGTCGTGTTGCTGAATATAAAAAAACATTGCTTTATTATTGCTCAATTATGATAATAGTTATTGAATTATCAGATTCCATTAACCGCTGAACCAATGTTAATGAATTTCGGTTTAAAGACTCTTGACTTTTATCTCTATACTAGCTTCTGCCCGCGACTTCGTCCGCGTAGCATGATGATATATAGCCTATAGCCTTCCTCAATAAATGGGCTATCTAACACTGAAAGAATTTTCTAATCGGACCAGTAGTTCCTGAGATTAGCGCGTTCAAGCAAACAAACAAACAAACTTCAGCTTTATATATAAGTAATATAAAAGTCCTTTGGGATGCTATTGAACCCGCCTACTACAGCTAGTTAACAATAATTAGTTAACCGTTGTTGTTGTCAGCAAGGCCCACCTTGCTGACATAACGGCAGTACAGTCAGTCTGCATTCCCAAATGCAGAAGACTATAATATTATAATAATAAAAAATACCTGCATCGGTGCTACAAAAATTAAGTACTTATGACTAGAAGAGCAAACACACACACTGCGAAACGAGCCATATTAGATAGCTATAATACGAGTATTTGTCGAGTACTGATACAAAGACAAAAACACACCAATTTATATGAAATCGATACACCGAAACGTAAGTGAGAATTTTAGCACCATCACGATTTTTCCCATCGAGGTCCTGAACAGGAAAACCGCAGGTTAATACATAATATAGTATCAAGTCTATTTTTGGGAATTATAATTGGAATCTTGTTGTTTGACACTGATCTAAGTACTTGAACCTTAATAACATTGCTAACAGAAAAGAGGGCTCAATACAATTAGCTTCTAAAAGTTTCCCAGTTACTAATTTTTTTAATTAGTACGCTACTGACGACAATACCCGGCGAATATACCTACGTATAAATACATACAGACGAACGAATAATATCCTCCTTTTTGAAGTCGGTTAAGAAGTCATAGTCGTATCCTATTTAATATCCTCTAGGTACAAGTACAAGGTACAAGTCCTATGCTTTAAAGATCAGAGTTTACCCTGATCTTGGCCATAGCCCTGATCACTATGATCTAACACCGCGGTTGTTATACCATGGGGTACTCTAATGCACTAGCATTAGAGTACTACCATCAGAGGTCTTGCTCGGCTTTGACTTACTTTTTATCGAAATAGTGCAAATGCCTCATTAGCCTAGTGGTCCTAAGTGCGACTGCTAGGCTAGAGGTCTTGGGTTCGATTCCCAGGTCGAGCAAAGTGTTATTGGGTTTTTCTATGAAATTCCCAGTAGCAGCTCGGAGTTAGGAATTCGTGCCCGGTTAATGGCAATAGGCTCGCCCCCTATTACATGGGACCTAAACATACCGGCGAACTGTGGGTGTACATTAGTACGCCTCTGCCTTACCCTTCGGGGAATACAGGCGTGATGGTATGTTATGTTATGTAGTGCAACTGTTCAGCTGTTATATTTCTTCAATATTTAATTAAAATAAAACGACACTTTTAGACAATGATTTATTTAAATTTATAAAATTATCCAACCAGATAATCCAAATTCTCATAACTGCCAGAAACAACAAAGATTTTTTTAACAAAGTGACAATAGCAATATTTACAAAGATTATATAAATCTACATTTGAAGTCCTATTTGCCAAAACTTCCAGCGTTTGAACTCGCACTTGACTGAGAAACACCACCACCTCCGTAACTGACTGATTCACTTCGAGATACACTTAGACCGCCGGGATAACCACCATAACCGTATCCAGATCCACCATAACCAGGACCGCCAAAGCCAAGTCCGCCGTAGCCCGATCGGCCGTAGCCAGGACCGCCGTAGCCGGGACCGCCATAGCCGGGTCCGCCGTAGCCACCGTACCAATGGTGCCTGGGATAAAAGACGGGAGATGGCCCATGCCAACCGAAACCGGGTTGGTATCCCCCAAACCCGCCAATCACGCCTCCCACACCGAAGACACCGAATTGAGGTGAACGGCGTTCTCGAGATGCTGAAATATAAATAAAAACATATTATATTAAGATGAATAACTTCTTTATCTTAGTGAAGTTGAATATTTGAAACAAACATAATTTTGCGTTAATTTTTGTATCAAAATTTAGAAATTTACCATAAATGACTCAACTTTTTTTATATTAAATGAATTGCTTTATAAGGATGACATGACATTTCCTTTGAGTACCAAGTCCTCTAAATAAAGATTAAATTATTGGATTATGTATGTTATTCAAATGAAAATTACCTGTATCGACGTTAATTAAATTAGCTAAAACTAGAGCAAGGAAGACACTGACTGCAAGACGAGGCATGTTGGAGCTGCATTACACGGTCACTGATATAAATAACAAACTATACACCATCTTATATCAATCCTCCCTAATGACGAACCATAAACGTAAGTGAGAAATTTAACACCACATCACTAAGTTAATTATTTTCTTAAAGCCAATGTGATGACTGTATTGTTTTGATAAACCATGGTTAAATACATGCAATCATGCCTGTATTCCCCAGAGGGTAAGCAGAGGTGTACTAAAGTACACTCACACAGTCCACTGGTCTGGATCTCATGTAAACTCCGAGCTGCTAACCTGCTACTGGTCATTTAATAGACAACCCATTAATTGATTGACCTGGGAATCTAACGCAGGGCCTCTTACATACCTAGCAATCGCATTTAAAACCACTAGACTGATGAGGCATAATAAAAAGAATAATAATATTTTATTGAAAATAATTTGTTGAGATGGATGTTGAGGAAAAATAAGACCAATTTTTTTTTTTAAATGCTTACTAGCAATGCGGGTCGCACATTACTAGTATTCTTGTTAACCCCTCGTGCTAAGCTAGATTGCTTGTGTTACGAGTGGGGTCACGTCGGTAGTGCAATGGGTAGGGTTCGAACCGGCAACCACATGATCGCAAGTCCGACGCCCTAGCCATTAGGCTACCGCCGCTTCTAAAAATCAGAAATCGTGTACGTCAGGCCCTTAATTTTTTTATGGGATAAGGGACAAACAAGCATACGGGTCACCTGATGGTAAGCAATTACCACCGCCCACGCCCGCACACACACACACGTAACACGAGAGCTCAGCCACTATGCCAAACGTGCCGTTAAGTATTTATGCCTATATTTATAAAGTACTAGCTTCTGCCCGCGACTTCGTCTGCGTGGACTTTAGATAAAAAGTAGCCAATGTGTTATTCCTGACTATAATATATCTCTGTGCTAAATTTAAGCGGCGGTAGCCTAATGGCTAGGGCGTCGGACTTGCGATCATGTGGTTGCCGGTTCGAAACCCACCCATTGCACTACCGACGTGAACCCACTCGTAACACAAGCATTTAGCTTAGGACGAGGGGTTAACAAGAATACTAGTAATGTGTGACCCAGATAGCTAGTAAGCTTAAATAAAAAAAAAAAAAATCCAGATACGTTCAACCGTTCTGGCGCGAAAGAGTAACAAACATCCATCCATCCTCACAAACTTTCGCATTTATAATATTAGTAGGAAGTAGGATATTGTGTTATAATTGCAACGCCTACGATTTTATTGGGGTTGGCCAAATAAAAGTTTTCCTTTGTATATATTAGGTCTTTACCTATGAAATTGCCGTTTTGTATGAAAAAATTTAAACGATTTTTTTCATGTATTTTTATTTGTATTAATCGAAGTAATCACCCATGCCAATGCATCTTTGCCAACGCAGTGACAGTTTATTGATGCCCTTCTTAAAGAAATCAGCTGGACTTGAGGCAACAAATTCTTCAAAGGCATTTTGTACTGCCTCTCGGGTATTGAATTTTTTTCCCGCCAAGAAGTTATCCAAATTCTGGAAAAAGTAGTAGTCTGTAGGCGCAAGGTCTGGTGAGTAGGGCGGATGACGGAGAACTTCCAACCCCAGTTCTTGCAACTTGGAGACCGTCTGCTGTGCAGTATGAGGTCGTGCGTTATCGTGCAGGAGCAGCGGAGACGAGCGATTGACCAATGCTGGTTGGAGATGTGCCAGCTTCTCCATCATTGTGTTCAGTTCTTCACAGTACACATCTGCAGTAATGCTCACCCCGTTTGGTAAGAAGCTGTGATGAATCACACCGGCGCTAAATTCCTTCATTTGTGTGTCTGTTGAGCAGTGAAAGGCACGTTTCGACGCGTACTTCGCGCTGGCGATCATTGAGTTCGTGGGGCACCCATTTGTCAAGCTTTTTTACCTTGCCAATTTGACGCAAATGGACCAATATTGTTATGACGCTAACGTCGAAAGCTGCTGCTAATTCAGCCGTCGATTGTGTATCATCAGCTTCCACAATCGCCTTCAATTCGTCATTGTCGACCAAAGTCTTTGGACGACCGCGAGATTCATTTTTCATGTTGAAATTCCCAGAACGGAAGCGAGCAAACCAATAACAGGTGGTGCGTTGATTTGTAGTGTTAGCTCCGTAAACGTCGTTGATGTTGCGTGCCGCTTGTGCCGCGTTGCTGCCACGACGGTACTCATATTCCATAATTACTCGAAATTTTAACGTATCCATGATGACGAAAAAGATTGAAATGCGATGAAAATGTAACACTAATCAATAAACAAATGACTACTTTTGGAAAAAGAATACCATGTTTTTAAAATAAAATTAATATGAAATTAGAAATCTTAGCCAAACAAAAAATATTTTGATTTGAAATGGCCAGTACTGCAGAACGGCAATTTCATAGGTAAAGACCTATTATTTTGCCCTTGCCCATGACCCCTCCAAAGTGACGACTCGAGCCTTGGGTATCGAACCTGGGAGTAAAAATGGGAGGCAGATGTATGTTTTTACGCCGTATAGGTACGGATAATATAATGTTTCTCGCTGCCTTTCAGATAGGCAACTCTTAAGAAGCGATAAAGTATCTGACTTGCTCGGTGGTAGGACCTCTTCGGGTCTGACTGGCTGGCGAAAACCACTACGTCGTCGTTGCTACGGCTCCGACAGTCTGCAGTCCGTTAGGGGCTCTTAAGGGTCGGCAACCCATCAGCTACTCCTCTGGTGTTGCAAATATCCGCGAGTAACGATGAGTACTTACCACTAGGTGTCTCACTCATCAGCTCATTTGCAGACATAATCAATAAAAAACTAAGTTATGTGTGATAAAATAATTAAACAAACGACATTTGAAAATATATATTTAATAAATCAAATATCTACCTTACAGTAACGTATCAAATTACAAAAATCACAATCACTTGAGTTTTTAACCATGCACTAATTGGCGCTAGCACTGGAGCTACTACTTGAGCCAGCAGTTGATCCACCAGAACCAGCACTCGACCCTGCACTGGACTGGGCGTTACCTCCAGAACTTATACTAATAGTTTTCGATATACTGATGGAACCTCCTGGAGGTACATCGTAATCGGAGTCACGATTATTGTGATGACCGTGGCGATTATGTTCGAATCGTTCATTACAACCAGGGTCAGGGTTGCCAGGGCCAACGTTACGGGGGCCCCAGGGACCGAAGTGTTGTGGGGGTGGTGGCGGTGGTGGGGGCGGACCGTAAGGTCTTCCAAACTGTGGTGACCGAGCTACGTACGTACGTACGTACGTACGTACGTGATCCTGAAAAATGGAATGAAAATTAATTATTAAATACACATATTGTTTGATGTTGTAATGGAGTGTAGAGCCACAAGCTGGTACCACTGTCAATTCAAAAGCATTTATTGGTTTCCATATGTGAATTATGATTATCCAGTACACCCTGGTCAGTAAGCGTCTCTACCAATCTGCTGATGGGCTGATGACAAGATCAGCCCTTGAAATTCCTTAAAATTAACTCTTTTAAGAGTGGAACGCATTAATTATTGGCAATTTAGACCAGCTTGTACTGGCTTCTCTCGAGGCATCTGAGCCCCAATCCATTTACTATCCAACTGCTAGAGAGAAGATAATCGCTCAGCCATGCAGGTCTCCTCACGATGTATGTCTCGTCCTCACTGTTTATAACGACACGTTTGGCGTAGCGGCTGAGCAATTGGCTTCTGCGACACGTGTTGTGGGTTCGATCCCCACACGGAGCAAATATTTGTATGATCTACATTTAGTTGTTCCGGGTCTGGGTGTTTGTGTATGTGAGAATTTGTGTTTGTAAACGCACCCACGATACAGGAGAAAATCCTAGTGTGGGGCAACGTTTTTTTAAAAAAAAATGTTTTCCTTCACTATTGAAGCGATTGATAAAATTAATTATCAATATGGACGTGATTGCGACGTCAGAAGTCGATAGAGCTGTCATATCTTCTAATGACGTTCAATTTTGGTTAACTTTGCGGGACCCCAAAAATCCTATATAGGGTGTAGAAGCTTATAAATACCACCAATGAAATTATTCAGTGCCTCGTACCCACTTTATCATCTTCCGAGCGTTTTCCCAACTACGTTGGGGTCGGCTTCCAGTCTACCCAAATGCGGCTGAATATCAGTATTTTACACAAGCGACTGCCATCGGACCTCCGCAACTCAACTTCTGGGCAAAATAAGAATATTCGGAGAACAGACTGGTTGTTAGACTTTTTTGAGCTTTTGGCTCTCCGAGGCACGAGGGATCTCTCGATGTGTTAAGAATTATTACCCATACACACACTGACCGCGGCGAGCGCAGCTTAACCTTGCAGATCAGTTGATCAGCTTAATTATTAATTAGCCACGAGCCCCTCTACGTACCCACTTAAAAGTGAGAAAATTATGAAATTTTAAATATTACCTGCATCAATTCGTGCAATGCTAACTATAACTAAGACTATGAAAATACAGAATAAACTAAGGCGTGCCATATTGGCCCTGTCTTACACGAACACTGGAGGTAAACGTTTCCATCATCACTTTATATTTCAACTACTAAATCGTTTAATTTGCACATAAGTGAGAAAAATAAACAATATTGTACTTTTTTGAAGTACTTTAACATGTTTCAGAAATCATTTGATTTATCTTCAATCTTAACATCATAGTATGAAAAGCTAGATTTGTATTTTATAGGAAACAGGAATCTATGATTTTTCTACGCAAACATAAATCTGAATCTTATTACTTCGAAATTAGAGTTGTAACTTTAATGTATCTACTTACCCAATTAAGCAGATCAAAGGTGCCTACTATTGTATGAAACAAACATTACTGGGGACTGGGGGATTACCAAGAAGGTAACTATCATTGAAATGAAAAGGTAAACCACCTTTTTATACAAAATACAGTCACCTTAAAAAGGGAGGATCTAGACTGGTTGTCAGGCTTTCGGCTTCTGACTACCACTTCCAATTGTCATATATGTTCGTATGAAATCGTATGGCAACCGGGACCGACGGTTTTATGTGTTCTCCGAGGCACGGAGCGATCTCGATGTGTTAAGAATGGTCACCCATCCACACACTGTGGCCAGCGCAGTTTAACCTCGCAGATCAGTTGATCAGCTTAGTTATTTGACCTGGGAGAGCCATGCTTCGGCACGAATGGCCCGGCTCGACCGGAGTGATACCACGGTCTCACAGAAAACCGGCGTGAAACAACGCTTGCGTTGTGTTTCGCCGAGTGAATGAGGTTACCGGAGGCCCAAACCCTTTTAAAAGGCGGGCAAAGCACTTGTGACTCCTCTGGTGTTGCGGGTGTCCATGGGCGGCGGTTATCGCTTACCATAAGGTGATACGTACGGTCGTTTGCTCCCCTATCCTATAAAAAAAAAGTTATTACTTTGCCCTATACACGAGCCCCTCATTAATAATGAATATAAAAAAAATATTCTTATAATAAAAAATAGATAAATATTCTGGGACATTTTTACACAGCACCATCTAGTCCCAAACTAAGCAGAGCTTGTACTATGGGTACTAGACAAAGAACAACCTTTATTTTTAAATATTGCTTAAATATCATTAGAAAATGATACATGATAGATTTCAGTCTATGTCTTCGGCAAGGCACGCCTTTTACATGTTTTTTGTTTATATGGGTACAACCTATTATTTGGAATAATTTAAATTATTGGTTTATAACAACTTGATAATCATGTTTATGAATGTTATACTCATGAGATTCATAATAATGTCTCTATAATAATTATACTACAGTATACTACTAGTGTAGTATTCTAATATAGTATTTGTAAAAGCAAAAAATCGTAGTGAGGCATCGCTTAAAAAAAATTTCATCAGTAAAGAGGTTAGTTTTATTCGGTAAGAAGTACTTAAATTAATTGTTAAAACCTCTTTGAAGCACACAGAGGTTCCAACATTTTTGTTGTGGCCATAGATATTTAACAATGACAGGTGACAGAAAATAACATTGTTGTTGTCAAAAATAAAACATTGAAGTAAGACAAGCCTGTTACTCCAAGGGTTAAAATGTTACTAAGTAATATTCATTTTCAAATTAAGTGAAGCAAAGTTTTCATTGCTATGACTGTTACAATATCAGAGGATACCAAGAAAAAGACTGTACGAAGTCGATTTCAAAGACATTCTAGCATTCTCATGTGGAAATGTTATTTACAAAGACAGTACGTATTTACCCACAGTTTATAGTTTTTTTTTAAATACTGTTAGAGATTGATGAATGGTTTAAGACTACCCACCTATTTTTACGGTCTTACCGTTTACATTAAATGAGTCTGTCTCTATAGGAAGCTAGCGTTGTGAGAGTGACATCGAATCGCTGTCCGATCATTGCGTATTAGACAATGATATCATTGGTATTAGAGATTAGAAATATTAGAGACTAGCTTCTGCCCGCGACTTCGTCCGCGTAGCGTGATGATATATAGCCTATAGCCTTCCTCAATAAATGGGCTATCTAACACTGAAAGATTTTTTTAAAATCGGACTAGTATTTCCTGAGATTAGCGCGTTCAAGTAAACAAACAAACAAACTCTTCGGCTTTATATATTAAAACTAGCTTCTGCCCGCGACTTCGTCCGCGTAGCGTGATGATATATAGCCTAAAGCCTTCCTCAATAAATGGGCTATCTAACACTGAAAGAATATTTCAAATCAGACCAGTAATTCCTGAGATTAGCGCGTTCAAGTAAACAAACAAACAAACAAACAGACTCTTCAGCTTTATATATTAGTACAGATATCTTAGTATAGATTAGTAAATTAGTAATTAGTATAGATTTAAAAGAGTATTTCAATGTTTTTGGTTAGCTCATATTTAATACTGTCTGAAACTTAGTTTAGTGCCCCCGAGCTCTTAAAAAAGCTTCTCGTCTTTACTTTTATATAACAACTAGCTTCTGCCCGCGACTTCGTCCGCGTAGCGTGATGATATATATATAATTCCTGAGATTAGCGCTCTCAAGCAAACAAACAAACTCTTCAGCTTTATATATTAGTATAGATTAGTTTTTATTTAGTTGATTTTACTTTACCTCTTTGGGACTGCATTGGTCTTTCCGATGTTTTCCTCTGATAAGGAAAATCTTCACATAGAAGCTCCAAATCATGCCTTCAACAAATGATATTTTAAATCTCCGTGCAAGCTGTGTCAGAGGTGCTTGTAATTTTTATTTGGGGGAAAAAAAATATGAAATCCTATATTTTATTTTAGACGACGATGGGGCCTACTGCTGATGGAAGCAGCTTTTGGAATATTGCTGTTTTTAACCGCTATATTCATAGCGAAGCCGGTGTTTCTGACGCCACTGCAGGACGAGCCAGAGCCACCGCTGGCGTCCTCAGACGTGTTAGCCTCCCTCCACGTGAGGAACATAGTAGGATACGCTCCGAATGTCGATCCTTACGTCACTGTTATGAACCGAGCGTCCATACTTCTGGGTATTGGTACGTTGTACAACTATATACATCGTGTAACTGTATAAGCAATAGTTATTAGAATATCCAGTTATTATTATAATAACGAAACCGCAAAGTCATTTTGAGACACGTACGTAACTATATTTTTTTCAAGATATTAGTAATACCAGCTAAACTCAAAACTCGTGGAGGTACTACAGTTGTTCCCAAAACGACTACGATATCGGCGCGCACACGCACACAGTAACAATATGTGCAAGTAGGTTTCAGTTCTCCATAGCTAGAGCCACTGATGGATCAGGGGGCAATATGTTCAAGCATTGTAATTATCTTTTCGGGCAAAAATTACACATAAGTATTAAAAAGTAAAAACCACTGTAATCGATTCTGAACAAACTACTTTCTGATCTTGCGCTTATTCTGATAAACGTATTATATAAATTACTAGCCATTTCCCGCGGTATCACTCGCGACCTACAGTGATGTTGTATTTAACTTTATTAAACATATGGCTTAGATGTTTATCTGGATTTTTTTCAAATAGGTTCAGTAGATTTTTGGACTTGACCTGGAAATCGAACTCAGGATATGTAGCGTAGCAGTCGTGCTTACAACTAGGTGGTTGACTAATGAGGCAGTTTTCAACCAAAATTATTCCGACATAAAATATTATCACTACTGCCTATGACTGCCTCATTACTCAGTGGTCCTCAGTGCGTTGCGACTAGTACGCTAGACGTCTTGGGTTCGATTCCCAGGTCGAGTGTTATTGGTTTTTCTAAGAAATTCCCAGTAGCAGCTCAGAGTTTGGAATTTGTGCCCGGTTAATGCCAATAGGCTCGCCCCCTATTACCTACATGGGATACTAAGCATATCGGCGAACCGTGGGTGTCCCTACATTCGTGGTGGTATGTTATGTTAAAATAGTATAAACTCTGTAACTTGGTACTCAATATTCTCGTTCTAACATTCAATGTCCTTACGATTTTGATCTGTCTAAGAGTTCCCCTTATTGCTTCCAGAAATAATGAGTGCACCGACTGAGGATGACTTGAACGAAATGCTGTACAACCAGTCTCGGGGCTCTCCACTCAGGAGCCCCGTCATATGGGTCGTGTGGAAGCCGAAGGTTAGTGAGTAGGGTTTTGTTTGAGAATAAGATGACATAGCATACGTCCAACCTGAGGGTAAGCGGCAACCGCAGCCCATAGTCGCCAGGTACGCCAATAATACTTTTCTCTTTTGTGCAGAGGAAATTTTACCTAATATTCTGAAATGACGTCCCGAACTGCCTCATTAGCCTAGTGGTCCTGAGCGCGACTGCTACGCTAGAGGTCTTGGGTTCGATTCCCAGGTCGAGCAAAGTGTTTGGGGTTTTTCTAAGAAATTCCCAGAAGCAACTCGGAGTTAGGGATTTGTGCCCGGTTAATGGCAATAGGCTCGCCCCCTATTACATGGGACCTAAAGATACCGGCGAACTGTGGGTGTACATTAGTAGTACGCCTCTGCCTAACCCTTCGGGGAATACAGGCGTGATGGTATGTTATGATTTCGTCCATTGGAAATATTCACCCACTCAAACTAATCTTATATCGCGTTTCACTTTAATTAACTAAACCTGACAGAGACACACACACACTCTCGGCCAAGTAAGTGCTCGCACTCACAGCCACACAAGACTCCCCATAGACACTCATAGCACATCTCCCTTTGTCTTTAGGTATATATAAATTCTAATCCTCTCAATACTTGGACAATACAATGTAGTAGTAGCTACCTACGTAAGTGCAATATAATTTAATTTTGTAACTTTAAGGTTGTGAGCCTGGAGAGCTGTCATATAAGTCCCAAACCGAGTATAGACTCCAAACATAACATAACATAACATCACGCCAGTATTCCCCAAAGGCCTAGGCAGAGGTGTACTAATGTGCAGTTCGCCGGTATGTTTAGGTCCCATTTAATAGGGGGCGAGCATATTGCCATTAGCCGAGCACTAATTCTAAACTCCGAGCTGCTACTGGGGTATGAAAAACCCAATATCACTCTCGACCTGAGAATTGAACCCAGGACCTCTAGCGTAGTTCTCAGTCGCGCTCTGGACTACTAGGCTAATGAAACAGTTAAAATATATATTATAGACTCTAAGATTATAGAAGCATAAGCTCCGGATTCCTCAATGTATCTTGGTTACAGCACAATGAGTGTATCTTAAGTAAAATATTAAAAAAATAATCTTGCCGAAACCCGGGATTGAACCGGGGACCTTTAGATCTTCAGTCTAACGCTCTCCCAACTGAGCTATTTCGGCTATATGTGTTACAGCTTAAAATCTTTGGTCATAGTCATTTGTAGGTACCTACGATAAAATTCCGCAGTACCTTTTATAGAAATTGTTAAACATGAAGAGCGTACAGGAACGATACCGTTATAGTGGTAGCTTTCTTAACTCCTACCCTTTGCATTCTCATCACTTCGCTCTAAGTTTGATTTTCTTCAATGAAAATAAAAATCTTAAAAGCTATAAAAGCCTACAACTATTTTATAAAGTTATTCGATTTCCAAATATGTATATAATAATTGCTGTATTCCCAAAAAGTTTATGCCTGCCGAAACCCGGGATTGAACCGGGGACCTTTAGATCTTCAGTCTAACGCTCTCCCAACTGAGCTATTTCGGCGATGAACCTTCGCTTTAAATTAATAACCACACTGAAACTAGAACCAGAAACAGAAATCAGAAATTAAATAATTCTTTGTGTTTATTAAAAAAGATTATTTGCGTTGTCTGTTATTATTATTAGGCCCACTTGCACCAACTTCTTAAATGTGTTTAAATTGTATTTAAACACGAAATTTCTATGGAAAATTGTGTTTAAATACAATTTAAACATATTTAAGAAGTTGGTGCAAGTGACCCTTAATATCCAAATTATAAACAAAAAGAGCGATTAACGTTTTATCTTTAACACAAAGTGCTGATAAAATTTATTTAACTTTACTTTTACTATACAGTGTATAAGATAAAAAATATAATTATTGAAGTTATCCATTGTGTTGTCGAATTTAATCGTAAAGTGCAGGCCACAGCAGGAACTAAGGGAGCCTAAGCTTCCTCACCTCCTTTCATACTTTAATTCACAGTGCAAACTAGGTAATTTGTTGTTAGAAAGCAGTATGTTTTCACTTTTCAGTTTGTTAGCTTGCAAGTGCAAGTTTGTTAGCATATGAAAAATGATTTAATTTCATAATTGTTTCAGGTAGGGAACATCTGGCGGCTAAGCATTCGAAGCACGGAGCGGGCTAGGTACATCACGAGCGCAGAGAACAGAGAGACTTCCAACCCTCACCTGCGAGCCGGCTTCCTGGCCGTCCAGCTGGCCATCAGCCAGTCTGTCATCGAATATTCCAGTAGTAGTACACCGGATTTTGAGGTAATGAACCCTAAATAAAGGAACCAAAGTACCTTTCTTTTGTCGAAACCTTCCGATGGAAAACACAATGTATGTTCTCGAGTGTAACATAATGTATATTCTCGAACACACGCACATCTGACATCTCGCAATCATGTGCGCATTAATAATAACTTCTCACTTGCTTAAATAGTGAAGGCAGTTACTTGATTAAGTTGTGTTGTGTTTCGCCCAGTGATGCCCAGTGAGGATACCGGAGGCTCAAAGCCTTTTAAACAGCCGGCAATGCACTTGCGACTCCCCTGGCGTTGCGGGTGTCCACGAACAAGGTATCGCTTACCATCCATTAAGCTCGTTGCTAATGTATGGTATGCTATAAAAAAGTTTACGACAACTCTCAAGACTACATTTTTAGATAAGAAGATCTGGTAAAACGTAACATACCATTGCAGCTGCCAGGATCTTTTCTTCTTTACAAAAAACATTTATGTCACCAGGACAGCACGTTTTATGTAATAAGATTGATTGGTCTTGATAATAATTAATCAATCGCTGAGGTAAATGTTTCGAATAACAAGTGTTTTTTAATTCATTCGACACTTGCAGAGATCGTGATTATATTTTTAATAATTCAGAGCGTGGGAGAGCCATGCTTCGGCACGAATGGGCCGGCTCGACCGGAGTGATACCACGGCCTCACAGAAAACCGGCGTGAAACAACGCTTGCGTTGTGTTTCGTTGAGTGAGTTGAGGTTACCGGAGGCCCAAACCCTTTTAAAGGCGGGCAGCGCACTTGCGACTCCTCTGGTGTTGCGGGTGTCCATGGGCGGCGGTTATCACTTACCATCAGGTGATCCGTTTGCTCGTTTGCCCCCCTATCCCATAAAAAAAAAAAAAAATATCTTAGAACATTGAATATATTTGGTATACTCTCAGAGGACAACTGTGCTCATCAGTAGGGCACAGCTGAGAGGGGTTAGCTTATTATCTAACACGGTTGCTAAGCGCGGGTTGGCTGTTGGTTGGTTGAAAATCTCTCATGCTAGCAAATTTCCTACTTAATATCGAAAGGTCAGAGTTCAAATTCTGAATGATCTGGATATAAATCACTGCTTTATTACCTGAAGTAATCGTTACCAATATTGAATCATCATCATCATCATCATCATTCTATCGTGTCGGAATGGGAATAATTTATGCCGAGGGCTAAAAATATAATTTTATCAGTTAGCTGATAGCAACGCTGACTGGTCAGGTTGCAATGCAAGATTATTTAGGATCGACACTCCTGGAATTTCAGCTCTGCTTTAATGCTCTTTTAGTGTAAAATAGGCGTATCTAGTCAAAATGGCTATAGGGTGCAGATGTGGAATTCTAATTATGGAGCCAAGATAGGAGAAAAGTATAGGAGTAATGGTTTGCCACATGCAAACCATGTCTCACTTCCTATCTTGTTCTTTGTGCTCCGAAATCTTTAATTTGATTGAAGATTTCAGAGAACAAAGGACCTCTGACTTCGTAAATATACTATCACACCTATTATTCCCAGAAGGGTTAATTTAGGCGAAGGTGCACCCAAAATAAGCCAGTATGTTTAGGGCAGTACAAATTATCAGCTATAGCTTTTACTTGGACATTCTTAGTAAAACTTTTATATATTCAACTGCCTATAAATTCCTATCAAATTGTTAGTGATATTTCGGTATAATTAGGTGCGTAGGTAATTATAATTCAGGATGTGTCCACGAAATAGTCGGGCGCAGACTATCGGTCGATCTAACACCTGTGTCGATTACGTGGCAGATAGCGCGAACGTGCTGGAGCGCACCATGCAAATCATTAAAAATGTATCCGACTGTATCTACTTATGCTATTGTTAACGTATATAATAATATGCACTACACGCTAAGCAATAAGTTGATTTTAAACTAGAACCAACTCCCTGGCTATCCCTGGCTACTTATATCAAGAAGGGTCATAAACAGTTTCTCATTAGAAGCTCGACGTTTGGATTTGCGCCCGATTATAGGCAGTAAGCTCGGCCGTAAGTTGAGTTAAATCTAATACATGAGACTTAAATATCGGTGAACTGTATGTCTACATTAGAACACTTCTGCCTAACCCTTCGGGAAATACGTAATGGAATGTTACGTTTATGTATTAGTCTTACCTAAAACATTATGTTCGTTAGTTTTATACAAAAATAAGGCATTGCCGAAACCCGGGATTGAACCGGGGACCTTTAGATCTTCAGTCTAACGCTCTCCCAACTGAGCTATTTCGGCTCATATTGTAATGCATGTAATGCCATATCTGTTCAGGACAATCGAGTAAGTGTGACAGACCGTGGGGTTAGTGTCGAATGATACTCAAGTCTTGTTTCACAATCACTATATTGGCCAGCAGAGCTTCCGCTTATAACAGCAGTTACAAAGTAAATGATATTCATTACGGTCATGCAGCTACTTTTATACGGCTCAGTCGCCAGCGCCACTTACAGAATGTGAGTACATTTAAAATTACTTTGGAAATATTATTTAATAAAATATGATAAAACTATCTTAAAACATATAATATTTAGTATACTAAATATTATATGTTATTACACTACTTTAATTTAATTATCTATTAAGCAAGTATTTATTAAGACTAATGACGTCACTACCGGTTACTATAAATAATCATATTTGGCACCTTGGTTTAATTATAGTTAATAATATCATATTTGATCAGTTATTAATAATTAATTACTTAATCAAAGAAGAGAATTAATCAGGAGAAAGAAATAAGAGGATGTGATAGCACTATTACTAGCGCCGGGTGTCGGTCGCTAACATAAGAATTACGAAAACTTAATGAAAATAAAATACTTATACAATCAGGATAAATATTTAATTTTTAGAAATTTAATAGGTACTATAGTGCAACAGGCTACAGATTCAGTTTTATCTGTATTTTTTTTCTTCTCGTTCCCTTGAGGCAATAGTGTTGAAGGGAAAAAATAAGGAATCTAAAAATAAATTATATATACGGATTGTATAGTCTTAAAGCAATATTCCTGGGTAAATCCGGGTAAATTTTCTCCATAGAAGGTAGCAGAATAAGATTTGCTTGCGCCTCCCAGGTTTACTGTTCCCGAAAAATGACGCTCTCACTCTCAGTTACGTCATGAAATTTCCCGAATTTCACGATCAGTGTTGCCGTTGATTGACAGCCTTGATACCAAGAAGGAAAATTTTAAAAGGATTGATACATTGAAACGTCAAAACAAATAACAGCTCGATAGACAGTTCTTTTTAACACTGACTCCTGCCTTACATTACGTCGTCATTCGATGAATAACTTGAATACTTATCAAAAAAGCGAATACTGCCGAAACCCGGGATTGAACCGGGGACCTTTAGATCTTCAGTCTAACGCTCTCCCAACTGAGCTATTTCGGCGATGAAGAATGACTCTAAATTATAGATCAGATAAGTCATTCAAAAAATACCTACCTATTCTTATCTAAATGGATAGTGATGTTCTTATCTCTCCGCGGAGCCCAGTAGAGCAAAGATAAAAAAGATAACTTAATTAGCCATAACATAAAAAATCTGATGCAATTTAAGATGTGCAAATATTTTTCTGAACACAATATAATAATTAATAAAATCGGGAACTTTAATTATATATCACAAAAAATAATTTCAGACGCTTTACCTATAAATTCGTCTTATTAATTACCTCAATACCTACACCTAGCACGACTATTGTACGTGAAGGACAAGACAGAGGTGTGTCGTTATAAGCCCACAACTCGCTATTACCTACTCAGTTTCTTACAAGCATCTCCTGACTGCAAAAATCCCAATATGTATCTAACACCATTCTCTTCTCATTATCTCTCTCTCTTAGCATAAATTAATATCGTTAAAGGTTGCAGGGGCCCGAGTCTAATTCCATATCGCACCTTTAGAACAAAAGTGGCATAATCCAAAATTCTTGTTTTTTGGCAATCTCATAAAATATAAGAATCAGATTTTTTATCACAAAGTAGTATTTGGATTATAATATTAGTGTAAATAGGTTATGCTGTATTTTTTTAATTATTTATTGTAGTCCAAGATTTTTTTTAACAACAAAAGATTATTTTTCAATATATTCATAAAAAGCGTTATATATTTATGTGTGAAATAAAAGGTATCAGTTATGTTTCGAAACAAGACAATATCATTATGGGTTGTCCTAACCTAAAAGTGCCAGTTATTTTTGGAAAGGTGCGATATTACAATGGTAGTCCTATCATCTAATGAAAGATACTATAAAATATAAAAAAATCGTTCTATCATTATGCTAGATGTGAAACTACTGATATGTTTAAAGTTACTCTTCAGACAAAACTAGGTAGGTATGTCATTTAACACGCAAAAGTCCAAACTGCGACTTGCTACCGACTGTTAAGCCCGAACTAAAATTGAACCAAGATGCAACGCTCCGCAAACGCACTCAATGAAGCGGATTGCATCTGGTTTTATCCTTCACAGGTATATCTGGTCTCGATGCCGGTATCCCCGCTCATGGAAGAGGGTCGAGTAAGGAAAGCGTTGTCCGGGATACTACTCTGCTTCACCCTGGCGCTGATCCCGCCAGTGTTGGAGACTGAGGCGCTGGTCGTTACAGAAACTATTAACGGATTCAAAGTAAGATTCTTTATTATTTACGATCATGTAAATATGTGGGATTAAGTTTTCATTACGATAATTGCACAACAAAGCCTACCTACACACGGAGGTTCACAGCAAATTTTTAATAGAAACAATTCCCGTTCTTAATTATTTTTTATACATGCAACAATCTACGTTCTCCTTATTTGTTACTTGCTGTTCCAAGCTTTCATCCGCGAAAAAACGTTTTTGCTTCGCCCCCGTAGGTCGTAGCGTGTTGTTATATAACCTTCCTCGATAAATAATAAATAAAATAAATGGTTCCCGAGATTAGCGCGTTCAAAACTAAACATACTTCAGCTTTAGTAGGTCATACATACATACATACACTCACGTCTTTCTCCCACAGGGGTAGGCAGAAACTTGCTACGATTCTTGCATACTTCTTTTGCTTCTGCCACATTTATACATCTTCTCATACATACGCGCCGGCAGCGAGTACTAGCCACCTGACCTTTTTGGAGGACCTCGCTTGCTTTGGAGACTACGCTCGGCGTAGATAATTTCAACTATAAGACTTATACATAGATGTTGTAACTATACCTATAAGATAGCTAAATCATTATCTTGGTTCATCTACATGCATTAGGAAACTAGTATTTAATAACTTATCTACTCCAGCGTGCTCTTCGTCTTCGCAACGTGGGCTACTCATCGATGTACATCGGCTGGCTGACGTACGCGTACCTGACGGCCTTGCCTATCTGCGTGCTGGGCTCCATCACGCTCATCATGATCTTCAGGTGGATCCACCTGTTCGTGGCGCTGCTCGTCATCCTCGCGTACGTGTCCGTCATGATGATGCTCGCGCTTATGATGGGCATGTTTCATAACAAAGGTTTGTACGACTGGTGTGAGTATATTTCTTGATGGAATAATGGTGTAAAGGTGCACCGGCACACACAACACCCACATATTTTAGATGCATGGCAATAGTAATTGCGACATTAACTTAATAATATTTAAAACTGAGAACTAAGGCCCACTTGCACCAAATCCTTAAATGTGTTTAAGTCATATTTAAACACAATTTTTCATAGAAATTTCGTGTTTAAATATTTAATATATAATATAGAATTTAAACACATTTATAAGTTGGTGCAAGTGGGCCTAAATCTTTTATATAAATAATAATAATTTAGGCTACTTTCTATTTAAATAACGATTTTTAAGCATAAGTTGTGTGTCAAGAACTGAAAATGTGTTATAGACCAAGAAATTGCGAAAAACCAATTGAAATTTGAATTTGGTGGTCCAAGCAAAAGTCAAATTCAATTCAAGTCTAGATATATTCCTAGGAATATTTGTCTAGACTTGAACAAGAAAAAGCAGTAGCATGAACTTAATAAGAAGTTGATTAACATTTTGTTCACTTTCAGCGTACATCGCCTGTATCTGGACCACTCTGTTCACGCTACTGCAGACGTATCTAGCGGACCTGCTGGTGCATCACCAGTACGACCTGAAGCACAGCGCTCTGACGTTCGTACTGCATCTCATACTGCCGCCCATGGGGCTCGTGCATGCTTTGAACGAGTTTGCCTTGCTCCAGACTGGCCGTGAGTTTATCAATTCCGAGCTTCTGCCCACGACTTCGTCCGCGTAGCGTGATGATATATAGCCTATACCCTTCCTCAATAAATAGACTATCTAACACTGAAAGAATTTTTAAAATCGGACCAGTAGTTCCTGAGATTAGGGCATTCACGCAAACAAACAAATAAACAAACTCTTCAGCTTTATTATTAGTAGGTATAGATATAGATTACAAATTCAGTGTGTGGAGGTAAATATAAAGAGTTGTATACTGAGTTACATGCCACTATGACCTGTAAGGTGCCAACTTACTGTATAATTATGAAGGCTTGCGACCACGGCTATTAACTGGACGCGACTTTTCCTGAACATAGAAGAATGTTCTTATTTCATACCTACTTTTTAGGCATGATTTTTTTCGTAATAAAAATTTAGTAATTTTTTCATTTTTAATGCGGATCGCGATATACGTACTTATTGATAGCCTGTTTAATTAATTTTCTTAGAATTTTCGTTTATTTAAAACGAATGATGACATTAATATGAAATTAGATTGCTAGTAAACATGTTTAGGAAAACTTCAAAGAAAAGAGGCAATTTAAAGGTGTTCCTAAAGAACTTACAATTATACGGTCAATACTACGTAATAATCGATAATAGTAATAATAGTAGTAATAATAATAATATCGTAATAATAGTTTCAAAAGCCAATGTGTTGGTGCAGCAAAGCCATGTGAATTTACAAAAAGAACTTAAAAATCCTGATACAAATTCACTACTAGAATCGAACAGAGTTGATCTTTTGCATTCTGTAGCCAATCACTACACGTACAAAGACGAATTGAAGTAACCCAAACGACGAAACGAAATAATAATGCGGAGAAATAACGGCACTGCACAAATACTTGTTTATTTCTTATTTAGATAATATAAAGTTCTTATTGCGACTACACTATCCACACGTTCCTTCCGCCAAATCCTTTTTCTCCCCACTTGCACTCCCTCACACACTCACTGTCTCGCTCACACATTTACTCTGTCCTGTCAATTGCATTTCCATTCACTGCCTTACTCCCACAATAATAATTCTGATAACAGGTGAGGTTAGAAAAGGCGAGCCTGACACTTTGGTATACATGATGGTGTCGTGGACCGCCATGATACTGCTGTACTTCGGCGTTCTCATGCTGTTGCAGCGCACCATCGGTCAGCAACGTGCTATCGGCGGGCAGGTCTCCTGGAAGTCTATCATATTCAAGAAAGCTGAGGTGCTCTATCTCAATAATCCTAAGGGCTAACGCGCACTTGTGATTTTTAGTCTACCGATAGTTTGGTCGCTGTAGTAGTCGTGTATAATTTCATGTCGAATTCTAATCGTCAAATGCGCGCTCTGCCATATAACTCCATAGTGAATCCCAGAACGATCAAACTATCGCCCGACTAAAAATCACAAGTGCGCGAGCGCTCTAATGACTCTTGTTAACAGCAAACTATTTGCTCAAAAGTTCTCAGATGTCCAGAATTCCAGTAATAGCCATAAGTCCAAGCAGCCGCTGATACTGACAATTTACATTTGACATTACTGGCAAAATCCAAAATGGATGGATCTCTGGTAAATGCTTGCTAGATATAGAATTGGGGCACAATTACGACTGATTTGTTACTTAGAACGGTTGTCAGAAAAGAAGGCTGAAGTTATCATTGACAGTTATTGATCCCCCCAGGATCAAAACAAGCTGCATCATGTTGAAACTCCGAAAGGGAACGAGCGTGCAAAGTTACAGGAGGTGGATGAATTTCTAGCGAAAGCCATCAGCTTTTCAAACGTGTCCAAGGTTGGTATTTTTCATCATAATTAATAAAAAATCACGTTACCAGCTTGAGCAGTATTATTGGGTTGTTCAATTAAATTCACAGTAGCTGCGCGGATTTGTGCCATAAGCCACTTACATGGGACCTAAAACATATAGGCAAATAACATACCATCACGCCTGTATTCCCCGAAGGGTTAGGCAGAGGCGTACTAATGTACACCCACAGTTCGCCGTTATGTTTAGGTCCCATGTAATAGGGGGCGAGCCTATTGCCATTAACCGGGCACAAATTCCTAACTCCGAGCTGCTACTGGGAATTTCATAGAAAAACCCAATAACACTTTGCTCGACCTGGGAATCGAACCCAGGACCTCTAGCGTAGCAGTCGCAGTCAGGACCACTAGGCTATTGAGGCAGTATATAGGCAAATTGTGTACAATTACGGTTTAAATTATTATTTATTTCTCTAAGATTTACAAAATCACTTATCGAGAAACAAAGCAACTTATAACTATTACAATTTTAAGCCCAGAATAGCACAGATTGTGTTTTAATTTTTATAAGTGGGTAATTGTACAATTTATTTTAACAAAATATTGCAGAGCGGAACGTTTTCGATGGGTAGATTTACAATATTACTCAGAATGCATGTTGCGCGGCGTCGCTGCGCCTACGCATCGAGCATGCCATTCTTATCGCTATTTTTATAAGGCACCGTTCACACTGTAGAGTATCATTACAAATATGAAATATGTTAACATAATTTATTTATTTATTTTTACTTATAGCAGTCAAAGATGTGTTTTTTTAGTATTTTTTTAAATTTAATGATAGTTTTTGTTTCTTTTAGGTTTTTAGGTAGTGAGTTGTAAAGTTGTGCTCCTTCATATCCAACATTTTTTTTGCCATGATTAGTCCTAGGTTTGTGTAGAATTATGTTATGTGCTCGGCGCGATGAACGTGTTTGTATTTCACTGTTTTTTGTAAATGATATTTGTGTGTGTATGTCTTTTGTTAGGATTTTTCTTATTAATATGCAAGTGTTATATTTATAGATTTGGTTAGTGTTAAATAGTTTAGTGTCATTATAAATTTTATTTGTGGGTGTTAAGTAGTGATAGTGGAATAGAGCTTTAATAATTTTGTTTTGGGCAATTTGTAGTTTGTTTAAGTTTGTTTTGGTAGCTGATCCCCAGACTTCAATAAGATATTCAATATGCGGTTTTACTAGAGAATTGTATATAATATATCGAACTTTTGTTGGTAGGCATCTAGCTATGCTACGTATTGCACCTGTGAGGCTTGACAGTTTAGTACAAATTTTTTCTATGTGTGGTTGCCATGTCAAGTGTTTGTCAAGCGTCAGGCCCAAGTACTTCTCGGTATTAACTTTTTTTAAGATGTCTCCGTTAATAGACAAAGGCTTATGGTTAGGGATCTTTTTGTTTTTGGTTGAAAAGATAATATAATTGGTTTTAGCTGTATTTATGGTCAGAAGGTTATCCAAGAACCACCTTTCCATAATAATTCTATTGAGAAAATTATTCAAGAGGCGCAGGATGACCTTCATCCTGCGCCTCTTGAATAATTTTCTCAATAGAATGACCGAAGTAAAAAAGGCAAGTGTCATCAGCATAGCTTCAACAGCCTCTGCCTAAGCTTTCGAGGATACAGGTGTGATTTACTCTTTGAGAAAATACCTGCTGTTATTTAACTATCTTTTATTGGTGACACACGTCACACCAATGTCAATACGATTTTCTGTTCTATGTGTACTTTTTTAAACGTTTACCATAGATGATTAATTGCATTCATTTCTTAAAGCCGGTTTGTGATTTCAGAGCATCATGGGTGTTCCTGTACTAAGCCAAATAACGTTTGACATATACCGTGGAGAGTTCACAATACTGTTCGCAGAAAGAATTCAGGAACAGATGATCAACACCATCGATGACTTGCTAACTGGTAAGTTAACTATCAAAGCTAGTTCCCTAGCTGAAAAATAATTAGTTAGAGGCACATTTTACACTGAAGAGATTAGTGTAACCGATGTGAAAAATTAATTATAGAATGCCGAAATATAAATCGTTTCTTTAAACAATATCTTGTTATTGATTGATGATGATGGTTGATGATTTTTCTCTTGAGTCCATCCAATGGTTGTCTGGTCTGTAAGAGATCGCTTCTAGCAATAGGACCGTCCATTGTACCATTCTATATCTAACTAATCCTTGTAAGAAAATACTGAGCGTTATTATTTGGCATGCAATTAGGAACATTCTAACTATTAAGATAAAAATATACCTAATCTTCAAGAAATTGGCTAATTGTGTTTTTTGACTAAGATAATATTTCATTTTTAGCTTAAAACAGAGCTTAGAAATCGTGAATTAAATAACATTTTCTAATAAGGATATTCTTGTTTACCGCGTACATAAAGTGAGGACGTAATTTTACATGGCATGTTATGTTCATTCAGGTTTAACATTTGCTGACCAAGGAACCATAAACATACTAGGAGAGAAACTGCAGCACGGCACAGTTCTCATGACCTGTCCACAAATGATGGGTTATTGCCACCGTTCGGAGACACTTGTGGAAGACCTCACTGTGCAGGAGCACTTTACTTTATTTACAATGGTCAGTTTACTTTTTGTAAACTGTGTTTGATAGGCTACTACAGAACGTAGATGGTACATGATACGAGTAGGGACTTCAGGATTATTTTTTGTTACTCAAATTTGTAGAGTATTTTAATATCTCATTGTTCTGAATTAGATAAAAAACTTCAAATGAAACCCAAACTAAATACCATTCAGCGCTTTCCAATGATTTAAAAGCTGGAGAAAACGAGAGAAGAAATTTAAAAAGGTGCTAGTAGGAACCTATCAACAAGAACCGTTATAGTATCCTTGATCCTTAATAATTTATTGTCATTACCTAACAAATGTTACAAATGGATATGCAGAAATACAGGTGCTAGAGTTATGACGTCATAATTATGCAATTTCAATTCAAAGGTGATTAAAATAATTTCCTGTATTCACTAGATTTGCTTATGGAACCAAATGAAGATAAACATATTTGAGTACGGCCACATCAGGTCTAAGAGATTGCTGAAGGAGTGTGACCTGGAGACAGTGCGACACGAGCGGGTTAGAAACCTGAACATCTACTACAGAGCACAGCTGTGTTGGGCATTAGCAATGCTGCTGGAACCTAGGGTGAGATCCATCATGTCTTATTAGATACAGTAACTAACCCCGAAATAATAGAAGCGTGTGAAATGTTAGCCATTACGACTTAATTAAGTGTTCTTATACAAAAATATCGATATAAGTAATTAGTAAGGACAATAATTTACTACCCCAACTGTCTTTACACCAAGCTTTTATATTAAAACTAGCTTTTGTCCGCGGCTTCGCTCACCTGGAGCTATATCGGAATTAGAAATGTATCCCAAAAATGATTTAATCGAAAACCAACAGTGTTCAACTCTTCCTTGTATGGGTCTCTTTAAGTTGGAGCATATACTTTCTAACAGTGATAACAAAATTAAAATCTATTCAGTAGTTTTGGCACCAACCCGTAACAAACAGCTTTTTTACGATTTTATAGAAGAGAAGAAGAAGATTTACCACGCCATAACCACTTGCACTGTAAATAACATAACAAATAGGTAGATAATATTAAATCTCTATAATATTTTTATTTCCAGGTAGTGGTTATACCCTATTTTAGTGATGTGCCCCTTTACGTGTCTGTTATCAAAGATAAAATTATGGCAAGTATCTTCAGTTTTCTTTTTATTTGTTTAAATACACACTTCGTATCGTGTCAATGTTTCATTAATATTCGAGTAATTCGTATGAGGCCATCTCAAAGGCGTTAGGTGTGGCCGTGTAGAGACATAATTATATAATATTCTTACACAGTAATAGGGTATTACACCTTTTTTTGAAAACTGTTTTAAATTAATCCTTAGATCGTAATGAACCAGTAGAATTTTTATTTCAGTTATATCAAACCGAAAAATGCCTTAAAAAATATTTTTAATTTATGATTTTGAATTTTCGCGCGGAAACGCTAGCCGCCATGCTACTTCGGGTCGTGACGTCACTTCGTTAGTAAACTATACAACTGCAAAAGACCAAGTAACGTCAAGTAACTATCGGAGTGACATCACGTCGGAATCCAATATGGCGGATGGCGTTTTAAAACAGATTAAAAAAGACTATTTTTGAAATTGAATTATAACATTTACATTGCATTTTTATAAATAAATACTAAAATTACTCGTTTACTTTTTTAAAAATCTATCATAAACATGCATTTTTATATTTTTTCTTACATGGTGTAAAATACCCTATTATAGACATTGTAATTGAATATGTGCTTCTTAAAATATATTTCTAAGAATTTATTTAAAAGAAGTGGGGGTAACCATTATTGCGAGACCGACTCACAAGTCGTTTCAGTTACGTGAACAGTTATTACAATGTGTAACTATACTTTTAACTGGCAAATCAATAATTTAAACGAGTTACTACTATTTTCAGCAATACAAGAAATACATAACTATAGTACTTCTGTACTTCTCAAGCATACAGCTTGAGTACGCTGACCGTATATTTGTGTTTGATAGCAAGATACTGGTCTTCGGAGGAACGCCCGCCTATATGTTCTTCAGGTATGGTAAGTACCTGATAGATTTATTTTGGGATACACCTACTTTATAATCATAATCATCATCATATCAGCCAATAGAAGTCCACTGCTGAACAAAATTCTCCCCGAAGAATTCCAAAAGGACTCTCAGCGACCTTTACCAGGTCGTGACTCTATCTCGTTGGAGGTCGGCTCACACTGTGCTTTCCGGTGCATGGTCTCCACTCGAGAACCTTTCTGCCCTAGCAGCCGTCAGTTCTACGAGCTATGTGCCCCGCCCACTGCCACTGAAGCTTGCTCATCATTTGAACTATGTCGGCTACTTCTACGGATCTCATTTCTGATTCGATCGCGTAAAGAAATGCAATCAGGCGGTAAACAAAGCCCGACTGGTCTCGTGGGCGCACTGAGCTTCTGGGTTCAATTCTCGGGTCCGGAAAAGTGTTATTAACGTTTCAAAGTAACACTAGAAATTTTAAAGAAAACTAAAGTACAATTCTACCTAACATTGATATTTGTCGCCAAGGTCGTGAATACCGAGTACGCATGACTTTAAAAAGCTGCGGGACCTCCGATGAAATGATCAAGGAACTACTGGATCGGGCGCAGTTAGCCGGAGCCAAAATTCGAGCGCACCTTGGTTCACTGCTCATACTGCGACTCCCTGCCGATCCTAGCGCCACTGTGGCAGAACTAGTGAAGGATCTGACGGAGAACTCCACTAAGTACGGATTGACTTCCTTCAATATCAGCGTGCCGGATTCCGAAGAAGTTTGCAGCAGGTGTGGTCAACGTTAAAACAGTATAACATACATAGGTACATAACATACATAATCAACCCATTGTAGTGTCCCACTGCTGCACGGATCTCCTCTCAGAATGAGAGGGATTAGTGCCCAGCAGCAGATTAGTCTACCACGCTAGCCTAATGTGGGTGTCCATGGAGTTTCTTGCCGGATTCTTGTCCATAACCTTTTGGAACTGTGCAACTAGAATCATAGCGTTTCGTAAACGCTTATTTGAAAAAAAACATATGAACTTGAACACCTAACGCGGGTTGGCATACTTCACACGCCGTCGAGAAAATCTCAGGCATGCATGGCTACATGCATGTTTTTCTCGTTTCGTTTCGTGTTCGTTCGTTCTACATTAAGTCGTTCTAATTTTTTTGTCTACACAATAAATTACTTAGTTATTGACTATATAATTATCTACAGGGCCATTACGGAATCGAGAACTGCGATATCATACATAGATCCTCTTACTTACGTCAGATCTAAACAAGCTCTAAATAATCTTGCAGGTGAGATAATAATGACGGTTAATCATCTCTATATTAAATCTATAATTATTAGTTATAGTAATAACTATAAATAATAATTATAGTTGAATTTCTGAGTAGGTATTGCAAACAAACTGGTGGACTGTGGTTTGCCTTTCTGACATTTAGTGCCTGGTTAGTCATTGGAAGAGAATTAATTTAAAAAAATGATTAAAAATCTTTCGAAACAAATTTTATTAACATTTATGATCCCGAAAAGTATTATTACTCAATATTTAATGCAAAAGTACGGATTGAGCTTAGAACACAAGTTTCCGATAGATATGTAGCATAATTGTAGATATATATAGATAGATTTAGCTGACGAGTGAAATATATTTTAGAGCCAGTTAAATGGAAGAGGAGGACCAGTTTCTGGAACACTCATCTAGGACGCATCTCATGGAAGTTCTTTACATTCCATATATATAACAGATTGCTGTTTGCGGTCACGGTGAGTACGTCGAAGTAATTTGTTATTTAAGAAATTATTTGATACTCTGTTTCACCAAGTGAGTGAGGATACTGTAGGCCGAAAACCATTCAAAAGGCGGGCAACGCACTTGTGACTCCTTTGGTGTTGCGGTTGTCCATGGGCGGCGGTTATCGCTTACCATCAGGTGATACGTTTGCTCGTTTGCCCCGAGACACGATAAAAAGAAATGTAAGATAATTCTTCCTATTGTATGGACAGCAAATCGAACATAATACTGGAGTACAGAATAACTAATGGTAGAAACTACGTACGCCCTGCACGTCTCTCGCTACGTTCGGTCCCTCACTGACACCCGGACTTCTTAGTAGCGTTTGTTGTCTGCCAAAGAAGCTGAGTGCACATTACTCACGCTTTTGCGCGTGTATGAAACTCATATCCCCTATGTTTGTAGGTAGTAGGCTTCTGAATTGAAGCGATTTTATAGTGCCCGAGGTGTGAGTGTGACAGTGTGTGTTGTCTTGAAAAGTAATCGGAAGCTTCAAAATCATTAAATTCGGCGTCTGTAAACACAGCTGCTTCACGAGTCTAGGTGTCATAAGTTACGACGTCTCGTGCGGCCTACGCTAGAGGTCGTGGGTTCAATTCTTAGTACCTACCTAGCAGTTCGGAGTTTGAGTCTGCCCGATTAATAGTAAAAGGCTCGCCCCCTATTACATGGTACATTAGATACCGGCAAACTTTAGGTGCATCTTTTGCTTGCAATTTTGAACAAGATGCGATTTCATTGAATTGCGATTTTGAGCAGGCTGTGTGAAACAAAATCGCAGGTATGACGTATGAAAAATTATATCATGTGATTTTACACATGCTATCTGTGAAATGTTCCATGCCTAATGCAGGTAAATGATGACATTTGCAGTTAATATCAGCTGTGGTAGCTGGCTTGTTCCTAGGACTGTCGCTGTCATCCGTGCTGGTCCATATGGATCACGCCAAGAGCGCCAATAAAATACTAAGTGGTGAAGTAAGTAATCTAGACATAATTATACCATACCACTTATTTTCCACAGTTTTTTTTTTTATCATCGGTAAGGTTTTTGGTAAGATAATTAAGCTAGCTAATAATACATGATATTTATTTCTGTAACAAAATAATTATTTTAAAGGCATTTTTAGAAGTCAATGTTTTAGATTTTCTGCATTAAATTGGCATTTCCTAACTGGCGAACTCAGAGAAGAAATGCCGAAACAAACTCAGAGAATAATAGTTTCTTAACGTCCAGTCCAGTATTGAGAGGGTCACAATGAAGCCTTTTGAGGAAAGAGTCATAACAGATTTGATCAGGAAGCTAGAAAACTTATCCCATGTTTTATTTATTGAACCTTATGATCAGGCTTGTAGAACTTAAATTTAGTTCCAGACATTGACGGTAGAGGATTTAAAGATGAGCACTACCCTGGTATTACGCGCTGACAATTCTTCCGCAGCTCAATCTATTGCCTCCGGGTTAGTTTATAACTTCATATTTAAACTAAAGTTTAGTACTATAGATAATTATTAAGATGACAGAATCATTAAAATAGTTGCAGTAGGCAACTTCATTAGATGCGTTTGTCAAGCCCATTTTCTAACCATGACCACAGTCAATATCAGCTAAAAAAACGTGAAAACGTAACGTAACGTAAAAAAACGTAAAAAAAATTTAGCCACCCCCAACTATTTTAGAATGACGTGATCAGGTGTCTTCTGATTCCGATTTGTGCGAAGGTTAGGTACGTAAGGTTGCATCGTAGTTCGTAGTGGTAATATAGGTAGTTATTTAGACTCATGGCATTCAAGATAGGTATTAGACAATACTTATATTAGGTGCTTATATTACCGGCATGATGATATGAGGCCATTTTTTTCAGATACGTGATGTCAGACACTGGCGCTACACAAAATGAAATACAAAATATGGAGTATACAGCCTTGCCGCATACAGAGGTAACCTTGAGGTCCAATCTAATCAGGTATTCGAATAGGTCCTTAAATACCACTAGCATCTATTCCGTTACAGAGTCTGACAGAGTACCTGATCACGCGCGCGATAGACTCGCCTCAGCAATACGTGTACATGTACGCTTACGGTATGGACGTGTCCACGGACCCTAATGGAACAGTTGTGGTAAGCATTGCACTTTTGATGATGAAACTAGCCGGGTATGTTAAGAAATGTGATGAACTCAATAAGGTTCTTGAAGGTATTTGAAGACTGCCAACTGATAAGAGCCTATCGGACTATAGTGTAGCTATAGTGTCCTCTCATTCGGAGGAGAGACCCGGGGATCTGAATGGGTTGAAAGTATTAAAAAATCTCTTGATTGTAACGTAACATGTTCAACCTAAAGCTGAGCGATACGTGAACCTGTCGACAATGTGGGAAAATTTATGAAACGCCACTTCAACTTCTAAGGAAATGCCGATCGTTAATACACAAACGCAAGTGCTTGTCTAAAGAAACATACCTCAAGCCCAGATGAACTGACATATAAAGGAACCCACCTCGTAAGAAAATCTTGCAGGGTTTAACGGTGAACTCTAACTCAACAAGTAGTGATCATAATAGACCAACTATGACCAACCAATAGACTAACTACTATAGCCGCAAATAAATAAATTAAAAAACTAATGTAGGTGGTCGACTATTCGTGCAGGTTCAAGCGTTATACAGTCCGATCCACCACGACCACGGCGCGGCGGCGCGGTCTTTGGCGCGCGTCTACATGGCTCTGCTGCGTCACTACAGCGGCTTCCTTGACGCCACCATACAGATAGATGACGACCCACTCGCTCTGGATCTCTCTCCGGTAACATTAACCTGGTCTGGAATCTATAGATGAACCATTTCTTATTAACATGGAAAGGTAGATCCACAGTCCAATTTCTAAAAGATAAGCAAAACAGCTGCACTTTCTTTGTTTGTTGACTCCTATCAATTTTCTAACATGTAGGGCTGCGTTGGGAGTTAACTCTGAGTCTAATTAGATGCGTGATAAGGTAAACGGCCCAGTAACCGTTAAGTTTTGAACTTCGCCGACTTTGCAGGTCTGCTATGCTAAAACTAGAAGACTTACAATAATTATTTTTACATTTAAAGATAGTAAATTTATTCTTGTTTTTTATGATTACTATTTTCAAAATTAATATAAACGTTAATATACAATAATACAACAAAATCATTAAAAAGGGTCATTTGTACCAGTATCCGTTAGATTTGTACTAGTAATCGTTATATTGTCCCAGAATCCGGTATTTTTTACCGCAAATATGAACTCTATTGCTTGATATTAAAGTTCACATTATAATACGTATCCAAAGAAAATATATATTTTATAAAATATAAGTTTTTAATAAAATCAGTCTTTATCAATATTATTTTCAGAAAATTTTACATAAATAAATTTCAATGTTATAATTAGAAAATTGGAATCAGGTAGGTATATAACCTACATAGGTAAAATAAGGTATGAATTAACTTATGGCTAAACTCTGAATTTATGCTTGAATAATATTAAAGCCTCAATTTCAATAGGTTTACCTGCGAAAAAAAATTGCACCTACTTTAAAAACTTAACAACCTTAGAATGAGAATACAAATCTGGTAGTTTTAGTAAATACAGCTAGAATAATTTGTTAAAATGACACAAAATTAACAAACATTTGGAGATATACAATGAGATCATTATGATAAAATTATATTAATAGGCTTCCCCCTTAGTCTCGATCGCCTGTGCCTAACGGTGTGTCAGGTATACCAGAAGATCACCAGCCGACCTACCCTTGCGAAAGCCGTACTGCTGGTCACAAAGCATCTGGTGATCCTCTAAGTACCGAAGGAGCTGGCAGTTGGACGGATAATGAACTCCATTATCTTCTAGAAAAGGGGGGTAACGGCTATCGGTCTGTAGTTGTATGGATTTGGTCGCCTTTTTTAGGGATCGGGTGGACCAATGCTGTCTTCCATGATGTTGGGACAACGCCAGAAGAGTAAGAGAGCCGAAAAAGACGTGTTAAAACTGGTGCCAACTCTGGAGCGCACATCTTTAACACAATAGGAAGGATTCCATCAGGCCCACTTGACTTAGATATCGAGGGATACAAGTGCTAAACGCACTGCGCGTTGGTGGAACCGGATATCCGGCATACAGCCAACGAACCGCGGTATGGTAGGCGGCTCTTCTCCCCCGTCATCCAAAGTTGAGTTGGACGCAAAGAGTTTGCCCAGAAGATCGAGAGAAGAAGGCAGGCGCTCAAGCCTCTCAACAATTCTACCGATTTGCACCGACTTCGCCCTTGCAATGTCTCTTTTGAAGGACCTAGAGGCAAAGTTATACTTCTTTTTTAATGCGCTGGTATTTACATCCCTTGCCGCCACCGCATCAGCCCAGGCTCGATAGGCTTCCTGCTTCCGACGAGAGGCCTTTTTGGAAGACGAACCGAACCAAGGTCGAAATTTGCCACTAATGGAGACTACAGAGGATGGAATGAAAAGTTCCATACCCTGCAGCACCACATCAGCAACAAAATCAGCAGCGGCGTTGGGATCATTTGGCGAGAAGCAAACCTGTCTCCAAGGGTAGGACGTAAAGAATGACCGCATCCCATCCCATTCTGCTGACTTGTAGTGCCACACACGGCGGCTACGTACAACTCGCGATCGCGACGAGTACATGAGAGGCACTGTACTCCGGACAAGGCAATGATCCGACGAACCAAGCGGGGCGCCTACGGATACATGATAGCCGTTTGGATGAGAAGTCAGCAGAAGATCCAGCATTGAAGGCTTCTGGCTCTCCACATCTGGGATTCTCGTGGGCGTGGTGACCAGTTGTGTCAGGCCATATGTTCTTATCTCAAATAATTAAACGGAACCTGAGATACCTACGGCTTGACCTCTCTAATGTATAGAGACCCATAACCACAGCAAGCAGCAGCAAGTAAGAGCTGACCAGTGGGTCAGCTCTTACTTGCTGCGGTCTTGCTGATTAAAAACTGATACCAGTCAACGACTCAATGTTTGAGCACATGATTTGTTGTATACCCAAAACTACCTTCAGCTGAGTTTTTATTACAATAAGGCATTTTAAAATGTCTGTTTTGAGTACTTTCTTGTATGAAAGGTGCGTGGTATAAGGGGTATAGTTATAGGCGTAATCATTTAGAAATAATACAGAAAAAAGAAAAAAGGAATCCAATCCATGTGGTTTTAAAAGAACGTACACAGTCATTTCAATTGAAGTCAAAGGAAAATACGCTCTTACTTAAGGCAATAAGAATCATTACGGATTTAGGTGCAACTGTTAATATACGTCCTAGTACCCGGCAGATCTTTATACCACAGTTTCAAAGGAAAAAGAGACCTATTGCAAGGCATTAAGGATACAATAACGGGTATCGGTACAATGGATATTACCGGTATGATGCTTGCACCAATATCCGGTAGAAAATGGAAAATATATGCCGGTTGCTAGGTCAACTAGGGATTAGTGCGTACCAATAAATGTGACATGCAAAAATAAATACTTCTCAATTAGATTCACCATAATTTATAGTTTATATCGTTAGATAGTTCACTCAAATATTTCAATAAATTAACACCCTTACCGTATGGTCATCCGTAGCAGCATGCCAAGCTGAATAGTACGACGGGGTGATCTCGCAGTTTAGAGACCGGACCTCCAATTTTCTTAATATTTTTGGAGAGCACACTTTTATGGTTACACAGTTTTGCCACCATAAAACTTTTTGATCAGTGTTGCAATTATTATTGTACAAAATATTACCAAGAATGTGTTACAATTTACAAACTTTAATTTGTGCTTGGTAGAAAGGTGGAAAACAAAAAAAACTATCTAGTTACCGGGTATTGGGACGCTGCCGGAAATACGTACTTCTACCTTATGCCATGTTACATCTGGTAAATAGTTTATACAAAATGTCTATGATAAATACATCATAATGACGATAATTGGTGCGTTTCAGTGGATGAAAGACGTGGCTACACCGCCTCTATTCATACAGTTCCTGTTGATTCTGACCATCTCTCACATCACCCTCCTACCTTCAGAGGAGTACGGCCTTATCAGACATGTTCAGGTAAGCTATAAGATGAATGGAACCGAGGGCAACAACTAGTAGTACCAAATCTTGCGTGAATAATAAAATGTCCTCATTATAATAAAGTTAATTTTGCAGAAGCACGCCATGAACTTCTCCCCGGTTCGCTACTGGTTCACGCTATACTTCTGCGATCTCCTGCTGTATTGGTTGCTTGTGGCTGTTATGAGCTTCGTCATGATCACAATTATGTTCCTCACCATATCTATGTCGCACTTCCAATCCATAGATCTCTGTGAGTACCTACTATAGCTATATATCCATGCTTCCATTCTGCTACTATTTAATTGTAGTAATAAAAATAAAAATAGAAGTAGTTAGTACTAGGTACTAAATATAGCTATCAAGACTTCCATACTAATATTCCAAACTAAAATTATAGATGCGAAATAACTCTAAGTTTCACCTGAACCAATTGAGAAGAAGTTTGGTATTTAATCCGATTGGACCTTGGAGAAACGCATAGGTTACGTTTTGTCTGAAAGTACTTTAAGATGCAAGTGAAACCGCCTACGGACCTTCGCGTAGAGGACCTCATGGCTCGAGATAGATTTTTTTTTTGTAGGAAGGTAGGAAACTGTAGGCTTTCCTCAAGACATTGCCTAGAGGTCTCTACAGATCTTAATCCGGCCCTGGAAATAAGAAAAAATAACGTAATACTTGTGCATATTACAGTGGTAACCCCGCTGATGTTACTCACGTACGGGATAGGGTGCGTGCCGCAGGCGTATGTCTTCAGCTTGGGGCCGCGAGTGGCTCTCAATACTATGACATTTGTCATCGTCAACTTAGTTTTCGGTAAGTTATAAAAAAAACACAAATTTTGTAAAACTCAATCTTCTGAGACTTTTAACAAACACTGAACAATGATAAATCCCTTGTAGGGTTTTATCGTGTTGATCACAGTACTACCAAGCATCAGCTATTTTAATTTGTTCCGAGATTAAATAGTAGTACTAAGGTAGGGTTTCTATAACTTCGTTTACATAAAAAAGGGATGAGTTTTGAAAAGTGACAAATTTTAAAAGGAGATGAATCTTAGATCTCCTTTCAAAATTTTGGGTCAATTTACTAAAGTCATTGATATTTTCTTTTACCAACACGTAGCGTCCTCAAAATTTTCTGATAATTGCAGTCATAGTTGTACCTACATACATAACTTAGTATATATTAGGTCTATCTATGAAATTGTCGTTTTGTATGAAAAAAATTAAACGATTTTTTTTCATGTATTTTTTATTTGTATTAATCGAAGTAATCACCCATGCAATCAATGCATCTTTGCCAACGCAGTGGCAGTTTATTGATGCCCTTCTTCAAGAAATCAGCTGGACGGGAGGCAACAAATTCTTCAAAGGCATTTTGTACTGCCTCTCGGGTATTGAATTTTTTTCCCGCCAAGAAGTTATCCAAATTCTGGAAAAAGTAGTAGTCTGTTAGGCGCAAGGTCTCGTGAGTAGGGCGGATGACGGATAACTGTCGTGCAGGAGCAGCGGAGACGAGCGATTGACCAATGCTGGTTGGAGATGTACCAGCTTCTCCATCATTGTGTTCAGTTCTTCACAGTACACATCTGCAGTAATGCTCACCCCGTTTGGTAAGAAGCTGTGATGAATCACACCGGCGCTAGACCACCAAACAGTGACCATTACTTTTCTAGGGGTAAGTTTTCGTTTAGGGCATTGTTTAGGCGCTGAACCAGGATCCAACAAACTTGCTGAGCGCTTGCGGTTATCAAACAGAATCCATTTTTCATCGCAGGTAACAATGCGGTTCAAAATTCCTTCATTTGTGTGTCTGTTGAGCAGTGCAAGGAACGTTTCGACGTGTATAACAGGTGGTGCGTTGGTTTGTAGTGTTAGCTCCGTAAACGTCGTTGATGTTGCGTGCCGCTTGTGCCGCGTTGCTGCCACGACGGTACTCATATTCCATAATTACTCGAAATTTTAACGTATCCATGATGACGAAAAATATTGAAATGCGATGAAAATGTAACACTAATCTATAAACAAATGACTACTTTTGGAAAAGAATTCCATGTTTTTAAAATAAAATTAATTTGAAATTAGAATTCTTAGCCAAACAAAAATTATTTTGATTTGAAATGGCCAGTACTGCAGAACGGCAATTTCATCGGTAAAGACCTATTATTATGAAATTGACAGCTATAAAATGACTCTTCCTCGCCCAGGTGAAACGACAATAATAGCTAAGATATTTTACGGTGATGCTCTGAACTACGCCCTAGACTTTATGAGCCTGTCCCCTCAGTTCAATATGGCGTACGCGTACGTGAAGATCAAGCAAATATTCCTGTATAACAGCGAGTGCATCTTGTTTGAGACCAAGAATCTTTGTTCCAGTAACACATTCCATAAATGTTGCCGTAAGTCTAATATACTATTTAAATCAAGGAGCTAGACAAACAGAATATTTGTTCCCGTCATAAATATCATTATGGGGAACCGTCTCTGTATTGAAGTTTTTTCGTACTGGCCAAGCAAGCTGCTGTTGCGCTACAAATGGTTTCAAATCCCGTAAAAAACACATGCTTGGTATTGGTACAAACTTTACAAGTTTTTGTTTTGGGTCTGGGCATTAGTCATGTGAGATTTGTGTTTTGACCTATAGAAGAAAATCTTAGGTAGGTACTAGGTTGGAACGTTTTCTCAACAAAACTTAATTTGCAGTTTTAGAATTTGGAAACAACAACAATTGTATCACTCGTTTCAGGCAAATGTGGAGTGCTACAAGACTGCTTCGTGAGGAAAGACTATTTCACAAGACATTCCGGTGTTCTCATGGAAGTGATAGCCATGTTTACAACAGCTTTCTTCTTCACGGTACTGCTATTCCTCATAGAATACAAGATCTTCCAGCGAATATGGATGGCATCGACACAGAAACTTGCTAATCGAGACAAACCGTCTGCTGGGCTTTTGACGCCGGGTGCTGCGAGGGAGAAAAATGAAGTCCTCGACAAGAAGGCGCAACTCAACGACAACAGACGTACTAGTGAGTTGGAACTCGTTTTTAAAGCTTCTCCTAAAATAAACTAAAACTTTCGTACCATAGCTTCAAGGATCGGAACACTTGTTTGAGAGTTTATGTCTATATCTGTCTAACTGCATACAAATATAATTTATTGAAAGTTTAAGCAGCATTCTTATAGGGCCTTTTAGTTTGTGGTTTAAGTAAGTAAGTGTGCACTATATAATTTACTTTTTAGCTGATAAACTGGACACATTTGGTGAATATCTCTTGGCTACGGATCTGACAAAGAGAGCCGGGGGCATGTACGTAGTACATAACGTGTACTTAGGCCTCGGGAAGGGCGAGGCTGTGGCCTTGTCTGGACTGAAACGGCATGGCCGTCAGATGCTCTGCGAGATTCTGGCCGGCTACAAGATGCCGTGCCACGGGAATGTATGGTGTATGTCCAAGTGGAAACTGCGTTCACAGCCGCATCAAGTAAGTAGAACAGAAACATGTTTAATATCTAACTAGTCAGTAAGTTGTTTCTAAGTGGTAATTAAAAACCAATCTGCTTTTAAATAAGTCGATGAGACAGACCCTTACCAGCAGTGGATTGCTATTTAGAAAACTATCGAATTAATACTGTGTTCGCTTACAGTACAGTCAGCAAGTCTCGATCAGTTGTGACCGAAGGCCGCTACCAGCGTGGATGATCGTTAAGGACGCTCTAGAACTGATCGCAGCGCTGCGCGGAGTGCCCCGACGATACATCAAACAGGAAATTAACAATTATATCGAAGCGCTCGGTAGGTTGATTTGGTTTGTTTAAAAGTCGAACAGTTCTTGTGTATCGTAACGCTAATATACCTTGTTATTACTCTCATTCAAATTGTCACTCCCTCTGTATAGTGTGGGTTCCAACGAATTTCAAGTGTTAGTCGACTACAGGAGGAATCGAACTAATCGATAGATTGATCTTACTTGTTCGGTAGATGCTGCCCTCGCGTCCATGTTGGCGTTGATCGTACTAACACATGCAACGTTGAGAGTTATCTTCCATAAGAAATTATTATATGATTGATTATTACGCGTAGGTTCGTAGGTACAAAAATTTCAGTTTCAAGTCAAACCATGTCACTTATAATAATCCTATATAGAACTGCACAACGAAGCGAACTGTTACATCAGGGACATCTTGCCCAACGACCGCACTCGCTTGCACTTTGCGGCCGCAGTCATTGGCGCCCCGCCCATCATCGTGCTAGACGAGTGTACTGCTTACCAGAAGTTCTCAGTCAGACGAGCCATGTACTTCATACTCTACACGCTAAAGAAGAGAGGACACGCCATCTTCATCAGCTCTGGCAGGTGATAAAGAAAAATTATGTCCTTGATAACGTTACTCCTGTGGCAAGTAGGTAGGTACTTATTCATAAGGAAACTATTAACTCCAGCAAACATTTGAAAAGATTAGTATCTTTTCAAAATTGAAAAGACCTTTCAACAAAAAAAGCTTAGCTCTAAACTATTCTCAATTTTAGAAACTAACTTCTTGATGATTGTCTTTAAAGCAACAACAGCTAAAATAGCTACTTTACAATCGCAGCATTGAAAGTCACATGCCAGTAACGAACCGCCTGGCCATCATTAGAGATGGTACCCTTTATGATGTGGACTCGGTAGACAACATGGTGGAGCGGTACAGCAACAAGGGGTACACCGTTGTAGTGCACCTCAAGGACGAGGTTGACGTCACCATGATGTTCGCGGAGTACTTCAGAGACTTTGTCATCAACGATACTACAGAGGTAAGTGTGACGATACTACGAAACGACAACTACCAAGTTATATAGCGCTCAAAATAGAAAAGAGTAGAATAAAGTAGACATTGATACGTTGGTAGAGGACTAGGTTCACAGGTTCTCTTTGCTAACAATGTAGGTACACCATAATCACAACAGGCAGAAGTGAAAAGTCAACTTCTGTTATAATATTTTGGAGACATCAAGGAACAAAAGACTGTCACACGGTCGAACCACGCGTCGAAGCCTACGACGAACCCACACTGAGCTCTGACCTGAGCCACTCATGTTCTCTATTGTAAATTTATAATAAGCCTAAAGCCTCTTAAACTTTATTAAAAGTGTAATATTCGTGTTCCCGTTAACTTCACTAATTGGTTTCCCTGGTCATCCACGTTTCTAGAACCAGTGGTCACCAAGTTATATCTGGCGCCCAACGTGGGGCTCGAGGTGTTGGGGGAGGGCAACAACCGCGTACCTTGTCACAAGACAACGACGCTACAGATAAATACACTAGACAGACATTAACCATACGATAATTAAAACTACATCAATTTTAGGTACTCGTAAACGTCCAAGTATACGATGAAGATCTTAGTTGGGCGGGAATATTTGAGAGAATGGAGGCTCTACAAGCGGATAACAGAGAAGTGTACTCGTACATCGTAACAGTCATCCCTATAGACTATATTTACAACTCCATCATAAGCAAAGGTTCGGGCAACCAGCCAGCCAAAGGCTTGTTTTCTAGGAAATGGCTCAGAAAGATCATGTCGATCAAAACAGAGGTGAAACCCAGCCAGAAGGCCTTAGACAAATTACAGACGTTCCAACAGAAGTATGATATCACAAATTTGAAGGACCTGCCTTGGTCTGTTATATTTCATAGATAGACATGTTATGGGTCCCTGTAAGTTTTTTGCTTGTTATCCGTCCTAAAATTTGGTCGAAACGAGAAGACTGTTCGTTCGAATCACGTTTATAGTTAGCGCCTAGGTAGATTTAAAGGTTAGGTTTGAAAAACACATTCGAAAAACGTCATCCATGTTATTAGAGAATTGATTTCCACTTAGAGCAATGGCTTATAATTAGATGATTGTTCGAGATTTCAATGTGTAGATATGAGAGGAGAAATCTTAGCGATAAAAAAAGGAATGATTGATTAGTGTCTTTGTGTCTGGTGGAAAATAATTAAGTTAAGAAGATTGGTTTTTCTTTATTTTGTGTCAAGATTTAATTGTAGTTAGTACCTATGTATTAGAAAAATAATTATGCGTTACTTTAGAAATAAGTAGGTAAGTTTTTTTTAAGTTAATTCCTCAATAAAAAATAGCACCGATTAATTTGTTTCTATAATTTTCGGTGAAATTATTTGAGATCCGTTTTTAACTTAGGTACCTTTCCTAGTGAGAGGGAAATACTTATTCCATTTAAAAAACTAGGTATACAGAGTAATACCTACTTAGATTTAAAATTATATTTGGTTACATTCGTTTTTATTTTAATTAACCGACTTAAAAATCTTATAATATTGTCAGAATTGCAATTTTATTTATTTATTTAGGTATATACACTTTATTGTAAACCAAAGACATATTAACACAGACAGGATATAAATCGTATTTTATAATATACAATGGGCGGTCTTATCGCAACCAGCGATCTCTTCCAGGCAACCTTGGGATGGACTTGAATAGATTGAACAGAAATGGGGTTTTTGTATGTGTTAGTCTTCCACAGACTGCGACCAGCTTCTAAAAATATTATTTGTGCCAAATTTCATACGTGTATGTACCTATATGTAGGTATGTTTGTTTGTAAGGTTGTCCGTGCATATTTCTAAAACTAAGTCGGATTGCAAAAATTCTTTGTTAAGCTAGGTATAGTCCAACATAATTATGGAACAGTGGAAGTTTCATCAAAATCAGTTCAGTAGTTTTTGCGAAAGATTTTTTTTTTTTTAGTTTGTATCAGTCACTAGGAAAACGTAGATATGGTTGGAGTAGTACCTACAGAAAATAAATAAATGTCATTATAAATTATAACACATGTCATTAATTTCGTTGAAAAATTACAACTTAGATCACAGAAATGGAGAAAATTAAAAAAAGTAAAGTTTGTTTGTTTAGACTGGCCTAAAAGAAAAATTACGACTATGTACCAAGTGAAAACGTTTATTGTAACCGAACTCAAAAAATAATTAGCATATTAACTATAGTCTTTTTTTTAAGATAAAGCTTTTTTTCCCCCGCTTTTACATATTATTTAAATTAATTAAAACTTTGAAGCCGGTTAATTTTTTTTAAATACAGATTACCAAGACGGTAAATTAGTTCCTAAAACGTAACTAGATGGCGTTGACCAGCTTCCTGAATCGCGCTATGGTTTCGTTACCGCGGTTTGATATAGTCCCACAGCGTTATTCTCGAACTAATCCAAACTCCGAGTACGTTAACAATCAACATAACGTAACATTTTTTTGTAAACACGTTCTAAACCGTTTCGGTCTAGGAACGTTTATCTACTCATTAAAATGAATCTCTTAGAACCCCCAGGGGAACGGCACGACATCACGCGTGAATGGCTAGACAAACTGCGCTAATTATTTATTGGTAGTTGGTAGTGTTTGTAAGGTTCTTATAAAAGAAAAAACTATCAAAGTTGCGCGGAACATTAGACAATTTAAGAAAACTTACGACCATAAACTTTTCTAATCATAATTTAAAAAAAATAACTGGTAGGTACCGGAAACGGCTTTGAGAGGTTGCCAGTATAACAGCAGATATTATCCAAAACAGTGAATTAGTATAGTTTTGTTATGGTGTTGACCTCCATGTAAAGTTGTCAGTGGTGGTGCTCTAATATTTGCACATTTCGACTGGCGATATAAGGCACGTGATGATAGCTAATAGCTACTTTGTAGTTAAATCCAGCGCAACACACACGGCAATGTCGTGTCGTCTTAGACAGTCTTCAGTTTCGCAGTATTTAGCACTGGCACTGGCGTACGCACCTCACCTACCTATAACTCATTACTCAACACTAAATGCTGATGAAACTGACGTATAATCGCACACCAGTCTTCTAAAATTATATTTTTTTTATTTTGATAGGCTTACGCTTAATCGCCAGTTCGCCTGATGTTAAGCGACACTGTGACCGAAGATGGAGCGCGCTCAGTGTTGGGCAAAATTTAGTTTGATTGATGACTAAGATTAAATTATTTAATCATGACTAATGAGTAATGACTAAAAAATTTCAATCATGTGTCGTGATTGGTGATTGATTAGTGTTAGTATTAGTTATTTAGTCGTGACTAAAATTCTCATAACTAATTCAATATTTAAAACTAAGCTGTTACAAATCAACACTCCATGAATGTTGATTAGTTATTTACAGGTTTTATCACTTCTGTCTTTACAAAATAAAACACAAGATTTACTACAGAATCAGTTTGAGTAGACTGGGCTGTGGAATCATTATTTTCACTCCCACAGTCTGAATTAAAATAAAAAAATCGTCATTTTTATGTTGTGCGCTTGTTTTTAACCCCCGACGCAAAAACGACGGGGTGTTATAAGTTTGACGTGTCTGTGTGTGTGTGTGTGTGTGTGTGTCTGTCTGTGGCATCGTAGCTCCCGAATGGATGAACCGATTTTGATTGATTTTTTTGTTTGAAAGGTGAATAAGTCGGGAGTGTTCTTAGCTATGTTTGATGAAAATCGGTCCAAGATGGCCGCCGCCACAAGATGGCGGTTTACATATTTTTTCACAACTCCCACAATATTGGTATCAAATGAAAGGGTCTGACTAGTAGAATACTATACACTACAGTCCGTTTTTTTGGACTTGTCTTTTTTGGTAAACAAACCCTTCCCGATGCGAAAATCACAAGTTTTTCTTTAATCACGCACTTGATGTATGAAACGATTTTATTAACACTTACATTATACACATACACTTTAAATTACACCAAAAACTGCTTCGAAATCACTATAAAAGTCTATTATTTTTAATAAAAACGAAATTTTAAGTAATTAGATTTTCACAGAATAAAATAATCATGACAATTTGACATTTCAAAACTCTAGATTATCTACGAATTTTAGGGGATGTGACAAAATAATGAATGATTTTGATTTATGTGAATGAGCAAAAAATCCAAAAAGTCCTTATCTTCACAAAAATAATTATTATTGTGTACAATATTATCCATAGCATTTTTTTGCTATTTAGCATACTACGTTTTTAATTATGAACCCTGTGTTGACATCAAAATATTAAATATTACAAATGGAATTAACAAGAATTAGAATTAAGAACAATAATAGTTGTAGCTAGGAATTTTGTCTAGAAGGGGCAGACATTCCGATGCGGACCACAGTGACGACGTTGTTCCCGAGGTGAACGGCGTAGAAATTAGTGGTGGTTGAAGTCTCAAGGCCAAGAAGTACCGCTCCAGGACCCGACGGCTTGCATGGCAAAGAGTGGGTCCCGACCTTGGCGGCTCTCGGGCCTCGATTGAGGTAGTTCCTTAGCGCACGAGGGGCCAATTCCACTCTGATGGAAAACGGGGAAGCAGATCCTCTTTGCAAAGCCGGGACGCCCTGCAGATTCTCCGTAGGCATTCCGATCCTAGTGCTGCTCGTCAATGTGGGCAAGCTAATTGAAAGTCCTTGTGGACTGCCTTGTCGGGCACCTCGTGGGGGTGGGTTTACTCTATCGGGTTCAATGATACTGCATCAGATGCACCGAACCAGAGGTTCATAATACATGTGTGTCGGAATCTGATGACTCTTCAGAGCCATCAGATTCTGACAAGTCGTGTATTTTAGAGGAACTACTAATAAATTAATGTTTTGCAGATGTCGTTTTATTTCATCATATTCACTTCACACATTCACTTCATATTTAAAATTAAAAAACAAATCAGTACTCGTCAAGGTGAGAATCATTCAGTCTTGGCTAAGAGTATTTAGTTCAGTCATTCATTCATGATTTCCCAACATTATCTAACCACTATCAATTATCTCTGGTTACTAGGACGCCATATTTGTTTACCAAAAAAGACAAGTTAACTGGGATAGACTGTATGAAAAATTTCAAATCCAAGATGGCCGCCTCCACGAAATGGTGAATTATTATTTTTTTCACTACTCCCTCAATAAAGGTATCAAATGAAAGGGCTTGACTAGTAGAATACTATACACTATGATATAAGATATCTAATAGCTATGAAATAATTGTACAAAAGTTGAATAACTAAACGAAGAAAATACCTAATTAAAACGCAAGAAAATAAAAGAAATTAAACAAAATAACTAAGGAGTCCCTACAAAAAGTGTGAAATAACAAATTAAATTAAAAATTTAAAAAAACCCCCGACACAAAAATAAACCTGAATCCCTATAAAAAGAAAAAAATAATCTTGAAATTATAAAATTTCAAGATTATTTTTTTCTTTTTATAGGGATTCAGGTTTATTTTTGTGTCGGGGGTTTTTTTAAATTTTTAATTTAATTTTGTTTTGGCTGTTTGATTGTTGTACCTCGTTTGAATCTTCTTGCGCGATTTCTAGGTAAATTGCAAATCTGAACAAATTAGTACACCTTTTATGTTCGGTAGGATTAATGCAGGGAAACCATTTATTTTTTAAATATTTGAATAGTATTTTTCTGTTAAATTTTTTACATGTTTTATTTATTTTGATTTGATTTATTGTATTGATTTCTGAAGCTTACGCGAATATCAGACATTTGAAATAAAACAACTTTACGGATTATATCGCGTTATATTAGTTGATTTATTGTGTTTTTATAACACGTTTGTATAAATAAAATCATTACTTATTTACTTTAACTTTTTACAGTAGTAGGTACCTAGTACTAATCTTATCTTATCTTACATATAATAAGAATGTAAGTGAGCCGTGTCTGTACATTGCTTATATTTACAAAAAAACTAATTTGGGGGACTCAGAATCGGTAACACAATCCATTTCTATTATTTTTGGAACTTTTGTCTGTCTGTTTGTCTGTCGGTTTGTCTGTATGTTTGACCGCGCATCAAATGATAACTACTGAAGAGATTTGGAGGAAGTGGGCAGGAATTCAGAGCCTGTTTCTTGGATTAACATTTAGGCTATTTTAAATTCAAATCGGTTCTCTCTATCAAAAGTTATTAACATTTTAATTATTGAAAGCGTAGAATTTGAACAATAACCACTGAAGCAAATTTCCTTTTTAAGTATTTCCGTACTAGACTAGCACGGGTCAAACATTATAACAGAATCAAGAAATAAAACTAAAAAAATACACTCACAGGTACTAAATAAGATAAAACAAGAAAATAAAGCAGATCAATCAGAAACCATTATTGTGACCAGGAATTAATTATTAGTACAGTTATTCTAACTCTACTTATACAGGGAATCACGGGACATACATAGGATTTATCCAGCGAGCACAAGCCGGTGTAAAAACTAAATATTTGAGTAGGTTAAAGAAGTAAACAAAAAATGACAACTTATTTTCTAGCGGACTAACACGACATCGTTATTACCGCAATGAAATTTGGTTCGATAACAGGTGTCATTTTGAGTTGACAATTTTGACAATATTATTTTTTTCTTTTATAGCATCCAGCCATATAGTAACTCATTTTATAATTTGAAACCTCCATAGTGTAGATACAGTGCGCACACTTTTTTTTTAGAGAAACTAACGAGTTTCCATCTAATCGAATAATTAAATACATAAATAAATATAACATACCATCACGCCTGTATTCCCCGAAGGGTTAGGCAGAGGCGTACTAATGTACACCCACAGTTCGCCGGTATGTTTAGGTCCCATGTAATAGGGGGCGAGCCTATTGCCATTAACCAGGCACAAATTCCTAACTCCGAGCTGCTACTGGGAATTTCATAGAAAAACCCAATAACACTTTGCTCGACCTGGGAATCGAACCCAGGACCTCTAGCGTAGCAGTCGCGCTCAGGACCACTTGGCTAATGAGGCAGTTAAATAAATATAATAATAAAAAAAATGCAACGTGCGTTAATCTTTACTGATGCCGAAACAGATATTTGAGATTTTAATCTATGTAGGTATGTCTATTTATATTTCCATGCTTCACGTCAATACAATGTGAACAAATTTTTGAAATTAAGTAATTTATAGATCAGAAATAAGGTATTCAGAAATCAATGGCGCTAAGTGTATTACAAATATGGCCAACCAAATTTTTCGAGGTGGTTAGTTGAAACTTGGACAGGACAACGTCTGTCAGGTCAGCTAATTTAATAAAATAATTATGAACAAAAACAGATTTTATAAAAAATATCTTATTCTCTATCAGTCGACTTAAGGCTCAGTACTTATCAGCTTCGATCAATAAGCTTATCAGTTATAGTTTTATAGATGTGTTCAATTAAACTAAAATGGAGTCCACCAATAGCATTGTTAGTTTTAATAATTTTTTTAGCCATGGTTATTTTTTTATTTATGATTAAATCAATCATGACTAAATTAGTCATGAATAATCAATCAATTGAAAAATGTAGTTGATTGACCCAACACTGAGCGCGCTTGACTAGAAGAAACCGATTCACTCATGATTTAAAGACACCCAGATATTATATCTATCGGGGAAGACCCGCTCGGGAAGCGCATTCCACATTTCCGCGGTAACCCTCCTTCCGCCATAATCGGATAAAAAGTTTTAATAAGTATTTACCTAAATACTTACTTAATTATTAATATTGTACGATTCCCAACAAATAATACTTTTACAAATGGCGTAATAAAAGTAAATGTTAATTGAAGACATTTAATACTGTTAAGCGTAATTATTTACAATGTTATAACACCGACACAAAGCAATGCTGTAAATGGAGTTCCTTGCACCAGTCAATAATCGTCACCGTAACGTATTGCGAAAAAATAATCCCAAGGCCCATCCAAAAGCTCTAATTATATTTTTTTATCAGACTAGCAACAAGACTACGTAAGTCCTTCATTAGCAATACATGATGTCATTTCCTCCTTGTAAATTAAATAGCATAAACTGTAAAATTTCCTAAAATCTCCCATGACTTTTTTTACCGAGCACCGCTGCAGTTTCAAGGCATTTCTCTTTCATCCCAGATGACTGTGAGGCATCATACATAGTAATTGATGATTGCAAATAAACAAAATGGTATTTAAAACAGCGGCTGAAAACTAAGCAAGCATTTGTAGAAAATCCTTACATAAAATAAAGCCCCCTGCCGCGTCTGTTTGTCTCTGCGATGATAAACTCAAAACAACTGAACGCATCATCATGCGGTTTTCACCAATATACAGTGATTCATGAGGAAGATTTCAAGCTATTAAACATCACGCTACGACCCTTAGGAACGGGACAACGCGGGTGAAACCGCGGGCGAAAAGCTAACGATTATTCCCGGAATAACGTTAAATTATCACTAATATAAAAAAAAACCTGTATTAGTTGTACAATGCTACCTGTATGTCCCAGATCTTGCGAATTTGTTTTTTTTTTCTAGAATATAACAAACTTGTGAGAGCTCTTGGGTAGGTAATGTCTATACGACCGCAGAGCTTCAGAAATGCCACTATTATTTTGCAGTCCAGCTATAGATTAAACTAAATGCTTAAATTGTAACACTGGAAGTATATCTGTGATTATTATCCATACGTACTTGTCATATTAAATTAAGTCTATATTTACTGAAACATTAATTTTAATTATGTAGATTCTATAGTACTGTTTACTGATACCATTTCAGTTTCAAGTTATTATACTAAACAATTCTTTTTTATTCTATCCTCTACTTACAGTGTTAAAACTTTAAAGGAAGCATGATAGGTAAGTTATATTAACATGATTGTTTTAATATGATTACTGCACTTTGAATATTGTTTATTACTGCATACCTCTTATATTCTGTATACTTGACTAGAATAAATTAGAATGGAAAGGTAACTAGATATTTCTAGAATCTACCAATTCTCTGAGGACCCCAACTTTTACTATCTACATCTATCTATACCTCAAGTAAAATACTGTTTCAATTGTCTTTTCTAGACAATGAATTGTTTTTTATCTATGCTCAGGTTTTTAAATATACCTACTACTTGCTTAGCCTAGCAATGGGCTCTTTGTTTATAAGTCACTAATAACAAGTATGTAACGACTAATATACCCACAACAAAAATAGGATACTTACACTTACGCTCTTTGGGTGTTAGCTGTAGTTATACACTGTATTGTCTCATTTTGCAGTCAATATTATAAGACAGTTGATCAAAAGCAACAAAACATGTATAATGTGTACAATGGTTCCTACTAACTCTGGATTTAGGTGCTTTTTAGTGTAAAGTGGTGTGAGATCTATGGAGCTCAGCAGAGGAACCTCTGGCCTGAGCCATCATATTCTCTATTCTATTGGTAGTCTCCCTAACCATAGAGAACTCAGACAGGTCTGGCAGGTCAAGAACAATGTGAGCAGAGAGACGTTTGTAAACTGAATTAGAATCTTTTTTATTTCTCCTAGCTTCCTCATATTTTAACTGTTGTTTTAAAAATATTGACTGCTTCAACATTTCTTGAATGTTCTTGAAACTGGTAGCGGCACCATCCATTGACTTCACAGCACTGGAATGTAAAATTTATAAGTTATTTAGTTGCTTTATGTATATAATAAAACGACTTTTTACAGATATGATTGTTTACAGTGGATACTCAATTAACTGGACTAATTGATGGGGTAAGGCATTATAATCGAAAATCCTGATAATCCAATGTAAAGGGAAGCTGTTATTGTACCTATCTATTATATTATATGTAAAAATAGCAAAAACAAATCACCATTGTCATACCCCATGTGGGTATGGGTTAGAATACTGTTTCTCACTGCCACTTAGATAGGCATCTTGTATGAGGCGAGAAAATATCACACATAATATTAACTGTAAAGTGGATTTATTTCAATGTTTAAACAAGGCCCATACACACAAGCATGCTTGACTTGCAGAATTTTTGGCAGGAATGATACTTGACATGTCTGACTGAGTCTAAAGTGCCCCATTCTATTGGTTTATAGACCAATAGGATGGGGGATGATTGATGAGACAGACATATTATTGGTTCATTGGTGAGCAATAAATTTTATACTGATGTTTAAGTTTTTTTTATTTTTTATTATTATTATTATCTTGCGATCAACCCTATTGGCTATAAACAGATGTGATGGTGGTAGTCCTTGCGAAGGGTGCTACTCCCAGTGGAGTACAGCCCTTTTATTTGTGTAGTCAGTCTATATGCTGACTATCCTGGTCAAAGATGTCTCGTCTCTTATGATGTTTAAGTAGGTAAGTAAAATGTTAATAAAGAGGGACATACTTCACTTTGTAGCCCTGTGAAGAACTATCTTAATTACTGTTTTATTTGTTACTAGCTTCTGCCCGCGACTTCATCTGCGTGGACTTCAAATAAAAAGTAGCCCATGTGTTATTCCAGACTTTAACCTATCTCTGTGCCAAATTTTATCCAGATCCATTCAGCCGTTTTGGCGTGAAAGAGTAATAAACATCCATCCCTCCATCCTCACAAACTTTCGCATTTATAATATTAGTAGGATTTAATATTCTTAATATGGACACACCTGAGAGCATATTCAACATCATAGCACCTTCCTTGTAGCTCATGTTGCAGTTTCGTCACCTCGACTCGTCGCTCAACCATCGGCGGCAAGGCCTTCCTTACATGCTCCTGGAGCCTATACAGAGCTAGTGATGGTTCATTCGCTACTATATGCATGTTCTCCGATATCCGTTCCGCAGCTACAATGAAAAGGTTGTTATAAAAAAATTGCGGCTTCTTGAGTTCGGTCAAAAAAACATCCACCTAAGCATGTTTGAAGTTAGTCGTTCCGGGCGATCTCGTCTTTTTATACAAAAATTTCGGTATTATGGATAATAATCACGAATGCGAAACATTTACATCCATTACAGCGTATTACTAATTGAAAAAACTGAAAAGGTCAGAGTCGGGTCAATAAAGCAAGTGGTTAACAGTGGTTTTACAGTGGTATAAAACCATTTGCTTGCCCTTTTTCAGTTTCTCAAAAAAAGACGAATGTTTCGACAGACCTGTACAGTACAAACCTTTTCTCGACTTAGATTCTAATTCAAGGTCCCCTTGGTAAACAAATGACATGATATTTTTTATTTTATACCAGGATAAAATAAAAAATATCATGTCATTTGTTTAACTTTTCATCCTTTAATAAAGCACTGAGTATTATTTCATAAGTAAATACCTAAATTCTTTAAAAATAAACAACAAATCTTTAACTTTTCATTATTTCATTATATTGACATTTGTCAATCATTGTCAAGTCAATGTCAAATAAAAAACTGACACTTGATACTGATAGTCAGTCTGAATAAAATTTTGGTCACCTTATCATCACTGATAGTCTGTTATTGTATTCAAATCAAATTCAAATCTGCTTTCACTAAGTATATAGGATGGTAGGATGTTACGGATGTTACCAATATAAAACCCTGTAGCTGTAGGTAATAAATTAGACTGACAACTTGACAAGAAATCAACAAACAAGTAGCGAATGCTTTGACTATCTAAGATAGTCAAAGAGCGAATGTGATGTCATGTCGGTCCCACAAAACAATAAATTACGTCTATTTAGGACTGTAAAGTCATGTAAAACTTTCGGCATTATACAATTATCTCATTTTTTTTTTCTTATGGCAAGTTTGCCGATGACGACGTCGACAATCAATTCAGCATTTCAGCCAATTATGAAGTGAAATGAAAAAACGCAAGAATATAAATACTTAAATCAATATAAAGAAGGAATGATATTAGTGCTCAGTGTGGGTAGATTCTAAAGTTTAATTTTGTTTGCTACGAATGAAGATCACAAGTATTTTGGGGGAGAGATAGGTCAAAAGATATGAGAAGTTAATTGGGAGGGGGACTTTTTACTTCGGGAGGAGACTGTAGGGGTCAAGCGATGGAATATTGTTTGGGCAAACAAAAAAAAGATACAAAGAACCCTAGTATACCTTATCTTACTCCATTATCCTAAACGGCTTTGTGGGGCCTTGTTATAAAAATGTAATTTTTAAAATTTTAAATAAAGAAGATACATACATACATACAAAGGTTTGCCGATGACGACAATTCAGCCGCATACGAAGTGAAATGGAAAAACGTGTGTGTGAACATTAAATCCTCAGATTAAGTATAATAAAATCTGAGATTAAATCATTATAGAATGATGTTAGAGCTCAGTGAGGGTAGATTCTAAAGAAAGTGTAGTGTTGTTGCTACGAATGAAGATCATTAATTTTTAGAGATCACAGTGACCTGCCTTACTCGCTGTCACTAGTGTCACTGCAGCTTGACATTGACATTTGACAATGATTGCAAATGCAAACAAACCAGCCTGAGAAACCGGCTTACGGGCTTACCTATTTTATATTTATACCGGCCAAGTCTCAGGCTCGCTCAATTATATATTGTAATTTGTAGTCTTTGCTCAGGCTTGAAGCCAAAGAGTTTAATAAATAGTTGTACGGCCGAGCAGTAAGCACCAACAATGAATTGGAATTCCTACTCTCCTACTCCTACTAACTAATTTTTACGAAAAATATTTAAACAACAAAGCAATTTTATTATATAAATTACGGAGTACGTTTTAAATACCTACATAAATCGAATTGTGGTGCGAAGTCTATTTGCACCACTCTTGATAATTAATTAAATATAATTACATATTCCTTGATAAGTATTTTCCTTATCTTGTGTTATCGTCGTGTATTTTCATAATTTATTATCTACCAAAGTCCCTGTACTGTACCAGTCCATAATAATTATTATCAACAGAACAACAAGCGTATGCTGTATTTTTCGTGTATTGTGGGTACCTTCCATTGAGCTGTATTATTCTCCATAATACACCATAATACCGTCATAGTATTTCATAAAATTTAATTTCGCCTTACCTGAATAAGTTAATTTTGAATATTTCATAAAGTTGTTGTACGTTTTCGAGATGATTTCTAAATACGGTTTCACCAAAAAGGTGTGTGCAAAGTGATAGCATTGATGTTTTTGTTGTTGTACATTAATAAAAAATTCTGTACTGAACTGAGTCTATATTTATGTTTGTCCAAATGCTTTACATTATAATAGTTAAATGGTAAGTGGCTTTGGTGTTAATTGTGAAGTTAGTTGCTTGATGTGCTTCTCTTAAAAGCAATTAAACTAATTTTATAAATTTTTCAGGAAAGTAGATTATTTGATAACACATTGGGAATTTTGATGAACATATTTTTCCCTATCAAAATGTTGCTCAGAGTTTATTCCTTGTGCATTTTAATGGTGGATATTGCATGGGTTCTGTTTAATGCTGTCTGTGCAGTGCTACAAGCATTCTATGAACTGATTAGACCACCACCATTAAAATCAGTCCGACTAGAAACAGCACTGGTAAGAAAATTCTGCTATCTTAATCATTAACACTGGATTATATTTTAAGCTCTTAGATAACGGTTATTAAATGACTGGTATTACTTAATATCACTTTCTTTCATTATGTCATTATTGTTAGGAAAATATCCTTATTAGATAGCAATAATTACAGTATGAAACCATTATTTTAGGCAACGGTAAAATATGTATGTATATTTTATAACCAATCCACATCAGTACTACAGGAAACATGTACTTCACACATTTCTAGGTAATTGGCTCCGGACGAGGAGTAGGCCGTGAACTTGCCATACAGCTTGCTAATCTCGGTGCAATAGTCCTCTGTGTGGACAAAAATGCCACTTCTAATGAGGACACTGTTGAATACATTAAAATGAAAGGTGGATCGGCTGTAAGCTATACATGTGATGTCACCAAGAGAGATAATGTCCAGATCTTAGCTACTCAGTTGAAGAAAGATCTTGGGTTTGTCAGTATGTTATTCTACAGTTGTGGAATACCAAGCCCAAGGTCCTTACTCACGCAGCCTCCGCAAGATATTCATGATACATTGGATCTTACACTAACATCATATTTTTGGGTATGTATTTATAGGTAAAAACATTATGCATTATTGAAATATTTGGACTATGCTTGCAGTTTGTTTTCTTTATTATAACTAGTGCCTTTTTAATAATTGATTTCAAAGCATCATAATTATTACATTTATAGACAACAGTAATCTTTTGTATTTGATCATCAGAATTCAAATGCCACTAACGGAACTAAATTAAAAAACACATATTATAATATTTATAAGAATAAAAAAAAATGTGTTAGTAGACTTAAAAGCTTTTCTTGCCCATTTCAGCTCATTGACCACTTCTTGCCTGATATGAAAACTAAGAACCATGGTCATATAGTGGCCTTGACCTCGGTAGCTGGCCTTAGCTACATTAAGGACCAAATGCCACTTAGTGTTGCTCAGTTTGCTGTCCAGGGCCTAGCAGAATCACTGACAGAAGACCTTAGAATGAATAAAATTGATGGAGTACATGTCACACTCACACATATTTACCCATTCATAGTCAGTGATGAAAGTGCAGATATAAGATTACGGTATGTATAAACTAGTTTTAAAAGTAACAAAAGTGGTTTACTTTGATTATTTTTCTTAGAATATAGATTATTAATATCATTTTATGTAACTGCATTAATAGTCTAGTGGTCTTATGCACGATAGCTACGCTTGAGATTCTGGATTCGATTACCAGGTGTAGTGAAATGTTATTGTTTTTCTATGGGATTCTCAGTAGCAACTTGGAGTGGCAATAGGCTTGCTGTTCTCTAGATGTTTAGGTCCCACATACCCCCCATTGATTGGACTTATTAATATTCCGGTGACCTGTAGGTGAATATCATTACACCTCTGCCTAAACCTTTGGGGAATATGGGCGTGATGCGCCCTCGCGCTTTGTCTTTGTGTTGCGGAAAATAGCCCACTATACCATATACCATATGGGCGTGATGGTATGTTGTACTTGTAAGTATAGGCAGGGGTAGTCTCGTGATATGACCATTGGACTGCCAGGTCGTAGGTCTAAAATTCGAGTCCAACGCATGCACCTCTGACTTTTTGTTATCATGTGCATATTAATAAATAATTATCTCTTGGAAAACATAGTGAGAAAACCTGCATGTCTGAGAGATTTATGCTTCTGTGACAGCCTGCATACAATTTTGCTGGTGGTCACTGTTATAACGTTATATTATAATGTTATGAAACGGAAACAGTGAAGGTGTGTTGCTCCTTTATTTGAAGGGAGGGTCATATACATATTAATCTATGGGAAGGGTTCTCCGATGTGGGTGTTTTGCGCGCTACAGAATTAGCTTCGTCGTGTTTCCTATGTCACGCCATAGATGTCACTAAAAATTTTTAGCAGTTCTTGTTCAATGTGATTGCTCATCATTTTTTTAACGCAGAGCTTGAATTGCCCTTAAAAATGTAATACCTAATAAAACTTAATCCAAATAATATTGTTTCAAATTATTATTGTGTTATTGTTGGGATTGCGATTTCGTCTACTACTACTTCCCTGGAAATAAACGACCGGCGACGACGACGTTTGTGTTGGAAATTTAATAACATTTATGTATTTTATTTATAGGATACCGAGTTACTTCGGCACAATTACACCAAGAGAAGCAGCACATTCAATCCTCGAGAGCGTACGGCGTAATTATTTTGAAGCATCAGTACCGAAGCATCTACTGTACCTAGGGCACCTTTTGCGCGTCTTGCCTCGAAAGGCGACAGTCCTTATCAGGGATCTATTAGATACCGGGGTGGACTTTGCATGAAAAATTTTGTAATCCTATTTTTATCAATTTATTATGGCTTATTGATAGACGTTATTTTTCTTTCTAGACGCTATTTAATATTCGCAATGAGCATAAGTACTAATTTATGTAGGTAACTAATAAAATAATAAAGCTTTTTTTATATTAAACATAATGTTGCTTTTCTGTAAAGTAACCTCTATCTAAGTACCTACCTACTCTTGCAATTATGATGATGAGCTTCGATGATTGTTTCTCGCAAATTCTACAAATTGCGTAAAACTACATTGTAATTTGAATTTGGAAACCTCATATTTATAAGTAATGTGAGTAAGTATTTTAAAATATCTAATGGCGCATGATATATTTTACTAATGATCTTGTGGTTTAGAATCTTTACTTGTGTAATCTGGTTAGACAAACGAAAAACTAATTTCTGGCCATCACGAAGCTAATACTTATGTAGGTAGGTACCAAATTTGAAAACAATGATGTATCTTTGTAAGGTTCCTATTTTAATTTAGTTTCTAAATCATTATGTATTAATGCATTTATTTTTTAATATGTTAATCATGTTCTATAGTACTTATAATATTCATTGTGATTATCGTTATAAAATGGATTTGCTCAATTAAAATATTAAGATTAAATATATTTTATTAAGTATAAGCAAACGAAATTATAAGGATGGAGAACTAGATAAGTACCTACGTTCTGCGTCAGGTTTATAAACAATATTCCTAGGCTTATGGGTAAAGCAGAGTTAACAGGGATTGTACATTTAAATGCATTTTATTAAATTAATATAGGTAAGTACACGTCTTTTCTTAAACATTGTGTTATTTGATATATTTAGCACACAACCTACATATAGGCTACTAGTAGTAGCCTATATGTAGGTAAATATATACTACATAGGAGTAGTAGCCTACTACTCCTATGTAGTAACTAACTACAATAATAAACAAAATAACGACAAAGTTCCTACGTCAATTTGTGTTTTGAAATAGCATAGATACATTCCTTTGTATTTATTAGATGACTAAAGTGAAAATGTTATTTCAAAATAAGCGATAACGTATGTTATATACCTACTAGCCTCTGCCCGCGGCTTCGCTCACTTGAAGCTCAAAATCCAACGACCAACAGTGATGATCTTTTCTTTGTATGGGTGAAGCTGTATCTCAGGTTCCGTTTAATTATTTGAGATAAGAAGTATAACAGTTTTTAATTTGTAACACATACTTTCTAACAGTGATAACAATATTTAGAATCTATTCAGTAGTTTTTGCGCCAACCCGTAACAAACAGACAATAATTTTAAAAATCGCATTTTTGGGTTCGGAGACGTTTATATACCCTAACCCACTTGTTTTTTTTTATATCTTCAATGTACAGACAGCTTTTTACAATTTTATAATAGTAGAGACTTACAGTTTGACTATTGTCGCCTTACCAAAAGTACCAAAATATTTTCGAACGGGCAACACCAACCTCTTATGTCATGATATTTGCATTGTGGCGCCATCTTAGACATTTTTTCGTTTTCGCAACTTGTTTCTGTGATTTGCGTTTGAGAAAAACAAAAAAACTCGGCAATTATTAAATTGTGCGTTGTGCAGTTGTTTTTAAGTGGAACTCTTGATTGATATCGACTTATAAACGAGAGAAGATTTGAGTGCTCGGTGTGGCGACACATCGTTAGGTAAGTCTTGCTTGAATTGTATCGTAGACTGACACCAACAGCCGATCGATATTAGAAAACTTATGTTTTATTCGATAAATTGGTCACTAGTAATAATATTCCAGTAGCTGTATCTATAATCGACATTATTACAGTAATGAAAGATAGTGATCCATTTATTGTTTGTGTTGGAACGACTACTTTCTAAAAGCCTATTTATTGTACCAACGCAAGAAAGAGCTGCGTGAACATAATTAAATTCAAATAAGAGAGAAGAAACTCTTTTCTCTATACTTTCCTTCACCAAATTACCTTTTCTTTACCATCTTAATTAAATACATTCAAATATGAAGGTAGAAAACTAAAAAGTTACCTTTCATGACATAGGCTGCTTAGTACCCGCTTGAATCTTCACCATTTTAAATTCGACCACTTCAATCTCTTAAAGATATTTCAGTTATTTAGTAGTGTCAGGGTTGTCATCCTTTTCTTCAAATCTTTTCAGTGTCTACATCAAACAGATGTGGAAGCAGGAACCTGCTTACATATTTCACCAAATAAATAAACATATTACAGTCAGGGAGTGACTCTCTGACCAAGTCACCTTAGAATATACCAATTTGTGTCTGTCACAGTCTTTGGCAGAAGCAAAGACAATTTAGTAGATCAAAACCCAACACTTGAAATTGAATAAAGGGAATTGTCAAAATAAATGTTCTTGCTACTAAACTATGGATGTTACACAACTATAATTATTCATATAATTTTGGTGCAGTTTAATAAGTTTCACTTTTCAACCTTCAAGATCCAATGTTTTAGAGAAACCTTCATAAGTATGTACTCATTATTCTATGTATACACTGTATTTAGAGACGTAGGAAGATATGAGTATGTTTATTTAAAAAATGAAAATTATAGTACCTCAATATTCTCTTAGTCACAAGCGCTGCTGCATAGTGTTGGGTTTGATAAGTGTTATTGGTTTTTTCATAGCATCAAAGCCTCATTAGATAAGTGGTCCTGAACGCGACTGCTACGCTAGTGGTCCTGGGTTCGATTCCCAGGTCAAGCAAAGTGTAATTGGGTTTTTCTATGAAATTCCCAGTAGCAGCTCGGAGTTAGGAATTTGTGACCGGTTAATGGCAATAGGCTCGCCCTCTATTACATGGGACCTAAACATACCGGCGAACTGTGGGTGTACATTAGTACGCCTCTGCCTAACCCTTCGGGGAATACAGGCGTGATGGTATGTTATGTTATGTTATCAAAGTTCAGAGATTGGATTTTTGCATGATTAATGGCCTAAACTCACATGGTATCTAAAAAGTATATTTTATTGTGAACTGTGCTTAATTCAGCAACACCTGTAATTACCCCCAGAGACCAAAACAAAATATTTTGTATTATGTCTATAATATGGGACATATTGAGAGTTAAACACTAATTAATTTTAATATTAAGATTATTCTGTTATAGGTAGGTATATCTATCTATACATTACACTTATTGAAAATTTACAATTGATTTTACCTAGTTGCTAGCCAGTTGGCTAGCAACTAACTTGTTACAATCAACTATGATAAACTGCAGATTCCCTATGTCGAAACATAGTCTTTTCATGTAGTACCTATCTGTAGTTTTATAAAATATGCTTATTGTGTTGTTCATTATTTATTGATTCATGCTGACACTGAAACATAGCATTATGGCTCCTAATTTTAAATTCTCAAAATAGTACTTTGTTCTCATAGTGCAGAATGGTTACTTTTATTTAAAACTAGCTTCTGGCCGCGGCTTCGCCCCCGTGGAATTCGGTCTGTCGTCACATCCCACGGGAACGGGATAAAAAGTTTCCTATGTCCGTCTCCTGGTTCTAAGCTACCTCTTCACCAATTTTCAGCCAAATCGGTTCAGCCATTCTTAAGTTATAAATAGTGTAACTAAAACGACTTTCTTTTATATATATAAAGATAAGTAGGTAACATTATGATATGAAAAGCTATCTACTGGAAAGAGAGACTGTATTAAGGACCTATCTGTGTACCTAATCTATTAAAGTATGTAATACAACTGCTTAACAATTCAGACATTGATATCAGATAATTTTAACGACGTTTATCGACGCTGAATGACGTAATTTTTTGGCGCATTCATTTTAGTTTTTTTGTGATTAATTGCTTCTTAATGACATAAAGCATTAGGGGCGCGTAATTCATTGTTAATTTGATCTTTGCCCGGGCTCGCGAATTTGATCTTATTTATCGAAAAATGAATAAACGAGTCATTTGGCGTCATTCGATTTATTCGACCCATCGTTCCATGACTACATTAAAAATATATATATAAGAGACTGATGGAATGATTTTCTACTGAATAGTCCAATTTGGAACACTGAGCTCGTATGTTTAAAAGGTTTTATAGATAGATATGTGATGCACAAATAAAGAAACCCATGTCCAAAGCCGAACCACTTTACGAGCCTTAGATTGATACTGTATCTAGCTTAGGAAAAAAATGGATCCATGATTCATAATCAATGGGACATACGATTCCCTTTGCGCCGACCATACGGCAAGGAAAGTTCGGCTGACGTCATACCCTGCTTCTAGAAACGCGGCTAGATGAGTGAGGCCCTGTTGGCGAACGATTCTTAACGATTTCACTACTGCAAAGAATAGCAATTTTGATCACTTAGTTGTTATCTTCATAATGTTCGAAATCTTTAATCAGTTCTGTCAAATGATCTCCTGGAAAGGGGGGAAAGTAAGTGGATACTTAGCGGCATTGTAAGTTTTTAGTAAGTTGAATGTTGATGGGTCTCCTCGATTTAGTTATTACACATGACTGTGATAGCGATTAGTTGACATCAATCCAATTAATTCTATCTTATGGATCATTCATTAGTGAGCGAGTCTTTCAAACGCAAAGGGGCTACAGTCAGGACACATAAGTACAACACCTACAACCAGCTCTACCTACCTTTTAAGAAATTTCCTGTATTATTATTATCAACGTCACGAAAACCTTTTCAGCATGGTGTTCGATACACCTTTTGCATTACCTAGCAAGCTACTCTTCTATAGAACACGTGTGAAACATCACCAATGAGGTGAAGGCCGTGGCCGCCGTACCAAAGTCACCTCGCGCAAAGCCCCCCGGTTCCTCGAATGTCATTAAAATTCTTTTCACAGCGTATCAGTGTAATTTGTTGGATGTTAGGGTTATATCTCCATGGGCCGCCCCTATCAGGCCTTTTTGCTCAGTACCTGTTACTTTATTGTGGCCAGTACTTTTTATACCATTTTAATTTGTGTTTTGATTAAGGTTTTAAATTAAATTAATTGATTATATCTTCGCTGGGGTTCGAATGTGTATCGTGAGAATGATTTGATATTGGTAATGGTCTCGTGTTCAGATACCGGGAAATGTTACTTTTGAAATTAACTAATCCTTTTTTAATAAACAGTTTATTATTTTTGGTAAAAATCTATATTCGTTCCTTAGACGTCCCTCTAGTTAATTTTTGCAACATCCATACGTAAGGTTAAGTTAAAAAGGTACCTACGTGCGCAGGTGCTCAACCTGCCGAGATCGTTTTCCAAACTGCGGTTTTTCCACAGTTAAATTTGAATAAACCATTATTCTACCCCAACTCTTATTGGACGCCTGCTTTCTTTACTGTAAATCCGCCTTTACAAGTTTTCAGGATCCGTTCCAGGTACCTACCTCTTTATTGAGTTTATGTTCAACGAAGCCAGTAGCAATCTCTGTTTGTTTTCATTAACTTTTAAAGAAAACCACCTTTCTGTATTTTATAGTTCATCATGTAATAGTATAATTATTTATACAAAAGTGAATATAAAATACCGAATACAAAAAGATTTAGTTTTTACAGATTAAAAACGTTTTAATTTGTATAGGTACTTTGTTAATTTCTCACCTGTCTAAATAATTTAAACTTTAAAAATCATCAGTGAGATTAATTCGGCGATACTTCGTTATGGAGACTATGACCTCAAGATCTTGGTACCTAAAAGTTTTAATCGAAACGAGGCTATAACTAAGTAGGTACCTTACGAAAAAATTTAATGCTTTTTTATTTTGGTAATATTATATCGTTCGTGTCTGTATGTTCTAGTTTTTTGCTATCATCACGCTAGCGAGGCGTAGCAACAAAAAATATTGATATTGAAAACCTTTTAATTTATCAGTCGTACATCGCTGCTTACTTGCAACGGTAAATTATAAATTTCAACTGACTGTAATGAAGCAAGTTTACTTACCAGTACAAGTATTATTACCCGACTGCACTAGAAGGAGGGTTATGTTTTTCGAGTGTATGTACCTATATTTCTTTGGCAGCTTAGCTAGCAGCTTAGCTTTAATTTAAATTCTAAACGAAGGGTTTAAGCATGAGAGGCATCGTTAGATTTGTCTTAATTATGTGAGTGACACTGGGTACCTATACCTATGTATAGAAAACTAGAAGATTTAAAATAAGGATTTTAATTAACTATTTACAATGAAATGTAGTTTATATACAAAACTAGTGGCCAGCCCGAGGTTTCACCCACACCCAAAAAAATCCTTTCTTAGTGCACACGTATGCCACCTGGAACTACCAGTCCGATTGAAAAAAAAAATGTTTGCATTTGATATCCTAATTCTAGAGGAAGGTTATATAATATAAGCTTTACATCAGGCTACGACTCGTAGGAGCAGGGCAAATTGAGTGAAACGGTGCGGCTCTCCTAGTCTCTAATAATATTACAATTTCTTCCGTTTACTTACACCAGTTCAGTTGGTACCATTTTAGCCAGCATTTCATTTATAAAAACTTATTTAATCCAAGCTAGTAATATTCACAAGCTGATTAAAATTACAAGTTGAAAGGAAAGTTTTTAATTTATTATCCAAACGTTAAAGTAGAGGCAGTACATTAGAGCGACTGACCTGGATCGCGAGGCGACATTGTTTTATCTGTGGAACGCACCTCGCTGCTGTAATTAAAACCTCGGTTTAGTCTCCGGTTCACTCATCAACAGAGTAAATAAACATGGTCACTTGTAACTTAGTGGGCGGGCGGCGGATTTAGTTGGTCTACGGATATCTTCTAGTTCTACTGTAATAATATTGTATTACCGACCCACCTTGGCAATATCGTGTGTAGCATAATTTCATCACACAGGAATACGTTATTGTTACACACGTAGAAGGAAATTAATCATACCCACATAACACGTCTGTATTGATCGTAGGGTGAGGCAAAGGTGTACATGGTACATCCACAGTTCGCCAGTGTTTCCTCATCATCGGCCTATAGTAGTCCACTTAACATTTCACGGCACGTTTGTCGCACCTAGTAGTAGTGGTTGAACGATCGGCTTCTACGCTACGTGTTCTGGGTTCTCCGCACGGAAAAAATATTTGTATGACCTATACACGTAGTTGTTCCGGGCCTGGGTGTTTGTGTATGTGACAGGAGAAAATTCTAGTCTATGGCAGTTTATTCTAAAAAAATGCTAAAATTAAAAATGCTGGACGTAGGCCTGCTCCAATGTGCGCCATGTCACCCTGCCTTCGGCTTGTCGCATCCAGCTTCCGCTCCCTTCGCAAAACATCACCCTTGCCAGTGTTTAGAACAAGGAAAAACACGATAACATTTTTCTCGACCTGGGAATCGAACCCAGGACCTTTAGCGCAGTAGCTGATCTCACTACCACATTACATAGACAATGCAGAACAAATTTAATGTTCTGCGTAGCACCATTGACTTTACAAATTAAATCAATGCGTAGCACGTTATCATTGAAATTGGTTAATGAACGATTACAGTGCAACGTAATAAGCTTTATTACATACGTTATGACAGGTCAATGAATAGATTGTTGCGACATAATTTGTTGATGAATTGATATATTTATTTATTAATTACACTAGCTTAATTTTTATTTGTCCCCAGGGGAGAGACACATAATTTCTTGTAGATTTGTTGAGGATAATCAGAATTGCTGTAGGACTTCAGAATTTTAAGTATTTCTTTGAGGACAGCATATTTTTACAGACATAACTAAAACATCCTTTAATTATTTTTTTAAAAAACAAATGTTATGTAATCGAATACCGACTACGAACGGAATCTAACTGTTAAGGCACTGAGTAACGAGGCAGATGTTTCTTTCATTCCAATTATAATCAAAGTTCTTTTATAGATTTCTCGGCAGCAGAAGCATCTTATTTCTCGTCTAACAGACGATAAATAAGATGCTTCTGATACTCAATAAAAACATTAAGCTGCGTGTAATCAAGTTAATAAACTAGTAATTTTGTTTATAAAAACCTCCATTGTGCCTTTGCTCCCCTTTGAAGTTTTCTTTTGTAATAGATACAAAGTGTTTCTAATTCAGACGCCATGAGCTGGAAGATTGTTCGTTTGATTAATTTTCAAACGTCTCGGGGATTCGGGGAGCGACTTATGTCAGGCATTTTATTTTGTGTCAAAATAATTTGATGTTGTACGCTCAAGAGTAATAATATGACATACATTCATGAATGCGTGGAGGTATCTAAGTACACTTAGAATGCTAAAAGGTCAAATGACGGAGAGACTGCCTCATTAGCCAAGTGGTCCTGAGCGCGACTGCTACGCTAGAAGTCCTGGGTTCGATTCCCAGGTCGAGCAAAGTGTTATTGGGTTTTTCTAAGAAATCGGAGTTAGGAATTTGTGCCCGGTTAATGGAAATAGGCTCGCCCCCTATTACATGGGCCCTAAACATACCGGCGAACTGTGGGTGTACATTAGTACGCCTCTGCCTAACCCTTCGGGGAATACAGGCCTGGTGGTATGTTATGTTATGAGAGAGAGAGAGAGAGAAAATCGCGAAATTTACAATACAGTCAAATTCAATAAGTTTTGCAAGTGTTTTATATGTAGGTACCAGACTAGATTCGATTACTTTAAAGCGCCGAATGGATAATTTAAGGTCACGAATTCGATAATAGAAATTATGGGACATATTTTGAGCATTAACAACAACAATATTTCACAATATCACCCCACAGCCTCTTGTAATCTTTTACTCGTAAATTAATTAAGTTAGCTCATAATATTACCTGAATTCTTCATCTCCCGCAGCGTTCTGTGAATTTAATCCAAGGTTTTGTAATTTATTAGTCTGTTCATTTAGAAATTTTAGCTACAAAGGCTTATTACCCTTTATTTAAATAAAAACTAAGAACAAAGAAAATACCTAGTTTTAAATGATCTGGGTTATTACCGTTTCATTAAAAGGTTAGGGCTAGTCGGTACCGTTTATCGTGGATAATTAATGAGACCTGTCATTGTCAGGCAGAGACTGTTGAAGTTTCGGACAATGTAAAACTGTTGACGTCATATGTTGTTGTTGTTAATGAAGTGAACAACCACAAAACTACACCATGACTGCCGAAAATGGATCCCTGCAAAGTTTTATTACGCAACTTTAATTACAAGCACATGACTCGCAGAACTACACAAGGGCTTCATACGAGAGAAAAGTTCCTAACATATCTGCGTCTAACCTGTCCATCATACAAGCCTTTACTGGAACCCTTGGAACGATACGAACCTCCTCACATACTCATAATAGTATGCGATCGTTTGTTTAGAACATTCTGAGTTTCTGACCCATCTAATCTCCACGTCCCAATTTGCAGGACCCACGGTTAACGTGCCACAGTAATAAATTGTTTTGGGAAGCATCCCCAAGATTAATAGTTCTGAAGCTCTTGACGCGTGCTAAGTGAAAGCCGCTTTTAAGTTCTCTGCTAAATTAAACGTGAATTTTCGACGGTCATTGTATAAAAGCAGATTTTGTTGGCGGTTTATTGTGGCTTGGCTTCGTGTATTCACGAATTCAGTCGCGAACTTATTGAAATTTGTTATTCGATTCCTAGATAACTAACTTTCGAACAGTTTTGAGAAGGAATTGGAATTTATTTTTTCTGATTTAAGTGTAGCTACTGTCAAAACTGTTAGTAATGAGAAGATATTATCGTGCCATCTTGTACTTATAGTCATAATGTTTCTTATGAAGCATCAGAATTCATTGTAATGTCGTTTGAACAGCAACAGAAATTACTCAGGCCACATTGTAACGACGTTAAAAGCTTTTATGTTTTCCGGACAACGGCTTCTGAACGGAACTCTTCGCATAAATTATCAACGTTGCTCGCAGTCTTGTGTAAGATAAGCGCGTTGAATAGATGAAGCATATTAATGGCATAAATAATATTGTTATGTTTATTTTTTCAGAATCGATTCTTTAAAAATACTTGAATTGCAGCAAAATAACATCCGTGTTTGTCTTTGTAGATTCTTGTCAGTTTTTTAAATTTTTAATCATGTTTCACTGTTTTTGAATACTATAAAGAATAAATAACTATATTATGTAGATATTTTTCAAATCAAGTAGGTAGGTATAATTAAGTACTCACACACAGCTACACTTCATGCTATACATTTACCTGAATAAGCTGATTTCTCATTATCTTGGCTTTTGGTAAAACCGTACCTATTCAAAATAACATTGACGTGCTGAAAAAATCGCAATATATTGTACCACCCACAGGGTAGGTACTGCAAACCAGAAACTGAATATAACTCTATTATCAATAAAAGAGTTATATTCTGATCCGTTTCCGGTGGTGTATAGATAATGGTAGATGGTGGCGTATATGGTGTATAGATAAGTCAAAAGATCAATCTTTTGACTTATCCTATACACCATATTATCATCTTTTGTCATATATGTAGATCTTTTGACAAAATAAAATTAAAATATCTTTTTAGCGCCCTAGTAATTAATGCATCTTTCAGCATGATTACAAAAGGACTCTTTGAATACAGGACTTTAATACTTTGATGAAACGATCTAAGAAGAAGCTCTGAAAAAGAGATTTAACTATTTATTAGAGTTTATGCATGGAGTTCATAATATTCTTTATATTCCAGAAAAGCCCCATTTGCATTAATTTTAATATTCTTTTAAAAATAAACTTTATTACTATTGCTATTGCTTTATATCTTATCCTTACAAGGGCAGGACCAGGAACTGCGATTCCGTTTACAATGGATATTTTTTATTTCTGTAGGTATACAAGAAGCAATTTATTAGCTTTCTCTGAACGCTTATTAAGGCTGAAAGCTAGGAAGGATTATAACGAGGTTCCAGCCCGAGTAAAGCGACAATATTTCACGCACATTTTCGCGTAAGGCTGTTAATTTTTATACTTTAAGCCTTATCGCCGATACAAAAGAAATTAACAACTTACCGTATAAAAAAGGTGTACGCTCGATTTACAAATCCTCGCTGTTACGAGAAAGGCGTATTGAAAGCTTGAGCGTCAACAAGCGCGTTCTATGCTAACTTCCTATTAAATTTTATTACAAAAAAGTGTTTGGCACTTATGGAAAATTGATTTTCAGGGCAATTTCCACTTTGATACCAAATTCTGTTTGCTTGGGTTTGGATAGGAAATAACAATCTTAAAACAGTATTTTTTATTATTGTTGGAATTGTGGTCTGAAGAATCAAGAATCTGTGTAAATAGCGAAATGAAAAACAGTAAAAATTGTACGATGGTTGCTATTTTTGAACTTCAAGTTGTAACAGCGATTCAAACCTCAAATATCTTTTTTTGTCAACATTACATTATAAAACCTAAACACAAAGTATTCTTGACCAAGTAGGTTTTACAACATCCGCCCTTAATGGGAACAAAAAAAATAAAGTAGTAATGCTAAACAAAATAGAAGACTAAAACATTACTACCAGACTAAACAGAAATACAAAACATAAACCGACGAAAAATAAATAAATAGAAAATTATTCTACCTATTTATCCCTAAACCCATATTAAAAACGCACCTTAGATGAGCTATACGCCTTAAGGGCTTGGTTAATACATCGGCTGTCATTTTATCCGTAGGTATAAACTTTATATCTATAAGACCCTCAGTAACCTTTTCACGAATAAAATGAAATCTCGTATCAATGTGTTTGGTCCTATTGTGGTGGATTGGATTGAGCACAAGTTTCTGTGCACTTTGACTATCATTGTATAGCAACACACTATCAGCAAAACCAGTAATGTCACACACTAACCGTCTTAGGAAAATAGCCTCCTTTGCAGCACTAGTCAAGGACATATACTCAGCTTCTGTAGACGATAAGGCTACCGTCGGCTGCTTCTTACACTCCCAGCTAATAGGTCCACCTGCTAGCGTGAAGTAGTAACCCGTGTATGACCGACGGTCATGTACACAGTTCGCCCAGTCAGCATCCGTGTATCCACACAGACATCCACCGACTTTCCTGTAAGTAATACAGTAATCCATAGTACCTTTTAGATACTGTAACACCCTTTTAGCGGCCAACCAATGCCTTTTATCATAACAGTTATTAAACTGACTTAAATAGCTTGTGGCATAAGCTATATCGGGTCTCGTATTAACAGCTAGGTACATGAGACATCCTATCAAGTTTTGGTAAGGATATTCACCAAGAGATGTTGGATTAGCTTTCTCCAACTTGTTATTCTCCAAAGGTGTACACATCTCCTTGCAATCTCGCATATTAAACCGCTCCAATACCGCCTGAATATAGGTCTTCTGACTGACCACGATTTTATCGTCAACACGGTTAATATTTAAGCCTAAACAATACGACAATGTACCCAAATCTTTTAGTGAGAAAAAATTTTTCAAGTCTTTTTTGACAGCGTCGAATGAACTTTTTTCTTTGTAAAAGACAATTAGATCGTCGTCATAGACTGCAAGTATTATGGTTTCATTACTAAACTTTTTCAAGTAAACACATGATTCCGCAGATGTTCGTGCAAAGTCCATTTTCGAAAGAGTTTGATGCAATTTGAAATACCAGGCTCGAGCTGCCTGCTTCAAACCATAAATGGATTTTCTGAGCAAACAGACTTTACCTTCTGCCCCGTGCTCAGCAAATCCCTCAGGCTGTTGCATGTACACCGTCTCCTCTAAGTCTCCGTTGAGGAATGCGGTATCTACATCCATGTGTTGAATCTTCAAATCCATTTCTGCCGCCAAAGCTATAAGAGTACGCAGAGATGAATTTCGAACCACAGGGGCAAAAGTCTCATTATAGTCAGTCCCCCAAACTTGACTAAAACCTTTTGCAACTAGTCGCGCCTTATACTTGACTATTGCACCGTTCGCGTCCCTCTTTATCTTGAACACACATCTTTATTTTTATTTGGTTTATCCACTAATGTCCATGTCTGCTTATTCAATAAGGCATCATACTCATTCTTCATAGCGGAGATCCAGTTATCTTTATCATCGCTTTTAATAGCTTCACGATAACTTTTCGGATCATCACACAACAATTCAACACCGAGAGTGCCGTATGAATAAAAATCAGGAGGTTTACGAACTCGTTCTGGATATCTTCTCTCAGGACATACATCACTGGGTTCATCTGAAGGAACAAGGTACAAATCACTTTGTTCACCCGAGTGTAGAAACTCCGTGTCACCAACACCACCAGCTTCATTAGACACGTCCACAAAATCGTCAACTTGCTCTACCTCCATCTCCACACCTTCTGAAGTAGGTGAAGAAGTAGTAGTAGAAGCAGATGAGATAGAAATCTCCTGTGGCGAAGTGGTATCTAAAGAAGTCTTTGAAAAAAGATCAATGACATTGGGGCTCACAACAACTTCAGGCTGAACAGGTTTATCCTTCAATCCTGAAAAAATATTTTCAAAGAACGTAATATCCCGTGACTTAATCAACCTCCGAGGGTTTTCCGCGCTACGGAAATAATAACTCTTTGGATCGTCTGAATATCCAACGAAGATATGTTCAGAAGCTTTCATGTCTAGCTTAGTTCTCTGGCATGAAGGCACGTGAACTAAAGCTCGGCAACCAAATATCCTTAAATGAGACAGATCAGGTTTACTACCACACCACATTTCATATGGCGTCTTACCATCAAGTGCACGATGAGGTGACCTATTCTTTAAATAAACACTAGTCTCAACAGCATCCTGCCAAAAAGCTTTCGACAGAGAGCTCTGTGCTAGCAAGGAACGGGCCTTCTCTACAATACTACGATTACAACGTTCACTTACCCCATTTTGTTGAGGGCTGTATGGTACAGACGTTTCATGTCGAATCCCTTGAGCCTGCAAATAGTCTGTCAACTCCTTGTTGACATACTCGGTACCATTGTCTGACCGAAGAGTTCGAATCTTAGAGCCAGTCTGTCTCTCAACAAGTGCTTGGAAAGCGCAAAAAGACTTCTGAACTTCTGTCTTAGATGACATACAATAAAGGGATATAGAACGTGTATAGTCATCTACAAAAATAATAAAATATTTATTACCTTTAAAAGATTCAGTGGTCAGGGGACCACAAACGTCCGTATGGACCAATTCTAATGGTGACGAAGCCTTCTTATACTTTATCCTTTTGAAAGGCTTTCGGGCCTGCTTACCCTCTACACAAGGTATGCATGGTTCTTTGTCAACCTCAGTATACTCCACACCAACAGCTAGACCTTTTCTGAGTAGATCCATACCAACACGGCAGAGATGTCCTAGACGCTTATGCCAAAGCTGAAACTGGGACAAATTAGTGTGAACATTGTAGGCTAAAACGCTTTGCGGCTTTACTGTACAATCTAAAGTGTACAATCCACCACAAATAGTGCCATGTAAAACAGGACCTTTTATAAAAGAAACATCATTAGAATTATAAAAATTACACCCATTCTTATCAAAAACAATCGAGAAACCTTTTTCTACTGCCTTTTTGACTGAGAGTAAATTACAATCTAGGTCAGGAACATGTACAACATTAAAAATCTTCTTGAAATCGGTTTTCGTGTCAATCGCAACATCTCCTAAACCCACAGCCGACAAACTTTTACCATTTGCGACAGTTATCTTCCCATCACAGTGTCGATAACTATTAAACCATTCAGCATGTGGTGTCATGTGAGTTGACGCACCAGAGTCGATAATCCACTTCTCAGATAACTGAACATTAGGTGCGGACAAAGCCAGTTCCGTGACATTATCCAAAGCCAATTCCGTCACTTGATTCGTCATATTCCCTGTACTAGAAGCAATCAGTCCCTTATCTTCAGAACAACTTTCTGTAGAGCAACGCGCCTTTGCCTTTTTCTCCTTCTTTTTGAGAGGACAATTAGGACTAATGTGCCCAGGCTTCTTACACCGAAAGCAAATAACCTGTTTTGTATGCAACGCAGCCACATCATCTTTAGTCGTCTTCGTCATTTCGCTCAACAACTTAGTCCTCACTAAATCTGTTGTGACTTCAACGCTCCCATTCTCAAGCGCCATTATCAAGGGCTCGTATCGGGACGTCAGACCTCCCAATATAATAGCTGCTAAAGAACTATCTTCTATGGTTTTGCCAATATCGGCCAGGTCTAGTGCTGTTGTAGTTATTGCCGTTAAGTAAGCTTCTAAATCAGAAAAGTCAGATAAGGAGTACCTGTACAACTTGCGTTCCAACGACAATTTACGACCCAAACTTCGATCCTCGTAGGATTTCATAAGAGCATCCCACGCTTCCTTTGCGGTCTTAGCTGGTCGAACAATTGAAATAGCAGCGCCATCCACAGTAAGGCATATCTTGGAAAGAGCCTTTTCTTCCTTCCGTACATCGTCGGACGTCTTATTCCCTTCGACAACTACTCCGTTTACGGTTTCCCACAATCCTTCATGGATTAACAACATTCGCATTTTAAATTTCCACACAGTGTATCCTTCTCTATTACAAAGTGTCGGAATACCATTTATGGACATACCCGAAACTGCAGACAACATGTTAACTAGGTACAATTTCACCACCAATCTTCTTTTAAATTTGATCGTAGATAAAATAAATAGAGCTTCGTGCTGATAACGTGTTGGAATTGTGGTCTGAAGAATCAAGAATCTGTGTAAATAGCGAAATGAAAAACAGTAAAAATTGTACGATGGTTGCTATTTTTGAACTTCAAGTTGTAACAGCGATTCAAACCTCAAATATCTTTTTTTGTCAACATTACATTATAAAACCTAAACACAAAGTATTCTTGACCAAGTAGGTTTTACAACAATTATGTACTTCTTGCTTTACCTCACTGTTTTCTAGATTGTAGTCTGATTTCAGAAGCAATAGTAGAGTTTGGTTTTGACAAAAACAAAGGGATTTGCTAAAACAAAGATTCAAATAAATCAGTTTTTGAAACCGTTTTTGTCGGACTGCTGGACTAACGAACGCTTTGACAGGATTGTTTGAAGCCCCAATTAATTGAAATTGAAAAGCAAAGTAAATTGTTATAACGTTTCATTCTTGGCAGTAAGCCCAAATCACAGCATTTACGTGGATTTCATTTACACTACGAATTTTAAACATAATAAAATAAGTAGGATGTTTTTTTGGCATTAAATGTGACATGTATGTTCCTATACCCAAATATAATAATCCATCACAGTGTAAGAAAATACAATGCCTTTAGAATAATAATATATTATGAACAACGTCAATTTGGTCTTATGATAACGAGAAATATTATTCAGTATCCTTATTTGCATTTATACCGACGGTATCAAACAAATGTCTTGTTTATTACCGTGTACTCGAGCCGAATACTGATCGTTTTGCATACGAGTAGGTATATATTCATAGGGATGTGATCACGTATCTCATGTTCCTAATGGTTAGAACATTGTTTCACTCGGAGGAAATAAACTGGCGCCACTGTCGTTAGTGGTTGTGTAGTAGGTTACGAACGAGACAAAGTGTAATTTGAACTCTGGAAAACTAGTAGTACTACGAGTCTAAAACTAAATTGTTTCCTTTTTCAATGAAATAAAAAGGGAAATTTATTCACTGGAGGGTTTTCTTGTCTCGTCGAGAAGGGAATGATAGTAGTGATAATTTCTAAGATTTGAACTTATCTTTCCAAGATATATCTTGGTAAGTAAGTAAATTCTGTAATTTTGCATCTTCTACAGGTATCTCATTTTCGCCGATTTGCAACGGCATTAAAAATGGATCTGACAGATAATCTTTAAGAATACAATTCCTACGTTTTTTGTGGGTTTCCATTAACCCGCCAACAATAAGACACGCTTTTGCTACAATGTCAAGGCTGACCTGTCACGCACAGTTCCTTCGGAGAATGCTTAATCCAAACGAGAAAGTTTGTTTCTCTAATGTACCTGAGATACCTATTAGATAAGTTTAATAGGCCTGTATCTGACGTCATAAGTAGGTACCCATTTTAAGAGGTTTTTTGGCCAAGGATGTGTATGTAAACAGTTTTGTTTCGTACTCTGGTGTATTAGTAGGTAATCGATTTCTGAAGGTGTCCGTGAAAGTTGCAAGATTTCTATAGAAGTGGATGAATTACACGTTAAATTTATTATAATTGAGTTTATTCAACTGCCTCAGTAGCCAAGTGGTCCCGAGCGCGACTGCCATGCTTGAGGTCCTGGGTTCGATTCCCAGGTCGAGCAAAGTGTTATTGGGTTTTTCTATGAAATTCCCAGTAGCAGCTCGGAGTTAGGAATTTGTGCCCGGTTAATGGCAATAGGCTCGCCCCCTATTACATGATACCTAAACATACCGGCGAACTGTGGGTGTACATTAGTACGCCTCTGCCTAACCCTTCGGGGAATACAGGCGTGATGGTATGTTATTCAACCTCTGGTACATTATCCTGAATGATGATATCTTTTCTTCCATTTTTATTCCTGTTTTCATCAAATAGCTATGTATTTTGATACTTTCATTGAATAATGATCTGCGTACTATTAAAATGAAGTGATACCTATTACTTCGTAGGCCATTTGTTAGTCTTGAAAAACCCCTGGCGAGGGATCAATGTTTATTAATATGCGTGGTGGTGTCAATGTCCTTCAACATGCAGCTCTGTATAACAACAACGACACTCAGTAATCCCTTAAAACTTCCTCAGTAATCCCTGAAAAAAATTCCTAAAACTTCTTTATCTAATTTGCGTCATTTCAGTACTTTTATAGGTATGTACTACAAATTTTGTAGTCGCTTACGCTTACTTAGTTGGGAATTTGGGATTTCCATTCCCGAATTGGTCTGTAAGTTTAAAATTTTCACTGTTCGTTCAATGTTACAATTAAGGTGGTCACTTCCGTCCTCAATACTGTTGGTTGGTTATGGGTTCAATTCTCATTTAAGACAAGTATTTGCGCGATTCACATTGTCATTCGTGAATACAGGCCTTGTTCCCTTTGAAGTATTTTCAAACTAATAATTAATAACTTCAACATTGAGTATACCTTATTTATTTGAAATCTACAGGCTGGTTATGTAGCTATGTATATTAAATTTAATTTGGAAGAATCACGAACGGTTATCAACTGTCATTGTGCTTGCCGCCCTCTAGACAACCTCAACGTTCAAATATACGTATATACTTGTAAGACCGTCACGTGTTTGTAGTTTTGGTTGTGTCTAAAGCAACAATGAAAATGTATGAAGAGGCAGATTCCTGGAAAAGCAGTAAGTAGGCGGTACTTATTCCATTTGAAATAATAAATAAGAAATCTATACGTACTCGGTTTTAAAATGAAAAATATTTTATTCTTCAGGGCCACATTCGTAGGTAAACTGCACAGTTCAAATAGCCAAAACTTGTCTTAATATATTTTTTTTATAAAAAGCTTACTAGCAATGCGGGTCGCACATTACTAGTATTCTTGTTAACTCCTCGTGCTAAGCTAGATTGCTTGTGTTACGAGTGGGTTCACGTCGGTAGTGCAATGGGTGGGGTTCGAACCGGCAACCACATGATCGCAAGTCCGACGCCCTAGCCATTAGGCTACCGACGCTTAAAAAAATAGCCACACCAAGTGTCAAAGTACTAATTACTTATTATTAGAACATCCTAAACAAGGATAAATATTTAAAAAAATAAAAATTATTATTTTCACCATTTGTGAAATGGGTGGGTCAATAGGTGAACCCTGTACCCAGTACTGGTGTACTGGGTACAGGGTTCACCTATTGATATTGTGTTATTCATCAATAATATCTAAATACCTAAAGAATTTACATTTACAAAATTGGATTATGATCATATAAATAGTAATAAACTTAAACTAGTAAACTTAACACAATATATTTGTAGGGTAGGACAGAAACTGTGGGGTGTATGATAGATGGGTGTTTTAACAAATATATTTTTCCCCTCTGAAGGGCTGGGCTTATTCCTCTCATTTCGACCGCCTAACTCGTATTAATCATTCTTTCTTGAGTGCGAAACCCTGTCGTTCTTAAGTGAGAGGTGAGCAGGACAGCACAGCCACTGTTAGCTCTGAATCTAATACAGATACTTAAACAGTAACTTGGTAACATAGATACTAATGAGCGTGAGTGGGAACTGACGTGATATGTGCACATTTCCGTGTCGGAAATTAACGCATTTCAATCAAAATTCAATTAAAATTTCTATGAGTACAGGCATTCTTTGGATATTAGACACCTATTGTTGAGTCTATAAGTAAAAATAAAATATTCAAAATTGCTTGTTCTGTATTCAAAAAAGTAATCATAAAAGCAAAGTTACTCACCCGAAAATGACGATTTATTAATGAAGAATGAGACAATGAGCATATCAATATTTGTATTAACATCATTTCCTAAAACTAAACAATCGGTAATGCTATTAATCTTCAATCGCCGTTTCAATAATCGAATACAGCTTTTACTAAACAGCGATTCAGTTCTGCAGAGCGCTTTGCATCTGACGCCGCACGCTATACGAAGATTTACTGAATACATTGAATGCCTCCCCGTCTCTATTGTGTCACGACTACGTAGGATTACTCTCATTTTATATTCGATAAACTGCAAAATATTCGAATCGAATGCGCGATCCAATTGCTCGCGAATAATTTTTAAATGTAATGAAAGGTTCGATTGATTGATGGCGCCCGCCACATTGGAATAGTATTGACAACAAAATATAATTGCAAATATCATTAATTTTATTTTGTTAGTGTTGATAAAGGCTAGGGTAGGTTAAACAGTTCCCTTGAGTTATTATATTATTATGTTTATAATGATTTTATGTTAATGTGATTAAATAAATAAATAAATAAAATCCACACATTCAAAACATAGATATAGGTAATCTACATCAATTATGAACTTAAAGATCATTGTGAACTATGCATGCATTTGAATTGAATTGAAATTCGACTTGTAGGTAGGTAGCTAGAATTTCGTAAATCGAATGTATAGGGTAGATGCACTATGAATAAAAAGTGGGGGTACAAAGATAGGTGACAGTGACAGGGGAAAACAGTTCATGCTCCATTTGCCAGGAGCTCGATAGCATCCGCTTAGTGCATTTTCTCAAATAGGCAGCTAACTTACGACGCTTTCGAGTTTATGTTCCCACACTGAGTTACTAAACTTGCCAATGTGTAAGCTCAGAGGTCGATAGATTCTCGAAGTTAAGGTTATCAGCAGCCTCTCCTACCGTAGAAGGCCATGATGAGATGAGATTCCCTGATGAAAAGAATTTCGTCGTCTATGGCGCAAAAATCGACCTTTATCTGTGTATTAAAAATTGTTGTGGTTTTGATGATTATATTTTAACAATGTCAGCTTTGTGTATGTAAGGTGAAGTTCATTTAATATCTTGTCTTGCAAGCTGAATAGTTTCATGAAGGATTTTCAGTATCAATTTTGTAAATAGATATAACTATAAGATATTTGATACGTCCTCATTAATGTTGCCAAACGCGTTATGTGTAATGGGGCTTAATGAATTCCTTTATGTTCTATAAACAAAGCTAAGACGGAGCGGAATAATTATTATATCAGGAAAACATGAACAGAGTTCTATGTAACCGTGGGTAGGGAGCCTACCTAATAAGTTACCATTTTTTCTGCAGAATAAAATTGACTGACAGGTACCTGTGTCAAAATTAAACATGCCGCGAAACAATGTCGCGATAATGTTTGTTAACTATTTTCTCATAGATAAGCTCCGTAATCCTTCAAATGATAAAAATACTATCAAATAACAGATCAATTTTCTGCCACACCTAATTAATTTTACAGCCCAAAACACTTTACTCAGACAAAACAATATCAACGTAACTCATCCGAAAAATCTTGATAGGTATACGTCGCGTAGTCAGAACAATATTTCACAGTGAACTTCGCGGTAAGTAACGTATTACCTTCACTTTCAAACTTTACTAGAAATTAAAGAGCACATTGTTTACTGAAACTGTTTCTGCTTAGTTAGGGGAGAGTTCGTAGACTAGTAAAATATATGGAGTCGCTGAGCTAAGAGTGTACGAGCAAGTTGGGCTGAAACTTTTGTTAGGGTTGTGATGGAAAAAATAATTAAAACGACGAGCAGGAGGTATGTAATGTGCTGCTTTATTTGCCTAAGAAGGTGTGAGTTGTGTGGCAGTTTATTATAAAGAACTTTCCAGAAGGTCGAACTAATTATTATTCCACTAATTGTTCCTTGATCGTATTAGGTGAAAGGTAAAAGATGTCATCATGATGTTTCTTTATTAAGTATACATTGATTTCCAATCTGAAACAGATATATCTCATAATTGCACTGCCGCCAGCAGTCAAGTTTCGTTTCGTTCTGCACACCTGATCACTGGCTATATTTATTACTAATACAACAAATAGTATCACTTAGAGGTCGTTCGTTTCAAACAATAGTAACTTTGATATATACCAGAATTAAGATCGAGAAACTAAAGGGGCTTTTACCAAAATACTAAAAACCAGCTACGATAATAATTAGATAAGCAGATGCTGTGGTGCTGGTCTTCTTAAAGCCCTACCCTGTCCCAATTATACTTATTCTTATTGAAAAAAGAGATTCTTATCATCTTTCTAAAAGGACATTCCATGCATAGGATACAGTACCTAGCTACAAAACATCAAACAAGACTAACACCAGTCAGATTAGAGAGTACCTGAAATATATTTCTTCGTTTCTCGTTATAATATCACTTTCTCGGTGATCCGATCACAAAACCATTGTAAAGGAAACCTAACTACTCACGTTACCTCATAATTTTCTTTGAACACACATTTTACTTTCCGTCTATAAAAGTCAGGGCAGAAAATTTCCCGTTTTTAAAGTAGGAAATTTCAAGAAAGTAATTTATTTTTATCGTTATGACCTGCAATAACGGGATTTAAACCAATTTTCTCTGACGACGATACAAATTGCAATTATTATGGAGCGGTAGTTAATTGCCCATTACTTTAGTGATTTTCGTCCTAATGCCGTGTATTTTAAGGAAGAAAATCTAATCTAAATTGGTATTCGGCTGTTCATCGTAGCTTTACACCCGTACTTATCTATCATCATTATTTTGTAAAAGTTAATAACTAAAGAAAATTGAAATATGACCGACGTCGTCCAAATTTATTGTAACGGAAAATAATATTTTTGTCCAACGGAACTGTGTGTAACTCCAATACTTTTCAACTCAACTAACACACGGGCCATTTTCCAAACTACCTACATTCCACACCAAACACAGCTAACAATTACACCTACCCACGCTATTGGAGAGCGTTTAATGCACAATGCGGTAATCCGAATGGGGCCTACTGCGTACCAACAGATATCGAGCTCTTTGAAACTCGATCCTAGAGCTTATAAGCCGCTCATAACCGGAATTAACCGACATTAACTAGTGCATTGAGATTAAGCTTGTAAGCTGAGAGAGATATAGCTGAGTATTTTCTTTCTTTCTTCTTCAGATACAGATTTTACTGACTTTTTTATGTTTGATAAGTCAAAGTTACTTATGTAAGAATCTATGGGGTCTCAAAGTGTATTTTTTTATGGAAGTAGTACAATATTTTATTTTTTAGACCTAAGCATTTTTACAACATAGTATATTTCAAACAGCTTCTCAGATTTTTCAGATACTTGTTCTGAAAAGTGCAAAGAAATCCTTTCTGAGTTTAAAAATAGCAGAGTATTACATTACTCTATTGTACTACTTTACTCTACTATTACTACTGTAATAGTAAATTTATTGTTTTTCAACCATTTTAATATATTTTCCCTGATATATATTATAATGACCTATGAGATAGTCCCAAAGTTTCCAAAGATGCATTCCAAAATGTCCTAGTCTCACAAAGAATAACTAAATAAAAAAAATAAAACAGCTTTAATAGAAAACATACCTCCGAGTGTGATTTACCTCAAGTATTTCCTTTTTGATCGTATCGAGATGATACGATTTTACAGTGGGTTTGCCCCAAGTTTGCCTTAATATCCTCAGAATTGTTTTCGAAGTTGAAGCGTTCATTCGTCATATCATTAAGCAACATAATTACCCAGTACCTATTACCAGATGCAATAGCTGTCTGTTTATTTAACAAGATATTTCCATGTAGACTGAGTTTAATTAAATGCTATGTTTAAATCTTGCTTCGCATGTTGGACACTGAAATATTCAAATTACCATGGAATTCAAAGCCCATACTAGTCCAAAACGTAATAAACTATGCTAAAAGTTTTATGTAATCAGGTTTCATAAAAGTTAGTCTGCATTTACAGCTTCCATTGCCGTGGTACGAGTAGTGTTAAGGGTTTCCGGGAGCTAGAAGCTCTCTCTCTTTGTGCGGTGAGGACTGTTAAAAACGGTTTAAAACCGTACACGAGAATTTATTTATACAGATAGATATATAATATGTGAAACCGAGGTATGGGGAGGCTTTTAAAAGAATTACGATGCACGTATGATGTGTGTTATACAATCTCTAACATAATGGGATGAGTTTTATTACAGAAATGCTTGTGACTTAGTCTACTGAGAAGATGCCATCATAATGCTTAATGGAATATTCCAATTCAATCTTTTGCTTCGAGCAACTAACTGTTAGATGTTGGCAAACCTTATTTATTTATTTTATTTATTTATTTAAGGATCTCCAACAAAGGTTATACACAAATTGTCAAATAATTATATAAGCAAATGCTCAAGTCAGTGTACTCCTTCACTTATAGGAGACCACAGCATGCTTTAAAGAAATAAACTAAACACAAGTACTTAATTTTAACATTGATAACAATCTTAATCCAATGAAGTTACAGAGAGTTAAATGTTGAGCATTAAAGTATTACAATGAGAAAATTTAAATTATACTTACTTAAAATTATAATAATACAGATTTATTATATACTTAATTAACATGAGAGTGAATCTGTCACATATTTTTTATATTTCGACAAGGTATCGCTGATATCTGTAACATCAGCTTTAGAGAGCTTGTTGTACTGCCTACAAAGCCTTGGCATAGCAGCGAAATATCCGAGGTTCGTTTTAGAGCAAGGAATATGAAAAAGGGAATAAGTATTTTTTCTCGGTATACGAGTTGGTATGCTAATTTGAAGATTGCTTAGTAGTTCATTGCAGTAAATGATTCCGTTAAATAATTTATGTAGGAAAATAGCGTCTATCATCTTTCTACGAATGGATAGTGTAGATTTTATGCAATAATGTTTCAATCTTGTGGTGTAGCTTGGGAGTTTTTTGGCTTTGAGATCCTTGTAGCAGAGGTGGTACAGAAAACGTTTCTGAACACTTTCCAGGCGCTTATTATAGACTTCGTAATGTGGGTTCCATATTACAGAATTGTACTCTATAATCGGGCGAACTAAGGTGCTAAATAGTCTTATTTTAGTAGAAGCGTTTTTAAATTCTTTACAGTTTCTTAATACAAAACCCAAAATCCTGAAACCTTTAGATGCAATGTTCAATATGTGTTTGTCAAATTTCAATTTGTCGTCTAATAGGATGCCAAGATCCCTAATTTCCTTAACTAATTTTATTTCAACTCCGTCAATATAATATTTGTTAGGCTTTGGAGTTTTTTGTCGAGAAAAATGTATGTAGTGGCACTTGTTAATATTTAAAAACATATTATTTCTATGGCACCAGTTGTTTAGCCTGTCTACATCTTCTTGCAGCTTTATGAAATCGAATTCATTATGAATTGGCATCATTAATTTTAAGTCATCTGCGAAAAGATAGTACCTCGAATTGTGAAAGCATTCAGAGATATCATTAATAAATATGTTGAAGAGGATAGGGCCCAAATGTGATCCCTGTGGGACTCCTGATGACGCAATATACTTGACAGAGAGAAAACCGTTAATCGCCACTCTAGAATATCTGTCATTTAAGTATGATTCAAACCAATGTAGTAGTTTACCCCCTACACCGAAATTAGATAATTTGTTGGTTAGCAAAGCATGATCTACTTTGTCGAATGCTTTGCTAAAGTCGGTGTAGATTGCGTCAACTGGAGTTCGGTTGTCAAGGTGTTCAGCTAAAGCAGACGTAAAACACATTAGATTAGTAGCTGTGGACCTGTATTTTATGAAGCCATGTTGATAGTCTGAAATTTTATGTTTAAGATACCATGCCAAACGTTCAGTCACAAGTTTTTCAAATATTTTACCGAACGTCACTAATATAGAAATAGGTCTGTAATTAGCTACAAGCTACTTATCACCAGCTTTGTATATTGGGACTACAAGAGCTTCCTTCCAAGCTTCTGGGAAAATACCATCTGATAAGGATCTGTTAAAAACTAATGTTATCTTCCGCTTTATGTTACTTAGTCAAAGTAATGAGAGCAAAACTCTTTCATTTACATTTCAAAGTTTGTTGAGCTTGTCCACCTACATAGTGTTGGGTTAATGATGAAAAAATATATAGGGTAAATACAGAAATTTCACGCTTTCATTGAAAGGATATGTTTAAATGACGTGCAAAATTGGAACTCACAATTTAAATATTAAATACTTTAAAACAGTGGTAGGTGGTTACTGGTTAGTAAAGCACTCCGAAATAGCCGTGCGAAAGTCGACGCTGTCACCTAAAACTTTGCTATAAACATTATAAAGCAATTATCTCTCGCGTTCAGGTCCGTGAAGTTGGGAAAGTATTAATTTTAAATGTAGTAACATTTATCCCTTACTTTTAGCTGATGAGAAAGTTATGGATGCTTGGAGGTTTAAGATTAGTTCAAAACCTGTGTATTACATTAATTTTAAAATATTAGGATTTTTCTATGATTTTCTAGGCGATTATGCGAGGTAAATGATATATTGCGAAAACGAGGCTTTTGGCTCTCAAAGTCTCAAGTCTGCTGTTTTGTGTCAAAATCGTGTCTGCTGTTTAAACTGTTAAACATATTCGTAAAAAATGAATCCGATTTATTTCTAAATACAATTAGATCCTATAGATTGAAAACAGACTGATTTTAAAATCAATTCTATATGATTAAATGGAAGAAGGTACTTACAAGAATAAAGTTTTCAATAGAATAAATTGCTCTAGGGACTCGCAAATCAACCTGTAAAATGTTGCCTTTAAAATATTGTGTTGGCAGCTAGGTGCGTCGTTTTTGTTCACAAATCTAAAATGGAAGTGGGTCAGGGACTGGTGTTTCTCATGTCCACTTTTGAATGTTTTTGGCAATAACATTGTTTTAACTTTGTAATTTTGGTTCAACTGTTCTTTGTTTTACTTTTATGGTAAAATAACTATTTTGAACAATGTGTTATTTAGTGGAATGTCCTAGCAGCGTAATAAAAACTAGATTTTGTCCAAAACAATACTTTAGTACGTTGTTATAAGATAGGTGACAGTCGTAGAAATAGCTGATCACTTATTAACCCACGGGTTCACGTTCTCATAAGGTCACGTTATAATAATGTTTCCTTGCTGGAAATGTTTACAGGATATTGAATACCTACGTAGCCGATCATATTAAAAGCGAAACAATTTCATGTTTCCAGCTACACCCGACTAAAGATGCAATATCCATTTTTTCTACATCCACCCGGATGATATCGAAGCTTTTTTCATTTCATTGTATTTGTTCAACTTTGAATGTATCGATTGCCAACATGAAGTCATAAAAAAGCCCATGGCCCCAAAAGTCACGCGCTGAAAGTTGAAAAAAGTGCTCACAAACTGTGGGAGGCAATTGAAATGCTCTCGTTGGGAATGTTAAACGCCCTCCGCCTGCGAAATAAAGACAATAAACTTTGTGATACTTCAACGGTAGGTCCCTATATTTTGAAAAGTGGTAGGTACTGCCGATGATGTAATAGTTATATTCATAACAGCCAATGTTGCAATGTTGCCTGTCTTTCATTTGTTTAAACCACAGGAATAAATTATGAAAATTTGTCAACTGGAATTTAAAGCATAACTTGAAAAGTCTTGAAAAAACCATTAAAAAATGCAACACATCAACGACATATTAAATGTTTACTACCTAGATTATTCTGTAAAACAATTTTGCGTTCGAAATTGCTGCCGAATTCTGGTGGCATTCTATTCCTATCTTTACTGCGGGACTAAAACATCCGGCTCTTTAGGTCCTTACCGCCCAGATTTCATCTGTGTCCCTATCAAAATTATTACACCAAATAAATGTTGCTATTGGCAAACGGAAATGTTAAACGCTTTGTACTGATATGAAACAAAGTTTTTATATTGTTTGGTCTAAATTGCGCATAAAAGAGGAAAAGCTTTCGATTATAAGCTTTCTGCTGTGTGTGTTATTTTGGGCTATTTAATCAAAATATTAACTGAATCAGTTGCTTTCAGTATTTAGCTAATTGTTTTTCTCACAGAACGTGATTGATTTAAAATATACATACTGTTACTACACTGCAAATACTGTTTGTTTAGATATAAGTAATGCAAGAAACAAGACGCTTGATGGCACTTGTGTATTTAAATGATGCATTTTATTTATTTATGCCACGTGATATAATATAATGCTTCTTCAATAATTATGTGCCTTTTGATATTGATCTCGCTTGGCTTTATATGTTAACGCTTGCTTTCTTTTTCAGATTCCTACCTGTTCCGCTTCGTCAAGTAAATTTCTTCATTGTATGGATGTAAGTGCTTGTTTACTGCTTATACACTTATGATTATTGTTTACGGTCATCTTCTGTAACGTACAAATGAATGTAGTATTGTCTCAATCGTAATGTAACATGGATCTGTATGAAATAGATAACCAAAGTTTGAGCAAAGTAAATAAAAATACTACTCATATCATTCATTATCAGCCTTTAGGCTGATATTTATAGATTTTACGTTGCGTTCTAAAACAAAAGCATCTGATATTAATATTGATTTATATTTATTTTATGGCCTAAAACCTGCAGTATAGAAGACCTCTGCGCTGCCACTGACAACGCATTAGAAGTGGCTAAGTTTTGGGCGAAGAGTATTTAATTGAAAAAAGAAAATCATATCCTCGACACGAAGAAGAAGAAGATTGATTTCAAAGTATCGCGTGCATAGAAGTCCTTACTGTTGGTATTACAACAATTTTCTAGTAATTCTGGAAACAACCCAACCATTAGCCACCATTGACTTCGAAGTGTGGATTTTCGACGATCGTCTATACACTACAAAGCTGTTACAATTTTATTAATAGTATACGAAAAACCAACAGCGTTATAACTTCGTACTTAGAAATAAAAAATGCAGTTGTTAAATCATGTGTGTATGTACGCACAGCACATAGCGAATGCCTATACACACATGATTCTGAAGCCAGAAACGGTACAGGAAAACATTGTGTAGAAATCTGCATGGCTGGCAGATGCTTTTATATTATCCTTGGTGACAGGTGACGTCTACTAACCTGCACTATCCTATAAAGTAAACAGGCCTTATGAGATATCTACACCTAGAAGTGGGACAATGGGTTGATGGTTACATAGGAATTATTCCGCAGAGATATTTTGAAGCCACAATTATCCCCATAAGACCACCAAATCAGAATAAAAAAATAAACGCAAACTTCTTTTGTTTATTTACATTTTATTCCTTATAGCAAGTCATTGTTTCACAGGATCGTGTGACTAATTCCATTTGTCAGGCGAGCTGATGCTATTACCCTCAGTCGATTCCTCACGGCAAAAAAAATACGCCCTCCGAGTATTCCACGTAACGAGTGTTTCAGCATAGTCTTACATTATCTCCTTTCCTTTTGTAATGAGCTCTTTAGGTGTGCACAGGATTTTGGGTCTTTCCAATTTCAGGGGATAATTACTTGCTACTGTGTTTATGTACGAAAGTACCTATTTGTTTTTATTTTGGCTAAAGTAATCATTAGAATAAAAAAATACATTATTGGTATAATCTTAATGTACAAAGCACGGCACATTACAACTTAGCCTAAGGTTGGCAACCCACTTATATAAACGTCTCCGAACCCAAAAATTTGATTTAAAATTTCTTCTGTTTGTTACGGGTTGGCGCAAAAACTGCTGAAATAATAGATTTTAATTTTGTTATCACCCGGTAGAGAGTATATGCTTCAACTTCAACACTGGTGTACTTCTTGTCTCAATTAATTGAACCGATCCCGAAAAACAGCTTGACATCTCTGATTTATATAGACCCATACATAGAAGAGACCATCACTGTTGGTTTTAGATTTAATTGTTTTTGGAATCCATTTCTAATCCTAATATAGCTTCCGGTAAGCGCAGCCGCAGGCGAAAGCGAGTCATAATATAATCTCTTATCAAGGTAACCGATCGAAATTCGGTTCTCTTTAATGTGGTAAACAGTAAGTACCTACTTAGAATAAATTAGCGATGAAAACCTGTTAACGAAAACAGTTTTTCCAATTTATGTGAATAGCTTCAAATGGAATGAGATCCTTTGAACTTTTACATCAGACTGGTCTTGGTAGCTCTTTATTGAATACATTCACGGCTTTTGGTAAGAAATAATTATTTTAACCTATTAAATTCCATCAGAAATCCAATGAGAGATATTGGGTACAAATGGTCCGACGAAAGGAAGAAATCTTTGTAATTTTTAGGTCAGGTGGGGGCGACTTGAATTGGGGTAATTATGTCGCGTGCGTGTCGGCAGCCTTATCTCGGTCTTTAGAATTATTGGAACAAGTCGCAGACGGACACAATGGCCGCTTGACTGAGCAGCCCTTAATTCCGAGTGAAAGGTACAAGCATTTAAACACAAACGATTTTTATAAAAGTAAAATTATTATTTGTAGCTAAGTTAAACAATCAGTACGGTCTTGGAACATTGAATAAGATTCATTGTGAAAATTCTTTGTAGGAAATAATTTTCCACTTATTTCATGCGTAGAGGTCTTCATACAATGCTAACGCATTGTGGCTTGACAAAAAGTGTGATCGATTACAAGGTTTGATAAGACACAAATTATCGGGAAGGAGAAAAGAAAAGTAGAGACCACGAATAGGAGGTACAGAGAGTAACCGTCCCAACTTCTATTTGCGAATACTAAGCAAACCAAGACATGCTAAATGAGAATTTTATTACATTTTTGGGGGAAATATTCCCGCAGAATTCCCCAATGAATTCGTGTCGTTCCCTAATGAAGTTAAGATTAAACTCGCTCGCCACTTGCCCTCTGGGTCGGGAAGGAGTGTCTGCCAAATTTTTGCCCTCCCACAAGCAGGGAAGATTCCCTTCATTATAACCGCCACGTCTTAGCAATTTTAAAGACACCTTTTAAGGGCACTCCAACTTAGTGCTATTTCTTGGTGAAATTGCTTTTGATAGATCCTCCCCATTGTTCAATCTATAGTTAAGTATATCTCTCTTTACCATTTATCAGCCTATTCTTGAGGGCGATTGTCGCCATTCTTTTGTCTCACGTGAAGTAACCTTTATGCTGCTTTCTTTCTTTAGGGTGATGTGATTTATGGATCATTCGCTCCTTTTCCGTTCATAATTTATTTTATATAACGTCCATTTCGCTGGCTGCAGTAGTTAATTGTTTTTATTTTGATCCTATGGGGGCTATAGCACTAACGATAATCTTTGTGATATTTTTAAACTGATTCTACATTACATTATACGTAAATCCTATTGTGGTCGTGGTGAAAGTCACGAATCCTATGTCGAGACCATAGGGAACATGTCGGGAAGGCACACGGTTTTTACGGTTCGAGTGAGCATACATGTATCATGTATATTACGTATCATTTCACCTATTCTTTATATATCAATCTCCTATCTGAGAATAAAAGTCTAAGTACACTGTGACTCAATATCTGGTATATTTTAACATAACATAACATACCATCACGCCTGTATTCCCCGAAGGGTTAGGCAGAGGTGTACTAATGTACACCCACAGTTCGCCAGTATGTTTAGGTCCTATGTAATAGGGGGCGAGCCTATTGCCATTAACCGAGCAGTGCAGGTTGAGGCAGTGCAGCAATGAGGCAGTTTAGCTAATGAGGCAGCTGGTATATTTTAGTCTCTATAATATAAACTCTATTTCCAAAACTATTCGGTACTTACTGTTCTTTCATTTCTTAACATAACCATACGAATGGCTGAAGATTTCGCGGTCCGTCGTATAAAACAAATAAAAGCATAGTATCGGGGCGACCGTGACTCACCCTCGACAGCTGACTTATAGTTACCCCCTCCGATGTAAGTACACCCCACGCATTTCGTTTATACGAACATGCGTACGGGAAAGTATAATTAAACTTAACCTTTTTAATCAAAATATCAATATTCATGAGTGTGTCCTACAAACAGTTTTGTGTTTACAACACTGGATTGCGGTGAAAAGTTGTTTTTGGATATGTATATTGAAAACTTGTATAAGAAACGTTGCATTTATCAAAGATAAATAATAGAAAATTTATCAACTGAAGTTAAATCTGTGCCTTAGAAACATTAGACAGAGCTGAGCATCGGCATTTTGACGTTTATTTTTTAAGTATATTCCTATACAAATATTGCGTAAAAATAAAAAGAACATAGTTTCGAAATTATTTCGACACCTACCATAGATTTTCTTTAAAATACTTACTACCAAAATAAGAAAACCCTTATTATATTATCCCTAAACCTATTATAGTATATATATAATACAGTATATCTTACATACCCATAATGTTGGTACTACCGCATAAGATAACAAAAATAAACATCCATTCTTAAAATTCTCTACAAAAAGCACAACTTACTAGAATTTTCCTAGAACATACTTTTCCAAACATAAAGAAGATAGCGCGACAGGTACGCGAAGACATTACATCTAAAACCCAATTTACTTTAAAATGGCTAGCGAAAATAACTTAGCTCGCTGGAGTAAAAAAACAAGCAAATATGCCGTCGAAATAAAAACCGTGTACCGTGGGAGTGTTTCAACATTTTTGTTGGTAAACCTCTAGTTTCCAGGTTTTAATCCGGAAAAATTTAACACTTTATGAAGTGCTGCTTAAATAGCTGAATGCTTTGAAAGAGTTTTACTTTTATACAGCGGATGTTAAAGTGTCTGATGGAAACTTGTATACACTTCAGGATGTTGGAGTGAGCAGATTTCGTGGCTGCCATGAAAGAGGATAACCTGTATTTACAGCATAATTACTAGTGTTAATTAAATAATAGTTATTGTTCTTAATTGTTGCAACAGTAAATATACTGATTACTAGTAATAACTAGTAATCAGTCTCGCCCAGATCATATGGGACTTACTTTTTATTCCGGGCGGACCGAATTTTCAATATTTAATACCAAAATAAATATTAGGATTCCAATTATTAGGATTCCAATACCGTTAATCTAGGTTCCTGCTGTCCAAAATACTTCACTGGAAATGAATGTGGGCGAATGTAATTCTTGATAACTTTACTAGGTATAGAACGATTTTCCGGTCGTTTATTTCTATTGAAGTAGTAGTAGACGAAGTGGTACAATAGGAAACTAGATTGAGTATCTCAACTCAACCCGAATATTATCACGATATAAAATATTGTTTGGATTACGATTATTTTCGTATTATGTTTTTGTGGGCAATTCAAGCTCCCCCGGACCGGATCCTAAAAAGATATTGATGAAATGTGGTAAACTAATAAATCTCTATCCCTTTGGCGATACAGGCATGATATAATTTCATAGTACCTATAGCATCAACGTTAATTAGCTAAGACAGCTATAAAAGTGAAAACAATGTCTAGTGCCGTTACACTTAATTGACATGAAAATTACAAAGGGTAATATTTTAAATTGCCATTTTGAAATATTATGCTAACCATTAGATGAATTATTATTTAGAACTCCGATAAGTGTAGAATATATCTAAAATGTTTCTATTTAACTTTACAGCCATTTAATACTTCTATCTCTGACTAATAATTATTGCATATGAAAACATTTGTCTGATATAAAATACAATAAACAAAAAGCTTCTACAACAGTCAAGTTGATAGATCTCGTTCAGTTTGCCGTACTAGACAGAAAATTCGATTGGCGTTCAATTGGTTCATGAAAAATGTAATTCAATACCATCTCAGCTGCACTTTCAAGGAAGTAGAAGCCGATGCGATGCAAAATTCATTTATCACGGATCCCAGCTTCTTGATAGACTCGAGGTGTCAGTAATGGACTGGAAGAAGTGAAATGTCGACGCTCCAGTAATATCTTGGAAGAAAAATCTGAAATAGAACACCAAAGTACATTTTTTACGCCGTATTCATTATTGTCGAGAACAAAGTAGAAACTGTTCTAGATTAAGCGCCACTTGCACCAACTTTTTAAATGTGTTTAAACACAAAATATCTATGAAAAAACGTGTTTAAATACAATTTAAATACAATTATGAAGTTGGTGCAAGTGGCCCTTATAACACTTCCAGTATTAATTTATGAGAGAGTAGTTCTCTCTCAGAAATTAATACTCTCTCATTTATATATTCAAAGATTCAAAATTCAAAAAGATTCGTTTAATCGCCGTTATACATATGTGTAGTGGGAATTTATATGAAGGATGTCAGTGGAAAAGCTAGAAGTGTAGGTGCTGTAGGTCATACCTACATCGAATTTTATTGGCCCTGTATTAGTATTTCGCGAAAGTCACGTTGTCAAGTAGTAGTTGCAACGGGAGTACTTGTTTTAGGATGTATGAATATGGTTGAAGCAAATGTTGTATTTATGGATCGTACACGTGTTTTCTGTAGCTACTGCCTACACCTACGGTGTGACAAAAAGGCCTCAATATTTGTTTGTCTGATAAACGCGGACATATGTGGCGATATATGTGAGACATCAGACATACATTAGGCGAGACAACATAATTATGCGTCTTGAACAATGATACTGTTTTCAATAAAAAAGCTGCACGTCGGTGAATTAAAGTATGAAATTCAAAACAAACCCTAATTTTTTAATTTTATCAAAACATTGTTAATATTTATCTAAGATTTGTTGCGAATCGTCCTTACGGGTTATTGTCAAATTTAAATTCATTTTCAAGTGATGAAAGATAACTTTATAATAAACTAGCTTCTGCCCGCGGCTTCGCCCCCGTGGAATTCGGTCTGTCATCACATCCCCCGGGAACGGGACAAAAAGTATCCTATGTCCGTCTCCTGGTTCTAAGCTACCTCTCCACCAATTTTCAGCCAAATCGGTTCAGCCGTTCTTGAGTTATAAATGGAGTAACTAACACGACTTTCTTTTATATATATAGATTTCGGACTCCAACCTACAATCGAATTTTAAATATAATACATTTGTTTTGATTTATATCTTATTTGGTAAATAATTTATTTAGTCAGCCATCTATTGTAAGTATATTCCTATCGTAGATCTGCTAGTAATTTCTTGTAATGCTTTTGTTAATAATCATTTGACGTTGGCTCAACTGTACAAGTAAAGAATCAAAGATTAGCAATGAAGAGTTTGATCCGGTCCATATCTCGACTTGAACCGATTCCCCTCCGTCTCGGCTTCTAATAAAAACAGGATCAAACTTCATTTTGTCTAAGCGACAACGAACGCTCGCGGTGTATAGCTTTCGAATCTAATTTTCGCTCCTTCGAAGCCTTTTTGTTCTTATATTTATTCCATTTTTCGTTTATTACTTTTCAGATTTTGTTGGAATCACGTTTGCATTGGGTTTGATTGAAATTCTCAGCAATCAAAACACTATTATTTTACGAAATTATTGCTTATTGGGTTATTATTAGATTTATAGGATAGGATTCTCAATAATAATGTTTTCTTGATAGTAAATCTTCTTTATTTAATATCGGTGCACATTAACAGAAAAGGTAAGAACTTCCGTACCACAAAACAAAAGGAAACTAGAAACGCCACGTAGCGGCAATATAGTGAACTTAAAATAAATGCGATCAGATTTAAATTTTCTTTTTTTTATTTAACACTCCCACAAAAATTTAAAACTCTTCAACCAAGTATCTGATCCCTTAAGTAGCTAAAAGTTTGAGTTGGCAAGGCTTTGGTCAATATATCTGCTAATTGATCTTTACTAGGTACATAGTTAATTTTAATCAGGCCCAACTCAACTTTTTCTCTAATAAAATAATATTTAACATCTATGTGTTTGGTTCTTTTATGATAAAAAGGGTTATTTATTAGTTTAATAGCACTCTGATTATCAATATACAGGTTTACACCTTTGCAATTTTCACCTAAATCTAACATTATTTGCCATAGCCATATGATTTCTTTTGCTGCTTCACATGCAGCCACAAATTCTGCCTCGGTAGTGGAGAGAGCAATGGTCTTTTGTTTCTGACTAGTCCAAGTAATTGGACCACCATTCATCATAAAAATATAACCTGTTGTTGACTTACGTGAATCAACATCACTTGCATAATCAGAATCAGAGTAACCTATTAAACCATTACTTTCTCCATACTTTATACACATATTTTTAGTATTAATTAAATATCTAATTATACGTTTCATAGCATTTACATGTTGCTGACTGGGATTGTTTACATATCTGCTTAATACACTCACAGCAAATGATATGTCAGGCCTAGAAACAGAACACAAAAATAGCAAGGAACCAATGGCTTCCCTATAAGGAAAATTAATAATATTATCATTATCATTCTTTGTTATAATAACATTGACATCTGCTGGAGTACCAGTTGGAGTTGCATTTGTCATACAAAATCTTTCTATAATTTGTTCTATGTAATCTCTTTGGTGTATATGGATACAATTATTTATTCTTTCTATTTGCATACCAACAAAGTATTTTAATTGCATCACTTTTATTTTAAAAGCTTGCTTCAAATATTCTATAATATCTTGGATAAGATTTTTACTAGAAGATATTACAAGGGCATCATCTACATAAATAATTAAAAATACTTTAATCTCATTGAACACCCCTATAAAAATACAATTATCTGCCTGGGATTGTACAAAACCATATTTCATTAAAAACTCAGTGAACCTTTTATTCCAACAACGAGAGGCTTGTTTCAACCCATACAAAGATTTATTTAATTTTAACACATGACTTTTAGTTAAAGGTACACCCTCAGGCACTTCTATAAAAATATTTTCCTCAAGATACCCATTAAGAAAAGCAGTCTTTACATCAAATTGTTGAATTTCTAACTTATACTTTGCTGCGAAAGAAAGAATAATTCTTATAGAGTCATATCTTGTTGTTGGAGAAAATATTTCTTGATAGTCTACATCTTTAATCTGAGTAAACCCTCGTGCACACAAACGAGCCTTGAAACATGGCTGATTACCTTCATTTTTCTTGATTGCAAAGACCCACTTGGTAGTAAGGGTCCGCTGACCTGCTCTTGTTATTGCAGTCCATGTGTTGTTTTCTTCATGTGCAGATAATTCTTCTTTAATGGCTTGAGACCATTCATTTTTCTGTGGACTTTGTAGGGCTTCATCATATGTCTGAGGTAATGACAATTCAACAAGGTTAGCTTCAAAGCGTCTATTATTTCTTGGCCTCAAAGTCATTCTCTGTTGTTGTGTATCTTCTATTTCTTGAGATGGCTCATATGTAGGATCATCACTGTTACAGCTTGCCATGCTGTTATCAGATTCTGATGTTACAGTTTCAACAAATGTTTCATCCACATGTCTTACTTCAGTTTCATCATTTTGTATCTTGTCTTCATTATCATCAATGATGCATATTTGCTTGATATTGTTTCTTATTTCTGGAACTTGATGTTCATCAAAAATCACATTTCTTGAAATTTTGATTGTCTTTTTATTTATATCATACATTTTGTAATTGGTGTTGTCATAACCAATAAGCATCATTTTATGACTTTTCTTTTCTAATTTTGTTCTCAATTGATCTGGAACATGTACATATCCAGTGCTGCCAAACACCTTCAAATGACCTAATTCTGGTTTGATACCATTCCATAATTCATATGGTGTTTTACCTGGAGTCTGATGTGAAGAAGTTCTGTTCAATATGTAAACTGCACAGTTCACAGCTTCAGCCCACAGTTCTAGTGGAACATCTCTTGCATACAACATGGAGCGAGCACTTTCTACTATAGTTCTATTTTCTCGTTCTGCACGCCCATTTTGCTCAGGTGTATATGGTGCAGTTAGCTCATGGACTATCCCCTCTTTGTCCAAATATTCCTTAAAAACTTTGTTTACATATTCTCTACCATTATCAGTATGTAATATTCTTATACTGTGCATGTATTTATTTTTCACAATACTATTATATTTCTTAAACATTTCCATCACATCACTTTTGTTTTTCATAAAATATACATGCCTGTAACTTGTAACTGCATCTTTGAATAACACAAAGTATCTCATACCTCGAATTGATGTGTGAGTCATTGGTCCACAGACATCACTGTACACTAAGTCACCAGGTTGTAGTTCTCCTCGTACAGATTTTTGAAATGGAAACCTGCACTGTTTTCCATATACACATGCCTCACATACAAAGTCGTTTTTATCATCATCACTAAGTTTCAAACCTGCAACAACATTATTTGCACACATACTCTTAATTTCTTTTATGTTTAGATGTCCCAGTCTCTCATGCCACATTTTGATATCATTTTGATTTTTCTGGACCAAGTTGCAAGTATCTGGAATGATTGTTTTTATATTCAACTCATATAAATTGTTTTCTCTAATTTTAGCAGTCATGACAACTTGATTGTCTTTATAAATCAGAGCACATGAGTCTTTCTTTGTAATAGTGAAGCATTTTCTTACTATAGCACCTTCTGAAAATAAGTTTCTTCTCAAACTTGGGACATACAACACACCAAGTAATTCACTGGTTTCCCACTATCCATTGACATATCTCTTTATCAACACTTTACCAATGCCAGAGACTTCTACAGATTCTTTGTTTCCTAAAATCAATGACTTATTGTTGCATTCTAATAATTCCATAAAGAAATCCTTTCTAAATGTCATGTGCGCAGAGGCACCACTATCCATGATCCAAGTGTTTTCTTCAGTATCATAGGAATTGGTTTCTATATTAAATGCCAACATATCTAGAGATTCTTTTGGATTTTTCATTGTTTTGTTTTTCTTTTGAAAACGACATTCTTTTGAAAAATGCCCCCGCTTTCCACAATTGTAACACTCAAATCTATGTTTAGTGGTTTTATTTTGATTTGTACCACTCCCACATGCTCTTGACTCATTTTGCTTTGGCTCATTCCTCCACTTCTTTTTAGCAACAAGCAGGGCTGTCTCTTGTTCTTCCACAGACGATAAACTTGCCTCTTCATCTAACAGACGAGCGGTCAAATTATTTAAAGTTTGTTGTTTGGGATCTAATGACATCCATGCTTGCCGTAATGATCTATACTTCAGGGGCAATGTTCCAATTATCTTAGTTAGGATAGCCATTTCACTAACACTCTCACCACTTTCTTTCAGTTGTTTTGCTAGCGTTTCAACTTTCGAAATATGTTGTGCTACACTGTCGTTTTCAGACATTTTGTATTGGTAAAATCTTTCATGGATCAGCATTTTACATAATTCACTCTTTTGTTCGTATATAGATTCAAGTTTTGTCATTATTTCTTTAGCAGTTTCACAGTTTTCTATCAGCGTAATTTGTTTGAAATCCATTGAAGAGGTTATGATAAACATCGCCATGCCATCATTTTTAAGCCATTCTGTACTGTTTGTTTCTGGTTTCGGTATAGAAATATCTATTCCCTTTGCCTTCAAAGCACATTTGATTTGAAACTTCCATTGTCTAAAGTTATTTCCATCAAATTTTTCTAAATTCATTGACCTCATGGCATCCATTTTTTTTTATTCCGTGTCAATGAATATTCTGAAACCGTTGTATTATTATTTTATTACCTTTTCTTTCTATCAGTGTTCTGGGCCCATAACCTATTAGATTTATAGGATAGGATTCTCAATAATAATGTTTTCTTGATAGTAAATCTTCTTTATTTAATATCGGTGCACATTAACAGAAAAGGTAAGAACTTCCGTACCACAAAACAAAAGGAAACTAGAAACGCCACGTAGCGGCAATATAGTGAACTTAAAATAAATGCGATCAGATTTAAATTTTCTTTTTTTTATTTAACAGTTATAATGGTGAATCAAGATTTTAAAACTCGATAGGTACCACCTACATGGCATTGGATTGAGTTTGTAGGAGTGGCTCGTTCTAATTAATTTGGAAAAAGTCTGACAGTAACATCGGATTTAGAATTATGATCAAATCTTAAATATTTTCACGTATCCATTGCTTTATTTTCTAGGGAAACATTTCCAAAGGCTAATTGTGTAAAGTAATTTAGTTTGGACGCGGAGCGCTGTCCACGGCCGTCTTTCGCCATTTATTTCGAGGGCCCTCCATTTACCTCCCCCTCTTTTTGCTCCTCAACAAATTTACAATTGTTTTAATTACAATCTGAGGCGTATTTCTGAGTTATCAAAGTCCAATTTGCATTATCTGCTATCAAGTTAACTTTATATTTCGCAATAGAATTCGCTGGAATTATTGCGGCCCTGTTTCTGTGTCCCAAACCATCGTTTTGTTAAGTACTTTTATTTTCTTTTTAACCACTGCTCAGTAAACTTTTTATTTCGTTGTTTCTCTTTTTTTCGGTTTAATTTGAATAACTTTTTATTTTATGGCTACATGAAGCGAAATTGCAAAAAGTTTTCATCGAGCTACATGTGCTGAGTTAAAAGGAGTCGTTTTCTTTTGTTTTCCCTACTTAGATGGGCTTCAAGTTTTCCATGCACAAAATTTAATATTTGTTAGTTTTTTTAATCTATTATGTCTTTAGCCAAGTATTTTTTTTAGCGGCGGTAGCGTAATGGCTAGGGCGTCGGACTTGCGATCATGTGGTTGCCGGTTCGAACCCCACCCATTGCACTACCGACGTAAACCCACTCGTAACACAAGCATTTTAGCTTAGCACGAGGGGTTAACAAGAATACTAGTAATGTGCGATCCACATTGCTAGTAAGCTTTTTAAAAAATAAATAAAAAAAATAAATAATAAATAAATAAATAATTTTATGCAGTATAAGTTATATATTTTTTATTAATAAATATTTACTGCAAAGAAGTGAATTGGTTTCTTGAAGGTCATGTTTTAAAGCAGGCAATAAATATTATGTTATGAACTGGCTACCGCTTTTATTGCTATCAATTATGCAATCAGTTCAATTAAACGCAAGAATATTAATAACAAAATGACTGCTGTATCCACAATTACCACTGCGATATGTATTAAGCTATTATTCATGGAAAATACAGTAACAACGAATGCACTTAAATTTTATTTTTCAATTCATACTTCTTTGCTATCGAATTATAATAATTTACATATTTTCTTGACCTGTGTTCATTCCCTAAAATTATATCTTCTTAGAGTGATATACATACTCCTGTTATTATTGCACGACTGGTTAAAAATAAGTATTTCCAAAGGATAAGATTTCGAATCATTCTGAATACGAAGAATTACAGATAAATATCTCCTTCCCTCACAATCGTCTGTATGTCGGAGCTGTCCAGATCGAAACGTAATTTTGCTGCGATGCAGGCGTTTTTATCTCAAAACCCTTTTTCTGCTGCCACTCACAGTCACAAGGCATTCGAATCTGTCAAGTATGCTAAGGAATTCAATCGATACTCGGCGATAAACCGGTTGGCGAGTTCGCATATCGATATTGCAACATCGAGTGGATTGTGCACGCCTGGTTAAGCACAGTTAACCGCTGTTCAAACGTCTAAACCCTGTTCCTTGGTTTGTTTATTGTTGCGAATCAAAACCAAGATTTAATGCGTTGTGTTAAGTGATTGATACAGACGTGTATTTATATAGAGGTAAGAGTTATTCATGTGAAAAATATGTGAACTGTTTTGAACAGCTGTTGCGATAAACGAGTGTTAATAAAAAAGAGTGCATGGAAGATTAGTGTTTACGAAAATTTGACGATGATAGATCGAACTTTTGTATTACTGATATAATACGTAAGTTCACACGAGTGACATATAGAGTAATAAATCAATGAAGCAAATATATATCTCATTCGTGTAGAAACACATTCATCGATGATCAACTTTAAGCTAATTTTAGAAAGAAAATTGAGTTCATCGATAATTCCGCCCATTTATCTTAATAATCTAAAGCTGAACGATTAAAGTCATCAATTTGCTTGTATGTAGGCATCTCGCTCAATACATTGTGTGCAATACCCAACATTATTCAGGTAATGTTCGTTTCACTCGTCCAAGGTATTTAGCTACCGAACGTTTAATCCAAAATCAGTGTAGTTAGGTACGAAATAAAGTATATTTCCGCATGAAGAGGTGCTGCTGGTGCATCTATGAGGGCACGCGTGTCGGCGATACTAATTTATTAGTGTCAGGTCATCGGTTCGTACTTTGTGCATTTCTATCACCATAGATGGATTGTTGTGTTAATTATTGATGCGTTTTGGCTGAATGCATTAGAAGCGCGATCGTTGATGAATCTATTAAGTTTATTTTGGAAATACATCCGATGCCACAGTATTAAGCACATTGTAGTACCTAGTACTTTCTGTAGTTATTATATTTTTCCCAGTTTTGTTTGTCTAATCAATCTATCAACCTAAATGTTGTAGTCACTGAGATATATCACTCATAGGGAGATAATTTCAAGGAATAAGTGTGTCAGCATTTAAACCGAGCAGTAAATCAGAAGGCTAATTCAGCGAGCGGATTTCCAATACAAACGCAATAGTTAGTAATTATTTAGTAATATTTAGTAATACGTAATATTTAGTAATATTAGTAATTCAATTACAATTTAATCAAAGTGTGTTATTATTCGGATTCCCGTACCGTTAATCTAGGTTTCTGCTCTACCATTTCATCCAAAATACTTCACTGGAAATAAATGTAAGAAAAATGTCTTGATAACTTTACCAAGTTTGGAACGATTTTCCGATCGTTTATTGCCAGTGAAGTAGTAGTAGACGAAATGGTATGGTAGGACCCTAGATTAACGGTATATCAATCCGTATAATAACACAATTTGATAAAATATGGTTTGGAATACGATTTATTTATGTTTGTTGTTGTTTATACCCTTAATTATTGTAACAAAAAATATTCCAATCTAATCTCAGCGTTGTAAATTTGGTGATTTTTCGTCGGTTAAATTTTGTGATTTAATTACATAAAAATATTCAATTGTTCACTTTAGACGTTGATTTGTATTTCAAAAGACTGCCATCGCCATTTATGATACAAATTGAGGATTTGGATGGGATTCATATATTTTAAACAGGTATTAATTCCCTTTTCAATATGTCGTTGCTTTAATAGTAAGGTTTTTCTTTTTCATTAATGCCTTAGGTGAGGTCTGAAAAGCTCCTATTTCAAATTAAGGGTAACCCATCGTTTTTGTCATACAAGGCTTTTGGGTCTTTTTACGAAGAAAGGATGACTTTGTGTAATACGGTAACTTTTGTGTTAAATGTCAAAGACCTTGACTTGAAAAATGTACTTCATACAATGTTATAAGAGCATGCTTTAGTAGTCTTTCTACGACGAGTATAAAATAAAAACACTTTATAATAAAAACCTTAAGGTTGCTGGGAATCGTTGGAGAATTTGGGAGAGGCCTTTGTTCAGCAGTGTACTTATTTTGGATGATATTATAATGATGATAAGTCCTTATGCCTGCAAAAATTTAGATCTTCTAAAAATGCACACTTAATAGTTCTACGTCTTTCACAGACTAATTATTTCAGTGAACACTCACATTGTTCTTTTTTCTGTATGTACCTGCGATGATCTCGTATTACCCAATCATGCGGGAATGTCCCATAATCTGATGTGGAGATCTGTCCCATAATCAGGGTGCGATTGTGGTATGTCAACACCCACATGCACAGCTGTTGTACCTACGCGGCGTACTAATGCGCACCTCTGGCCAACCCTTCGAATGCAGGCATGTGATATGTGGATGTCTGGCTAAGCTTAGGTTAGTTTCGCCTACATTTTCCACAGTTAACAAAACGGACTTTAGCCGCGAAATGGTACCAGGCTAAGCTATACAATCATCTATGATGCCTTTGTGCCGGTTTACACCAAGGCTGCTCCAGCGAGCTACAAAATCGGATTCCCACATCTGGCCGCTCCAGATAATTCGCCTCGGTTACTATTTTTCCAAAACGCATTGTTCTACATTAGCTTTTAAGTCCCCTAACTTTGAATTTAACGAAGTTGTTGTTTACTGAGAAAACGCTTTATTTTAGGACAACTTTCCAGTGTAATCAATTTAAGAACTATTGATAATTTCTTTGGAAAGTAAATCAAAGTAAATTTTAAATGTCCTTTGTAGTTTACCTTTTCGAGATATAATTGCTTTGTTTTTGTTGTGGCTACGAGCAACCACTATCAATTAAATCGGTTGAATATAATTGGCCTACATTTTAATTACGCCTACACCACCTACCTACACAGCCAGCAGCGTCATTACCCTTCTACATTGTTAGTGTTATATTATTGATTTTGTATAATTTGGGATTAGGCCACCAAATGCCAGACGAATTGTAGGTAGATCGTGAGCACGAACTACTAATCAAATCGAAATTTCTAGATGTTAGAAGTTTTTTTAGAGCAGTAGGTGGCCACAGGCCTAAAAAGATGATTTATTCATTGTCTTAACATTATAATGATATAGGCCACGGTATTTGTTATTTGTCAGTGAAACAAATCCTATTTTCTTGTTAATTTTAATCTGTTCCGAGCAGCAGCCGGTGTATTTGGTTCGCAATCAGCTTAATTAAACGTCGGTTTCATGACTTTGTTTTTAGCTTAAACATCGAATTTAACGAAATCCATGCCATCTAAGTTTAATTTTTGAAAATTATGTAGATAGTGATGATTTTTTACGTTTTCTAATGCAGAACTTTCATTACTAACCATATCTGTCTGAACTTTTTACTTTTCTCACGGAATTAGGGCTAACCGACTTGCCTTTTTAATCTTAAACAACGTCTTTATGGCAACTTTTCAACAAAATATAAAGACCAGAATTAATAATATCTTTTACGCGCTTTTACCTGCTCCTTAAAATTTTGAGAGCGAATTGATAATGTTTTTATAATATTGAGCAGTGGCTAATTGCACTCAACTGGTTCCCAAAATTTAAAAAGAATTTTTGTATTGAACATGTTTGGAGTGTTTTGTTTATTTTCCATTATCATGGTTTCCTTTTGTTTCATTATTGAAATGGAAATTGGATTGGTCATATTGAGAAGACATTATAGGGATGTTATCAACGATAGACTGGCACAATAGTGAAATTGTAAGTTATTTATTTGTTAGTTCGTTTTTATTTGTAATTAAAATAGGCATCCGATGTTTCAAACCTTCATTAACAATTCATATTTTTTAATAAAGTCTTGATTCAATTGAAAATTATAGTTTTCTAACGAAAATCTTAACTTTTCTTGATAAGCGTGCGTTGAAGAGTTTCTAATAAAATTTAAGTATTCTTAAGGATATCGTTTCATTAGTGGATGATTTCGTATGGAAGATGGATATTGTCATATCTAGAATTTCGTTAGAATAAAGATTTAATTTTCAAATGGTTTCAAAGTGGTATTTTATAACTTTGTTTGCCACATCTACTTAACTCTTTAAGGCAAGTAAACCACACCTTCCCTAACTTTCAAATTAAAGTTCTAGTGTGTCATATGACAGCAAAATACTACGTAATCAGATTAGAAGTGAGTGACACGGCACACTTAATAAAGTTCCTTGTGCCGCTATCGCTTGTAGTTGACTCGTTCCCGAAGTAATTTGTTCCTGGAGTCTTATTAAATTCATAAGTATGCGTCGCCAGCCTTACGTTGTGGTCCAAGTAAAGAACGGCTAGTGTTGTATGAATAGTTTAATTAACTTATTAGACATTGAAATAAAATTATTTTTTACGACTTTTATCGCATTAAACATCGTCGCGAAATTTTTCGAGCGTCAGCCGAAAACATTAAAGTAGGACTTATGTAGGTACCTATGGATTACATTATATTATCTATCTACTAACCTATACCGATTACAACACGACTTTTAAATGCTTTACAGTGCCCATCATAGATAAACTAAACTTGATACATTTTGTTTTATTTCTTATAGTGATCTAATATAACGTTATGCTTATGAAAAAACTGTATTTCGTTTCACGTGTATAAACTTTTGTGGGACATGCCTTTATATTTAAATAATTCGACCCAAAAGTGTTCCCAGTCTTACCTTATATTTCTTCTACCGCTTCTATCTTACACCCATCTCTTTATAATAAATCAGTAGCTCATACGCTTGTCGGAACACGACAGATACTCGCCCTCCCAACAATTTGTACATTTGCAAATTCATAAAAGCTACCGGCTCCGTACGAGGATCTTGCAATGTGATGTATGATTCAATTGTACCCACCTTTGTTTTATTTCTTTTTGATGATACAAAATTGTATCTTTTTCACAGCCATTTGTTAGAAGATTGGACATCTTGACTGTCGCTTTATAAATTGTATCCTCGCGACGAATAAAAAACACATTAAAACCAGCAAAGTAGATATATCATGCTCATTAGTTCACTTATTTTATAGAACAGGCATACATTTTTTTCCCTCAAAGAGAATTAAACGCACCATCAAAATATTGGCGTGTTCTTTTTCGTTGTGACGGTCATCTAAAGAGTTATCGGTGTTCATTTGATTCTATTTACGACGAATTGAAAGTTTACCGACTGGGCAGTAACCGCTGTTACTTGCCTCCTTATACCACACCTACTAAATCAGCTCACACGGTCGTCTCAGTAACACGCGGCAAACTCGTCCCTAACTTTTGGTACCCGTGCAAATTCACGAGAGCTAGGCTCCTTAACGTCTACATGATGAATTGTAATCGCATGACGAGCATCTTAATAAGCATAAATATTCATTGCAGCTTTTTGTTTGCATCGGTCTTTCATAAAGGCATTGTATTACGTAATGTATTGTAATTTATTGTCACATAAAAGGCAACGATTAATGCTATTGCGATTCATATTCAAGGTCGCTGTCGGTGATTATTTGATATTCAAAAAACGACCTCGCAATTACAAAAATTGATGCTATGAGTTGAGATTTTTTTTTTAAAAAAAAAGCTTATTAGCTATGTGGGTCACACATTACTAGTATTCTTGTTAACCCCTCGTGCTAAGCTAAAATGCTTGTGTTACGAGTGGGTTCACGTCGGTAGAGTAATGGGTGGGGTTCGAACGCCCTAGCCATAAGCTACCGCCGCTAATTTTGTCTGAAAATAATATAATAATAATTATTATTTTCAGATAAAATTACACATTAAGGTAAGTTCTTACTGTATAAGTCATACCGGTACTCTATGACCTAACACGGGGTTTACAACTTCATAAAGCCTTTTTCTGTGAACGTACCAGTAGGTATACCTACAATCTTCACGACTTTTCTGAACTTAAATGACCTTTCGGAAGAAGAAACAGCCCACCATCGTCCGAGAAATTCATGAACAATGCAATCAGTTAAGTAAATGGAAACTCGGAACCTTTTTCAATAAACGCAACAATTAACCATTTGCTATATATTTTCGCAGGCCATATAACTTGATCACTCTAAGCCGATAGCCATTGTTTCGGCCGAAACAAAGATACATGTCTTAGTAATCCTTTTACGGTATTCCGCGTCGTTCAGGCAGTTTTCTATCGCAAAATACATTTTATCTTCGCCTGGCTCTAGTGTTTCTTTATGCCGTTATTTTATTAAGACAGCCATTTCCACGGGTTTCGGAAATACAATGTTATAGGGACCTTAAGCTCGGGCCAGCGAAACTTCTTTTAGGTACTATTATTTAAATCTATCTTTCACATGACTGGTTTTATTTTGTAAAGTTTATTCATTACTTAAGAAACTCTCCAGTTATGTAGTTAGAGTACAAGACACATTATAGAATTTCTATACTATATTTTAATTAAAATTCTGGACAGTGATGGGAATGGTCGACCCGACGGATTTCATTGTAGGTAAGGGAAGATAGGTATGTAATTTCTAAATTGGAGTTTCGAAAATGTCATATTATAATCCCTTTTCGATTACATTCGTCGTGGGTTTCTTCAATATTTTTAATTTAATATTTTCTACAATCACTCCATAAATGCCTTTTTTTCTAACTTAAATATCCATTTGTATTTATACGGATAGACAATGGGCAAATAAATAGGTGTCAGGCACTCCTGTTTTAAAGTCTTGCAACTCTACTCCAAGTTCATCCTCCTCTTATAAAGTATGGTAGAACACTGGCAAGGACGTCGAAATGGCGGAACTCCAAATCGCCTCGGGGTAGACAGCTGCACTCTCTTTGTTTTATTTAGAACGATGTTGAAACTTGTCTTTAGGCAAAATATGGCTCTACTTAGTTTTTATTCTATTTTAGATATTATATATTTTCTAATAGAATATGACAAAGTTTTGACTCGTAACGTATCTATCTATATACGAGTATAACGTAATATTTGATCACAAAAGGCTTTTGAGTTAATAGTTGCACCATTTTATTATTTTATCTACATCGGACTATAGGCACATATTCCTAGTTGACACCTTAACGCAGGTTTTTCGTAATAATCAACAGCTATTTTGCAGCATGTACGATAGGAGTATTGATGTTTGGACCGTCATAAAAACTTGTAAATACCTTCAAAATGATCCTTATAATACTAATGAACGTGCCAAATACGCGGTGAGTAATCTGTTATTAAAATAATGTCCTCTTATATTTCAGGAATAAAGGCTCAATGTCCGTTCAGTCAGACTGATATTATAAAAACTCTGTGTAAATAACACATCAGCTACTACTACTACTACACCACATCAAAGAGATGGGATGAAGTGTGAAAAAGTCTAACCCTAATTAAGCTACCGTGACGCTGAAGTAATTAAAAACAAAAACCAAATATCGCGGGAAGTTGGCTATGTTGATCCTGTTTAAATTCAACACTGCGGACATGGAAAATTCTAAATATAAAATTTGAATATGGTTCGTGTATGTGCGAAATATAAACACATTTTGTCATGCAAGCGCGGATGAAGCCACAGAAGTGATGTTGTAATCCGGTTAACCGGTTTGGCGCCCAACCAGACACCAAGTGATGGCTGACGTTGACAGCTCTGAAAAAAAAATCATTTCAGTTCTAGATTCGCAAATTAAATGTACTCTATTAACTATGCATATATTTTTGACGATTCAGGTATTTTATCAGTCGCGTCCGAACATAACCGCAGTGGAGCTGTCAGTTATTAATGCGATTTTGACTTTCAAATAGGATGGCAATGCTTTTGTTCCCAATTATAGATATTGATGACGTTATAATTGCTCCCTCAAATACCACCACTACCATCACCAACATACTTATTGATTGTCCGATCTTTTTTATGGGATTGGGGGGCAAATGATCTGATGGATCACATGATGGTAAGCGATTACCGACCCCTTTGGTCACCCGCAGCACCTAAGGAGTTGCAAGTGCGTTGCCCGCCTTTAAAAAGGCTTTGGGCCTCCGGTATCCTCAGTTACTCGACGAAACAACAACAACATAAGTGTTGTTTCACGCCGGTTTTCTGTGAGGACGTGGTATCGCTCCGGTCGAGCCGGCCCATTCGTGCCGAAACATAGCTCTCCCACGGTATTCGAATTTTATTTACAATCGAAAATAAACAATTGAAAAAACCCAAAATTCGACAATCCTGAATGTTGTTTACTTTGATCTTTATCTTGGCACTGGCAAGAACAAGCGTGTTAACATTGAATAAGATATTTAGCTTCAGAGACTGCATCCCTATCCTAACGGAGTTGGCGATAACTTGAAATCTGAGCTGTAAGAGGATTCCCACTGGGCTATTGTTGATGTTCTCAATAGGGTTGGCTTAGTGTTGAAACAGTGTTGTATTTTATTATGATCGTAAAAAATATGCAGAAATTATCTCCATAACCTCTGCATAAATATGTATAGAATATGAATATATCGATAGAATTATGACTCAGACTTCATAGCCTTATTAAAGGAGGCTATTTATTGTATTTATTTTAAATCATCGTCATGACGCCAATCAACTTGTTACATAATAATGTATTCAAAACCAAATAGGCAGAGCCTTTCTTTTAATTTTATACTAAAGCTATTCCAAGCATATACTATCAATAGTCATTAACAATAACCCCAAAAATATAGGTAGGTAGGCATATTTGTAATATCTTTAAAGTATTAAACACCGCAAAAATCAGGACTCCATGACGTGTTTTTTATGACTTATTTAAAGAGACAACCCTACATCACCGACGGCGAATGTTCTCTAGAGTAGCACCACAAAGATTTGATTTAAGTTTAATCCTCCTCTGGTTGGTCACTTCGCAAGTTGTCACATTAATAACAGATAAAAACTAGCCGTCTCCACCCCCGCGTAGGTCCTGTATTTCATAACGATTGGCTGGAGAAAAAATTGTTTGTTCTATAATACCATCGATGGATAGATGTGACAAGCCGAGGACAGGGTGAAATTGTGGGAGGCCTACGTCCAGCAGAGGACAACTATAGGCTGATGATGACTATACAATATATATATTTTTTTTTTTATGGGATAGGGGGGCAAACGAGCAAACGGATCACCTGATGGTAAGTGATAACCGCCGCCCATGGACACCCGCAACACCAGAGGAGTCGCAAGTGCGCTGCCCGCCTTTAAAAGGGTTTGGGCCTCCGGTAACCTCAACTCACTCGGCGAAACACAACGCAAGCGTTGTTTCACGCCGGTTTTCTGTGAGACCGTGGTATCACTCCGGTCGAGCCGGCCCATTCGTGCCGAAGCATGGCTCTCCCACGTGAATACGCCTGTATTCTCCGAGGGGTTACACAGAGGTGCGCCTACTAATTTGCACTCACAGTTTCCTGTATGTTTAGGTCCCATGTAATAGCCAGGAACTTATTGCCATTAAGCGGGCACAAATCCCAAACTCTCTAGCTGCTATTTAACCGAACCTCGAACCTCTAGTGTAGTTGTTGTGCTTGGGATCACTAGACTAACGAGGCAGTTGAAGCCAGAGTAACGCGCTTAAAGTTTGCGCTAAGTAAATAAAAATTATTTAAGAAAAAAAAACTTATTATCACAAGATATAGAATAGAATAATCTTTATTGTACACCATAACAGAAATAGCATAATACCCAGAGGAAGATATTGCTAGTTCCGCCATGTGATATAATTGTAGGTAAATTAATTAAGGCAAGACGACACGTTTCATCACGTAAAAAGACCCGCGGATACAGGAGATAATCGTATATAGGCAAAGGTTTTTTTATTAAAAGAGAGAAGACATTTTAGAAGCCATCTATTGGAATAATAAATTAAATTCTTTACGTAGCCTTTGATTTAAGTGGTCTCTAATATGAGGAAAGGTCCTGTAATATTTTAGCTGTTCAATAAAATAATAATCAGCAAAAGATATAAGTACAAGGAAAAGGAAATTACCTAAGCCTGCAATAATATGTATCAATTCGGTTTAATGAAAGTCTAGCACGAGTAGGAAGTGCTCTAGAAGTTGGTACGAAAGCTCGCATGCAATCGACAACCTAATTACTCAAGAGTGCATACCTGCCACGGAGTTGTACTGTATGTAAAACTAACATATTAGGTACTAATTTACTCGCGTACCTGGCAATGTATTTGCACTTGCTTCGAAGTGCAAAGAAAGTGCACATAAAAAAACAATGGCCTGACACATCCTGCTACTGTAGATATTGCGACTTGCCCACGGTTTGCCCCGCGCTGCCCTGTTCCTAAGAGACGTATCGTGACGTTAAAATAGCTTAAAACCTTTCTTAATAGGTAATCCCTCCGTCCATTAGTGAAAACCGCATGAAAATCTGTTAAATAGTTTTTGAGTTTTGCGCTTAGCAACACATTTGGATTTATACAGATTTTTGACGGTTCAAGGCCAGCTTAGTTTTGTTGAGGACGGCTTCCATGCAGTCGATAGGATATAAATTCCGGCTAACTGGGTGTACTTTGTCGAAATCTTCGAGGAATACAGGCGCGATGATATGTTATGATACATTCGAATCAATTAATGCATTATGCTTGTCGAACTTTTAATCTACTTCAGCTACATTCTCATCGATTTCCACCTTCTCATGATATTTCTATCACCATGCAAACAGCAAATAATCCATCAACAAACACAGCAATGTATACGATGCACTACTTTTATTGGTCGGTCCCTCACGTCGCGACATTCCCGCCCGTCCCAAGAGCGCCATCTTAGTCGATAAATTGTATTGAGCACATAAATCCTCGCGGCCAATACCCCGTTCCTACCTACTTCCAGAGGCTAAGAACCCACGACGCAGTTTACTCGTGTTCACAGCAGCGCGACTTTATTCTGAAGTAAAGGATACCGCTGATTTATCGGGTATATCACTCAAAAAAACCTACAGGAGATGACATTTTTAATTTTCTCCCCGCATATTATATCAGAACTCCCGTAGACTGATAATCATTGATCAGAATCATCATCATTGATCGGAATAGGCACTTGTAATTAACCTAAACTTCGGAACAGAAATGAGAAGTAGACTGCCTTACGACAACATTTTTACTGGGATGGAAATTGTCCCCAATTTCGGGCCATCACTCAAATAAATAAGTACATTAAAAAATACCAATCGAATTGAGAACCTCCTTTTTGAAGTCGGTTAAGAATAAAGGTTGAATTCAATCCAGGTTTTTGTTTCTCAGAATTGAAAAATAAAACAGTAGCTAAAATGGTTAAAACGGGTAAAAAAGACATCTTTTATTTTTGAAAATGATAAATAATCAGCTACGGTTTTTTTTCAATAATAGGCTGAATAAGATGGCAATACCACGAACGCGATGGACGCAGTAGAAACGCTTTTTGAATTTATAGCTTCACGGGTAGGTAAACTGCTGACGCGTATTAGATATATACGTAAGAACCGTGTTAATCAAAGTTTACCAACTTTTACACGTCTTGCTTGTTGAGAGACGAATTGGGTAATTAAGTTGGCGTACCAACTTTGTTGGGTCGGTTTTTGGAAGCAGAAACGATTATTTGGAATAACAACTTGATAATTTTGTATCCTACTAATATTATAAACTCTCACGCCAGAACGGCTGAACGCATCTGAATAAAATTTTGCACAGAGATATATTATAGTCTAGAATAACACGTAGGCTACTTTTTATTCAGCTCTACGCAATTCACAAGTCAACGCAGACAAAGTCAAGGGCAGAAGCTAGTTAATGTCGAAACTAATAGATGGCCTCAGTTTACGTAAGAACCAACGTCTTCATGCCGACTTTGTCCACTTCACAGTTAGCACGTATATTGGTGTGTGTGATTAGGTGATTACTACGAACTTTCATTGACAACCAATCTTCTCAACCTTAATTTGTTCTTTTACTTCTTTCGCCAACTATATGGGCGTACAAATATTGAAACTATCCCGTAGTACAGTTGACAGACATCACCAATTGGATTTTCTCGTTATACACGTAGGTTTGCTTGAATTTTTGCTAAATTGTTGGCGCGAGGAATGTGGGTCTTATAAAGGTATCCGATTAACCGAAAAATTAACTTCAAATTGTTTCACTTTTTAATTAGCAAAGCAATATTGTGTTCCGGATTTTATAATAGCTTTTTTTTATAACAATTATGTTATTTTATGAACTGGGCAACCGTTAGATTAGCAGTACTTTGTAAACAACGTTCTTACAAAACAATGCCTGAGTAAATTTCAGCAATACTATTTGATTGCGATATTAACTTTCTAAATGCTAGTACATAATTTTAAAATAATGGTGTTTATTTGCATATTTCGCTACGCTAAATAGCAAGTTTCCTCGATATTTTACGTTAATTAACTTTATACTTCTGATAGTAATTATCGTGCCGAGGTACATTCTAGAATATCAAACAACGAAGTGTGGCTTGTGACTTTTTAGCATAGAAATTTAGAATGAATAATTTGTATACAAACAAAGTATATGTTATTATCTATGTATCCCTTCGTCTCTGATATTATAAAAAAGCTGTGTTACGGACACAGCTTTTAGAGTAAGTACCAGTAAATAGAATAACTCGACAGTCAGAATTATCTAGCCCAATTTAAATTCCTTGGACACAGATGACAATATTTTACAAAAATTTGACATTTCCCATTCCTAATAAATAAAAATATTGCTAGTGCCACGAGACATTTCTTCGACGATATGTGTGAAGTCTTCTAATCCCCACTAGACCATCGTAATGGACTACAGCCTAACACTATTCATTTATAAGAGACAACCAAACGAATTTGATATTATGATAGTATATTGATATTACAATAGGTCGATTATTAAAAAAGTATGGCAGTGGTAGCCCATTGATATATTCATTGAATTGCCAACTCAAAGGTCTCTAGTTCGAATCCAAGGCAACACCTCTGACTTTTTGAAGTCATGTACGTCATAATAGTTAAACCAAACCATACCTACCACTACCATGCGCTTAAACGGTGAAGGAAAACATCGTGGGGAAACCTGCAAGCCTGAGAGATTTTCTCGACGGCGTGTAAAGTCCCGCGTTAGGCCAGCGTGGCCTATAGCCTAATCTCTCTCATTCTGAGAAGAGAAATGAGAATAATAGCTTGATTATATTATGTTTATTAACAAAAAATAAAACAAACACAAATCAGAAATGTTCCCCATTCCGTTTCGCGGGGCAATTTCAGATGTGGTACCAGTAAACAGTGGCCAAACGGGGTGTAACGTACAAATCGACTTGTCCGGTGCAGATGCGTCGCTGGCTGGGACTGACAGATATCTGTGCGGGAATTTAGGTCGCACTGGATGCTGTGCTACCAAATAGGTCGCAGCCACTCGAGTGGCGGTGAAGTGGAGCGTTGGCGTGGCTACAGCGACGTGAAGCTATGCTAAACTCGTGCACATAAGTATGTTAACTTTAAATTAGACTCGTTCGTGATGAAATTCAATTAAAGACTTGATTAAAGTTAATTTCCTAGACTAGAAAATTTAAATAAATTATATTAGTTACTAGCGATCCGTGTGCGGTGGAATTAAAAAAAACTATCACACAAACCATTTCCTGAAACACAAATGCAGTCGAGTCAAGAGATATTTCATACATGCGGCTAGTGGTTTTTATTTATATTGATACCAAAACAATCACGGATTCTTTCTCACCAGGCTGATGGCCACGCAGGACTCCTTTATAGGAGGCTGGTCTTTATTTCTTTTACTGTTCTAGGTCTTTTTTATCAGTAGACATAGAGAGAGGCGCTGTCTTAAACCTCCTGACTGGCCAGACTAACCAGTGCCTTCAGACCCTGACTCAAAATTTCATGACTTGAACTTCCCTTGTTAAAGTTTTGTCCTCAAACTATCATCACTAATAAGTCACTTCCCTTCCATACAAATTTGTGAGCTAATCTGCTTTTATGATTTGCTTGTGACTTGCCGATTTGTGAGCTGAATTTGTATGGAGTTGTTTTGTTTTTATGTCACATCATATACAGCCTCTATATTAGGAACACAATTTACATATTCATATCCCGTCTGATTTTGTCTCAATAAATCAACAAGAACGTTACGAAACATCAATTAGTCACCTAATTTAATTTGTCTGTTAAACATACAATGTCAGTACAATTTGTATGTAAAGTACGTCTGGTGGAAGCAGCGCCACTAACTCATGTCATTAAGTGGCCTTGATTGTTATGTCTTCTGTATGTACGTGTTGCTTGCCTAGTGGGCATGTGCGGCCGACATTAAGTTAGAATTGGTAGTTATAGCATCTGTGACTGTGTTTGAAACATTTTGCACTCAATATTTAATGGAATAAATCCTACTAATTTATTATGAATGTGAAAGTTTGTGAGGATGTATGGATGTTTGTTACTCTTTCACGCCAGAACGCATCTGGATAAAATTTGGCACAGAGATTATATTTTTTTGATTATAGTCTTCAGTAACACAGGCTACTTTTTATCCAGGTAGGATCCATTCTGAAGTCCAATTAGACGAAGTCGCGGGCAGAAGCTAGTGAGAAATATTTTTGTAAAAAAAGTACAGGACAATCAAAAAAACAAATCACTTGGTTGTGATTATCTTTTATATTGGTTCACGACTTAGAGAACTGGTACAAAGCTTTTCTTTATCGGTGAAAAAGAAGATAAAAGATTGAGATTTGCTTTCATTTTGAATTCTGTGGTTCTAGTAGAGAATGGGAAAGAAATACCAGTAAATGCTTGCTTTGCTGGCATTGCATCTATTCATCTTTCTACAGAATATGCTCAATACTCGTACAGTTGATAAGAGAGATATACAGGCAGCGAACGACACCTGCGTCTTGGATCTAGATTAGTAGATTGTCTTTGTTCTAGATTGCGTTATAAATAATTACCCGCCAATAGGTTATGTGGCCTGCTAATAACCCCTGCGTTTTGAGGCATTAGATGCATATTTTGATGTGAGCTGTCTGTACTTATATAATATCTAGGTATCTGATTATTCTGTCGTCTGTCCCTACATAAATTAAAAGCAAATTGAAATTAGTAAAGGCTATATGACCGTTCCGCCACCGTATAACAATTGGCATTACTTGCATGACTGATGGCAAATTAAAATCATAAAAGATCTATTTACAGACATGTCATTTATTGTTTTTTGACACAAGAAAATATTGCGTTTATATTTTAAGTTTATTTAGGTAGTAGTTTTAGTTTAATAAGTATCATGCATCATTTTTCTTTTGTCTGTCCTTTGGCACGACATAAAATTCAAAAAATATAACATATTTCAATTATATCTCCATTATTTGATGCGCTAGTTTTATTAGTTTATCGGGTATACAATAGTTTAATGAAATATGTATTTCCAAAACAATATCCCCTACTAGCTTCCGCCCGCGACTTCGCCCGCGTGGAATAGTTACTTAGTCTTAGCGTGATGATATAGAGCCTATGTCCTTTCTCAGGGTCTAAAGACTGTCTGTGCCAAATTTCATCAAAATCGGTTGAGAGGTTTAAGCGGGAAAGCGTAACAGACAGACAGACAGACAGAGTTATTTTCGCATTTATAATATTAGTAGGGATTAAGTATGTCTACGAACTGGCTACAGTCGCATTCACTCATAACTTCATTACCGTGCGTCCGTCATTTGTCAGATTCGCTATAATGCCACCACTCTCGTTTGTGCACTCCGTTTATTGACTAATTACGTGATTGACGCTGCGTGGACTAAAGCACTTCTCATTTATGATCTGAAACTGTCATAAAATGATATCACGCTGTTATTCCACGAAGGGTTGTGAAAGTGTTCACGTGTTCACGTGAAAGACTTCACAGTCATCAGCAATAATTAAAGCCGAGCATTAGTAAGGCTGTGCAGTTTCACAATTTTGAAAATCGCTCCTATTTTAGACAGGAATTGCAATTACGAATGCAGGCTACGTTCAGAGCCTGCTCACCTGAGTAAATTGCAATGTGTTTTTCTAGAACGCTCACTGAAATGCAATCTCTCGCAATGGATTCTAGTTCAAAACACTGGAAGCAAGGTTTTTTGAACGAGCGCAGCGGAACGTGGGTCAAGCGAAATATTTTGTACCTATTTCCCCACTAGAATTCTGCAAAAGGTAGCTCGGCTTTTGCTTTCAGAACTATTCTACTTATTTTGTTTAAAACCCTACGTTATTCATAACGCTTAACAAAACAATATTAAATGTAATATGAAGGCTTGGTTTTTAATTACAATGATTACCACATAAAACAAACTATGAGCGCGACTCATTCAACAATGAAATTTACAAAGATCACTTTTTAGAACATCTCCCCCCAAGATCCATGTAAACATGTTGCATAGTTCACAGTTCACATCGAGTATTTGTCGTACAGAACCACCATTATAAATAGCAAAGCTTTGTTTTAGCTCTCATTGTGTGGCGAGCACTCTTATTAAAGCGAACGTATCATAGCAGTGGTAGCAGCCTGTTCGTGTATAATGAATGGAGACTAATTTACATATTATCACACGCTAAATTAAGCTAATATTCGGCCTATTGGAGATACAGTGGCTTGCGAGCGATTTATCCCCACAAACTGTCGTTAATCTTTTTCAAGACTAGACGTATTGGATTTTTATGCTCGGTAATTCACGCACATTAGACCCCATAATCATAAAAATATAAAACATTTTATAAAATTCTTATTGCTATAATATTTATATGTTTTGTCTTCTTTACTCAGTCACAGAATATACTGTCTCAAAGCAAGAAAAAAAAACACATTTTTAGCTATACAGAAGTTTGTTGTATTTTGCATAAGCATACCTTATGAAGTTATGATATAATCTATCTCGGAGCTGGACTGAATTATAGCACACCTTAAGCATTTAAGCCATTTTTATAAAGCTTACTAGCAATGTGAGTCGCACATTACTAGTATTCTTGTGAACCCCTCGTGCTAGGCTAAATGCTTGTGTTACAAATGGGTTCACGTCGGTAATGCAATGGGTGGGTTTCGAACCGACAACCACATGGTCGCAAGTCCGCATGGTAGATGCCCTAGCCATTAGGCTATTTTATAGCCAATCTCTAAGTAAACAGTTGCACAGTGCTTCATTTCATTCGCACAGAGTCTGCAGGCCTGACGCCTGACGCCGGCAAACGAAGCCAATCGCTGACGTCGCGTCGACAGTTTGAAACTCGCTAAATTTGTTACTCCACGTTTTCCGACCACACCCTAATGCTGCCAGAATATTTGGCTGCATGCTTTTTGACAGGCATTGAATATAGCTTACGTATGTGATACGCATGATGCATTCACATTTACTACGATAAGTTGGTGAAAGTCACGTATCGACTTTGACACGTATGACATTTCATTTGAATTTCTAACTCATTTCAAACTAGATACCTACCTAGTTGCTAAATATCTAGTTGCTTTGTAACAAATATCTGAATCCGATGTGTTTCGTTAAAATAAATATTATTATAATATTTCGCGTTCGTTATTTCTTGAAATACCAATGTTTCTTTTATATCATGCATTTTTTTCTATGGGTCTTAATCAAATGTTTAATTAATAATTATTTTACTTTGACTAACATACGGTGCAGAACACTAAGGGCCACTTGCACCAACTTCTTAAATGTATTTAAATTGTATTTAAACACAATTTTCTATTGTCATTTTGTGTTTAAATTCAAATTATACATACCTACTTATTTCAGAAGTTGGTGCCAGTGGCCCTAAATTCAGTAATGGCAAATACAAGTAACAAGCAATAAAATCTATAGTACATTCCTTTTCATATCTTTTTCAGGACACATACAAGTACAAGGTAATTCATTATTCATGCAATTACCCACCGTTGAAGAATTTACGCGAGATTTCATGATGTTGGAATACAAAGCATACAAGAATGAGTGTTGTACCCTTTTCACCGGTTAAATTACGAACACAGACGATATAGGACAGCTATGAGTATATTTTCTTTGTGGTGAATTCACCGTTCACTGCTTTCTCAGTAAACGTCACTTTCTTGTTCTATTTTAGAGGGTCTATGTTGCACATGAATAGGCGTATAAATTTTTTGCGGACGCTTTTCCAAAGATAGATAAATAGGTAGTTTTATAGGTTTGTTTAAGTCTAGTCTAATAAAGTTTTTATATAAAGCAAAGGTGACTCTTATTAGAAATTCGTAACTAGTGATTTCCGATAGATCACAACCTATAGGTATATACAAATACGGCGTAGCCAATGTTGTTTAAATAAGTGTTATGCAGTGCATAAATAGAAGCGAAAGAAAGAAAATAAAGGCTTTATTGACGCAGTCATCGTCCGTGACTGCGTCACACAATGACAAAAAAGAATGAATTTATTTTCATAAAAATAAAATACTTATTGTGTGCCTATGAATAGCTAGGAATTACTGGTTGAGGAAGAAGTGATTTGCTCTCTATGATAGATCTTTGTACAATGAATATAAAACAAAACTGCAACTTCTACACCAGTATTCTCTTTGTAAATACTGCGATCACGATCCATGTGCCTTCCGAGAAAAGCATGGTTAAACGACGAAGGCATGATTTTCTCTACACGTAACTTCAAGAAAACATATGTATGAAAACGTTTATTGCTAACTATCGGAAATCAAAAACCCTACTTATCGCCATTCCACTATGGAATCCCGAATAGTCTACGCTCGTCAGGCGACTCTTGAACCAGAAAAACACTAGAGGCATGAAAAGTTTCAATCAAAATATATTTTCTATATCATTTGAGCTTCATTGTATGCTGTGACTGAGAGATATTTTATACCTGACGCTTTGTTGTCTGAATCTACAGTTCTGGATATCTGTAAGTGGAAAGTAGTAGTTTAGGGCCCAAGTATTTACTTCAAATAAGCTTTTACAAGCGCTAATGAACTGACAATGAATTTAAGTGAAACACTCCAAAAAGCTGAATCTTTTAAGATCTAATTTGTTAAAATCGTAACTTCAAGCTTCAAAAGCAGACTCCGAGTTTTGTTGTTACTATAATAGTTTTAGACCATTGAGGTTGTCTCAAACCCCTATTTATATACGTATTTATGTATGTATATAGCTTTCAATGTAAGTGGAAGCGCTTAATGTGATAAATACTGCAAGCTCGGAGTAATGATTGCGGTTTCGGCAGATAGCCTTATCAACCAAGCAATCGCCGTGTCATTAAGGATAATAGCATTCGGTTATACGCCTTGATAAACACTCTTCTGTATTGCGAACACACTGAATGATGCGGAAATAAATCTATATTAAAAGTATAGAAATTAAACGCATTTCAGATATCCAGCCCGTAACACAGATAAATGTTAAGTATTTAGTATGTTACAGGAAGGTTCAAATTATCATGAATAGTAATATGTACAATGTACATATAGTATAAATATCGGTACGAAAGTCTCAAATTTTTTCACAAGATGACAGTTTCTCTCAATATATTCTCATTAAACGGAGTCGAGTAGCGCGCGCTGGCTGCCGTTAATTTATTGCATCGCCCTAATGCGGAATTTAATAAGGTGCGACCTGAAGAAAGTCCTTTTTATTTCGCGAAAATGGTCTGAAATCGTGAAACATTTTGGCTCTTCAACATTCCCGACGCTTATTATCTAATCTCCTAACTTAATGTGAGACATGCATACAATCTGGACACAGTAACTGTTCTTCAAAATAATTCCAACAGTACATACAGACATTTCCCCAAATTTTCGCACATGAAGAAATAGAATGAAAATTATTCCTGTTTTATAAATCCACGCTTAATAATTTAAGCGTGGATTTATAAAACAGTAATGTAAATAATGTTCAGTTTAATTTTAAACTTCAAACGTTCAAATAAGTTTCAGGCTAGGAATATTGTAGGGGCTCAATTATTTCTAGAAGATTAACACGTTGAACGCCATGTCGGACACCATGTGTCCGACAGCATACTTTACTCAGGGGCCTCCTTAAGTTTGCGTCATAGGGAAAGTGGAATCAAATTAAATCAATATTACTTACCCACCAGAGAAAACAGATGAATTTCTACCATTTTGTTTTCTGACGTTGCAAAAATTCCACACACTCAACGCTTTTTAGATTGGATCGCGATCGTCCGTAGAGAATTCAATTCATAAATAAATATGGCGTCCGTCGGCCGCCATCTTGGCGCGAGCTGGGCCACCGAACTGTTGCGTGTGCGGCATGCTAACGCGCCCTGCCTACTAGAAAATTTAATATAACGTATAAATAAATCAGTGTCAAAAGGGCTCAACTTCAACTTCAAATAAGTACAACCCACTGTAATTAAGTGAAAACTAGAAAACGAATCAGTTCACAGTTTAAAGCCAAGCAAACTAAGTCAGGTGAAGTTTGTGCTTGGACGAACCATTAATTACGAAGTTACTAGTCTCAATGCTGGTGGTGCAAAGATAGGGAAGGAAGTACCTACTAGAGGGTGACTTTTAATTCATTTGCAAGTTACCTTTGAGACTGCGGTGTGACTGAAAACACTTTTCATTCCACTAAGTACCTAGTATAATAAATAAAGTGTTTTCAGTAAAACGAACACATGACTATTGTATTTATGATGTAGAACCTGTTGTATTTATCATAGTTTCACTGTGGTTGAGAAGTTTGATTCCAATATCGGCAGATTCAGAGGCGCAATCCATGCGCTTTCTGTTTGATGAGTTTATTATAATTAGAGTATAATGGTAATATGCTCGCCACTTATATAATGAAACCTGAGCATACCGGCGAACTGTGTTATTGGTACATCTCTGCCTAACCAGGGAGTGCAGGCGTGATGGTAGGTTATAATATATCGACACACCCATAGAGTCGAGTATTTCCAATAAATTAAGCCTCTCTTTAAAATATGATCAATAAAAATCGATCGCTAGTTTATAACTCCAGCTAATTACGAGTTCGTGACTAGGTTTGGCCTGTCATGATATCGAAAACAATATTTATTTCGACAAATAATTTATTATTTTGTATCTACAAATAAATAATTTTAGTCTGTAATCTGCTTGTTGTGGTATTGGATTAATGTGGTGTTATCATCGTAATTTACATTGCCTGAACCTTTAAGTCTTTACATAAATCAGTTGCCGCAGCAAAAATGGGTCAAAATAAATAAAAAGAGAAAATTATGACCCTATTCTTACTACCGCGAAATCCAGGCTAACCCGTGGACTTCGAGAAAGCAATATTGTCGTACAATTTACATACGGAATCACGAACGGTGTTTGTTTTAAAACATACCTACTTTATACTGCATATAACTTAGGTTGGTATATATAGCGAGGATAACGAACAATAGGAAGCTTTTGTGTCACAAAACCTGCGCCGAACAAAACACTGCAGTGAAATGCAGCTTTACATTACCATAGTAGCTCAAATATCATTGAACTATCGAGTTTTAACTTCGCCATAAAACAAACTTAGTTCCCGAAGTCGTATTATGTAATTTATTTGCTACCAATTCAAAGAAAACTGGAAATCAATACGCTGAAACGTCATAAACAATATTTTACCTGTGCTGATAATTTAAGAGCCACTTAATTCGAAATCAATTGATATAAATTATGTTTTATGTTCTGAACAATGACAGATCTTTTGTTGTTCAAACGTTCAGGTTTATCCATATTTCGTTTACCTACAAATTGTCGAACAATGGAAGGCAGTCAGACCCAGTGATAACAAAACAAGGTTATCAATTCCTGTCACAGTTTCATTGAGGCTTTTGTGGACGGAGAAATTAAATGATTTCCCTGTTAGCGATCAGACGAATAATTCCATTAGTCGTCTCCTTCACCTCAAACAAGAAGCTAGAGATTCCAATTGCAACGTATCTTGAGATCAAAATTCGATTAAATTGAAGTTCCGTCGTTTGCAGTTGCAGATTGGAGAATGGAAATTCTAGATAACACTTTAGAGACATAATTCACATCTTGTAAACGCAATGAGAGCATTAGAAATGCTGGTAATAACCAGTCATTTTTTTTAAACTTACTAGCAATGCGGGTCGCACATTACTAGTATTCTTGTTAACCCCTCGTGCTAAGCTAGATTGCTTGTGTTACGAGTGGGTTCACGTCGGTAGTGCAATGGGTGGGGTTCGCACCGGCAACCACATGATCGCAAGTCCGACGCCCTAGCCATTAGGCTACCGCCGCTTCAAAGTCATTTGAAAGTTATTCGTACCTTTTCAAACACCCTCGATGTTATGATATTTTTCTTTCTGTGTCAAGATACTTACTTATAAGTATTGCTTAAAAGCTACTTTCTTTCAACTTTGGAAGTTAATAAAACGCTCAATATTATGTTTCAAACGTTTAATAGTTCCTTTACTCCATCTTCACCTATATTTTTTAACTAGCTTCTGCCCGCGACTTCGTCCGCGTAGCGTGATGATATATAGCCTATAGCCTTCCTCAATAAATGGGCTATCTAACACTGAAAGAATTTTTCAAATCGGACCAGTAGTTCCTGAGATTAGCGCGTTCAAGCAAACAAACAAACTCTTCAGCTTTATATATTAGTATATTTTTTAATACAGAATATGACAGAGAAAGCGTACACACAGGAAATTTCATATAGGTAGGTACCTAGATAAACAAAATCATTGTTTCTCAGCCTACGGGAACGTATTTAATATGGTAGGGGTCGCAATTTGGATAATAAATAAAACCTCTCTACGAAGTTAAATTCTTTAAATTCTTTTCTAAAAAGGTTGAGAAACGATGAACCAAACTATAAGCTTTCAGTGTATCTAAAACCACGCCTCAGTGAAGTGGTTCGATTGCATGGTATTGCCTCGTGCTTATATCTTATCATATCTAAAATGCAGACACAAAGGCCGTTCCGCGGCTTGTGTCATATCAAATTGGCCACTCCAGTCTTATCGTACATTTTGTACGCAAAATTGGTGAATGTGCAAAATCTTCTGTCCACTTTTGATCATTAGATGATCATGAGATGCATGATGATGTATGATCGTATAAGATAAGTAGTTAAAATAGGTACCGAGAAGCGGTTAGGATTAGCTAGGATTTAAGCCCCGTCTTGTAAAACTTTGAATTTAAAAATTAATTAAATTGTGATTTCGTAATTGGCTTTTTTGTTTTTACATTAAATTACTTAGGTACATAAGTATTGATGAAGGCGTTTTAATGAAATATTAGAAAAAAAATGCGACACGTATCTATTTACCCACAGTGGTCCATGGGGATACTGCTGGCTGATACACTGAATCCGAGCTAACAGAAACAAAAAAAAAAGTTGTAAGTCTTCTTATTATTGTGGACTAGCGACCCGCCCGCGGTTTCACCCGCGCTGCCCCGTCCCTAAGAGTCGTAGCGTGATGTTAAATAGCTTAAAACGTTCCTCTTGAATCAATCTATCTATTAAAAAAAACCGCATCAAAATCCGTTGCGTAGTTTTAAAGATCTAAGCATACATAGGGACAGACAGCGGGAAGCGACTTTGTTTTATAATATGTAGTGATGTGTTTCTACATAATCATACACAAACTTTTACATGCACAAACACCCAGTCCTGGAACTACTGCCTGTAGATCTCTAGACAAATACTTTGTTCCGTGCGGAATCGTACCAGAGGAATATTAACTGAAGCCTACTTAAAGACTGAGTGAATCGTACCTATCATCAAAATTCAAAAATATTGTAACAGATGTTATTTTGGGTATAGGGGCCTTGATTCACATCTGTTTCGTTAGTTCTGTCCTAATCACATCTACAACAACAATAACAGTATGTAGATCGATCTGTACATAGCTTTCTATATGTATAACAGAGTTATTTTCAACACGTCTACTAACAATGACTAACACTTATATGTATTAAGTGTTAGTCATTGTTAGTAGACGTGTAGTTAGTAGATATGTATAATTGTAGGATCATTCACATAACAGGTTCCTCTCTTTTTTATGTGAAAGGGGGGCAAACGAGCAGACGCCTGATGGTGGACACCAGCAAAACCAGAGGAGTCACAAGTGCGTTGCCGGCCTTTTAAAAGGGTTTGGGTCTCCGGTATCGGAAACACAACGTAAGTGTTGTTTCACGCGGTTCTCTGTGATGCCGTGATATCACTCCGGTCGAGCCGGCCCATTCGTGCCGAAGCATGGCTCTCCCACGGTTACTTGCGAGTGCTAACCTACTTAGGGTACTTGAACCTTAGTCAAGTTTTCTTTTTAGGCTTTTTGTTAGTATATCTGATAATATAATTAACGTTAGAAAAATAAATGAATGCTGAAAAAATACTTAATCATTTAATTGCTGCTTCTTACCTACTTCTTACAATCTTGGAATTTAATAAAACTTTCTGAAAAAGAAAGAGCTTTTTGTCCAATGTTGTTTGGGCCAAGAAAATTTAAAAGCTGCGTAATAAAATTATTTCTTGAGAAACTGAATCACTATAAGTAGGTAACTGATTTCAGGAAAAATCTTTTTCAATTTCAAGTTGTGGAATTGGTTTTTACATTACAAGAATTTAATATTTGGATTATAATTCGTAGTGCTAACTCAAAGTACATTTATACGAACATGGTCGTGTAAAGCTTCTTATTCAGCTGATATAGGAATATAGTGTAAAGATAAAGAATTCGTTCCGTAGTCTCGCAAATTCACAACAGTGCAAACTACTGGCATGAAATGATTGTTCAACCACTCACGATTCGTATTGCGATTTCTTACACTCGAACGCGCATTGGTAACGTTTTCTTTTGCGCTATTTATGCGTGGGCGCTCCTCCCTAGGGAAATCTCCACATGACAGCCACCTGTTCAATAACCTAGCAGCAAGAATGAAGCTTACAGATGAAATTATACTACGTAACAACCTTATTACATAGACAATTAAACAGTTTTTGATCTCGTATAATAGAGAGCACGCCTCATGATATTTTATTGCCTGCGATAAAGAGGCTCGGTAATGGAAACAGAGTAAGATTTTAATGACAAGAAAACTTGGAAATTTTATATCCGACCTTATTTTATTTCATAAAGCAATTATCACAGGTTAGGCAAAGCAAGAACACAAGCAAGAAAATCACATATCGGCAAAACGCCATTACGGACATTCGTAGACACCTAAGGATGGTTTTTTTAAATTATTAATCAAATTTTTTACTTGTTCTAACTAATTTGAACAGATAGTACCTACTATATTAAATACGTTTCTTCAAAACATAGACAAACACAATAGAAAAAAAACTTCACAGAAAAAGCAAGTATGTTGGACATAAATAAAAAACTAGGTCAAGTCCCTAAGAGCGAGTTCTTTACGAATATGTAACAGGCTATAATTCCTCACAAGATGCGGATATTTCTATCCCACTTAATTCCAAGATATGGAAACTTGACATGATATAATAACTTTCAGAGCCTACTGCATCATGTAGGTATATTACGCCCACCTGACCTATTTTCACTGGCCGACTTGACCCTTTAATGTTATGAAAGGCCCCTGCAAATTACCGATTCAACACTTGTCTCACAAACTATCAAGCTTGATTATATAAATACGTTTCGGAACATAAATGATCAGAACCAGACTTATAAATTAAAGCTTATTTACAAAAAATATATATTGAAATAGTTTCTCCGCTCTAGCTTTAAAGACTCTTTCCAATAAGTCGTATGAGGTACCTATACGAAAATTATCAGAGAAATCAAAATATCCGAAAAAACTATTTTTGCTTAATTCATATTTTTTCATGAAAATTCTTACTACTTTTTATGGAGGGAGACCTAGCGCCACTTGCACCAACTTCTTAAATGTGTTTAAATTGTATTTAAACACAAAATTTCTATGAAAAATCGTGTTTAAATAAAATTATGAAGTTGGTGCAAGTGGCCCTTAATGTCTGTCTGTAAGTAGTCATCACAGATACTGATGCTCAGGATTGAGTACTTAGGTAATTACTTGGAAAATTACATACTTTAAAATATAATTAATACATTATTGATGCTTTTTAAGATACTATATAATACAATACAACAATCAATGACATTATATTATATTGTATTATTGACAATAATGGACACCCTTGCTTGCTTCATTTTTTTTTTTACACAGTAAGCGTGTAGACTAGAGTCTAAATAGAAGTTTCTTATTTCATATAAGTACACTCCATGTACAGATGTCGCTAGACTACAACGGAGATATGAAAGTGTTGAAAGTGCTTGTATGCTCTCATCCGCTGGGAAATTAAAGCTGCAGTTGTTAATAAAGGCTCGGCGGTCCACGGTTATTAAATCGATTACACTTGAAGTAAACAGAGCTGTAAGATTGCTTGATATTGCAATGGAACTCTGTTATTATAGGAAAATAGGAAGGAAAAAATAGAGAGTGCCAAGTCGCCAACCCTCACTTTTATAAGGTCTCATATGTATAAGATATTATCAGATCGTTTATATTAAATTAATGCTATATTCGTTGTGTTTTAAACTACAAGTACATATTAAAGTTCTAGTATTGACACCCTGAGAAAGTACGAAAAGCTGTTCAGTGAAATTTGACGACACGTTTGGCGTAGCGGCTGAGCGATCGGTTTCTGCGACACGTGTTGTGGGTTCGTTCCCCACATGGAGCAAATATTTGTTTGATCACAGGTAGTTGTTCCGGGTCTGGGTGTTTGTGTATGTGAGAATTAGTGTTTGTAAACGCACCCACGATACAGGAGAAAATCTTCGTGTGGGGCAACGTTTTTTTAAAAAGAGAAAGAGCAATGTTATTATTCAATCTGAAAGACTAACGCCCTTATTCTTAAAAATATAAAACGAGCTTTATTATTATAAATGTTGTCTTCTTTTCCCTGCCACAGAAAATCACGTGTCAAAATAAGACAAAACACATTATCGCTATGGAAGGTTTATTAGAAGTTTTATATTTTAAGGTTATGGGAGTTAGTAGCTAAGGCCCACTTGCACCAACTTCTTAAATGTGTTTAAATTGTATTTAAACACGAAATTTCTATGAAAAATTGTGTTTAAATTCAATTTAAACGTATTTAAAAAGTTGGTGCAGTGGTCCTAAGACGTGGTTATAATAATTTCAATTTAAATTTAATTTCGTACGTAACGGATTTCCCCCCAAAATGTTTGGCAGAAATGTATTAATGTTATTTATTTAATTTATTTAAATCGAAGTCATCGGCAAATAAAGATAATGCCGAAGTCACGGTGCCGGTGTCACGGTTCCAGTACCTAAATCACGACCTAACAGTCGTAAATTCACATTCAGCATACAGAAATGTTAATCAAGTACCTGCGATCAGTGTTACCTTCGGTAGGTAGGTACCAGACATTTCTCCAACTGTCTGGTTCCTTGACCTTGTAACGGGCGCGACTCCCTCCAATACTCCCCTGCGTGGCACTTTAAATCCGGCCCTAAATCTTTAAACGCGTACTATGAATATTTTACTATCTACATCTCGTGTCGTTAAATTGTATATTGGAGTTCTCTTGTAACCGGTGTAGGTAGAATTACGATATACCAAATGTTTGAGGTCGTGAAAAACGACTGTATTGCTCTGTAACTTCAGCCTCTTGTATGTCAGCATTTTTAATTATTTCATTTTCACAGCTTTCATGAAAATGAATAAGATATAGCGTTTCCAAATATGTTAGCTTCATATTGTCTCATTCGCCTAGTGGTCTTGAGCACGACTGCTACGCTAGAGGTCCTGTTTTCGTTTCCCAGGTCGAGTAATGTTATTGAATTTTCTATGAGATTTCCAGCTCGGAGTTAGAGATTTGTGCACAGTAAATGGCATAGGCTCGCCCTTATTACATGGGATATAAAGTTACCGTTAAAACTGTGGGTGTACATTAGTACGCCTCTGCCTAACCCTTCGGGTGTAATATAGTCGTGATGGTGTGCTGTATATTTTTATCATTTTCCTGACGTGTCAAAATCTTTTATAGTTATTTTAGTGAAGGAAAAATTCGACTCACAGGCAGGATCCGAACCTGCGTCTTCTGGTTAGGTACCTACACCAGACGCTATGACCTCTAAGCCACCGCGAGTCTCAAGTTGTTAAATATGAACATTGTATCAAGCCAAACGTGTTATTTTCTTGGTAACAATCTATGATAGAGATCCGTCACAACTTGTGTGCAATTGTGACGATAAACGTGAAGATAATTTGCAAAGTAAAAGCAATTAGGTCGCTTCAACTTTATGAGCGTATCTATTGTACCTACCTACAATTGTTTGATATTATCTCATAAATTATACAAGTCAATGTTTGAATTTTTTAAGTAATAGATTGCATTTCCTAATTGAAATTGATGATGAAAGATCGATTACTATACTTCTATACTAATATTTGCACATTTGCTACATTATTCCAGCTTAACATAGGCTATAGAATATTTTGAAAAAGTAAACGTTCGCCTAGACCTTCCCCAATCCGAAATCAGTTGAGGACGTTCTGAAAGATGGCTCGGTCAAGAGTACCCTAAACCGACGTTCATGTATGAAAAGATTGATGAGTGTGGATGAAGCTAAAGAGGTATGTCAGAATCGTAGCAAGTGGAAGTCTGTGGTCTCTGCCTACCCCTACGGGAAAGAGGCGTGACTCTTGTATGTATGTATGAAAAAGTAAAGGATTTATCCACCCGTGTGAAGCCGGGGCGGGCCGCTAGTACTCTTTCTAGTAAGTACTAGATATTCAGGAAACAACGATAATTTGTGAAAATCGATCGGTTAAAAACAATTGCAATTTTGCAAAGCTTCAAGCTGTTTTTTTTTCAGAATAATTAAGCTTTATAAAAAAAAATTCTTTAATTATTAATTAAGGATAATTGTTAATGAGTGATTGCTGCTACTTGGTATGAACGTGACAAACGCCTAAAATGTTGTTACTGAATCATTATAAAGTGCTAAGTATATACAGTTGGAACAAAGGCTTGAGTATAAATCGGCACCGGAATAGTTCGACCTAAATCGAACACGGATCCTTGCATAAAAAAATATCAGAATTTTGTAACAGCCTGTCAAGGTAAACTCAACCTTAATTCAGTAAACAACTAACTTAAAATTTTCTAATATAAACTTTAGCGCTGTAATAACAATTCACTTTAACACGATGTACGGAAACAATTTCATACGGGCGCCGTAACGTATTGTGGCTTCGCGCACCTATAAAAGTAAATCTCCTAACTTAATCGCTCAGGTTGTCGAACACTTAATGAAGTGGGGTGCCGCTTTATGGGGGAGAGAACCATGTACCTACTTTAAGCCAGCGATTGTGATAAAGAGTTTGCACTACCGTATTACGTTGATATAGAGACTATTTTGGCTGCGCTTTATTGTTGGCGTGGGCGAAGTTCGATGAATGTGTGTCACGACTTCACAAGCAACAGCTCCTACTTCGGCGTTCGATCGTCTGGTTTCAAAACTCATTGCATTTGTCAAGTATCGGACCTGGGTATCAGCGTAACCGGTAGACTAATAAACAGTTATGTGATTTCATAAATACAATATTCTTATTCTTTACATTAAACTTTTAAAAGCGGCGGTAGTCTAATGACTTGGGCGTCGGACTTGCGGTCTTGTGGTTGCCAGTTCGAAACCCACCCATTGTACTACCGACATGAACCCACTCGTAACACAAGCATTTAGGCTTCGCAAATACTACTAATGTGCGACCAACATTGCAAGTAGTAATCTTTAATTTAAAAAAAAAAACGCTTTTCTTACTTTCCATTTTCATTAGTTTAAATACACAGAGACCGAGCTTAACGCTGTCAATGGTAAATATGATTTCATAACATGAGAATGGGCTATGTTTTATCACAGGCAATTCTTATAAAGTGCGTTGATAACGGTTCAATTAAGGATAGTACTATATTAAAATACAGTTGTGTTGCATTTTAATGCTGATATACCTCCTTGTTAATAATGGAAATTACCTAATTTTTAACAGTCGCCACTTTGTATCGTTTTATGAAGTATTTAATAACGAATGCTGTTAAATATACAAAGTATTCTTCTAACTTCAAATGTTGAAAAAGCTTATTCTTGTGAGAAGTTTTAAGCTCATTCCATCCTAGATTATTTAAAGTTCCTCTGTGAATTTAAATACCTGTATCTTTGAGTTCATTACGCTATCGCAGATTGGCTCTGACTAATGAGTATGCATACTACCTACTACTATCTACTATACTTTTCAATTACGATATTACTTGAGTGGTCCTGATATTAGTATGTTTAAGAAAATAATCAGATGGTTTTTAAATTAAATTTATGTATATGATAGACACAAACTACTTACATACGCTTAGGTATTTAGGTATTGGTAATAAGTGGAAATATTCACAGACAACAGAATGTTCCTTAAAGATTTTATAAATAACCAAATTTAAACAGTGACAAAACCCATTTTCTATTATTTAAAAAAATAAATACACATTAAAGACACATAATTTTCCGAGTTTCATTTAAATGGATTAATTGAAATATTCTATATTACTTAAATCCTTTTCTCTTGAATGATTTCATGGAACTTGAACTTGTCTTCAAATTATTATAAGTTTCCATATTATTTTCGAAAGGACTTTAATAGTGCCGTCACGTAAATTATCTTTATCAATATTATCTTAGTTCACTTTAGGTTTCCTTAAAACTAAAAAAAAATGCATTTTAAATTTCAAACTAGAGCATTAAAGTATCTTAAACTGAAAGTAAGTAAGTAAGAATCCCACCAGTATATCAACCACATGAAAGACCGCATATAACACCGTTATAAAAACCTCGTTTAATTATGCACTGTCACTTGGTTGCGTTCTTGGCAAGTGTTGCACCACGGTGTAATTAGTGGACTGACGAACGTAGCTCTTTATTCGTATCACACAGTGACGCGGATGACACAGTAAAGAGACATTATTGAAGGCAGGGGTGTTCTTATAAAAAAATACTGCGTTTAACATAACATACCGTCTGTATCCCCGAAGGCTTACGTAGAGGTGTACTAAGTACATCCAATAGTTCGCAGGTATATGTTTAGGTTTCATGAACCTAATATAAGGCAAGCATAGTGCCATGTACCGGGCACAAATTAAAAACTCCCGAGCTGCTACCGATACATTTTTTAACTATTAAGAGACTCGACCTGGGAATGCGATCTCTAGAGTTATTCTAAGTATTCTCCGAGTTACGCTGGATTAATGAGGCAGTTCATTATATTTCTGGTGTACTACAAGTATCTACCTTCTTATGAGTGTAAATCGTAATGACGTGTGTAGACGCCTGGAAAAAGCAAGGAATTCATCGATAACATGAATATTGTCCTCAACAAAACTACCTAAGTACGTTAAGAATTAATAATGTCATTTTCGAATAGCAGATATTATAGCGCAAGAGCAAGATCTTTTTGGTCCAACTTATTCGAGATTTTTTAAGAATATTGTAAGAAGCATGCCACAAATGGCAAGCACGTAGGTGAAAATATACTGCTATAGTTTTTTGTAGGAAGTCAGAAAAAGGTTGAATAGGTTTGAATAATGAGTTATTATTATTATCGTATTACATCCCTCGAAAAAAGACTTACCACACAACTCGCACACTTTTCTCACCTTAACATAAAATACCTTTGTTTAAAAAAACATGTTATTCAGTCCCCGTTGCTAGCATTACGTTGGTTATTAAGTCATGTTAGAAGCTCACAGCCAGATATTACTAGGGCGCGTTGTCTAGACGTCTACACAATTGTGATGACGTCAGACATATGTGTAAGAAATTACTATAAGTCTATATCCGTGTAAATATACCGATAAATCGATGGTTATTTTGATATCAGATGGTACCTACTGATTGATATCAGTACTTTTGGTTAATTTGATGAATAACCATACCTACTTTAAATGAGACCAAATTATTTTATGCCTTCGTTATTAAAAAAAGTACCGTTTTAGTTTTGTAATTTTTATCGCAAAATAAATAAAATTTATGCGGTACTGCGGTACTGTACCTAGAATATCCAAACAAAATATGAAAATTTTCAATGTTTTACGATCAAATAAATAAGTTTTCCATTAATGTATGAATTTTGTGGCTGATAGCATCAGTGCAGTAGCGACTCCCGCGGTCGTCGGCCCGGGCGCCGCTGCCCGCCCCACCGCGAACATCGATCCTTATCGCAATGTTTAGAACTATTCTTTGGACGTTCCTGTAAAGGGGTTTTTTTTCAACACTCTAGCTAGACCAATGGTGACAGCGTGTCCTGTTTTTGAACTATCTAATTGTGTTCTGTTCTCTTAGACAGGGTGACAAGGTTTTCATGACAATTAAATCATCACCGTGGAGAGCTATGCTTCGGCACGAATGGGCTGGCAAGACCGGCGTGAAACAACTCTTATATTGTTTCGACGAGTGTGTGAGGATATCGGAGGCCCTAACCTTTTTATAATGCGGGCAACGCACTTGCACCTCGTCTGGTATTGCGGGTGTCCATGGGCGGCAGTAATCGCTTACCATCAGGCGATTCGTCTGCTCATTTGCCCCCCTATGCCATAAAAAATATCATATGAATGAGTATATACATATCACTGGATCCGTGTAATTCATCGATACATATCGAGATGTCTTCATATGTTTAGTATTGTTTACCACAACAGAAACTGTATTATGTGTGTACGTTGTAGCCTGTCTAAGTAGACACCTAGTTTCATTTGTCGCTTGATGGTGTGCGTTTTTACCACATAGTTTATTTATTATCTAGAAATGACATCGGGTTCTCAAATAACGTGAATCTTCATTTAATATAGTCGACCTCGGTCAAACTTGGACATCCTTCAACGTCCTCACATCTTTTTATCGCAATATTGTAACAGTGAAGTTTGTAATTTATATATTTTAAAAGAGTGTCCATGGAGTTTCTTGCCGGATTCTTCTCCATAGGATCGACCTTTTGGAACCGTGCAACTAGAATCATAACGTTTCAAAAACGCTTGTAAAAGCTTATTTGAAATAAAAACATTTGAACTTGAACTTGATGTTTTATTGTAAATTGGTTAACTGAAATGGTTCAATTATCAAAATCTTAAAGGAATAATTTAATAAACCACGGACGTTTTCTATATTGCACATTTCTATATGGTAATGAGGCAGTGGACGATAACATCGCAATCGAAGCGGTTCACAGCAGGCCGCAGTCGTTTGCCGCCGGGTCGGCGCCTAGCCTCGATTCCTTGTACACTGTTGTTTAGATCTCAATGGATAAGTAGCAGCCGGGCCAGGTCCGGGTGTCGGCAATGTGTAGAGAACAGAAGACTAGATAATCAAAATAGTACGTGTTTAGATTTTTAAAGAAAATTATAGTGATTTATTAAGTTCGCTGCAAGTCTGACTCCCAAGATACAGACGTCCGTCTAGTTTGGGGGTCATCGCCTATTTAAATTACCGACCTGTGTTTACTTACAAGATGTATTTTAAGTACTTAAACCTAATTTAAGATATCGTAAACATGTAACGAAGGACTAAATTTTTTTTTACTTTACTTTTACGTGTTATATTGCTGCTATTGCTTATTTGTAAAACACTGAATTATGGGATATATCAGAAAAAAATGTTTTATCATTATCAGAAAACATGGATTGCTGTTTGTTTAAAGTCGGAGTGAATGCAGTTCATATTCATATTCATATTCTTTATTGCATACCATAATGTACAATAAGGTGGTGTAATTAGACAAGAATCATTATGGACCCTGTAGGGCACAGCAATTTTAGAAGAGAGGTAGTTGTAGCTAATCAGTTGCTTTTCAGTAAAAGGAACGTGCGGCACCTTTTACGTTAGTTATATTGGCTAAATTATAAAATGGCATGAACTATTTTTGTGTACTTTAAGTTTTTATATCTATTTATGGTTTTTGGTGGAATTAGGAACCCTTATTTTTGTATGATACAATAATATTCTTCTCATTAACCTCGCGCGATCTGCAAACTATTTACTATAATACTTATTTTATTAAAGTTTTTATTCGGTCACGCTTGTTCTAGCTAGACTACATATAAATTGGATAATCACAAAAGCGACATTCTAGAAAACTTCGTTTTTTTTTCTGCCAGTTACTTATAAAATAAAATTCACACAATTAATTTTACCGTAATAAATTAAGCTTCAAATGACGTCATATAGTCAGTACTCCAAACTCTCTGTTCTGGTAGACTATATGAAACTAAGGAGACAAGTCGCTACCACAACGGCCAAGTTTCGCCAGTATCGTATAGTTTGTTATGAATAACAAATTAGGGAATAAACACTGGAAGATGCAATGCAATTTTGTTTTGCAAACGAGTTCGTTGCAATTGTAACTAAACTGCAGATGTGTCCTTATTATCTTTGTCGTACCTAATGACGTCATAAAATTTGTTTATGGTAATAAAAAGGCATCTGGGTACCGTTATACGTCGCGCAGAGAAAAACAGTCGTATGTCATACAGTACATGTAAGTCGTTTCATCCATGCATGTATGTACCTATACATACATGGATGAATTGTATGTATGTACCTATACAAAAGTACTTGGGGAAATTAAAATTATAATTAGATAGGTATATAGGTACCTGAATTTCATGGTTTTATTGATAAAGTATGGTTAATTCCTTCTTATCTGAATCTGAAGAATCTGTTAATAGTTAAGTTAAGGTTTTTAGTTTTTCAATTAATTTCCTTATTCTGCATAGCTGGTGCATCGAATGTAATTTAAAGGCGTTATTATCAATTCAACCTGTTCCTAAGAAATCACTAATTACTTACTTAATATATTTGATTACCTACTACTAAGAACTTTGTAAATGCAAAATGCTTTTAACTGCAGTAAAATTTCTATATATATACACAGTCTACGATAGAATTCCAAAGATATCTTGGTAGTCCGTGTAATTTCATCGTCCAGCGCCCCCGAGCGAATGAGCTCGCCAAATCCGATAGTTTTTAGCGCTTCACTTGCTCTCTCGATACCAAGCAAGGGTGCAAATCGATATGGTTGTAGTATTATCATCATGATTGCTCACTTTGAAGTACACTAAGGAGGATCGTGAATATTCTAGATTTTGATGGAAAATAAAAAATGTATCCCTTTCTCTGAATATTTATATTCAGAGTAAAGTTACTGTGTATGACTCCAAACTTGATATGTGACGATTACTTTCTTGACCACAAATAAATCGTTACTGAATTCAATAGTGGAATAAGTCAAAATATAATATTAGGTACTAGCGACCCGCCCGCGGTTTCACCCGCGCTGCCCCGGTCCTAAGAGTCATAGCGTGATGTTAAATAGCTTAAAACCTTCCTCTTAAATCACTCTATCTATTAAAAAAAACCGCATCAAAATCCGTTGCGTAGTTTAAAAGATCTAAGCATACATAGGGACAGACAGCGGGAAACGACTTTGTTATATAATAAGTAGTGACAGTGATAGTGATTAACCAGCAAGATTGCTCTTACATTTATTATTTAGAACGAAAATCCATTACTAACTCAAAATGCCAATAATTTGATTTGTGCCTCTATTGAACTCAGTTAACGAATATTAAAGAATAAATTCGTGAATTAGTTTACTCACTCATCTGGTAAGCAGTAACACATATCAGTCTGCGGTTAAAGTGACGAATAACTATTTCACAAATATAGAATATCGGAATACGTGCAGCCTTTAATCGAGTTACTGTGTACATTGTACAAACGTTATCATATAACACTTGCGTGTTTCCTGTTATTAATCGAATTTCAGTAATTGGTTCCACATAATTAGATTCTGCGTGAACTAATATCGAATATTGTGAACACATATGAGCTTTCCTGATTGTACTAAAATCAAGTCGAGTTAAATCGAAATTCAAATTTTTATCTAACTCAACTTCACACTAATGTTTAAAATGACGATGGTATTGGTAGGTGTGTAAACAGGATTTCGTGCACCGAAATTTCAAGAACCGTATCCGTGAGTTTAAAGATTGTATCGATTCCGACGATAGAGTCGGATTTCGCTTAATCGGCTCCTTACTTCTTAGTACAGTACCTACAGTATGTCAAATCCGAGAAAAACCTACTGTCATTAGCAGCAAAGTTCACATTGATACTCTCACACTTCAAAGCCATTATAAGAGGGTATTTTATTTGTTTATAAATCGTTGGAAAAGTATCGGAAAATTGCGAATAGACCGAGGATTCAGTTTTAAACTAAGTATCCCTTCAAAACGTCAATCTCAACAGCAAACTTGTCCGGGCGGCTAAATAAGCCCGCGAAATAAAATTCAGAACCGCGTACTAAAGGTTCCGTACGCGTCTGTACCAGAGCGTTAACGAATAAAAGAATTTTATTTTATTAGTAATCGTTTACATTTTGTTACCCTTTTTTTGATCGTGTATTGTAATGTTTCATCTCTACTATTATAAAATTATAAAAAAGCTGTGTCTGTACATTCAAGATATTTAAAAAAAACCAAATGGGTTAAGGGATATAAAAGTCTCCGAACCCAAAAATTTGAATTTTATTATTATTTTCTGTTTGTCTGTTTGTTACGGGTTGGCGCAAAAACTACTGAATAGATTTTAATTTTGTTATCACTGTTAGAAAGTATATAGTCCAACTTAAAAACTGGTGAATTTCTTATCTCAATCAATTAACAGATCCTGAGATATACCTTGACCTCTCTGATGTATACAGACCCATATAAAGAAGAGATCATCACTGTTGGTTTTTCCATTTTTACTCCTAATATAGGCTATATTGTGAATGATTGTGAGCGAAGCCGCGGGCAAAAGCTCGTAAGTATTACTACTTTTGACTTCATATAAATTTGTATGTAGATACTTGGAGCACCTTTGACGTATATATAATTTTCAGCGAAATGTCAGCTAGAACAGACATGCCACAACAATAGGCTTTGTCACAGACCCTTTGGGCACGGAACCCTGCAACTCGATGAAATATTACGAGCCGTAAAATCTTCTTACTTTATTAAAGATTATGAGTTACGATTAGTTACTTTTTTATTCCAATTCAAAATGGGTTTTCTGTTCAGTAGATAATTATGATTTTCGATACTTGGTAATATTCGGGCGAACTGTAGGTATATTAGTTAGTAGGTCTGTAGCTGTATATTAGTTATTAGGTATATATATCTCTGCCTAACCGTTCGGGGAATATATGCGTGATGGTATGATTCCTACAAATCTGTGGACTAGAAATGTCTCGTATTTATTGGTTGTGTAGTTTAAACTATTGTACTAACTATATTTATACTTTTTTTCTATCCTATTTCATCCCATTGCTGGGCAAATGCCTCCCTTATCTGTTTCCAAATAGCTGTGTGTGGTTTTAGCCACCAAATCTCTATCGTAAGAGTAAGAGAGGTTATAAAGTTCAAGTTACACAAAAATACGTGGTGCACTGAGTGAAAGACCGGATTTTTTTAAAGCTTGAAATAATGACACCAGTAATACAAAGATAAAGAGCAGGTTCCTACAATTCCACAGCGCCGCAGCCGGCGACCGACCGTAACTCATTGTCATTATCTCCACAACAAACGGATTTTATCAACTAGCTTTCGCCTGCGGTTTTCCAACTTATTAACATCACACAAAACATTAGTTTTCGTACACCGTAAATTCAGCAGACCTTTCTCTGACATTCCATATGTAGGAAATTATGACATTTTAGGCGACTTTTCTAAAATTTGGTTTAGTGGCCCCAAGTGGAGCTGCTTAGAGAGTTATGGGGTTCCCAAATCGAGCCATTTTATTGAGTGTTTCTTTCTATGATACTTTTGCCAGCAGCTTTAGTAGTGGCAGGGTTTCAAAATATACATGCGAACGGTGGGTGTACATGAGCAGTACACCTCTGTGTAACCATAGAGATAAGTATGTAATATTAAATACAGGGGTATTACAAATATTAAAATATCATTTTACAACTGCTATAGGTACTGCACTACGACTTAATGAATAATTTGTAGAGCAGAACAAAGAGAGCGCGTTTTTTTATCCGAATGAAACATTTCAAAAGACTGCCGCGCCTTACTGCAGAAGTTCATTATTATGGCAGAACAGCTGGGAAAATTCCAGAGTCATTTGAAAATTAAAAGCTGAGACCTAGTAATGTCTAGCAGACAGAACATGCTCAAAGAAAGAATAAACCAATAACCTCCTAACCTAAATCAAATGATCCTTTATTGTCCGTGGATTTTAAAAGAAAAAATAAATATTTATACAAAATCTCTTTTCAATTTCATGTATTGTCCCTGTTTTGTTTGCCATCGATAGAGTATAATAAAAAATTGTTTTGTTATAATAATATTGCAGGTACGTATATGTTTTTAACAATGTTGATTCACTGTTATCAATCTAAATATACACTTAAGATGTCTCGATGGCCCTGTGTCGCCAGCGCGGAGATTGAGGTCTTAGAATTTCCAGGTAAGTATAACAAATTGTTATTGGGTTTGTCTGTTAGAAAATTCTCAGTAGAAGTTCCGTGTTTGGATTTTAGTTCAGCTGATATGATGATAAGTTTTTGTATCGTGCCAGGATTAAGGTAGAAGTACGTATTTCCGGCAGCGTCCCAATACCCGGTAACTAGATGGTTTTTTTTGTTTTCCACCTTTCTACCAAGCAAAAATTAAAGTTTGTAAATTGTAACACATTCTTGGTAATATTTTGTACAATAATAATTGCAACACTGATCAAAAAGTTTTATGGTGGCAAAACTGTGTAACCATAAAAGTGTGCTCTCCAAAAATATTAACAAAATTGGAGGTCCGGTCTCTAAACTGCGAGATCACCCCGTCGTACTATTCAGCTTGGCATGCTGCTATGGATGACCATACGGTAAGGGTGTTAATTTATTGAAATATTTGAGTGAACTATCTAACGATTTAAACTATAAATTATGGTGAATCTAATTGAGAAGTATTTATTTTTGCATGTCACATTTATTGGTACGCACTAATCCCTAGTTGACCCAGCAACCGGCATATATTTTCCATTTTCTACCGGATATTGGTGCAAGCATCATACCGGTAATATCCATTGTACCGATACCCGTTATTGTATCCTTATTGCCTTGCAATAGGTCTCTTTTTCCTTTGAAACTGTGGTATAAAAATCTGCCGGGTACTAGGACGTATATTAACAGTTGCACCTAAATCCGTAATGATTCTTATTGCCTTAAGTAAGAGCTTATTTTCCTTTGACTTCAATTGAAATGACTGTGTACTTTTTTTTAAAACCACATGGATTGGATTCCTTTTTTCTTTTTTCTGTATTATTTCTAAATGATTACGCCTATAACTATACCCCTTATACCACGCACCTTTCATACAAGATAGTACTCAAAACAGAAATTTTAAAATGCCTTATTGTAATAAAAACTCAGCTGAAGGTAGTTTTGGGTATACAACACATCATGTGCTCAAACATTGAGTCGTTGACTGGTATCAGTTTTTAATCAGCAAGAGCTGACCAGTGGGTCAGTTCTTACTTGCTGTGGCTATGGGTCTCTATACATTAGAGAGGTCAAGCCGTAGGTATCTCAGGTTCCGTTTAATTATTTGAGATAAGAACATATTATGGCCTGACACAACTGGTCACCACGCCCACGCGAATCCCAGATGTGGAGAGCCAGAAGCCTTCAATGCTGGATCTTCTGCTGACTTCTCATCCGGACGGCTATCATGTATCCGTAGGCGCCCCGCTTGGTTCGTCGGATCATTGCCTTGTCCGGAGTACAGTGCCTCTCATGTGCTCGTCGCGATCGCGAGTTGTACGTAGCCGCCGTGTGTGGCACTACAAGTCAGCAGAATGGGATGGGATGCGGTCATTCTTTACGTCCTACCCTTGGAGACAGGTTTGCTTCTCGCCGAATGATCCCAACGCCGTTGCTGATTTTGTTGCTGATGTGGTGCTGAAGGGTATGGAAATTATCATTCCATCCTCTGTAGTTTAAAAAAAAATTTCGACCTTGGTTCGGTTCGTCTTCCAAAAAGGCCTCCCGTCGGAAGCAGGAAGCCTATCGAGCCTGGGCTGATGCGGTGGCGGCAAGGGATGTAAATACCAGCGCATTAAAAAAGAAGTATATCTTTGCCTCTAGGTCCTTCAAAAGAGACATTGCAAGGGCGAAGTCGGTGCAAATCGGTAGAATTGGTGAGAGGCTTGAGCGCCTGCCTTCTTCTCTCGATCTTCTGGGCAAACTCTTTGCGTCCAACTCAACTTTGGATGACGAGGGAGAAGAGCCGCCTACCATACCGCGGTTCGTTGGCTGTATGCCGGATATCCGGTTCCACCAACGCACAGTGCGTTTAGCACTTGTATCCCTCGATATCTAAGTCAAGTGGGCCTGATGGAATCCCTCCTATTGTGTTAATGTGCGCTCCAGAGTTGGCACCAGTTTTAACACGTCTTTTTCGGCTCTCTTACTCTTCTGGCGTTGTCCCAACATCATGGAAGACAGCATTGGTCCACCCGATCCCTAAAAAAGGCGACCGCTCAAATCCATCCAACTACAGACCGATAGCCGTAACCCCCCTTTTCTCGAAGATAATGGAGTCCATTATCAACTGCCAGCTCCTTCGGTACTTAGAGGATCACCAGATGCTTTGTGACCAGCAGTACGGCTTTCGCAAGGGTAGGTCGGCTGGTGATCTTCTGGTATACCTGACACACCGTTGGGCACAGGCGATCGAGACTAAGGGGGAAGCCTATTAATATAATTTTATCATAATGATCTCATTGTATATCTCCAAATGTTTGTTGCAAAGATGTTTGTTAATTTTGTGTCATTTTAACAAATTATTCAAGCTGTATTTACAAAAACTACCAGATTTGTATTCTCATTCTAAGATTGTTAAGTTTTTAATGTTGGTGCAATTTTTTTTCGCAAACCTATTGAAATTGAGGCTTTAATGTTATTCAAGCATAAATTCAGAGTTTAGTCATAAGTTAATTCATACCTTATTTTACCTATGTAGGTTATATACCTACCTGGTTCCAATTTTCTAATTATAACATTGAAATTTATATAAGTAAAATTTTCTGAAAATAATATTGATAAAGACTGATTTTATTAAAAACTTTTATATTTTATAAAATATATATTTTCTTTGGATACGTATTATAATGTGAACTTTAATATCAAGCAATAGAGTTCATATTTGCGGTAAAAAATACCGGTTTCTGGGACAATATAACGATTACTAGTACAAATCTAACGGATACTGGTACAAATGACCCTTTTTAATGATTTTGTTGTATTATTGTATATTAACGTTTATATTAATTTTGAAAATAGTAATCATAAAAAACAAGAATAAATTTACTATCTTTAAATGTAAAAATAATTATTGTAAGTCTTCTAGTTTTAGCATAGCAGACCTGCAAAGTCGGCGAAGTTCAAAACTTAACGGTTACTGGGCCGTTTACCTTAGTTTGTTTTGGTATACCGAGGTCTCATTTCAATAAACATGATAAAATGATGTTGTTTTCTCGAAACACTCAATAAACAAGCAATGTTTTAAGACAATATTGCCATACATATAACGTCCTTTGGGTATAAGAATAGAATAGAATATCCTTTATTATGCACCAAAAACTAATGTCAAAATCATAAACCGGTAGAACTGGTATAACCCGATTGTGAGACAAAACGGAACCATTGATTGCTTACTCTTTTCTATTTTTCCGAATAAAATTTTGCCTTTACTCTGCTCTAAATACATCAGCCTCCACGCAAATAGAACACGCACCCATAAAATATATTCAACAATACCCGGCTTTTCGTGTTAACTAGATTTCACAGTATTGATCTGTGTGGCCACCACTGTCATAACTCGTGTACGATTTTTTAGTAAAATCGCTTTTGCAGTTGCAAAGTTTTTATGGCCGCACATTCATCTAGTTTAGGATTCCGCGACACTTTGTTACCTGCGCCAAAAACGTTTAAACTGTCCAACGGAATGCCGAGTAGGTAAACCTGGAAATATATATAGTTTATGTCACGCCACGTAGAGCTATGTGCAATTGGTGCAATTTGGGACCTTTGGAATACCTATTATTTCCGTATGTGAAATTAACTGAACGATTACATCTAAAGGATCGTTTTTCATTCAGTCTTATGTTCATGTTGCCCACCTTTCCGGAAAAAAAACGTAGTGCCTTTCCGCAAAGGCACTACGTTTTTTTTCCGGAAAGGTAATTTTTCCTTGCATGCCACTTTTGCTATCCATTTTCGTCTTGTCATGGTATCGGCGCGGACTACGCATTGGCACTTTTAAAGGCCTGCTCTAATAAAGTAGACGTGTTTTTCGATGTAAATCTTACACAAACTTGTTTCAACAGATAAATAGGATTTCGGTTATTCTGCTTGTCATCCAGTTTTATACAAATCTGTTTTCAAATCAATCCACTTAGCCTATCATAACCTTTCAAAGTAGCTCTTCAACATTTGGATAAGGACAGAATTCTAACTTATTCGAATTGACATAGGATTGGAATCATACATATCTTATAACGGAAGGTAAATATGCCTTGCCTCTAGAGTGAAGGGTAAAAAGGGGTGTCCCGTGGTGTTGACTCACAATGTTACAATGTTTTTACTATAAACATTCCGAGGCCGTTGACATGCTCTTTGATTTATAGGGTCTGTAAATTACAAGATTTGCGCTAAAATGTTGTTTATATTTAATCACTAATTAAATAATCTTATTTTGAAATCAATTTTTGATATAGAAATTTCCTTATTCGTGGAATTAGTGGTAAATAAGTATCATCTTAGTCACTAACCTTGCAGTACACAATGATATTTTGACTGTAACTTCTTGTAATTTAAACGAGATTAGTTAAATGTTGAAAGCAGGTAATTAGGGTAGGTAGTTAAGCGGGCTTTACTTGAGTGATTTAAATTCGTTTGAAAACTATTCTAATTTCGGGTTTAGTATCACGTTTACAACTCAAATCATTCTGTAACTTAATCAGTTTCAACGATATCAACAGTAAAGAACTTTTTGTATTTGTTTTTCGCAGACTTATCAAGTATTTAGATGCACGACCAAGAGGCCAAAACGGTCTAATATTTTACTATAAAAGTTGCGTTTTATTCTTCCCCACACTATTTTCCTTCAAGAATATAATAACTCACCTATCGGAAAACGAGAATGATACGACTTTGCGAATCCATCCCTTACGCAGAGAGACGCGCATGCGCTAGACATCGGCGTGCCACCCGACGCAGTTCGTCCTCAGGCATCGTTACCGCTAGCCGTAGCACCGAGCTACGCGTGTAGACCGTAGCGCTGGCGTAGCGTGTAGCTCTACCCCGCACCTGCAGTGACGTGCCGTTGCGTTACCGATAACGCAACTGAAATATTCCTAGTGATTAACAGCGTGACAACTAGCAGTGATTATAACATATTGACATAGTGCTATGATTTTCGTATTGTGGTGACTGGCTTTGGCTACGTGTGATTGTTAGATAAGCTCGGGATTTTTCTGTCGCTGTTCGTTTGTGATGTAAGTTGATACTTTACTAGATACAAGTGGTTGGTCTTTGTTTACTGATATTTTCTGTTTGCGTTACTCAATGATTACTTTTTCTCGCTTAAAGTTTTTTCTGTCCGTAGATATTTTTGTTATTTTTTATGTCTAATTAGGTACTGAAATATTTTTTATATCTAAAAAAAATGAGTAGAAATAATCGATATCTACTCGATGACGAGACGTGACGTCTGTATGACGTATTTGCCTTTTACAGTATGTACTGTTTGTTCAATTCACAATGTTATATAAGCTACAAAAGAAAAGCCGTAATTGCTAAAATATTCAAGCAAAAGGTAACGAATACTGCGTACAATGTTTCGGATTATAACGGATTACATATTCAAAATAATTTAAATGCTTTGTAACAAAATAGGGTTTCAAGTTCACGGAGCTCACAAGCACCTAACATAGGTACTTGTTTCTATACTTAACATTTCGAGTACTTACTGCAAAAAGCCTTTTTTTTGTAGACCGAGAGTGCTTGTTATACCATAGTATATACATTATGTTAATCCCTGCCCTATCCGAAAGGGGAGATAGGTATCTCAATTACATCACCAATTAAAATAAGAAACATTAAATATTTATGAAAGTAAATATATTAATGATCAATGATTCAATCTTCAAGGTTGTTGTGCTCGAATTGTCGCACTTATTCATCATCATCGACTTTACCATGTTTTACACCCTGGGATCATTATTGCTATTTCTGTATTTTATGAATAGGGGGGCAAACGAGCAGACAGATCCCTGATGGTAAGCGATTACCGCCGCCCTTGGACACCCGTAACACCAGAGGAATCGCAAATGCGTTGCTCGCCTTTTAAAAGAGTTTGGGCCTGCGGTATCCCCAATCACTCAGCGAAACACAAGCGTAAGTGTTGTTCCACGCCGGTTTTCTGTGATACCGTGTTATTTCTCCGGTCGAACCGGCCCATTCGTGCCGAAGCATGGCTCTCCCAAGTTTTTTGTTTCCAAGTTTTGTAAAAAGAAACGGTATTTTTTTTTGTATTCTGAAATCGATTTTATTTTTATAGAATCGGATATCCATACCCAGCAATACCTTCACGGGTCGCACAGGGTTTTAAGACATTGTATTATATGTTTATTGTTTATTTTACGCGTAGTTTCTTTATATTTAGTATTAGCCCTTCTGAATCAATCTTCGTGAAAATATTTTAGCATGATTTTAGTGCCTTCATAAAGTCATATATCACAACAAGACAAATACCGCAGTGGTGTAGCGTTGACAGCTGCAATGGAACATGAAAATTCACTGCGGTGGTATTTTTAACCACCTGGAACAACTATTTATAATAAGTAGTTCTTGTCATCTGTTAGTTTAGATGGCACGTAACAGTATTTTTGTTTTTATTATCATCGGTCATATATTTTGCGTATTTTAATAACGGTTATTAAAATTTGGAAGACGTTTTTCTTTGTGGAAGTTTTATTTAGGTAATGTGATAAGTTTATATTGAACCTTCATCACATTTTTTTAGTTTCAATGCTTCAGTTACAAAAGAATATGCTGAGAAATCCGAAAATCCTATTCAAACCTCATCGGATATTGATAGGAACCCGGAAAATGTCTGCTATCCAACTATCGAAAAACACTAAAGCGATGAGTCATCTTATTCCCCGAACGCACCCCGACTCCCCAGAACGAATTGGTATAAAAATTGCAAGGGGATGAATCATGCGTGCCGGAGACAATTCCATAATTAGTTCAAATAATCCACCCTCGCATGGGGTGAAGCGCTGAGATCATGAATGGGATCCATAAAGAGGGAGATCCCTTAAGACGTAAATATTATGAATCGGTTTCTAGATGAGACATTTTCGTATGCAGTTAACGAATAACTTTGTTTTGGTATTGGTATGTAAATAAAGAGTTACATTAAATTACGTTGAAGTCAAGCGTGAAAGGCAAAGGTCACTGGACTGTTCGAATTTTGAGATAACAAATCTTTGCAACGATATATCGCATGTTTTCAATCAGAATTCAGGGAAAAAGGCTTTTCAGCTGTAACATTGAAACCGAAATAAAGCTCAACTATAGCTTTGACCAGTAGCCAAAAGGTAATTCTAAAGCTAAGAACCTTTTAGGTCTGAAACACAATAGCAGCTGAAGAGAGTACCCAGCCCCTTTTAAGAAACGGGTTTGCTAGTAAATACCTAAAGTCGAATAATAATAAGAAATATATTTAGAAAAATAAGTCTCTAATATGCTCAAATATGTTCTCTTTCAATGTTCACAGAGTTTAGTATTTATTAAAGGTTCGTTTAACACTTAAAACACAGACTTATGATGCCATCCCTGTGCCTTAGTATTCAGTGAGTTTGAATAACCGATTTATCTGACGTTATATAAAATAACTCTGTATTTAGATCGAGGTTCTTCATTGTTGTACTACAAACATACCATCACGCCTGTATTCTCCGAAGGTTTAGACAGAGGTGTACTAATATACACTCACAGTTCGCCGGTAAGTATATATAAGTCCCATGTAATAGGTACAACAAGCCTATTGCCAATAAGCGGGCTCGAATGTCAAACTCCGAGCTGCCACTGAGAATTTCATAGGAACATCCAATAACACTGCTCGACTCGGGAATCTAACGCAAGACTAGCGTACCAGTCGCGCTTGGGCCACTAGACAATTGAGGCAGTTTCCATTATCGTATCCAGAGGAATATTTACTTCTGCGTATAACCGACTTAATTCGTCCGCCTGCCGTGTTTCTGTACACAAAGGGGACGTAATAAATCAATTACCAACTGGGCCTACGCATACTGCATATTTATGTGTGTGGGTAGGTACTAGGTACCTATTATGATTGTATTTTTTATGACGTATATAGTGAAACTCTTTTCTCGTTCATTTTTGTTTTAGGAGGCGGCTCAAGGCTTTACCCTATCTATACTTCTATACTAATCTATATATACTTACTAATAATATAAAGCTGAAGTGTTTGTTTGTTTGCTTAAACGCGCTAATCTCAGGAACTATTGGTCCGATTTGAAAAAATCTTTCAGTGTTAGATAGCACATTTATTGAGGGAGGCTATAGGCTATATATCATCACGCTAAGACTAAGTAACTATTCCACGAAGTCGCAGGCGGAAGCTAGTGTAGAGATAATAAGGAAAAATATTATAGTAATCCTTTGGTTAAATGTGTACCTATTTATGGAGTCTAGGGTAGGATAGTACATAGGGTATTAATTTCAATTTATTTCCGTATATAGTATGTTCACAGAAATTATTTCAATAAAACACAAATAATGTTGATATTCTATCAGTTTTCGGACAGGACGTAATATTGTGAACCACGCACCGAGTTCTGCTGTTTCATAATTACCTCTAATCTTATTAAAAAAAGGTATTACCTATACAAGTAGGTATTGATAATATTTCCAGCATAAATATGAGGCATTTAAAACGTATGAAAGTAGATATTTCCCACAGAAAGTGTAAAATTGTAAATGGCAACACATGAAATGGGTACGAAAGTAACATCTTTAGAAGGTGGCCTTGAGGATTGTATGCGGCACAGCGACAGCCTTGGAGCTCAGCTGTTGCGGCATAGTCTGCTGACAATATATTTACTCACTTATGTATTGATGTAATGTGATCAGTGCCGGGAATCCTTATCAAACAATGTATGTGACGTAAAGTACTATATTGATACATAATACGAACAAAGAACTAAAAAAAGGGAAATGTAGTCTGAAATTTAAATATACTTACCTACATAATATAACATAATCAAGTCTCCTCTGATAATGAGAGGGATTAGGCAATAGTCCATCACGCTGGCCTAATTCAGATTGGCAATCGTCAAGAAAATCTCTCAGGTGTGCAGGTTTCCTTACGATGTTTTCCTTCACCATTTAAGCTCGTGATAATTAACTGTTAATACGCACATAACTTCGAAAAGTCAGAGGTGCGTGCACTGGATTCGAACTTGAAACCTTTGACTTGGCAGTCCAATGGTCATATCACTAAGCTATCACTGCTAAAAATTTAAGTATGCATTTTATGATATGAAGTAAAGAATACTTTTGAATAGTTCTTTTCCATATATGTGGAAATCGTAAATTCACTATTCGATATATTTAACTGAAATTCAAACAAACTATTCCTAATCTGTAATATCTACAGCCTACACTAACAATTCGATGAAAAACCTAATTAATTTTCAATATGGCGGGCTACCCAGGCGCCTTACCCTTAAGTGTTTTGCTAGAAACTATTAACCCTCCCACCACGGGAAAAGAATACGAAGAAATATTATGTTCATTACTATTATTTTTTAAATAGGTCCAACGGACTCCTGTCCAGCTCGTTTCATGCGAATCGTACACCGTAATATGTTTCAGCGAAATATTGCACTTGGAAAATTCTCGTTTTCAATTTAAACTGGTGCAATATACGAATATTGCCCTTTGTTTCATACTGTTTATTTTCCTTTGCAATTTAATTGGCAATGATTGAAAGCACGCAGCCTCGCCAGTCAAAATATAACTGGGATTAAAAGGGTTGTTTTGTGTCCAACTGTAGGTATATTTTATCAGGAATTATGTAATACGCGATAAGATGGGGTCCGGATTGGTCTTGTCTTATTTTTTAATATAACATAACATACCATCACGCCTGTTTTCCCCAAAGGGTTAGGCAGAGGCGTACATACACTAGGTGTAGGCACACCCACAGTTCGCCGGTATGTTTAGGTCCCATGTAATAGGAGGCGAGCCTATTGCCATTATCCGGGCACGAATTCCAAACTCCGATCTGCTACTGGGAATTTCATAGATAAACCCAATAACACTTTGCTCGACCTGGGAATCGAACCCAGGACCTCAAGCGTAGCAGTCGCGCTCAGGACTACTAGGCTAATGCTAATTAATTTTTATAATATTTAATTTAGCCTAGAGCTTTCCAATCTCGTCGAGGTCCTCGCTGTCCGCCCCGGTCGCGGTCTCCTAGCCAATCTATTTCAGAAATATCATCGATTCATAACTACTAGATATTTTTGTCAGTCTTATAAGATCGCACTGACCAAAAAGTGAAAGCCAAATAAAATGTATATAATTAGGTACATCATTTCTAAAACTAATGAAGCCATCTTAATGTAATGCTCAGAATGTGACTGTTAGACTTAATTACAAAAGCGTACCTATGAGCTCTTAGCATACTGGTAGAAGTGTAGTGCAGAATATCGGAGCAGCTGTGCGCGTAATCAAATATGCTTCCTATAATATCCCAAACATGTAATTTGGCTCTAGCAGTGTTCTGTTGCCATTGTGATGCCGAGTTGAAACCCCAGTCTATTTAGGAGCTAGCTAGCTGGCTCAGTGTAGCCCATGACATAGGTCCTTACATAATTAATTCTGAAGATGATACTAATTGTATTCTTCAAAAAGTTTTAAAGTTTCAAAGAGTTTTAAGACTGTCAACATACAAACAAAAATCCAATTTGAAAGACAAATAAAGCATTTATAATCCCAACAATATTAGCGGGAACAGAATTATAATTGAAGAGACCAAATAAAACCATGAGTACTTAATTCATTCAGCTTACAAAAAATCCAAGCTGTACAACTTTCTTTACGTGTCTTCATACCTCCATAGTTGCATTCCATAAAGAGAAACACACTAAAAACTTTAAACAACGCATAAATATCCACTGTCTATTTTGCACCGTTCGATTTATTTTGCTATTATGATATAGGGTAAGCGATATACAGGAATATTTTTTAAGCAGTGCGCAAAAAAATGTTGGTAGTTCAGTATCAGTAATAGAACACATTCCCATTATTAGTTCAAAACTTTTTTTTAAATTTTTATCCGGCTTGAAATCAGCAAAATATGGACACATAATAACAATATGCACGTGTGCCAGCCGACTCACGCGCCGGTGTACAGCTGATGTAGGTACTAAAGCGCGCGCGCTTTGCCGTGCGCTAGCGAGTAACCATAAAATCAGTTTCAAAGTAAACATCTTTCGTTAACGATAACTTCGATATTTTGTACTAAGACATATCAAAATAACAAATTGGTGTTTAATAAAAGTCGTTTAAGTATCAATTGTCAAAGTTTGCGCACTGAATAAAAAATATTCCGGTATATCTCACGACAGCTAATGTCCCTGCACAGGGCGCCTGCCGGCGGTAGTCCATACATTATTATTGCGTCAGGACACCCGCCGGACAAATGATACATAGCGGCCATTTGTCCGGGCGACAAGTTGGCCGACTTGTTATTATTGGCAACAAGTGTTTATTGATGATAAGGCTACGATCTCTATTGATCTAAAGATCTTGAGGTTGTATATTATCTAAATCTTTTGAAAGATTAATGGGAAACTTTATTTTTTTAAGGGATAGGGGGCAAACGAGCAGACGGATCACCTGATGGTAAGCGACAACCGCCGCCCATGGACACCCGTAACACCAGAGGAGTCGCAAGTGCGTTGCCCGCCTTTTAAAAGGGTTTGGGCATCTGGTAACCTCACTCTCTCGGCGAAACACAACGCAGGCGTTGTTTCACGCCGGTTTTCTGTGAGGCCTAGGTATCACTCCGGTCGAGCCGGCCCATTCGTGCCGAAGCATGGCTCTCCCACGTGAAAAAAATCTGATAAACTGTTTATTAAAGAATCAATAAATTTGATTACTTAATATAAATGTTATTATGGAAACGTCCTATCCTATCAATCTATAGATAATATATTATCAAATATTAATGTATTACATATTAATGACCACTTTGTTTAACAAAAAAGTGGTGAAAATTATGCTATCCATCATTCTATACGTTTTCGTTCGTGAGAGTAATCACTTAATGACATTGCGACATAACAAATGGAGATAGCGTAGTAAGCCTCCTAGTCACATGGAACCATATCTTACGGTAGTTGGTTGGAAAATACGGAATACGGCTTAATTTAAAGCTCTTAAGAGATGTCTCCATATAAATATATGATGACAAATATATGATATAGGTCAAAGGCACACGCATCCAATATTAATAAAGTTGATTGTTGTGGGCTGACCATTATGATGAAACTCACAAATCTCGTCCAGATCCTTGCGGCACGAAGTTTCATGAAAATTACGATGATCTGATGATTGTTGGATTGGTTTATCTCCAGCCGTTCGCAGGCTTATTACCAAAATAAGAAACATATGTTTATGCTACTCATTGTCCATGTTGCAAGTCCGTGTGTATCGCGCTGCGTGTTACACTACGATCGTTAGTACGGTCGTTGACTCCCGGCCTCACAATGCGGGGCTGTGTAAAACCTATTTCGATTGTACCCTTATCCGCATAAACGTGTGCCGACTTCCGCCCTATTAGTGCTGGTGACTCGGCATTTCGCTAATGGACTGGATTCCTTTAACTGTGCTCACTAGTTTTTGTTGGGACCAAATCAATTAGGGCGCTAGTGTTTTTGTTTCTGTGTACGAGTGTGTAAATCGCCTTAAAATTGTTTTTGATAGCCTCAAAGCTATCTACTCAAAGCTGCTATGGTTCTTTCCTCAAAAGGCCATTTCAGACATTGCCCTGCATTGTCCCACTCACATTATTTGCATTATTTTATGTCTGGACTTTAAAAGAGACCATGATTCTCTGAGTTTGTTTCGGTGTTTCTTCTCAGAGGTCGTCAGTTAGGAAATGCCGAAGACATCTAGCTATAAAAAAAAACAAACCATTGACTTGTAAAAGTGTCTCTAATGATCTACTTACAGAAATTAATATCATTTCATATCATTTCATTTCTTATCTAAAGGAACTAGGCGGCTGTTTAATCGTCCCGTGTCGAAATTCTCAACCGACGACCAACTGACCAAAGGGTTCTAATGCACTAGGCTAGGTAATCAAGCAAAATAATGTACAAAAACATTTAATAGCATAACGTGACGAGTTAATCTAAACCACAGCACTAGGTACTATCTTTGGCAGGTAAACGCGAAAACCGAAGCACATTAAAGTTGAAAGTCTTCGGAAAACTAAGTCCATAACACGCGATCCGACTACCGGTTACCCGTACTCGTAATTATGATAATCGTGCCCGTACGTTGCACTTGCGGCTTTGTTCATTGCAAACTTATGTATATCAGGGGTTGCTTGCGTTTTGATCGAATACGTGAGTCACTGAGTCTAAGTAGTGACATGACAGCCTAGTCTTATGACTTGCAATTCATGTCTCAAGTTCGAATACAAAGCTTTGAATATCAATAACTAGCTTCCGCCCACGACTTCGTCCGCGTGGAATAGTTACTTAGTCTTAGCGTGATGATATATAGCCTATAGCCTGCCTCAATAAATAGGCTATGTAACACCGGAAGAATTTTTCAAATCGGACCAGTAGTTCTCGAGATTAGCGCGTTCAAGCAAACAAACAAACAAACTCTTCAGCTTTATATATTAGTAGAAGTTTAGATTAGTATAGATTATGTTAATACGTGAAGAGATAACTTTGTACCCCATTTTAAGCATATTGCGCACGTGGAGGACACTCCCCCACGTGCGCAATATGCTTATTACATTGTACAAAGTTAAAGTTTATATGGAGGAAACAATTATTTTTTTATAAAAATGCTTAAAATGTATTTAATTAATAAAACAAACATTACACACACTACACGGGCGACTACTATATTGGTCTAGGCATGATTGTTCTTAGCTTTTTTACATGTAACTTTGAAAATGACATTGTGGATCACAGATAAAAGACTTGAATGTGAAACTAATAATATTTGGTAAGGATTTCTGTTACAGTCAAGTGTTGAATTCTACAGCTTTGGTTGTTTATTTTTATCTTAACTCGCTCTCTTCTCTCGCAATACCACGAATAAAGCCTTCATACATATCAATTACGCACAATTGTATTAAATGTGAAACTGAGTACCAACCAGTAAACAACATGACTTCATTAAAATGGCTGCCAGCATCCCTGATTAATTAATGTGTGTTTTTGTTTCAGGTAAGCAATACCAATTTTCGCGTTACGAGTTCGAAACGGTAAATATTCCTGGTGCTGCTAACCATTTGGAGTAAAGGGAGAATGTTTTACCTTATAGGGAAATTCCCAGGTGGGAACCTCTGTTCCCACCTGGGAAATACGCTATCAGACCTCTGTCTGATAGCGTATTTTGTACTAAAAATACGGGGATTTGAATTTTGAAGTGCTGAATATGGCTAAACTTCTGTATTATTTTGTAAGCTGTAACAGGTGTACTTAACAGAAAAACTTTTATTTGCTAAATTAATCCATTCTTCATCGGATCAATACGTTTTCACTGAGACATATAGACGGCAACGTTTAATTTTTTTTATATAACATATCAACACGCCTATATTCCCCTTAGGGATAGGCAGAGTTGTACTAATGTAAGCCCACAGTTCGCCGGTATGTTTAGGTCCTATGTAATATGGACCTATTGCCGAGCCTATAGCCATTAACTGGGGAAACACACAAATCCAAACTCCGAGCTGCTACTGAGGATTTCATAGAGAATCCCAATAACGCTTTGCTCGACCTGGGAATTGAAACCAGGACCTCCAGTCGGACCACTTCCACTAAGGCAGTTCCTTTTAACATGTGATTTAAAACTAAGCTAGTACGGTATGGTAGTATACCCAATTTGAATTTAGTCAGGCTCGTTATTTCACATTACATTTGAAATATTTTAGTATCTAGTCAGCATACTATAATGTTTGTTTGCATAGTACACACATTTTGAAATTAAATAATAGAAAAATAATGTTTATTCACCAACACGTTATCGTCCACTCAATATAAAAAGTAGTCAATATTGAAGTTATGAAAAGGTTACATATTAATATTTTACTAACTTCTGCCCGCGGCTTCGCTCACGTGAAGCTATCAGGAGTAAAAATGGAAAAACCAACATTGATGATCTCTTCTTTGTATGAGCTTCTACACATCAGGGAGGTCAAGCTGTATCTCAGGATTCGTTTAATTAATTGTATAAGAAGTTCACCAGTTTTTAAGTTGGAGCACATACTTTCTAACAGTGATAATAAAATTAAAATCTCTTCAGTAGTTTTTGCTTCAACCCGTAACAAACAGACAACAATTTTAAAAAACACTTTTTCGGATTCGGAGACGTTTATATACCATAACCCACGTGTTTTTTTTGAATATCTTCAATGTACAGACACAGCTTTTTTACAATTTTATAATATTAGAGATTAAGTGGTTGTCTAAACTGATGAAACAATCTTGTTACAACATTCTGTACGTTGAAATAGAACAGGAATATATTTCGTACAAAAAATACAAGATTCGCTGACACATCTTATACACATTAAAGCCGGGGTTATAAGCAACACGTCATTGGGAGGCATCGCCTACTTCCACCCCTACCCATATAATATACGCCTCCCCCTCCCCCTATGGAGCATGTTTTCAAGTCTCAACAGTAATGTAAAGGGATTTCTATGATATAATAGAAAACGCGACGCGACTACATAGCCTGTATTTTTATTATTGTGATATTTTTGTTTTAAGTAATTTTTGACATATTTGTATCAATACACAATATCATGCTCAAGGGCCATAAAATACACTTCTTAAAAGGTATATTTAGGAATGGCAAATTTTAAATAATCTTATTTTAGTGAAGGAAAAATTCGACTCGCAGGCAGGGTTCACGAAATCAACCTATAGGATAGAGCTCTAGTCTAGTGCCTGCCTCATTAGTCTAATGGTCCTAAACGCGACTGCTACGCTAGAGGTCCTAGGTTCGATCCCCAGGTCGAGCAGTGTTATTGGATTTTTCTATGACATTCTCAGTAGCAGCTCAGAGTCTCGATTTGTGCCCGGTTAATTGCACAATACGCTCGCCCTCTATTACGTGGAACCTATTGGGGTGATCCCTTTGTGGAATGTAGGCGTGATGGTATGGACGATCATGCTCAAATGCCGTAAAAAAGATAAATTTAGGAATGACAAATTTTACATAATATGTTCTGTAGGTACTGAAAATATATCAGAGTTGTAATAGTTACGTGTAAGGATCGCCTGGGAATATTTTTGCTATGTCCACCTTTTGATAAGACATGTTTCATCCGCTACAGCGAACATTCGTAGAGGATGTAACCCTTCAATCATCACGCTCGATGAAGCGAGATACATAAAAGTATAGATAGATGAAATGCTGTCTTTTTTGCCATACTCCGCTTAATTAACGGAATATTTTGTAAATAAGCACTAGCTACGGATAAACATTAACTAAGCTTAATGGTTCTTGGTTGGTGGTTCTTAAAGGACCTAAAGTAATACTTGCAAACTGTATGCGGCGGTAGCCTAAATACTAGAGCGTCAGACTTGCGATCATGTGGTTGCCGGTTCGAAACCCACCATTGCACTACCGACGTGAACCCACTCGTAACACAAGCATTTAGCTTTGCACGAGGGGTTAACAAGAATACTAGTAATTTGCACCCCATATTACTTTACTAGCAGTTACGAGTTAACTTACTAAGGTTTTCCTTATGAATGATGTTGCTGGTGATGACAATGACATCATCAGTGCACTTCCCAAACACAAATTCCACGCCATAATAACCTCAAAAGCTTTGATATTCTAAAGGCGGTCCAAGTATACGGAAGTAAGGTCTTCAAAATATCATTTTTGAACGAAAATTCCGTTTCGCACCATTCTAGAGAAGGGCAGCGTCGGATGTCAGATAAAAAATAATAAATAATGAGTGTGGGAGGGGCGGGGATTACAAAGGCAAGGCTTCCGATGGGCAGAGATCAACGAGATTTGCGGTTTTAGAAAGCTTTCACTGTTCATTTACGAATGACAGATTACGTGGTGTTTGAGGCAGGCATTTTGTTATTTAAAATATGCTTAAATTTTGTTAATTACGCTGTATTAGGTATATGCCTTTATCTGGCTTCGGTCTGACGGATTAGGCGCTGTTTGTCGTAGCTAAATTAGTATTTTAATATTATAATGAGTGTAAGGTCTAATGTATTTTTTAGACTTACCATAAATATGGCTTTATGATGCAAATGTTATATTCTTATTTTCTAGATTGTTTAATATTGAAACATGTATTCAAATATTCTTTTACAAAGCGGGTGCGGATAAAGACTCTCTTCAATATCCGTTCCTTAATTTTTTTAATTTTCTTAATATCCTTACTGCATGATATTGTAATGGCCGAAAAGATTATCAGTACTCACTAAATAAAAAAACAAAATCAAGTCAAACCACACAAACGAACCGACGGGTTAGCTCAGCCCAACTGTTTCTACGAACTTTTAATTTAATTTTAAAAGCTAACTTGTACCTATTGCTTAAAGTTAAAGTACTTACCTAGTTTGTAAAGCTGCCTTCGGTAGGTACTGTACATACCTACAAAATACACCAATTCACCAACACCACACCATCCATATTAAACCGCCCTGGATTTTTGAAGTCTGTGAAATAGTATTTAAATAGGTTAGACCGTATTGGAGCTTCTAACTGCGATAACACTCTCGACGGAGGAAAAACTATTAGTATACCTTATAGAAGTAAATGGCGTGTTTCTCGACGAGCAACTCCAAAATGAACTTACCGTTCGCCCGGCGATCTTCGTCTTGATCGTAATCTAATTCTGCGCTCATTCGATACCTCCGCTTACCAGCTTCTTCGGTCCAAAGTAAACAACAATTTTTAAACAAGGGAATTGCTAATATTGGTAATAAATAGCTCGGCTGACTATTCTGACTGCGAATGAAGCGATCTTAAGTATAAGTTCTTTATATTATTGTAAATCGATCTTTGTATTCGTTTCAGTTTTCTTTATAGATGAAAGCTAATTTTGTTAGTGCTACAATAAGTTCGCTGTGGCGATCTAGAAATCAGAAAAGAAGAAAAGACTAATTCTTTTTAAGAAGTCGAATTCTGAGTATTTTACATTAGGCATTGTAACGATTGCTACATTTCATTTATTTTCATTTGATGAAATTATAATTATGTTCATGATCTCGTCCTCTTTTTATACTAGGTAGTAAGCACTCTTTGCAACTACACGCTGTCACAATTTTTAAAGATTAATTGAAAAATTTGTTCCTGTATAATCTATGGTCCGTTTGACGTTCTCCGTGTTCTTCCTGTCAATGTCATTGTACTTTTTTGTGCAGTGCGCTGTTCACGTAAATTATTAACATTTAACTAAAATGTTAATAAATATAGGTTTTAGTGCCATTTTTGTCATAGAAACATACAATGGGAGAAAGGAAACGCGATATTTTCATGGAAAACATTCGCGTAGAACAAATAATACAGAAGAAACATAGGATGAAGTGGGGACGCCGGTAAGTTAGTTTATCAACTATAAAAATCATGTTCATGAGATTTATCGTGCCTAACCACGTTAAAGATCAAAGTAGCCGATTATCACAATGCAGTTAATGCAATCATAACCTTCATAAATCAGCTATGAAATAATTTTATAAGTAGGTACCCCAAACAGTTCGAATACTGACAAGTCCTAACATGAATGTTGATACCTACTTTCAAAATAGTCGACAATGTCTCAATTTCTACTAAGAATCAACAAACAGAAATAGAAATGTGCTGGTCTTATGTACCTCAACAGTTCGCACGATAAGCCAGCTACCTATGTTATGATACTCAGTATCGATCTACTATGTATGTTGAGCACAATACTGCGTGTTCATACTTGGTGTAACTACTTAGAGTTTTCACGGGAGGTTAACCAGTAGTAACAACATCAAACAACCATCTGGTGTAACTAACTAGAGCTTTCACGTGAGGTCAGCCGTTAGTGACAATATGAAACAATCATAAATTGGTATACCTACCTACCTTGAGCTTTCACGAGAGGTTAGCCGTGTAGTGATGTAATCAAGCAATCATACCTGGCGTGTCTACCTTGAGCTTTCACGAGAGGTTAGCCGGTAGTGCTATTATCAAGCAATCATGCCTAAGGTATCCTGGTGTAACTAACTAGAGCTTTCACGAGAGGTCAGCCGTTAGTGACAATATGAAACAATCATATTGGTATCCCTACCTTGAGCTTTCACGAGAGGTCAGCCGGTAGTGGTAATATAAAACAATCATACATGGAGTACCTAGAGCTTTCACGAGAGGTTAGCCATGGTCATGATACCATGTTTGAAATGGAGATCAAATACATAATAAATACAAGAAGCAGATAAGAAAAGTCAAGAGAGTGGTGAGAGAATTAACAGCAGCAAACCCTTGTTTATGAGGTCTACCTGCTCACACATCTTTAACATGTAACATTTGAGTAACCAATAATCACATGTAGGATTAGTACTGTGATCCAAAATTCAATATCTGTCTCCTCCGGGTAACTTGTATCAATAACATATTATATAGCAGATGTGCTATGTTTTCATTCATGTAGCCAGTCTAAACTCAGGTCATTAGGATGTTTAATCCTAAACCACAACCCTCTGAACCAAGAGGTTGAACTATATCAAGATAATCTAAATATAATAATACCTACTGCCTTTTGCTTGACAAAAAGAGTATGTATCAAAAAATTCATAATAATAATAGCTGTTGCAGCTTATACCCAAAATTAAAGAAACATTCTACGCTGACTGCTGTTTTGGAGATAGGTCACATACTGAATCATAATAAAAATTATTATGTTCACAACAGAATATTGAGATATTAAATGATACTGTGTGACACCTACCATATTGGTACAGCAGCTAGACAGACAATCATCTGTATAAGCTGACTCAAAGAGATCAATAAGTTGACTAAAATCTCCACAATATTGTGAGTACCAATATGAATGTGTATGTAGTATGAGTGTTACTTGTTGTTAGACAAGCTTCACAAATGAATGATCTGAATTTCAGAGACAATCTGTGAATCTAATCATTATAAGAGGTAACATCAGTAAACTTGAACATGATGTTCGACGGAGACAGTTTTAACAACATCACTATATAATATGTCATTAAAACAACAATGCATTTGCATTTTAAGTGGAATTGTATACATACTAAACTTATTATTTATATATTGTGACCACACAACAGATTGCAAAATGTTCATATCCTGATAATAATTTTCAAGTTGTGGTTTCACCAAGAATCTTTACATGGGTATGATGCCACAAATACGGTGGTGTGAACCATGCAGACAATTACAAAACCAATGTTCCTCCATACAAAAACAGATGGCACCCGCATGCATGTGCCAAATCTCAGAAACTTAAGTTTCTTTACTCCAAGACATAAAACATTTATTACATTAAACACAACCTAAGATTTCAAATTAGAGGACATTTCAATAACATTAGTTATTGCTCCCAAATGAAATAATCTTACCATAGACTTAAAATGCACAATATTCATGCATAATATACATATATGTATAACAATTAAGATTTAAATCTTAAAACAATGATAATTAAGTAGGTATATGAAAATACATTCTATGAATGTGTATAGTACCTACCCTTATGTATATTCAAATTCAAGTTCAGAAAACTTAATGAAGCCAATCATCTCTTACTGAGGTCAATAAGATTGTTCTCAGGGATACATTTATATGATACTTATCCCTTGTCCTGCAGATTCATTATGCATTTGTATTTCATAATGTATTTTTTAATATGCTTGTAAAATCTGTTCACTAGAGCATACCTACACAAAAATATTTGGATTAAAACATTTTAGAACCTAAACGGTCCAGTAACGGATTTATGTTAAATATCCACTGTTTTTCCTTAATTTCACTTTCACAAAAAAAAAAAAAAAACTGATAAATACTTTCTAATTTATTATGACTTCTGACTCAAGTCAGGTGATGTAATGAAAAACAACAGCTTAGCTTGCTCATCTGTTTGGTCTCTCACTCACTACACAGAAGTGTAAAGCTTGTTTAGCTAGATATCTACTAAATATATAGAAACCCATTACTAAGGGACCAGCTCAACTAGAATAATTGTGGTTCATATCATATGAATTTAATCACAACAGTATAACAAAAATAAAACAAGGTTATTCTTTAACTTTGCTTCAGAGATTTTCTCAGATACTTTACAAGTTGGCTACCTGGAACTGCTAACAGGCAGTCTTTTTTACAGTAGAAAGATATTCAAAATACTTCCATCTGGGACACTGTCAGATTCTATTTAAGTAGAAAACACTATCACGACAAATTAAGAGGCATTCACCTTCACCAGCTAAAAGCCTTAGCTAGAAAGCTGACAATGGAGCAACAAAATTGAAACATAATTATGTATAACGCCTTTTCCTAAAAGGAGATGCCATTGCAGAACTGCACACCTCCCAAGTGAATGGAAGTTAGGTAATTATAATCACACAATAGGGTATTTTCAAAAGACAACTTTTGCAAATCTTAGCCAGCATAATACTGACTTGTCACCTAATGATTAGTGTTAAACCATAGGTACCTATGTCATGGCTTGCTGATTCAGACACATACTTGATGCCTTGATAATATATGTATTTTCTTTTATGAACCCTCCCACAGATGTAAATTGTTACAGAAAATAAAAAGGCCGGGGGGGGGGGGGGGGGGAGAATCGAAAGGCCAAGGAAGTCCGTGGTAGCCTTGAGCCATGATATTCCTATAGCTTATATGGGAATGTTCCTAAGTATAACTTAGTAGTGGAATGCTAATTTTATTAAATAGGATAGCGCTAGCTGTCTTAAGAAGCAATATTTCTTCTTTTATAACTGTAATTTTATATTACAGAAAACATTTGCCTCAAGGCCGAATTCTGGATTTTCAGCTCAATCTCCATGGCTATATATTATATAAATAATACATCTACGAAAACTGTTGAATTGATAACCTCCTTTTTTGAAGTCAGTTAAAAATGTACTTAATACCCTGGAGGGATTATCACAAGGTTCACTGAAAACCAGTACACCAGCCATATATTTTCAATTTTATTACCTGTTTCTTGTCAATAAACAGCAGAGTGACACGGCTTTTAGGGTAATACTTGAACGAAGGCCTTATGAATTTTCAGATACAAGTAGTTGGGATCTATAATTGTTTCGAAATGCCTAGCGTATTCGCCTATGAAGTCCATAGTTTTGAACTACGACTACTTACGTAGAACGTTAGGATTCGCTTGTGCCCTTGTAAATGCACACTGGATTCTACCGTGCCCAAAAATCAAAAACTTTGCGTCTCACTTGATATATATAGATAACATTATAAATAATAGAGTTGACATGACAATGAAACTCTAGAAATAATTAATGCCTTCTGCATCAGTTACTTGTTTACAAAAATGGATATTTATATTATATTCTTTTTATTTATTTACTTTTTTTTTTTATTACTATTACTGTGTTGCAGAGAAATGTCTATATTTGGCCTACAATTCATCTTACGTCTTACTTAGATGTTCTGGAATTTCTCAAAAGGCAATAATCTAATAATTATGAACTTACGTCATTAAGAAAGCCTTTCCTGTTTCATGTCGCCTCCATTGCAACCATTATTAGGTAGTTTAAACAAATTTAAACTATAAATGAAATAAGTAAACCCAAGTATCAATATAATACTTGCCTATAATTTCCTACCTATACCTACGCTTTTCATCAAGCTGTATTCTTACACAGAATATTTACTTGCGTAACTTTAATTAAAAGGTGTTCCTTATATCATAAGTTAATTGTTCTACAATTGTAAAAAAAAAAAAAAATACTTAATAATAATAACTGGATTAATCACTTCATATAACTTTATTAAGTTTTAGGTAATATCAATAGCTGCTAAGTGATATTTATTACCTACGTTCTAGCAAGTTTAAACTACTTAAACTGACTAGATGAATAAATAAAATAACTAAAATGATTATTAAGTTCTATATTTATTTCATTAGAGAAGTCTAATGATTAATTAGTGTTGATTATGAACACAACTTCCTTCTTTAAACATCTACCTAGTATAAAAAGAGGACGAGATCATGAACATAATTATATAGATCGGACTAACTTACCTAGTGACGTCCGATCCTCAATTATGTGAAATGATCTCGTCCTCTTTACAGCCCAACCCCACCCATATATTCATTTGACTTCATTATATAAATTTCGTAAGAATAACCCGTTCTTAGAAAGTTGTGTTGTTGTTTTGTGGCCAGGACTATACGACGCCTGTTTCAGCTTTCGAGAAGTCCCGGTCTTATGCTTTGAAAGAATGACATTGACAGGAAGAACACGGAGAACGTCAAACGGACCATAGATTATACAGGAACAAATTTTTCAATTAATCTTTAAAAATTGTGACAGCGTGTAGTTGCAAAGAGTGCTTACTACCTAGTATAAAAAGAGGACGAGATCATTTCACATAATTGAGGATCGGACGTCACTAGGTAAGTTAGTCCGATCTATATAATTATTTTTCACAGCGATTTCACATGCGAAAATTTCGCAATGAATATTCGTACAAAATGATTTATCGCAACACTACGATTTCATTAAATTGCGATTATGAGCAGGCTTTGTGAAAAAAATCGCAGATGTGACGTATGAAAAAATTTTTCATGTGATTTTTCACATGAAATATTCCATGCCTTTTAAAAATACCAGTTAAGAATATCAAATTGTGTTCATCCACATTTACCTAATTACCAATTTACTTCCAACATAATATAAACAAATTAAGAACTTATTATACCTAAATGTTGTAATGAGGTCGAAAATATACGGAAGTTGAAATTCGCGTTGTTAACATCTGAGATTAAATCGGAAATTAATTTTAGTCATTTTTAATTAGGTTTTAGATATCGAATGGTCGACGACGAGCTAATTAATAGATTTTAATATAATTTAATAAAAATGTTATAATTTTCCTTTGAAGTTGTTGCTAACCATTAGCGACACAACTTCACAGGAAAACTACTAGACATATACGTCACTCCACTCATGGTGTATGTAAAACACCATTGACAACATAGCTGAGGGAGCTCTTACTTTATGCATTAATAACATGGCGTTTGAATGCAAAATGTATTTTGTATCTGTTGGTACAATAAAGACATATATAAGTATCGCATCTTTAGTTAAGCAGTTGTGTTTACATCTTTCTTTTATTTTGATTGAGCTGAAGAAAGCTCGGAAATAAAATACAATTTCTGTCTCTCAAAAACAAAATTTGCTCAAAGAGAATGCCAATACTCTCCACTGGTTATAATCCCCTAGTAGTTTAAGTCAATTCCCACGGAAACGGGTTTTCTTTGCCCTCCAGCTGTGACACGAAAAATGGCAAACTTTTTATTATAGTTTTGTATCCTGGTCTCTGATCGCCGATTATAATTGGATGAAAAGAAAGGATGTGCTCTAAAGAGGCAGTCGGAACATTGGTCTCTTTGCCTAAACGCTATATTCCCTGAATCCATCTGCTTAGTTTTGCGCCCGATCGCCGATTATAATGAAGCAAAAAGTTTGGTATCCTTTAGGAATACTTCTATACTTTAAACATTAAGTAAGTACCTATCTCAAAAACATTTCTTTAAAAAATCCGCATTGTTTCCAAATCAGCACAAACTCAGAAACATTTCTTTTTATCTAAATGCACAGCGTTCTAACAAAAAGCGATAAAGAGGCTGGACCTAAGTTTTGGTCCCAAGTGGTTTCCACAACGAAGTTACTTTATGTAAATTAGTTCTGGAATTACGATATTTTCTGATGAAAATGTTTTTGTTTTACGGCCGTGGCGTTATTAATACAAGTTATATAAGAGCGCTCGCGCACTTGTGATTTTTAGTCGGGTTTTAGTTTGATCGTTCTGGGATTCACTATGGAGTTATATGGCAGTGCGCGCATTTGACGATTAGAATTCGACATGAAATTATACAGGACTACTACAGCGACTAAACTATCGGTAGATTAAAAATCACAAGTGCGTGTTAGCCCTAAGAGTTCCAAGTATTGACGCCTTTTTAAAAATATGCTCAGGACATAACTATGTCAGCGTTTGACGTCATTGTACCCGAAATAAATATTCTTGGACCGAGACGGTTTATTAAGTATTCAATTGAGTCTAATAGTTTGTAATGGGTCTCGATAAAATAAAAGAGATTAAAAGACGAAAGTTATCCCGTTTAGTTTAATGTACTTTAAATTTTTTTTTATTCGAAACAGTTTAGTTAGGTACCAAGACGTTAGGTTCGCGACAAATAGAAAGATTTAGCAAATACACCACTTTATTTTCATCCCCAAGTTAAGTAACCTTTTCCGCCAGACCCTTAAAATAAATCTTAAGTAAATAATGGTCCCCAACCGGACGAAAAGATCAGCCAGATTTAAAACTAAAACCCGACTATATTCCTTATATAAATGGCTTCCAGTCTGGCGCGGGCCCAGCAAACTTTTTTGTTTTATACACTTAGACAAAAAGGCCTAGTTTCGTAACCCTTTTGCTATATCTCTATAGACATTATATTCTTTTGTCTTAGGCCCAACATAATTCTACGACTGAATTTTCCGAAGTTGTAGGATACAACATACATTTATTAATCCGTACTATAATTATACTATAAATAGGTTAGTAATAGTTTAGTATCAGTCTGTTCGATTCCACTTTACATATAGATAGAACTTAGGCTATCTTTTGTTTTTCATCCTCAAAAACTCCTTAGCGCAATATCACATTTTCAGCTATTTCTTCATGAAGCTTCGCCTTAAACTCCACATGCGTGGCTCTTTATAAGTAAGCGTGTAACTATCGATATCACGTTTCACCAGTTTCACAACAATATAGAGACAGTAATTCAATTATGCTATGGTTTTCCTGACAGAAAACCTATTAATACTTCACCGGCCTTGAGTCGAATTCAGATTCTCAGAATTGTAGTATAGTCCTCTTCAGTAAAAATATCCTGTATATTTAGGAGAAGCTGTATGCGGCAATGACAAGTAAACGAGATGTCGTTGGACGTTAATGTTATGCGAAAGCCCGATGTCAAGGAGGTGTGAAATTTATTGTGTTACCTACTGACAAATATCTTACGCCAACATGAAATAAGGAAGAGTATTGGTGGACGCCATCGATATAATGATGGTACATTATCTTAGTTCTTAGTATTTTGATAATGTATGTCGGGCTTATCAAAAATTTACAAGTTTAGAATATTTTTGTGCATAGTTACGTTCTTTTGAATTTCTATTTCTCGCTTTTGGGACTTAGGAACTTAGGTCCTATGACATTACATTAATACTATTGACAATTTGTCGTTGTGTACTTTGTACATAAGCAATAAACGATACGAGAATCTTCGAGAATATTCATCCTCATCACACGTAGCAACAAGATGTCAATATATACATAGATACGCTATTTGTGTTGATGGGTTTTTCTCCCGAATCTCCAATACGAGGGCGATAGATATACGTTACAAACATAGTCCTGCCATCAACCCTAGCTAGGGAGCTTCGCCTTTTACGATCCGCCTTCCCTAGGGCGTATAAGGGATTTGTAATCTTTCGTGCCCTTCACAAAACTTGTATAATTTCAAATATTGTAAAGTTTCATCAACAATAAGTTGAAACTTTATCTGAAAATAGCAAGTAGTTTGATCCCCTGTATTCCTTCGAGACGTTTCTTCATTTACTAACTGTCCAACTTGGGACGTAAATCAATTCACCTTACTCATTTTCTCGAAAGTTCGCGAAAAAATGAGAAAAAGTGTTCGTGTACACCTTTATTACCGCTATGGGAGCGGAGACAGTTTTTGTTCAAAAACTCACGACAAATATTTGCTTTCAAGGGGATGTTGAACTTTTAAGTACCTTTATAGGTTTCTTAGTCTTTATTTATGAAAACGTCTCTTTAGAACTTCAGAACACACTTTTTTTTTTCAATAAGTGTAAACAAATTAGAAACCTAATTAGTACCTTATTAACTTCCTTTAGAAAAGAAGGTTACAAATTACTTCGAAGCACCAACCCGGTTTACGTTGAATTAAAGTCGGTTTTCTTTGATAAATTAGTAATACTGTCAATAACATATAGATACTAAACTTTCAAATTCATGTCAAAGCGGCGATCCATGTTACCATTTTAAATATATTTCTAGCAACCCGTCTGTCTGAACGAGGTTATTTACAATGACTCACAAATCAACATCTAAAAGGGAACCAAGAGGGTAGTTATTCTGCATTATTTATCTTGAAAAACTAACATCTTTTAGTACTTAACAAAGCCTTTTGTATATTTGACACGGAGGAACCAGACGTTGTGATGTTTTACATAAAATGGGGTATGTTCAGGCCCAGTCTTATAAGTCGAATATTTAGACGGGTGTTCCAAGTATTTCGAAAAGAACCCCTTGTCTGCATTAATGCTGAATTCTATTGTCATGGTGTGGTAATGTTTTCTGGGTTTTACCCCATGTTAAAATAATTTTATTAAAACCTTTGTTTTATAGATATGGTGAAAGTTGTTGTAATAATTCTGAATGAAATGAAATTAATACCAAAGATGATTTTGTTGAAGGTTAAAATATTTTATAATCATTCGAATACATTATGTTTGTTGTTAATTAATGCCATCTGTATGAAATTACTTAAGGTTTCGGTGGAGCTTCAATTGCCCACAAAAACGTTATAGCAAAGTAAATTATCGTAATCCAATCAATATTAATAAATAATACATTTCAGCTAGATACTACTGGAAATAAACGGACGGAAAACGGTTCCAAACTCGGTAAACTTATCAAGAATTGCATCGGCTTACATTTATTACCAGTCTACCAATTTAGAGATTAATGGTATCGGAATCCGAATAATAACACTCATTAATTAAACTGTGTTTGAATTATTTTTATTTTGGTATTAGTAACATTTGTGTGGCAAATTCGGGTCGCCGGACTCTTCGCGAACATTAAGGCATGTGTTTAGAAATAAATACATTTTATTATTAATCAAACTATGCGCTGGTAGACATACTTACTAGTCCCACCAACGTTTTCTTCAAATACCTACCCAATCAGTAATATTGTGAAGGGTCCAAGAAATCCAATTTATCGGGGCTCACATCGCTCTTTACTTGAAGCTATTGTATATGTTCAGACCTTACACAGTAAAAATTGATTTCATAGCCCACTAAACAATGGCTTTATTGCTCGTAAATATTCAAATTGCAAATGTTGACTACGCAACTCTGTTATTGAATTGGTCATATTCTGTAGTATTTTATCGAAATAAATTATATTGTAAGTACTTGAACGACAAGACATAAACGGAACAATCAAAGAATTCATGAATGTAACGTTGTTAAAAACATAGATTTGCTATGTTCGTGTAAATGGCGTGCTTCTGGTGACACATGACACATTTGACAGGTGTCATGTCTCACATAAGTTGCTGCTTGAGGTGTTTTTTAATCCTGATTTCCTCGTGGTTGTCTCAAATCCAGCTCGTTCAATTTAAAGAACATAATTGCCAGAAGAGTCTGTCAACGTAAACAATATAGCAAAAAAATATGTGATTCGATTTTGTTTTAAACCAGTATACAGAAGCAGCTTGAAGTTAAATAAGACATAAAAAGGAACAACTACTCAATATGTAGGCAGTCACATAAAACGCCCATCCAATTTCACCTCTCATCTTACATAATACCTTCCATATCTTTCCACGACGGTAAATAAGCACTAAGTCACCTTCTGTTATGAGAGTATTGTTCCTTCAATTTAGACCGTGAGATATAAATTACAAGGTTCCATATACGAGTTATCCTTAGACATTAATTGCTAACTGCGTGCAAACTACATCACGTGTGGATGGCCCCGTTGTGTGAACGGCCCATGCATCACGCGCTGTGAGTGCATCAGACAAGCTGCTAACGTGTTCTACGTTTATTTGTAGGGCCTGTTATGATTCACACAATTGTTTCCAATGGACATTAATTCAAACTCTATGGTTCTTAGATAATGAGCGTAACGGTTCTGAACAATTTCCTAGTTCAACTTTGGTCCTAGAATTATGTTCAATATTTGTTGTGTTAAACTATTTGCAGAATTTTTCTTCCAGACAGAGCCACCCCGAGCTTTCTGCAAAATCAATTGTTTTCTTTTTTTTTATGGTATAGGGGGGCAAACGAGCATACGGATCACCTGATGGTAAGCGATAACCGCCGCCCATGGACACCCGCAACACCAGAGGAGTCACAAGTGAGTTGCCCGCCTTTTAAAAGGGTTTGGGCTTCCGGTAACCTCATTCACTCGGATGAAACACAACGCACGCGTTGTTTCATGCCGGTTTTCTGTGAGGCCGTGGTATCACTCCGGTCGAGCCGGCCCATTCGTGCCGAAACATGGCTCATCTACATAATAGTTTAAGCGGGTGAGTAATAAATTGTATAATATTGAACCCCGTTGTTCCTCATTAATACGTAGAGGACACAGTGTCCGCCTAGCATCTGGTACACGTGATTAATGTTTTTATTTCTGTCTGTGTCCTGCGTCAGGTGCCATCTGTTGTCTGCCCCTAGGTCCGTTAAATATTTATAAACTTTCATGTTAAAAATAATATCATAGTACATTGACACTTCCATCGAAAGCTTAAATATTTTCTTTTTTTTTCACCTGCTTTAGTACCTAATATTTAAATTGATAAAGTTTATCATAATTTATTTTTGTCGTCTGGAAAACTATCTTGCATACACTAAAAATATTATAAAATATTAGCACCTATACCTTAAATCGAATAGTCCTTTCATTTCGACGACAAGTTTGGCGTTAGCGGCTGAGCGATCTGCTTCTGTAGGTTCGATCCCTACACAGAGCAAATATTTATTAATCTATGGGTAGTTTTTTCGGGTCTGGGTGTGAGAATTTGTGTTTGTAAACGCACCCACGATACAGCAGAAAATCCTAGTGTGGGGCAATGTTTTATTTTTTAAAACCTTTGCATTTTTTTTTTTATGAGATAGGGGGGCAAACGAGCAAACGGATCACCTGATGGTAAGCGATAACCGCCGCCCATGGACACCCGCAACACCAGAGGAGTCGCAAATGCGTTGCCCGCCTTTTAAAGGGTTTGGGCCTCCGGTAACCTCCTTCACTCGGCGAAACACAACGCAAGCGTTTTTTCACGCCGGTTTTCTGTGAGGCCGTGGTATCACTCCGGTCGAGCCGGCCCATTCGTGCCGAAGCATGGCTCTCCCACGTGAGACACTTTTATTTCTTCAATTAACCATTGTTTTATTACCTTTATTATTTTCCATAGGGTTTTCCATGATCCGTCGTCCGTAATCATCGTCACGTGTCATACCGTCCAACCCATCAGCTTATTTCGTTCACTCATTAGCGTCGTCGGACAATAAAACAATTTTAATTGACATTTATGCGGCGCTGATGCATAACAGACTTTATGAAACTGACATTAAGTTTCATGTTTCAAATTTTAATTGTATTATTGGTAACAATTGTGCTACATTGTGGTTTGGAATATAACAATATAATTATATAATTGGCATCAAAGGTCAAAACAATCAGTACTTATCTATTAGCAAAATCTAATTCAGGAGGATTTGTTACCCCACATCGTTTACCGGAGTTACGTTTTGGTAATTTTCCGAATATTAGAGTCTATTCCTTGCCATCACCCTTGAAGTTAACCTGCTGTCCCAATGTAATTTTATTAGGGTAATTTCTGCAATAAACGACACAATTAATGTTCTTAATTTCTTTGTTTTTATATTTAATCTCGTTGAATGCTTAGTCAAGTAAAAAGGGTGGGCTTTTTTATTTTAGGCATAATGAAATTTGCGAAGACAAAGTGTTTAGTTTGAAAGCTTTGTAGTTCATTTTTGTGTTATAAGACCATACAGTCACTCATTTATTTTTCTGTTGATTCACTGAAGGTTTCCCCTTTGCCATTCAAATGCAGGGGAAACTAAAAGAGGTGCCTCATTTCAGTTACCAGTTTTTCAGAAAGGTCAGGATGTCAAAATTTCTTTTTTTGTAAATTATGCGTTAAACTCAATGACTAAATCTATCAAAACTCCCTGAATTACCTCATTAGTCTACTGGTTGCAAGCGTGACTACTACGCTTGGGTTTTATTTCCAGGTCGAGCACAGTGCTATTGGGTTCTTCTTTGAAATTCTCAGTAACAACTCGGAGAAAGGATTTGTGCCGCGTTAACGGCTCAACCCCTTATTGTATAGGACCTAAACATACTGTCGAATTGTGGGTACCTATTATTATACATTAGCATACTTCTGCTTACGTCTTCACTAAACTTTTACTATGAATAATAATATAAAAAGCCTTTTTATCTTAAACCTATTACTCTATAACGAATTTTAGCCAAGAGACAGTTTAAGTGAGTATTATCGCTAATGCTGACACTTCATTGACTAAAGACATCATATTTTAGTGTCATTCTTTTATTAAGCTTTGGCCCTTAAGCTAAAGTTAACAAGGCCCTAAAACTTTTAATTAACAAGCCATTGACAAGGTAAAAGACCATCCAAATAAATTGATCACTTGATAATATATGAGAGGATTAAGAGCTCAGCTGAAACTCCCACGCCCAACTAACTCCATATTGATTTATGTCCATGGAATTCTATTCAACTTAAGCCTGGATTTGAAACATTCTGTCTAACGACGTTAAATTAATATCTCGGTTGGCAAATAATTTCACTTCAATTATCCAGGGTTTAATGTCGAAATTACGTAACGCGTATAATAACCAGATGATCATGGAGGATTAAGTGTTGTGCCGACTGAGATTTGATGTTCAATTTCGCTTACCTCTTGAGGGATGCCCAGAATATGATTACAAATAACACAGATGGAAAATATGATTATTTAGTAAGAAAACTGCCTCATTAGCCAAGTGGTCCTGAGCGCGTCTGCTACGCTAGAGGTCCTGGGTTCGATTCCCAGGTTTAGCAGTGTTATTGGGTTTTTCTATGAAATTCGCAGTAACAGCTCGGAGTTAGGAATTTGTGCCCGGTTAATGGCAATAGGCTCGCCCCCTATTACATGGGACCTAAACATACCGGCGAACTGTGGGTGTACATTAGTAAGCCTCTGCGCGTGATGGTATGTATATATAGAAAGAAAAATAAAATTGTAGATATTATAAAAGAACAAACATTGTATATCCATATTGAAGGACTATGTTTGAAGAAGGTTTACAGATGTAGTATAAATAGTTAATAATTAATCCTATTGGTTCTTTTTCTAAATGGTTTTATTATAATAGTACTGATGGCTTAGTGTGCATACGAGCATAGGCAATCTGATAGTAGCTCGCCTGGTGGTAGTTGGCAACGGCAGCATATGAATGGAGGATGTGTTAGGGGCTTATTTGCATTATGACATGAGACAATAGTTATTTGACCTGCTTTGTTCGGTTTTTACCGTTTACTGGAATATGACAGTGCAGTGACTTGGCTACACTGTACTACACTTAATATTATAATATTAACCATATCTTTATCGTACGTCGCATCAACATATTCTACCGTATGATGGACAATCTTGGACCACATCCTCAAATTTAAGTATATTTTGTCGTAACCATGCAATGTTATTATTGAACATTATTCACACCAAAGTACTTTAAACTCCAAAGCCATTTGTTTTGAAGTCACGAATTCGCGAGAAATGTTATTAAAACTTTTATTACAAGAACATTCTATCGCCTCTTAGCTCCGGCATCCGGTAATAATGCTGCAGATTAATACAGGAGTGTTTGGAGTGCAGACGGGAGTACCCTCGCCGAGCCAAGGACCTACCGGCCTTCGAACCCGTCAGATATTATGATAAAGCTCAGGACACACAAGCGTTAATCTCTGTTTATTTTTTGTTTTTTGTCGACGTTAGATGCCTTTAAGCTATACAATATAAATCATAATTTATGTTACACAAATCAACAAATGGACCGCGGTCTGATTTAAGGAACTCAGATGGAACCTTGAAGCACAGTTTGACATAATGAGCTCAGGATCAGAGAGTCCGATAACACCAACAAATCAAGCTATTAAGTACCAAACAAATCTTTCCTAGTAATAGTAGAATCAATACTGACATAGTAGAACGCTTAACTGTTAACGTTTCGCCCACACAAAACACGAATCAAAGAGGCATTACCCTGGATTATCAATTCGTCTTGAATTCAATTTTCCCTCTCGTGCATCACGATTGACCTTAATGACTCTACACCAATCCCCGCTCTGTTTGCATTAATCTAGTGTTCCGGCCATAAAACAAGAAAATGTAGAGGTGCCGCCGACAATTTGTTCGACAATTAGCTACATCTGCAGCCGTTACGTGCTGACAACTGGAAATGGCTTCGTCTCGAAAGATCGGCGAATGTAAGCGCCAATGTAAACGACCTTTAATGAACACCCTGATAGAATTGTTTCAAGTTTTTTTTGTATTTTCAGGCTTGAATTTTAAATCTAAACCATCTGAAACGAACGAAATTCAACATTCAGGGAGTATAAACAACTCGCAAGTTCAAGCTCTTCTGTATCCATACCAATGCAACTTTTGCCTCTGTATTGCAATTAACTTGTAGAAAGATGTCGAGTGGTTCAATTTAAGTTGGGAACTTCCTTTTAAAAATTGTCACAAAACCGTTCAAATACACACTTTGTGGGGCGCTAGTAAATCCTCTAGCATAAAACGTGGCGTTCTATAAAGTTTAAAACTCTTGGGGTTGCGGACGCGAGTTGAGGACTAAAGTAGCAAGTTATGCCGTCTCAGTGCCAAATAGCTTTATTTGACGCTGGGTAAGTGATGTGCGAACAGCGGTTCGTTAAAAATAGTTCTTTTTTAAATTGAATCACAAACTAGACGAAGGTCGTGCATTTGAATTTGTTTTTTTTTTATTATGAAATTTGAGGTTGGGTTTTTTGTGAGCAAAAAACAGTCTTTACGCAAGTACGGAACGGAATGATAACAAAATCCATAAAAACACGATATAACCAATATTTCCGTAATCAAAGTTTTTACTCAAATATCTTCCTTGGTTTCTTAAATAACATTTCCACGTTTTTGATTCCGACACGGGTTTATCAGAATCGCAATCTTGATTAAAGAAAAAATAAATCACGTTGGTGACTATTTTAGTCTGGAACATTCCCTTTATGTACCTAAGTATTGGAGAAACATGATTTTGTCGTTTGATTGTGTTAAGACAAAGATTAATTTGACATTTCATTGACAATATCAATCTATGTATGTATGACTTTTTTGGGTTAGCTTTTATGAATTGTGATTAAATAATTTAGTTCACTACTTTGAGTGGCTTTCACACAAAATGAGAGGGTTTAGGACATGGTTCATAGCGTGACGTGGGCTTGGCTGCTTACGTATTCAGTATTCACTACAGACACGATCCTTCAAGAAGTTTGTGTGTGGGAGTGGCCCAAATATAGAGTCATAAATTTATATGCCTTAGTGACCTATCCGTCTAGATAATGTTATCTAATGGTTACGGACACGCGTGTTCGTTTAATTTTTCGTTTACATTTTAACATAATGAAGTATAATAAATAAGATTTTCGGAATGAAAACATTTCATTAGAATTACCTTATGATCTGTGATAAAAATCTTGTCATTGGGAAATAATTTTACATTTTATCCCTCTTGAGTTTTCAGTTTACTCCCCAGACCCGCTTTAGTTGAGCTTTTATCTTCTTAAAAACAACCCATTATACGTTTCTTGGTGCGTGGCATGTTTTATTTTACTGCTCTCTGACTTGGAAACTGCATAACAAATGTAGGTAATTGCATAGTTGTTTCCTTAAAGTCAGCAACAGTCAAAAGCACTCGCTCTAGGCCCAATTTTCTTAAATAATGCTAAGTACCTACTGTACTCTAAGGGAAAGGAACAACGAATAAGTACAACAGTTCAAATTTATATAGCTATATGTTATGTACTTTAGCGTATAAGCCGTGTATACGGTCTTGATGTGTCTAATTTTAAATTTAACTTCTCATTTTCAACTATTTCGTCTTTAACCTTGGGTTATAATATCTACGGTTGATGGCCAGGGCATGTTTATATTGTATTACAGGAGCCTCACTAATTGACCGTGTGGGCAAGATTGTCTAGCAACCATCCGGGCAACTTAAATACGGGTGTCACTTTTAAGATTAAAATTGAGGGTCGGTTTAATGCGGTAAAGGATCTCTTTAACACGAATATATTACTTAATTAAAATTCGTTTTAAGGGATTAAAAGTTGATTTACCTCAGATATATTATGTTTGATTATAAAGAGTTTTATTGCTTTTAATAAAAAATAAAATATTTTTATAAAATCGTAAAAGGTTGTGTTTATACATTGAAGATATTAAAAAAACAAGTGGGTTAGGTTAAATAAACGTCTTCGAACTCAAAAATCTGATTTTAAAAATTCTTGTCTGTTCGTTACGGGTGGCGCAAAAACTACTGAATAGATTTTAGCGCGTTCAAGTAAACAAACAAACAAACTCTTCAGCTTTATATATTAGTATAGAAGTATAGATAAAACGGATCCTAAAATATTGAGTTTTAACTTAATGGTCCAGTTTTTGCGAGCTTAGCACGAGGGGTTAACAAGAATACTAGTAATGTGTGACCCATATTGCTAGTAAGCTTTAAAAAAAAAAAAGCAAAAAAAAAAAACTGTTTCGTGTACCCGGGAAAAATTAGACCATCAACTGTTGCAAATTAATTCGGGGATATGATTTAGCTGGAGCGAAATCTGGACACTCAAATGTATTATTATTTGCATAATGTTTCCAGCCATATTCCTCGTTCCGGTTGTTGTACCATAATGTTACAAAAAAATATATTTTGAAAAGCAGTTCGTATTTTTATGTCGCAATATTTCTCATGACCTTTAATAATAAATAAATATAAATATTCTGGGACATTTTTACACGGCACCATCTAGTCCCAAACTAAGCAGAGCTTGTACTATGGGTACTAGACAATGGATATAATACTTGTATACTTTTTTTTTTGTAAATACATACTTATAATACATAAGAAACACCCAGACGAACGCAAACACTTATATTCATCACATACATTTTTGTGTCCTGTGGGAATCGAACCCACGACCTGATAGTCAGCAGTCCGGTACTCAAACCACTAAACCACAGAGGTCGTCAACCGTCGTCGTCTTTGTAACAACCACATTTAAATATTTTCATACCGAGTCAAATGCGTGTTTGTCCGCCTTTATAATAAGAAAACCTTTTTCGCTTGTTTGCATTCTCAAACCAACAACGCGCTACACTTGAATGATAAAATCATAACACGAATTTTCAAAGGAAAAAATCACAAAGTGAAGGACTCCCGTATTTTATTAATGAAGTGTCTGTCTCTGAAAAGGACAATATGATTCTCTCATCATATGTGTCTGGAAGCAGACAAAGAGTTCTAAACAAAGAGAAATAACTCTCAGAACTTATTTCTGTTATGTTTAATATTGAAACTGTTGGTAGTGTTAGGATGTTACGTGATATTTAGTTTGTCTCTTTTCTGAAACGTGAAATTTGGTTAGTTTTTTGAAAAAGTACTAAGGAGACTAAACATTCTTAAGTTTATTCCATAGAGAAGCATGATTATCATTATTCAATTAATAAAAAATGTAAACTAAGTTACCATCTCACAAAAAAAAATCTACTTACGTAACCTCTGTTACAGTTAGCTGCACTCTTTGAAGAACACGAGTGTAATACTTGGAAAAGAATCACCTAGGATTTATAATAAAAATAATTATTATAATAATATGGTGTCTGGTGTATTGAACCAGAAGATAAATGTAATATGGTGTCTGGTGTATTGAACCAGAAGACGCAGGTTCGAATCCTGCCCGCAGTCGATTTTTTCCTTCACTAAAATAACGTTACAACTACAGTTTTAACATTTTGTACCGAATAATAAAATTCAAAACGCTTTTCAACTTATCGTCCTTTTACAGTAAATGGATTTCCAAGTATAAACGCTGTACCTCGCTACGATAAAATTTCTCGGAACGAAATTTGAATTGTATCGCTGCAGTATCGATAGTCGATACTTTAACATTCATATTTCAAAATTGGAGTGGAATTCAATCGACGACGTCACTGTTGCTAGATTCAGCCTTAAACTGTTAACGCTCGAGTAAACCGGACCAATATATAATACAAAATATGCATTTATGTTCCTTTACGCTTGTGGGAGACTCGTAGATCTTACAGGGTTGTGAGCATCAAGAAAACAGTGAATTTATTCATAGGTCAGTGAAGCGCCAACTGAATATACGAGTATATGTACTATCTTACCGGACCTTTTGTATATTTGAACGCTTTTCTCAACTCCGCGGTGTTTTCCCGTCTCTTTTTTTATCTCACCACATCACTACATATAACTTAGGGATGTGCGTTAAATAAAGTTATAACAGATTACTGCTTTTTGATAATTTATTTAGTAAGCTTTCATGCCCTCCTAAGTGAGTTTAAAGCTTTTACGTCTCTATTGATCTAATAATTTAGTTGTGGTAATTTTTGAATGAGTACAGCTTTGCTACATTACATTTTGACGTATACCACTGATGTAATCAGCGCTTAACACAATATATTTACTTCTAGAAAATCAACAGCTCCGTACATAAAATCTATATTTTTTATTTTTATGTACAGTTACAAGTACAGATATGTGTTCACTTGGCAATATTTAAAAGCAATTTTCTTTCTTGAAGTACTAATTGAAATTTTATGGTGTTATGAACACGAATTTTCGAAGTAATGCTTAAATTATATTGATATTAATATCAAAGTTTGCAATTGTCAATTCGCAAAATAAATTGCTTGCTAATTTTAAGTAATTGTATACACATTTATGCTCGTGACTGTACTGTAGTCCAAACCTATTACAATTTTCTTGAAAATATTTGCTTATAAACGTAGAAAAATAAATCAATTTTGTTCTTTATTGTTCTTTATTGTTTGTTCGTCATTGTCTCCAAAGGACAATGACTTTACAATAGCTGAAGACAAAGATATTTTTTTATTCCGTCAGAAACATAATGTCTTGCTAGAATATTCCGTTTAGGTCGTATAAACACAATTAAAAGCATTTACTATGAAAGATACCTAGTTGCTAACTATCTTCTACACAAAGCACTTCTTTGAAAACGTAAGATGTCGCCTTTGGCGTAACGGTTACTCCATCAACATCATATCAGCCAGTAGAGGTCCAGTGACTGTCGAACAAGACCTACTTTGGTGAGTAAAGTATTCAATGGTTACATAATGAAATAGTTTTTGCTAACTCAACTGTAGTTTGGGACATAAACTTGCCTTTTGTGCTATAATATCGCCTAAATACCATTGTTGCGAATATTTATTTGATAGAACTTGTTGCTTCGTATATTTGGAAGTGGATCTCGTATTCTGTTAATATCAATAAATGCGTTGACATCACCTGACTACAAAATATTAGTAGAATTGTTCACGTGTTGTTCAGTTTTATTTTTACAAATAACCTTTGCTCGGTAAATGCCTTCTTTATCCTTCTGTTCTCCAATATATTTTTTCCTTGAAAATCTTGACAATAACACGCATATTAGGGTAGGTAGGGGGTAGTCTGCATATGATAATGACTTCATAATAACAGAGCCATCTAAAATGTTTGTACGGAGCCAACAAGCTTGTGCCATACTGTTTACTATACCTGCTGCATTTGTTATAATATCAAACATTAACATAATACCTATGCTAGTTTTCAAATTGAAATTACCATATCAGGGCATTACTTTGTTGTTTTCTCTTGATTTGCAAGTAGGAGGCGTGCATATAATTTTGTTTAAAGAAGAATAAAAAGTAATATAGTTTAGGTAGGTACCTACAGAACATTTCACAGATAGCATAAAAAATCATACGGAATGAGTTTTCATACACACCCTTCAATACAATCATATTATTTTGCGGATACACTATTATTTATGTCAAACTTCTTTTGCTTCATCCATTCCATCCATCTGACCATTTTGAAGTTATATAAACCTGATCATGGTATTGTAAGCCGTTTTAACAGACCGCTACAATAATGTATTGTTTCAGAAAATCTTGTTAGCAGGATAATCTGTAATCTGTAACCAATCACAAAGAACTGTGCCTTTCGACTTGAAACGATAATCGTGTATTATTTTATCGAACTCAGGATTTTGATAGCCCTACACTCATTGAAATTACTAAAACATCCAGTATTTTTTTATGTGGGTGCTAAAACAGACATCGGACGTAGGTTTTAACATCCACGTCGTATATTTATTTTTAATTTGTGCGACTCGCACCGGACCTGATTCCGTATGAGCTGCTTATCTCTCAAAACCAGCTGCTCGAAGCTTATGCGCTCAAACGCTGAATGCATGCCATTCACTACACTATTGCAATCTTTAAACCTTCACATATTTTACGGCAAAAAGACCTATAGCTGCTGTTGCTTATTCAAGATTTTTTTATTCTCACAGATAAAAAAAAATAGGAGATATTAAATAATGCAAAAAATATCAAAGTACCTAGTGACTTCAATCCCACTGACTATTCTAGTAAAAATCTAAAACTACTTATAGAAGGAAGGAACTGCGAAAAGTATTCGGTCTTAAGTAATAAGGCCAGAAAATAGTGTAGTAAAAAAGTAAAGATCTCATCTCATCGTACACCTCAAACAATTAAGTTCGTAACAGGTGTGGTGGTCGGCAGATTGCGTCCGTCGCCATTTCCTCGTGTACCCGCGAATTTCCTGCTTTGAAGCGATGCCAGCCGGCGCTAATTCATTTCCCAATAATTAACGAACAATGCCAAATAAATGTATCTTTTCCTGACAGTTTATGGGAAAATCTGTCTAAATTATTGACTTGAAATCTCTACTATTATAAAAACGCTATGTCTGTACATTGAAGAAATTTAGAAAAAAAACAAGTGGTATATAAAGTATCGAAACCCAAAAATGTTATTTTTAAAATTCTTGTTAATAATAAAGTCTACAGAAGAACAGAGTCCGAAGAGTTTTGTAGATATTTTTGAATTTAAATCTCGGTATTTCAGTCATACTTTTTAATCTAACCTCCAATTAGAAGACCTCAAAAGATACAGCAAATAGGTTATTATTTTGTTATTAGCTTCAGTGTTTAATCTAGTACTTGATATGAATTTTATGAGAAACAGTACAAGTACAATGTTTATTGACAACATGATGTTATTATAAGACACCCTTATACAATCTCTGTGTTTATCTACGCACCAATTATTTCGAAGGCTGCGATCCAAACATTAAACACCTCTGACGTGCCATCGGCTCTCATTCAAGCGGATTTAATTATGCGATGTTCATTAAACTTTTTAACAAAATTGTTCACGATCTGGCCGAAAAAATAAATTGTTCCCTTTAGGAGCGCTCGTGACAGATTTGGGGATTATGAAAGTTTCCATGGGCAAGGCAAGAGGTCAGGCTATGTATTTGTGTATTTTTGATGTCATCTCCAAAATATAATCCACAGATTTATGATATTACCTTAAGATATTTCAATATAACGCCTACGGCGTTAAGTCCGCCATGTACAATTATGTGTGCAAAAGAATAAATAAATAAATATAAGCTTCATCTCAATGGATGAAAAGTATAAAATGCCAAGTCACCCTATTCTATGTAGGTATAGATAGCTTGATATGATAGCCGTGTATACCTGTATACCTGTGGCCTGTCCAGATATTGCCCTACATCGTAACACTCACATAATATCTAATAATACTATTACTGTCTGGACTTTAAAAGAGACCATGATTCTCTGAGTTTGTTTCGGCGTTTCTTCTCAGAGGTCGTCAGTCAGGAAATGCCGGCGCCATCGAGATTAAAAAAAAAATCTAAAACATTGACTTGTAAAAGTGTCTTTAAAAGATCTATTTACAGAAATAAATATTATTTATCATTTACCGTAACCAACAGACCTAAAATCGCCACTTTACATGGATTACAGAATGACTTTACATGATTCACACTTCATGTTAGTTTATAAGTATAGTTTCACGTTATGTTGGTTTATAAGGTGTGTATCTGTAGGTCAAAGTAGCCTGAAAAGAAAGAATAAATAAATAAAAATTAGAGAAACTATGGTAACTATGCATTTCAAACAATTTCTCAGTGTGGCCCTTTTACTTCACCTGGTCATAAATCAAGGTGAGCTAGGTTAATAAGAAACCAAAGTAGGTCCGATGGGAGCACGCCGTTCAATGAGTCTGTTGACCTCAAAGCTTTAGTAAAGATGCAGACGATGCAGACTACCTCAGAGCCGAGATTGAACTGCACAATAAACGGTGGAATAAGATTTTATATTTACCTAGTTTGCATACCTACTTATTAGAAAGTTATTAGGTAATCCAATAAGCTGTTTCTGTTGTTTTTTTAAAGGCATCACTGACGTTAGAGCGAGCCCTGCGTCGCGGGACTTCATATTATGTACATAGAATTAACGGACACAAAGTATATCCTCCTATATATAGATTTGAAACAAATATCGGTGAAACAAGCAAATATTTCCCTTCAGTAAGAATTGAAACCAAGACACGCGGTGTGATCACCTTAACCGTTACACCAAAGGAAGTCCGCAGATAATTTGATAATCATATTTGTGAATTAATTCAGACCCCCAAATCTCCTTCGCTAAAACAATTCGAAACACCTACGTAGCAACACAAATACAAACATATGAATGTTACTCGTATACTCGTAAATAAACAGTGCGCGTGTGTGCCTCTGAGCGATTCCCTCGCATTTATTGCTTCATTTAAAGGGTTTTAAAGCAGATAAGTGCTTTTAGCGAAGCCCTTATTAGGACTTGTATACACAGGACGATTGCACACAAGGGGAGTAGAGAAAACAGACGCTGTTTGTTTTTGGACGAGGTGTCTTGTGTGTGCGGGGCGTTTTTACTGGTTTACCAACTTTTTTGTTTTTATGCGACCTACGCGGGCCAATCAACTGGCGCTGTGCGTATTACGTTTTCGAAAAGTTTCCAATGTCGGAAAATCCGATTTTCAGGAACAATTTTGCTGCGACAGTATTTTTTTAAGCATTATGTGAATCGAATGCCAAAAGCATCGCGTTCTGCAAGTTATCATTTTAGCAATTTCGTTTTTATTTAACATAACAGTAAGATCAATAACACAATATATCGTCACGCCTGTGTCTTCTCAGGTTACGTAAAGGTAGGGTAGGTAGAGTATTATCTAAGATTCATTAACAATTGTGTAAGTACATCAAATGTAATAGGGGGAGTTTCAACTGCGGATTTTATAGAAAACTTCGGCTTAGGAATCGGTCCCGGGGCTCACACATACGGGATCACTGCCAGCTGTCCCGCTTGCCACCAATGAATCAGTTAGTTTTGAGACAAGTCCTTATTTCATTGAAATTATGTATGTACTAACATACCTATAATTACATAATCAACTAACAACTTTTTCCCTACGGTTCTTCGCCACGAGAATAATACGGTTAATGTAAATATAGTCCTCCAGCTTTAAATATACCCACCATAGGCTGTAGACCCTATAATTGCAATCAAATAAAGTTTCAACAGAAGAAAGCCAACTTTGAACAAAACCAAACGCATTCACACCCCATGATTACCTAATTTTTTTTATTGTAAGGGCGGCTTTACGCTTGCTGAATTAAGTAGGCAAGTGAAAATGGTATTGTTATTATATAGGCCGTAAACATACCGGCAAACTGTGGGTGTGTGTACAAGCATTAGCACGCCTCTGCCCAACCCTTCGGGGAATACAGGCGTGATGTTATGAGTTATGGTGTAATTTATATGACATAGCTTCTGCCCGCGGCTTCGCCCCCGTGGAATTCTGTCTGTCATCACATCCCACGGGAACGGGATAAAAAGTATCCTATGTCCGTCTCCTAGTTCTAAGCTATCTCTCCACCAATTTTCAGCCAAACCGGTTGAGCCGTTCTTGAGTTATAAATGGAGTAACTAACACGACTTTCTTTTGTATATATAGATATAGTACATGTGACAATAAGTGCTCTTTTCATCTGTGGATGAGCCCAGAAGATTTTCCGTATAAAGAAGTTATGCGTAAAATCTACCAACAATGATACCGTTCGTTAAAGCAACACAATAAAAAAAAGAATCCCTATAGGTAAGACCACAAAAGGAATATAAATACGAAATAATAAGTTACCGCTAACTGTTACACTAATTCATTCTACCAATTTAAACGCAGCTTAGGCAGTGACGTGGTAAACGAAGGATTGCGTGTAGCCCGGCTCCGATCAAGACCTTGGACGCACGAATACTTTCGATATGAATTGTATCATGCGACATAAAAATACGTATCCTTGTAAAGCATATAGAAACGTAAAAAAGTGCTTTCTTTAATAAAAGCTTTTGTTGTTTAGTAAATGACGTCAATTCAATTCAATAGTGTTAATAACCAGAAAGGATATAAATTAATTCTATCGTGTTTTATACCATGCTTTATAGAATGTGACCCTATTTCATAGTTCAATCAATTGAGTATCTCTTTGCTTTAATGGACAGTCCAATGATACTTAATACTCCTAACCCCGATTGGCACGCATCCCTCCCTTTGAATATTACTATTGAACTAATTAACCTCTCTAAAACTTGTTCGTACATTGGCTACGGTAATATTAAACAAATATAAAAAAAAGTATCTTGATTTGGCACACGAGGTTGTACCAATCGTTGTGTCAGCCAATAGTCTAATAGCCAAGAGCCTCGACCAACACCTACGGAGGCTCTCACTAGCTAGCTGGATCAAGGGCTTGATACAGAAAGCAGTACTTTTGGACACGGCCCGCATTGTTAGGAGGTTCCTCTCTCTGGAGCTCTGACCCCCGGGAGCTTGGATCCCGCTCCGAAAACCGGTGGGCTACTATTTTTCATATTTTAAATGTTTTTTTTGTTCTTTATTAAAATATTTAAAAATGTATAAAGTAAGGTAGTAAAATAAATGGAAGGATAACCAATGATATAATGAAACAAAAGCAGGTGTCAGATACACCGGCCTTCTTTATTTTTGTCGTTTGTAGGTACCTACTTATTTTCATTGCTTCAATACAATTCTTTTTAAATATAAATTACATCAATAACAGAACAGAATCCAACACACAGCAACTTCTTTTATAATTTACAAAACCCAGTTCCTAATCCCGTATTGATCGCAGTCACCAATGAGGTATTTCATTACGGCGGTCTAGACTTTAGACGCCTTAGGTACTTGAAGTAAGTACTATACTCATATGCCATTGATATTTACTCAAATAGTACACAAGCTCCAACATCAGCGTTTATTCAGTGCCTACAGTTATTTTTGATACAATACTCTTTGAGCTACGGATCGAGAGCGTTACGATATTGAAAAGAAGCATTTGATTTAGGTGTAATTTCCTTTTAATAATTTACAAATGTGTGCCTACATGACACTCATTTGTATATTTTCATTTAAAAACGATAAAAGATGTGAATTAAAAAATTTGAGCCTTGTCGATTTGGCAAGTCTTTTGCGAAGGATAAGTACATTCAATGAACAATTAAAGATTTTTCCAGAATTTATTTTGCTTTTCGTCCTCATTTGATTCTAGAGGAATATTCAAAATATATTCACAGTTCACATAATACACACTTAGTAAATAAAAAAAAACAAAATATCCATATTTTTCGTACACTAACCCTCGATATTACTAGAGTCTAGACAGAAAATCGTGAGTCAATGGTTCAATATGTTCGACAATCAAGGAAACCACAAAGTCAATCCTCGCACCAACAACGGAACAATACCGACACAAGGACGAAAATTATGCACTTCCACGTAATTTCCGTCCAACCAGACCGCTTACGGGGCATATAGCAGTGCTAACTCACGCCGCACACAAGCATTGATCTTGAAATCATGTCTTTATTCTGAATGATACTCGTACTCAATTCATTTATTTGTGGGAACAAACAAAAACAATAGCATTACGGTTGATCAGAGGTTTGACACAGTCATTTTATACAATTTTGTTACTAAAGCGCTCCCATAGAAGTACCATTATACAGATTGACCGAATAAAATATCATTTGATCAAATATATTTTATCTAGAGATCCTATATGGAACCTATGCCTATATGTCATAACTCCCTATGAGGTGTTATCTCCAGTATCTGAATACCTCAATGATGTCAACAAATGTAGCTATTATTGCGTCAAACACTACTTGTATGACGCATTATATCAAGGAGCCGACCGCAGGAGCTGCCGCACAATATTCGCGGTCAGTTCGATCGCCCTTGGGTTTCCTGGCATACGATGCAGTGTTTACACACATTTATGACAAACAATGGCCGAATATCCTCGGTTTCCCGGAACAATGCCAGACTTTTTGTTCGAGTTCCAGCCTCACCAGCCAGCTTCAGCTTTGACATACAAGTCCCTATAAGTATATTATCCATAGTGAGTTTTTGCTGCCATGAGATAAACCTTTAAATTGATTTGACTGCATTTGCACATCAAATAACTTTCTATGCATGATGGAAAGCACAAACTAGGTGTAAGATGTAGAGATGATCCATATTTGACTGTTTAAGAAAATTGAAGGACCCTTCTGGACCTTCTGGACATCGCAGCAGTGAATCTTCTGATTGTGATGATTCTGAAAATGAGTGTTTTTAAATCAAAGGACGGGAAAACAAAAGAATGCCGACCGAGCATCTTTAAACAAAACCAGAATACCATATCTGTCAAGTCTAAAATTAAGCGGAACATTATTGGAAAACACGCATCCATAATTCTACGAAATAATAATACACTTGGAAGCACAAGTAAAGCTGTCTTGACATAAGATCGGTGGTCGTGTCGATGTAACCACATCCGTGTTTGCCCCTCGCAATATAATATCATAACAGATGGCCGACGGCCCGAGACCATCCCTCGAACGATTTTATACGATTTTTGTAAACGTCATACTGTCTTCACTTAATTATTTCACCAACCATCATTTCGTATGGGGACCTTGATCTTTAAAATGGTTTTCTACATATTAGGTATCTGTGAATTCTTACGAGTATGTTAGAACTTTCATCTCATTTTAATCACAGTGATCTATTTAATTTAAAAAAATAGTGTTTTGCTGATATGTCTCTAAAATATTTGATGATCCTCCTACCTACCTAAAGGGTACCGGATTGCGTAGGAAATAAACATATTTCAACATTAATTTAGCAAGACCCTATACCGATTCATATGATAAGGTAGATAAGGGTTTCGTAGGAAAGTGGTCGAGTTCGATGGGTATACACCCCTTTAACTGATAAAGGTGCTAAATCGGCACTAAATCGGCATCCTATAAAATTCCCGAACATTTAAATCAACATGGACTGACTTCAAAAGATCACTAGTTGGAATTACTCGATGCCCTTCAATTTGACCTTACGTATTCGAGTGACCGATCTGTATCTATGGCTATAAACTAATACCCATGAGACAAATTTAACTTGCATATTTTGGCGTGGAGCGGTTCGATAAAATTCCTAACAGCGCGTTGACCAAATTGAACAATTTGAGTGTGGTTAATAGAAAATATTGGAAACTGCTTTTAAGTTTCAACAGTCACGTCAGTAGGTGATTCATTTTTAACTGTAGCAGTTTCTAATCCGTTTTGTCTGTGGGAAAATTCGTAGAGTACAGATTGTCTAAGCTGAAATGACGCGCCCCACCTTCGCAAAGCAAATTTCAAATATGGGCGCCGACTATCACCCGACTAGTCCACCGTCTTGTACACGTGCAGATCATAGTTCACTGAACAATCGACGCTCCCACACAGATGAAGTGTCGTCATTAATATTTGCACTCACACATCTACATAGACTAATTAAGTAGTGGGGCGCGTCATTTCAGCTTGGACGAGCTATACCTAGGTACCTATTATCTGGTAATATCATGTTGTAGTTTGATTAAGCGGACTAACTTTTCAACTGTTTGCTAATACACTAGACAGGTAAGATACTATAACTTAACAGATTTTCTAAAAGCTTCGTAATATTACGCTTTTAATTTACCTTAAGTGGACGACAACAAAACAAAGTTCCAACTAACCGCCACCACTAACAAAGCTTAATCTGAAAAGCGGGTAGTCGCGAATATTAAAATTTCTCGAGCTCGCCGCTAGGCCGACCGAGCATAGCCACATTGCCGCACTATTGTCGGGAATTAAAATGGCTTGTGGTACAAGTTACGAGCGCTGATAGTAACCGACGTTTGCTATAATAGCAGTCGTATTTCTTCACTTTAAAATGCATGGGGTATTTGGTACTCTGCCAGAGTTGGATTATGTAGCTGAAGAGCCGCCTCCAGCCTTTAATATTAAAATTCTTAGTAGAACCTTCGAACGCATGTATTTGAGTCGAATAGTACTTCAACATTTTCAGTTGTTTGATGTTTCTATCAGCTAATTGTACTCAGTTGCTTATGCTTGCAGACTTTTACTAAATTTGAATTTGAACACTTTTTGCTTATACTTGATCCGTAGACTTAAAGCCATATTCAACCCATTAAGATTACTTGTCTCCTATTGTTTTCAAAGTAAGTTGCTTTAATTTGCCGCAAACAATATCATGAGGCTGCGTTTGTATGGCTTTACATTATATTGTAAACTGGTGGTTAAATTGTATAAACATAAATGTAAATATAGCTACTTATTATTATCATGTATGAATGATTCTATCCTTAGTCAGTTATTCTGTAACAGTAGGAAATAAAATAAAGAAACCCGAAAGTAAAACAACAATAAAGCTCCTGAATGCCATCTTGTTCTTGTTTTTCATTCAATAAAAATATCTAACAATTAGTACATAATACTTATATTATTATACTTATATTATACATTTTACATTATACATTGGACTGGGCGGCATACAGTGTGGACGTGTTGCAAATTTTTTATTTAATACTGTTAATACTTATTGACCTAACATCAACCATAAATTGATCAAATTAAGTTGCAAAGTTGTTTGAAACATATTTGTGTTCTTGTTACAATTATTGCGAAGAAGACCAGGCGAACTCAGGCGTCGACAAGGTAACCGCTCTTCACCCCCTCGGGGAAAAGAGACGGGCTCATTATTTTTTGACCCATCCGATTGCTGTGAATGATAACATCGTCGCGCGTCAGTAGCAAGCGACACGGATAACAATGAGTGTAGTACGCTCACCTCCTGGAAGTGGCCTAAGCGGTTCTGAACCAAATTTATCTACTGAGGACCAAACGTCGGTGTTCTCTGACACTAAAGTTACTTTTCGTAATAAGCGAAAATGTACTGATGATAACGAATTTATTAAAGAGGAGTTAAGTGGAATCCGAGCACATATGTCGGAAATCATGAAAATAATTTCAGAAATAAATACAAATCAGAAGTGCTTCATGGACAAAATAACTAGCGATGTTTGCGACATTAAAGAACAAATAAATGACTTAAAATCAACGATAAATTCTATTAATACGGAACAAATCACAATTAAATCAGATATATCTAACATACAATCCAAAAACCATGCCACCGAGAAAAAGCTTGAAGAATTGCAGTCTGAACTTAGCTTGCTAAAGACTTCCTCAACAACCTCGTCGTCGTCAGAACTTGCAACTAATACTTGTGAAATTATAATGACAGAGATTCGAGAACGCGATAAAAGAAGTAAGAATATTGTGATTGCGGGTATTCCAGAGGCAATATCAACCAATAGAGACCAACGCATAGATATAGATACCCAGGAAGTTTCTAAAATAGTAAAGATGTTTGATATCGACTGTGAGCCGGAAAGGGTAATGAGAATTGGAAAGTACAATCCAAACAAGCATCGTCCTATAAAAGTATGCTTTAAATCTCCAGAATTGGCCATGTCAATATTACGCAACAAGCACATCGTAAATTCCGATCATATTAAGGTGTTCTCTGACCAGACGCCACAACAACAAGCATTTCTTAATAATTTAAAAGATGAACTTAAAAGACAATCCCGAAATCGCAATAATAATCTAACCATAAAATACATAAAAGGTGTTCCTAAAATAATAGAAATTCCGCCAAAAAACTAGAACCCAAAGGCCCTGCAAATACGTATACAGATAGCAATATTACTTATCAAATTGTTGATAAATATAATGATATCACAACTAGTAAAAAATCAATAAAATTTTTATACGCAAATGCCCGCAGCATCGTTCAACCGGGAAAAATGGATGAACTTAAGTGTGTTATTGATTCCTTTCGAAGCATTATCCATGTCATCATTCTCACGGAAACATGGATCAAGTCTGCAGAAGAAGCAAATTATCTTCAAATTCTAGGGTATACACACTATTATAATTACAGACCGAACTCCAGAGGAGGTGGAGTGTCAATATTTGCCCATAACAACTTAAAACACACACTAATCGAGGAACACTTACTTAGTGGTTGTCACTACCTCTGGATTCACCTAGAAAACTATTGTTTGGATATTGGTGCTATTTATAGGACACCAGATATGTCTAACATGAAAAGCTTCTTGGACATATATGCAAAACAAATGGATAAGCGACGAAGAGGACTAATATTCGGAGATTTTAACATAAATTTACTAAACCCAAACCAAACTACCACTAAATATACGGAACTTTTACAGGAAAATGGCTACAACATATTAAATAAATTAAATGAAAACTTCTGCACCAGAGAAACTACTCAAACCAAAACTATAATTGATCACGTATGTTCGAATCTCAAAGATAACAAATTTCATCTTGCTATAATTGAATCATGTATGTCAGACCATAAGCATATCTATTTTGAAGTAAAAAAAACTCAAGCTGAACGTCCTAAGAAAGTCAAATATGAAGCCATAAACTATAAACAATTATCTAAAACCATGGAAGAGTGCAAAAGCAAAAATGAAGTATACTCCTATGAATTGTTAGAAGAACGCATAAAATTATGTATAGAAAAAAGCAAAATTACAAAGTATAAAGTTTTGAACCCCCCAAAGCAGGACTGGATAAAGAAGACAATCATAGACGAAATCAACGAAAGAAATATACTATGGAACAAACACAAGAAAAACCCAAAAGACAAAGCTATCCAACAATCATTTGTTAATAAAAGAAATGAAGTTTCTAATAACATACAAAGGACAAAAAGCTTATACTACCTTAATTCGTTTAACCAGTGCAAAAATAATCCTAAGAAAATGTGGAATCTCATAAACAGCCTTTCGAACAACAAATTAAAATCATCTCCTGTTCCTACGAAACTTGTCACTCAAACTGGATTTGTCACTAATCAAAAAGATATTTGTGAATGCTTTAATGAGTTCTTCTCAAGTATTGGTGCAACGTTAGCTAGCCAAATTCCTAATAATTTTCATAATAATTTAACCTACACCAAAGGAACACGAGTGTCTGGAACAAGTTTTACACTGTCTCAATTAAAATTATGCACAACAGAAGAAATCTCGAAAATAATAAACAATTTAAACCCAAATACTAGTTCTGGTTTAGACGGTATAAATACAAAATCAATAAAGTGTCTAAAACCCTTAATCATTGACGAACTAACAAATTGCATAAATAAAAACTTAGAAAATGGTACGTTCCCTGGTAGTCTCAAAATTGCAAAGGTCACACCAATCTATAAATCTGGAAGTAAGTCTGAACCAGGTAATTATCGCCCAATATCGGTCCTTCCTGTGTTGTCCAAAATTTTCGAAAGAGTAATTTACGTCCGTCTTGAAGAATATCTAAACAATCAAAAGTATCTTTATGAAAAGCAATATGGTTTTAGACCAAAATCAAGTACGCTTTCAGCAACAATTGATCTTATAACAAAATTAAAACTATGTATCGATAAAAAACAAATAGCCTTGGGCGTATTTATAGACCTGAAAAAGGCATTTGACACTATTAGCCACAACCTCTTGCTGAGGAAATTAAATGAAATCGGTATCACTGGGACTGCTTACGATATTTTCTCCTCGTACCTCAAAAATCGTTGCCAAGTGGTAAAGATAGATAACACGATCAGTAACTCTAGAAATTTAAGTTTCGGTATTCCACAAGGCTCCATTTTAGGACCTCTGCTTTTTCTTATATATATAAATAATATTAATGAAATTGGGTTACGTGGAGATATATCGCTGTATGCTGACGACACAGCATTGTTTTACTATGGCCACTCCATAGACACTATTATATCCGAAGCTCAAAGTGATTTAAATCTATTAAATATGTGGTTCAACAGTAATCTTCTCACCATAAATGTATCCAAGACTAACTACATTATATTCGCTGCGAAAAATAAAAAAATATTAAATTATCCACCGTTAACTATAAATAACCAAAAAATAAGTAAAGTTGACCAGGAGAAATATCTTGGATTGGTTTTGGATAACCATCTAACATGGAAACCACATATTTACAAAATTAAAACTAAAGTAACTGCACTAACAGGAGCGCTACGAGGAATAGTTCGATGTCTTCCTCGACAAATTCGATATAACATATATAATTCTCTCATTAAACCACACTTAGATTATCTTGTAGAAATTTGGGGCACTGCTGCCAAAACAAACCTAGATCTACTACAAACCGCACAAAATAAACTAATAAAAACATTGTTTAATTATGATTACGACACGCCGACATGCAAAATATATAAGGACACTAGACTGATGACTATAGCTCAAACATATGTATACAATAATTGCATATTAATCAGAAAAATACTAAACAAAGATATACATACACAAATAAGTTTTACGAAAAAACATCAGGTACAAAAAATTTGCTTAAGACGAGCAAATGACATACAATTGAAAGCACCGCGAACAAACCACGGGAAAAAATGTCTAATGTACGACGGTGCAAAATTATATAATAAACTACCAATCAATATCAAAGACTCGAAGACTATGACTACCTTTAAAAGAATACTAAAATTTTATCTTTTAAATAATTAAAATTTAAATCTACTTTATAGTAGGTAAGTATACTAAACAACAACAAAAAAAAAATCTATATATAATATATAACATAAAATATCCATATAATATATATAAAATAAAGAATGCTATATTAAATTATCACATCAGGTGCTTAAATAAATATTTATACATACACTACATATTATTATATAATACGTACCATATTATTATACTACATTACATTTACTACCTACTTACATATACATACCTACATCGATAAAAAATTAAAGTACAAACAAATTACACAAAATAAATAAATATTTAAATTTATAGGTAATAAAAAAAAAACAAACTAATAGGTAATAAACCAAACATTTTATATAATCTTTGTACCAAACAGTTACTGTGTAGCATAGAATGTCACTTCCAGTTGTGCTCTTTCTGTGTATGATAATATTACATTCACCGTCTATTGCAATGTTTACTTAGCAGTGCTGCTTGGTTGGGTTAAATTATTTTAAAACTACCCTACGAATTCTCATTTATTCAATGTATGTGTATGCCGACCAGTTTTAAATATTTGTAACTAATATTAAGTTAAGCAAAATGTACTCATGTAAGTGAATTGTAAAATTCTTATGAGTAATTAAATATGTCTCAAACCTCATTTATTCAAAAATATTGTTAATAAAATAAAATAGCCGACAAAATGTTTGACACTCTTCATGCTAAATAGAGACTACTTACTCTCTTTAGACAATCGTCTTTTCTCATCAATCTAAAAAGTCCAAGCCGTCCACTAGCCCCTACTTGGCCAAATTCTACACGAGTAGATATTGCCCAATTTCGGATCAACTGTGCAAATAAGCAACCCGCAAACTACGTCTATTATACATCTTACCGACCTAAATTGCTTTTGGTCCGTTGGCCGTTTTCATTCGATTTTGGGCCCCTGACGCCTTTATAAGTCAACTGTTATAGGCCAAATTAGAATGTTATTAATTTTAATAATACAGTCCGTGTCTTTTTCTTGGTTTAGAACACACAATGATCGCCATTCCCTAGGTTACGGACGCGATCGACCTCTGTATCGCCTGATTTGAAAGTACAGTAAGCAACCTTCCCGTTTTCGAACTACAGAATTTCATTCTTACACAAGTGCCCCACAACTTTCTTATAAACAGTTCGCTAAGAGTAGGGCTGCCATCCGACCGAGTTTCCCCGGATTTGTCCTAGTTTGAAGGGAGTCCGGGGGCCGTCCGGTAGGGGGTTTTTGAAAACCCCTGCCGGACGGCCCCCGGACGCTGACATTTGTTGTCTGGGGAAACCCGTTTTTTTTAATAAACGGTAAATTGAAATAAATCTTACTAAAAAATTCATCCATAATAACCCGCATTCAAGAGGCAATATTTTTTCTGAGATGTCCGGGGAAAAACCATATTTCGCCCAAAAGTCCGGGATTTTTGACGTGTTTATCCGGGGTCGGCAATTTAGGTGATGGCAGCCCTAGCTAAGAGGCACAAAATGTTTTTTTCTAAACTCAATGTTCTATTATTTTTCTGCTACGGTTTAACATTTTTGAGCCTAGAAAAAAAACGTGGTGCTTGTAGTTTTTTTTTAATCTGTTTAAAAGGCGGAAGACTCGCTCACTGTTGAAATATAAATGTAGATATTTCATGCACGCTAAAAACAAAGCTGCGCTCCACGAAGCGATGCATTGTTGAGTGGCCAGTGGACAGCTCACTCAACTGCACGATGCAAAAACACCTCAAAGTAACGCTGTAAAAATGGTATCTAGGTGAACTAGCTGCCCTAAGGCTTCACACAATGTTGTCAAACATGCCCAAAGATTTGTACTAGAACTGTAGGGAAAGAAAGAACGGAGCTCATTTTTATTATCAAGTTATTTATTATTTATAATAATTATTGTTATACTTACTGCAGTTTTCATAGTCCGTTGATAGTTGAAAACTGGAGTCAAGTCAGTTCAAGACCCACTTTTTCTTGAGATCGGCGTGTAGGAAAGCGGTGTGACAGAAATGTGTAGTAGAACTGTTTTACTATATCTTTTTCCAGGTAGCGATAATGATCATTGAACGTATTCCCCTCGAACTGACTAGCTGGTTCATATTTATCTACACTGTTCCGTAATCACGGTCTAAAGATAACTAATATTTGATATCCACGTTTCAACATCCAATAAATCACTGCATTTTGCTTCGAGCACCAAAATTCGGCCAATTCCCGATTTTGGAAACTGCGAATTCAAATTAGGATCTATCGAAGCTTCCGGAAATTCTACTTTATTATTCAAGTTGCATCGACGAAGAATAGAAGTACCATGTAACCTATGTACCTCACAGGTATAAATTTTGATATGGCTTCGGGCCTAGAAATGATCGGTGTTGCAGATCTTTTGCAGAAATAATATCAGTCTTACCTAATAACTACTTTATGATTGATGAAGGTAGACTGCTAATTTGAGACTTGTTTTTATGGCCACAGGGTTGAAAATACACATGTAAACACAAACATGTAAGCAGAACGTACTCGTAGTTGAAGATATATTATTACAAACATATTTTTATTCCTATTTCCGATTGGTGCAGGCTATGGATTTCCATTTGTCAACCCTGGCACACCATCTTCATTTCAGCTGCGTTTATCACATTACTATATAATACTTTTAGTAGTTTATTACTTTATAATTTTAATATCGACATGATATAATACCGTAATTTAAGTTGTTTTCTTTTGTCATAAAGTCTAAAGTTGCCAAGTATCTGATCTTAACGGAATGTTTTCAACTTAATATGCCTTCGAAAACTTAACCCAGATATGCTAAAAACTAAATTTCTTTATGGGAAGTGTCGCACTAAAGTTCTCGTAATGCAAACTTAAAGCACAAAGCGCTGAATTTCCCTCTTACCACTTACTTCACAGCGCTTTCAATATCGTCTAAACCACTAGACGTTGGATTTGCATCTCAATTTAAAGCGCAGCTCTTGCTTTACGCTACATGGGCATGCGTTTGAGGAAACGGGAGCAAACTTTCATTCATAAATAATGTATGATATTATTATTTATTCTGTATTTACGTGCGATAAAAGAGGTTTACAATATTATATAGGCTAATTTCCGTTTTTATTGTATTCGTAAAATATTTCGGTTTCGGAGGTATGCAAATGTTTCGAATATTTTGGCAAGGATAATTTTATAAAGGCATTTTTTTTTCAGATCACTCAGATTAAGCTAAAAAAATTTTAAATTGATTTGATCACTGTGGTCTGATGTAATATTAAACACCGGTGTTGATTACCTTACAAATTGCATCAATTTTAATGACGCAACGTACATCAATATTTTTTTCTGCATAAGAAGTCTTTCTCGGGCTCGGTGGCCTTGACTGAAAGGGATTTATTTATGTCCAGCAGCTCCAATGCGGGAAAAAGTAAAAAATATATTAAGAACTGTCAAAATAATCGTTGCTGTCATCATTTACGGGAAAATAACCGTGGTCACCTATGCCAATGGTGAGAACTTAACTGGATTAAATTGGTACCAAATGCCTTTGTCTTGGCAAAATGCTGTTTGAAAGCTAAGAATATGTTACCTACAGAAAAATATTTTCTGACAAAAACTGTCGCTAGTTATTCCTCTAATTTTCAAGTTTTCGTACGTTTACGACCGAACTTAGTATCTTGGCTTGCAAAGTTGCAAAAGTTGGCAAGACTTGCTGAAATGGCTGCCGAAACCAAATAATTTATTCAACTCATTGTTTATTTGCGAAATGGCTTTGTTAAATTAATATTCATTATTTTGTTTATTGTTTCAGGTATAAGAAGGATACAATTATGAGGAAAGGTAAGAGTTTTTCTATGATTAATTTTAGTATGATTTAAACTAAATTATATACTTACTACTTACAGGGTCCACAATGTACTTATATTATGTATACTTACCATCCAAAAAACTTTGTGGAACGCAATAAATGACTGAATACTGAATACATATATGTTACGCAAAAATACTATTTTATCTTCTTCTGATTCTTCTTCTCTACTATTATAAAATTGTAAAAAAGCTGTGTCTGTACATTGAAGATATTTAAAAAAAAAACACGTAGGTTATGAACGTCTCCATAAACGTCTCCGAATGTTACGAACCTCTTTGTTACGGGTTGGAGCAAAAACTACTGAATAGATTTTAATTTTATTATCGCTATTAGAAAGTATATGCTGCAACTTAAAAACTGGTGAACCTCTTATCTCAATTAATTAAATGAATCCTGAGATACAGCTTGACCTCCCTAATGTATAGAGGCCCATACAAAAAAGAGGTCATCAATGTTGGTTTTTCATTTTTACTCCTGATATAGCTTCACGTGAGCGAAGCCGCGGGCAGAAGCTAGTTATTTTATAAAATCGTTTTTGTTATGAATAACTTATGTGTTATATAATAAAGCATATTCTGAACATTCCTCGAATCGTCTCATAAAATGTTGTCAAACTTAGATTTAAGTACATAAATTAGCAACCATAATAACAAAAGTATAAACGTGTTAAGTACTGAATTATTAAAAAGCAAATCATTCAATTTAATTTGCTCTAGCTAAACTCTGTACTTCTATACAAATTGACCTGGAAAATTTATGTTCAATTCGTTCTAGTTTTCTTTATAATTGGAAAACCTATAGTTTACACTTTAACATGAAAATGCAAGTACTAGGTATATTATGTATTATTCTTATGCCGGTATTTTTTAATATTATAGGTCCCGTAGGTAGTTCCGCATATAAAAATTAAAATTCGCAACCTTTAAAAACCTTCGTAAGTTTCGTGGAACTAATATCTAAGATTTAACGATGTGAATAAACTCCTAAACTCCTACCATATAAAACTACTGCCCCAACCTCAAATAAATTGGGTAAAGGGTAAGAGGATGATGATATACCTACCTACTACATTGAGGCACCCTTTAACAAAATTTATTTACATAAATCTGAGGTAAACCAGTAATTCAAAACGCCGCCTTTGCATGGAAAAAGCAGCTATAAAACCTTTTTTAACTGTACTAATGAGGCAACACATTAACATTCTCACGTGAAATTACAGTCACGATACATTTGGTGGCACATAAACGGCGTATCCAATCGCGTGGTGCATTTTTTATGTCTACTGTTACAGTGTATGGCCAAATTTATGACACCCCACAAATAAAATAAATTACAAAATTACTGTTTAAATGTTATTCGATTAAATATTCAATATGCGACCGTTTTTGAGCCTGAATTTATTATGACGTCGTTGTCGGGGCTTTGTTTGCGTGCACGTGATTGAGGATTGATTTAGCTGTCTGTACTTCGTAATTATTTTACCTTAAACTAAAGAAGTTTAATTGATATAGAAGTACCTAATAATGTATCCTTTTATAGAAGTATAAAAAAACCTATTGACTGACATGTCCACTAAAACCGTTACTAGAAAACCACGTGAAAAGTTTCAGTCTATATACAATTCACGGCCTATCTTATGATATATACTCTGAGATAAAATACAAATCGGTAAGTAAGAAAAAAACGTGCCCAAATATAACGGAAAGTAGATGTAGAAACACCGCTCAGCTGTCATTCGAGTGACATTCGTCAAAACTAGATCCAGAAGCTCGTCGCACTATAGAAACTCTTGAATATCGTATCCGATATGACAGGATTCAAGTTGAGCTTTCGGTTGTTTTGACAGAGACATCGATAACATAATAAAAGTGTTCTTACTCTCGTAACTGTGGTTTGTGGACCACAGGTGGTCTCTGAAAGCATCCGTGGTCCGTCAATGAGGTCCGTGAAATCATTCTAAATACTAGAATAACTAACATTACCACCAAAATATACTTAGAATCTCTTAAGAGATAATCTATATTTTGGTTTCATTCATTAAAAGGTTAAGATTAAGTAACACTGACTTAACGTGTCGATATGAAGATATTGGTTTCACCAAGACCTCAGTAGTTATTATACTAAACGTAACTTGTTTTGTCTCACTCTGTAAGAAAGTAATACTTATTTTATTATATTATTATAATTATCCTCGTAGAAAAATGTCTCAAACTTACCAAGTCTTGCTTCAAAATTCTACCTCATCATGTTTCTACTGTAATTATAATTCGGTGAACGTTCCCTTAGAAGGGTTCCCCTGTTCAAATTTTGTTAACATCTAGAAAAGTGCGCAACAAAGTTGTTAACAGGGCCTCGTTGGGGCGCATGCTATTCTCGCTTTTATACTTGTTTAGTTTTTTGGTACTTTTGAATGTCTTCTCTCTTGTAAAGAAACTCATGCTGTACGTAAACGTTTCACATTTTAAGGTTGCCTTTTTAAGAAGATCCCCTATCTTCTTAAAAAGGCAACCTAAAAATGTTTGCCTCCAGTTTCCTTGTGAAAAACTGACTCAAATCTATTAGGTATACATACAGTATACATATAATAAAATTGTAACTGACCGTTGTCCGGAGATATGTCTATAAGAAAAAAGAATATGGAGGAATCTTTATTACGTAAGAGTAACAGAAGCTAAAACAACTATCTTTAGAATTTTTGTTTGTCTGTATGTCTATGGCGTGTTTCAACTTTCAATAGCATATCGGAACTGACACACCATTGCCTTAACCTACGGGGAATAATGGAATGTATTATTAAAGTCCCAAATAATATGAAGCGTGAAAAGCTTACCTGGGGTAGTCTGAAATGTAATCGCCTGAACTTGTACTCTTCAGTAGTTTAGAGTGATAACCTTTTGAGGGTACTTGAAAATACTGAAGGTTCCAGGCGTCGCAGCGTTGACCTTTACTTTATGACTTTTAAATGTCGACTCTTTGAATTCATGACCTCGATATTACGTCAATAGAGTCCCGTGTTTACAGGGCGCATACCTTTTTCACCTTTTTGTATAAAGAACATCATAAAAACATTTTATTGCTCCGTTCATATCTGTGGAATACCTACCATGAAATGAATAAGCTTGTCATACGTATCCTATTCCATTTGAAGTTTAGCCAAGGATTTTCCTACAGCAAAATATTTATCGAGGTACTTGCCAAGCATTTCTCGACAACTTAAGAAAAACCAAATTATTTAAGTTTCCTTATACCGATTCCGAAGCGCAAACATTTTTCATAAATTAATTGCGGTATAAATATTTCGGTAGTCTAGGAGGTTTTGTAGAAATATTGCCATTAAAAAGGTTTAACCCTCCTTCGGATTGCGGAGAGGAAATACGGCCGAGTTTTCCGTTTTACAAGGAAAGCGTTTAAGAGTTCTTACGTCATTATTGACAAGTTCTGACCCAACTCCAGATGTAAGTTACTATACCGATCTCAATATTTTTAAGAAATTTTCAAAATAACACCCGAAAAAAATAGATTTACTTAATTAAGACAGAAAATTGACCCAGATGTAACTTTAAAACCGAAATTATATTTTAAAAAGATTTCAATTACCAAAATTCTCCTTCAGATTGTAATGATGTAAAAATATTCTGCAAGTGGCGAAAAATATCGTCTCGTCGTCGTAGCAGAAATTGCTTCTGACAAAATTATGTTAATCAATCTGATTTCCTGGCCTCTCAAGGGACCACTAGGAAATTCAATTAATTAATTTAATTAAGCTAAAATAGCAAAATTGAAAAACAGATAACGTAAAATTTAAAAATACTACTTGCCATTTCTACCTTTCTTCTACCATAAAATTCAATGAAACATGACGGAACCTTTTTCATCAACATCCATCAAATAAAATCATATCAGGCGTAAGCTGTACGTTGTATATATATTTTCCTGCTTTAGGACATTCAAAATAAATAAAGGGGGAGGGAGATATTTCATTTACAAAGGAACGTGTTGAGGTTATGTTGATGCGTTTGCCCCGAGCCTAGTGGAACAGTAGACGTTGCTGATAGCATTCGTGGGGATGTAATACGCACACTTGATGATATACTAGACAGAGATTTTTTGGGAGACCTTATCAATGTACCTATCGATGTTCAAGATCGACTTGGTATTCGAATTCATGCTTAGCATTTGCCGCACTAAAGAAAGACTAATATGTAAAAGAGGAAAATGGCTTATTTGTACTATAATTTGTTCAGAATCTACTACTGAATCTATTACAGTGGTTTTTAATGTGTTAATTTTTCCCGAAAAGATAAATACAATGCCTGAAACTATGGCCTCCTGATCCATCATGGAAAACTGAAACCTATTTGCACATATTGTTATTGTGTGTATATCGTTTAGGGTATGACTAGTACAGCTGTACAGCCACGAGTTTTTGTTAAACACAAACGCTGATATAACTATTTTCTTGAAAAAGTATGCTTACGTGTCTGAAAATGACTTTTCGTTTCGTTAATATAATAATGACTCGATATTTTAATTGACGTGATTGAGGTCTTGCGCTTATTCAGTTACAAGTTTTATTATGTGTTATAGTATACGTCTTATGTCAGATATCATTATACAACTGAAAATTCGATTAAGGAAATTACGAACGCCATAGGGGCGTAGATTTAATTTCAATCTCTGTAGAAACTTGGGTGACTCCTATTGTATTCAATTTTTGTTTCCGTTGACAGGTGAATGAGCACTTAGCGTCGCCCTCACGCCTATTCTATAAATGGGGTTTTAATTACCGCCTGGACTTGAGTGTCCCATTCTTCGCGAAATTCATTAAATATAAGTCGAGTCCCGTGAGAGACTTGCTAATTGGCAAACTGTACTGACGTCTGGCCAAAAGGCATGTCACTTGGGCTACTCTCCCTTTCACCAATTAGAAGATATTAAATAAAATTATATCTTCTCTACAGCAATTTAAGTTTTAACTTTGATTGAATTGAAAGGTTTCCCTAAAACACGATGAAAGGGCTAAATTCTCGAAATGTAAATTACGTTGAATCCATTTGCTTTCAAAAGGAAAGATTTCATTTTCCTTAAGGGATATTAATAATAAGTAAGTTGTGACAGTACTTAATATAATTAATTATAGGAGACGGACGGCCTTTCTTTTACCTTGAGATAAAAGGAACGAGAGGTAGATACATTCTTTGCCCAAATACATCCCATAGACGAGTACTTTTCTAGGGAAAGGTAACAAAATAATTATGTTGTGAATATGCTTGTAATCTTGAAAATTACCAGTTACTCTATGGATTCTTCTAATATTACGGTAGATTGCCCCTTACAAATATGACACAAAAGTAAACATGATTGGATTGGAAGCTCTTTCAGATTTACACTGAATACAACGTCTCGCCTACTTACTCGGTAAAATAATATTTATATACTTCGTGTAGTAAACTGCTTCATTAGCCAAGTGGTCCTGAGCGCGACTGCTACGCTAGAGGTCCTGGGTTCGATTCCCAGGTCGAGCAAAGTGTTATTGGGTTTTTCTATGAAATTCCCAGTAGCAGCTCGGAGTTAGGAATTTGTGCCCGGTTAATGGCAATAGGCTCGCCCCCTATTACATGGGACCTAAATATACCGGCGAACTGTGGGTGTACATTAGTAAGCCTCTGCCTAACCCTTCGGGGAATACAGGCGTGATGGTATGTTATGTAGTAAACATGCTTATTTCTCTTGCATTTCCTGTTATGCATAAAAGATTTATCCTGTAAAATACGTTTCAATATTATTCCACTGCTTATTCTAAAGGAAACTGGAAATACTATTTCTTTTTGCTCTTAATATAGGTACAAGGTTAGTAGCTTTACATCATCTTTACGTTGCTATAACAGATAATTCCAGATGATTTCAAGTAAGTACTAGACACATTTAATTGTCTAGAAGCACAGGCTATTTTTGTTTATCAACCAACTTCAAAAAGGAGGAGGTTCTCAATCAAAGCAGTGATATGTATTCTAGTGATCGGAGTATCGGATCATCGGATATCCTGTCAAAGGTTGAATCCAGGGTACGCTCCCATCTCTTCTTTTCGAAAACACGTGCGGACCTATTAATAATTAATTATCACTCGCTAAAACGGTGAAGAAAAACACAATCATGAACGTAACCTCACGATGAGTTCTTGCATGCTAAAAGCATTTTCTTTGCAGCGTGTGAAGACTCCAACCCGCATTGGGCTGGCGTCGTAGACTAGAATCTAATCCGAACATAATTAGAACAGTATATGGATTAATGATGATGATAAAGCGGCTCTTGGTTGATACTTTAAAACTGAAAGAATTGAAAGAAAGTACACCAACTTATAAGATGTGTTACTATTTTAATAGAGGACCAGAATTAGGAGCAGAAGTTTTAAATAAAACTATGTTATTACTAAAAAATCTCCCAAAACCATCCCAGTAAGATGATGACCAAATCATGCATTCAAAGCATATTCAAACAAGCATTTGAAAGCGAACAGCTGCGGACGACGTAAGCGGATTTCTCTACATTACGCTCGAACAAAAAGGATCTTGCTGCGACAGCTCATGTATCGTTCAACGCAATAAAAACATTCTGTATAAACCCGCTTTTAGGAAACATGTCACCGGGAACCCTCCCATCCCTATTGGGAGTAGGGTTGCTATATTAAATATTCAGCTTTAAATTCTGGATATTATTAGACTGGAATCAAATGTTGCCAGTAATATCCGAACCAGAATATAATTTTCTTTTAAAATTCATGACATGTATGTAATTAACCTGGAAACCTATTTAGAAATAAATAAAACTAAACAAATACTATCTGTAAGGATGTGAAGAGAAAACATCCATCCCAATTTACTCGTCTGTCCGCACCCCCGATCTTTGATCTGACAATCCTAGGAGCCATAAAAGCCGCGAGACGACGTTTACGTTCATATGGCAAAATATATTCCATATGACTAGTGTGTACGCCGAGTTATACGTCTGAGCTGCAGAAAATGTTCCCTACGAACATTTGGTAAGGACATCAGGCATCTGTGCCAAAGTATTATTTATATAAATGGGCGCATTCACGAAGCGGCAGGTTGAACTGTTTTCTTTTACTTAAGTGTATAGGAGTTATGACGGACATTTGCCTCAGCTTTCCGAGACCATAAATGTTAGTATATTTAGAATGGATCTAAATGCTACTTTCGTAAAACGCTGACAATATACAGAGGAGAAAACATAAAGACAGACATACATAAGAAAATGACTAGTTGGTGATAACCTACCTAAATTCAGAGTTACCTGTTTGTACAAATATTGCCTAATAGACTTTATATTTCCTAATCACTGAGGGAAAAAGTATAATTTGTATGTTATTAGATACTACTTACCAACAAGACCACTATAGGCACAGCATGACAACCATGGACTTTCCATGGATTTTCTTTATAAAATCTAGTTCTGGCGACCTAAAACTAGACAAAATCGTTGTTTGTTGTACGATTCGCGCCGATTTCAGCAACCTCAGCAGAAATTAGGTATTGTATGTACGTTTTACAATTTAATTAAACTGTATTCCATTTCCACAATACTCTTCGCCCATACGCAGTTTTAGTGGGCACACCGCTAATGTCCTATCGATCCGGTAGTTTGGCAGCGGTTACAGTCGGTGCCATGCGAAACACGTCATTGGCCCGTGCCCCCAATACCTCGGTGCCTTGGCCGAACTCCGTAACCAAACGTTCGTAGATGCGATTTACGTGAACTGTGCTAAATGCGCTACAGTTGCTTTGTTTTAATTGTGGAATGAACGTAATCTACAATATTTATGACTGCGGCTTTGAGTCGCGGTTTTGTAGTAAGTTTTGTTGCTAGTAATAGTATAAAGGCATTGTCACAACGATTGTCAAATAGTAAGTAGGGGTTGCTATTGCGGCTGTTTATTATGCGTTTTGTTCTATCCACCGGATTTTAACTTTTTTTAAATAGTTGAGCATATTTGACCATTGTAAAATTTTATGCTTCAGCAAAATAAAATATTCGAATCCAATTCTTTGGGTTTTACGTAGAATTTAGCTGATAATCGCCGGAAGTTTTAAAACGAATTGAAACTTGTTCTAGTCTCGTAAATCCTCTGCTTCGTGAATATTTTCCTAGCTCTCCATGTTCCACGTTTCTCCGTATTTTCCACTATTCGTGTTCCACCTCAGTAATGTCTAGTCTAACATTTACAACCAATAAACTTGATTCTGAAGTATTTACAGTTCTCAAAGAAATTGGAGAAGCAATCCACATTTTATTTACATAGATACTGCTAACGGTCAAATAACATTGGGGTCAGAAAGTATGGTAATACAATTTCACTACAGAAATTAAGTATTTACGTGATGTTTATGAAGGTTGTGAGAGGCGGTTGTGTATAAGTAGATTCAGGTAAATTCAATTTCTTCCTTCTATGGGCAGGCAATTAAGAAACTCAATGATGGGCTTTCGATCCTTACTCCTTCCTCAAATGGGCAGTCATTCTTATCTTAATAATCTCGATCTCTGGCCTGCCATGCACGCTAAAGCACTTTTAACATTTCACTTACTTTAATGATCGAGAAAAACTTCATGAAAATACCTGCACATACAGATACAGATTTTGAAGATGTGCAGTCTGTCATATTGCATTGATAATCATACATAGTCTTATTATAATTCCTCTCATAGTGACAGAATAAGGTCATGGCCATTTGAACAGCCTTAGGACAGTAGGTTGGACACCTAATGGTTACACCTAATGGACCCAGTGTAGGGTTATTGTAAGACTGTTTTTTTTTGACGGGGTTGGAAATGCTTTATGCACTATCCACCACTCCGGGGAGAACGGTGGGGTGAGTCGGACTCCGATCTGAAAAGAACGATCTACCGACTAAAACCAATCTCGGCGTTTTGCGTCTCACCACTTTGCGTCTCACCACTTGCCGGGCCTACGGGAGCGCTGTAGCATTCGTCCGCGGACCCCGCCAGTGGCGGGCCGCCTTTTGCGGCCCCTTACGCGTAAGGGGAGACAGACGTAGACGTTCTCCCTCCCCTTCTTCTACCGATCCGCGGAGCGGTGCGCGGAAACTGCAAACTGCGTCACCAGATTGTAAGATTGTTTGTGAAATTAAATGAAATGATATTGAAATGATGAAATGATATTTATTTCTGTAAATGTAGATCTTTAGAGACACTTTAACAAGTCAATGGTTTGTTTTTTTTTTATAGCTAGATGGCTTCGGCATTTCCTAACTGACGACCTCTGAGAAGAAACACCGAAAAAATCTCAGAGAATCATGGTCTCTTTTAAAGTCCAGACATTAAATAATGCAAATTATGTGAGTGGGACCAATGCAGGGCTATGTCTGAAATGGCCTTTTGAGGAAAGAACCATAGCACTGTGTTTACTATTAACTAACGTAGCGGCACCTCTTGCCGGTAGAGGCGGTGGCGGCGTGACGCTGGCGGCGCTGGCGACATGAGCGCGGCCGCGCTCCGAGCGGACGGCGCGGGCGACTCCACGCCCGGCTCGGACGTCGGCGAGCGGATCACGCGGCTCTTCCCTAAGTGCCGGCCCAAGAACATGCAGCACGCACACGACAGGTAATATGCCTGCACATTATATCATTGAGGATGAGGATATAGGTACTTAATTGGAAAGGGAACTCAGTATTGAAATGCTCTTATTAGTTTTTCAATTTTTTATGATACATATTTATGATTTTGTTTCATAGTTACGGAAATACATAGGCTTACCTACTGTTGTTTTTAAAGTTATAGAAACCAAATGCAAATGTCGCAATTTGAATCAAGAGGGATCCTGAATTACAAAGTATTTTCAGTCTGTTCCCGATATTCCTCGGTCTGAAGTCCTCTCTACTTCTGATTGATCTCGCTTCATATAGTTTTCAGTACTAAACTACAATATAGTACCTATCAGTGCAGTTATTATTCCATTTATTCCTTTAAAATCATATAATTTACATTTTTAAATATTTTTATAAAAAACAAGGGAAAATAAAAACATTTAAAAATATAAAAATAGTTGTCCACCGGCATGGGGAGCAGGGTCCAAGCTACCGGTGGTTAGGGCCCCAGAGACAGGAACCTCCTCACAATACGCGCCGTATCAAGGAGTACTGCCTTCTTAATCAGGCCCTTAACCCAGCCATCCAACTCGAGCCTCCTGAGGTGTTGGTCGAGGCTCTTGGCGATAAGTCCATTGACCGTGACGACTATCGGTACAATGATGGCCGAGTCCACATCCCACATGGCGACCACCTCGTGGGCTAAGTCGAGATATTTTAATTGTTTCTCTTTCTCAGCCTTCACGAGGTTCTCGTCATGCGGGACGGTGACATCGATAATCATTGTGCGGCGCGCTGATCGATCTATTACCACTATATCAGGCTTACAGCGCCCACAAACGTGAGGCGCTCCATCGGAGAGTTGGAAGAGGCCGGCAGCAAATACGCTAACCGCGTTGCCGAGGCGCGAGCTTGCCTTAACAAGGCTAAGCTCAACTTGTCCGCCTCGAGAAATCTCAAGACAGAGATCAAAGCGGGGGTGCTGTCGGCTATCGATCGACTCTTCGAGTTGGTCAAGGAGGCAGAAAAGGAAAAGGGAAAGCCCCAGCCCTGTCCCACTATTAAGCCTCCCCCGACCTGTAAGGACCAGGCTTGCCAAGCAAGTTTAGACCCGATCCCGACTGACCGGAGTGAGGTTCGGCAAGAAGAAGCCGAGCTCCTTCAGGCCCTGAAAGATCACTCCCTCCTGGTGCGGGAGTCTAATAATAAAGTGAGTGGCCTGCAGGCCAGTATCGACCAGCACGCCGAACGAATGGCTACAGCACCAGTTGCTGCCACGGCCCACGTCCCAGTCTGGGCCCCAGTGCTTCCTCAGCAACCACCTGTGCCGAATCACTCCGTCATAGTGTCCTCAACAGAGGTCATGGAGACGAGCGACGGAGTGATCGGCCGTATTAGGAAAGCGCTGGACGCCAGGACGACCGGACTCCAAGTCCATCGAGTCCGAAAGGTCAGAGACCAGAAAGTCGTCCTGACGTGTGGCAGCAAAAATGACCTGGTCAAAATGACCCAACAGCTGTCAGTTGACAAGGACCTTCGAGTGGAGGACGCCCCGACGAAGAGGCCGTTGGTGGTGCTCAAGGATCTCCTCTCCTATAACACCGATGAGGAGATCATCGCGTCCCTTAGGGTGCAAAACGCCGCAGTCCTGGGCGATTTGAGCAGCGAGGAGTTCGCTGCCACAGTCAAGTACCGCAGACGGGCGAGGAACCCGCACGAGTGTCATGCCGTGCTGCAGGTCTCGCCCAAACTTTGGCAGCGACTCACGGCCGCCGGAAAGGTGTACATCGACCTGCAACGTGTCAACGTGCTAGACCAGACGCCGCTTATTCAGTGCACGCGGTGTCTGGGGTACGGGCACGGCCGCAGGTTGTGTAAGGAGGCGGCCGACTCGTGCTCTCACTGCGGCGAATTGCATCTCAGGGTAGACTGTCCGAAGTTCGCTGCCGGCGAGGCTGCCAGTTGCAAAAATTGCAAGCTGGCTAAAAACCCGGCAGTGAACCATAACGCCTTCGACGGTGACTGCCCTGTGCACAGAAAATGGGACGCGATAGCACGTATGACAATAGCGTACTGCTAACGCCAACGGCCTCAAAATGGACAGGAACGAGGACACCGACTCGGGGACAACGAGTAGCAGGAGTAAAGTACTCGGAGGGCTTTTTGACGTAGCGAGCGTGCAAAGTCTGGACCAGAAGACCGACCTCGGAGTACGCAACACAAGTGCTGGATACATGTTATCATGCAAGACGGGCTTGCATGGCGGAAACGACAAGTCGGTCACTGGTCCAAGCTGTATAGCAACCACAACAACATGCCGTCTTTCAAAGCACTCCGAGGAAGAGCTTAGTAACGCCGCTCTGCCCAATGTGTCCTCGTCCCCAAAACCACGTTTTCCGAAATGGCCCGGCAGGAGCCATCGACCGCGACGCAGGTGTTCTCATTCCATGGTGAATTTCCAGCACACATACACCTATTTCATAGCATGGAAGATCCCGCACGCATATGTGTTGCTGGGAATTCTGAGACCAAAAGAACGCCTGCGTACGGAGAGCCCGAATATGATCGTGCCAGGCTCGATCTGGTGAGCAAAATTTGTAATTTTGAACATTTTTGTTCGGAAACCCAACACCATTTGTACCCTCCCTCGAGGTCCTTGCTAACAGAAACCCGGCTGACGTCGATCGCACTGTACTCCAAGGACTACAGCTTGCTGATGCGACTGAACCCAAATCAGGACTCTGATTACGTCAGAGGAGCCGCAGCCGAGGCAGGGGGTGGTTTTAGTCGGTAAGAGTCCGACACTACCCCAGCCACGTCACAAGTGAGGTGACTGGGGTGTCCATGAGGATTTCCACCTCCTGCTAAACTAAAAAAAAAAAAAAAAAACCCCTCTGACATTCCCAGGTATTTGTAGGTATCAGTTGCGGAGAGTGATCTCAAGTTTATAGAATCTGAGAGTTGTAGTTCCTCAGATTCCACAATCCCGCCCCGCCTTACATGCATGACCGCACATTTATCTACACCAAACTCCATCCTAATGGAATTACTAAAAGTTTCAGTTGCCTTTAGTAACTCCATCAGTCGCAATTTGGTGGAGGCAAACAGTTTTAAATCATCCATGTAAAGCAGGTGGGATATTACCTGACCCCCTCTCCGCAACGTATAGCCCAGCCCTGTACCCTCCAGCAGGGTGCTGAGGGGGTTCAGGGCTAAACAAAACCACAGTGGACTCAGACTGTCGCCCTGGAATATTCCCCGCTTAATCTCAATGGGTTCGTCGTTCCCTTGAATTTGCCTACATCCTGGATAGCGAAGAACAGTTCTCCACTGCCCCATACATGACATCAGGAAGGTGCGTAAAGTTGTATCTATTTTATACAACTCCAGCACCCTCATGAGCCATGTATGCGGCACCGAGTCGTAGGCCTTCTTATAATCTATCCAACATGTTGACAGATCCTTTCGGGATCGACGGACCTGTTGGCTTATGGCCATGTCGATGAGGAGAAGCTCCTTGGTGCCGCGGGACCCATTCCTACATCCATTTTGAGAGGCTGACATAATAGAATTTTTTTCTATGTGATAATAAATTTTTGCTCTCAAAATGGACGTAAGAAGTTTATAGACCGTCGGTAAACATGTGATCGGTCTATAATTTTTGGGTTCCGCGGCATCACCTGATTTATGGAGCAGGTGGGTGATTCCCGTTGTAAGGAACTGTGGTAGCGATCCAGACTCTAAGGCCGACTGGAATTGCGATGCCAAGCGTGCGTGTGAGCTTTGTAGCCATTTAAGCCAGAAATTGTGCAGTCCGTCCGGCCCCGGTGATTTCCAGTTCGGTACCGAACGGGCTGCTCCAGTTCGGTACCGAACGGGCTGCTCAGTGCAGTTATTATTACAGATATTATTTCTTATCATTACTTCATGTTATTTAAAATTCTATCCACAAACTAAATCTTTATATCGTGACCGGAATCTAAGTGACGACCCCGTGTCCACCTACAATCATTAAGCATTATTATGGACACAAGCCACCCTTTTATTACTTCGTTCAACATAGATATTCATTAAGTGATAATTATCGTGTTTAACGTGCGTAAACAGCCTAGGATTGCCAACATCTTCGTGGGCAAACACATTAAAATCCACAAACCCGAACCAAAGGGGCAAAGGCTTTACTATGTTGATTTTGGAACGTAATTAGCATGTTGAGAGTGTTTTTAAGTGTCTAAAGATAAATCTCAGTTAGGTATTGTCACTGAAACGATGAAACAGTTTTGCATCTTTCAGTATACAAACTGCTAGCTAAATGATAATGAAGAATGATATATATTTATTTCTGCAAAAACATATTTTAAAGACACACCATGCCAATTTTTAAATGTTGTAGTACGAAATTGCACCGGCATTTTATAACTGTCGACTTCGGAGTAGAAATACCAATACTTACCATCTCGGAGTATGATACTAAACTACTACATATTTATGTACTTCGCTACATAATATTATTATGTGCAGTTGTTTGCAAAGATCTGGTTTGAAACCAAATCATCTATATATAAATTGGTTCTGAATCTGAATTATGTACCTTCCAACAACGTGATCTTGCATAAGCTGATCAATTTTCTGATTGACACCAAAATTACTGGCGATGAGCGATCATGCGGTTGACTTTGGGTAGTACTGATAATGATCTTCGGTTAATTTTATGTTCCCCCTTTTCTGTGATTACAGTACAAGCAGTATTCATTTCAAAAATGTGTTGCTATTTGTAAAATTATTATTACAGGTTGACCTCCACCCTGGAGGGTCGCGACCGCGACACCAACAATGTAAACAACGCCTCTTCGGACGAGGAGCGAGGCAACGAGAGCCAACTGGTTATACTCAACTCAAAGGGCGGCACCTACAAACTTAGAGATTCAAGGTAGTTGCGAAAGCGAAGAAACATGTAGATGAAACTATTTTGACTTTTGATATCATATTTGAACCTCTTCCAAAAATGGAATTTTCCCTGTCCCCATTTGATTTAGGCACAAAATAATTTAGTCGTCCCAAATCTCTCGCGACAAACAGACCGAGACCGGATGGAACTTTGCGGTTGGACGAATTGACACAGTCTCAATTAACATTTTTCAATTCATGTTTTGAACTTCTGTTACCAGGATCATAGAGATAGCAGGAGGTCGGGAGCTATACTCGCAGAGCCGGACAAAAGCGGTGCGGAAGCTGCGTCATAACAACACGCACAAACACAACATGAGGAATAAAGTGCGCTCGCTCACTAAAGACACTGTGGACTACGCCGCGGATAACCTTTGCAATGAGGTATTACATACTATACGTACTAAACGGGTTTTCTAAGGGTACTAAAAAGGATAATATACTCTCTACTCTGATCTACTGATATAATCGATAAATTATTTTTATATTTCGTATGCTAAATCGTTCTATATGGAACTGTTATCGCATCTGAATATAATCTAGATTGTTATCTTGAAAAGAGATAAAAATAACAACCGATCAAACACTTCGGAGATAAATATTCACCGTGCGATTTCAATAGGTTCAAGTTGTGCCGATTTCTGAATATAAAATAACTGAAATGTGTGTGTTGAATTAAAATAATTTCCTAATTCAACTCAATGTACAGTGAATAAATATATTATAATGATCCCAGACGTGCTATTACCACTGCAGTTAGCGTTTGACATATTTATGGTACGTTAGTTCAACATCTGAGTTACAGTCTGTCAGTGTTTATGTGTTTACATGTTACCGTAATTTAGAAGATATATTAGAATAATTTTCTAGATATATAAATATATATTAGATATTTTAGAATAATCTGATTAAATGCAAGTTTTGACAACTCGTTTGTCTTAGTGGCGGAGCGATCTGCTTCTGCGCCACGGGTTGTGGGTAGAAAAAATGTCCAGAATGGGTTCGAGTTCGTCATAGCCCCTACTTCCACGGGCAGTCACATAATGTATGAGGACATTCGCAATGCACAGTGTTTCGACCATATAACTCACTCTGTGAGACCAATTTATCAGTAAGCCTGTGAACAGATATTATGAAGGAGATCATAATTTATTCAATCAATTATGTCGGTGTACAGTCGAATTTATCTTTATAGCATTCTGTAAAGTGTATGTAAACATTGAATGAGTTTATTTTAAGTATATCATCTGACTCCTGTAACATAGGTTATTATTACCTAGCTCAGGAGTCAGGGCCTCAATAAGAAACTGTACCAAATTATGCTAATATAGAAATTATAAATTATATATTATTCTTTTTTTCCAGATTTCGCTACACAGAATAAACAATGAGCCTAAGAAAATGATATCTCGACACACGTCGCCCACATACACCAACGGTGACCGGGACGTTATTCTAGAACAGAGTTCTATGGGCATTCCGAAGAACAGTTCCCCCATACTGGACCCCCATAAGACCACTGACGTCAGCACCAAGAGCAGCCCCATAGCTGTGGTCGCCGACGGAGAGGTCGTCGTGTTCGATGAGAGTGATGACTGGAAAGGTGATTGTCTTTTGTTGTTATTGATAAAGGTGGATGCTATCTTCTGAGCTTTGTTTGTGGAGGCTAACATTTTCTATGCCCGAATCCTCCTCTGGAGCCCACTTTCTGTACGTCGAAACAAACTGCAAATTACTATAATAAGTACTATTTGTATAGAATGCAAATGTTAATATCAAGTAACACTAATGTTACTTGTTCGTATACTCTTATCGAATGATATGTGTAGGATATTCACTAATGAAATGCATCAATCATCTGCTTATACCAGTGAATATGCGGAAGTTTAAACTAATATTTAGGTATATATAAAAATGGCTGGTAATTAGATACTATATGTATTTCATAATTGATTAAACTGCCTCATTAGCCAAGTGGTCCTGAGCGCGACTGCTACGCTAGAGGTCCTGGGTTCGATTCCCAGGTCGAGCAGTGTTATTGGGTTTTTCTATGAAATTCCCAGTAGCAGCTCGGAGTTTGGAATTTATGCCCGGTTAATGGCAATAGGCTCGCCCCCTATTACATGGGACCTAAACATACCGGCGAACTGTGGGTGTACCTTAGTACACCTCTGCCTAACCCTTCGGGAAATACAGGCGTGATGGTATGCATAATTGATGAGATTATTAATTTTACGAAGTTGAAGTCTGCATTCACCTTATAATTTGTAAAAAAAATTTACTATAAATTGACTTTAAATCCAGATATTTTCCAAATTACTTGTTAAACATAACGTTATTAAAATTTCCCCGGTCTTTTGTTTAGTTAATCACTGATCACTAAGCTCTAAATAAACCGCTTCGCTTTGCTTTCATCTTTCTATTTCGCACGGGTTTACAAAATATTATTTTGTTTTAAACTTTGGTTACTAGTTCTTGGGGAGAATTAAATCTTCTCTGAACTTTATTATACATTTGTTTTTACACCTCTAAGTATGGGGTAGTATTTAACTGTAAATAAAAAATCTTACGTACTTTTTTATCCTATAAACACAACTTATCACAAAATACATAGTTACGTCAAAATATTATTATTTTAGCCACAATTTCAGTTTGTGACGCATCGCTATTAATTGAAAAGCAGAGCTTTCATAAGTGTACAATGACTAAAGTTCGGTTCTGGCAATGTCGGGGCCTCGCTCGATCCGCTCGCTCGGCTCGAATCGAATCACTCTATCTATTGGTGAAAACCGCATGAAAATCCGTTCAGTAGTTTTTGAGTTTATCAGGAACAGACAGACCTCGGCGGGGGTCTTTGTTTTATAATATATGTAAGGATGATTTAACTTCATTTTACTGGTGTGCAATAAAGTGTATAATACAAATAAATGTTTAGTGTAGGTATTTAGTATTTATCGCAATACAACTTGTATATAAATAGGAGTGAGGCGACCTTTAGCAGTTCCTTTGGGAAAAACAATATATGAAACGATCACCTGTTTTTAGCAGTATATCTCTCTACAAGGGTCCCGTGGAAAAAGTTCCTACACCGTTTATAAAATACGGGGCTGTATCCAAAACTAGTCTTGATAGTCATTCCTATAAGATTGACGTGACGTTGCCATCCAAATTAATATAAATTCGTTTTTATTTGTACCACATATAGTTTTGGCGCTTTTATGTAAACATTATGAGGATTACGGTGTCAGAGAAGAGAGAAGACATAAAGCTAATCATAATAAACACATCTACGAAGAGTCTAACCAGAGTTTATAACATTGCTTTCACCTAGACACCCTGTCCAATTGTTTTTAACCATTGTTATTCATATATTTGTTTTCTCTTTCTTTTATTTTCAGTGATATTGAATTCTGTGTCTCTAGGTTTGAGGACGGAACCGGAAGCTAGTGACGATGAGATCGATATGAGTGTAAAAAGAACTTTAGACAATATTAAAAACGGTGATAGTGACATGTTGAACAATAAGAGTGAAGTGAGTTGTGAGGGGAGCGAGTCGAGTCCGTCGCGGGAGGACGTGCGGCTGAGCGCGCTGAGCGGGCTGAGCGGGCTGAGCGCGGTGTCGGGCGACGAGGACAAGGCGGGCCGCGTGGCGCGCGTTATCGGCGAGCTGCCCATCGCCGAGTACGAGGGCTCGCCGCGCCGCTACGGGCTTGCCTCGCACAAGCCCACGCGCTCGCCGAGGCCCGGATTCCCTCAGGTCAGTTCACACTATTTTCATTCATCTATCATTTCATTCATCAATCAATTCATTCACTCAACAATCACTTCATTCATTCATTCAATCATCAATCAATTCATTCACTCATCAGTCATTTTTTTTCATTCATAAATAATTTCATTCATTCATCAATCATTTCATTCATTCATCAACCATTTCATTCATTCATCAATCATTTTATTCAATCATCAGTCATTTCATCCATCAATCAATTCATTCACTCATCAATCATTTCTTTAGTTCATAAATTATTTCATTCATTCATCAATCATTTCATTAATTCATCAATAATTTCATTCATTCATCAAGCATTTGATTCATTCATATCATTTGCTCAGTCATTTTATTTCATTCGCTCAATCTGTCCCTGTCTAACGTCTGTAATTTGACATATGTGTGACAGTGATTTTGACATAAGGTCCATATCTACCTCTATCTATCCACAAATAATGTCAAAATCTGATCTCTAGGAAGAAAATCTATTGACAGATTTGTTATTTTTCAGAGGGTAATAACAGAGAGCAGGGAGCCGACCCCGCCGTCAGGCTCGGCCGCGTTCGACTACCTGTACGAGTTCTCCGAGACCAGGAAGGTGCTCGAAGAGTTCTTCAGGTGTCCCACGAACGCGGGACAGGCGCAGATCAACAATCTTATCGCCAACGATGAGGTTGTTAACTTCCAGGTAAATGACTTTTATAACTTGATGTCGCCTCTTTGCTTCAATAACGTGATAAGTCCGAAAATTCTTTTTTATTATTATTTGATTATTGAAACCACCGTGGCCGATTTTATTTTTCCACAAAACGTGGTATCTTTTACACATCTAGCAGTGAATTTATGAGCGAAAGAGAAAGAACAACTGTGTCAGATCGCGATATCACGTTGTCTCTTTCTGCGCGGAGATTTGTTTCAACAACGAAACAAAACAGTTGTCACAACGCACGCGGCGAGGAAGGTGCTCTCATATTTCGGCAAAAACGTGACATCACGAAGTTATCACTTTGTGGTTGCAAAGGTATGTTTCGTTTCAATTATTATTTTTTATTGTAAAATGTGATAGTGCGAGATGACACTGTGTTGTTGAAAAACGAGTGTCATTTGTTCATTGTTATAATTGGTCATATCACATTGCTGCCGAAAAAATGAGAATTTTGCTTTGTGTTATCATGAGATACAACATTGTATTTGATAAAACTTTTTCTAATACTAAAATCAAGTAATAGTTATCTGCTGATGTTCCGTTATTGAACAAAACATGAGTGAAATTGACCTGTAATATTCCTAAATATTACTATGTTAATGCTAAAACAAATAACTAGTAGTAGTTATTTTTTCAGATGAATTCGCGATCTAAAAGACTTGTTAATCTTGCATTGACAACGGACAACTCAAACACACCTGTTGCAGGGACAAGTGCAGGTATTTATTTGTATGTTATTAACTATTGATGATCTTTAAAACTCCGGTGCCGCCCCCCACGCGGCTGATTTAGTCTCCACCTTCTACTTTATATCACGTGGTAGGTAGATACGTGTAATATTGAACTGTTCTGTGCGCAGTATTCCATTCCAGGCACTATGTTTATATTTAAAAAAATCTGTCGTACTACAAACAACATTTAATTTATGGAAACGTTTTTTTAGAAGCAACGTTAAATATTGATGACGCAACAAAAGAAAAAGCGGCCTCACCAATAGCTAATCACCTTCATTGTGATTCGACGAGCAGCAGCAGTAGTTCTTCAAGCGACTCATCATCAAGCAGCTCATCTAATGCGTCTTTTGTTGAAGGTAAATTTCACTACCTACTGTGTTTTTTTTTTGTAATTTGCATAATCATAATTATATTCCAACCGTTATATATTTTGTATACAGATAGCGATGATTCAGTTAAAGACCCAAACTATGAAGTTATGGAGCCTCAAAATTGTTCAGATTCTGACGAAGAAGTAGCTTATAATAGCGGAAGAAACCAAGATATTGTTTCACAAGAAATTGTTATTCATACACCTACAGAAGACCACGAAATGATTCTTCACAGCCTATTACAAGAAGCCGATGTGCTCCCGATTGTAAATGAACCATCAGCTGTTGAAAATATTACGCCCACTGAACAGAACCTACAAAACCAAGACTGTAGTCCGAACAAAAAAGGAAAAAGAAAACGAAGACAAGAAAGAAACTGGAAGAAAAATGTAGCGAAAAGACTGAGAAATAGTGGTAAGTCTTATCAATCAGTAAAAACAAAAAAAATGATTCCCGAACGTAAATTGAAATCGCCTTGCAAAGAAAATTGCGCATTCAAATGTCAATCAAATATCACAGATGAACAACGTCAACTACTTTTAAAAGAATTTTGGAACTTGAAATGTGTTTCGCAGATTTTTATGATTGGAAAACACTCGCTAACCAAATGAATTTTTCATTGCTTAAAGATGAAAATAATGATTCTGTAAAACTCACGAGTTTAAAGGTGATTAAAATTAAAAAAAGCGATCCTGAAGCTGTATTTTTTAAAGAGTCCTATGCTGATACAGAATTCAAAAAAGCGATTGTTATTAAAAAGAAAAGGAACACCAACGTCGAATTAAAAAATGCATATGTCCAAAAACCTGGGATATCAGATAAAAAAAAAGCAGACCTTATGGATTTAGTCAACAAAAACCTTATCCCCAGATACCATAGGCCATTTTATGAAAGTTTGTAGCTTTTGAGAAAAGCGTTTTTTTTTTAAATTTAAGTGATTATTTATAAGGCTGATATTATTAATATATTTAAGCCAAAAAATAACTAAGACTGTTACATAATTTAAGATAGTGTATTATCATTTTGATTGTAAGGATAATATTTTTATGTAAAATTGATATTTTTTGTATGTTAACAAGCAGTACTGAATCTTTTTAACATTTCAAGTGTCAGTCACTTTTGAGTTTTGTTTTTTTTAAGTGTTTTTTTAATTATTCCTTTTTCGTCTATGACGTTAGATGTTGTTAATGAATAATTCTTGCAATTATATTGTAGTTGCAAATGCAAATTCTTGAATAAGATTTTCTTGTCTCTTCAACAATACTCAACATTTACTTAATAAGTTATAATAAGGTATACCTGTGATTCAATTATTAAAGTCTGATTATTCATAAGGAATAAATATTAAGCTAATAATTTAATTCCACCAGTAACTGTGATTCTCGTTAAGTAATAAACAATAAATATTGTGATATTAGTAGTCATTAGATGTTTCATTGTGAAATTTTATAAGTACATTTTGCTATTGTACTTTTTCCAATAAAGATTGATTCTAATTTTTTATACTATTTTATTTCAACAATGTTTCCTCATAATATAACCCAGTTTCATAACCAAAATAATATCATCAAAATCGTGACAATTTAGTTTGAAACACTTATTTTACTATATATTTGCAAGAACAATGTGACATGTTTTCCCCTTTTTTTTAAATAAAGCCAATTTCTTGCTAAACTTCTAAAATATCAGTTTTTTAATAAGTTTTCACTTAGTTAATAAGTCATTATTTACAGTACATTATATAATTACTATAAAAAAATATTCTGTGCTACACAATTATTTTTTGAATTCTTAAAAATGCTCTCCTGTAAAATTCCACTTTTTAAGATATCACATTATTGAAGCAAAGAGGCGATGTTAGGATATAAGTCCTTTAATTCAGATAAGCGGATGCTTATCTGAATTAAAGGACGGGCGCCAGTCAAACTACGTTTTCTCGCCCCTTACAGGATTGTAAGGGGCGAGAAAACGTAGTTTGACTGGCTCGCGGACCACCGTTACTAAGGCAATACGCTACATCGGAGTCCATTGTAAAACACGTTGGTGTGTGTTTCTACTTTTTCACAAGAGAGCAAATTCCCCCTTGATTGCAGCGGCTTCGTTGAGAAGATACTAAATTCTAGTAGTATAAAAATAGTTAAGTATCTCTCGGATGGATGCGAGCTGCCCAAGACCGGGATGGTTGGCGCTCTTTGGGGGAGGCCTACGTTCAGCAGTGGACGACAATAGGCTGACATGATGAAAAATAGTAAAAAATATCAGTGACTTTAAATTGTTAATTTTATTTGAAACTTTAGGAGTTAGATTATGAGTTACGACGTCAAACACAAGAATGTCCGTCGGAGAATGGACTGGAGGGTGGCAGCGAGTCCGAGTGGCCCCACGTCCCCGACGTGCTCGACTCGCCCCACACCGCACACAACCACACCAACTTCCTGGGAATGCAGGTACTGTACCAGGAAACAAAGAAAGAAAGAAAGAACACAAGATTTTTTTTTGCCAAGAGCAAGAATTGAAAAAAAAAAACAGCATTTATATTGTGATATTCATCATCAAAATATCAATTGATGATGAGTGAACATCACTATTTGTGCTTAGACATTTGCGAAAAAAGAAATCGTGTGTTGAGCCGTTAGCTAAGAAGTTCCTTACACTTTTCAAGTCCCAATCAATATAATCAGACAATGTAACCCTAGTATAAATTTTAAAAAATCACTTGATATTAATAAAATTGTTATTGAAAAATAATATTTAGCCATCCACATCAATTTATTTACAAAAATATTCACAAGATGTCCACAAATATACACAAATTGCTGTAAGCTGGCAAAAAAAAATTTGGATATAGGGATTTAATCTACGCAGGATGAATTCCATACGCCACGCTGTTGTCATCATAATCATTATGATGTTGAAATTAGTGGACTAGATAAACGATCAGCCTTTATAACAATTAATGTGTTATTTTAATGAAGGAAAAAATCGAATTGCGGGAGGATTTGAAACTTCATCTTCTGGTTAGATCGGGGTGGCTTAGTGGTCATAGCGTCTGTTGTATCTTGCATCTGCCGTATAACTTTATAATGTTAGCATGGGAAATGCAAACAAAAATACAAGAAGATATCAAATGCATTGTCCAGGTGCGCGTATCGCGTGAGGCGGCGCCCAACGTGCGCGAGCTGAGCGTGCGCGCCGCCTGGAGCCGCTCCGCGTCGCGCTCGCGCTCCGCCTCGCGCTCGCGCTCCGCCTCGCCGCCCAAAGCGCGCCCCGACGTGCCCTTCGCGCTCTCCACAGACTCCAGCGACAGCGCCAGCGACCGAGAGCTCTCCCTTATGCTCATGGAGAACGAACTCTCCGAGATGAAAGGTGACGTATTCGAAAAATAAACACCTCCGCAATCGTCCAACATAAATATTACTAGTTTATAAATAGTATTAGTATTTCGGATTTCGCTGCCCTTCGAAGAATACAGAATACTTCGCAACTATTGTGGGTTTACAACACCAACAGTAGTTCTGAAATAGAAGACGAGTCTATTGCCATTATTATAACATCTTTTGCTTAATCACATACATACCAGAAACATAACATACCATCACACCCGAATTCCCAGAATAGTTAGACAGAAATGATAAGTTTTACACACATAGTTCGCTCCATGTAGACGGCCAGCCTATTGCCATTAACCGGGCAATTATCAAAATTCAAGCTATTAATGAAAATGTTATAAAAATATCCAATAACACTGTTCGACAGAACAAGACAGAAGACCGAGAAGACATCTTTTAGCGAAACTATAAAAAGACTTTATACATGATAAATATAATTTGCATTTTTTTTTTTAGAGGACTTTTTATTCAAAAATATAAATACCTATGTATAAGTACTGCAAATGTCACATTCCAATGAGACTGCTATGTGAGATGTTATACAATTTTTTCCTCTCGGGGGTAAATCCGCCCCGAAAGGTAGTTTATTGCGGTGTGGTACACCTTGCTATTTGATACAAGGTTAAGTTAGACTAGTATATTAATTATTTTAAATTGTTTAATTTTGTGTGGCTAGGCGGTGCATTTGCAATTAATAGCAGTATAAACTCGCTTAATGTGCTTCAACGTATTAGACTAAATGATACAATTATTTCCAGCAGTGGCAATGGACACGAACCGCGTGGTGGTGACCCAGCTGCCCATTGTGGAAGACGGATTGTCGTCCGGACACGCCTCCGACACCGATAACAACAACCAAATGATACAGGTTACACATATTCAATCATTCACCGCGTAAATAACACTCTTCTGTGAGGCCTAATTATGTATGACACTGTGCCTCTCTGAAGATAGCCTTTTCAAATAGACGAGCGAGAAACAATCATGCTTACAATCGTGGTACTGCGCAGAAATATCTCTAAAGCTGTTTTAGGAAAGTAATCATGAATACTAGGCATGTAATGATTGCTACTTTTCATTCATTTTAATTTGATATCATTATTTTTCACAGCAGTATCACATGCGAAATTTCGCAAGCCGCTACTTTTCTTCCGCAATGATTTTTTATTCAAAATGCATACACAATGAAATCTTGAACAAAATTTAATTTCATTGAAATGCGATTTTGTGCAGGCTGTGAGAAAAAAAATCGCAGGTGTGACGAATGCAAAATGATTTCATGTGATTTTTCAATACGAATCATTTATGACTCCGTCTTTCTTATACATATACAGAGTAAGCGAGACAATTGTATTTACGGAGAGTGAGGGGCATGTAGCACGCGATAAGCCTGTTCCATTAACTGCGCCTGCGTTGTACCGTTTTCATCCTAAAATCGACTATTGCGTAGCCGTTTACGTGTAACTTCAGCCAGGCACAGTTATTTTGGCAGTACATGCACAGTAGGCACAGAGTTGACTATTTAATGTATTTTTTTAATAACAAAGGACATTTTGCTTTTAGACTCATTCAGTTATAATAAAGGAGATTGTGGAGAACGGAACGAGTACAGAACCTCATGTATTGTCTGATGTTGATCTACATTCACTGGACCCCTTAGGTGAGTAAACACTAATCATAAAACAGGTTATCTATAATCAGTGATATTTGGCCATGGTCATGGGAACAGATAAATTAAAATTAATAATAATAGATGATAATATTAAAAAAGTACGTAAGTATAAGTATAGATGAAAGAAAAAAGAAAATAAGATACCAATAAATGATTATGATTGCGTAGTGCATGTCATGGTCATGGAACCGTCGATATCGATATATCGGTAAAATACGTAGTTATAAATTTTATTGTTGTTATTAATCGGAAAGATGGCATTTACAATGTGTTTTATCATTTAATTCTCAGCTTAGATTTTACAATGTCGCCAAAATTGAACGTTAATCTCGAACGTTAAATTGTCGAATTTAGAGGTATCTTTTTATGATTTTGTGCTGTCCACCGCTGATAAGCATGCTAAATTGCCCATGCCGAAAGAGTCACTGTATTTTATGCCATTGACATAAAGTTCAAATTTTGATATTTCACAAAAGCTACTACTTGAGTAATGTAACTTAGGCTTGATTTCCTCCTACGCTGACGTCAGTCGCGTACGTCGGTCGAGCGCACCGTGTCGGTGGCGTACGTCGGACGAGTGCAGCGTGTCGGTCGCGTACGTCGGTCGAGCGCACCGTGCTGTTCGCGTACGTCCGTCGAGCGCACCGTGTGCGTATCACACATAAAATCTGCCGCGCGGGTCCGTGTCGTTGTCCCATAGAACGTTGTGTACATTCGTACGCTCGACCGACGTCAGCGTAGGTGGAAAAGAAAGCCTATTAGGTACGTAAATGTTTTGTGTGCAGTGTGCAGTTCAGCGGCGCCTCCGCCGCCCGCGCCGGCGCCGCACCGGCCGGCCTCGCCCGCGCCGCTGCACCTGCACCATCACGACGACGTCTACCCGCCGCGGTCAGTCACACATCATCATCATACCATCACGCCTGTATTCCCCGAAGGGTTAGGCAGTGGCGTACTAATGTACACGCACAGTTCGCCGGTATGTTTAGGTCCCATGTAATAGGGGGCGAGCCTATTGTCATTAACCGGGCACAAATTCCTAACTCAGAGCTGCTACTGGGAATTTCATAGAAAAACCCAATAACACTGCTCGACCTCGGAATCGAACCCAGGACCTCTAGTGTAGCAGTCGCGCACAGGACCACTTGGCTAATGAGGCAGTCATCATCATCATCACCAATCATAATTTTCTTTTCTTTTCTTTGACCTCACCTCAAAGACGTAAATTCAGAATACGAAGGCAAATTTCGACCTATTGGAACTCGCTGTAGCTTATAGCTATAGCTATAGCTGTAAAATATGTATGAGAAGATGTATGAATGTCGCAGAAGCAAAAGAGGCATGCAAGAATCGTAGCAAGTGGCAGTCTATAGTTTCTGCCTACCCCTGTGGGAGAATGGCGTGAGTGTATGTATGTATAGCTGTAAAACTCAATTTTTTTTTTCTAACAGTAAAAGGCCGTCGTCTGCACAGAGCACAGAATCAGTAGAAATTAAACCGGCCAGTGGCGATGAAGGTATGTATCTTACTGAAATATTTTAAATACACAACAACAGCCGTTCTTAAGAATTTTCACAAAAAATACATTGAGATTGTTATTTATGCTATATTGATTATTTTTTATTTTCTATCTTCTTGTTGATCTGCCCAAGGCATTTTTTCGGCATCGCCGTCGCCTTTGTTGAGGCTTTTTTAGCAAGTCTGAGCGCTGAATTGCGTTTGTGAATGGCGCTAATAAGTACTTGAAAAACAGCCGACACTGCTCTACCTAGCTTATAAAAACAATACTGGATCATTTTCTGATCTATAAAATAATATAATAATTATACAGAGCGTCAGGAGAAAATCAAATCATAGTCTTTTGATTTGTCCTGATAGGTAATACGTATGGAGTACAGTCAACAGTACTTAAAGTTACCACAAACTTTCAAATTTCCCGATGGAAAATAAACTCTTATTATTTGGAGATTAAATTGAAAATCTATTCAAGAAATTAGACAGTTTTAGTACCTACCATGATTGTTGACTGTACTTGCAGTTGTACAACTAGGGATCCAAGTCTGTTATTTCAATCAGAATAACGGTTCAATGACACTAAGATTGACAGATTTGGCAGACAACTTTTCTTTATACCACTGAGGTGGCAAATAAGCTTACCTAGCCTGATGGTAAGCAATTACCGTAGCATATGGACGTCTGTACTACTAGAGATGTCGCTCACGCGTTGCCGTCCCCATAAAAACATTTTCACCTTTTTTTTATGCTGCAGTCTTTTGGGAAAACCTCGGCAAACAATTCAAAAATTCCGATGTCACTGAATAACGATTTTGACACAATATTAACGTCTGAACAACAATCAACAATCTGATATCGTTTATATTTCAGATGAAGCGGACACGGATCTTGAGACTGACAGACTACTTGGCCAACAGAGAACGGACGATCAGGGATTCTTCGACGATAAAGTAAGTACCTATGTAAACAACAAATTGTGAAATAATTTAATAATTCTGGATTTTTGGATGTAGCATCCAAAATTATTGTCAAGAACAATCAAGGTAAAGACATTATTGAATATGGAGATCAATGTTTAACCTAACCAATAACCAATATTCTTTATTAACGAAATACTCAAATAATTATAAACCTAAAAAACTTAGGCAACACTATTTATATTTTAAAATCGTCCATAGCAACGTATTTATAAAAATCAACCCCCATTATTACGTAATACGGTACGAAAAGTGTAGATCAGCTAAACCCCATTCAAAACTATTCATCGCATAAATGTCCATGAGAAATGTCATAATCGTAAAAACAGACATGTCGTACTTATACACAAAACTCCTTAAAACATGTGTTATCTTGGTATTGCGCGCCAAGCTCATGCGCACCGTATTAGGCGCGTGACCTTTACCATAAAAGAGTCACCAACCTCTTTACTTACGGTTGTATAAAAATGAAAATGTGACCGTTGCTGCAGTGTTTTTTTAGTGTAAGTAGCTGCAGGTACTGATTTCAAACAACTTTATTAATTTTAATCTGTAGATATTATTTTATTGTTATCTCATTAATTACTTTGTTTGATAGAATTCGAATGAATGAGAATAAAATATACATGTACTATCTTCTGCCCGCGTCTTCGTCTGCGTAGCGTGATGATATATAGCCTATAGCCTTCCTCAATAAATGGGCTATCTAACACTGAAATAATTTTTCAAATCGGACCAGTAGTTCCTGAGATTAGCGCGTTCAAGCAAACAAACAAACAAACTCTTCAGCTTGATATATTAGTAGTATACATTATAGAATTTATTTATATGTTACACAAATTAGGTTTCTATTTCAAGCTAAAACTTTTCGGAGCTTCCTCCAGTTTAATACAGATTAGGTACTCTCATCTTTTATTTCAATACTAGCTTCTGCCCGCGACTTCGTCCGCGTAGCGTGATGATATATAGCCTATAGTCTTCCTCAATAAATGGGCTATCTAACACTGAAAGAATTTTTCAAATCGGACCAGTAGTTCCTGAGATTAATTAGCGCGTTCAAGCAAACAAACAAACTCTTCAGCTTTATATATTAGTATAGATAGATAAAATGGTATAAAAGTATGTTAAAATGAATCTCTGTAAAAAAAATATAGTTTATGCCAATAGTCTACGTATTAAGTTATTATCAAATAAGTTGCTATCAATTCAACACCTGTTGGCTACAAATTCTTACGAAGGCACACGTCGGTACACAATTAGTAACTATTAATTGAGCCAAGAATACCACCTATCTACCTATATTAAACAGTATGATGCAATCATCAGCTGTGAGTATAAACAAGAGGCGAGTCAGCGGCGCGCGCGCACTGACCTTGTTCGACTATTATTCTTGAACTCAGATTATGAGAGCACACTAGTTTGGGATTTCTGCCTATTTATATTACGACTCTGAGAGGCTGATTTGGTTTTACAGTTAATTAATGCTTATTCACTCTGATTATCATAAAAATTGTGTAAAAAAACTCACATTATGTAAAAAAAAAATATAAGGTTTTCCAAAAAAAAAACGGTCCAAAATGTGTATTTTATCTTTTGAAGGATTCCTTAATCTAGTAGGTAGGTATTTATTCACTAGCAATAAGCAATAAGCAACACAATGATTGTATAACGCCTATCTTTATCATTACACTTATCGTCTAATACACTTTTATTACATTGATAGGTTTACCTATACTAAATAAACCTTATTTACTGTACCATATGTGCTAGCCACTATACCATGAGATGCATCATTCATACACACAGGAAATTACGTAGAGGTGTCAATCTGTGAATGATAATATATTCATGTTACTCTTTGTGCGTCCATCTGTGTACTTAGCATAAAACGGTGGCGGGCCAGTGTTGGAACATAACGCGAACAAAACGCAAGCGTTGCTTCACCGTATCTTTATCGCATGGGAAATGACCAACTGCACTGATAACAACCTATTGAACGCTCAGTTTGGCGCACGGCGACGCGCAACGTAGCCGTTTTCACAAAAATGTGCGAGGACGAAAGACAACCCTGTCTCACTGAAAATAACGGTGAAATTACAGTGTTAGAAAGTGAAAGTAATGTAATAGAAGAGACAGATCTTAAAGAAATAGTTTGTAGTGAAGCACAACCGTTGAATAAAAATACAGAAGTGGATTTAAATGATAAAACAGTAGATGAATTAGAAGTTAATGTTAAAGTGCCTAGTAGTGAAATACATTTAAATGAAACTGACAATGTTAAATTTAGTGATAATGATAGTGTAGAGTCTAGTGATACGAGTGTAGTTAGTGTAAACCGGATTGAAAAGGAAGTACATATTAAAACACGCAATAACAGTGAGTCAAATGATGTAGGCGTGGAGTCTGAGGTGGATTTGAAGGAAACGAAGGATGAATCAATCGTTGAGGAAACTAATAAAGATAAGGTTGGATATTTTATTTTAAACAATTTAATGAGAATCTCATGGATATTCGCTAGTTATCCTTACATCAGTTTGTCTCAGTAGATAGATAGATAAGTACTGGATATTTTGAAATACCAGGTAGCTTTAAAACTTAATTTATAGCTATGGAAAATTATGAAAAATAATGACTCGATTCATACAAAGATGGTTTTAACAATGTGGTGTAGTGGGTGGGTGTTGTTTTGCTTATTTTCTTGGGCAGGGCAATTTACAAATTGCTCTGTAAACCTTGCAACGTTACAAAGTTCTTGTGAGGAATGTTTTAGTCGAATTGTAAGTGAGATGGCACGTAGTATAGTTATCACAAGCCGGTGTCAATTTGAATTTCACACAACATTGAAAATGTAATTCAAATATAGTTAATATTTAAATTAAATATCTAATACTAATTAAAAGTAATAGTTAGCTGGAATATCTTAGAGGTGGATTTAATTATATGAATGAATCGCGAACTACAGAGATACTAATAATTATAAGTTTGAACTTTTACTCTAAAAACAATCGTGTCCAATCAGTTATTCATCCAGCGATCAAACAGCGGAGCCAAGTTCGTCTCACTTTCGCTAATCATTGTGTCAAGATCTTTGAACCTTTTTACAATTACAATTGCTTGCGTGATGTTACACTTTGTGGTATTTCGTAATGAGTGTTATTGTGTCGACTCAACAGCGAGTCGCTCACGTGGTTTTCAGATATTGGTCCATGAAATTCACGTGAACGCTATAAGTTTATACACTTATTTATTTTGTTTGGATAATTACAAAAGGTACCTAGGTACCTTAAACCTTTTAAAGTTAAAAATACTATTTCATATATATACTACTTAAATATATTTTTTATTACAATACATAGATATACATACTTACATGTTATATCCAAATTATTAGTTACGGGAACAACTAAATGGACATTTGTGCAGGATATTCTAGTCGATAGTACCTACCTACTTACTTACCTAATTAATTTATATTTTAGGGTAACAAACAGTTTTTTTTATATACCATACTAGCTTCTGCCCGCGACTTCGTCCGCGTAGCGTGATGATGTATAGCCTATAGCCTTCCTCAATAAATGGGCTATCTAACACTGAAAGAATTTTTCAAATCGGACCAGTAGTTCCTGAGATTAGCGCGTTCAAGTAAACAAACAAACAAACTCTTCAGCTTTATATATTAGTACTAGCTTCCGCCCGCGACTTCGTCCGCGTGGAATAGTTACTTAGTCTTAGCGGGATTATAGCCTATAGCCTTCCTCAATAAATGGACTATCTAACACTGAAAGATTTTTTCTAATCGGACCAATAGTTCCTGAGATTATCGCTTTCAAGCAAACTTGGCAGGTGGCACTTGACAGGTGGTAAGAAGATGATGATCCCCTTCAGCGGCTTGTAGTATGTTTTGATTGAAGCTCACTTCAAGATATAGCCAATATTATTAGTTGATAGTTGAATATTGAGTATCCGAGCGGAACTTTAGTAAAATATGTCACGGGAACAGGAATAATAAAAGAACGCTAAATGAGGATATGTCTTTTAGAGCTCGGTCCGCACGGATACAAAACAAACGCTCTAAAGGCTGATGAATAACGTATTTATTTGGATAAGGATTAATATCATGTTTATAAAAACACCTACGCAAATAATGCATTTGGAATTTTAGAACAAAGTTAGCATAAAAAAGGTTATAATGAGCCAACCTTAAAAGATAGACATATGCTGTCGCGGACTTTTTTTTAGAACTTTTAAAGCGGAACAATTCTTTCATATATGATTTTTGCGAAACTTTAACCGTTTACGCAGCGCATGCATCGGAAGCTCTCAAAAGGAAAAATCCCGATTTTGAAACATTCTTCATTGATGCTCCGCTCCTATTGGTCTTAGCGTGATGATATATAGCCTATAGCCTTCATCGATAAATGAGCTATCTAACACTGAAAGAATTTTTCAAATCGAACCAGTAGTTCCTGAGATTAGCGCGTTCAAGCAAACAAACAAACAAACAAACAAACAAACAATCAAACAAACAAACAAACTCTTCAGCTTTATATATTAGTATAGATTATAATAAACTCTTTCTTCTTAAAGTCTATCTGAAAATTATTGTATTCCCATAATGAGTATCCAATGTATTAATAATATTTGTTATGGCTGTAGTAGCTACCGTATGGTATGACCGTAATCGTTCGTACCATATGTAACGACTGTTCACTGTAGCTGTACCTACTTTAAACTTTCATCTTTCAATATCTATAGTTACTGAAAATACGCAAGCCTTTCCATAATACGTACTCGAGTAAGTAAGCATGTGTAGACGTAACCTCTTTACATATGTGTTCTCCTTTATGTTGAATATTATTATGTTACAGACTGTACGCAGTAGAACAAAGATAAGCTATGTTAATTCAGTGGTGTTTGGAAATTTTACTGGTACACGACCTACAATGTCTGGGTTTATATCATGGTGTATGTGCATAAAACTAATCGCAAGTAGGTACTAGATAGACACGTCCTTATAAGGACACTACTAACGTTTGATGTTGAAATCGAGTTGCATTTATACTTAAAAGTATCACTATTATGTATTTATTTTAAAATAAAGGATTTCAAATTGTGGATTGTAGGTACATATATATAGCGAGAAGTCACAATAAAAAGAAACATGGAACCAAGTATTTAATTACTGTTAAATATATAAAAAACTGAACAGGTCCTACATAACAGACAGTATTTGTCACACAAAACACACGATTTATAGTTGCAAAAAATTATATGAAGCAATAAGAGTAATGAAAAAAAATACGTATAGTTATTTATTTTAAGTAGAAGCGTATTTTATCAGGATCCAAAACATATTCAGGTGGGATAATGACTTTCCCTATTACCAGTAAAGTAACACCATACCTTATCTCAAAGTAAGTTAGCTGACTTAAAAACAAATAACACATACCTACCTACGTCGAGTCTCATGCGCATCTCAATAACAAGACGAGCTCAGGTCAACTCGTCTGACCCCATAACGCATAGGTACTTTGTATATGAGGCTAAGTTATTTTAGTTGATGGGTTATAGACAACGAACGTTCTAAACTTCTGTTCATCACACTCAAGCCGAGTATTTTTCCCAGATTGTGTTGGGGTCGGCTTCCAGTATAACCTGATGCGGCTGAATATCTGCATTTTACACAAAGCGACTTCCATCAGATCTCCGTCACCCAAATTCATCAATGTAACATTACAATTGGATATTGTCTAATTTCATGTTAAATTGGATATTTAATTGGTTTATTAATTAACCAGAATCAATGAAATGGTTAAACTAAAATTTATTTCAATGGTGTGTCGTGTTTATTTTGCTGTTACAAGATGGAAAATAAGTAGTTATACCATAAGGGTTGCCTCATGGTAAGCGACAATTGCAGCTAATAAACGCCAGCAACACCAGTGTTATCACTATTCACTCGTGCGGTATCGACTGGAGACCTCAGTTGTGGTTCATTGGCCCTTTCGCAATTATAGTTTCCAATCAAGTTAGTGGTAGAATATTTGGCGATACGATGACAACGAAACACGACACGAAATCAGCAACAGAGTTCTACCTTACTGGTTTCTGACACTTACGCGAATATTAGACATTGAAATAAAACTATTTTTTACGGATTTTATCGCGTTTTTTTACCGATTCACGCAGAACGAGCTCACCGTATCCTTTGGTCTTGCAGTTTTGGGCTTGGATTTAGATTTAATTGACTCTATAATGGGGTTCCAAGCAGCTAGTAAGACCCAACCATCTTCTCTATTGAAATTTGGGTGTTTTTTAATTTCAATAGCCTCACGAATCATCCTAGGTAGGAATCGGTTTTCTTTTACGAGGACTTGTGGTTTATCAAATCTGATGCAATGCTGGGTCTTGTCTAGGGTATGTTCACAAACTGCAGACTTTCTGGAACGGCGGTGTTTGACATCGGCAATGTGTTCTTTTATGCGGGTCCCTATGCTTCTTTTAGTTTGGCCTATGTATGAGAGACAGCAATCACAGTCAAGCTTGTATACTCCTGCATCTTGAAGAGGTATGTGGCACTTGACAGGTGGTAAGAACTGACTAATCTTCTTCAGCGGCTTGCAGTATGTTTTGATTGAAGCTCGCTTCAAGATATAGCCAATCTTGTCTGTGACTCCTCTAACATATGGCAATACAGCAGGTAGATAGGATCCGAAACGTCGGGAATTATATAAAATTAATATAACGCGATAAAATCCGTAAAAAATAGTTTTATTTCAGAGTTCTACCTGTTCTTGTTTATTTATCATCATAAAATGACATTGGGTCCCTAAATAATATGAACCTTGGTTTAATATTATCTGCTTCGGTCAAAGCTGGACACCTTCCACTCCACACATCCAACCAACATCCAATTCCACACATCTTGATAACGTACTTACTCATATTGTACCAGTGAATATTGTAACTAACATAATTTCGATATTTTAAAAGTGTCCATGGAGTTTCTTGCCGGATTCTTCTCCATAGGATCAACCTTTTGGAACCTTGCAACTAGGATCATAAAGTAAAGTAAGACAGACGGACAGACAGCGAAGTCTTAGTAATAGGGTCTCGTTTTTACCCTTTGGGTACGGAACCCTAAAAATAGATGAACCCTAAAAGTTGCGAGGAAAATAACTTTTGTCAGGATGAAATCTGTCGGGGCAGCTAGTTTGAAATAAAAATAGATGAACTTGAACTTGAACTACCACCTCATGAAATTGACCTTGACCTTTGCACAACATTGTCCTCCGTCGTTGTCAATAACGTGTAACCGTGGTTGTGTCAGGGCTGGCGCAAGCCGAAGTCCCGCACGGTGATGCCGGGCGGCGCGGGCGGCGTGGTGGCGGCACGCTCGCCGCACGCGCACGACCCTGCCGACATCCGCGACAACCGCGACGACGACGCGCTGCACAACGGAAAGGTTATAGCTCGCGCAAAGTAATCCTATTGTCATGTAAACTACAAGAAAGGAGGCTTGCTAATATTATAAATACCTAGTAGTAGTAGTTACTCCTTGAAAAATAATAATTATAACATGTGCGCCAGCTGACAGTAGCAATGAATGTACCTACCCCAAACAATGATTTGAATTCTATTTTGTGCAACGCCTTAGTAACTTAACAAACAGAAATGTGTTGCTGGGGAGTTAGTTGCGCCGCTTTTTCTTCCCAGCGAAAACACTAGGAGGCGGTGAAGGGCGGGCGTTTTGGGGGCTGTCTATAATGTAAAAATGACGGTCAAAAAGTACTACCTAGTAGTCTATAATGAATAAATGATTTTGACTTGACTTGAGTAACTTGACCCAAAACTAACGGAGAGGGGGAAAGTTTGCGCAGTGCATTTGCGTGCAAAATGTACTGAAAAACGACTACTGCACATCCACCATTTTGGTTCAAGTTATCTTGCGCCAACTGTACATTGTCGTATTCGACCCTGCCGACGCGCTGCACAACGGAAAGGTTTATAGTTCGCGCAAAGTAACTCGACCCAAAACCAACCGAGAGGGGAAAAGTTTGCGCAGTGCATAGTATAGTATAGTATATAGGTACACTTTATTGAACACCAATAACACAAAGTTTACTTAAAAAAAGAACATAAAACATTAATTAATGCATAATGGGCGGTCTTATCGCACAAGGCGATCTCTTCCAGACAACCTTTGGATGGACTGGAAGAAAATAATCAGAAAAACAGTGGGTAGTGTAGGTGTACTTAATTATGAGTAAAATATATATAAATAGTATACATAACATAATATGTATATACTCAGCAAAACAACTAGGAAACATTATGTTATAGGAAAAGAGTAAGTGATAGAGCAAGCATCAGCGTGTGAGAAGATATGCTATGCATTTGCGTGCAAAATGTACTAAAAAAAGAACTACCTACTGCGTATCCACCATTTTGGTTCAAGATTTTTTGCGCCAACTGTACCTATAGTTCGCGCAAAAAAACTTGACCCAAAACTAACGGAGAGCGGGAAAGTTTGCGCAGTGCATTTGCGTGCAAAATGTACTTAAAATCGACTACTGCGCATCCGCCATTTTGGTTCAAGTTATTTTGCGCCAACTGTACATTGTTGTCTTTGTACACTGAGTACCTACCTATACTTGCGCAGCAATGTAGATTGATTTAGTTGGTGATAAAATCCCAGATATTTAAGTACCTATCAGTAATGATCGTAAAACTGTATACTTACTTAATAAGTTTTCAACGCTTTAACTTGGAAAATGTTATAAGTTCTAATAAGTATTATTTTTATTTATTTTCAGGACAAAGACGGGAAGAAAAAGACTAAAAATAAAGAAGGTGAGCTTAATTTATATTAACATCTCTATAAAATATTATTATAATAAAGTCAACTAAACCGATTTAACTTTTTTGTGCTGCTTTTGGATATTATCCATGGTGAGTTTTTAGAGGGTACAAAATGTATGCTTAATCATCCCTATACCTACATATAGTTAATAAATAAGATCATCTAAAAAAATGCCTCATTAGCCCAGTGGTCTTGGGTTCGATTCCCAGGTCGAGCAAAGTGTTATTGGGTTTTTCTGTGAAATTCCCAGTAGCACCTCGGAGTTTGGAATGTGTGCCCGGTTAATGGCAATAGGCTCGCCCCCTATAACATGGGACCTAAACATAACGGTGAACTATGGGTGGACATTAGTACGCCTCTGCCTAATCGGGCTTAAACATCGGGAGCAGCAGTTGCGATCCCTCTGGACGGGCTCGATTCCAAGGTCGAACAGGGTTTTTCTATTATATCAGTGACATCTTGGAGTTCGATGTGTACCAGGTTAATGGCTAGTCTCTATGAAAACATATCCTCGAAATGTGATTAGCACACCTCTGCCTACCCTTCAGAGATGGAGAATCTATGACCTTGAGAGGAACATCCAAGTACCATCAACATAAATTTTCCCTAGATTACATACCATCACGCCTGTATTCCCCAAAGTGTTAGGCAGAGGCGTACTAATGTACACCCACAGTTCGCCGGTATGTTTAGGTCCCATGTAATAGGGGGCGAGCCTATTGCCATTAACCGGGCACAAATTCCTAACTCCGAGCTGCTACTGGGAGTTTCATAGAAAAACCCAATAACACTTTGCTCGACCCGGGAATCGAACCCAGGACCTCTAGCGTAGTAGTCGCGCTCAGGACCACTTGGCTAATGAGGCACTATATTACTAAGACCAATTTCTAGTTTCTAATATTTTCGAAGCTCTGCTCTTCCGTGCTTCAGAATACAACATTAAGCATATTCCAAAAGTAATATCACCCATCTTTAAAAAATAACATTAATATTTCGGGATTAATTGGCAGAAATATTAGTTAATTCAGTACTGTGTTTCGTTTCGCAGACGTAAACCGTTCAGTGCTCATAGAAGGCGTATTGTTCCGAGCTCGGTACCTCGGCTCCACCCAGCTGGCATGCGAGGGTCAACCCACGAAAGCCACCAGGATGCTGCAAGCCGAAGAAGCCGTCTCCAGGATTAAGGTAAATCAATTAATTACATTTTTTTGACCCCGTTGCATTTTTATTCAGATAATTATTCAAGTATTTATTCCTATTAATGTGGATTTATAATATTAAAATCAGCCATAAATTTAATCAACAAATTCAAATAATATTTATAAAAATCTGGTTACATTTTTCAAATTCCAAAGTTCCAAACTTTATGATAAAGTCTTACTTGCATATCCACAGTTGGTCATTAACGTTAATGAACTATTTGAACATATCTCTTTAAACATAGCGGCTATAAATAATTACGTGACGTCAATGGTCCATGATGATGATGGGCATATTTTCAGAGAAATATTTAATTATCGTTAATGACCGTCTGTGAGTACGGGATTTCATACAATTTGTATGTTTTAAATATTTTTCCATAGAGTTTATTAGGGTTACCACTAACAATTCCTTACTAAAATCAGGGTTGCTAACTTTCGTGTTAAAATCCTTTGCATTCTCGTAAAGACACAGCTGAGCAACTTCGTTTGCCCGTGTGAATCGGTATAAATGTACAATGTTTGTATCTTATGTAGATGTTTATGGAGCGAGAGCATGAAATTACTTTCTGTCCCACTCTTCTTCTGACTGGCGGTCTGTAGCTTCAGTTATACAACGGTTATGCGACCCATTTATCCCTCTCTTACCTCTGCCACAAAACTGTTGACATTGAATTTTTATTCGCATGATAATTTTCTATAAATCTATCTGAACTTTATCTTTAAATAATAATGACCATTGAGGTATTACATCAAGTAGGTATAAGTATTTCGTTTATTATAATACGAGAAGTATTTTGTTTTTGTGTAGTTGCTACTGTCGAGCTTTGGTGTTGCCAAAATACGCAAACGAATCCGCGCGGGAACACTAGTTTTTGTAATTCGTTGTATAACTTAAGCTCAGTCAAAATAAATTACTAAACAACTCGCTATTATATAACAATTTCTATCAACTACAAACCAATGAGTGGTTTCATTGGTTTATATTATGTCAAAACAAGCTACGCTCTTCCACATCTTTCTCGAAGAGCGAGAGAGGCACACAAGTCTTTCTAACTATTGCACGCATCTGTTCTATCTATACTCCTGTCACAACCATCTTGTATATATTATGTAATTTCATGCTCATTAGGATTAGTGTACTGAGAATGCTAGTGGGATATCCTTCATACCCTTTATATATAAACGAACAAAATATGTTTAGCCGCTAGAACGTCTACGGGACTGTGCCCTGTGTATGTTTAATTTTCAAATGTTTGAGCCATCCACGACCTGTCCGCCAAACCGTTTGAGCTCTTATTGACTTGGCACTAGAGTATTTTTTTCAGTGTGCTCCTCACCCCTCGACCCGACCCACGAAGATTGTCGGATCCCGTATTGGCCGGCTAGCCTCCTCTGAAAATGTTTGTTTATCTATCGCTTGCTGTTCCGCTTGATGCTAATGCTTTGTATCATTTGTGCCCTTGATAGGGCACTGAAAGGTAAGGTGCGATCATATTGTGCTGTGCTAGAATTTTACCTTGGCATGTTCCAATTTCGGGCTATTTACGAGTTAAGACAGTACTTTCACTATAACCTTAATGTTTACGTCGACCAAAAAACGCACAATTTAAAAATCGAGTTCTCGTGAAAATGTTTCGATACTTTTATCGATAAAAAGTACGTCACTAACTTGTACGGAGGCTTTTTTATCAATGCACTATTTCATATAATGCACAATATAGCATGTAACATACCCGATTCACACCGGCTGAGGTGGCCTAGCCGACATGAGGCACATACATCGCGGAGGGCTTAACGCTACGCACATAATACCCTACTCTAATATTAAAGTTAATTCGTTAGGTCTGCTTTCATACTAACAACGGCGGTAATCGCTCGCTTCTCACATAATCATTGTGTGTTTGTATTCGAATTGTTTTGCTTGCTTTGGCGCCGAAATTTTTGATCATTTGCTATTGGTTTGATTGAGGAATGCGTTTGGAAAGCAAGCCAAACAAAATGAGGTTCAGTCTTAAAACATAATTTAACATAAAACGCTTTTGAATTCTTGCGGCTTATCTTACGTATTAAGGTCTTAAATTTAATTAAAGGTTCTTAAATTAAATTCTTTTTAAACCTACCTAAATTAAAATATGACATTTTATCAGAAGAATAAATTATTTTCTGATTGCCAAGAAATAATGAACAGGTCATTAATCTATTTAGGTAAGCATCAATGAACTCTAATCACAAAAATAAATCCAAATTGTAATTTCCTATCGTTACTCTTTCATTCACGAAGTTAAGTAAATAAATTACGTTATATTTCCATTTTCCTTATATTATCAAAATTAGGGATAATTTAATTTAGTTAGGCTTTAAAAAATGGTCAAATCACATCAACATATACAAAACATTCGAATACCACGGACTATGTGAGAGCGTTCGAGGAGGTTAGCCGGTGTGTGCATGCACTTGCACAGTGGGGCTGCGACGGGCCGTACTCCGGAGTATACGCGGCGCCCGCGGCCGTGTTCCGCCTGGCCTTCCTGGGCTCGGTCGAGGTGGACGAGGACTCGCGCCGCCGCAAGAAGCGACCCAAAAAGAACATGGTAGAGGAAGCCGTCACTAAGATCAAGGTGGTTTGGCTGACATATTATGTTTAGGCTCTGTTACCTAACCAGGGGGGCTAAAATGCGTCCCACGACATAATTATGCCGTTGCATCATCTCCGCTTTAGCCGTAATATCGGCACGAGATAGGCGACGGCAAAATTATTTTGTAACGCCCATGTCAGGATATAATAAAGAGTAGCGTCGCTGGAAAACAGTTGTATAGTGATTTTAGTTCACCAAGTGACCGGTAGAGGGGCTTTTATACATTAAAAATGTCTGAGATGCTAAAGTCCTCACTGGACTCCTGGTTAGGTTAATATTTAATAAATTATAGACGAGGGTAGTTGGTTTTTATTGAGATTTTTCGGCTATATTAGAATAATTACCTGTCTGTTGTATGTGTTTACAGCTTCACTAATTATCACATAATTGGCAGTGTAGAATTACATATATTTTTTTTGTTTGGGGAGAAATTGAAACTAAATATCTATCTCAACCATTAGAAGTTGAAAAATACAATAAAAATCAACTGTAAGAAACTTACAAGGCAATCGCGTTTTAAGAAACCATATCATACAACTATAATCTTAATTTTGAAGAGATGCCGTAAGTGACGGGTTAATTTTGAAGCTATAAATTGGTATTTTTTTATTCATCTTGGTAATACCACGTGTCAGTGTTGCTAGAAATAAAAATCTTTTGTATGTTGTAAATTATGTTTTATTGGGGTTTAGCTATTGGATTCTCAAAATATTTAAATGATTTACATGTTATGTGTATTAAATTTAAATATTCTCTCTTTTAAAACTTCAATAAAACATAATATATTTAAATGTTGCCACTTCATTATACTAACATTATCATATTTCCCTTTTCGCTGTCTCGGGTAATCAGGCTTTGGTAAGTCTCTAAATTCTAAATTAACTAATTATGTATTTCTTTGATTCAGTGGCGGATTTCGTGTACCTAGTTGTGTTGATATTGAAACCCTATTTTATTTTTCTCTTTCTCATTTGCCACATATCAAAAATTAAAAAGATATTATAAGACGGGGATAACTAACGATAATGCTACATTATTCTAATCTATTATTTCACATCAAATATAATTTGACAAATATTGTGTGTTTTGTTAGTCATATTCTTTTGTTTCTTCATGAATCCTCCACTGTCACGATGCGATACATGGCGACAGCGATTATAAGTGTTTCCCATCATCATTATCTACATAAATACAGGTGCACAACCAAAACATTATCTTTAACATTGTAGGTATTGCCTCATTCCATAATGGCTGCATTGGCCCTAATTAGTGTTACCTATTATCCCTGTTCGCTGTAAGTTAGAAATGTTCACAAATACTTATAAATACAAATAATAAATATAGTAGGTAAATTGTTTATTGCAATGCAATTTACTTTGCGTTAATAATAAAATGACGACGTATTTTCGTTTACTTAAAATTCCATATACCTAAGTATTAAAGATTTTACCACTTTACCACTTTTTACGTTTGATTACGTAAATTTTAGTAGGTATTTTCCTTTTACGAAGTTTTTATAAGTACATGCAAGAAGACAAATAAGAGTTTATTAAAAAAAATAGATAAGTTTCAAGCAGTTTTAGGTTCAGAATCAGTCATATCATGTTGTGTGAGCTTTGCTTAGGCATACGGTCCACTGTATGTTGATCTGCCAGATGTACTTTCAGAAGCTTATCTGCATCTATACATTGGAGATCAAGCCGGCCTATAACTACTTATATCACAGGTTTTTTTTATCTTCTAGGCACCCGAAGGTGAAAACCAGCCAAGCACGGAAGTCGACCTCTTTATTTCAACAGAAAAAATAATGGTTTTAAATACGGAACTAAAGGAAATAATGATGGATCATGCGCTAAGGACTATATCATATATCGCGGACATAGGTGACCTGGTCGTGCTGATGGCTAGAAGAAGGTTTGTGCCTCACGAAAACGACTCCGACCAGCCTAAGCTGAACCGTACGCCAAAAATGATCTGCCACGTCTTTGAAAGTGAAGAGGTGAGAATATATTTTGACTTTTTTTTCACAAAAGTGTTGTAATAATGGATAACTAGCTACCTATTATGTATTGCATGGCTCGATAGTTGTGGCTTTATTCAAAAACAGCTAATTTTCTAATGTGAAGAAACGTGGATGGAGGAGGGAGTTTTGGAGAGGCCGAACCTCCTTAGCGAACCTATGCGTCTTTATTTTGGACCTGTGATTGACGGAATTCCTCGAACCCCTGAAGTGAATTTTTGGCTATGGCCTTGAACCCACTACTGAGCAAAGGCTGCTCAAATTTTGCCGTTCCGTTCCATTCCGTTCAGTCATATAAATATTCAAACATTTTTAAGGCCGAGAATATTCATAAAGATAACGCATACTAAATAATTATGTAAACTAACCTCAAACTATATCTCGGCGAAATAAACATTGATAACAATATTGACTGCTGTAATGTCTTCATATCGTTTACATGGTTATCACCCGTCCGTCTACTGCCCAACGTTGACGGTCGCGAGGAAATTTTGCTATTAACACCAAAGTAGACTAACAGTTTCGGTAAATTTTAATCCCAAAAATGCAGCATTTTCCACCTAATAATGCTCTTTATCTAATTTGAATAGACTTGAAAATAGAATAAAAATAAAACATCTGTAATATAATCACCCGCTTCCTTTTTTCTCAACTCTATCTAAATAGTATAAGGATGATTATTCAAAATCAGAAAGTTTACTTGAAAGTGGCACTGACTGAAACAAAATGTTGGTTGCAAAATATTGGCATAAAATATTATTAGGTAAATGTATTTTAATTTTTCATATATATTTTTGCAGGCTCAATTTATAGCCCAGTCTATTGGCCAAGCGTTCCAAGTTGCCTACATGGAGTTCCTAAAGGCCAATGGGATAGAAGACCACAGTTTTGTCAAGGAGATGGACTATCAAGAGGTTCTGAACAGTCAGGAGATATTCGGGGACGAGTTACAAATGTTCGCTAAGAAGGAATTACAAAAAGAGGTAAAATGAACAAGTATTTATATTTTTTTTAGTAGATCAAACGGTTCTTCAATGTAGTGCATCGGCTCTTCGAAAGTTCTCGATGGATGCAACTACTGAAGTAGATTTTTCATATAATACCTACAAACATCCCCTTTTCTCGGATCATGTGCCAGGAGGAGTCGTATTGTAAATTACATGAAAAATCGCACTTGCCTTTGCTTACAGTGATAATTATCATGCCATTAGGGTAGGTTAGGCTCTTTAAAAAAAACGTGTGCGTCTCGGGACGCCTGGCTGAAGTGATGACTTGACGGTTAGCGCCGTGGGTTAGAGTAAGAGAGGAGGAGCCTACCTACCGCTGCCGTATGCGTGAGAGAAAGGGAAGCCAGACTGACTACCCTACACCCTACTACAGTTTATCCTCGCATAAGAAGTTATCACTTTAAAAATCAATAACTTAAATATTAAATAAAAACTTACAGGTGGTAGTCCCGAAGACGAAGGGCGAGATCTTGGGCGTGGTGGTGGTGGAGTCTGGCTGGGGCTCCATGCTGCCCACCGTGGTCATCGCCAACCTCGCGCCCGCCGGCGCCGCCGCCCGCTGCGGACAGCTCAACATAGGTACAGTCACGAGCATCAATATGTATACCTACACTTACTAAAATTCGAAAGCGTTTTTTTATGAAATGACGATTGCAAACTTTGTGATAATAACAATATCATTAAAGCATTGGTTCGAAAATACTATGTTCATATCATCATAAAATTTCAATTAATACATTAAGAGAAAATCGCATTTGAAATTTGCCATATCTATATTATCATACGATCACGCCTGTATTGCCCGAAGGGTTAGGCAGAGGCGTATTAATGTAAACCCAAAGTTCGTTGGTATCTTTAGATCCCCTGTAATAGGGGGCGAGCCTATTACCATTAACTGAGCACAAACTCCGAGCTGCTACAGGGAAGTGTGGTCGTTCTGAATATAATAATGTGTACTGCATAAAAACCTACCTATTCGTAGATATTCAAATATCTTCCCATGTAACAATATCTGCCTTCGTATTAATAAACAACTACCAGACAAAGGATGAACAAAATTCGTGGATTTATTGCCATTTGTGTGGACGGATGCACACGTCGAGAGAATGGATGAGAGGCGACTAAAGGGGAACGAACAAAGGGACATACAAAGACATACAGCGAACTTATTGGTAAGGTCTTTCAATAAGGTTAGGTGCATAAACGCAGCTAGGGTTGCCAGGTCGCCAAACCTAATAGCCGGACAGATTAGCCAGTTTGGCCGGACATTTTGGGTAGAAAGGCCGAAAAGGTAGAAACACCCTACATTAATGAGGAATTGTGTCGCCGCGAGGGGGCGGGCGGCCTGCTGGAGCGCCACGCTCCACGCTCGCTCGGTTGCTAAATGTAAAAAGCTTAACAATGGCCGGGTACTGTTTATATTGGCCGGACACGCAATCAAAAAGCCTACCTATGTCCGGCTTTATCCGGACGCCTGGCAACGCTAATCGCAGCACGTGGCGTTCTTAAGTTTCTGCCTACCCCTTCGGGAAAAGGCGTGAGTGTCCTCGTATGTATATAGTTATTTTTTGTTAGGATTATCTGAATCTTAACAAAGTTTTAAAATCAATTCCGTCTATGATATTTCCATTCCAATAAAATAAGACTCAATATGATGACATTGCCCTGCATTGTCCCACTCACATTACTTATTTGCATTGTTTTATGTCTGGACTTTAAAAGAGACCATGATTCTCTGAGTTTGTTTCGGTGTTTCTTCTCAGAGTTCGTCAGATAGGTGATGCCGAAGCCATTGACTTGTAAAAGTATCTCCAGAGATAAATATCATTTCATAATTTCATGATCGCAATAAGCAATGATCTTTCCCAATCCCAGGTGATCAAATAATCGCTATAAACGGCGTGAGTCTGGTGGGCCTGCCGCTGTCGACCTGCCAGACGTACATCAAGAACTCCAAGCAGCAGACGGTGGTGAAGCTGACCGTGGTGCCGTGCGCGCCCGTCGTCGAGGTCAAGATCAAGCGGCCCGACACCAAGTACCAGCTCGGCTTCAGCGTGCAGAACGGAGTGGTGAGTTAATAACGTATTCATACTTAATACAAAAAAATCTGTGTCGAATTTAGGATTATTTTTTCTCTGTCATCATCCATAAATACTTATTTTTGTATTAATTGTTTGCCGCTATGGTATTACTGCGATCGCAATCGGTCTATCGTGATCGCCACTTGTTAAGTTAGAGTTTAACGCTTTATCCTGCAGATACTATAATAATAAAAACTGCAGAATTTATCCATACCTAATTAGGACAAATAAATAATAAAATAAATTCAGCCCTTCGTTACATGCTTATATTAAATAGCTTCTGCCCGCGACTTCGTCCGCGTAGCGTGATGATATATAGCTTATAGCCTTCTTCAATAAATGAGCAACACTTAATCTAACACTGAAATAATTTTTCAAATCGGACCAGTAGTTACTGAGATTAGCGCGTTCAAGCAAACAAACTCTTCAGCTTTATATATTAGTATAGATTAGGTTTACATACAAAATTCTTGTAACTAATCACAACGTGAAGGAATAAACTTACAAAAATCTGTCTATGCGAGGCATGTTCTTAGTAGTAGAGAGTAAGAGTAGGTAAGGTAAGGGTGCATTCATATTGACTGAGTTTAATATTGAATGGAGGGAGGAAGACTCCGTTTTCTCCTGATCCGTAATTGACTAAGAAATGATTTCTGGTTCCCTGCAAGCAGCTTACCAGCAGGAAAAGATACTGAGTGACATACGTGTACCTTTAGTAGCACGTTAGGAAAAACCTCGCCACATTATTATGCGCTGAACCTTATTGGGTTAAGCGCATTTTCTAGTCCGCCTGACTAGCTTAAGATGAATGTGATCACAAATTCCCAACACCTCGTAACCTCGTTTGTAAATGGCAAAATGGTTTGGTCTGCACCGACTACCCAGGACGAATCATGAGAATTATTGAGAAACGTATTTTTTTTATTTATGGGTAGGGGAGCAAACCAACAGACGGATCACCTGATGGTAAGCGATAACCGCCACCCATGGACACCTGCAACACCAGTCCGGAGGAGTCACAAGTGCGTTGCCCGCCTTTTAAAAGGGTTTGGGCCTCCGTAATGCGCGTTTATTCACGTTTATCAAGTTATTCGTAATTCCCGAGGAATTTTCCAAGATCCTTTTTTATCAGAAGCAGTAGTGACAGAGTGGCGATACATGGTAAAATGTATTGTAGATATGCAGCCTGCTCCGCGGCGGCATAGCGGAGCGCGGCGGCGTGCGCGTGGGGCACCGCATCATCGAGATCAACTCGCAGAGCGTCGTGGCCGTGCCGCACGAGCGCATCGTCAACCTGCTCGCCACCTCCGTAGGAGAGGTACACGGTTGCCTTCTATACTCACGCTACTTTTTTATTGGTTACTGTAGAAGTTACGGGGAAGGGCTGAACAAGCGATGACTCCTAAAAAACAGTGTCCTAATTGAACATTAAAAATACAACTCAAAGTAGATTTGGATCCTTAAAAATTAAATAATGTTTAATTTTTTAATAATACTTCTCAAACAGTAAAACAGTTCTTCTGTTTTACGCCCTTTAGTTTGGATTAACAGATTTTCCAAAAAAAATGGGTCTTTATAGCATAGTAGTCTTTTAATGTAAGTATTCTAAAAAAAGGTCAAAAAACTTAATAGGAAATCGTTTATTCCAAGTAAAATTTACTAGAAAAAAATGTAGAATAAAACTATGCAACAAAGACCAACTCTGACCTTTAATAAAAACCCATGCTTGATTTATGCACAAGTTGCCTTTTCCATTTAACCGTGTACAAAATCAGGACTTCCTAATATAAAAACCTAACTAGGTTGCGACCATTGAGGTAAAATTATTTTGGTACTTACCAATGATCCCCAGATCCTGATGAAGACAATGCCGACGTCGATGTTCAGGCTGCTGACGGGGCAGGAGAACCCGGTATTCATCTAACGCGCGCCGCCGCCGCGTCTCAAGTGCCTGCTTACTACGATATTACGCTCAGCACCGCCCACCACGGCCCTAACCTCGCAACACTTTCAAGTTATTTATTACCGCCGTTCTTTTCAAGTAACAAATTACGTACACATCCAAAATCCATTATTGAAGCGCAACGAGGCCCTTATGCACTTTGCTGAATTAATATATCCCATTATATCTCTACTCAAGGGCATAGGACCTCTCCAAATAAGAGAGATACTCACATAAGGCGCATTTATTTACTTGTTACTATTAGTAAACAAACAATTCTACTTTGATTGCCAGGAATTGTTGATAGAGGTCGCCGTAGAGGTCGCTGTTGTACATCAACGCCACACTGTCAAATTTCGATGCTTTCGATGATTATAATTATTTTGAATCAGTTGTTTTCGTTAGTAAATATGTTAATTTTGCATGTTTCTGTAAAAATCGGTAGTTTTCCATTGTCAATTGCAAATTTTCCACTGAAATGTGAAATTACTCTAGTCAAATTAATATCTTGAACAGAATCACAATGCGTGAAACGAAATTCATACGTTTTTTTTATATCGAAATGGTTATGGAAATATGAGTAGGTAGGTGAATATGTATAGAGATCGACGATCATAACGTAATTACGTAACAGTGACTTCATTGATAAAATCATAGATAGAGAACAGGTGGGAGAGCTTGTAAAATTAATTTAAAAGGACAAGTACGTACACTAAAGTATGTTGTACATAATCTCAAGTACAATATAAAAAATAAATTTGTATGTAGATAACTTTCGTCAATATGTGAAAAAATATTACTTTTTTAATGCGAGGATAGGGCCCAACTCAAGCTTAGCAAATAAAAATACTCAAAAAAAACATATGTGATGAGTTACAATGCTTACAATGCTTTCGTGGCTGATAAGGTTAGACTATAAGTTGTATTATCTCTCTATTATTGAACACTGTATTTACAACTGCGAAATTAAGTTTCTTATTAATAAAAGATAAAAATAATAATCGCAATCTCACTCGGCAATGTATCGTGGTTTAGCTATAAAATGATGTAAGTACATTTCATGAATAAAAAGTCATTTTCTGTCGTAGTGGTAAATACGGTGGTTATATTTGATTATCATGACAATGTATACATATTACATACTTACTCCACTAACTATTGTATTTATAAATTGAGTAACAGAATCCACTCATAAAAGCTTAAATATTTATTATGAATTCATAAAAAAATATTTTGCAACTTTTACAGAACAAAGTTGAAAGGTTGTCTTATGATTTTTATTGCCATACTTTTTAAATTTATTTCGATTACATTTCACTATGATTTGAAATGCTTCTAATCTTAAGTGAAACGTTTTATAGAGGTTTGTTATTTTTGTGATTTTCTTAGGTCTGTCATCTTTTGTTTAGATGTAAGTAATTGAATTGTTTCTTGATATAGGTACTGATAAAATGTTAGATAATATTTTGTAAGATATTTCGAAAGCTCTCGGTGTATGTTTCATAAAATTATCTGTTGTAGGAGAAACTTAAATTATTTGACTATGTGAAGGAACAGACCATATTATATATGCAGTTAGTTATATTATTTATTTTCGTGACGTCAATCATGCCTGTTAGCAATCTAGCCATTCCATTATCATAACATAAATTCTTTGTATATTCTGGCATACATTCGTTAAGTTTTAAACTTTTTTTTTATAAATAAATGTGCACCATAGTTCAAATCATCTCATTCAGTTCAGAATCAATATGTATAGCTTAGATTAAGTAAGTCTGAATAATCTGAATTATAATAACGTGCTGTGGCTCTGGTTTTAGATACATTGCATCTATCATAGTGAACGCATCCTAACATCAGAGCCACAGTGTAAGTTCACGGACTTACAGTGATCAAATTAAAAAAAGAATTGACTAGTGGATATAGTAATAAAAAGCATTATTTCGTGTAGCATCTCAAAGGATATATCATATTTTGTAAATTTTATAGTGTCGCTATAGCTATGTAACCTACATATATATGTCCTGTGTTCTTAGCTAAGCTTAGCGCTCTGAGAACGAGTAAACAATATTTATTTATGTATAAAAAATATAATATAATTTTACATTTTCTAATTGTAAACACTAGATATAAACCGCTTCTGATAACTTATATTTATTCCCGAAACTTGTACCTATGTATCCTCTAAAATGTCTTCTTGTTTTACGTGTACGGTTCCTTTGCTCCCATGGCCAGTGGACTCATAATATGGATGTCTCATAGAACACTAAACTACATCGACATTGCCCAGCTCATGTCAAGACATAATAATGAAATAATGATATCATCGTCGGACATTGTTCGACATCCATATTTATAACAACTTTTTTTCGCTCAAAATACACCCAAAATGTTATTTTTAATCTTAAATTACCCGACCACTGGCCACGCCCTTGTGAACTAATCGTAAATATAATAAGTATACAGTCTGATGTAATTTTGTATTGCTAGCTGTTGTGAATAAGATTTATTTACATTGAGAAACACAGATAATAAATAGCCTTTTATTGTGGAAGCTGGTATATGGTAGGTACCTACACTGTAACATGTGAAATAACTATTGTTGTTCTCATTTCTAAGAGTATTATTCTAGTCTGCATTAAAGTTAAGAATAAAATGAACAAACTGATCTTGTTGTTTTACTGCCCGCATGACTATGTTAATGTTGAAGGCTAGTTTATTGTTTGTCGAAACCAATTGGAATTTAAAATACAAAGGTGTATCATGTGATGTTTGTTGTGTAGAACATATGAAAATCGTAACGAAATGCCATCAACCGAGGAGAGCCTAGAGGAGGCGCTGACTATATTTTTCTAAGTTATTAGGCTAAAACGGGTTACAAACTAAACTTACCTACCTATAACTAATAGGGCACGACCTATATATTTTGCGTAAATAAATAAAGGCACAATGTCTGTCTCTCATCACTATCTTAGTCGCGCTCAGTCGATTGCCCCGAGTTGAGAAGCGAACCCCATCTATTTTATTGTCCATAATACCCACCATCAAATTAATGCGCTTGCAAAATTTATACGATACGATTTCAGTATTTTAATAATAGGTAATTGCACACAATAATACCTATTACGAAGTTTATATGATGTGACTCATTTATGTTTTTATCTTTCTATACTTACTTATATTTATCTTTTATCCCATCTTAATTCTCTGAGCGTTGTCTACGAAATAAATGTCGGTATTTTCTTTCTAAATACGTAGGTAGTTATGATAAAATCGTCAATGTTCACAATTACAAAAGCAAATAATTTTATAGGTAACTAGTCCTCAAGGATTGCCTGGCACCTGGGGAGGTGGCGGGCTAAGTTAGACTCGTATCGACTAAAACACGACTTGCTTTCCCATGCCCCATAAACTAGTAAGTATTCTATTATCTGTGCCCATAATCACGGTTATATGGCCATGGGATTTGCGACATCCGCACAACCGTCAACCATTACCTGTAGTAAATATAAATAAAATGTGTTTTTAATGTATCTCATACATTGTCGTGCATTATAAAAAAAACCGGCCAAGTCCGAGTCGGACTCGCGCACGAAGGGTTCCGTACCATTACCTATCTATAAGAGCGCTCGCGCACTTGTGATTTTTAGTCGGGCGATAGTTTGATCGTTCTGGGATTCATGGAGTTATATGGCAGGCGCGCATTTGACGATTAGAATTCGACATGAAATTATACGCGACTACTACAGCGACTAAACTATCGGTAGACTAAAAATCACAAGTGCGCGTTAGCCCTAAAACGCCAAAAAATTCACGTTTGTTGTATGGGAGGAGGTACTGTTATAGGAAAGATACTAGCCTGCTGAAGTAAATGAATTTAAGCTGATTGTAACCTTTAATATCTCAGAGCATGGTTGCTTAAAAATTACTAGTAAGTATGTACCTTCTAGGTTCTGCTGGGCGTGACTGTTCAATAACGCGACTATGAAACCAATCGAATATTAACGCTCGGTCCGTAAGTGCCTATGTCTAGCAATAATAAATAGTAATATAATATTGCTAGACTGCCTCATTAGCCAAGTGGTCCTGAGAACTGCCTCATTAAACAACTGCTACGCTAGAGGTCCTGGGTTCGATTCCCAGGTCGAGCAGTGTTATTGGGTTTTTCTATGAAATTCCCAGTAGCAGCTCGGAGTTAGGAATTTGTGCCCGGTTAATGGCAATAGGGTCGCCCCCTATTACATGGGACCTAAACATACCGGCGAACTGTGGGTGTACATTAGTACGCCTCTGTCTAACCCTTCGGGGAATACAGACGTGATGGTATGTTAATATAATATTGCTAGACATTATAGAGCAGCAGATTCGGGGAAGCCCAATTTGAAGTTAAACTGACTTATAATATTATGAGTAATCATTAGTAGTGGATAAAAGACAATTCGTGGTATTTGGTAGATACCTATGTAGTCTTTTACGTGAATCATTTATTTTTTAAATTACAAATAGGTGACCACCGGTTTCAAGTTCAGAATTCTCATATGCTGTAATCCCATTAACCATCATGGCCACTTGGAAGTTGCACATGACAGTGACTGAGGTATTGTAATGGAATAAGATATATTTTACTATGGCAGATCCTATTTAGAGACTACAGATGTGGAACAGCGGTCATTTAACAATTTGTGGTTGACCACCTGAAAAGCTAACTTATCCAGCAAGCTGCCAACTTAATAATCCTGGACCTGTTTCAGCCCATGGGAATTGGTCCAATCTGCAAAGACATTAGGAGCTGTGAGCTAATATGCAATGAGGCACCAATTCGAGGGAATCAAGATCTGCAAGAGAAGTGCCTAAACATAGGTAGTTCTACCATCAACTAATTCCTGAAATTGATGTCACAGTACATATTTGATATCCTGAAATTTCTGAATTGCCAAACAAAGTCCATTGTCTGAATCTAATCAATAGGAACTGAAATCTATAAAATGACCTTTATGTAAGTTAATGCTGCAAAACAATAAACAACTCTAAGATAACACAAGATAAGGCTCATAGCAAGACAAAAATAAACAAAGAATTATTTTTCTAATGTGTATGCCACAGTTACAAATTTTTGTGATGCTCATTTTTTTCGTAGTTATCACAATATTCAAATATCTTGTTGTTGTGGTATTTACTAAGTATTCAGATGATGAACTCATGAAAGATCAAATTTGATCCCAATATAATTATGATCTATATTATCCTTTCTCTTGCTGAGAAAATGAACAGTTTTGTGATTTAAAGTCCATGGTTTTTCAGCATGAGTTGGTCTGAAAATAAATTATTTGTTATTGACATAGGTAGTTCATGTAAGGTCTATTGAGGAATTATAATTTTGGAATTTTAACCTGTCAATGCCAATATTACAAACAGAATCCAAAATCCATTGTTGTGGTCTCACTACTGGTGTTGCTGAATTAAAGTATAATATTTCATATATTTCTGCTTGTACATCTCACTGTAACCACTACTGTCATATTATAAATTGCTCATAGTATAAACTGTTTAAGTTAATCAGCCAACTAGTGTTGTGATTATACTGTTTCCAAATACAAGACGAAATTATAAGATCAAATTGTACCTACCTACCCACAAGGAAAATTATTAAATGTTACTAGCGTACATCAGTAAAAACATAACCTATAGTATATATTTCTCACACTGAATCTGTAATTAAAAATAAAATATTGGTATAGCTTTTGTATATTATGTATTTTGAAGTTTTCTCACAAAGCCAAATTAAATTTACATAAATACAATTTAATGATAATTTTTATACAAGATGTAAATAGTACACAAAAGATTCATAGTGAAATCATGCTGTTGTCGCTTATCAAGTGAAAATTAAAACACCTATAATGCATTCACTTTTGCTATGTAGAAAAAAGAATTAAATTAAAATTTCAGTATCACTAGTGATCAATAAACTGATATATTTATTTTATTAAGCATAACATTTTGCACTCAAGATGGTGTTCCATAACTCTTACAAAGATATCCAACTTTGTGACAGTAAACACTATCCATTGTATAAAATTAACCAAGTTTGTAACCATGAAATATATACATTTAAGTCTCCAGGTTTTGTTTTATTAGCTATTATAGTTATAATGATAGTAAAAAAATATGCATACCTAATATCGTAACGAAGCTACATGTGAACGGGTAAACAATGACCTGTGGGACTGTCGGACCGCTCCGAGACAATAAGGGCGAGGCTACGAAATGCAGGAGGATAACCTGAGCGGTGAGCGCCCGCAGCGCCTCGGCGCCGCTCACCTATAATAAAATTTATCCACAATTGTCTCTTCACAAGTTACTCGGTCTAGGGTGTATAACATAACTTGCACTCTTAAAATCATGATATATGTTAGTTCCGTCCTCGTGTGGCGCGCGTCGGGGAGGCACTGGTGTGTGAGTGCTGGGCGGCACTGGTTCAGTTGTCCATGGCATATCTCCGCGTCCACTCCTTCGCGTTTCGGATCGCCTCAATCTCGTTTACCTTCCACAGTTCGGCCACGTCGTTGGCCAACGGATCGTCGGGGTTCGGCGCTGACAGTAACGCCTGGATCGACAGCAGCACCGTGCGAATCTGCAGTGCGGGACTCCACTTATCCTTCAGTATGTCCAAGCATATACGACCCAGCCGATCTATGTTCGGATGGTATATTTTTGTTATAAACCTAACCTTAGGCGCTGACATGGGATAGTCCTCTGGTAGAAATAACTCTAATTTAAATAGTCCTCCTTCGAACGGCGAGTCTTCTGGGCCAGTGACGATTACATGAAAATAACGCGCATTCGTTTCGCTTGGGACTGCGCTGATTCCCGGCACCGGCTCTTGCATCAGTCGCTGTGTCTCTTTGATTATTCTACGTGGTAGGGCTGCCATTTTAAATATGCGGACTAGCGCAATTTGTCAAATGAAAGCAAGTAATCATATAATCGTACAAAATATCTAATTGTTTTTTCACTCTAAGTGTTCACGACGATTATCCAGGCACGTCTTATGAAATAACGAATTACAACAGCATTTTAGCCATGATAATGCTAAAAACGCGACTACAAAAGCGAAGGTACTTCAATTTTTAAAGCATAGACAATATAGACTTTTGTACCATAGAGAACACGTGCAATATAGAAACGGATGCGTTTCAAGTTACTTTTATTTAAAATCTGGTAATTACCGGTTTTTATCACTCAGTCCTCTACTTTTTATTAATAATTTATTTTGTAGAAATATTCATGACACATGTTTCTGGAAATCTTCATTTTTCAGTGTCACACTGATAAAATATAATGTAATTACTCACAGCCACAGGCATTTCTGCATGAATTTTTATAAGTCAAAGTAAATATTTTATCATCTTTTCGCTAGATGTCTCTGTTATTAGGTTTGTGCCATTGCCAATTTTTGTCAACCCTTTGTCAGACAAGCGTCTACTCTGATCTCTGAGATTTGTTTATTTGTGGGAGAGCCATGCTTCGGCACGAATGAGCCGGCTTGACCGGAGTGATACCACGGCCTCACAGAAAACCGGCGTGAAACAACGCTTGCGTGGTGTTTCGCCGAGTGAATGAGGTTACCTACCGGAGGTCCAAACCCTTATAAAAGGTGGGCAACGCACTTGTGACTCCTCTGGTGTTGCGGGTGGCCATGGGCCGCGGTTATCGCTTACCATCAGGTGATCCGACTGCTCGTTTGCCCCCCTATCCCATTATAAAAACTAACTATTTTATTTACTATTAAATATATATTTTGCTATTACGTTTTTGTGGGCAATTCAAGATCCACCGGACTCTTGTGTCTGCTCCAGTTCGAAAAAATGTTAATTCGGAGCTGGCTATAAGCTGCCAATTTGATAAAAAAAATCGGTAATGTCATCTCATAAATCATCATCATAAATTTCAAAGAAAAACTTCATGAGCGTATTCAGAACTTTATTATCCGTCTCAAACTCTGATGTGGAAAGTGGACAGAAAATCTGGGGCTCGCACCACCACGTGTTCGAAGTCCATGAACGACAGCCTCCCGTCCCCGTCTACATCGGCCTCGTCCAGCACACTGGCGACTATTTCTTCTCTCTCCTGCGGGTGGAGTTCTCCTTTCGTGAGGAGTCTGGTCGCTTCAAGGAGGTCGTCCCGCCCTATGTACATGTCGTCGTCCAAATCGTAGATGCGGAATGCGTACCTGTCAATAATAACGTTTCTTTTATTAGTAATTTACTAGTACCCCTTAGCAATGATTCGAATTCTATTTTGTGCAACGCCTGAGTAATTCAACAGACAGAAATGTGTTGCTGGGGAGTTTGTTGCTCCGCTTCTTCTTCCCAGCAAAAACACTAGGAGGCGGTGAAGGGCGGGCGTTTTGGGGGCTGTCTATAATGTAAAAATTACCTTCAAAAAGTACTACCTAGTAGTCTGTATTGAATAAATTCTGACTATTAACTGACATAGGAGAAATTATTGGCCTGCATGAACAGCATTTAATTTTCTGAAATAACATAGAGACCTTCTCTGTTATTTCAGAAATTGTTAAAATGTCAAATATTTCTATGTGCTTCGTGAAAAACCTCCCAAAGGTGTGTGTGTTTGTAAACGCATCTACGCTAAAAGAGTAAATCCTATCGTGTAGTAACATTTTTAAGGAAAACAAAAGTTCTTGGCACTATCACGCATTTAATCCCGGAAGGTGAGGCAGAGGTGCGAATTGATCTCCAAACATCACGACCAGTCACTAGCCTAATCAAAAGTTTAAGTAATAAGTATTACTAAAATGAGCTACGAGTAAGTAACTATACTTCTTTCACACAATATCAATTTTGTTTATTTCTCCAAGGTGAAACTTAGGGTGTGGCCAGGACAAACTCCATTTGCCCCACCTTGTCTACCTCGCCCCTGTCTGATCTCGATAGGTATTTTAATTATTAAGTGACATTTGTATAAAAATTCCAGAGCGCTTGGTTTGTTGGTTATGATTTGTTTTAATGTAAATACATGGAATTGTATATCTTACCAAGCCTTAATATCTCTTGGTGCTGCTTCGCTGAAGACTGACATCATATCCAGGAAGTCTTCAAACGTAAGGTTGCCAGATCCATCGTGTGAAAACACTTGACATATTCGTCGTTTAAATGGGTTCTCCTGGAACAAAACAAAAGAAAATCTTAAAAAGTATTTATAAAAAGTCCTTATTTCTTTTGAGTTTTATTTTTTGACATTTTATGTAGACGAGTTCGTAGTATGTATTTTGTTCAGGGCCTATTTTACTTATTACTTTATTTATTTATATTTTATATAATCATATAGTAATTTATTGATTACAACGTAACACCACTATCTCAGCTGTCATTTTATAACAAATGAACAAAAATTAAAAGAAAATCAATCAATAAGTTTGTGTCCAAGTAATTGATTAATCTTAATTTTAAGCATCAATCAATTATATAGGTAATATCGAACGTATCTATTTCAAACTTTAATAAATCTCAAGATATTTGTCAAACTTCAACAGAAGTACCTTAGGATTAAGATAAAGTTTTTATTTTAACTTATTTCTTAGAATTCACTCTTTACGTAAATTCTGCGAGACTTATACCTACATCGTAACAAAGTTATCGCAACACTGAATCGTGTTACAATTTTACAAAGTTACCTTATCCAAAAAAGAAATTGATTGCGGAATCAATGCTCAAACTTTTTACTTCAACCAACAACAAAATTTATAAAGTAATATTTGAATAAAGAATGGGGTCAATCTAGAGACAGATTGCTTAGATTTATGGTTATAGAGATAATTAAAGATACGAATAGAATATAATATAAAAGATTCTTGTATAATATGTCTACATGACGTATAGGTACCTAATAATTAGGGATATTTAAGGGTCCAGCGGTGCTTGAATTGAAAATAAATTGTGGTATTATCGGATTTAGATATCGTTAATCTAGGTTCCTACAGTACCATTTTGTCTCCTACTACTTCACTGGAAATAAACAACCGGAAAATCGTTTCAAACTTGGTAAAGTTATCAAGAATTGCATTTGCACAATTTATTTCCAGTGAATATTATTTTATTTTGGATGAAATGCTATAGGAATCCGTATAATAACACACTTTGAATAAATAATTGTGTTTGAAATAGGATTTATTTTGGTATCAAGTTTGTATTGGAAAAGGTTTCATTTAGTTCTAATGAAAAAAATACCAGTATCTTCAAATGAATCGACACTATGGTGGCAAATAAAATGAAGATAAGTTATGTTTACTTTCAGTTCTGGTAATTTCTCTATCTCCTCCACTGGTACTGCTATTGTATGTGGCTGGTTCTCTGTCATTCGTTTCGGCACTAAGGCAGGATTCACCTCCCGAAAACGTTTGAATACTCTGGAATTAAAAAAATCAAAACAATTATTTGAATCGCCTTTCCATTAACAGTGTCAATGTTTTTTTAAGAATTTGGTCTGGCATGTAGGCAATTTTTAGACTTGTCTTAAAATTTGCTGTTGCCTGCGAATTTGATATATGAAAATATCAACTTTTATAGGCAAAAGGTAGCTTTTTCAGTCTGATCTTTCTTTATACAAAAAACATCAAAACTGGTTCAGTGGTTTAGGCGTAGAAACCTAACAAATTAACCGATAGGTAGCCTTACTTTCGCAGTAATAATAATCGGTAGGTATTAGAATGGATGACAAGTCTGTTATTGAATATAGATTGAGATAGATCGGAAACTAAATAGCTCAATTTATTTGGGACGTAAACTTGACGTGTCAATTTAGTATTTTGTCCAAAAGAAAAGATAAAAAAGAAATAAGTAAGTATCACAATACAAAATATCATCGGACGACGGGACAGCTATTTAAATAATGGTAGAGCTACACGATGACTGATGTATGCGTGCCGTCAATTAGGACAAGTCCACTCAAGGCTCAATTTCAACCCGAATGAAGGGTACATTGGCTCTTTATTCAAAGTGCCTGTTCAGATAGTATTGCCCTACATCGTAACACTACACATTAAGTTATAATACTTTTAATAATATATGTACTTTGAGGAGACCATGATTCTTTCTGAGTTTGTTTCGGAGTTTCTTCTCCTCAGTTAGAAAATTCTATATAAGTCAATTAGTAAAAAAAAACCCTGACTGTGTCTTTAAAAGATTTTTTTATGGAAATAAATATCATTTATTATTTACTAGCGATAGCGACCCGCCCGCCGTTTCACCCACGATTCCTAAGATCCGTAGGGTTATGTTAATTGGCTTATAAAACTTCCTCTTGAATCACTCTCTATTAAAAAAAACCGAATCAAAATCCGTTTCGTAGATATAAAGATCTAAGCGTACATAGGGACAGACATAGAGACAATTTGTTTTATACTATGTAGTGATAGTGATTTAAAAGGTCAGTATATGCTGCAGTAAGACTTCAGCGCTGATTTTCAGCTGAAGCCTTAGTTGATTAACAGATAAGCGTGTTACGTGAGTAGTATATAGTGAATATTAGGTATTGGATGTGTCATGTGTAGGTAATTAATCAGCCTCAGTGAAAAAACTTCAATAAAAATTTTGTCTACCGAAAAAAATAATTAAATCGACTAAAGTTATAGCGAGGATTGGGAGGGGATATACTGTTCCTTTCCCGCAAAACGAAGTACTATAGTTTTTTTATGGGATAGTGGGCCAGACAAGCAGACGGATCGCCTGATGCTAAACGATTACCGCCACCCATGGACACAGACCAACACCAGAGGAGACACGAGTGCGTTGCCGCGCTTTTAAAAGGGTTTGAGCCTTCGATATACTCACTCACTCGGCGAAACACAACGTATCACATAAAAAAACATAGTAGAAAAATCCTATTTACTAAGGATTTTTATAACAACTTATTTTATATTTCTCAATAAATATCAAAAGCAGCAATAACAATATTGCGCGTGATGTAAAAGCGTTATGTTTCGCATTTTATTCCACATAAATTGCTTCTGCCCACGTCTCTAATTTGTTCAAACAAGGCGCAAGATCTTTTGTGTCAACTCCACAAAATGGAAAACATCCCATTTGTCATTTTGCGCTGTGGTACTGTACGAAATGTAATGTCGAGGAAATATGCGTGTGAAATTATATGACCACTGGACTGCCAAGTCAAAGGTCTCGAGTTCAAATCCTTTTTTTGATTTTTCGAAGTTATGTGCTTATCACGTGCTAAAACGGTCAAGGAAAGGTCCACTTTTTCTTCAAGAAACGAAACTTTTCAAGAAACTTTGCTTTTCTCTAGAAACTTTCTGCCTCGCACAACAAAACTGTGGAATAAACTGTCGCCTGCAGTATTTCCGGACCAATACGACCTTCAAACTTTCAAGAAAAGAGCGTACTCTCTTTTAATAGGCCAGCAGCGCACTTGTGACTCCTCTGGTGTTGCGGGTGTGCATGGGCGGCGGTGATCGCTTACCATCAGGCGATCCGTCTACTGGTTTGCCCGCTATCCCTTAAAAAAGAACATCGCGAGGAAGTCTGCCAATCCGCTTTAGGCTAACGAGGTGGACTATAGCTTTATCCCTCTCATTCTGAGAGGAAACCCGTGCCCAGCAGTGATGAGATTATGAAATATGAAATCATTGCCATCCACAGCCCTTATTATTATCCTATTGCTGGATATATGATGATGATGGTGAAATACATTACCCTTCTCTTGGATATAGGCCTTGCTCAACTATGCCATTGGCCTTAGACCAGGGCCCCAGGTCTACTATTTTACTGTGTCAAAACTCAAAATCGTCAGTTTTTGACAGTTTTGCCTTCAGAATCTGTCAATTCTTATGTCATATTGAACCACTGGACGACCATTCTGAAACAGTTAAAGGTTGACTTGGGCCTCAGGTTGTATCCACAACTTTACAATATTGTCGATCCATCTCGTTTCAGGACGATGAGCTGAGTGTCTTTGAAGTCCTGGGTTCGATTCCCAGGTCGAACAAAGTATTTTTGGGATTTTCCATGAAAATCTCAGTAGGATCGGAGTTCGGATTTGTACACTTTTAATGGCAGTAGATTCATCGTATTACATGAGACCAAGAAACATAAAATACGCTTGTAATGATTTGCTTTTGTGATATTCCCTTTTCTATTGACATTTTTAATAGTGTTCCGGAAATCTTCGGCTCAAGCGAAAAGCAACCCTCGTAGCATGCACATAGCTACAAGGTCAAGTTTAAATACATATTTCTTTAATGTCTTTCTGGCCTTCCTTTTTATTGTCATTTCAGTAGAATATTATGTACGAGATATCCTACTTTTCTACTAATATTATAAACGTGAAAGTTTGTGAGGTCCATGTATATGGATGTTTGTTAATTTTTCACGCAAAAACTACTGTATTGAACTTTATGAAATTTTACTAAAATACAGCTTATACATCCGAATAACATATAGGCTATTATTCAAATATCTACGACGATGAAATGCTTGCTCGTTGGAAAAATCTTTATTTATTTATTATATACTTTATTGTACACCAAAATGATAGTAAGGACAGGAAAAGAAAAACAAAAAAACACAATGGGTGGCCTTATCGCTAGCTGCAATATCTTCCAGGCAACCTTAGGATGGACATGTCAGAACTTTACATACCTATTTAAATAATATAGATTTATGAAATGTACGGTTGAAGAATACGAGTTTCTTGCGAAAAAAAACCGTTTTTCTTTATTTTATTGTTTTACCGAATGAATGCATTAAATATTGTGGACACGTTGTATTTAGTCCCGACGCGTAAGATTATAAGCTTAGTGTGTATCGTTAAGTCTGTCTGTGATATCGTAGCTCTCAAATGAATGAACAGATTTTGATTAAGTTTTTTTTTTGAAGATTGAAAGGTGACTTGATTTAGAGTGTAGTTAAGAGTTATTTTAGTGAAGGAAAAAATGGACTGCAGATAATCTTAGTACCTACCTTTTTTATCACTGATAGGCTTACGCTTGACCACAACTTGCCTGATGTTAAGCATCGAAGTGGTCAACGATGGAGCGCGCTTGCCTAGAAGGTACCTATTCACTCTCGTCTTGAAGACACCCAAATTGTAAGTCTCAGGGAACAAAGATTCCGGTAACGAGTTCCACAATAGAGCAGTACGCACTATAAATGTACACGCAAAACGTTTCGTGCGAGATTTAGGCACTATGGAAAATATTTTTGTGATTTTTTTGCATTTTTCATGCTAAGATTATAAAGTTATTTTGGTGAAGGAAAAATTCGAATTTTTCCTTCACCAAAATAACTTTATGTTCTAATATCATAATTATAGCTAGGTAAATAAAGTGAGTCATCCAATGACACGATTCACGTTCATATTAAATTCTAAGACACCTTTGAGTTTGAACTGTTATTGATATAATAGACAAGGTTGTTGACTTTTTAGGCAGTTGAACAGTTTGAACTGGAACAGTTTGAGGTGGAAATGGAACTACAGGTCGACTAAGGTCATTCATGCAATGATTCATAAGGGTTCTATGGTTCTTTGGTGATAGTGGAGTTGTGGAGTGGAAAATGGAGTTCGCATGGAGTGGTACATTAGTATACCTCTACCTAATCCTTTGGGGAATACAGGCGTGATGGTATATTCTACCTCAACTTAAAATCTATTTGTGCGGGTGTGCGGGAAAAAGCATACGAATGTAATTAAGTTTTTTTTTTTCGGATAGGGGGGCAAACGAACAGACGGACCATTTGATGGTAAGCGATTATAGCCGCCCAAGGATACCCGCAACACCAGAGAAGTCCCAAGTGCATTCCCCGCCTTTTAAAAGGGTTTGGGCCTCCGTAGTCCTTACTCACTTAGCGAAACACAACGTAAGAAAATACAGAAAAATAAACTAATTTTATATATAGGTACGAGTCTTGATGTTTCAAGATTGGTGGCCCATCCATAGACAACAGCATGATTTTTGTATTACCTAGCCTCTCTTCTCTCTAGTCTTCATTGACAATAGGTATTATCAGCTCGTAATACGTAACGAAGTGTTACTCACTTACTCAGCTAGTGTTGCACCACCGCGCACCGTACCGGTAAATGAAAACCGTTAATTAATAAGCACGTGACTGAAGCAGGATCGATGGAGTATCAATAGTACGTCACTAACTAAGCCGATTAGCTATTTCTAGCTGCTACAAGTGTTTGAAGTGATGCCATACATATTTGCTACATTTTAGGCTTCCGTGGTGCGCCCTTAATTAGAGATTAGTGTTATTATATTTATTCTGTGAATTAGAAGCTAATTGATAATAACGAAAATTAAAACCGCATTCTAAACATATATAATAATGGTATACACGACTGATTCTGAAGTCAGATTTGGTCAGATCTTTTGTTTTTGCCACCTACTTCCGAAACTGTTGTGTATAGGTACCTAACATTTTTTTAATGTTTTTGGAAGGCTGTTTTGTACGAAATTTAAGGTTAAAGTTTTGAAGGATACAAGTAGGTACAATAATTAATTACAGACAGTAGTGCGAATGGAACTGCCTCATTAGCCAAGTGGTCCTGAGCGCGACTGCTACGCTAGAGGTCCTGGGTTCGATTCCCAGGTCGAGCAAAGTGTTATTGGGTTTTTCTATGAAATTCCCAGTAGCAGCTCGGAGTTAGGAATTTGTGCCCGGTTAATGGCAATAGGCTGGCCCCCTATTACATGGGACCTAAACATACCGGCGAACTGTGGGTGAACATTAGTACGCCTCTGCCTAACCCTTCGGGGAATACAGGCGTGATGGTATGTATGTATGTAGTAGTGCGAATGAGATAAATAATTAAAAAAAAAATGTGAACAGATATTACTGTTTTATCACAGAAGCCCAACTGGCCATCACTCTACCGACTTTCCACCATCATAAAATGGAAATTTAATTATGATGGAAACATTAATCAAGCATAGATTGTTCACTATGTCATATACCTACCATACATTTGTTTACACAATTACTCTTACCTAAGTATTTCTTTCCTTGTAAAAAATGTGCAGTCCTGTTTAAAAACATATTATTTAATTAAGAAAAAATACCAAAATAAAAACAGTTTTTCCAGCAACGCCCACTTTAGATGCTTTTAATGATTATTGTAATATTTTTTTAAAATTTCGAATAGCAACTATAACAAACATGAACATAAAAAAATAGAACGGTAAAACCAAAACTATGCGCTCCAAACTTTGAAAAAAGAACTTCAAAACTACGGAGCAAAATTCAAACTGGTCACAAACGAAACGTTACCTGATAATCCTCTAGCTGTTGTTCCGTGAACGTCACAACTTTGTTCCCCATGCCGGAAAAAAATCCACTCGCGGTAAAAAATATTGATAAAAATCCGGTAAAAGGCCGGTAAAAGCTGCCTGTTGCCGCGACAGCGACAAAACACTGGCTGTGCCACGATTGGGATTAGGGTGTGACGACGCAGTGTAGGCGGGCGGACAGAGACTGCGTGTCAAGGACGGGGCCATTAACATGCGTGAACGCTGTCTATAATAGTCTATTGTTATGTTTGTATTTTGATTTATCAGTGGGGTGTGCTTCAGCTAGGGCGATAAAAATAACTCAGTTTTTTTTTTAAAAAAGCTTACTCGCAATGCGAATCGCACATTACTAGTATTCTTGTTAACCCCTCGTGCTAAGCTATATGCTTGTGTTACGAGTGGGTTCACGTCGGTAGTACAATGGGTGGGGTTCGAACCGGCAACCACATGGTTGCAAGTCCGACGCCCTAGCCATTAGGCTACCGACGCTTTATTTGTTTTTCTCTTGAGACTTTTCAACTATAGGTACAGTATTGTATATGCCTGTTTTATGTTTGTTTGTTTGTTTACTCACTAATCGAGTAATTCCAGTAATAACTATCATTGAAATCATGAATTATATCAAAGGGGTTAAAGTTTTAAAATAAGAATTTCTCAATAAAAATGGTTTAAATTAAAATTGTGACGTTTTCTCGAAATTGCCCCGGGACCGGGAATTGAATAAGGTGAATTAAACCCTTATACTACTATATTTCTATAGATAAATGCCTCTCTTGTATAATGGTCGTAAGCCGAGTGCGACTGCTATGCTAGAGGTCCTGGATTTGATTAAGACTTTAAAATTCTTAGTATCAACTCAGAGTTTAGATTTGTGCCCGGTTAATGACAATAATCTCGCCCCCTATTACATAGGATCTCAACATACTAGTAACCTGTGGATGAACATTAGTACACCTCTGCTTAAACCTTCAGGTATGTATACAACAAAAAAAACTACTTCGTACTATGTACGTTATCTAAATAAACCGTCCACATTCATTCAACTCGAAGCCTCTACTCGAGCACTGCTCTATGGCAAATATAGCAAAAGTTAGGCGGGTCCCCTATTAGTCGCCGCGCCCCGGCCTCGGCTGACATCCATGCTGATTGCTCTATTTTCTATTCATACGAATCATTAGGAAGTTCGCCCTACTTGATGGAGTCTGTACTGTGTTTTGTTTTGTATCAATTACCGGCTTTGTACAAGTTTTTGAACATTCCGTGTAAGAAAAACTTGCAATTCTCTTTTCGAATTTCAGTGCCTAATTCGTAGATACCTTGGCGTGAATTAAAAAAAAAATATTTTTTTTTCTCCTTACTTCTCTTCGGTATGTTTTAGTTTGAAAGTCGTGTTGCTGTTGATTTTAATCTGTAGAAGTGTTAATACCTATACCTACGTCAGTTTGTCTGGTATAAAATTACTCTGGTACAGATCTCTTCTTTAAGTTATTTTATTGCAAAGCTTTTATAACTTAATCAGTTTGAGTTCCATCAAAATCCATAATGATTGAGACACGAAAATCAAGAAAAATGCTTGCTGGAAATAATTATTGGTTAGGTATATCATTCAACATTGAAGAATAATATCATATTAATCTACATAAATAAAATAAATGAATATCTACCTATTATCATTAAAAAAATATAATGAATTGGCTTATTTTATCGTAAAAAGATTTTATTTCATGTTATGAGAATAGGTCCTCTATTACTTAATTGATGTGATCATTTGAATGACAAAGAGAATTCCAGTCCTTATTTTAATATACGTAAGTCTAAGTACCCTTGTTATATTTTATATCTTCAAAAAATTACTCGGTTCTGTCAGATTACAAAGAAATTCCAGTTATTTGAACATTAGAAAAAATGACGTAGATTCTACAAAAGAAACTAATTTAAAAATAATTTCTTGGGCCTCCGCGCAAAAGCGGGTTTCGGACAAGTCAAATTGAATAATTTAATATTGCTCAGATTACATGTCGGAGTTTCAAATTTAGAAGTTATTTTGACATAAAAAGTAATATTTTGACGTAATGCCATTTAAAGGAGACGTACTTTTTTAAGGACTCCCGACTATAATTTCATTAGGGTTATTGGGTACCTACTTTATTTCAAAACAATAAAAAATAAGATTATTTTGAAATAAGTAGATACCCACTAGCTCTGACAGAACTACCTCAATCTAGTAAATGAGACATTTTTAAACATAATTGATGCATAATTTTATTAACTTTTACAACACTCAAATCGGCTTAAAAGATAACATATCATCACGCCTATAATTACTACGTACTAATGTATACACTAAACACCCACAGTTCGCGGGTAACTTTAGTTTTCATGTAAGATGTTGTGTTGTTGATGTTACATGAAAATATTACCATTAATTGGGCGCAAATCCAAACTCGAGCTGCTACTGAGAATTTAATAAAAAAATCAATAAAGCTTTGTTCGACCTCGGAATCGAACCCAGAACCTACAGCGTAGCAGTCGCGCTTACTTGAGACCAATAGACTAACTAGACAACTAAATTCGGTTTCATGTTTATAACTTCGGGGTTGATGATGACCATACAGAGAAAGAGAGAGACATACAATAGAAGAATGTAATATTCTTTGCACTGAATACTTATTATTACAAAAAAAAAAACAGAATCTATGGTTTCACCTTTTTTCTGTTTTTTTTCGTAATATTAAGTTTTCAGTGCAAAAAATATAAAAAATAATATAAAAATTAATCCCTATTTCCCTTGGTCACGGCATCAAGCGTAAACGGCTGGACCGATTTCGCTAATTCTTTATTTGTTGTGTTTGTTATTTGTAAGGAGAATGTTCTTATGAAAATAAAAGCTATGAAAGCAGCGTAGTTTTTTTATTAATTATACCAATTCGAATTCAATATTCATAGTTAAGACAGGACAACGTCTGCTGGGTCAGCTAGTGTTTTATAAATATATATTTAACCTTACAAGAAAATACTCCTCTTAACAAATGAGAAGGAAGGAACAACGTGGTTTTAATATGACATTACTGCTGCAGTCTCTGTATTAAGGTTTTCTTCTTGACCAATCTAAGCCCATCCTCCGCACTCATCCTGGCAGACTCTCTCCGACGCGAAGTTGTTGGAGATGGCTGGTGACCGCACGGGGTGGCAGTGTGCCGACCATCTGATCTCGTAACAACTCTTAGTGTGCCAGTTGTACACATACTTGCAAAAGACCCATTTTTTTAGACATGGAAACGATTTTGTGGTTATCACAGGGTAGACTTTCTGTAGTTATTTGGAATTGAACACCGCTATTTTTCGTAGCATTATCAGTTTTAAGATATTTGTGTGAATAGTTGATTCTATTTTTTAGTATAACTCGATTAGAAATCTAAAATATTTCATTTGACAGCTTGTCAAGACGATTTTGTCGAGATTTATCTTAAAATATTTTGTACCGTTATGAATATGTAGCTTTATTAATTTACCATAGAATATATACCTTATATTTTGCCGATAACTTTACCGATCGTTAAATTCAGAAGTCACATTCTGGCGTTTACGATAGAATCGAATATATTTTACTTAATTAACATATCGAAAATGAGAAGAAGTATCGATTTTGATAATTTTACTGCAGATTGTAACTAATTAGCACAGTATCGAGATATATCTCACAGAAAACCGACGTGAAGCAACGCTTGCGTTGTGTTTCGCCGAGTGAGTGAGGTTAGTGGAGGCCCAAACCCTTTTAAAAGGCGGGCAACGCACTTGTGACTCCTCCTGAGTGGTGTTGCAGGTGTCCATGGGCGGCGGTTATCACTTACCGTCAGGTGATCCGTCTGCTAGTTTGCTCCCCTATCCCATAAAAAAATATGGAGTCATGACTAGGTGGCCTTTGCTCAAGTGGAACTCAAGCTAATCGTAATTGTAACTTATAACGATTTGGTCTCATGTTCGCAACGCTTGAATAAGCGCGTTCTTACCTAAGCTGGTGCTGCCATCTATATCGGACGCTGTATTCAATAAGACAGTGCTTTTCCCTCGGCGTTTCTTGACAGAGTCTGTAGTCCACTGCATTCAGAAAATAAAGATTAATGTTTTGTGAAAGGTAAATCTCATGAATACTCGTATTTTGTAGCTGTATCACGGTTATTGGATAAAGTTATTTATGATTTTGTCAAGATATTTTCGTCGTAACACCACTGAACTGTATAAAACCGGTATAAATACAATTTATAGTGTTTCTGTAGAATAAAATTAAGAAATACTATAGGACGTAGTAATAGTAAATCCTGAAGTAAAAATTTCTTTCACAATATTATTATTCGTGGCGAAAAACAAATCGTATAAATACTAATGTTCTATTGATTCTGAATACCTGCAATATTGTTGTTTTTTTTTTAAAAAGCTTACTAGCAATGCAGGTCGCACATTACTAGTATTCTCGTTAACCCCTCGTGCTAAGCTAGATTGCTTGTGTTACGAGTGGGTTCACGTCAGTAGTGCAATGGGTGGGGTTCGAACCGGCAACCACATGATCGCAAGTCCGACGGCCTAGCCATTAGGCTACCGACACTTCAATTAAAACGTTTAATTAGGAGACAATAGAAAATTATTGTCCTTGCATTACCTGAGGCACAAACTAAATTATTGCCTCAATTTAGAACATGTTTAAACATGTATATTGAGCTTTTCTTTTAATATTTTTTCAAAGTAAATTCCGGAAGTTGCTGCCTCGGGCTTACAGCGATTTGGTTACGAACGGCTCTGAAGTTTTTTTTTTCAAATTGAGCTAATTGGGAGCTGTGAAACTCGACCATAATTACGGGAAAATTATAAACTAACAAACGTTTTTGGTATTTTTTTGATTAATTTTCGGAAATTTGTATCTGTAGGTACATGAATAAGTTTGTTTATTGAGGCCTCGAGGGGTTAAAAATATTATTTAAAAATACTTATCCACTGAGATACCTATCAAATTTTGTTTGTTTATCGAGATACGCGAGGCCGTAATACGCACACGAAACGTTCCGATACGCTAGGATTTTATGTTTGATTATCTTTTTGTATTTTTTTTGCATTTTCCATGCTAAAACTATAAAGTTATTTTATTGAAGGATACATTCGACTTGTTGGCAGAATTCGATCCTGCGTCTCTGGTCAGAAACACCAGAAGCTATGACCACTAAGTCTTAAGCTTAGCGTCTATCGTCTATAGCGTCTGGTGTATCTAGTAGTGTGTAGGTTCGAATCCTGCCAGCAAGTCGAATTTTTCCTTCACTTAAATAAATTGCTGTTTGAGTTCGAGAACTATGGCCGTAGGCAGGACTTTTTGAAAGGATTTTTCGTATTTTTCCTTAACTTAATCAAGGATACAAAAAAAACATTTTTTTGGGTAATTTAAAAGTAGGCGTCTGTTGTGTGCTTTGTATGATCTCTACTTTATCATCTTCATGGAGCCGGTGTGGGGTGCACGGTGTAATGGTGTTATTCGTATCAATTCTAATGTCTTTCTTACGCAATATTTTTTTGTAATAAGGCTCCGGCGGAGCTTAAATTTGCCAACACATAACATACCATCACGCCTGTATTCCCCGAAGGGTTAGGCAGAGGCGTACTAATGTACACCCACAGTTCGCCGGTATGTTTTTTAGGTCCCATGTAATAGGGGGCGAGCCTATTGCCATTAACCGGGCACACATTCCTAACTCCGAGCTGCTACTTGGAATTTCATAGAAAAACCCAATAACACTTTGCTCAACACGGAAATCGAACCCAGGACCTTTAGCGTAGCAGTCGCGCTCAGGACCACTTGACTAATGAGGCAGTTTGCAAATTGCCAACAAAAACATAATAACATTAAAAATCGTTACCCAAACAATATTTTATCAAATTGTATTATTATTCGGATTCAGATAGGTACCGTTAATCTAGATTCCTACCGTACTATTTAGTCCAAACTTGGTAAAGTTATCAAGAATTGCATTAGCTTACATTTATTTCCAGTGAAGTAGCTAATCCGTTAATCCAGGTCGTGCTCTACTATTTAGTCCATAATGGACTAAATAGTAGATGAGGAACCTAGAGTAACGGTATCAGAATCCGAATGATAACACATTTTGATTAATTTGTGTTTGAATTACGATTTATTTTGATATTACGATTGTATTCAAAATTCGGTCCGCCGTAACCTACTCTAAACAAAAATTACTCTGCTTACATAGGTAGGTACTTCTAAAAACAATTTAATAATTTAGTGAATTGTAGGATTTCGTTCATGGTCAACATATTTTGGGTTTCTTCGTTCTTCTACGGAACCATAAAATATCCAGCAGCTGTAGATAAATTGTTATGACTCATCATGACGCGCCGAGTTCAAGGCCTCCACCTCCGCTGAGGGCTGGGCCGGGACTAGAATGATTCAGCTTTTTTCAGGAATAGTTCCGTGTCATTCATAAGTTTACTAGTTTTTTAGGTTCGTGGAAATCATAGGGTGAGAAGGTGAGGGTTGCTACAGATTTCAATTAAATTTTAGAATTTCCAACAATATACACAGAGTTACATTTTAGTTTTAGGCCAAATACTTCTTTAATTATAGGAGATCACTTCATGCGAAATGAGATCAATTACTACTTTCAATAAACATTATGAAGTAAGAAGGAATGGAAGGCAATGGATTAGCAAAATAAAGAGCTGTTACAAAAAATAAAGCTATATACTTACCTACATGCGATTTAAATCAACAAATAAATATTTATAATTAAGTATATTGAGGTGTTAAAATATATAAATAAAAAAACAATATATAAAAACATTGTCAGAATTTATTAATTAATGGTGGTTTTAACCATTATAAATGTCGTAGGAAGTTTTAATAATTAGATTTTTTGTGAAAACCCTAGGGACTGCAAAAACACGAGTAAAATTGAATATTGGCTAGATTTTTAATTACTGACAACATCTTAATCTGATTGGTTCCTAGGTTTACCCTGTGAGCTTTGAAGTATTATATCATAGAGCGATGAAGTATAGAAGAGTTTCTCTTTAAGATTTGACGACACTTTTGGCATACGTGGAAACGTGTTGTGGGTTATTCCGGGTCTGGGCATTTGTGTATGTGAGAATTTCGGTTTATAAACGCACTCACGATACAGTAGGAAATCCTAGTGTTGTTATATAAAAAAACGTTAACAAAATTTATATAATGTTCCGGTAATTGATTGAGTTAGTGAGAGTGCAGATGACTACATCTGCATTAAAAAAATGCGTCAATAACGTTATCAATTGCCACTATGTGCTGGTAAGCATTGACGGAATTATCATCATTACTCAGCATTGTTTGACGTTGCGTCATGTCAAGTTGAAATTTTTATGGCAAGTGTCATCAGCGCAGACATTTAAAATTTATATTATTAGGTGTTTGATTTATAAATAAAAGTCTAATTGAAAAGTGTTTTGGGTTATTCTATGAAATTCTCAGAAGCACCTGGGAGTTTAGGATTATTCCAAGTGAATAATATAATAGGCTCAAATTATTACATGGACCTAAACCACCACGGCCAACGCTAGTTGCTTCAATGGTAGATTTTTAAAAAAATAAAAAGCTCACTAACCATGTTGGTCACACATTACTACTATTCTTGTTAACCCCTCGTGCTAAGCTAAATGCTTGTGTTACGAGTGGGTTCACGTCGATAGTGCAATGGGTGGGGTTCGAACCGACAACCACATGATCGCAAGTCCGACGCCCGAGAGGCAATACATGAAAGCTATTCATTACAATAATATTTAAACTAATAGTATAAATGCCAAAGTAAATGTCTGTCTATTACGATTTCACCCGTAAACCGCTGAACCAATGTTGATGAATTTTGCTATGGAGATCGGTTTGAAATTGGGCTTTTGTCTCAAAAAGTCCCTTGGAATAGAAGTCAGGCAGATCGTTATAAAATAATAAAACAATACTCACGCGCATATATATAATGACACAGAGATGATAACACCACTATAACCTTCCACATTGTGAGACGATAAGAGGTTATCAATTAATTATTCACAATATTTATTAATATTAAAGTTGATGTGCGCCGATTGTTTATATTCGAGTAAGCATAAAGCGATTAAAATTTGTATTAGTAAGATTTATAGGAATGGACGAATATTGGTGGCCTAATTTGTAGGTGGTTGGCGATTTTTGTGTTAACTTTTTTTGTTAATTGTATGTTTGTGAGACACAGGCCGTTTATTGTGGGGAAAACTGTGAAAATGGATATAATATCGACTGGTAAATTAAAAATTACTATACGTCATTAGCCTTAGAGGTAGGTTCAGTCACCAAGTCAAGAAAAGTGTTATTGGGGTTTTGCATGAAATTCTCAGTAGCAGCTCGGAGTTTGGTTAGCCTAGTAGTCTTGAGCGCGATTGCTATGATAGAGGGAGGTTCGATTCCCAGGACGAGCAAAGTGTTATAGGGTTTTTAATAAAATTCTCAGTAGCAGCTCGGAATTTGGTATTTGTGCCCGATTAATGACTCGCCTCGCCCCCTATTCCACGGGATTTAAACATAGGTACCCTTACCCTTCGAGGAATACAGTCGTGATGGTATGTAAATTAAAAATCCCGCAATACGCGCATGTCGAAAGCACTCAGCTTCACCTGGCTGACATTTTTATAAACCGACCTCGACATACCGCATAGCGTCTGAATTTCCTGCAAATCATAGATACTCCAGGCCCGCGATGTACTGCTCCGCGAATGTCTGTGGCAGAATTTAATTTTAAATATTTAATATATATCTATCCTTCTTCGTAGTTTCCTTGCGTTTGCGTTTATTGTTTATTGGCGCCGCTCTTTTTATGTTTTTTCCAGTGTCAAGTACCTTTGACGACCTCTGTGGTTTAGTGGTTCGAGTACCGGACTGCTGACCATGAGGTTGTGGGTTCGATTCCCACAGTACACAAAAATTTATGCGATGAATATGAGTGTTTGTGTTCGTCTGGGTGTTTCTTATATATTATAAGTATGTATTTACAAAAAAAAAGCATATAAGTATTATATCCATTATCTAGTACTCATAGTACAAGCTCTGCTTAGTTTGGGACTAAATGGTGTTGTGTAAAAAATGTCCCAGAATATTTATTTATAAGGATTAATCAAGTTAGTTCCCATCATGGGATTACATATATTATGGCACCACATTTTTGTATTCACTAGTGTCAAGTATTCAGTTGATTAGCTGCCCCATTAAAACGATGGAAACTTTATTGGGGCTTCGAGTGATAAAACAAAAAGTGACGACATTGAAAATCTTGACAATTTTTTTTAATATAATTTGGCTAAACTTTCACACGTCTTTTTTTTTTTTTTAAAGCTTACTAGCAATGTGGGTCACACATTACTAGTATTCTTGTTAACCCCTCGTGCTAAGCTAAATGCTTGTGTTACGTGTGGGTTCACGTCGGTAGTGCAATGGGTGGGGTTCGAACCGGCAACCACATGATCGCAAGTCCGACGCCCTAGCCATTAGGCTACCGCCGCTTCAAACGTTCACGGTTAATGGTTAATTATTATTAAGGACTGCTTACTGCAAGTGTAATAAATTAGTTTTCGCTTAACGCTGACATTTTATCTTTGACTAATAGAGTAATTTAATACATAATTGCTCTTTACTGAAAAAAACTGCCAGCAAAGAATGGTTTTTCTATGAAATTCTCAGTAACAGCTCGGGGCTTGGAATTTGTGCCCGTTTAATGGCAATAGGCTCGCCCATACATGGGACCTAAAAATACCGGCAAATTGTGAGTGTGTCCACTAGGACACACTCACAATTTAGGTGTAGGTACTAACCTACACCTCTGCCTAACCTTTCGGGGAAAACAGGTGTGATATTATGTAAACCTAAAATCGACGACGAAGGCGTCAAAAGACGGCGCTTTTCATTATTTTCAGATTTACTTATGAAAGAAGAAAGAAAGAAACATTTTAATACTTACTATAAAATAACTATAAAAAACTTATCACCTTTATCTTTCACAGATTAAAAATAATATACGAAATATAGAAAATTCTGTTATGAGGACCTTTAAAACCCTTAAGTTTTTATTGAACTCACAAAGATTAAATTAAAAAAACTATTTTCTAAAGCCGAAGTTATCGTTTTAAGACGGTTTTTTTTCAGCACATCACTAATACACTAATAGACTTCAAGTCGATGACACCAACTAACATGGAAGTATTATGTACAGAAGTATTCTTTACAACAATCATTAATGAATCAGTAAATCGGTAGATAGATAATTATCTAAATATAAAGTTAAGCACGAAAATAAAGATTTCTGATAAAAATCAGAACCCCTTCTTGTTATATTTTGCACCATACGATGTTTTTACAACCACAAATAATTCGATGACTCAAAGTTGGAATCATTTGCAATACCTATGGATTGTGATTGCCTTTTTCTTACGATTCTCAGTTAGGCAGGTATGGCTAATAAGCCCGTCTGCTGGTCGACAAGTGATATAGGGACTTTATAAATTCTTATATATTAAAAAAAACTCAGTAGCTCAGTAGCAACTAGTAGTATATTCGGAATTAGGGATCTATGCCTGGTTAATGGCAATAGACATATGACCTAAACAAACATTTTTTTTATGGGATAGCGTGGCAAACGAGCAAACGGATCAAAACAAGTGCGTTGCCCGCCTTTAAAAGGGTTTGGGCCTCCGGTAACCTCAACTCACTCGGCGAAACACAACGCAAGCGTTGTTTCACGCCGGTTTTCTGTGAGGCCGTGGTATCACTCCGGTCGAGCCGGCCCATTCGTGCCGTAGAATGGCTCCCACGTGAAAAACTATAAAACTATATAACTATATTTTTTCTTCTTTTCTTTTTTTAAAATCGTTGCCCCACACTAGGATTTTTTTCTGTATTTTTTTTATGGGTTCGGGGGGCAAACGGTCATACGAATCACAGGATGGTAAGCGATAACCGCCGCCCATAGACACCCGCAACACCAGATAAGTCGCAAGTGCGTTGCCCGCCTTTTAAAAGGGTATCGTGGGTGCGTTTACAAACACAAATTCTCACATACACAAACTACCAGACCCGGAACAACTAACTGTAGATCATACAAATATTTGTTCCGTGTAGGGATCGAACCCGCAACACGTGTCGGAGAAGCCGCTTGGCCAAATATGTTATTTATATACTTATGTCAACTTGTGTGCTTATGTCAAGCGAATCTGTCTAACTCTGCGGTGATGAAATGTAATTAAACAAATAATTTTGTCAGTAGGTACCTATTACAAAAATCTCAATACTTTGACTACGAGGGCATAATTTCTACCTAATATTACAACATTCTTCAAAACTTTCAAGTAAGCGTAGCCACAAAGTTCCTCTGAAACTTCCAAATTGATCAAACTCCGATCCCTTAGTGTACAATGTATGAACAATATCCAGTGTAAACTGGTTAGAAGTTGTACACTCTGTTTGTTTTCAAAACTTGTAAGTGGAGGAGTCAGGCTCCTTATTAGGGTCACCAAGTCTTTATTGTAAAGTGGGATCTTCTATTTTAAAGATTTATTTTTTAAAAGCTTTTAATTTGCAATGTTTTTAGTATAAAACATATTTCCCTACATAATACTGGATAGTTTTTAAATTGAGTTTAATCCTACGAATATAATAAAATAATAGAGTTCAATCTTCAATAGAGAAGATGGTTGGGTCTTACCAGCTGCTTGGAATCCCATTATAGAATCTATAAAATCTAAATCCAAGCCCAAAACTGCAAGACCAAAGGATACGGTGAGCTCGTTCTGCGTGAATCGGATCGCTAATAATTAACAAAAATGTAAGGTAGCTGTTAGTAATTTTAACATCAAGACGTCCAACACCTCAGTCTGCCCGTGACCATGGATGTTGTAAAGGATCCGAAACGTCGGGAACTAAATAATATCAATATACCGCGATAGAATCCGTAAAAAGTAGTTTCATTTCAATAATAAAATAAGTTTGTGGTGATGTATTTTAATGTTTGTTACTCTTTCACGCCAGAACTGCTGAACGGATCTGGATGAAATTTTGCACAGAGGTAGATTATAGTCTTGAATAACACATAGGCTATATTTTATCCAGGTGGGACCCAATTTTGAAGTCCACGCAGACGAAGTCGCGGGCAGAGATTAGTTAATTGATATTTTTTCACAGAACCTAGTGCTTGACAAAGTTCCCCAAGGAGTCTGCAATAAGCAAGCGCAGGTGAGCTATGGCGCGATTTATTTCACTCTAAGAGAAAGCTCGTACAGATCTCTAAGACGGTAAGCGGCTGAATTATTATATTCTAAGTACTTCCTCCCAAAATTTAGCAAGCGCTACATATTCACTTAAGCTAATTAACGAATTAGTTCTAGCTAGAACAGTGATTTAGAACAGTGATTTGGAGCAGCTGTTACAAACCTCGGGAAGTAATTACAGTTCCAATTAAAGGTTCTTGTTTTCATTCGATTAAACTTATAATTGAGATGCACTAGCTCGGAGCTTCTATCTATTGTTTTAGAACTAGAACTTGTGATAGCAATGGTTAGTTATCTAGTGTTGTTACTTAGATAATTATTATCTTGTATTTTTTAATAAGGAATTTAATAAGGAAAATATTACACACACTACCATGCGTTCGACACACACCTTTTGTTTATGGTTAACGTATGAAGGTTGAAAGTATGGAGTATAAAATATATCTATGGTTGAATTTCGAGCACCGGGCGACCACTAGTAATTATTATTGGGAGAATTCACTAAAACCATCTTTAGTGAATACTAAAGATGGTTTTAGGAGGGAAAAAAGTAGATAAATATTTTTCTTGTATTCCATTCATTTACACGTATACGATTGGTTTTTTCGAGATAACTGATCAGAAAAAAGTCTTAAAGTTTTCTAAATTTAGATATATGTACACAATCAAAGATATTTAAAAAATAATGCTCCGCCGCGACAGTGTAATCACTGCCGTGACCAGGATTCGAACCTGGGTTACTACGGCCACAACGTAGGGTCCTAACCACTAGACGATCACGGCTACCGGAGCTGTTGGCAATGCTTCTCAAAATCTCGATATCTTTCTCTCAATTATGTAAGTTTGACAACTAAAAAAGTCGTGATAAAAAGAGAATTGTAATAAAAAAAGGTTGTATTTTTGTTTTGGTCGTGTTATACGAAATGTGGGACAGTTTATTGCCCCAAGCGACCGTAACGCGGCGTGTAATTGTGTACTTACAAAATAAAAGCAAAGAGATCTAATTTCGGAAGGCTCAGGAGGGCATTTAGGACATTTATTTTAATTTTACGCATGAATTAACGAATAATTAGATTTGTGTTTAAAATAAACTTCGTATCCAAAAAAAGAATAATATATTTACAGGATTAAAAATATAATAAGAGACACCATAACACAATGACTTATTACAATAATAAAACACATTATACCAAGATGCTTGTATTGCCCGAAGGCATAAGTAGAAATGTAATAATTTTTTTTTATGGGCTAGGGGAGCAAACGAGCAAACGGATCACCTGATGGTAAGCGATAACCGACGCCCATGGACACCCGCAACACCATAGGAGTCACAAGTTCGTTGCCCGCCTTTTAAAAGGGTTTGGGCCTCCGGTACCTACGTATTTAGGTCCTACGTAATAGTGGGCGAACCTATTGCCAGCTAGATTTCATAGAAAACCCCAATAACTCTTTGCTCGACTTGGGGGCCCAAGGACGACCAGGGCCTGTAGACAAGTGGCAATCTGAAGTTCGAATAAACAAAGGAATAGAAACAAAATGTTTGGAGATGACATTTGTGCGCGCTCGATTTTTTTTTGTCGAAATCTTATGTCCTTTGCATACATTGAGAATCCTTAAGTATTCTATTCGATGTAGTAGTCACATTTAGGTCCACTAGTGACTGATGACCAAACATAATACAATCTGTGTCTGTCTGTTTGTGCGATTAGTGTTTCTAATGCAAAGGATTTTGTTACGGTTTTCTTTTTACAACCGGGCGAAGCCTGGGTCGGTCGCTAGCTGCTATAAGTAGGTATATGCGATACATATATACGTATTATATGTATAGATATAAATTATAATATATCTCAGAAAATAACAATTAAAATAGACAAAAATTGCTCTAAAAACAAAATAAACGCCCAGCCGCGACAGTGCAATCACTGCCGTGACCAGGATTCGAACCTGGGTTACTACGGCCACAACGTAGGGTCCTAACCACTAGACGATCACGGCTACCGGAGCTGTGGTTAAGAGGTTGAAATAAGCGATCATTTTACGTCGAAACGAGAGCACTTTCGAAATCGTTCCGGTCCATTTGTTCCGGCTAATATTTGGTCACTGGAGTTACTGAGTATTTCGCCTACTTTTTTCTACTACTTCTATTCTGCTGCTAGCTGAGCTATAGCTGAGCGTGAGGCTATTGGGTTTCGGAGTTTGGAATTGTGCCCGGATAATGGTAGTAGGTTCGCCCCCTATGACATAGGATCTAAATATGGCGAACTGTGGGTGTACATTAATTAGCACCTACAGTAAAATAACTTTAACTTTATAATCTTAGCTCTCTAATCTAAGATCACGATAAGATACCTACAAATCTGCTTAACCCTTCGAGGAATACAGGCATGATGGTATTTTACTCTACCTGAACTATCATAACTCTGTTAAGGTTCGCAGTAGCCTGAAAACCAAGCAGAATTTTTTGGCGTGTATTTCAAGACTAAAATCTCAAAAACCGTCGGATATTGTGATTTTTGAAATAGTATGTAGAGTCACAGATAATAGAATACTAGTAGTAGAGTATAGAAAATGATATTTTCTGTACCGCGTTTTGAAGTCCCGTATAAAGTGTATAATCCCGTTTCCATTAAAGTCAGCTTACCTTATTATAAAACGAGACTGTATTTTTCAACCGGGCTACTTTGTAAGTAAGACGCATCAAGGTGACTTCCTCACGAACGGAGATTATGAAATTTCTGCTATCTCAGCGTCTCACCTAGTATAAGACCTACCGAATAAGTAATCTGATAAAATCTTCTTCTTCTTCTCTACTATTATAAAATTGTAAAAAAGCTGTGTCTGTACATTGAAGATATTTAAAAAAAACACGTGGGTTATTATGGTATATAAACGTCTCCGAATCCGAAAATGTGATTTTTAAAATTGTTGTCTGTTTGTCTGGTTGTTACGGGTTGGAGCAAAAACTACTGAATATATTTAAATTTTATTATCACTGTTAGAAAGTATATGCTCCAACTTAAAAAATGGTGAACTTCTTATCTCAATTAATTAAATGAATCCTGAGATACAGCTTGACCTCCCTGATGTATAGAGGCCTCTATACATCAGGGAGGTCAAGCTGGTCAAGCTGGTCAAGCATACAAAAAAGAGGTCATCAATGTTGGTTTTCTATATTTACTCCTGATATAGCTTCACGTGAGCGAAGCCGCGGGCAGAAGCTAGCAATATATAAAATTGAATCACCGAAATGTAAATAAATAAATAAAGAAGGAAAGAAAGAAGGCAGGAAAGAAAGGATGAAAGAAAGAAATAATTTTATGTACATAACGACTGTATCAAATTGTGTGATTCTTTTTTTGTTGTGTTCGTTAGAACAAGGATTGTATTTTTTTTGCTAATAAAATTATTTTTGTAGGCGTCTTCATACACTGCGATGTCGAAAAAGGCTGACTGCACTCCGCATCTAGGTTTGGACTGTTACGCTTGACGTCCTGGGTTCGATTCCCAGGTCAAGCAGTGTTATTGAATTTTTCTATAAATAACTTCTGATCGGAGTTTGGATTTGTGCTCGGATAATGACAATATGGTCGCCATCTATTTATCACATGGGGCTTAAAAATACCAGCGAACTGTGGGCGAGTACTTACACCTCTACCCAATCCTTAGGGTAATACAGGCGGCATGTTTAGAAATAGATATCCTCCTAGATATTTTTTTTTTATATTTTTCAAAAAACGTTACTCCACATTAGGATTTTCTCCTATACACTAATTCTCACATACACCAACGCCAAAACCCGGAACCTGTAGATCATACAAATATTTGCTCCGTGTGGGGATCGAACCCACAACACGTGCCGCAGAAGATCAGCTCAGCCGCTATGCCAAACGTGTCAACGTTTTGAATGGAATATCTTTATTCCACCGCAAATAGGTAATAGACTTGTAGGAGAGTTCCTATTACTGCGTCCGTCGAAGCCTTATTGACATAATTTAGTCGAAGGACGCAGTTCAGTGACTTGGCCCTTATTCTGGTAATCGCTGGACATCGCGAATCAACTTCTGTCGTATTTGGGCTAATGTTATTGACGGAATGCGCTCCTATTTCCGTCAATAATCTGATTTGATGGTGTTTTTGTAATCCAATCTTACTTGCGCAGTCGGACAAATAAATGTTTAAGTCGGTCAAAAAAATAATGTTTGTAAAAGCACGCACGATACAGGAGAAAATCCTAGAGTGGGGCAACGTTTTTTTAAAGAAAAAAAAAGAAAAAAAAAGTGCCATTTCGCCCTGTCTTCGGCTTGTCGCAGGCTTTGCGTAGGTTACATAAAAACTCTCTTAGCCACCAGACATTAAAAAACTGTGTATGGTCGTGTACATTAGTACCTACCTACGCTTCTAGCTAACCCTTCGAGGAATACAGGCGTGATGGTATATTTTTCATAAACTACAGTAGGATTTTCCTCCGTTTCTTTGTTATACATGACACGTACAATGTTTACAATAAATATTTAAGTAAATCTTCAAAGTTACAAAACATTCTCTAATTGCGGGCTTTTCAGATTTTGATCAAATTTATCGGTTCGTTGAGGACGTACGTGATCAATTTGATAATTAAATTAATATCAGCGATAGCAGAGGTTCCGTTCACGTTATCGAAAATGCAATTACTTATACTGAACAATTAAGTTATATTTCATCAGTTAACTTCCGGCAGAAATAATTGCTGTTTTGTTGCAAAGTATTGGTATTACTAGTTCAGTCAGACTGTCGATATGAGATATGTCGTTGTGTTCGTAGAATGGTACAAAACGAATAGAATAGAATTAGTTAAAATGTGTCGTAAATTATAGCGTAAGGTCTATGCTATAAGGTATAGAAGCCACCATAATCTAATCTATACACTATATACTAATATATAAAGCTGAAGAGTTTGTTTGTTTGCTTGAACGCGCTAATCTCCTAAGAATTTTTTCAGTGTTAGATAGCCATTTTATTGAGGAAGGCTATAGGCTGTTGGCGAAAGTGGTGTGCCAGGATCGAAAAGGGTGGATGCGCAGTAGTCGATTTTTAGTACATTTTGCACGCAAATGCACTGCGCAAACTTTCCCCCTCTTCGTTAGTTTTGGGTAAAGTTACTTTTCGTGAACTATATCATCACGCTAAGACCAAGTAACTATTCCACGCGGATGAAGTCGCGGGCAGAAGCTAGTGGGTAATATAGCGCGACTGCTAGCTTGTAGACAAATGACAATCAGTAGCCCAAGCACGTATCGTATCGAATTCAAGAATAATTTGTATTTGAAGGAGCTTAATGATCGTAGATGAAGCGAAAGTGGTGTGTCAGAATCGTAGCAAGTGTAGTCTCTGCCTACCCCAACGGGAGACAGATGGGAAAATATGTATGTATGTATGAGATTTGTAGCATAAAAAAACTCATTCGTTTCGAGTACGAATTCGATAGTTGTTGATACACTTTCGAAAACGTATTCGTATCGAAATCGAGAATAATTTGTATGAGAAGGAGGTTAATGAACGTAGATGAAGCGAAAGTGGTGTGCCAGGATCGAAAAGGGTGGATGCGCAGTAGTCGATTTTTAGTACATTTTGCACGCAAATGCACTGCGCAAACTTTCCCCCTCTTCGTTAGTTTTGGGTAAAGTTACTTTTCGTGAACTATACCTAGGTATGTCCTATATTACGTAGTAGAAAGAGTAATGTGGAGATAATTGCGTGGTACACATCAGTCAAAACATCTGCAAGTTTCTATTACCCAATTTCGTGTGTCGGACGTTGGGTTGGTCCATTTCGATGTCCATTGATACTCAGTATGTAAGTACTTTATTGAAGTTTGAAAATGGACGATGTTAGGTACAGTCCATTTTTTTGGACTTGTCTTTTTTGGTAAACAAACCCTGCCCGATGCGAAAATCACAAGTTTTTCTTTAATCACGCACTTGATGTAGGAAACGATTTTATTAACACTTACATTATACACATACACTCTAAATTAAACCAAAAACTGCTTCGAAATCACTATAAAAGCCTATTATTTTTAATGAAAACTACATTTTATGTAATTTCATTTTCACAGATTAAAATAATCATGAGAATTTGACATTTCAAAACTCTAGATTGTATACCAATTTTAAGGATGTGACAAAATAATAAATGATTTTTATTTATGTGAATGAACAACTGAACTGTAATTTCAAGTTCAAATGAAATGGTAGCCAGTAAAAATGTTATTGTATTACGCCTTCCGCCTTATGATTGCGAATTAAATAACATAGAATTAATACAGGCACAATTAAAAGGCCATGTTCGCAAAAATAATAAATCTTTTAAAATGGCTCATGTCAAGGAATTGATTAAAGAAGGCTTAACAAAAATAAGCACGGTGTCATGGACCAATTGCATAAATCATGTAATCAAGGAAGAGGATAAAATGTTGCAGCTCGATGACATAATAGATACTGCATCAGATGCACCGACCCAGAGGTTCATAATACATGTGTCAGAATCTGATGACTCTTCAGAGCCATCAGATTTTAGAGGAATACGAGTAATAAATTAATATTTGACAGTTTGTTGTTTTATTTATTCATATCCACACATTCACTTCATATTTAAAATTAAAAGATCAATTCAGTACCTACTCGTCAAGGTGAGAATCATTCAGTCTTTGCTAAGAGTATTTAGTTCAGTCATTCATTCATGATTTCCCAACACTATCTAACCACTATCAATTGTGCCTGGTTCCTGGTCCCTGGTCAATGGTCCCTAGGACGCCATATTTGTTTACTAAAAAAGACAAGTTAACTGGGATAGACTGTATATTATGTATTTAATACTTGCTGGTAACTTTCAAAGAGGAAAACAAGAAAGGTTTTTATAATAGGTAAGATAATTTAAAAAAGTGTTGTTTAAAAAATAACGATCACGAAAGTCGTTCTAAATTTAAACTTACAGTATTTTGCTCACCATTTTTTTTACTATCTTGTCCAGACTACCAGGACTGCTAGTGATCCCAAGCGCAACTGCTACGCTAGAGGTCCTGGGATCAATTCCCAGGCCGAGCAATTTAAACTAAGAAGCAACCAAGCAAGAAATGTTGCTATTCAAATAAAATCTTGGGATTTAATATAATATAAAAGGCATGCAACTTAAAGCAACTTCCAACCACGTACTAATACAGAATTAAAATGCAAATTAATTCCGTTGCACGATTAGATTCCAATTTAACAAGTTCAAAGAACGGAGCAATTCAAAGTTCTGATCCGCATTGAAACTTTATACCGGCCAAGGGGCGACTTTTTCTTTTTTCTCGTCACATAATATCCTTGTAACAACTCTTAATTACTCCCGTTAATAATATGCATTATATGGAATCCTATGTAAATTAGGGAGAGTAATTTTATGAAAAAATAACTGGTTATTTATGTGTATTTTCCAGCATAGTAGCGTTCTGTATTTTCTGCTTACACCTATAGAATAATGGCAAGCATCTGCAGTTCCCTACATAATGCTAGCCGTGTCTATGATAGTTTTTAGGTCTGGACTACACGACAGATTTTTTCTGAAGACATTCCCGCTACACGCCCGATTCGATGGTTGGATCGTACATCGAATTATCAAAATGTGTTCTCCAAATAAATTAAATTATTACATTATCATCGCCGATAAAATTTGCCTTATGCAAGCAAACTTTCCTACTGATAAGTCCGAAAGGTCTACTTTACCAAGAGTTAGACAAATAAATGTAACCTGTATCAAATTAATAACATCCAATGCGATGCGATTGGACAATCGGAAACAAAATCTGACGTGTATAACCAGCCTTATGCCCGTCAGTTCTAAGCATTACGGCAAACAGACACGACTCGACAGACGCTCAAAGGCGTCTGTATGCATCGTGCAATGCGCACTGCACAAGCACTTTATAAAGTCCTATAAATGTACAATAGGTATATACATCTCTGTGTATCTGTAAGATATGTAGGTAACCAACATAATTATCTTATATTATACTAGCCGTCGCGGCAAACTATTGTCTGCTGGATAGAGATTAACCAATGCTAAAGTTCCCAAAGAAATCTATTTTAATGGAAAAAATTGGCCTCAGGCAGGGCTCGATCCTGTATCCCACCGGTTAAATACTACGCTTGGTCACGGTAGCTTTCTTTGATTATTGGTAATTTAGAAGATTACCATTTTACATAATACATTCAGTCAAGAAAGTATGGGGAATGGATGATTTGTTTTTGGTTCCAAATTTAAATTTTTGTTATTTTTTTGCTTTTGTTAGATTGGCACAACTGTTTTCCATTTTCGCGCAGAGTTTGAGTTGCATCTGTTAAATAGATTAAATAAAGTGCTGTTTTAGTTATCATATCTAGTGTGTATTGCGAATTTCATAATGGACAAAAACATCGAACAAAGAGTTTGTCTTAAATTTTACATCGCCAATGAAATTTCGTGTTTGGAGTCACTGAAAATGTTACGAAAGGCTTACGGTGAATCGACTTTATCAAAAACACGCGCTTATGAGTAGTACAAAGCGTTCAAAAGTGGTCGAGATGTGATGGAAGATTTGCCTCGCTCGGGTAGGTCATCAACGTCTGCAACTGAAGTTAACATTGCAAAAGTGAAGGAAATAGTGACTGAAAATCCTCATTCAACTCTGAGAGAGATAGCCGCCGAACTTTCTGTGTCTTACAAGTCGATCCGTACCTAAATAAATATTTGCATCTCTGACCTTTTGCTGCACACAGCAACAAGCATTTAATGAATCCATTGTTCTTATCAGGAAACGAATCTAAATCACTCGCGGGCTATACGCGCACTCGATACTTCGCGTAAGATAATTTTTATTATCTTTAGAACAACGGGGGCGCAATAATCTGACAATTAATACTCAACTAAAGGTCACCTTCGTCACAACTATCAACAAAATTATTTATTTATTTATGAGGGTAGATTTTGTGAAACCATAATAATTATTTATCCAATGGCTTACTTACGCATCAGTGAAGCAAAGTGAAGTGACCTGAACATTTATTATTATCTACAATTTTACGATTCCAAGTTGCGGAATGAATGGCTACTAACAAACTGGGTAAGTATATGCCTTCTCCTTTTTAGTCGATCGGAAATAAATGTTTATTATTCATAGTAACTTTTTATTGGTGCAATTTTGATTAAGTAATTTTCTGTAGTTTATTTTTTCAACCACATTGACGAAGAACATGAAAGAAATGAAAGGTATTTTTTTATTATATTCATTATTTGTATTAAAAATTTCGTTAATTGTATTGAAATTCCATCAATGGCAACACTGTGTGACATTCGTGACGTAGCTGTCATCTTGGGAGGAGAATACTCGCGAAAGATATTATTATTCTACCATGTATTTACCGACATACTCAAATTACTCACCTACTTATTGTGTATACCTACTTTAAGTAAATGTTACTTCAACCTCTAGCAGCTTGTGAACGGTTAAAACTTTGTAAATGGTTTAGTTCAGACCTCTTTGGTACTGAAACGCACTAATGGATCTTGATGGTGCAGTTCACGTTCGCAGCGACAGGATGCCAAAACTTCCTGATGTTCCACGTTTAGTAGTGGAGGAAGTATTCTGAACTTGTTCATTGAACTTTATAAATATCCTACTTCCTACTAATATCTATTTTATAATTAAAAATCAAGTGCCATATATGTACCTATGTTCAAAGATCATCACTTGAGAATTAATATTTAGTTAGGTATGTTCGTAATTGTCAAGACAAGATTAATTTAATAAATTACCAATACTCAAGTTTTTTTAAATTTCGAAGACAAATTTTACGGAGGCCATGCTGCACAGGGGTTGCTCGCAATTCAGAGTCCTAGATTAATGGTATCTGAATCCGAATAATATCACAATTTGGGTAATTCTGTTTGAATTACGATTAATTTTCGTATTACATTTGTACATACGGGCAATTCATTCCGATGGACCTTTAAGGATACTATCTACGTATAATTAAAATATTTGATGAAAATTGGCACACAGATAGTTTATAACCTGGATGAACACATATGATTAATACCTAGGACACGTTTTATCCAGATCGGACCCAATTCTGAAATTCTGTCGACGCAGATGAAGTGTTTGTCGTCGAATCGTTGACTTTAGCTAAGACTGTAGCATTTATATTAAGACATTGCTACTGTAGGATCCACATCTTTGCGCGGAAACGGCAACTAATAGTTTCCTATCTGTATCTTCTTTTGTCTTTTGGACGTCTTAAGTAGGACTTTGAGGATTCATCGTTTAAATTATAAAAAAAAAATATCTTGATAAAATCTGTATGCTGACGAAAAAGCTCCCAATGTAACACCAACTTCAGGACCTTGTAATTTTGGTAATGCTTACTAAGATAAAGTTGGAGTATTTTGATTCAGATAAAATGTCCGTGTCCAATAATTTAAATCTGAAAAATAATCCACGATACAGAGGTCTCTATTTTATTGAAGGTTAAATATGTTACTTACCATTTAGAGCTTACCATATCATGTTGTACCGGACACTTTGAACAGCTTGTTTGTGTCATAAAACTATCGCCACAAAGGTTGACGTAGAATCGCTTTCTTGGACGTCATTCAATTTTTATTATATGTAGATCCCGATGGGGTTCTTTGTTCCGGCGACACGATGCTTACACTTGGGGCATATTGCAGTGCAGCGGCATTTTAGAGGGTGTAGTCTGAAATTGTTTGAAGTACTTACGTGTCCGTTTATAAAATATTTTATTTTTTGCGAAAAATAACCAAAAATTTTAAGGTGTAAGGGACATGTAGCCCCTGTGTAGATAATGTAGTGAATGGGCTCCACGATAGATTACAGCTTTGTATTTGCACCAGATGGGTCTTAATATTTTTTATGTTTTATAGTTTTTTATCTCATAGAAAATCCTAGGAATCTAAAAACTATTAAAGCGATTTATAGCCTTATTACAGGAACTTCCACGGCCCATAAACAAAGGATCTGCACCAAGGATAAATGACGGCCATTTCACCCAAGGATACGACACGTCAACATTCGTTTACGTCCACAATAAAACGTCTATAAGTGTTTCATACACTTTATTGCTTCACGGATATTATTCTCCATAAAATCTCAAACAACCACGTTTATAACGACGAAACGAGCGGCTCCCCGGCGAGGCGGGGCGCCTGTAGACTATACGAGGCACTGAGAGACAGGAATCACAGATTGACAGAGCTTAGAAGATAGACGGACATCAATAGAGGAAGCTTGAGGGGGGAGGCCGGGGGGAAGGCGCGGGGCGAGCAAGCCTCGGGTGGAATGCTCCTAAAGCAGCTTCGTTCGTCGATGACGGTCGTTCCTCCCGCACACGCAGCTGCGGCAGCCGCCACGCCGCGCACGCTGACGTCAGAGCGTGCCGGTTGAGCACCCAATAAGCGACAGCGTTCAGCGCCGAGTGCGCGTACCCAAGCAGCAGCGCGAAGTGTGCCAGGAAAAACGGCACGTGCAGACCAAAGGCGCCAGCTATCACTATGGCAGCGTGCGGACACCAGCACATGGCGAATATCGCCGCGATACCCATCAGCACATTGCCGAGATGTCGCCGGGAGCGGAGTGTCGAAGTCTGTGGCTGTGGCCCGAGCAGGCTTGGTTGGAGTTTCTTTTTAGATCGGACGTCACCGACGTCGACGGCGTCGCGGCGTTCGCGAGGTCCGACGCCGGCGACGATGATGACGTGTGTGGGTCTTCTCATGAGCGGTACAGGGAGGGGGAGCTCCCCGTGTGCCGCTCGGGCTGTGAGGGACAGTGCTGTGAGCTTCACGCGCACTGCCCAGTGACACTTGGCTACGGCGACGACTGGGAAGCAGTAGGTGACGAGCGCGTGCGCCGCTGCTAAAGGCGGACACGACATGCACGTCGTTGTTAATGCTGCTGCACCTGGGAACAAAAATATGCATTTAAATACTTATGTTTTATACGTTACCTACTCGGAAAGTGATGCCAGCTATCACTTAGGTAGTATTTCTACTCTAATACTCATTACAACTCCAATACCCCCAGTATATAGAAAGCAGCACTTTACGCCCCTGGGGCTGGAAAGTTGTATGAAAATCTGAAATGTGTGAAATGTATGAAAATTGCCCTATTTTTTAAACAGATAAATATACAAAAAAATATTGGCAGAGTTCTGCTAAACTTGAATATTGAAGAAAAAAAATTACATACTGGAGTTCAAAATGCATTTTTCTTTAAATAATAATAAAAGCTTCATGGTGACACAGCTTTCAAAATTAGAATGTGTTTTGATTCGCGCCATCTCGTAGTAGTTTTTGATTCGCGCGCTTTGAGCGCAATGTCGCGGATTACGTTGTTGATTTTAATTTGTCGTGATTTGCTAAATAGTATTAGGTAATTAGTGATAATGAAGGATATCATATAATTTCACAAATAATACCTTCATGACTGATATTCAATATTATAAAAGTAAGTTCTTATGTCTAGGTAGTTATCCGTAGATAGTGTTCCGTGCCTCGAAGATTGTGTCCAAATAGTCATTAAATTTCTTAAGAATTATTGATTTTTGAGAGCTATGTTATAATATCTCCGGAGATCTAAGGGTAAGGTTGTCATAATAGGTAATATAGATTTATACTAGGTATTATTCGTACTTACTAAAGATTATGTAGATGTACGGTGGATTCGAATAAACCCTAAAAATAATGAACCGAAAACGGATAGAAACATAAAATGCTGCTATTTCGGGCATTTTGTTCATGAATTTTAAATAATGATAGTAAAAACAATGCAATAAAAATATTTACTACGAGATTACAACTGGCCTCTCTGTTGATGTAGGGAAGCCATTTTGGATGCAATAATTTCATCAGATTGCTTTCTTTATGATCGTAATTTATCTTATTTGCACTATTAAAATTAGATAATAGAGATCATTACGAATCCATAGGTATCGGTGTTTGTATCTTCAATTGGCTTATTGTCATTACATTGTTATGATCTGACCCAATTTTGAATGTGTTTAATTAGAGAATTTAAGAAAGCTTCAATAACGTTGGCAGACTTCATATGCCATCGAGAAACTCTCAGACGTGCAGGTTTCCTCACGGGGTTTTCCTTCACCGTTTAAGCGCGTGATAATTAACTTAACTTCGAAAAGTCAGAGAAATGCCTGCCTTGGATTTGAACTGGCCTTTGACTTGGCAGTCCAATGGTCATAACACTAGGCTATCACTTTTTTTTTGTCTACTTACTAAGCAGCATTGCCAGGATCCACACTGCTACGACAGCTAGGTGCGGTCGCGCACACAGTGAGGTTCCCCCGCGCCGCACCGCGCCGCACCGGTCTGCGGCAATCGCTACGAGGGACAGCGTGCTGGCTGCCACAGGGAACGACTGTGATTGAAAAGATTAGTGTCAAAAAGAACATGTATCTACACAACACTATAATTCCCGCTTTAATCCTTTTCTTAATAGCCGTTCCTGTCCCACTGTGTAATGACGACTACAAAATCTTCGGAGATCTAAGACTGATTATCATATTTGGTAATTACTTAGATTATCATGTATCTACACAACACTATAATAGCCGCTTTAGACAATCCTTCTCTGAATAGCCGTTCCTGTCCCACTGAGTAAAGACGACTATAAAATCTTCGGAGATCTAAGACTGATTATCATATTTGGTAATTACTTACTTAGATTATACTATTATTTGTACCTAATACAGATTATGTAGGTACATGTACAGTGGATTTAATTGTCTAAAAACAATTAACGATAACCGGATAGAAACATAAAATGGTGTTTTTTTTAAAAGCCGTTACTGTCCAACTGGGTAAAGACCTCCACAAGTTCTCGGTTATTATTTTCCTGTGTGGATTTTTTAATGGAAGGGAAATATCTTCATCAGTTGTGTTATTCATAATATCACTGATGAAGTATAGTTGGGGGATTAGGGCCATGGAACTCGTGGGCATAGCCACGATCCCGGCGGCTTTAGACACAGAGCATATTATGACTTTGGGGAACCCTAACCAATAATGTCAAAGTCCTGAGTAGCACTATAATAGCATTTACTTAGTGCAAGTTTGGCGTAGCGGCTGAGCAATCGGCATTTGCAACACGTGTTGTGGTTTCGATCCCCAAACGGAGCAAATATTTGTTTGATCTTCAGGTACCTAGTAGGTAGGATTAGAATAAATAAAATAGCGATACAATCTAATGAAATACTGACCTCAATATAATATGTAACTTGACAGGGCAGTTCATCCACCCTGGCGGCGCGCGTGGCCGCCAGGGGAGCACTGGCCGCGCACACTAAGAAGTCGGCTGCGCAAGCGCTCAGCATCTGCGGCGTCCGAAGTCGAGACGCGCCGCCCGACGCCAGCGCAGCCATTAAGCTCACATTGCCTGTACAAAAAAATATCAAAATGTTTTAATATTTCGGTTAGACCAGTCCCACAGACCAGGTTTTTTTTATGGGATAGGGGAGCAAACGAGGAGACGGATCACCTGATCGTAAACGATAACCGCCGCCCATGGACACCCGCAACACCGTAAGTTTTTGTCGACGTGCATATTTAATCACTCCACTGTACTGATTTATTTATTATATATATTATTGTATAGCATTTAGTACCTACGAGACTTTTTTATATTAATTTGAGCACCTTTGTTTGAGCATGCTGTGCTTACCTGTAAGAAATTGTGACACTAGAGTTTAAGTAATTTAAGTTCCTTTTTTAAATATTATGTGTCAACAATTGTTGGTGAGCCCATTAAATAAATAAATAAATAAACAACAGAGGAGTCACAGGTACTTTTAAAATTGCAATAACGCTTTAAGTAAGTACCTACACTACATACACAAGATAAATTTCGAACTAAAAACGACTTGAAAAAGAGTTGTATAGTTTACTATAGTTTGGAAGTAAGCTGATAAAATTTGCGAAAAAAACGTTTTTTATATAAAATCTCTAACTTAACCACCTTAACCAAAGTGTAGCTAGTTTTGCAGACCAGTGTAGTTACACGGTCAAAAATTAGGTCTTTTGAAGAATAGCCAGGAAGAAACTCCATAAAATCCCATTGAATATTTTAACTTGATATCTGCATTCTTGTTAAAAAATGATATAAAGATTTAGTTTCTGTATGTTTACCTATATAAGTATTTTTCCTAAAGAATAAAATACTTCCTTTCCTGAACCTTACAAAATTCCGTTTACTCTCCGATATTTTCCGTTAAAAATATTTCCCTACATTTTATTACCCGAAATTGGCACAAAGATCAAACTAGTGCCACAATACAAAAAAAAACTCCATAAAATATAATTTAGAATATAAATAACACATACATACCATCACGGGTAACCAGAACTACTCCCTTGGAATGATATTCAGACATGTTCACCCAAGGCCGTCAGTGATAATGGAAGTATGAAGTTGCTATGTAAGAGAAGGCAACCCTACTAATGTAATTTCAATTCAATTTTTCAATTCATTTTTATTTAACAGACAACAAAGGCCCACGTGTTAGTAAAAATAAAATACTTAAAATAACTATGTTAGTATGACAATAATAAAAATAATTAATATAAAAACAAGTTGTGTGTCGAAACAATCGTGACTGTTAGTATGTTAAATACTAACAATCACGACTGCCCAACTAACACCTGCACAAAGTGATGCAACATAGGAGAATCAAACTTATCCATCAACATGCTGAGGATGCTGTTAGGACTTGACCGCGTTCTCTGCAAAAGAGACGATGTTTTTTTTCTTACCATGGCATAGAAATCATGAACGCGCGCCTGAGCAAACATGTCCGACGCACTACAGAAGCGCGGCAATCCCAACAGCATCCTGAAGCTGTTATTGTATTGGACTCTCAGAGCATCCAGTGTTCTTCGTGAATAGCTGGCCCACAAGCCGCTTGTGTAAAAGGTCTGGCAGTAAGCCCTAAACAATGTTATTTTTACTTCCTTGCTACAACAAGCAAACCTGCGTACCAGCATATTGGATCTCACAGCTAGAGCCCTACGCTCGCGTTCTATGTCGTCATGATCCCTGAGGTCCTCTGTTACGTAATGACCCAGATATTTAAATTTTGTCACTCTCTGCAAAGGTTGGCCATTGAGTGATATAATGGGTTCATATTTACGTATGGTACCAGGGGCCTCGAAGGTCATGCATACACTCTTTTTACAATTATAAACTAGACCGTGGCTAGCAGCGTACTTTTCGCAGGATAACAAAAGCTCCCTTATGGAGCTGGCCGTTGGACCCAGCAGCACCATATCATCCGCATAGCTCAGATTATTCACACATATGTTATCTATCCAGCATCCGACTCGTTTAATAATTTAATGTAATGTATTGAGTAATTAAGTTAAGTAATATTATATTATGATAATAGTATGATAAGTTTTATAAGCTTCGCCGAAGAGAAGCATTCAAAAATAGCTTTAGACTCATTTGAGTGTTCCCCTCCACGGAAATCTTTAGTAAAAGGCGAAAGATTTATACGTTTTGAAGGGAAACCAGAGTAACTCAATTGTATCATCGAAACGACCCAACTAAATGGCGGAAAATCTTAACACCGCGATTCAGAAAGTGGCTCCGAATGCACAGCGCCATCTATGAAGTATAATAGATACTAAAAGTTTCTTGGATGTATTTATTCAGCATTATAGACCCTCCGTGTACACGATAATAGATTTTATCAATATTCAACTTAATTCTAAATTTCGAAGTCTATGAAGTAAATTCGTTTATTTACGTAACAAAGCAGTATAGTTTTTTTTTGCATGCAAATCAACTGCCTCATTAGCCTAGTGGTCCTGAGTGCGAATACAACGCTAGAAATCTTGGGTTCGATTCCCAGGTCGAGCAAACTAATATTGGGTTTTATATGAAATTTACAGTAGCAGCTCGGAGTTTGGATTTTGTGCCCGGTGAATGGCAATAGGCTCACCCCCTATTACATGGGACCTAAACAGACCGGCGAACTGTGGGCGTAAATTATTAATACAGCTCTGCCTAACCCTTCGGGTAAATACAGGCGTGATGGTATGTTATTTATGTAAATAAAGTAACCTAGTCTTAAGAATATCAAAAATTGTGTTAGTTTTTAAGTAATCTTGCAATTTGTACCAATATGTCATTTTTGTTTCATTTTATGTCGTTTGTTATACCTAATTGAGCAGATTGCAATTTTGTTTTGTGCCTCTTGTTGTAATTGTCTATTTCTGTTTATTTAAGTACTTAAGTACCTAGTTTATTACAAAAAAATTTTTAGTAGCTATATATTTAGTTTTTAGCTTAGGTTTGGATATTTTGTATGCAAAAAAGTTTGCAGTAATTTGTTGGTGTACAATAGTAAATAAATCAACAGAATCAGATGGTGTCATATAAGGCCAAGAGGACTGATATACTTTTCTCCTATGAAAAAAAAATGCTTCTACGTCGGTCGTCTATCCTGGCGGAATGTGAGCTACATAATAAAATATTTTTAAAACGAAATCAACTGATGTTGTGTAGCAGTAGTCTCTCTCTCTCTCTCTCTCTCTCTATGTGAGCTAGACTTACCTATAATACCTATAACAGACACCAGTACGTAGAGCGCCACTAGCGCCGCGAGGGTTGTCTCCTCCGCTGGGTCGCGGTCCGCATCGCTGGCGTTACTGTACATCACGCTGCATCTTCATGTACTGCAACAAGTAAGGAGATAAGTTCAGGAGAGTTCGATATAAGTTGCTCCTGGCTGGAGGCATTCGGTGCCTAGCCACCAAGCTCGGTTAAGCTGTAAAGATTCCCTGCATCAACAGCCTATGTCCATCTCAAAAAAAGGAGAGTTCGACTAGAAATGCAATATAGGTGACAGATTGTACATTATTCTTTACTAAATAAGCTTTTCAGAAAATAAAAACTGTTAAAAGACATTCAGCTTCAAGCATTTTGTGGTGTATCTTCAGAACCAACTTTAAGAAGAGAATAAATAAATAAGCTTCCAGATTATTCAATCAGATAAAAACAGAATTAAAACGATTCGAAAAAAAAATGGAGTTCTTATAAATTTTTAATCCTCCATTAACATATTATATTCTAAATCTAAATTACACAGACACAGAAATGACGCACACACACAGAAATTACACAGCAAAGCTCATTGAAGTTTTAAAATGATATTACTCTATTTTAAGTTAATTTTTGTATCTCTAATACTAGTATATTATAGTCTTAGGTCTGCTCTGAGGAATAAATGTATGTATTGTCATATAATGTGACATTAATTATTGTCCCAATTAAATATTATTAGTACCTAGTGATGGCCTAAAGCACAGATTTCAAGAAACCTAGTTTTTGAAAATATTACTGTTTTAGATAAACATCATTTTAGATTATCTACAGACTAATATTAAAACTATTTATAAGATTTTCCCTTGAAAAACTATAAATATGTGTACTCTGTTTCTAAAAGTTTTTTGTAAAAACTTTTATTAATAAATAAATTATTATTAAAAATATATTATCATTATTATATTACGTAACAAACCGTTGTATTTCACTCTCATTTTCTACAGATATAACAGTAGCATCCGTGAATATTTTCAGTTGAACAGAAGATTGTGGGTTCACAATAGGATGCCAGCGCAAGCGAACGGTTGTTAATAATCCCGGAGTTGCTTTTATAAAGCCTAGTGAATAGGAATCTTTTCTTTACCATAAACCTATAGAAGTATAGGGACACTTTATTTAATAAAATCGATTCCCAACCATCATAATGCGTCCCTTCGTCCATATTTATAAACCATCCTTCCGTCAAAATCTTTTCGGCACAATAAACACACAGGAATAATAGGAGGTAGTCATTTCGTTATGGTATTTCAGTTCCAGAGGAAATTCTTTATGAGGAAATATTATGTTTGCAAGGGTATGTTATTAAATATTTTATGAGAGTCATACGTCTTGAGGTGAATGTTTCGTAGAAGCTCCATACAGGTAGTTACAGCCTTCATTAAATATAATATTCTATGCTTCAGGTATAAACTTTTTGTATTGAGAGGCGATGAAAACGTCTAAAGACAGCACGGTGTGTAATATTAAATATTTTATATAAATTCTGTAACATTTGTACAAATGTTGTACTCCTTAAATATTACGACTCTGTAATAAGATGTTTTAGAATATCTCTCTCTCTCATCTTTTTTTAATAAAAAACCTCATTTGTGAGAAGCAAGTCAGGATTATGTTTCTAATCCAATTTAGACCTGTTTATGTATTGATTTTTAAGGAAATAGATTATTCTAGAGCTCTCCAAAGATCCAAACTAGATACAATCAAGGCCATTTATACTAGATTTGAGGGCCGTAGACACAATGCCCTTGTCATATTTAATGGTATTATTTTATTCTATTTTTTTGTATATTTTAGTAAGTATTTGTGATGGTTCACGCTGCAACGCGGACACTGCTTTGGACAGCTCTATTTTTGAGAAGTTTTATTGCGAGGTGACGTTTTCTCGTTTTCTTTCAGTAAATGCTATGATGTTGAATGTGCTTAAGACTTATCAGTTTTGCCTAAAGTTATAAAAATAATAGAAAAAACCCAGCCATCGTTGTGGTATATTTTGTTAGCGTTAATTTTACATCAATACAAATAGATTTTTATTAAACAGGTTCGTAATAAACTCGTTTGTTACAATCGCACCCCAAGTTAGACAAGTATAAAAGGAAGAATAAAAACATCCCTTTGCCCGTTATTACTATTGAATGAAACGTCTAGACGGCCATATTGAATTCTGACACTTGCAACCGTTTTTTTGTGTCTAGAAAGTACTCCCGATGTATCGTTTTCTACTTAAAATTAAATTTGGCTTTAGGGGCGGCAAAGTTTAGCGGAGTTCAGTTCTGCAATAAAAATAAAATCTTGACTACAGAGAAAAGAGGCACTGTGACTTATAATGTTACTATGATAAGGTTCAAATTGAAATGATTCATATTCAGTCCCAAACTGGAATTACAAAAATATATTTCCCAAATTGATATATTTATATTTTACTAGCGGCCCGCCCCGGCTTCGCACGGGTGGAGATTCTATAGCCTATATAGTATATGTTAGACTTAAAAAAAAATAGAAAAATAGATAGTAGCCGATTCTGAGACCTACTGAATATGCGTATAAAATTTCATAAAAATCGGTCAAGCCGTTTCGGAGGAGTATGGTAAACTAACATTGTGACACGAGAATTTTAATGTTCATAGTTTGAAGTGGGTAGATTCTATAATAAACCATAAAAAATATATTAGATAATACGATTGGCGTAGTGGCCGGGCAATCAGCATGTGAATCACGGGAAGCTGGTTCGATTTTCGCACCCTACACATGTTTAGGTATATGGTAGTTGTATAATGAGAAAAATTGGGTTAACTAGTGGAGGACAAAGTGTTTAAAATTCAAATAAAGTACCTCTAAAACAGGCTGAAGTAACTTCCATTCTTATTATTCAACCCACTCAAGAACTGTCGTTTACAGCCTAAGAGCGGTTACATACTGTTTTATAGGTATCTAGGGAACGTTTTGTATTCAAGATGAGCAACGTTCAAAAGGAAAAAAATATATACAATCTCTTTGCATAATGAGCACGTATTTTTATTAGATGTAAGGTAATTTGTATATGTTCACGGAGCCGCTTGGATAAAATGTTCAGGTTTGTACGAAATATGTACTAAAATGTTATGGACATAATTAAAAAAAAAAACATGGCGTCATACTGATTTCTGACACTTACGCGAATATTAGACATTGAAATGAAACTACTTTTTACGGATTTTATCGCGGTATATTGATATTATTTAGTTCCCGACGTTTCGGATCCTTTACAGCATCCATGGTCATACATTTTTGTTAATTATTATTACTAAATAATATCAATATACCGCGATAAAATCTGTAAAAAGTAGTTTCATTTCAACATGGGGTCATATAAGGCATTTTTGATAAATAATAACTTCATGATGATTCACTGACACAATGGGCCATATAGTTATAGTATAAGCTGACTCTCAGTTGAAGCAAAGTGTTATTGGGTAGTTCTATGAAATTCCCAGTAGGTAAGTAATAGTTAGGATTTGAAATTGATTAATTAAAATTTGCCTGAACAATGGCAATAGGCTTGCCCCTTGCCCCTTGCCCATTGGATCAAAACATACCAACTTTGTAGCAGTACAGCAGGTAATATAGCGATGATAGTATGTTATACAGAAAATGTATTCTAGATACAAACAAATAAATACAAAAGAAAGAAAATATTACATACTTTTACAAAAAGGTCAAGAAAAATCTATTGTGTTTGCAATATTATTGGAAGTTGTTATTTATCTTAGGTTGGGTCAACTAGACCCCCACGCTCTGGTATGAATACCTACAATACATTATGTCATATTGTTCTGTATTGTATCGTAAAAACGTGAGTGGATATATACAAGTTAGCTAATATTCATCCTATTGTATTAAATAACAATAAGGTTGATCATACATGAGACATAGAGATCATTGAATAAGAATAAAATACTGTTCGTGTAGGTTGTAGTAAATCTTCTATAATATATAAAAATGAATCGCCAAATTTGTTGCTAAGCGCAAATCTCGAGAGCAGCTGAACTGATTTCGCTAAATCTTTTTTATAATATTCCTTGAAGTGCGAGGATGGTTCTTACGGTAAGAAAAATTTGCCTGAAAATGTCTAAAAAAAACACTTTTTTATATGAAATTCCCATACAAAGGATTCGTAATAATACTTAAAAGTCTATAATTATGAACTTTAATACCATACCATAAAGTTTAAGTGTTAGTGGATGGGTTCCGGGAAGGCAAAACAATTGAGTGACATTAGTTTCAGTAGGCGGCACGAAGTTCGCCGGGTCAGCTAGTTTTTAATAGTTTTTTAACGTGTGGACACACACCTGAATAATATCGGAAAAGATTTTCACGGCGTCAAAAAAGTTACGAGAAAAGGTTAAGAAGAAAAAGTTTTTATTTATAATTTTTGTATTACAATTTATTCTGATGAATATATTAAATAGCGGTATCCTATTATAATGCTATGTGTTTTTTTTGGATATCTATTATATTGTCAGTATTCAAAGTTTTTTTGGTCTATACATACGGACCTGTGTCTGACACAAATAAATAAAGAAAAATAATCCTTTTTTTTGGTTTTATTTCAACAGCTTGTTTTTTTTATTCGACGATATAGGTAAAGAATGTTTGTACATTAATTTAATGCACCTATTGCTATAAACTAAGCTATATCTCACATGGATAAAAAAAAATATATTAGCTACATAGGTTAGTTATCTAAAAAAAGAACTGCGTTTTTGTTCATAAATAAATTAAAAAAAAAGAAAATTCGTTTCATTTTTATTGGTCCTTTATCATTGTTTGCGCATTTTCTTAGTTATCGTTAAGAATGGCTTCCAAACAGGCCTTTGATTTATTCTAATTTTAAAATAATGTTCGAATTCGAATACGTAGTCTCCTTAGCGTTCCATTTTAATAAACTTTTTTAAAGCAAAGATAAAAGATTTTCTTTTGTCGGGACTGTCAGCCAGTGAAGTAATCTATGATTTTTTTAATCCTGTCAATATTATTCGTGGGAAGTTGTTACTTCATTACATATCGTTCCATCAAGGGATATATAGTCAAAGCATCAAGCATATATTCCCCGAAAGGTTTGGTAGAGGTGTATTAATGTAGGTATATCCACAGTTTACCAGTATGTTTAGGTCTCTGTAAAAATTACGCACAAATTCAAACTCTGAGCTGCTATTGTGAAATTCACGCAGAAGCCCATAACCTAACACTATGCTATAAAAAGAAATCATACAATTATGTTTTTTTTTAAATGACTCCCCAAACTCTGTCATGCCGAAGGCCCGTGGACGGTCCTGTACGTGTGTCTTTACTACTACTGTTTTTATGGGTTATTAGGGCAAACAAGCAGTTAGACCGCCTGATGGTTAGCGATTGTATAAAGGGTGAGAGAACTATATTATTGGTTGTCAATGATATTTTTTTCTATGTAGTTATTGTTTATAGAGTTTTCCAAATATGAGCCTAGAACTTGAGATATAAGTTCTTTTATACGACATAAAAAGACTAAGGGCCACTTGCACCAACTTCTTAAATATGTTTAAATTGTATTTAAACACAAAATTACAATAGAAAATTGTGTTTAAATAGAACTTAAATAAATATATTTAAGAAGTTGGTGCAAGTGGCCCTTAGTCTTTTTAGTAGTGGGCCTACGAGCCACTTGCACCATCTTTTTAAATGTTTAAATTGAATTTAAACACAATTTTTCATAGAAATTTCGTGTTTAAATACAATTTAAACACATTTAAGAAGTTGGTGCAAGTGGGCTTTAGTGTAGTAGTGTAGTACTCAAATGGGTAATTTTTTCTTGAAAAATATGTAGATAAGAACAAAAAATATACTCTCCGCCGTGACAGTGCAATCACTGCCGTGACCAGGATTCGAACCTGGGTTACTACGGCCACAACGTAGGGTCCTAACCACTAGACGATCACGGCTACCGGAGCAGGTGATACTGCCTTCCAATAACACGATCTCTTTACTACACCGTTGTCACCTTGCAAAGTAAAAAAGGTTTGCTACAAAAAGTATATTTGCAACAACCTCTTTGCTACTCAATTTCGTTGGGTTATACGCTAAGTAGAGCACTTTCCCCGCCTACGTCAGCATACCACGTAATTGCTGTTATAATTACGTTAACAAATAATTATGTATCAAGTTTTGTACTCGGAGTAAATTAATACTGTTTACGAAGTTTGCACGTACTAATGATTCACTTTAATGTTTAGCGTTTCCCTCGGAGAGCATCCGTGCCTCGGAGAACATCCGTGCTTCGGAGAGAATCCGTGCTTCGAAGGGCATCCATGCTTCGGAGGAAATTCGTTCTTCGGAGAGCGTCCATGCTTCAGTGAGCACGTAAAACTGTCGTTTCCGTTTGTTATACCTATAGAAATTAATAGCTGTAGGCAGTAGCCCAAAAGGCTTACAAGAATGTTTTTAATATAAAGATACCATCACGCCTGTATTCCCCAAAAGATTAGACAGAGATGTACTAATGTACACCTACAGTTTGCCGGTATGTTAAGGTCCCATGTAATATGGGGCGACCTTTTTGCCATGAACCGGGCCCAAATACCAAAATCCGAGCGGCTACTAAGAATTTTATAGAAAAATCCTGGGAATCGAAACCAAAACCTCTAGCGTAGCAGTTGCTACGATCACTAGAATAATAATAAATGAAGTTATTGCTATCATTAAATCAGAAATATTTCTCAGAAAGCAGTAGATTTCGATATGGCAAGGAAATTGCCTCAAAAAAAAAGTTAAATGTCATTTTGGTAACCACGTGAAACCACCGACGTCATAAGTCGTATTCATCAAAGGTTTAATGTATTTGTATATCACATCGAAACGGATAACAATCGCGCCGGTCGCTATCGGCCTTAATTGTAAAGTAAAGTTGAGAGCCGAATTGATAAATTAAATTATTTTTATATCTGAACTGTTCATCATCACCATCATCATCATCAACCCATACTAGTCCACTGCTGGACGTAGGCCTCCCCCAATCTGCGCCATTTCACCCTGTCTTCGGCTTGTCGCATCCAGCTTCCGCCAGCAACCTTTCTGAACTGTTCATTTTGTTTTAATTACTTACAGCTCACGTAAAATATTTTATTCAAAACTTATTCCTTTTATGGGATATGGGGGTAAACGAGCAGACGGATTGTCTGATGGTAAGCGATTACTGACGCCCGCGGACACCGCAACACCAGAGGAGTCTCAGCTGCGTTGCCAGCCTTTTAAAAAGGGTCGTTCACTCGGCGAAACACAATGTAAGGGTTGTTTCACTCCGGTTTTCTGAGAGTCCGTGCTATCACTGTGGTCGAGCCGACCCATTCATGCCGAAGCCAGGCTCTCCGTGGGAGATAAAATATATATGATTTAAATTAGCCAGAGAAATCTTTGAGATTATTTAGGCATGAGCAGAATTACAGGTTTTAGAAGTTTCTGACACGGTCGTGGCAATATCGTCCGTGACTATGGCCGCTTATTCCGACACTAGTTGTGAGAGATAGATAATATTTGTATGGTTCCCGAATACGGTCAGGTATGCCACAGTTTAAAATAACAGATCATAGTTTGCATAGCTTTTCCTAACAATATTTTATAGATACGTCTACATTCTAAATAAATGTGGTTGCATACATAAATTCCTTAATAATCTACACGTTCGAATTACGAACTTAAAAACGTCGAGTATGTTCGCACATGGAGACATAGTATTAAATTAGATTTCTGGGAAGACATATCTGAAGAAAGATGTGGACCAGATTGGAGAAGACATGCTAGGGACAGAGAGAACTGGAGGAAGCTGGGAGAGGCTTACGCCAAAGAAGCGACTTCCACAAATTAATGCGTGGTAATAATTATCCTAGTAATTCAATGTAATTTAATATTTATTGTAAATAAATTAATAATATAAATAAATATTATATTAAATTAAATAATGTTTATTAGCCTAATAGGCTTTATTTATTTTATTTTATTGTCTACATACTGCATATATCAATTGCTTAATAATTTAATCTACACGTTCGAATTTATTGGAATTGAACTTAAATACGTCGAATATGTTCACATGGAGACATAGTAAATATCAAATTAGATTTCATTCACAGATGCCTTTAATTTGCAGTGTTAACTAGCTATACAAAACTAGTTAGCTTGCATAATTATTCAGAGTTTCTGTGTATTAACTTTGTCTGAGTATTTTTTACACTTTAAAGCTATATATCTAGCTAATTATCAATATACTTATCTACCAACCAAAAAAAACCATTCATTAACTTATTAGAAACGTGTACTTACTTAACTATTTTGTCTTTGGTATTTATAAACAGGTATAATAATAACACAATTCAATGGAAAGGTAGTGTTGCCAACATAATTACCAATAAATATTAATTTGTTCGCTCGTAATAAATAACAATTTAATTTATTAAAGTAGGTACATCAGTCATAACGAATTTATTTGCGAATAATTAAGAACAAATTAAATGAACAGCAGCGAGGCGCCGGAGTTAATTGGTTCCCCTCATAAATATTTTGATGAGTATATTGCTAATTAGTAGTTAATGAATTGAATTCGCATCTTTTAAAGGTTTACAATTACAATTTTATCGTGTTAATAATTATGTAGATGTTGAGCGGTCCTGAGCGCGACTGCTACGCTAGAGGTCCTGGGTTCGATTCCCAGGTCGAGCAGTGTTATTGGGTTTTTCTATGAAATTCCCAGTGGCAGCTCGGAGTTTGGAATTTGTGCCCGGTTAATGGCAATAGGCTCGCCCCCTATTACATGGAACCTAAACATACCGGCGAACTGTGGGTGTACATTAGTACGCCTCTGCCTAACCCTTCGGGGTATACAGGCGTGATGGTATGTTATGTTATGATTTTATCAATTTGTGTCCAAATAAATAAATTTTTTTTCTTTCAATTTTGACGATAATAAGATCGATAAAAAACTCATTGTTGGGATCGGCTTTCAGTGAGAACAGATATAACTGAATATCGGACCTCCGCAACTCAATTTTGACGGTAGTCGTCATAAGCAGTCGGTTATATAAATAACTAGCTTCTGCCCGCGACTTCGTCCGCGTAGCGCGTACTTAAAACTTAAAATGATCGACAATAGACAACACTTAATAGTAAACTCAAATAACCATTTTTAGTATCATAATAGGAACAAGATTTATTATTTTATTGATTAGTCATTTAATAATGTTGTACTCGTGCTCTTCTAAATTCCAATTCGAACATGTAATATGTGGATAACGTAGTTAGTTACGCACTGATATACCTTAATTGTAAGCCATTGTTAATCATATTTGAATAGCTGTAAGTTTTCTAAAGAATAAAATAAAATAAAATAAAATATATATAGTGTAATTGTTGGTTTTCCCTTAATAAATAAAATAAACTAAAGTATAAATAAATAAAAAAATAAAAAAAAATAAAGTAGCGTTATGATTATAGTCTCAGTCACTGTGCCTTCCTCAATAAATGGGCTATCTAACACTGATAGAATTTTTCAAATCGGATCAGTAGTTCCTGAGATTAGCGCGTACAAGCAAACAAACAAACAAACAAACTCTTCAGCTTTATATATTAGTATAGATATAACCTGCCTTCAAGGCTTGGACGAGTCTGGATGTGTAAAGAAGGGACACTCATCCATAGACTGACCGCGCAAGGTGATGCTCAACGTTGTAGATTGATTGTCCAGAGTAGTGCAAGTACTTACTTACTTGCTGCTCATCATGGAACTATGTCCCCAGAACATGGTGCTTCGTCGCTCCCGAGAATAAGTGCCATTAAAGTAGATACATAATATAGTACTTAGAGCCAAGCGATGCTTTCTACTAATAGACTTAAGTTACTATTTATTAACCAAAAATATAATATCGTAATATATACATTTTTTTATGGAATAGGCGGGCAAACGAGCAAACTTATCACCTAATAGTAAGCGATTACCGTCGACACCCGCAATACCAGAAGAGTTGCAAATGCGTTGCCCGCCTTTTAAAAGGGTTTGGGCCTCCGGTATCCTCACTCACTCGGCGAAACACAACGCAAGTGTTGTTTCACGCCGAATTTCTGTGAAGCCGTGGTATCACTCCGGTTGAGCCGGCCTATTCGTGGCGAAGCATGGCTCTCCCACGTTAAATAGACGTATGTTGGTAGCCTGAAAATTAAAGTGTTTATTAATTACTTAGCCTTTCGAACCGATTTAACACAAAGTACACCTTTGTGTTAAATCGGTTGGAAAGGCTAAGTCAGCTAAGTCAGCTCGGAGCTAGGGAAATCATCGTGCCGCGAGAAACAAATGAACGTCGCACTGTACTAATATTGAAGCATTCAACTGTGACTGCAAAGATTCCAGAAAATGTGAGGTTAAACAAAAAAGGTTTTGAGCATGAAATTCTGGATTCGAATTTCAGGTTGAACGAAGTGATGTTGGATTTTTGAATTAAATACGGGGTTATTAGTGGCTGCTTTGTTTGGGTTCTTGCAAAAGAACCTATAGAATATATATATCCATAAGCAACTACCGCTGCCCATGGACACCCGCTCCACCAGAGGAGACCCAGGCGCGTTGCCGGCCTTTTAAAACGGTTTGGCCTTCAGGTATCCTCACTCACTCGGCGAAACACAACGTAAGTTTCAAGCCGGTTTTCTGTGGTTTTTAATTATTAAAAGCTATAAAAATAAATAGAGATTGTCTTCAACTCTCTGTGATCACATGAAAATTAATATCGTTGTCGACTGTATTATCAACCATGCTTGGTTATAACTTTATTTTAAGTACAAACTGTCGAAAAAAATTACATAAAAAACCTATTACCAAGACACTTTTATAAAAAAGAATCCCTTATTTCGCAAGGGATATAAAATTGGTTAAGTCAGCGTCCGCGACGTGCAAAATATTGATGTTTATACAAAATTTCCATAATTCGTGGTAAGTGTTGGCAATATTCACCTTTCGCGAATTCTGAAGTATACTTACTTATTTTGAGACGATGATAATCAAAAATTGTGTCCGAAAATACCCGACGTCATAATAGGGTAACCACGTATAAAAAATGTTTAGACGATTATTGTACAAGGTGAAACGATTATAGCTGACTCTATATTATAATATTACCTAAATGTAAAAGTAAGTCAGTTTTTCTGTTTTCATGCATAAAGTACTGATCCTTTTTTGATAGATTTTTTTTAAAAGATACATTGAATCTCGAGAACTGGCTACAAAATAAAACACTAACACAGGCAACCGTTCCATGATTTTAACATGTTATGTTTTTTTGCAGGGGTATACTAATGTTTTTAGAACTCATATAATAGGGGGCGAGTCTAATGCCATTAAACATGCACCAATCCAAAAACCGACCTGCTACTGAGAATATCATAGAAAAACCCAAACAAAACACTTGATCCACCTGGGAATCGAATCCGACACCTCACTTGACTATTAAGGCAGTGAAAGGAGTGAGAATATGCTTTTTCCAAAAGGATGATTCTGGAAAAGCATATTAGCGATTTCTGTACGTATGTTACGTATAACATCAATACTAATACTTAAATTTAATTTAAATACTTAGATTTTAATTATTTTCTTCAAATTTCGTAGTTAATTTAAATTATTTATTTATTCTTTTGTGGGTGTACAATTGTACATGGGTACTTTTGGTACCTTTATCTAACCTCTATCTATTCGGGGAGTATTCCCCGAATAGGTTCAAAGGCTCACCCTGCCATGCTGTCTATGTTCAGAGTACTTTTGTAAACTAAATACTCGGAATATTTCAAATTCATTGGTAGAAAAATAGACGCCATTTTCACTTCACGGAAACGATCTCCGAGGAGTCCCGTGTCCAGTGACGTCACGCGTGAATCGAAATGACTTCAACCCTGTTTTATCTTAGGGTTACCACAACACTTTTCGTACTGTTCCCTTTTTTGTTCGTGTATTTAAATATCTGTTTCATTATGTTGGCGATCTTAAGTGCGACTGCTACGCTAGAGGTTCGATTCCCAGGTCGAGGAGTGTTACTAAGTTTTTCTATGAAATTTTCATTAGCAGCTCGGAGTTTTGATTTGTGTTTTAATGGCAATAGGTGAACTAAACATACCGGAGAGCTGTGAATGTGTTGACATTAGTACATTTCTGCCTGCCTTCCGGGAGGATACAGTCGTGAATACTTACTTCACCAAACCGAGGGTTTTTCTCAGTTTCCTCATTTACAAAACTCAAACTCGCTACAATTTCTAACGTATCTAGAGGCTTACAAAACAGGCGGGTCCAGCGAAATCCGACACTTTGGCCAACCTAGCAATGACGTCGGCCGTGCGCAAAAATTCTATTACGCTATGAAAAGAAAGTCGTATAACTTTGAGTTCGCGTCTTTTTCCAAGAATATCCAGTATGAGTATTGTAAAAAATGTTCATAATGTATATTATACAAAGAAATAGGTACTTACGGTCAAAATGACTGCAAGTAAACGTCTGTTAACAAATGCAAATCTATATTACCTACGTTTAGTTTATATATATGCATTATATGCATACCTACTATTAGATTATATTCATAAGTATAGTAGGTACCTCATTAGTCTAGTGGTCACAAGCGCGACTGCTTCGCTAGAGGTTCCGGGTTCGATTCCCATGTTGAGCAAAGTGATAGTAAGCATTCTATGAAATTCTCAGTAGTAGCTTGGAGTTTGAGATTTGTGCCTGGATAATGGCAATAGGCTCGTCCCCTATTACATAGGACCTAAAGATACTGGGTAACTGTGGGTGTACATTATTAGTAGACCTCTGCCTAACCTTTCAGGGAATACAGGCGTGGTGGTATGTTTATGTTCTTATAGTATTATTTATGTAGTTTATTTTCAGAGCATTCACATTTTATAATTTACAGCCACATGTAAATATTGAAAGAAGAATTCTTTCGGTGATACAAATAATTATGACAACTAAACTTCGTAAGCAATAGGAACATTAATATTAATAATATTGTGTTCATTTCATATTATATACTTATACATATAAAGGTACAAAGTCATATTTTCCTGTATACGTAATATCATATAAACATTAATAGATATCACAAAACGGATTAGATACCTTTTATTAACGCCCATCATTTATTCGATAAAACACTGAACTATCTTTTAGTATAGAGTCTAGTATAGTATCTATAGTACATAACTATCTTTTTTTTATACCTACCATTAAGGTGGCAAATAAGCATTCGGCCTACTAGCGGGCGAAGAAAAAAGAAATAGGTACACAATATGTAGTTCAATAATATTGTTAATAGAATGATGAAGACAAGTCACTATGACATAACATACCATCACGCCTGTATTCCCCGAAGGGTTAGGAAGAGGCGTATTAATGTACACCCACAGTTCGCCGTTTTATTTAGGTTCCATGTAATAGGGGCGAGCCTATTGCCATTAACCGGGCACAAACTCCTAACTCCGAGCTGCTACTGGGAATTTCATAGAAAAACCCAATAATACTTTGCTCGACCTGGGAATCGAACCCAGGACCTCTAGCGTAGCAGTCGCGCTCAGGACCACTTGGCTAATGAGGCAGTTGAAATAAAACGCAGTCAATATGAAATAAAACGCATTCAACTAGAATATACTTGTATTTGTTCTACGAGAAATGTTCACCAAGAAATGAATGATAAAGTTAAATGGAAAACTTTTGATTGATGTCGCCGCCGCCGTACGCTTCAGTTAAAAACCAATATACTTGAAATTTGTTGAATGAACTTTTTGAAATAAGAATGAAAATTAGACTCATATTTAAATTCTCTAATTGCTTGATCATTTTTTGATTTTGATAAAAATATTGCTCATCATTGTGACTATAATTAATTCATCTGGAATGAGATCGTAATTTGTGATTTTCCGACACATTTATAACACTGAAAGAGCTATGTTTATGTTCTTTTTGTATCGACACATAAACATAAACATACCATCACGCCTGTATTCCCCGAAGGGTTAGGCAGAGGCGTACTAATGTACACCCACAGTTCGCCAGTATGTTTCGGTCCCATGTAATAGGGGGCGAGCCTATTGCCATTAACCGGGCACAAATTCCAAACTCCTAGCTGCTACTGAGAATTTCATAGAAAAACCCAATAACACTTTGCTCGACCTAGAAATCGAACCCAGGACTTCTAGAAGAGCAGTCGCACTTGGGACCACTAGACTAACGAGGCAGTATTATGTACGTAGGCTTAATTAATACGGTTCGAGACTTTTTTACTGAGTGACATAAGCTTACTTACGCTTAACTAATAACCCTACTTTTAGGTAAGTATATCCAATCCTACATTAATTTAATTTGTGATGGTATGGTATGATTTTAAATATCCTATTTAATTACGCCTTAAACTTTAACATAAAGGAATAAAACTGGAAACGCAGTAACCGTAAGACATTCCCAAGACTACCTAAACCTGAATCTAGATCAAACGCTGCAGGACTATAAAACCTAGAATTCATGACTTCATAAATATTTACTGTGATTATAACCTCACCTGCAATATAACCAGATTGAATTGATAACTAGGTTTAAGGGGATCTGTGTTTGTAAGGTATTCCTTACTAATTATCTTCTACCCGCGATTTGTCTGATTGGACTTCAAAATTGGTTGTGTTGTTTCAGACTATAGATAATCTATCTCTGTGCCAAATTTTATCCAGATCCGTTCAGCCTTTTGGCGTGAAAGAGTAACAAACATCCATACACCCTCACAAACTTTCACGATCTTAATATAAGTAGAATACCAGATTGATAAGTTAGACATCAAGTAATACATACATACATGCACTCAAGCCTTTCTCCCACAGGGGTAGGCAGAAACTATAGACCGCCACTTAGTACGATTCATGCATACTTCTTTTGCTTCTGCCACCTTCATACATCTTCTCATACATACGCGCTGGTTGCGAGTACTACCCACCTGACCTTTTTGAAGGACTTCACCAATAAGATCGGCGTATGTCCTTCTAGGACGACCTCTTTTGACGCTGCCGCAATTTACAGACACGTCTTTTTTTCGCTATATAATAGTAGAGATTTCATTGCTAGATGTTGAAAGAAAAACGATACAGTACCTATTTATGTCAGTTGCAGAGTTATACGGATACAGTAAGATTTTCCCGGCCCATTGAACGGGAAAATGAAAAGATTTTTATTCATGCATTTTTATTACTTCCAGGTAAATGTTATTTTCATGAAAACGCGACACAAACAAGAATTGTAACATTTTCTGTGTAAATAATGGATCTTATAATCGTGCCTACAGCCGACGGGCATGGTAATATAGCCAGGAAAAATAAAAAGGAGCTATTCATTTTTGGGCTATCATATTTTTATACTCTGTTTACTTTTTTAGTTGAATATACTAAATTGTTGTTCAATTCCAGTCACGCCCCAAAAGGATTTGCCTGCCATAAGTTTGCTTCTAGGCAGAGTATTATATATAGAAAATACACCAGATTTTAAATTGGACTTCCAAGAATACAATGTTTAAAACTGTATCCAACTTTGTGCAGTACTTTTTGCGTGTTGTGCGCGCAAGTTTCGTTACAATATTTCCTTACCATTACCAATTATTTAACCATATTCCAATTATTTCCTGGCACATGATGAGGAGAGCTGAATGAAGAACATGACTTGATAAGAAGACGTCAAGTTGGTGCTGTACGTTCTCTGCTCCAATAACTTCTGATCAAAACTAATAGGATACTTACAGCGAACAACTGTAAAGTTTAGTTATCTGCACATTGTTTGATGTGCAGTTTCAGAAGTTAGTACTAACGACAAGTTTGGCGTAGCGGCTGAACGATCGGCTTCTGCACCACGTATTGTCAGTTCGATTCCCACACGGAGCAAATATTTGTATGATCTACAGGTAGTTGTTCTGGGTTGGGTGTTATATATGTGAGAATTAGTGTTTGTAAACGCACCCACGATACGAAAGAAAATCCTAGTGTCCCCACACTACGTACAAAATATTTTAAAAAGTTATACAAGTTCTACATTATTATAAAAAAAAAACACCAAAGCATATAAATAAGGCTACAAAAATAATTATATTCACCAATTTGGTTCTGAAACCAATTAATGCTGCAGCTGTGTTTCCCATTTGTTACAAAACAATTGCCAATCAATTATAGCAATAATAACACGTTCCAATTCTCTGCACTGAATGCAGATCCAATTCAGCATAACGCAATACATTGTGATATAGGTAGTTATATACGTAGAAGTTACCCAAACAAAAAAATTAATAATGTTTTATTTGTAACTTTTAAAGCCTAAGTCAACAGACAGAAATGTGATTCTGAGGAGTTTGTTTCTGCTGCTTCTTCTTGACAGTAAAAACATGAGGATGCAGTGTAGGGCGGACTATATCTATAATTAAAAATGACGTTGAAATGTATCCTTACATTTATAAAACAAGGTCCCCCTCCGCGTCTGTTTGTCTTTTAACGAGAAACTCAGAAACATACATCGGTAAATACTGAACGAATTTTCTGGCGGTTTTCGCTAATGAACGAGGCAGGTTTTAAGCTATTTCACATCACGCGACTTATTTTTGATGACATCATCAACTCTATTACTGTGTTACTTCTTGGAACGGATATCAATCACAATGAGGGGGCTAGGCTAGGTTAGTTATTTAATATAATGTTTATTTTTTTTATGTTATTTTTTTTACACACGATGAAGGTCTGGACAAAGTTTATAAATGCCACCACCCATAGTGACCTAATGACATAACAATATACCATATTTATTGATCGGATATTATAATGTATGCAGATATTAAAAAAATATGGAAATCTGGTTGAAATTATCAAATTTTGAAATTATTACTATTGTAACACCATTTATTTTAAGTGTCCACGAAGTTTCATGCTAAATTATTTTCCATAGGAACGCCTTTTGGAACATTGCAACTAGAATCATAAAGTTTTATAAACGCTTGTAAAAGCTTATTTGAAATAAAAACATTTGAACTTGAACTTGAAATACTTTATTCGCTTTGTAAAGGTTTATACGGGATACCATTATTATAAATTCAGTCATAAAAACTTCTTTGAAGTTTGTGGAAAAATATAAGTGTATTACTTTGATTAAAGAGATTAATGTGCAATTGAAATTACATTGGTAAATGCAATCTACTAATAGAAACTTAAAATTCACGTGTGCGCTTCAGTGAGCGCGGATGCCAATTCCGCCCACTGAACTCGAAACATTTGACTAATGAGTAAATTTTCCCGCTTTCATAAAATAAAACCATAGTAAATATTATAGATATCTTCGCCATTAAAAATATCACATGTTATTACAAAACTAGATGTTTATAGGTAAAGTAATTTTAGACAATTTAAATTATATTTTATACGTCGCTTGCGCAAATAGATGCATTCTTTTAAACCTAGAATTCAAATATTATATGAATTCTAGGTTTGTCCCTAAAATTCAGAAGAAATAGTCGTACGTATACTTAAAGCCTTAGTCAAAGCTTAAAACATTTTCATAAACACACATTATGATCACGCTCTTTTCTTAGTGCATCAGCTGTTTCCTTAAAAATAAATATCTACCACTGTCATTCAGAGGATTGATAATAGGCAATTGCTAAAATGCGTCATTAATATTGTACTAGTATACACATAATATAGCGAATAGGGGGTGCAATTGCCCCCCAGTGAATGTCAAACGTTTTGTTTAATGAGCAAACCGCGCCGCGACATTAGCATACACGTAGGTACCACAAACAATAATGAGTAACTGCTAATGTTTAATAACTGCTCGCATTGTGACAGTGATTTCGTAGTTACATTTGTAGATGATAGCAGTGACACGTACTCTCTGGATGCACTCTAATTTCAAAGCTAGTAAGACGGATTTAATCTGCATTGTTTGTAATTACTAAATTTAATATTATTTAAATCTATACAACATACTAATTTAGTACACTATCGCCTTAGGTTATAAAACCTGTAAGAGTAGATATTAGTTAATCTGAGATTCTCTTGATAAAAACTAAAATGACGATGAATAAATGATCAATAATAAATTTGAACTACAAATGAATAAACTAATTAAAAAATATTAGGTTGATGCATTAATATCAGTGTAGTACTAGTTTATAATAATAAGGAAAGAAACATTGGAAAAACTGGCAAATGTAGGTAAAATCGGGAAAACCGAAAGTTCTTTTTTCTATGGGATTTTTAGATGTACTTGAATATTGTAATTCAGAATGGACAAAGTCCACTTACTGACCTTTTTCGGACCCTGCCAACGTATGCCTCTTGAAGCGTGTTTAATTCAAATCGGTTACATTACTGCTATTTCCATTACTTGTATCATTTTTTTTTTAATAAGGATGGCTTTCACAAAGGAATACAATCATTCTTCACCGTCTGACTCAGATATTCAACTGTTTATTCTAGTAACACGTGTTCGTTCTGAACTGTTTATGTTTATACTTGTCTTAAAGTAATTGTATTCGACACATGGGCAACATATAAATAGATACGGAATTATTTCCCGTTTTCAATGTTCGGCGTAGATATAAGTAGTTACCTACCAACATGTTTGTGATATTAGGGATGTGCCAAAATGCATTGGTGTGGCTACTTGTTCCGATGGGTATAGTTTTGTACATTATAATTTAATGCGGTATTTTTTTAAAGATGCTACGTTTTCGGTGCGTTACGAAGTTATCACAACGAATAACCAGATTGTATAAATACAGGTACTAAATCGAACCTGTGATCCGCAGAGTAGAAATCAATCGCGGAGCCATTACAATTAAGTTTTTTTATGGGACAGGGGCCAAACGGGTACGTGGATCACCTGATGGTAAGCGATTACCGCCGCCCATGGGCACCCGCAACAACACAACAGTGTGGCCTCCAGCATCCACACTCACTGAAGCATGGCTCTCCCACGTTAAGTTGCAATTAAGATCGTTCTTATCGCTGAATGCAATATCAGGCTTACTAGGAATAGCATTCCACATTCATTGCATTACGATATTAGTTTAAATCTTACTTTGAGCGCTTCAAGAGCCATTATTAATAATAGGTACTTATTAAAATTGATATTTAAATTAGTTAGAATATTAATGGTCTGTATCACATAGTAATGTAACTGAAAATATAGAAATAATTATATAGCATGTGTACTCTTTTATCTCACAAAAGAAGTTGAATTTATAAAAGAAGTGATGTGTAGCATGTGATTTCATGATTTCTAATACAGCTGGTCCTTTGTTCTCTTTTTAATGGGCTTTGAAAAGCATTCGTGCTTGGTTTTGGTTTTATTGTTCACTTTATATCTGTCGTTAGATATATGAAAAGCAAGTTGTTTGTAATATTATTGTTGTCTTCTTTTCAACAAATTTAATTCAAATATATATTTGGAAGGTAAATTACATTTATGTAAAAATATTTTAAACAACATAAATTTTGTTGAGACACTTTATCCCTTCAAGTACTTAATTACAGATATAATGCACAATCTTCCTTACCCACAAAAGGACATTTATTGGCAAAGGATTTAGTTAAGAATACGTTAATTATTAGCCAAACAAAAGCGGAATTAGTAATTTTAATGTAATTCGTTAAAACAGAAACACACCTACGACTTTTACTGTTTGGTCTTTAGATCCTGGTGATTGAGAACCCTATCCTGAAATTTTACACTTGGCTCAACTGTGAAATATTAGCTTCATATACTAAATTTTATTTCGTTTATCACAGTGACTGGGTGATTAACTAGCTCACTCATATAATTTAATGATCTTACTTCTAATTATCTTAACCAAGAGGGACAGGTGAGAAAAGCTTAAGAATAAAGAAGAAGATTAATAGCACCTATAATTTATACAGTTGCCGTCTCAGAGGCGACTAAAAACACAATTTATCATGGACTCGCAAGACCGCGATTAGTACATCTCGACTGTCATCCCAAGTAATATGATTTGCGTCAACGTGGTTTAATTAATGTTTGTTTTCCACGCCTCCCAAATAAGGCTTTCCCAAAAGGACCAGGATCGTTGAGTTTTTGGTCCTTTAATTATGTGAAACGGAACTAGATAACCATGAAACAAAAGCATGGTGTAATAGTGCGGGATGACAAAAAGTTACTTGATGTACTTATAAAATCTTAGTAAAATTAATAATACTGATTACTATAACGAAGATATAAATATAATACCCAAATATTATGTCCGTCAAAAATAATACTTAAATACAAAGTAAAAACAAATATTCGTTGTAGAACTAACAACAAAGTAGTTTGATTGAACTGTCACTCGAACACTTTGTAAAGTGGCTGTATTTTCAATTTAGTTATATTTTCAGACGTGACGTCAAACGTTGAAAAATTGATGGTTGAGTGGCAGAATTAATTTGGCAAATATTTGTTAGTTAAGTACTTAAATGAGTCTAGTCTCTTTATGGTTTAGGGTCGGAAAACGACCTTCTTGATGGTTGGAGGAGTTTTGAAGACTGTAGAACCGTGTGGGGAATCTTAAGATTTTTAAAAAGAAAAAAATATCTGGATTATTAAAGACTCTAGCGTAGGGTAGCCGTCAACTAATCAGACAGTCTTACCACCAAGGACGTCAGATATTGATAATGAGATGCCAGGCCTATCTGACTGGCAGGCTGGCATTCTAACTAAGAAAAACTCTATAATGAACTTTTTCACTTATTATAATTATGTATTACATTTCTGGATATGTCTTCTCTCTTAATCATTCAAGCCGGTACGCACTTGTACGGTCACGCAAAACCTAAATATACATTCTAACCCAAAAAGCTTGCCCTCCACGACATAATTTTACTGGCACATTTCTCGCACCTGCACCATGAGGTCATACTTGGCTCGAGGAGAGATACTGCGACGAAAAAATATCTCACAACTCTAACAATACGCACCTGAAATTATAGCCGAGCCTAACCAATTCAGATGGTTATGTATTCAGTACCAGACTGCCAAAAATGACAGTTACAACTTTTTGTTCAAATATACTTATGAGAACTTTTCACATAAAGACGCTACGGCTGGTGAATAATATCGAATTCCAATCTAAAACAAAATTCGTTTTCATTACAGAAATCATTTACTCCTCTCACTAAGCTAAGTAAATTAGCTCAAAAATGGAGTTCAAAGCAAAAGCCAATCTACCAATTTCAGGTAGAGTCTAATTTACAAAAAAATTCGAAGCCATAAAACTGTAATCTTGTTTCACCGAACTAATTTCTTGCATTCGTAATAAATTTTGTTTTTAAAAGTTCGAAAACTAATTTAGATGCAAAACTTTGGTGGATCAGTATAAAATGTAAATTGTTAATAAACAATTGTTTTGTTTTTGTTTGGTATTACTTAGAAAATCAATATAAGTGTACTTGTATAGGGTGACATTGTATTTTAATATGTAAATTTTGTATTTTCAATGCTTGTACAGACTTAATGCAAGTGTTTTCGAATGAGAGAAAAGTCAACTTGATAAGTTTTCCATAATTAATATCTATATTTGAAGGGTTTCACTTGTTTGAACATCAGAACCTAATACAAAATTATTTTTTACCCACGACGGGATGGAAAGGTGTATACTTAGGATGAGAGATAGTTAGTTTGTGTGCGCATACAAATATTCACATTAATTACAACATTGTTTATCTGCAAAGGGTTTGTTTCATCATACATTGTATGTCCATCTATTTGTAGCCGTGTGTTCGTTGCGATATAATCCAAGACTCTATTTCTAACATCGTAACCTATAATGTTTGGAAGACGTGTGAAGCGCAGCAAGCGGCTACCAGATGGGAGGAATCTACTTAAATTTTATTAAAAACGAGACGAGAGACTATTTTTGGCGACGCGTATTGTAATAATGCTTTTTAGGATTCAGTGTCCATAGGGTAAAACGGGACCCTATTACTAAATCTCCGCTGTTCGTCTGTCTGTCACCATTTTTCTGAAATTTTCACAGATGATCTATTGCCGCTATAACAGAATAAAATAAATATTTAAGTGGGGCTCCCATACAACAGACATTTTTTATACAGATAATGGTACGGAGCTCTTCGTGCGCGAGTCCGACTCACATGTGGCTGGTTTTTTCTCTATTAAAGTAAATTATGGTGATCTCTTACATTACTGTAGAATAATCAGCTCGTGTAATGTTACCAAAATAATTCGTTCATAGGTTCGTTCGTTCAAGCTAATAGAGGCCAGTTTTCTGCATTTAGTTTCGGAGACACGCAGTTTTGTAGTTTGGTGAAAAAATTGCATTTCGTGATTTCAATTGATTATTAATTAGTGCTCAATTATCTACAAGTTCATAAAGTAAATACTTTATATTATGTTTCTAAGTTCCAGCAATTTTAAGAGAAATTTTATCAAACCGATATCCGATATAAAAATGAAAATGTTTTCTCTGAAATCGAGCTTTATCAGAGTTTTAACTACAAATGTCTCATAAAAATGCCAGATTTTTAATATTTATTTAATCTTTATTAGGTACCTATCAATTAACTATTACCAACTAGATACTGAACCTAGTCTTAACTCAATACCCCACTACTGAACTCTTTTTGCTTGGACACACATAATAATATAGCGTGTGACAGCCCTGCGCGGTGAGCAATCCATCATTAGAGCGAGCGACTTTTATGAGCTCATAACTGACTTCGCAGATTTCGAACAAGTACATAGGATTTAGGGATATCGTTATAGTAAATCCGAAAAGATTTTATTTTTCTGTGAGTATAACAGGGTTGTTGTTCAAAAACCAATCTTGATCTTTGAGTTTGTTTTGGCGTTTCTTAATCGAATATCAGATAGAAAATCCCGGCACAGTCTAGTTAATTAACACTAGAGATACATTGACTTGCAATCCATTGGTTTTTTTTTGGTTGAATACTACTTATTGGTGTTCGATTTTTTGGTAAAAAGTCAAGGTTTTATTGTTAATTTAAATTAATTTGTATTTTTCATAGGTCCCTAAGGTTTACTAATGTGGGTGATTGTGGTGATGTAACGACTTATACCTAAATATTTTATTAAATACTAGCTGTGTCCCGCGTTGTTGCCAGTATTCACCTAGTCTAGTAGTTTGAACCCTGCAAGAGTGTTTTAATCTCTATTTTCATAGAACTCTGTTAGCCGATTCGGACGGTAATTTAGGAGAAACTTTCTTTCAAATGACGACACGTTTGGCGTAGCGGCTGAGCAATTGGCTTCTGCGACACGTGTTGTGGGTTCGATCCCCACACGGAGCAAATATTTGTATGATCTACAGGTAGTTGTTCCGGGTCTGGGTGTTTGTGTATGTGAGAATTTGTGTTTGTAAACGCACCCACGATACAGGAGAAAATCCTAGTGTGGGGCAACGTTTTTTTTTAAAAAAAAAAAAAATATTCAGTCATTTTTAGAATCTCTGTAAACTGTTTTCATATTTTCATAATTAGGTATTTCGAAATTGCAGACAGACAACTCCATTTTCATTCTTGATTGTATATATGGTTAACTTCTTAGCCAACTCTCAGCCATTGAGAAGATCTATCATCTACTGCTTCGTTATATTTAGCTTTGACTAAACATGATCATTTGTTTCAGTCAGTAAATGAAAACCTAAATCTGATAAATTATGTTACTTGCAAATCTTCCTAAAACACGTTCAAAAGTAAACCCTTCGCTTTGGTAACAAGGTCCATCTATTTAACATTTTTCGTTCATGCCTTCTTAGTTGTAAATTACTTTCGAAGGCAATTTTGGCCTACCTACATCGTGTATTGTGAAAAATGGCATCTACTTAGTAACTCGCAACCCTGATTTAAAAAGCAATACTAAACAAATCTCAACCTTATTATCCGAAAAATAAGACGTAAAACCACTTTGGTATAACTTCAAACTGTATCTTGAAAGTAATTCTTTTATTTTGAAACAACCTGAAACAAAGTTCGCGACATTTCAACATTTCTTATTTCGAAATATAAGGTGTAAACTCTTATAAAGTCAATTTACACTAAAACTTAGAAGGAAATATATACTGGCGTTGGAAAAGTTCGACACGAACAAAAACAAACTCCATTGTTTTGTCTCAAGATCCAAAATGGAATAAAAGCTGTTCCGATAATATGTGTTCTAATATTTTAATTTAACGATACTGTCTCTAAAGTCCAGTATTTGTAGCGCATTTTCTACATACAGAACAAATATGGTACTTTACGTGCACGTGACTCCGACTAAATGAAGCCATATCTCGTTCCACAAATTGGAAATATACACGGTTTGCGAATGCAGTGCACAGACCGTACACGTGATTGTCAATCTCTGCGACAGTGAATTTCTAGTATAAATTCTAACTAACGAGGAATTCTATGTATTTTTATATAGCTGCTGTACTATAAGCATAGAATAACTAATATTATTACGTGTAGCATGATTGTGTAAAAAGGCGGCTTTCCACCCCTTTCAGATACCTCACTAAATCCACCAAATCGTGGTAGTTTTCGTTGTCATGAATCAAGGGTCAGTGTGCAAAGACCTCGATGAAAGGTAACAAGATAGATTGATAAGAAGGCTGGCAAGTTGAGTTCAAAATCTACTATGACTATGGTAACTTAAAAACATAACTAAAATAACTTTTTGAAATGTATTATCAACACTTCACATTTTAAAATGTGGATAACTTTGTGGGCTACACAATCAAATATTATTTGCTATATATCATCACGGACGAAGTCGCGGGCAGAAGCTATTATTTATAACATAAGTTATCTCAGTCCTGATTTCCTGAATATGTATGTGTGCGGTCAAACAGGGGACCACAACATTTGTGACCCCTCATAAATACCGGCAGTTTGTGGTCTCAAACGAGATACCATTAGGTAAGGATGTAGCTTTCTATTTGTTATTGGGTACAAATGTTTGTGTTACATATTGAAACAATTGTACATTTGTACATAAGTGCGATCCTGTTCTGATTAAGTAATATGTTACCATGTCGAACTGTATTTTCTTATAATACCTATATTAGCTTCTGCCCGCGACTTCATGTGCGTGGACAGGATTGGATCCTACGTGGATAAAAAGTGTTATTCCACACTATAATCTAGCTTTGTGCCAAATTTTATTCAGATCCGTTCAGCAGTTCTGACGTGAAAGAGTAACAAACATCCATACACCCTCACTAACTTTCACGTTTATAATATTAGTAGGATGGGTCTGAATCGAATTTAATTGTGACAAAGGTTTGCCTCCACAAGACAGACTTGGCCTAGTGTCAGGAGACATATCTAAATATCTCCATACAACATTTACCCTTGTAATTATCCAATACAATTTTCTTTAAACCTTTTGTGGTGCGAGTCCAGAATAGTCACCTCCCTAAAAGAAGAATTTTGGACGAAAGGAGTCGTGTATGTATTGGCGTTTCCGCGGAAGGCTACATGCTTCTTCTATAAATTAATACAATTATACTTATACTATAGTCTAAGGTTCTATAAATAATAATTATGTGGTTTGTTTTACTGTGACTTTTTTTCACCTAAAAATAAATAATAAATTAAAAAAAACTCTTAATGATAAATGATGTTTATTTATGTAAATAGTTTGATATTTGTTAATGTTTGATATTTTTAAACAAGATGGGGCCGACATTTTCTAACTGATAAGCTCTCAGAAGAAACGACGAAACAAACTCAGAGAATCATATGTCTCTTTATAAGTCCAGACACAGTACTTTTTTTTATGGGCTCATGGTACTTAGTAGCAAATATGTAAAATGTATGGAAATTAAATATCTTTTTTCGGAAAATGTTATTCTGTCTTAATTAGAATTTATGATTCTCTAAAACAAATTTAGAAATACCAATTTTTTTCTATTCAAACTCTCACAATGTCCAGGGGCTGGTCCACGGAGGTCTAAACTTTGTGGGAGGACCTACAAGTTTTTTAATAATGCCCCTCGGACATATGCGACCTTTAAGGTGAGGTTCAACGAAACACGAACAAATCAAATTCGCTACCTACTATTTATTTTCTTCGGAGTATTTATTTTGCCCGAAGCGATACCCGTGTGAAATAATATTTTTTTCCGAAGTTGAAATTTATTTTGCGATTTTTCAATTTATTGGGTTCAATATTTTGTAGATACTTATTCAATAAATTTATGATTCGTTTAAGTGGACTTTAATAATATTATTTAAGTTAGTATTCTTTTTTATTTCATTTTACTCGAATACGACGATATTATTAGGTAAATATAGATATTACCGACACTAACGATAACAACTCAAGTTTCAGTAAGTACAGATCTCCAGTAAAGATCAGATCAGATCATAAATAATAATAAATAAAAAGATAAAAATCATAAATTAAGAGTTTCCTAATTTTACGTTAGATAATTAAAAACAACACAATCGAGTTCGGTCTCAAAAACGTTCTCTATGGAACACACCCTTAAATTACTTGATGTACGTTAAAAAGTTAAGTTTTAATTAACAGTTTTATTATTTCAAGATTAAGGGCCACTTGCACCAACTTCTTAAATTCGTTTAAATTGTATTTAAACACGATTTTTTAATTTAAGTCAAACATTCGTCTTGCACCAAAATAATTTCCGTGTTAAATACGTTGAAAGACCTGTCAAAGTTAAATACGCTGAAGACCCTATTTAAATCATACTTAAATACGAATGGCCGTTTATTGAACTGTCATCTGACGAATGGAGTTTATTTTGAGATAAAATACTACTAGAAGCCTTGTAATAATTTCTATGAGAGATTATTCACCTATTTAAGATTATTTTTTCATTTTATCAATTAAAAAACACAACAAATAAAAATGACTTTGTTTGGATTGGTTGTCATGGCAACGAAAAGTCAAAATAATGGCGTAAGTTTCGTTACGTGCAGACTATTTTCAATAAAAATCATCGATTTATCATTAATTAAAATTATTATAATTATAATAATCATTAAATTTGATTTAATTTTATATCTATTATTCATAACATAATTTTTTTAATAGATTTTTCACATTACTATGATGTAATGTAGATGTAATGTGAAAACGGAACGTAGAGAAATGTTTTATCGACATGTTCAATTCATTTAACTAAATTGACATAAGACAGACTTGGTGCAAGACGATCTTATATGTGTTATGTTTATGGAGTTAAAAATATTTAACTAAATGCATAAAAGAATGATTTAAATAGAATTTGGTGCAAGTGGCCCTAAAAATATGTATTCGGTACTTCTTTTAGAGAAGATTAGTTAATTAAAATCCTTAAGATTAGAAGAGCAAACTAAAACCGCGTTTCGTTTTTAATCTTTTAAGTTTATATGATGTCAAAGTTCTTTAGAGTTCATTTGCTAGACGACCTCTATTGTTGAAAACTTTTTTAAAATATCAGTGTAAATAAAAAAAACGTTGTTAAGGAAAACAGACTGGCCGCACGACTTGCAAAATGCTTAATGGATCTTACTGGATGCTTAATGCTTCATGAATGCTTAATGGTAATGTCATTATTTCTCAGAATTTGATCCATAAGAGCTCAGCTTATGTGTAACACTATCTGATGGTGTAATTGGTGTAATTTTGACTAAAACAATGTTGTACCTACATTGTTTTTATCAAAATTTACTTTCGATTCCTGCGCAGGAATATTGATTTTGGTCTCGGTAGTTGGCTAAAGATGAAGAAAGAAAGATGAAAGGCGCAGGTTGGAATCCTTCCTGCGATCTAATTTTTCTTCCACCACAATTTATATTTTTAAAATTTCTAGCATAACTTTAAAATATCTATATACAGAAATAAATATCATTTATCATAAAAAATAACTGATACTTTTTTTTTAATCTAAGGATGCAGTTTAAGGGCCACTTGCACCAAATTCTATTTAAATCATTCTTTTATGCATTTAGTTAAATATGTTTAACTCCATAAACATAACACATTTAAGATCGTCTTGCACCAAGTCTGTCTTATGTCAATTTAGTTAAATGAATTGAACATGTCGATAAAACAGTTCTCTAATGTGAAAAATCTATTAAAAAAATTATGTTATGAATAATAGATATAAAATTAAATCAAATTTAATAATTATATAATTAATTAATTTTAATTTATGATAAATCGATTATTTTTATTGAAAATAGTCTGCATGTAACGAAACTAACGCCATTATTTTGACTTTTCGTAAACGGCCATTCGTATCTAATTAAGTATGATTTAAATAGTCTTTCAACGTATTTAACACGGAAATTATTTTGGTGCAAGACGAATGTTTAACTTAAATCAAAAATCGTGTTTAAATACAATTTAAACGTATTTAAGAAGTTGGTGCAAGTGGCCCAAAGGCCCACTTGCACCAACTTCTTAAATTCGGGCACGTTTAAGTAATTTTCGCTATTCCATATTTGTTTCGGATTTGGTCATTAACACCTACCTCAAAGTTTACCTAAATAGTATGATAAAGATAGAGTGACATCACATCGAAGCGTGGCTTGGTTCGTTATTTATGAAAAACCGGAATCTCTAGTACCTATTATAAATTCGTAATAAAGCTGTGTCTGTACATAGAAGATATTAAAAAAAAACAAGCGTGATAGAGTGCGGGCAAAAGCTAATAACTGCATTAAAAGCTCTGAACTGACAAGTGACAAACGCTTAACGCTTAATCCGAATGAATTTCAAGAGTATGGATAACCTACTGTATTATTAATAACCTATTTCTCTTCCTCACTCCTACTAATTATAACAAGGATAAAATATAATTAACACGTAGTAATGCTACAAAGGTTTTACCCGTCAAGCTCTCGGCACGTCCGCGCTATGAGATACACATCAGAGCGCGTGACGTTGCTGAAATTAAGATCAGAGTACTTCCGCTGTCAGGTACAGGGCCGGACTTAGTGGGGCGAAATTATAATATACCACCAGTACACAATAATTGTTACTTGTTAATAAAAAATTCAAATTGCAGTATTAATGAAATCAAAGATTACTTTTTAAATCACATAACTTAAAAAGATAACAGCTCACTGACGGTGACGGACGGGACGATATCAAAACCTATTTGAAGACCTAGGGCCACTTGCACCAATTTCTGAAATATGTATAAATTGAATTTAAACACAAAATGACAATAGAAAATTGTGTTTAAATACATTTAAGAAGTTGGTGCAACTGACCCTTAAGAATCGAACGAAGAAACAGAGATAAGTATGGGTACAAGTTACTCGCGAACAACTAACTTAGGTACATTAAAAACTATCGGTGAAGAGATTGCCGAGATTTATAATTTTGAACACTTATTTTATATTTTATACTTTACAGAAGTGTACATTATAAAGAACACTTATACGAGGAATTTGTTTTTACTACCTTACTGGTACCGGTATTTCCTATCTGACAATGTCCGACAAGATCCGCCAAACACCGTTTTCCAAATTTCTGATAAAATGTGGTAAATTTTGTGTGTTATATATATAGGACAAGAATCATAGCAGTTTTGAATTGACTAGTCCCAACTGTGGGTACCAACTGAAGTCATGCGTCAGTTATAGAAGCTCAGCCATTATTCAGGGATATCAGTATCAAATCAGCAGAAAGCCAATACGGCCCTGTAGTAAGTTACATTTAATATTCATATCATTTTAGATACGTGCTGGATAAGCTGCGTTCAATAATAATGGTGTCAAGATATATAGTTTTAATGCATAAAAGGTTTCTAGATAGTAAGGATAGTTATTTTTTATTAACTTCTTATCTGACGAGGTTCCCAATTTGACTGTACCTATGTTTTTTTTTTGTGGTTTAGGCGTTTATTCTGCTATTTATAAACTGATTTGGAAAATGTTTAATTTTTTTGTTTTTAAAAGTTTAGTTTTTCTTAAAAACGCTTACTAGCAATGTGGGTAACACATTACTAGTATTCTTGTTAACCCCTCGTGCTAAGCTAAGTGTTACGATACGAGTGGGTTCACGTCGGTAGTGCAATGGGTGGGTATCGAACCGGCAACGACATGATCGCAAGTCCAACGCCCTAGCCATTAGGCTACCGACACCTTTACACCAGTTACACCAGGAGTGATGAAATCCATATGGATTGATAAACCCAATACCATAACGATATCAGGAAATAAAGCGGTGGGCGTCGTAAAAACGGTCGGTCGTATTTGACGTGACCTGACGTCAATGTGACGATGCAATGTATCGTGACGTGAGACGTATCATCAGTTTTATAACAGAGTATACTTATCGATAAATATATTAGGTACCACTAGCTTCTGCCACTGGCTTCGCTCACGTGGGATAAACTCACGGAGGTAGCAAGGAAGTACTCGTACCTAAGGGTAAAAACAATAAAAAGTACTCTTAATGTTCACCAGGCTCACAATCTACCTGTACATTAGATTGCATAGAATTCTAAAAATCATGCTTCATACAGCTTCAGTACCATGAGTCTCCACCACTTTAAAAAAATATGTTTTGCAATTCCAGACACAAACAGACATAATGATAACAAACTACCTGTATTCTTTGAATGATTAAGGAGAGACGCTATCAAAGAAGGTACAATTTTGGTCGTATAGTGATTACATTAAGACAGCGTAGTGAGCATTGGTTGTCATTAGACTAAGTCGCCCTTTTTTTTCTTTTTATTATGGCGCCACACTTTTTGTGTATTTGCCAGTGTCAAGTATAATCAATGTTGTTCAGTTGCCCCAATAAAACGGTAGAAACTTTATTGAGGCTTTGATGATTTGATGAAGTTTAGGAGTGAACCCAAAAAGTCACGATTTTCAAATTTAAATCATTAATTTGTCTACACTCTCACACGTTCACGAACACTTAATGGTTAATTATCCACCATAATTACACATTAAACTTCGGAGAAATTCAAGTTTTGAAAAATAATATAAAATCGATAATGTGCACTTTTCATTTTCCCGCCTAAACTCCCTAAGTCTAAAACTGTATCACGATATAAAATAGAGGCGTTATGTTATGGATGTGTATCTTATATGTTTAAACAAAACACGTAAAGATTATTCAAATAAACAGAAGGTATTTCCCTCGTATTATGGGATGTCGTCTGTTTTATCTGTCAATCGCATTAGCTGGGTGGTTTATTGTCTTTTATTTTTATGGTTACCAATAAACATGGGGTATATTAAGTTGGATCTTCATGTTATTATACTGACTGATGTAAAGTCAACAAAAGAGTTTGATATGCAGGCAGCTAACGATATCTGACTTGAATTATATTTTCCGCCAAAGAACTCACAACACATTAGAGGTGTCTGGTGTATATAACCAGAAGACGCAGGTTCAAAACCTGCCCGCAAGTCGAATTTTACTTTCATTCAAATAACTTTATATTTTTAGCATAAAAAATGCGAAACTGCCTCATTAGCCAAGTGGTTCTGAGCGCGACTGCTACGCTAGAGGTCTTGGGTTCGATTCCCAGGTCGAGCAAAGTGTCATTGGGTTTTTCTATGAAATTCCCAGTGGCAGCTCGGAGTTTGTGCCCGGTTAATGGCAATAGGCTCGCCCCCTATTACATGGGACCTAAAAACATACCGGCGAACTGTGGGTGTACATTAGTACGCCTCTGCCAAACCCTTCGGGGAATATAGGCGTGATGGATGGTAAAATGCGAAAAAAATACAAAAAGATAATTAAATTATATGTAGACGGAATGCTTAAAAAGTACTAGCCAACAATAACTGACTTTTATGTACGGAGATAACAAACGTATTGCTATAATAACGTAAACGTTAACGTTAATAGTTTCACTGTAATGACAGCTTCGCATGTAGGTACAATAAATACAAGTGAATATCAAATAACAATTCTACTCGGGTAAACTATTCGAATAATTTGATTGTTAAAACGTCTCAAATGCATTGTTATATATTGTTATGATACTTAACAACTTAGGTCTCAAGATGAAAACGCGTTGATACTGTTAATAATGCTGCTGTCAGAGTTAGGCGAAAGGTAAGACGGTGTTTATCATCTCATTGAAAATTATCATATCATGTCAGCCTATTGCCGTCCACTGCTGAACGTAGGCCTCCCCCAAAGAGCGCCAACCATCCCGGTCTTGGGCAGCTCGCATCCATCCGCTGTCAGCCACCTTCTTCAAATCGTCAGTCCATCGTGTCGCAGGGCGTCCCACACTGCGCTTGCCTAAACGCGGTCTCCACTCTCTCTAATTGAAAATAAAACGATTTAATAGTGAGGTGCAAATGTGCTTGTCGACGTGCTTGACGACACGTTTGGCGTAGCTGCTGAGCAATTGGCTTGTGCGACACGTGTTGTGGGTTCGATCTCCACACGGAGCAAATATTTGTATGATCTACAGGTAGTTGTTCCGTGTCTGGGAGTTTGTGTATGTGAGAATTTGTGTTTGTAAACGCACCCACGATACAGGAGAAAATCCTAGTGTGGGGCAACGTTTAAAAAAAAATAAAAATTTAATAAAGTTTTTTATTATATTATGTTGGCAAACAAACAGACGAGCCACTTCATGATAAGAAGTCACAGTCGCCCACGGACACCAGCAACACCAAAAGAGTTCCAGATGCGTTGCCGACCTTAAAGAGTCTCTACGGACAGCAGACTGTCAAAGCCGCAGCAACAGAGAGGGAACTGGCTCTCACGAGACAAAGTCGAAACACACACCAAGTTACCATAATCTCCGACGCGAGGGTGGTCGCCAGCCAGTCACATACCAAGAGATCCTACCAATGTTTTTATTTACAATTAATTTTCTTGGCTCTTACAAGATGCCTTATTTTGTGTCGTGTGGAAAATCATTATGGACTGAGGCGGCGGGGCGAGTTGGACTCAACCCAGAGCGGGTGACCTACCCACTAAAAACCACACGGTGTTCCTTCCTGCAGGTTATGCGTCGGGGGCTACGAGAAACAGAACCTTAAGAAGTTACGAGATGCCTATAATAACCCCTTGTAGGGGAAAGGACAAGGGAAAGCTTGTAAATATAATGATATCGAATGAATCGATTATTTCGGAATGACGCATCCGTATTCCGTATTTTATCACTTAAGTGCGCGATAAAAGAGCGATGTGCGTGTACAATAATACACGTTTACGATCGCAAATTACTGACATATCCATGTTGTACGTTCTACCCAATAACATGGTAATTCTCGTTATGTTTAACAATCCAATTTCGCGTATCTTTAGTAAATAACGCTTTTTCATAGATTTTGTATGGACTTTTTGTATTTAGTAGGATCTATATTTAGTGAAAATTCTAGGAAATTTTGGCAGATACCTATGTATTTATAGCAGTATGTAGTATTTTCAACGTGTACAATGTCTTTACCGATGAAAAGTTTTCTACAGCAATATTTTTATATAAGTATAACTAACTTTAGCTTAGGATTAATATTGGATCCCAAAAATAATTTAATTATTAACCAAAAGTGATGGTCTCTTCTTTGTATGGGTGTGTATACATCAAAGGCGTCTAAGAAAGTAAAGTAAGTAAGTAAAGTCTAAAGAAGTCTAAGCTGTATCTAAGAATTCGCTTAATTAATTGAGACAAAAAGTTCGACAGTTTTTAAGTTGGAGCATATACTCTTTAACAGTGATAACAAAATGTTATATTAGTAGAGAAGAAGATGAAATCGATTAAAAATAGTTATGTGGACTGAAACATCAATAAGTTGAACGAACTATTTTGAAAATTATGAAATAGATAATTTAAAAATCTCATTTAATAACGAGAGATACGATATACAAGCTTTGGGTTTTTCTCTTATTATTAAAAATGCATTTTCATTCATCTATTAGGCATAAGCGCGGCTAGTGTGCGTGAGTCCATGGATTCGATTCCCAGTATGAGAAAAGTGTTATTGGATTATTATGTTAAATTCGCAGTAGCAACTGTTTCTGTTAATTGAGGGTTAATTGAGATAGGCCTCGCTTCTATTATATGGTACTAAATATGGCTGTACATTAGTACACCTCTATTTAACCCTTCAAAAAATACAGGCGAGAGGTATGTAAATTTTTATAACGGTATATGGAAACACTCCAAACAAATTCAGTATTAATTATAGAAGCAATTGCTGGGGCCGGCGAATGCGAGATTATCTCAGTGTGGCGTTGATTAAACTATCAGTACCTACTGCCATACCGATATTGGTTAACCGATAGTGGTTATAATGTCGGTAACTGATACGGTATCGATATAGACTGCAATGCAGATGCTCAATTTGGACGCTGATTGGAGGCGTAATTGAGTTAAGATTGATCTGTTAGCTAGAATGTTTAGGTTCATTGCGAAATGGACAGTGGTTCAGTAACAGGTAACTTTACGGGTCAATTAAGTTTTAAAGGTTATGAGACTTTTGAGGGGGCTAGTGTGTGGATTATAATGAGATGATTCCATTTTTGACGATATGTCATTGGCATTTTTGACTGGGGACAGCCTTTATCCCCAGTAATTTCCAAAGGATTTCTAAAGAAGAAAGATATCTAATTAATACTGAGCATAGCTATATTTATTATATTTTTATATTGCAAATAAAAATATGAATATGAATAATATATATATCATACGGCTGACTAAACAGTATACAAATTTTTTTGATAAAAGCGGCACAATGTCTTAAAGTCTCAACGACGATTTATTCAGACAAGGACCAATATAAAAGTCACAAAGCGTATCTTAAACCCGGAAAAAATGAACAACACATTCACAGATCCCACTTTTCAATTTCCCCACTCAAAGATAATCCTAATAATATTGAGTGCAAAATTTCGCCTTTAAAGCTCTCTCCCAAATGGAGCACGCGTCTCCTGAAGCCCGACGAAACCGATCACGATTCGGGCACCCTGAATAACCGAAAAGGTCCCGAGAACTTTGTATATTATATTTAAATATATAGGGATTTACTAACCATTAGGATTTGAAGGGTTATGGTTTTGTTTCTATTATTAAAGTAAAGTCAAAATGTTTTATTTCAATTACCAACAACAATGTACCAACTCACTCGCCGCGGGAGGAAGGCCTGGAGTCCTGAAACATAGGGCTGTCCTAGTTTAGGCTCCAGTCCACTCCATTGTATAATTATTGTACTGTGTTTTGATTAGTGTGGAAAATAAATGAATTTTTACTTAATTTACTTAATTAAACCATTAAAACAACATTTGAAACGTCAAACTACAAAGTTGCACGGTTCCAAAAAGTGGGTCTTATGGAAAAAGAAACTTCATAGATACTCTTTTAAAATATACATAATACATTTATATCAAATCAGATTACAATATTAAGCTTTACCTACAACTTTGTTTTAAATAGATTTTGATAATGATGCAGTTTGAAGTGTAAGATTTATTCAAAATCTTTCTTATAAAAACAGGATTACCACAGCAAGTAAGAGCTGACCAGCCCCGACAGACAGCACGTCATCAGCGTGGCGTGTATGATGATAAACATGGTTGTGGAGAATGGAAATAATTCCATGGTCTGACCTGATTCTTACCAGACAAGTAAAAAGAAGTCCGATTTTGACACATCCTATTGTCATCCTAGTCGGCAGACGATCCAAAAAAAAAGTATTTAATAATATCTTGCAAATATTAAGCTTATTTTTAGCTATTTTTAAACAAACCTTTCCACTTTAACCTGTCTTCCAAAGAAGGATTATAATTTAAACCGTCTATCATCGTCCTAGTTCTATCACAAAGCTGGGTCAGCTTTCAGCCTGACTAGATTCGGCTGAATATCGGTATTTTACACAAAAGGTTGCTTTGTGTAAAATACCGATTTCAGCTGAATCTAGTTTTAAAATTTTTCTTCGGACATATGCAACAAAATTTCTAGACAATACCGATATCGATATTAACGGGATTCTGCCTACCACTAGCGATTGTCGAATTTGTCTTACATTATCGTATGACTAGGACCGACGGCTTAGTGCGCTCTCCAAGGCATGAAGACCCCTTCGTATAGTTAAGAAAGGTGACCCATCCGTATAGACAGAAGCAGCTAAAATATGTAGATCTGATTTAAAAATCTTAAAAAAAAAAATTAATTTCACCTCAGTAAGTCAAATGGTAAACTGCTAAACGTCAAACGCCTCAAATGCGAACAAATTAGATAGAGATTGAATTGACCCAAAACTCCAAAAGTAACATTCATGATACTGAACATGACTGTACATGAACTAGAATCATAACGTTTCGAAAACGCTTGTAAAAGCTTATTTGAAATAAAAACATTTTGAACTTTGAACTTGAACTTTGACTGAAATAAAATTAAAATAAAACACAATTTGTGTTTTTCTTTTCATTTCAGTGAAAGAACAATTCCAATTTCGAATATTACATGAGATCCAGCCATCCAAGCCACTAAGCTATCGAGACCAGTAAAATCTATACTTACTAATATATAAAGCTGAAGAGTTTGTTTGTTTGTTTGCTTGAACGCGCTAATCTCAGGAACCACGGGTCCGATTTGAAAAATTCTTTCAGTGTTAGATAGCCCGTTTATTGAGGAAGGCTATAGACTATATATCATCACGCTACGCGGACGAAGTCGCGGGCAGAAGCTAGTAACGTATATTTTTGAAGATGATAATAGTATGTGGATTTCCCTTTTGTGTTTCGCATAATTATTACTTAACCACTACACCTCACAGTTTAATATTATATTATAAGCACCTTTCTATGTATTAATAATGTTTATTATGTATTCTAAGCCTGATTATGAATATTTAACGACGCGTCGCCTATGAGGATAAGCTCTTGATTGTAACATGTGAATATGTATTATGAATTAATTATCCTGTGGGGGTGCTAATGCGGTCTTAATTTATGTGAAATATTTAGACGATCGATATGTGAATGACAGGTTTACTATATAGTAATAATACTAGCTTCTGCCCGCGACTTCGTCCGCGTAGCGTGATGATATATAGCCTATAGCCTTCCTCAATAAATGGGCTATCTAACACTGAAAGAATTTTTCGAATCGGACCAGTAGTTCCTGAGATTACCGCGTTCAAGCAAACAAACAAACAAACAAACTCTTCAGCTTTATATATTAGTATAGATAACATAACATACTATGATGCCTGTATGTCTCATAGGGTTAGCAAAGGCGTACCTTTTGCCATAAACCGGGCACAAATCTCAAACTCTACTTTTTTATTCTTGACACGCTGGCCCGCCAGTTCGCCGAGCTGCTTAGTTCTGAGAATTTCGTAGAAAAACGAATTACACTGCTCATTTATCTAGTGGTTACGAACGGGGCTGCTGAGCGTGAAGTTGAACTCTTCGATTCCGAGGACGAGCAAAGTGATGTCGGGATTATCTATCTATATCTATTCAAGCGGCGGTAGCCTAATGGCTAGGGCGCCGGACTTGCAATCATGTGGTTGCCGGTTAGAAACCCACCCATTGCACTACCGACGTAAACCCACTCGTAACACAAGCATTATAGCTTAGCACGAGGGGTTAACAAGAATACTAGTAATGTGCGATCCACATTGCTAGTAAGCTTTTTTTTTAAAAAAAAATCTATGAATATCAGTAAGCTCAGAGTCTGGTATTGTGCCTGTATATACTAATATTGTACGTAAAAGCCAAAGTAACTCTGTCTGTCTGTTTGCTATACTTTCACGTCTAAACCAATGGACGAATTTTGATTAATTTTGACTGAGAGATAAATTGGAAGGACAAAGGTATTTGGAATGCGAGTGAAACTGCGGGGAACTGCTAGTAACTATATAATTTCATTACATTCGCTATGTCACATCACAACTAATCAAATTGTCTATCTTTTCAAGATAATCTCATTGCGGTCGGCCACAATTCGTGCGGGCCCCAACCGAATTATTTAGTAATTACTATTTTGTTACCACTTAATTAACTGAACGAACCTATTCAGATCTTGGATAGTAAAACTGATAGTATTTACCCTATTTTCTCTTTTGATAAAATAGAAAAGAGGCGTCCTAATGAAAGGCAGACGTTCTAATTGATTAATTAATTTAATATAACATTATTCTCCTCCTTTTTTTGACGTGGGAGAGCTATGCTTCGGCACGAATGTGCCGGCTCGACCTGAGTGACACCACGGCCTCACAGAAAACCGGCCTGAAACAACGCTTGCGTTGTGTTTCGCCGAGTGAGGTTACCGGAGTCCGAAACCCTTTTTAAAGGCGGGCAACGCACTTGTGACTCCTCTGGCGTTGCGGGTGTTCATGGGCGGCGGTTATCGCTTACCATCAGGTGGTTGGCGAGCACCCCTATCCCATAAAAAAATCTATTACGCCTATATTTCTTGAAGGTTTAGGCAGAGGTGATGAACATCCACAGTTTGGCGGTATGTTTAGATTTTAGTTAATAGCGACCCAAGGGTCCCCCCTTGGGTTACAGTCACAGAGTCCACAGTCACACACATGTGGAACACAGTGCATTTCGGTGTGAGTATGTGACGATGTTGTGTTGACTATTGTTTGATTTATACAAAATCACTGTTCTATTGAAAAGTGTTATTAAATATAATTAGTACAATGAAACTGCCTCATTAGCCTTGTGGTTCTGAGTGTGACTGCTACGCTTGAGGTCTTGGGTTCGATTCCCAGGTCGAGCAAAGTGTTATTGGGTTTTTCTATGAGATTCCCAGTAGCAGCTCGGCCTCGGAGTTTGTGCCCGGTTAATGGCAATAGGTTCACCCTCTAATACATGGGAGCTAAACATACCGGCAAACTGTGGGTGTACATTAGTACGCCTCTGCCTAACCCTTCGGGGAATACAGGCGTGATGGTATGTTATGTTATGTTATAATCCAATGAAAAAATAATTGAAATCCACTAATAGGGTTTCATAATATTAGCTTTTGATGTTTTTGGTGAGGATTGAGAGGGGATGCTTTCTCTTTTCCACAAAATGGTCTAGAATTGTGTAGAATTTGAATAGCGTACGCACTGTTTGACGTCACAACGTGCTATAGTACTCTCACTGTCTAACATAACCTTAAAATGCTGATAACGTTCAAATTTTTTGATCCATTTTAATTTTCATGTTTCATGTTCATGTTGTTCGGCTCTATATTGACTTTGTCTCTATATAGCTTTGACTTTATAGTCAAAGCTTTAAAGAGTCAACCTTTTTGTGAGATAAAGAAATACGTCAACTAGCCTATTCGGATTGGTTTTCTTGTGTGCTTCATCAAAACCAATTCAAACATCTAATCTTGGCTAAAGTTTGTTTTAAAGTTATAGAAAAAAAGTAAAAAACATTTGCAAAATATTATGCTTCGCCATGACAGTGTAATCACTGCCGTGACCAGGATTCGAACCTGGGTTACTACGGCCACAACGTAGGGTCCTAACCACTAGACGATCACGGCTACCGAAGCTGGTGACTGTGTCGCTGAAATGTCGCTCTACATTGTATTTAAATGGAAGTACTTTCACTTAAGAATTCGTCACAGTGTGCGCAAGAGTTGATACGTACCTACTTACCCCAATTTATAACAAACGTAGGTACTTAGAGCAATGAATTAAATTGAATTAAAGCTATACTTCGACTTTTATTTTTATTCAGTCACTTGACAGTTCGAAAAAAAAATGTTACCATACTTTCTTTTAGTAGAAACAAACTAAAAATAAAAATCATGCCATTTTTCTTTTTTAGTACTAATGTTGTTATTATTTTTATAAATTACGTAACTACTGACAAACATATTCAAAATTTTTTAATAGATGAATAATTTTTAATAATATTTTTTTTCTTCACGTAAGTTTTTTTTTTAATTATGGCGCCACACTTTTTGTGTATTTGCCAGTGTCAAGTAATAAAGTAATCAAATAATATTTCCCATTATGGGATTGCTTGGGATTGTAATATGGCACCACACTTTTTGTGTTCGCCAGTGTCAAATATAAGTTGTTGAGTTGCCCCAATAAAACGGTAGAAATTTTATTGAGGCTTCGATGGAGTTTACTAGTGAACCCAAAAAGTCACGATTTTCAATTTTATATCATTTGCCTACACTCTCACACGTTCACAAACACTTAATGTTTAATTATCCACCATAATTACACATTAAACTTCGGAGAAATTCAAGTTTTGAAAAATAATATAAAATCGACAATGTGCACTTTTCATTTTCCCGCCTAAACTCCCCTTCATCTAAGTACATTATGTAAGTTCATTCTATTTCATTAATTTTTTGTCAAAAACTGGTAACCCTTCAACTGTCAAGTTTCTGTATACTATTAAAAGTCAAAGTATAGTCTATACTTTATATGTTACTAGCTTCTGCCCGCGACTTCGTCTGCGTGGACTTCAGATAAAAAGTAGCCCATGTGTTATTCCAGACTATAATCTATCTCTGTGCCAAATTCTATCCAGATCCGTTCAGCCGTTCTGGCGTGAAAGAGTAACAAACATCCATCCATCCTCACAAACTTTCGCATTTATAATAATAAGTTAGTATGTTATATATAAAAACTTAGGATCGATATTGATCTACCTTGGCTAGCCCTATACAGATCCCAAAAATCTGAAATCCCCGAAGGCTTAAATTTTGTTTTTATGGAGTAATGTAATGTTTACGTAATACGGAATAGTTTGGTGGCGTGGCGTTTATCTAAAATTATGCTAGTTTCCTTCATTACAATTATTTCTATACGAAGTATTGTCAGTTGGGGTTTTGCTCCACGAGACAAGATGAAAAAAAAGAAACCATTGACTCCGCAATCGATGGCCAAAAAGATTGAGACAGCGGACTCAATTCAATGCATTTCATTGAAAGCGATTGCAAATTTTGACTCAGTTCTCACCAGCTCCGGTAGCCGTGATCGTCTAGTGGTTAGGACCCTACGTTGTGGCCGTGGGTTACTACGGCCACAACGTAGGGTCCTAACCACTAACACACAACACACAGGTTCGAATCCTGGTCACGGCAGTGATTACACTGTCACGGCGGAGCTAAAGTTTTTGCGCTTTGTTTATTTTTATTTATAATTTACACAATTTTACATTATTAATATTATTGACGATGGGTCAATATACATGTATACACATATTTTAAAATTATTATTTTCCAACACGAATCTGCATGCCATTCACAACACTATTGAGTAAGCATTATAATCCAGTTTCCTGTGTGCCTGCAAGTTTTTTTCCACATTCTACTAATTCAGTTTTCATAAACAATAGGGAACTTCAACAAACAAAACCGTGCGACGAACATTGAAGCGGTAGTCTTTTGTTTCATTATGAATAGAATAGTCAAACTTTTTCATAGCGGATATTTTCAACCTGCTTCGTGTGTTGGTCGGATATTTAGGCGGATAAAATTTAGCTTGTGTGGTTAGGTAGGGCTTGCACGCACTGAATACTCTGTTTACTCCTGCATTTGCTTTCATAGAGTGGCTACGAGCGGATATGGGGCTACATATGTAGCATTACTTTGGACGCCCTAACTAGTATTGATGGTGTCTATGGAGGCATATATGTATAGGTTATATACCTATCACTATGATGACCTCTGGAAAATACTGCATCAAAGAATAAAAGAAAATTGATTTCGTCAAATACGCGTGTAATTTTAAATGTTTGTGTGTTCAACGGATATTTTTTCAGAGTCTGGGTGAAATTTGTGTATTAGTTGTCTGTTTGGGAAGCCCCGCAATGCACCAAAAGAAAAATTGAAACTAACTGCGGGTAGTGATGGGCGGAGGATAAATACTCGGAAGATAAAAACTCTAGTATTTATCCGAAATGGATAAATACTCGTTTTACCTCATTTTTATCGGATATTTACTCAAAATGATGGATATTTATTTTTTCCGCTACGGATGGTTATTTAAAATAAATTTATTGTCAATTATTGGTATTTTGGCCTCAAAACACTAAATTATTACATTATTTAATTCTGATGTCAAAACGAAGCAACGTGCTTCTCACCGCAACCTAATCGACCTTTTTACTGTTTCTTTTGTTTTGCTTATCTATTCCTCGCCTCCCACGCCGCATGCACCCGGGCAGTGCCCAGGTTTGCGTCATAGAGAGTGCACGTGTGTATTCGTTGTTTATTTTATAACGAGCAAAAAATTTGTTGTCAATATAGTATTTTTTTAATGATTCAAGTACCTAATGCACAAATGTATAATTATATCTAACCTTGACAGTGATTGACAAAAATATTCATAATTAAGGACGCTATCACATTTTGAACTTGCTCAAATTTAGGTATCTGATTTGCAACACAACAACATTACGCGCACGCACACATTGAAACCGCTGTCCGCTCGATTTTATACGTAACTTAACTAATCTTGATACATGAAGGTATTATTTTTTTATTTTACTGGTATTGAGTCAAATTAGTAATAAGTTTGCAATCGAATTTGGTAACCATGGAAAACATGATTATCACGCAGATGGTACTTATTAACAAGTACCATCTGTGTGATAATCACGTTTTCAGTATTTTTTGGAGTTTATCAATACTCATTACGTACATAATGTAGGTACCCAAAATAAATGGACTAATTACCATATTCTTAAGAATCTAACGACCATTTTGCTATTACCTACAAGGAAAACCCACGATCCCCATTTTGAAAAGATGTAAGTACTTATGTGCTGACAATTGTTGGATCAATATATATTCAAATATTAGCCTGGGAGTTTATAGTAGATTTTCGTTTTGATATTTAAAAATAATCATTCTCTTATGTATGTATTTTATTTACTGACACTGGGCACAAGAACAGATTTTTGATAAAAATTAAAACAAAGTAGGTAGTAAACAGTATAATATATTGTATATAGGCAGGATACAAGTTACAAAAATTATACAGCAGTGTACCAAAATGGAATGATATTTATTTCTGTAAATAGATCTTTTAAAGACACTTTTACGAGTCGATTATTTACTTTTTTTTTTAAACTAGGTGGCGCCGACATTTTCAATCTGACGATCTCTGAGAAGTGTAGCTACCTATACGGATGAGCTGCTCAAAAAGATAATCAATCTCGATTATTCTTCTGCCTTTTGGCTTATATTCCTTTATCGCGAATTCCTGCTCCTGAAAATAAAAAGGCAACATTAGTAGGTACCTAGGGAAAATCAAATAAAAAAAATTACGTAGGTACAATCGTTGATATAACTTTTTTTTTCTTTTAAAAAGCTTACTGGCAATGTGGGTCACGCATTACTAGTATTCTTGTTAACCCCTCGTGCTAAGCTAAATGCTTATGTTACGATTGGGTTCACGACGGTAGTGCAATGGGTGGGGTTCGAACCGGCAACCACAGTCCGATGCCCTAGCCATTAGGCTACCACCGCTTCTAAACACTTTCAAGTGAAATATAATTTTGGTCATCATCACCTACGGAGACATCTAAGTTGCACTCCCTGTTAAATAAAAAAACCTACTATATTTTCTAATATAAGGTATGGCATAACAAAACTCCAGAGTAGATTTGTTATTTCTGATTACTTACAAAGTCTCATTCCTTTTTTTAATTGCTACGTGTGCAGTTTTTTTTGCTCTAAATTTCCGAAGTCCTGGCATCTATAATAACAAATATCAATATTTTACCAATGCCCAACAAAAAAGCATACTTCAAAAGTTACAGCCATGCGCCTGTTTCATTTACAAACGCCACACATCACGCACATCAGGTTATACAAAGCTGTAAATTTGGTGATTAAGTTCAATATCGAGTGAAAAAAATCGATTTATCACAAAAACATTACATCTGTCATCTTGAATCCAAAATATGATGGTATATTCATAAACATCACCTCCACAATCAATAACAATATATAGATTGATATTGATTGATGAATGACGTACACACGGCTACAGGTCTACCTATACAAAACCAGTCTAAGCTGATCTCGCACTCTATAGACTTTCTATGCAATAAGAGGCCAGCGTAAACTGGTTTTGTATAGCTTAATGTGTAGCCGTGCGTACTCGTAATCACCACCCCCAAAAATCCCAAAATCGACTATTAGTATATACGGTATCGAATATCTCAAAAATATTTTTTTACGCAATTTTTTTTCCTGTAGATGATAATATCATTATTCATATAAATCTTTATCCGTAATCTACATCCATTATAAATACAACTATGTACCTATTTATTTCTAAAACAAATTTCAATAATTGTACTTACTTCTATTTCGGACCGAAAAAGTATCAACTTCGTCCAACCAGAGTATACAACACGGCACTCTCTTTTTACGTATTATTTTTTTTGACAGCATGCGATACACCCGTCCTTCCACGAGCGCGTTTGAGCGCGGTATGACGAACGGCGAGTAGAAATTGTATGGAGAAATTTGGGAGCGTTTCATTTTTTTCTCATAAATTAAAAACTTATTCATTTGGCTACAACATTTTTAGCTATTCGTATAGAGGACTATATAAGCAACGTTTTTATATTATTTTTATGTTTATATTTGCAGTGGATTTAGCTATACTGGTACCTATTCAGACCCCATTTTTCGATATTTTTTGCGATTAGTGTGATGGTGAAATCGTATTTGTGTGAAAATTGTATAGGGTTATACATTTTTTATGGAATCATTGTAAAGATGAATATATTATCTTTAATTTGAAACCAAGATATCCTCGCAGTTGTGCTCCTAATTCGTTAAAATGGTACCTGAAAAGCACTGATATTTGTAGAAAATTGTGATAGCGTCCTTAAGTAAAATAATTCTTATTATGGCTTTTGTTATTGTTAATGTGATTAATAAAGTACGGTACAAATCTATATTAATTAAAATTTTCATATTAAATCCTTTTGTTTGTAAAATGACAAAATTTACATTATATAATGTAACGAAAAATTTAGATAGTATTTATCCACTGTTTTGGATAAATACTCAAGTAAAAACGGGTATTTATGAGTATTTATCCATTTTGAGTATTTATCCGGATAAATTCCCAACACTAACTGCGGGCCTACTAAATGATAAACCATATACCTAAATAGAGAATTATTCATTTTTTATTGTGAATATTATAAGTATAGCTAATATAAGAAAATACTTATCTACGTAGCTGCTATGGGTTCTAAATATGAATTGTATCAGAGGAACAGGTTGAATTAAAAAAAAAATTAGACATGCTAATTGGACGAGACGAGAGTTCCTCACCGCATGCAACTAATATTTGAATGGGTTTCAAATATTTGTTGCGTTCGGTGATCGAACTCTTGACCATACAGCAGTAGGTAGCTAGTTCACTCAGCTGCAGCCGCTAGGCCAACAATACCTTCAATTAATTTAAGTTAATTCATTGAATTGTGCTTTTATTGAGTTGCAGATTTTGCACTGGGTCTATGATTTGTTACTCGACGGGAGTTTACACTACTTTAACCTTTTTTCTTTACCACATAGGTGACAAGCAAGCTTACAGCTCACCAGATGGAAATCAGTTACCATAGCTTATGAACCTCTGCAACAACAGAGGTGTTGTCGCGCATTGTCGACCCTGAAATAACCTTTTCACTCCTTTTTTTAAGTACCCCATGCTGCAGTTTTTTTGAGAAAATCTCGGCTAACTCATTCCACAGCTCATTACCCAAAATGGACCTGCCCTGAATTCTATCATTTTACCCATTTTCAAATGTAGTTAGAGCAGAAACATGGCAGTCTTGCATTAAATCGCAAATTACTCAATCAGTCATTCTGATGTCATTGTAAATGTGCCGACAGCAGCGAATTGAATACCATTTTTTATGGAAATGTATGATTTATAAACACATTCCTGTAGTCCCCAAGAGGATAGGCAGAGGTGTACAGGTGTATTGTCACCAGGTGTACTGACTCATAATACCGACAGACTCATTAATAATTTTTCTCTCAATCTTCTTTTGATATTTATGTATAGGTACCTACATAAATATCAAAATATACATTTTACATAAATATACATTTTATAAGAAAAGTACCCGTCTTTTCTTATAAAATGTGTGACCATTTTATAAGAAAATAATAATAATAAACATTTATTTCAGATAAAACAAAAAAGACAAGACGACAGAAAAGACGGGGCACAGCTCACATGGTCAAAATGGTCAATGGGATTCCATAGGGCGCGCTTATTCCTATTAGGTAATTGGGCATAAATAAATGAATTCTATCCAGAACCTCACCGCAGCTGCATTTGCGACCACTACTCCAATAATGCAGTCCAATAATGGAATGAAAATAAAAATCTAAATCATTTCATATATTTTGTCTTGGAAATTCCTCATAATTGTCTATTAAAACATAAAAATATGCTCCGCCGTGACAGTGCAATCACTGCCGCGACCAGGATTCGAACCTGGGTTACTACGGCCACAACGTAGGGTCCTAACCACTAGACGATCACGGCTATCGGAGCTGGTGACTGAGGTAGCGAAATTTTCGATCTCTTTTAAGAAAATGTAAACGAAACCAGTGTCGCGGTAAATTCGACCTGCTTTTGCGCAATTTATTTTATTATTATGAGAAGAGGCGTACAACCCAGTTGAGATAACTGTAAACCAATGACGTGAATGAAATTAATTAATATATTTTTGCGAAGGAATCATTGGTTCAGACAGAATTCGAACCTGAGTCGTTCCGTTTAAATATACCGGAAGTTGGTTATGAGTTAGTCAATGTACGCAATATATTTGTTTGTTTATGTTCCCTGTAATAGGAGCCATAGCCATTAATAGGGCACAAATCCCAAACTCCAAGTTGCTACTCAGAATTTCACCAATAACATATTGCTCGACCTGGGAATCGAAGCCAAGTTACTAGGGCTTACGCTTGGGACCACTAAAGACTAATAAGGCAGTTTCTTATTTTCTGATAGTATATACTTTTTAGTTGGTATATGACCATGCGATCTAAATATAAACCAAAATGCTAGAATTTGGTTCAGTTTTAAATGGATGAAAATAAATAACTTTTATATGATTATACGAAATATAGAGCGCAAAATTCCCAGAATATAATAGATTATTTAATTAATTCAATAAAATAAAAGTAAAAGCAATACTCCGCCGCGACAGTACAATCACTGCCGTGACCAGGATTCGAACCTGGGTTACTACGGCCACAACGTAGGGTCCTAACCACTAGACGATCACGGCTACCGTAGCTGGTGACAGAGGTAGCGAAATTCTGCATTACAATATTGCTTTACAATGATCGTAAAAAGTGTATTTTTATTTTATTTGGGCAGAATCGATTCGGTTGACGTAACGGTTGAATGAGTTTTTATTGGAACTAATTGTGTTTGGGTACCATGCAGATTCGAATGAAAAAAGTAAAAAAATAACGTAAAAAGAACTCAATAGAATTGCAGTAGTGCTTTTTGTTAGTATTGTTGTTTATCGCTTCTCTATCTCTACAATTATAAAATTGTAAAAAAGGTGTGTTATAAAAGATATAAAAAAAATGAAATGAAGGTTTTTGAGCTTTAAGTGAGCGAAGTCGCGGGCAGAAGCTAGTAATCTATATAATTAAAAATGAACCGTTAAGTGTGCTGCTAAACGCAAATCTCGAGAAAATAGGAGGAGGCTGTCGGGGTAGCTAGTAGATAATTTATGTATACTGTTCTCAAAACCTATTGATATCTGGCAGTTATGGTATAGTATAGCATGATAAAATTAATAACATACATAATTTACCATCACATCTGTATTCCTTGAAGGGAACCAGAGGTATAGATACTAATATATATCCATAGTTCACCGGTATGTTTAGGTCCCATGTAATAGGGGGTGAGCCTATTCATGAATTTCAGTTTATAACATTTTCATTTATATGTGAATATTGAAGTACAGTGATATTCCAGTTATATGTACATTGGAATGCCAAGTCAGAGGTCTCGAGTTCGAATCCAAGGCACGCACCTCTGACTTTTCAAGTCACGCGCTTAAACGGTGAAGGAAAACATCGTGATGAAACCTGCATTCCTGAATGATTTTCTCGACGGCCTGTGAAGTCTGCCGACCTACAGTAGGCTAGCGTGCCATAACCGTCTAATTGAAGTGGAAATATGTGATCAGGAACGTTTCCACGAGAAACGAAGGTTTCCACGAGGGAGAGGTCAAGCTGTATCTCAGGACCCTTTATACTGTCCCACTAGACAGTATAAAGGGTTGATTATGCTTATGATGTATATTTTCATGCTTAAGTTATTCAACCAATTTTGATATAGAGAGAAGTACCTGGATACTTAGTATGACAAGGATAAATTTTATTCAAGGATATATTTACCATTTATAATAAAAAATCTTTTGTGATTCAAGTAAAGCCACGGGCAACATCTTGTACCTGCTATACATTTTATGAACAGACCAAATCAAATGAAACATAAGGGAACTAAATCGCAAACGCAATAAAAGTCAAACAAACGAACAAATAGCTGAATGATTGGGAAACTTTTGACTCAATTAATCATAGTTGTTTGTCGATTGGTTGGTTGGGGACCGAGTTAAACGGAAAAACTTTCCTGCTCTTTCTTATTGGTCGAAATTGAAAACAAGAAGAACATAATTGGCTGTACAACATTCTACTACTTACTTTCTTACTAATAAAGTCGAATAAGTGTATATACAAAACTTCAAAGCCATCAAACAAATGACCTAGAAATATTATAACCTTACTGTAAAAACTTTTTATTTGTAACCTCATTTGTTGTTTTGACTGCGCTTGAGGCCATGGTTTTGGTCCAGTTAGTGAGGTTCCAGAACCTTCCCTAGCCAGCTAGGCAGCGTGCTCATTGCCATAATCCCCCTGTGACCAGGGACCCACACAAGCCTGACCTTATTTCGCTTTCCCAGCTCATTTAGAGTCCGGGCAGCGTCCATGGTTAGCCTTGAATCGATCCTGTAGAAGGTCAGGGCCCTGAGTGGCGCCTGGCTGTGACTAAGAATGTAGATGTGCATAGGCAAGAATAGCATATGTTTTCGCTTGGAAAACTGTAGATAATTTGCCACTGCTTTGGCTTACCTGATATAAACAGTTAATTCATAGCCTTTTCTCTGCAGTAAAAAAAAAACACTGTTCAAATCTACGAACTAATAAAAAAAATGTATGGAAATTACGTGGGCTTTCAATAATTTGAACGTTCATTTCTATTCATTTGATTTTGATTCGAATGATATTCGTATATCGCAATTTGTCTGTTCACTCTATTTAACGATAAAATTGCATTTGCAAGTCTACATAACATAAGTATGTACCTACGGCGCAGTGGCGATGGCGCTTGCCTTCCAGTGATATCTCTCTTATTATTGAATTAAGTTTTTTTGAAGATCCACCGGAAAGTCGGAAATTTGGATGGAAAAATTCACGTAAGCAAATCTGCGTTCAGTCACTTCAAAACATTCACCTGTATAGGTACCTTTTTACTTTTATTTCTATGAATAAAATTGATAAATTAATTACACAAGACGATTCATGCAACTTTTTACAATCGTTTATATACCAGACCAACTTACACAGGAGACAATGAGATATAACATCAAATTTTAGTGAAGCCTTCGCTGTAGGAAACTATATAGTTTCTTCTCTTTTGTTCTTCATTGTTCTTCAAGCATTGTTATAAAATGCTTCTCGAGAAAAACAAAAGAAAACCCAACGAGCTTCAAGTTGTATGCAAGTTTATATAAAAGTGTTATAATGTGACATAATGTAAACTAAACGCAAACATTTGCGTCTTTGTGTTTGTTATAAAACAATACCTATAGTGAATCTTTTGTAAAATACATACTTCTAATTTTATCAGTGGGTGTTACATAAATTTTTGATTAATATCTCAACGAGCTTAATAAAAAATACTTAAAATTTATTAAGACAACCTTAATTATAGGATTTGGTTGCCGTTATCGCAAAATATTCCAAAAAATAAAAAAATGCTCCGCCGCGACAGTGTAATCACTGCCGTGACCAGGATTCGAACCTGGGTTACTACGGCCACAACGTAGGGTCCTAACCACTAGACGATCACGGCTATCGGAGCTGGTGACAGAGGTACCGAAATACGGCATTACATTTAGAAACTGGAGCACTTTCACTCGCAATTCATTGCGGCATGCGCAAGGGGCTTCAGCCAGCACCTACTGCGTAATTATTGTAGCATACATAATTAGGTATCAAAGCAATGATGAGCAGCGACGACCGCTGTGGTTTAGTGGTTCGAATACCGGACTGCTGACCATGAGGTTGTGGGTTCGATTCCCACAGTGCACAAATATTTATGTGATGAATATAAGTGTGTGTTCGTGTGGATGTTTCTTATGTATTATAAGTATGTATTTACAAAAAAAAAGTATTGTATATGTATTATATGCATTGTATAGTACCCATAGTACAAGCTCTGCTTAGTTTGGGACTAGATGGTGCTGTGTAAAAAGTCCCAGAATATTATTATTATAATCTTTATATCTATCTATATATATAAAAGAAAGTCGTGTTAGTTACTCCATTTATAACTCAAGAACGGCTGAACCGATTTGGCTGAAAATTGGTGGAGAGGTAGCTTAGAACCAGGAGACGGACATAAGATATTTTATTATTTATTATATTTTTATCCCGTTCCCGTGAGATGTGATGACATACCGAATTCCACGGGGGCGAAGCCGCGGGCAGAAGCTAGTTAATGATATTTATTTTTTTACTTATATTATACATAGTCTTTATTGTATACTAACATAACATACCATCACGCCTGTATTCCCCGAAGGGTTAGACAGAGGCGTACTAATGAACACCCACAGTTCGCCGGTATGTTTAGGTCCCATGTAATAGGGGGCGAGCTTATTGCCATTAACCGGACACAAATTCCTAACCCCGAGCTGCTACTGGAAATTTCATAGAAAAACCCAATACACTTTGATCGACCTGGGAATCGAACCCAGGACCTCTAGTGTAGCAGTCGCGCTCAGGATCACTTGGCTAATGAGGCAGTTTTTTATTGTATACTAAAAATATTAATACAGGCAGTACATAAATTATTTACGACGTTCTCACAGGGGTAGACAGTAACTATAGACCGCCACTTGCTACGATTCTTGCATACATCTCTTGCTTCTGCCACATTCATACATCTTCTCATACATACGCGCCGGATGCGAGTACCACGCACCTGACCTTTTTGAAGGACCTCGCCAATAAGATCGGCGTATGTCTTTCTAAGACGACCTCTTCTGACGCTGCCGCTGATTTTCACCTTTTATATTCCTTTATTTAATCGTTTTTCATTCGTCCTCTCAAACATAAATAATTTGGGACAAAATTTGATACTGGACTCCCTCTTTATTCTAGTGGTCCCAAGCGCGACTATTACACTGAATGTCCTGGGTTTGATTCCTAGGTCGAGCAGAGTTATTGGGTTTTACTATGAAATTCTCAGTAGCAACTCGTAGTTTGGATTTTCGTTAATGGCAATAGGCTGACCCTCTATTACTTGGGACCTATATAAACCGTGTAAGAGTAAAGGCATAAACGGACAACGTAAACGAATGTTAGGTTAGATAAAATAAATAGCTTATTATGTCGCTGTTCACAAAAAGAACAAATATCATTGCCTTTTATCTTCAAATACATGAGCCTCAAAATTTTTTACAACAATTTTCCGAGCTTTAATTTACATAGAGACATTTAAAATATTTTATAAGGTTAATATTTCTTCTTTTTGTACCAAAAAAAATTCTGTTTAAATATTCCCTTGAAGAGAACAAGATAAAGTAACATTTTTTATATTTATGAAGCAAATTCTGAATATTTCAAAAATATATACATACAAAATTGTCTGTGCTCTGTTGAGTAGAAACATTTTCATGAAACAATATTATTTTTCATTGGATACAACCTCAATATTATAACTTTATGAAATTAAAATATAATTCGGTAATGTAAAAACATCTGGAAGCATTTAAGTTGGGGTCGGCTTCCACTCTAACCAGATGCGGCGGAATAAAGGAAAAATGACTGTTAATATAGAATTTGTGTAGCGCCTCTCTCTACTGTTATTATATTCCTAAACTATAGAGGACCTGGGTTCCGTTCCCACGTCAAGCAAAGTGTTAATGTGTTTTTCTATTAAATTCTTAGTAGCAGAGAGTTTGAATTTGTGTCCGGTTCATGGCAATTGGTTCGTCCCCTATTACATGGAACTTAAATATACGGGCGAACTATGGGTAACAGTTTGTCTAACTCTTCAAGGAATATAGGCGTGATGGTATATTTTTAGTTATTGCGTGTTGGTAATTGTGAAAAGAAGTCTTATTATTACGCAGTTTAGGGTCTAGTTAAACGCGATTAGGTTAGTAAACTTAAAAAATATTAAGGGATAAAATAGTAAGTACATTTTAAATGCTACAATCGTTTGTTTTCCATAAAAAACAATATGTATACCTACGATAAATAAATATTAAATTGGTGTTTTGCTGTAAAAAAAGTGTTATTATAGATTTGAATTTTATTGTGTTTCAGTCTATCTTTGCCTACCCCTTCACAGAATACAGGCATGATAGTATATGTATAGTGTACATAAGAATAGACGTAAATGTCATATAGGAAACGTGTTTCAGAGCAAAACAGCACGCCGCGTGGATTTCAAGGATTTGGTCTCCATTTCTGCGAAATCCTACTAAGTAGAAACTCCAGTGTACTAATTAGTTTACGTACAAAGTTCGTTATGAAAATAAAGTAGTTAGCTCCCAAGAGGAAGCCAATTAAATGCTTGATTGTATTTAGAAACAATGTTTTAACGATTGTTAAAGCTTACGGCACTCGGGTTGACGAAACTTTCATGATATTTCCACAGGATTGTATAACATTACATACCATCACGCCTGTATTCCCCGAAGGGTAAGGCAGAGGTGTACTACGTATGTACACCCACAATTCGCCAGTATGTCTTGGTCCCATGTAATAGGGGTAAGCCTATGGCCATTATCCGGGTACAAGTCTCAAACTCCGAGCTGCTACTGAGAATTTCATAAAACCTCAATAAAACTTAGCTCAACCTGGGAATCGAACCCGGGACCTCTATCGTAGCAGTCGCGCTTGGCACCACTAGACTAATGAGGCTGTATTTTTTCTCAGATTGTAATAACAGGTCTTTAGTAAACACAACACACAAATATTGTTTTTATATTGATGAGTCTATAGATTAAACACTTTTTTGTTTATTGGACTCTTGAGTAGTGGCATTTATTGTTAGGTACTATTCATCTTTTGAAGAGCAACCACTAATCTTGATGAGGTCACATTTGGTAATTGGAATGAAAATAATGCTATGCTATGTTTTATTTATTAGACTCTCACGTGTACAACGCCTGATTCGCATATTATAAACTTGCTTCTGCCCGCGACTTCGTCCGCGTAGCTTGATGATATATAGCCTATAGCCTTCCTCAATAAATGGGCTATCTAAAACTGAAATAATATTTCAAATCGGACCAGTAATTCCTGAGATTAGCGCGTTCAAGTAAACAAACAAACAAACAAACTCTTCAGCTTTATATATTAGTAATAGATAGGCAAAGCGAAATTACTATACTGGTTTGTGACACTTACGCTTATATTACACATTGAAATAGAACTACTTTTTACGGATTTTATTTATATAATATTGATATTATTTAATTTCCGACGTTTCGCGACTAAATCCGTAAAAAGTACCTAGTTTTATTTCAGACAATACAGTTATGTAAGAACCATTTTCTGTTCTGCTGTGTTGTGTTTTTTTTTCGTTTAACTATTGACGAGTTTTTGTGTTATCAATAAAAACATATAACTAAAATTCTTCAAGATGTAAGTATACACATACATAAAGTCACGCCTCTTTCTCGTAGGGGTAGGCAGAGACCACAGACTATCATTTGCTACGATTCTGACATATCTCTTTAGCTAAGTATGTTTATACATAGTCTTTTTAAATCTTTAATTCACACTTGCCTGCCTCATTAGCCTAGTGGTCCTGAGCGCGACTGCTACGCTAGAGGTCCTGGGTTCGATTCCCAGGTCGAGCAAAGTGTTATTGGGTTTTTCTATGAAATTCCCAGTAGCAGCTTGGAGTTTGGAATTTGTGCCCGGTTAATGGCAATAGGCTCGCCCCCTATTACATGGGACCTAAACATACCGGCGAACTGTGGGTGTACATTGGTACGCCTCTGCCTAACCCTTCGGGGAAAAACAGGCGTGTGTAATTCACACTTGGAGATAGATTGTAATTTTTAAATGGTTGTTAAGTACCAAAATCCCTTGGATCACGTTACTATTATATTAATTACAAATTAATGGCCCAAAGCGTGATATATGTTGCACAAACAACACGCATATATCTCCTTTTATGTCAGTCTCGTAGTACCATATTATGGTTCATTAGTGGTATTTAATATTCTGTACGCGAACTGCCGTTTTGGTCTACCCTGCCTATTATGATTAACTAGCTTGCACCCTCGACTTTATATTTACGTGGTGAACCTTATTTTCCTCACTGAAGTGCTATTTCTTTTGTAATTGAGACAAAAAGTCAGTCAAAGATAAACAGTCCTAGTACAGACCCATCATGGGACACACCTACGAGTTGATAAAACTGTATTTGCATTTCAATGTGAAACAATTAGGTACTTGTGATATCATAACATACCACGGAATAAATACTTTGGCCATCGTATACATATTACCGTATAATAATATATATTATAATTTACAGAATTTGTAATAAATATCCACAAAATGGTTCCAGGTTTACAAAAAAACTGAACTACTAGTTTTACTAAGGATTTTATCGCGTTATACATATAGATATTATGAAACCCTGAAAAATAACGCGACAAAATGTGTAAAAAGTGAAATAAAACAAAACTTCAGTAATCTAACCATTAAAGTTTATCTTTAAAAGGCAGAAACTGAATAAAAACTAAGGCGACACTCGCTGTTTACTGTTCGCCACTGGCACATAACAATTAACGAACTTTCATTCATTTAAACTGCATCTCTAACTGCAAACGTTTGTGTTTATTCAAATACATTTCTAAGTTAGCGGTAGTTATGTAAATAACAAGTAAATAAAATATGTAGGTACTATATTTATTTCATAAATCTCTACTATTATATAATGGTAAAAAAGCTGTGTCTGTACATTGAAGATATTAAAAAAAAACAAGTGGGTTCGGGTATATAAACGTCGCCGAACCCAAAAATATGATTTATAACATTCTTGTCTGTTTGTCTGTTTGTTACGGGTTGGCGCAAAAACTACTGAATAGATTTTAATTTTGTTATCACTGTTAGAAAGTATGTGCTCCAAATTAAAACTGGTATACTTCTTATCTCCAATAATTAAACGAAAACATAGATAAAGCTTGACCACTCTAATGTATAGAGACCCATACAAAGAAGAGGTCATCACTGTTGGTTTTAGAGCTTCAAGTGAGCAAAGCCGCGGGCATAGGCTAGTTATTACATAAAGCTTGTCTATTTGTTATACTTAGTTGAAATAATATTACTTTTTACGGATTTTATAGCGTTGGTATCAAGTTGAAGTTCAAATGTTTCCAATAAGCTTTTACAAGATTTTATGAAGCGTTATGATTCAGTTGCACGGTTCCAAAAGGTTGAACCCCATGGAAACTCTTTTAAAATAAATTATGTTACAATCTTCACTGGTACAATATTGCGATAACAAAATGTGTGGACGTTGAAGAATGTCCAGGTTTGACCGAAGTCGACAATATTAAACGAAGGTTCACATTATTTGGATCCTTTACTGCATAAATTAACCTTTAAGCATATACATAACATCATCCTGTACTCCCATCACACCTGTATTCCCAGAAGGGTAAGGCAGAGTTCTACTAAGGTACACCCACAGTTCGCCGCTATGTTTAAGTCCCATGTAATAGGGAGCGAGCCTATTGTCATTAACCGGGCACAAATTCCAAACTCCGAGCTGCTACTGAGAATTTCATAGAAAAACCCAATAACACTTTGCTCGACCTGGGAATCGAACCCAAGACCTTTAGCGTAGCGGTATACAAATAACATTGAATAAATATTAAATTTCAATTTTTCTTTCATCTCAGTACCACTCAATGAACTCGGCATATCATCCAATCTCGAGTAGTACGTAGGTTTTGCGTGCTACGTTTACAAACATAATATATACAGACAGACAAACAATCTAAAATATGTCTGATGGCTTTTGTTGATCTAATCATGTACAGACACGGCCTGTTACAATTTTATTGCATACACTAGGTGGTTGTACCTATAAGCCTCATAAATATGAAAATAGCTATATTAGTATACCAATCACCAAATGTGGAACATTCAAGTCGACGACGTGTTGGCTCTTGAAAAGACGCATTGCGTATCTAATGGCAGCTTCCCAAGACTGGGACATACTTACTGGACAAATTGTCTTCGACAAACTTCTAAACAATATTCACGCTGCTATGAACGCTGTGCAGTATAGATAGAGTCTTGAATTGCGTGTGCCATTATAATAGTGTTGTGACCCGTAAATGAAACGTCCCTGTTGCATAATCAGGGTTCCATTCGAATAGAAGATGAACGGACTAACTTCCTATTCGAGTCTCGAGAGCCTTGTAAAAGACTAATCGAGTCCGGACGCATGTTCTCGATTTATATCCACGATAGGGTTAAGTTGCGTATGCTAATAATGTCCTGTCCGAACTTAAATACAAATTACTGAATCGATTATTGTGGTTTTTAATATGTGCTAATTTTGCGCGTAAAGATAGTAATACCTGAAGTTATGGCCCCATGATCTATCAGTAGCTCAGGCAATAAAACAATAAATGAAACTACTATTAAGAGAGGTGAGAAGAATGATTTATTAAATAATGTTCAAATATTCACCCAGAGACGTGTTTCAGGGTTTTGGATTTTCACATTTTAAGGGGGAGGGGGGATGAAAGTATACCTTCCCTTGGGTGGGTGTGAAATCGCGGGGAACAGCTAGTAAGTAGTGCATATATTCATAACAAAATACAATCCTAGTACACATCACTAACGAAACAATAAACTGCATTGCAAATTGTGTTTCATGCTGTCTGGCTTGCGGTGACTTTGTATGCAAACCAAGTATTATGTTAGGTACTTAGAGGATTCACTATTCGTTACATTGTACATGCATTATATATAAAGAAATCCTTGTTATTTATTGTTTGGATTTAAATTTCCAGAGACTTAAAACAATATATTTTAGGTAGATGTTTGAATCTAGCTAACTTTAAATTGAGTAACTCATTATACTGTCCCCCTGCTGGGCACAGGTTTGCTCCTAAAATGAGTCGCTGGCTATATGCGGTAGGAAAACTTCATACCTCCGTTGAGAAAATCTTTCAGGCATTCACGTTTAAGAGGCGAGAAAATATCTGACTTGCTTGGTGGTAGGATATCTTGAGGTCTGTTGACCACCCTCACGTCGGAGTCGGTCGTAAAGCACCTTACTGTGTGTTTCGACTTTTGCGCGTAAGAGCTAATTCTCACTTAGTTGCTGCAGCTTTGGCAATCTGCAGTCCGTTGGGGCTCTTAAGAGTCAGCAACACATCAGCAACTCCTCTTTTATTGCAGCTTTCTATGAACGACGATGACTATACTTACCACCAGGTGGCCCAAAAAGGTTTAATTGCGATGTTTTCTTTCACCGTTTTTAAGCGCGAGATAATTAATTATTTCGTACAGTCAGGGGTGCATGCCTTGGATGGAACTCAAGAACTTTGACTTTGACAGTCCAATAGTTTTATATAAAAGAAAGAAAAATGATTTATTGACACGGGCATAGAGTTATATAGGAAAAAAATACTAATCAACTATAATAATAATAATAATAATATAATAATATATTTATTGACATAAAATACTCTTACAATATGTTAAGAATTCTCTGACCCCTGCGCTAGTAATAATACTGTGTTGCAGAGGCCAGTGTCCTTCCGTTTCATTACAGTTGGGTTATATAATTTTATGACAACAAATTTGACTAATTAGAAAAGTAAAAATAAAAAGGTAAGTTTTACAAACAGAATTAAAAAAAATTAAAGTGTGTGTGTTTCTGTGTGTGCGTGCGTGTGTAAGTATGTATGTGTGTTAGGTGCGTGCGTGCGTGAGTGTGTGTGTGGGGGGTGTGTGCTTATCTATGTGTGAAAGGAGTTTCGTAAAGATGTCGTTTAGATTAGGTTACAACTGTAAGTAGGCTTTCCACCGCTTCGTAGTCGAGCTTCATAAGCCAATTAAGTATAACTGTTTTAAAATTATTATTATTAAGTTCTCTTAATTTATGTACTTTATTGCATTTATTGTACACATAGGGGGCAAGAAAATCGAAATGCTTTTGTGCTAAGGTTGATTTCACACGAGGCACTGGACAACGTTCTACTCTCCTTAATGGTACAGATGGGTTAACTGGATATTTTTTGTGGTATCTTCGTAGAATTTCATATAAGTATACCTTTCTTACGGAAAGTACCCCAGCCTTTTTGTAAACGTCGGCAGTCGGGTGTCCAAATGGTAAGTACATGAGTACTTTTAACACCGCACGCTGGGCCCTTTCTGCCAGTAGGAGAGTAGTTTTGTTAGTGCCTCCCCATGCTGAGATGCAGTATCTAATTATACATTCACCCAAGGCACGACTATATCACTAATAGCTACCACTTAAAATATAAAATATTTTTTTAAGTCATTCATTATGTATAATAGTAGTCGTAATTGGCGCCTGCTAGGCTGGAGGTCCTCGGTTCGATTTTTATTTTTTTTATTAAATTCTCAATGCAACTGAATTTTGAAGTTTAATTGAACTTTTACTTAATTATATTTAATTTGTGAAACAATAACATATGATTCGCTCCTTACCACATAAACGTTGACAATAAGTTCACTCCTATCTGACCCCACATCGAAGAGACTAGAAGTTATAGTTAAGCGTTATTACCTACTTGAAACATAATTGTACGTTGTATATGTATCTACATAATAAGTTCTACGTAGAAGTTACCGTAATGAGTCACGAAAGAAACTAGCTAGCAATGTACTTACCTACTTTTCTATAACTCTTGACCTGTTTTCCTTAGATCCTATTGTTAAGTGTCAAGCTCCAGGTGTATTGCTGGGGGTCTTGACTGCTAATAAAACTGCTTATCTTCGGTATGAACTGTATTTCGATAGGCGCTAATACAAAAAAGGGAAGACAGCCGATGCGTGCGCGCGGTTCCGTAGCGGCGAGTGAGTGTGCAGCCGAGGTAGTCTGAAAGTGGGGGCCGCTGTTGAATGATGAAGCCGGTCCCGAGCGACTCCTCGGCACGCTCGATGTGACGTCAGGAACATACTCCCCGGGTTGAAGTATGGAAGGCTTCAAGATTATGTTGAAGAGACGGGAAGATACGCCCGTGTGATGATGCCCTTCGTCAAGATGTCGGCGATTCTGCTATGCTCATCAGATCCTGGCTTGACGGCGATCACTCTGCCCAGCAACCACAGAAGAGGAGGAACATTTGCATCTCTCATTAAGACTGCTTTTTGCTGCAGAACAGATATATAATATTCATGTGAGAAACGTTTCCATAATGTTGCCGGAGCTTTTTGATACAATCAAAGCGATGAAGCCGCTGGATATTGACATCGGTGATCTGGGGAAGAGGAACTGATGTGAGAGATCGTCCGATGAGGAAGTGCGAAGGAGAAAGATAAGAAAAATAAGAGGATAAGTGGATAGAGGTTAAGGGGTCTGGAATTTATAATAGCCTCTATCTGAATCAGACACTTTGAAAGCTCTTTATAAGTTTAAATGAGTGTAAAGTTGGGTTCAGTCAATACACACAAAAGAAGATGAAGTGAGATGAGACATTTAATAAATATTTCTAAATGACGCCTCTGACTGCGAAGCATATAAATACAAAAATTAAGATATAACATTAAACTTGTACCTTCTATACGATTGGCTATCAGCACTGGCTTGGCGCAATTAAGACCTGTGTTCATGAAGAGGAACTTATGAAGCGCCCAGTCACTAGGCAGGTTTCCCAAAAGACCTGGACAGGCAAAGACTTCAAGAACTCATGAAGCGCCCAGTCACTAGGCAGGTTTCCCAAAAGACCTGGACAGGCAAAGACTTCAAGAACTCATGAAGCGCCCAGTCACTAGGCAGGTTTCCCAAAAGACCTGGACAGGCAAAGACTTCAAGCGAGTGCCGTGAACACAGTTACGCACTATTTCCTAAGCTAGGGTTTTCCTATGAAGACCAGTAGTAAGTGAGCCTAATGTGAGGTGACTAAAAGATAATGAAATTTGTGTTGTAATTCTGAATTCATTAAATAAGATGGTTTTCTGTTATTTTGAGTTGTGTATTTGTTTTGTAAAATTATAAATAAATCTTTGTATAGAATAATTATAATTCTGTAAGTAAAGATATTCATTTGTATTATTTATTGAATTGAATGTTATTATTGTTTTTCTTGAGATATGTCGTACCTAATGTATGTAATATGTATACTTATGGTACTGTATAAAATTGTGTTTGATATGATTTAGTGAATGAATGAATTGTATCTAGTGTATGTATGTAGTTTTCAATGAAATCAGGACCAGACAACGAAAGAGCGGACTCGCTGATTTAATCAGCCTTCACCCCCCGAGAAGTGAGATCAGCGGGGTTGCTTGGAGAAGGTACATAGCTCAACATCTTAGCCTTTTGTATGTGGTCACTTGTTACTACAAATCGACTTGGTGTTATAACAAGCCCACCGAGCATTGTCAAATTATACCATGAAACCCACCACAAATGAAGCAGTGATATAAATGATTTGCATGCGTAAAGGGTGGACGCAAAATTATATTTATTATGCGTAAGCAACGTATAAAACGTATTCTCGACGAAGTAGTAAATCAGCTGATATGAAGCTAATGACCCAGTTACAAACCGGTCCACTTAATAGAAAAAAAACTAACTAATGAGGTGTGGAATGCAAAAAAAAGTTGCGACTGGCGAACAAAGGAATGCGTAACCAGCTATTATGATTTAAACTATATGGATTGATAAATTTGTACAATATGTTTATGGTGTTTTATAACGACGATGAAGTAAATTTGACAATAATAAAGACGTAGCAAATGTGAATAGGCTATATAATGAAGAGATCAATATGCCTGATCCGTATAGCACTATTTAAAATTCCTGGAAATATGGTAGTAAGACGACAGGAATATAAGGATTGGAACGGACTCACTCAGAACCACAAAGGTATCCTCCGGGTAGACTGTCCTCTAAGTGTCCTCTACGGTGTAGCGGCGTAGGCGAACGGGCAGTCCAAAGTCCACGGGCGATGTGCACAGCAAAAGACGGCAATCTTCTTTAATCGAAGGACCAATGTTAAGTGTCAAGCTCCAGGTGTGTTGATGGGGGTCTTGACTGCTAATAAAACTGCTTTCTTCTGTATGAACTGTATTTAAATAGGCGCTAATACAAAAAGGGAAGACAGCCGATGCGTGCGCGCGGTTCCGTAGCGGCGAGTGAGTGTGCAGCCGAGGTAGTCTGAAAGTGGGGGCCGCTGTTGAATGATGAAGCCGGTCCCGAGTGACTCCTCGGCACGCTCGATGTGACGTCAGGAACAAAACAAACCGAAAAAAAAAAAAAAAAAAAAAAAAAAAACAATGTTTAGTGTCAAGCTCCAGGTGTGTTGCTGGGGGTCTTGACTGCTAATAAAACTGCTTTCTTCTGTATGAAATGAAATGAAATGAAATGAAATCGATCGCTATCGTCTATCAACAATAGATGAAAAGAAAAATTCCTCTATATTTGTGCTTATAAAAGAAACTGACTAACGAGCAAATCTACAATAGAAAAGAATAGCGTTACTGCAGGAGATTTCTATATTTATTTATGATGACTACTGCTGCTGACATAACTAGGTATGCTGCTCAATTGATATGCAAGGATAAGTTGCGTTTGCTACGGTTAGTCTATAGTAAGTTTATAGTTTTATTTTTAAGTGAAAACTTCTTTAGCGGAGTTCGGATGGGTAAAAAATGTTAAACTCGCGTCAGGACACGTGACCTGATCTAAAATTCGTAAGACGAGTGTGCGTGTGTGTTTATATTACAGCCTGCTACGCGCATCCACGGATGTTGACTAAACAAATGTAATATAAATTGTCTTGTTTGTGTACGATAGCCCAATAAATGAATATTGTATTTTACCACATAAATGATGGTACTTTTATATTGATAATTAAAGCAATTCGTGCGAAATTATTCCCTGACCATTCCAAAATATCAAAAATGTACAACGTTAATGTTCAAGTTTTCACTTCTGCGGGCACTCCCTGATTGCAATCCGTATTTTTTTTTATTTAATTTATTATGTTTGTGTTTATCATTTAAATAAATAAAAATAACATTTTGAGTAGGTTCCTCGCTTACATATAAAGTAAGGTTACAGGTTGTCTGCCAGAAAATGCTTAATGGGATTAAGACTACCCAAAGGCAGTCCTAACCCTTCGGGGAATACAGGCGTGATGGTATGTTATGTTATTTTTTGCTTCCATTTTAACTTATATTGCAATGACATCACTTTAGCATACTATGTAGGTAGTTATAATTTGCTTCATTGGTCTAGTGGTTCAAGAAGCAATTTTTACGGTAGAAATCGGGGGTTTTATTTTCCGGTCATGATGATATTTTTATGAAAATCTCAATAACGCGGGCTTAAATAGGACTTAAATATTCCGGTGAAATGTGGTGTACATTAATACACCTCTGTGTAACTCTTTGAGGAAAACTGTCATGAATGGCAGCAAAGAAACTAGTTATATATACCTTGGTAGTTAAATATTTATCTTGGAATAGTTCGGTTCAGAACAAATACCTTACAATAATCCGATAAAGTTTATGAGATTCCGGAAAAAACGTAATAGGTAGGTACTTATATTTTAAGTAAAACTTTTTCCCAACTCCTCTAACGACCTACTTTTCTTTATGAAAATTAAAACCACAAAAATGTAAACGGAGCTGGAGCTTTGAAATTATGAATTTCCGAAGCAAGCCGAGTTTAGGGCACTTCACCCTAAAGTAAGAATATTAGGGTAGGGTAAATGTCCCCGTTGCGGTCATAGTTCGACCTCGTTTCGCAAGTATTTCAGTATGTGGCGAGGAATTTGATGGAGCTCTCTTATATTTCTTTTTGACGAATATAAAAGTGTTCCCGTTTATTATTCTTCACTATACTCATATAGGTATTTATGTAAGGGTTTTATGGAGTAGTTTATATCAGATTACCTACGTAGAGACGGAAAAGAGGGATTTAGTGAATTGCGGTGGTTTTGAACCTATTTAGCATTAGTATTTATTAAATTAGTCTTATCTATTTAGTAGTTAGCTATGAGCTAAAGCCAAAAACTGACGAATTTCAATAAGGCCGAGCCTTGTTGAATTAAATGTTCCAACTATGTGATTTATCTACTCAGAATGTAAAAAACAAATACATAGTAGGTAATCATGAAAATAAATCCTTAGTAAAATGAACAACAATACTAAAACTAAATTTATCTAATTATTGCATTACTTAAAATGAAAGAACACTTAGAATTAAACGGCCGCACGCGTCATAAAATTAATGCTTCGTAATTCTTGGTCGCTTAACTCAAAATATTTTATGTCTTCCATCAACCCCTTGCTATTTTACTACTTTTCTCTTTCACTCGTTAAAGGGCACCGTTTACATATAACAGCCTGTTGCTATACCCATTTTTTCTTGTATTGAGGTTGAGCCTGACGGATCAACCTCTTTTTTGGGATGCGAAAAATCCTCACGTAGTCTGCCAAAGGCAACATAATTATTTCCTCTAGTCATATAGTCAAAACCAGAGTGAAATAATGCTTACGTTGTGTTTGCCGAGTGAGTTAGGTTACCGGAGGCCTAAACTCTTTTAAAAGGTTGGTAATTCACTAGCGACTCCTCTGGTGTTGCAGGTGTCTATGGCCGGCAGTATCGCTTACCATCTAGCAATCCGTTTGCCCGTTGGCCCTCCTATGGAATTTATGGACCTGAACTGGATGCAAGTGGTACTGGACTGAGGCTAGTACCAAAGTTTGTGGGAGCCATATATTGAGGACTGTGAGCTAGGGATTGCGGAGTGCTAATACGCAAGCTTAGATGTGTGCTCATCTAGGGCAACATACATTAAGTGCAAAGGAGCTCACTCCTAAGAAAATTCTGCAGTTTCTAGAAAATCCTGTTGTAGCCCAAGGTTTAGCGATGGACTCTTACTCAACGAGTGGCAATCACAATAGACCAAATACCGTGGTAGTGATATTATACTATAGCATATTGAAGTTATATTTGCTATATGATAAACATAAATACACACAGTTGGAATATGGATTGGAAACTAAATGTCAAACAATTTTCGTTCGTACGAAATTTCGGGAACGAATGGAACCGTGGCAGGAAACACGCTAAATTTCGAACGAAACTTCATTTTTCGTTGAATAAGAGTAGACCCCCAGTTCAGTTTTATTACTGTTTCTATTACTTCGAATCGTTTACGTTTTCGTGAGGTCCGCTAAAGCATGCAGATTTTACTGCGACGATGTCCTTTAGTTTCAAAATCTGATAACTGCAATAAAACTTATGTTTTTCCTCGCTCTTAAATTCAAGTTCAAGTTCACTTGTTTGCGTTCACTTGTTATATGAGTCCAATTACTTTACAATGTCCCAAAAAATGTATGCTATGGAGAATAATTCAGCAAGGAACTCCATTACATTATACCGAATCAATGTAGCATATCCTTTCATAAGTCACATAAAATACTTATTAGAAGGCAGATATTAATTACGGCTCAATCAGGGGACGACCCTCGAGTCATTTATTCGCCTCTGTACCGGGTCATTGACTGTCAAGATAGATGGTGATGAATCACCCACTCTTTGGAGGATTTGATACGGAGGGATTTAGGATGGACGCCATAGATTTATGTTATGTAGAAAGAGTTTCAGGTGTCATCTGATTAACCTTTCTTTTTTTAAACTAAAGTGTTGCCCCACGTTTTTTGTTTATAAAAGCTTACTAGCAATATGGGTTGCACATTACCAGTATTCTAGTTAACTCCTCGTGCTAAGCTAATTGTTTGTGTCACGTCGGTAGTGCAATGGGTGGCTATCGAACCGGCAACCACATGATCGCAATTCCGATGCCTTAGTCATTAGACTACCACCGCTTTTATTAGGATTATATACCATCATGCCTGTATTCCCGGAAGGGTTAGGTAGAGATTTTACTGATATAAACCGGAAACTGATATAAACCACAGATCGTCAGTATGTTTAGGTCCCTTCTAATAGGGGGTGAGCCTATTGCCATTAATCGGACACAAATCCACAGTTGCTACTAAGAATTTTATAGAAAAACCCACTAATTCTTTGCTAATTGTGTCGCATCATTCTAATGATTTCTGTGGGTTATGAGTTTACAGTCTATCATAACCCGTCGGGGAATAAAAGCGTGAATGTATGTAATATTTAAGAACCGAAAATTATAACACGCACCCTAAAAACATCTAAGATGCTCTGTTATTGCGTCACAAAAGTGGAAACAGGGGTTCAACATAAGCTCCCTTTTATTGTTCCGCAAAGACTTGAAAGAAATCTTGACCTTGACTTACTTTGTAGTCAAGTTGGTTCCCAGAGAGCAGGTCAAGTTTAAAGCATATTCTCCACACGAGGTGAGTCTACCATACGTGTATATTATGGCAATATTATCTCACATTAAAACATTTTTTTTTTATTTTTTCACATAATCAACCCATTATACTGGCTCATTGCTGGACTCGGGTCCCCTCTAAGAATGAGAGAGATTAGGCTATGGTGCGCCATGTTAACCTAAAGCAGACTTCACACCCCTACGAGAAAATCTCTCACATGCAGGTTTCCTCACGACGTTTTCCAGAGTCATAATACACACTTCGAGAAACCAGAGCTGCGTACTTTGGATTCAAACTCAAGACCTTTGAGTTGGCAGTTAAATTTCAGTAACTGGAAGTTGTTGGTGTACGTTGGTACACCTCTGCCTAACCACTCAGGGAATACAAGCGTATTACTATGTATGTTAATAAATTAAAAGTGATGACTGTAATCTTATCTTTTTTTATTATATTTAGTCTCTTGTCTGCCTGCAAGCAATACAGTTCTCGAAAACTCATATTACCAACACTAACCTAACCTAACTGGCTCAAAACGTGAAATACAAAGTTAACGTTACACTTAACAAAGCTGAGAACGTTACAAAGCTTATTCGGCGTCTATTAGAACCAAGGGACTCATAATGAAAGTCAGTCTTTCTCAAAGTGCGCGATAAAGTTCCTAGCACTTGAAAAAGGGGAGACGCTTCAGGGAAACATTCGAAGACTCAGAGAAAATTAGTAATCATTGTGTGCTATCCCATGTCTGGGCTCGGGTCTCGTTTTAGAATAAAATGTAATTAACCTGCCTCAATAGCCAAGTGGTCCTGACCGCGACTGCTACGCTAGAGGTCCTGGGTTCGATTCCCAGGTCGAGCAAAGTGTTATTGGGTTTTTCTATGAAATTCCCAGTAGCAGCTCGGAGTTAGGAATTTGTGCCCGGTTAATGGCAATAGGCTCGCCCCCTATTACATGGGACCTAAACATACCGGCGAACTGTGGGTGTACATTAGTACGCCTCTGCCTAACCCTTCGGGGAATACAGGCGTGATGGTATGGTATGTTATGTTATGTAATTAACCTACCACGATGACTTTCACGCATTGCCGGAAAAATATCTCACACACACAGGTTTATTCACGATATAAAATCGAAGCCTCTGAATTTTCGAAATCATGTGCATATTTATGGATATGTAACATAATATAATATATAAAGCCGTGATAGCCTAGTGATATGACCATTGGACTGCTAAGTCAAAGGTCTCGCGTTCCAATCCAAGGCACGCACCTCTGACTTTTCGAAGTTATGTGCGTATTAATAGTTAATTATCACGCGCTCAAGAAAAGAGCGTACTCCCTTTTAAAAGGCTGGCAGCGCATTTGTGACTCCTCTGGTGTTGCAGGTGTCCATGGGCGGCGGTGATCGCTTACCATCAGGCGATCCGTATGCTCGTTTGCCTGCTATCACATAAAAAAAAGAACACGCGCTTAAACGGTGACGGAAAACATCGTGAGGAAACCTGCATTCCCGAGAGACTTTCTCGATGGCGTGTGAAGTCTGCCAACCCGCATTAGGCTAGCGTGGTGGACTATAGCCTAATCCCTCTCATTGTGAGAGGAGACCCGTGCCCAGCAGTGGGACATATAATGGGTTGATTATAATGAACATAATATATTTTGCATTAATTTATAAATATTATGTTCATTACTTAGTTAGTAGTTAGTATATAAATTTGTAATAATGCACGTTACAAATAGAATTTCCAATAGCTTTTCTGTTGAGAGGCGAAAATTTGAGAACCTGTGGTATTAGTCATCTAAGTGTTTTTGACACTTACAAGTACGACATTATAGGTTGTTGACCTCTCTAATTAAGTTTTCTTAATAATTTTCTAAGTAGAAATGGACATGTCTCTGAATAAAAAAGCTTACAAGCGCCGTTGCCAGTGAAATCTTGGGTCCGATTTCTAGGTCAGGTAAATAGTTTAATGGTTTTGTTTGTTATAAAATTCATGAGCGCCAATGGTCCAACCTTGTAGGTATATGAATATTGTTTGTTGAATATAAAATAATCGTTGCATTCAGCAGCACCCAAGTCGATTATTTTCTCTAGCAATATAGATAATCCTTATTTATAGTTTTCAGAGCAGGTAAAGACCTTTTAATATGTTAGTTATTTTAGGCATAAAGCAGACTATAATAAAACTAAGTCTCTAGTCGAGTTAACTGTTTCCACGTCTGTGATTTGCACATAAAAAATATTTTTATTGTTAATTTTGAAATGTAATTGCAGCTTAATATATTGCTCAGGTCTTGTTACTATAAACTTTAATAAGTATAATACTTAGGTGTGGTCGTAAAAGTGCAATAAAGATATTCTTTCTTGTAGTTCAATATTTTTTCTTGTTTTTTGCATAGTATTGCAAATACACTTAACACTTAGAATTAAAGGTTTAAATCTGCAATTTAGACATTTAGTTTTGCCTCGTGTGTAAAAAATATATTTAAAAACAGTTTGGCACCTGAGAGAGAGAGAGAGAGAGAGAGGTTGTGCTTGATGTAATTGGTTTGATTTCCGCACAGAATAAATATTACCTACAACTATGGACTTTATGTCTACGGAAATTATATTATGTATTTGTAGCACCCACGACACAGGAGCTAAATTCTAGTGTAGTGAAAAACTCATTAAAACAAAGCTAATCATAATACGAAACCAAATTTTGTAAACAAAAAATAGTTTTAAGGTCGCAAAAGGATTATAAAATTTAAAAATGGAATGTTGTAATAAAGTGTTGGCAAATTTTAAAATCATTAACATCTAAAATAATTTATTCTCATCTTAAATTCCTTTAAAAGTCATCTTCAATCAAAATTAAATGGTAGAAAGTAAGACATGAGAAGATTATATTAAACGTATCTGTACCGTATTATGATCAAAGTTGTACCTCAAAGGGGTTCCGAAGAAAATTTTCACGATATAAATAAACATTATATTTACCTACATCTTGGTTCAAATTGCTTTGATCGTGTTTCATTTATTTGTGGGATGAGCAACGCAAAAATAAACTCGAAATATAATTGTGCAGTGTTAGATATTGCCGTATTAGTCTATGGCCCGTAGTGTGAGTGCTACGCTAGAGGTCTTGGGTTCGATTCCCAGGTCAAACAGTGTATTTGGGTTTTTCTGTTTTTCAGTAACAGCTCCGAGTTTGAATTTATGTCCGGTTAATGACAATATTACATTGGACCTAAATATACCGGTGAACTGTGGGTGTACCTACATTATTAGACATCTGCCTAACCCCTCAGGGAATAGAAGCGTAATGGTATGTGAGACGATTCATCGTAATCGACTAAAAAGATATTAGCATATTTTTGTGTATATTCGTTTTTTTTAAGTATTATGTCTCTATGTGCTTCAGTAGTTCCTACGCCAAAATTGTGCCTTTAGCCATAACAATAATAATACGGGGAACTCAGCTTTCTGTGCATTTGCTAAAACAAAAAATCTACAGGGAGAAACCTCATTTCCCATTTTCCGAGCAATTGTTTTCTAACGAGGCTTTTGCGGGTACCTCAATTAATCTCTGAGAGGAGATTGAAATAAAATAAGGTTATTTTATTCTAATTACGTTTTGCAAAGCTTTTTAATATAATTAAGAGAGTGTTCTGAAGTCTAATTGAGTAAAAAGAATATATTTTTTAAATCTTTTTATTTAAATTAAACCATATACAACGCACGGATGCAGACGGAGGTGGCGCAAGGACATGGAATCTTATCATAGAGATTGGGTGACTAAAACCACAGACAGAGCGATTTGGAAAAAGGGAAGGGAGGCCTTTGCCAGAAGTGGGCTAAAAGAAAAAAAACGCTCGGTTCCAAAAAGTAGGTTATAAGGAGAAAAAAAAGAGCCAGTACTCGGCGGCACTCAGCAACACACAAACTGTAGATGCTACTTTTACAATAACTTTTCCACAATTAACATTTCTGTTTTTTTTATTACGGTTAAAGATCTTTATTTTCTCTAAAGAATTATAAATTCACTTACAGATAAAACACTTTTCACTAAAGTTACAAATTTGCCATTAAGCGCAGCTTTGCAATGAACATGTATGTATATATTATTAGCCTGTATTGTCCCAGTCCTTAGTAAAGTAGTAAAGGACTCATAAATATCATGGGATCAACGTACCTACCTACTATAAATGCATATTATAAAAATGCAGTCCGATAGTTATTTAAATTGTATTAGAACGTTCGTTCAATGACAAAGTGACACTTGCAGACAATTCTGTCAAAAAGCAACAATTATTAATTTTAATTTCGAACGAATGTCAATGATTTAAATTTATTATTCTTGATAGGCTTACGCTTGACCGCTACTTTGCTTGATATTCAGAGACATTGCGATCTACGATGGAGCGCGCTTGCCTAGAAGAAACCGATCCACTCGTGTTGTGACACCATATATAAAATAGGGATCTGTTGCAGTCATGACAAACTTGGTATTCAAGACAAAAAGAAACGATATATTACCTACCCCTAACACAGCTATACCGTGGAAGAGCCATGCTTCGGCACGAATGGGTCGGCTTGATCGGAGTGATACCACGGGCTCATAGAAAACCGGCTGGAAACAACGCTCACGTTGTGTTTCGCCGAGTGAGTGAGTATACCGGAGGCCCAAACTCTCTTAAAAGGCCGGCAAAGCACTTGAGGCTCCTCTGGTGTTGTGGTTGTCCATAGGCTGCGGTAATCGCTTACCATCAGGCGCTCCATCTCCTCGTTTGCCTTCCTATCCCATAAAAAAACACTGAACTCCATATACAGAGCACATTTACAACAAAAAAGTATAAAGTTAGAAATGGCGGTTGACAGCTTAAAAGCTTTTGGGTAACGAAAATTATTATAGACAATATAGATATTCGAGAACCTGAGCAAGAGTTTATGCTCTTCTATTGCTTATCCGGGTAGTAAGTATGTCACTTTTACATAAATTACTTAAAAAAAAATTTATGACTTCAGGTGATGTCTCTATAAAACATAAATGCGGTGGAAATGCGTTCCTTGCGAAGTATGTGCGTAGTAACTCGGAATGATAGGACAACGTTGCGGACTGAAAGATGATGTAGTGACACGTATTGAAAATAATATGCTGAGATGGTTTGGACATGTTGAGAGAATCCATGAATGACGAATAACGAAAAGAATTTACAAGGCGAATGTCAGCGGCAACATCGGAAGAGGTCGTCCTAGAAGGACGTTCGCCGTCTTATTGGCGAGGTCCTTCAAAAAGATCAGGTGCGTAGTACTCGCAACCGGCGTGTATGTATGAGAAGATGTATGAATGTGGCAGGAGCAAAAGAAGTATGCAAGAATCGTAGCAAGTTTCTGCCTACCCCTGTGGGAGAAAGCCGTGATGGTCTGTGTATCTTTCTGTATTGTCACTCTATCTTCTATCGTGCATAACATTATCGTTTACGAACCGATTTCAACTATTATTTTCAATTTTATGGATTTTTTGCCGGCTCCATAAGACCTACTATTTGGACAATTTGAGATATAATTTGGACAGGAAATAATGCTTGTGTCGTCGGAGACTTACACAAACCAACAATAATACCATCACGCCTGTATTCCCCGAAGGGTTAGGCAGAGGCGTACTAATGTACACCCACAGTTCGCCGGTATGTTTAGGTCCCATGTAATAGGGGGCGAGCCTATTGCCATTAACCGGGCACAAATTCCTAACTCCGAGCTGCTACTGGGAATTTCATAGAAAAACCCAATAACACTTTGCTCGACCTGGGAATCGAACCCAGGACCTCTAGCGTAGCAGTCGCGGTCAGGACCACTTGGCTATTGAGGCAGTTACAGTCACAGTTACAGTTACAAACCAACAATAAATGGTCACAAATACCTGAAAATCGAACCCAGGATCCCCAGCATAGTAGTCGTGTTAAAACTACTAGACTATTGTGACGGTTACAATTACAAACTCCGAAGAAATACTAAACTATCAAATTCAGTTAAATTTGAATTGCAACATAGATCAATAACTTAATTTGCATAAGAAATCCTTGACCTTTCCGCTTATCATTTGTTCAATGACGTCATAATGTAGTCATAGTCCGTTATCACCTCGTTATCTGTTAGCGTAGGCGTAGTTTAGGATTAAACTCACGTGCACAGATCGAACAGATGTATCGGAATTAACAAAGCAGACCCCAAATTGTACAAAAGTATAGTAATACTAGCTTCTGCCCGCGGCTTCGCTCACGTGAAGCTATATCAGGAGTAAAAATGGAAAACCAACATTGATGACCTCTTCTTTGTATGGGTCTCTATACATTAGGGAGGTCAAGCTGTATATCAGGATTCATTTAATTAATTGAGATAAGAAGTTCACCAGTTTTTAAGTTGGAGCATATACTTTCTAACAGTGATAATAAAATTAAAATCTACTCAGTAGTTTTTGCTCCGACCCGTAAGAAACAGACAAACAGACAAGAATTTTAAAATTCACTTTTTCGGATTCGGAGACGTTTATATACCATAATCCACGTGTTTTTTTTTTAATTTCATCAAAGTACAGACAATATTACAGCTTTTTTACAATTTTATAATAGTAGAGAAGAAGAAGAGAAGAGATGACTATAATTGTCACGAGACAGGCTTAACCTACTGTGGAAGTCACAGGCAATATTATTTTCTGCATACAACGCGTCTTATGCTTATAATGACTAAATAAAATATAACATGTGTAATGTACTTTGTAAGGAAAGTTACTATAATACTATATTTTTGGTATGTTTTTTCCCCGATACCGGTGTTTGAATCATTTTTATATTTTTATTTAGTTCTATGTTATCCGATGCCACCTATTAACTATCTTTTTGTGATTTTTTTGCATTTCCCATACTATAAAGTTATTTAAGTGAAGGAAAAAATCGACTGTGGGCAGGATTCGAACTGCATCTTCCGTATAGATACACCAGACGTTATTTTATTTTATTTTTATTCTATGGCAACAACTCATTTACATTTTTTTACAGAAGGGTTAATTTTCATTGTTATCCTGTGTAAATAAGTCAATTACAGGCATGCACAGCTTTTAAATGTTATGACAACTAAGCCACTGCGAGTCCCACCAGCTAGGATGAAATTGAAAATAAATGAGAATTACATTATACAAAGTACACTCCACAATGACTGAGTTTTCTGTATATTTCTTACTGAGTGACATATAGCTATTAGGTAAGCAGGTCTGCTGGTGCGCACATTATACTTTACTAATTAACGCATGGTTCACGTGATCTTCCTCATGTGTATAAGGCAGCCATGTTACGTATGCTTCGACACGAATGGGCCGGCTCGACCGAAGTGATAACAACCAAGGCCTCACAGAAAACCGAGATAAGCCGTGTAGGTATACTAAATTGTTGATATAAAGGAACACAAGGTAAGTACAATGTATATTTTTAAGTAAGTTAAAAATACGGTTTGTGTGTGTGTTTGTGTGTGAGAGAGAGAGAGAGAGAGAGTGTGTGTGCGTGTGTAAGAGAGAGAGAGTGTGTGTGTGGGTAAAACAATGGTAACATGGCAAGTAATTTATAAAAGAACTATCTTCTATTTTCTCTTTTAGAAAACGTTCCCCCACGCTAGGATTTTCTCCTGTATCGTGTACTTTTTACAAACACAAATTCTCACATACACAAACGCCCAGACTCAGACCGCTGCTATGATCTGGGCCATATGACAATACCTCGCTTTCTCTCATTTATTTTTGGACGTAAATAGTTCGTTGCTTCGTGTGGGAATCGAACCCACGACACGAGCGCAATGGTAGTGATCTGAAATATTAGTACACCTCTGCCTTCTGTCTTCGGAGAATACAGTCGTGATGGTATGTTATGGTACTATTTTGTACCGCCAATGTACTCATAGATCATATCGTTTACCAATAAATCAATTCATTCACAGCCTCGAGTGTTTACTGGGAAGTAGTGTTTGCCACCAATTTCACCCCCGACTAATCACGTAAAAGGAATGTTCAATTACACACCAATCGAATTTCATAGCAAACTGACTGCAATTGTGCCACGAACGATTGCTTTCCGTAGTTGAATATTGCCGTAGCTTTACAGCTGAACAGTGATAGCCTAGTGATATGACCATTGGACTGCCGATTCAAAGGTCTCGAGGTCAAATCCCAAGCACGCGCCTCTGACTTTTTGAAAAGATATGTCGTATTATTAATCAATTGAAACATGGTGAGGAAACCTGCATGCTCGAGTAATTTTCTCAGCGGCGTGTGAAGTTTGCCAACCCTCATTAGGCAAGCGTGGTGGACTATCCTTATATCATTCTGACAGGACACCCGTGCCCAGCAGTAATAATAATAATAAGACATTATTATTATTATAGGTTTGATTATGTAGCTTTACCAGAAGGAAAATTCCGGTACGTATCAAATTTTAGTTTCGGTCCGATTTTAGAATCAACCTTGGTCAACAATAATGTCAACTTCAGGTCAAATTTCGATATCAATTCAATTTAACAACAAAAAACAACCGCATCATTAGTCTAGTGGTCGTAAGCGCCGCGGCTACGCTAGAGGTGCTGCGTTCGATTCCCAAGTCGGTGAAAGTATTATTAGTTTGTTTTGTGAAATTCTCAGTAGCATTGCCGTGTCGAACACTAGGCCAGTGCGGTAACAAGACCAGAGGAGTAAAGAAGATTTATTTATATTTCTATGCATTATTAAATTCTCTTCTTTCAAGCAAATACTCATGCCAAAAATCACGCCGTTAGTTGAATTTCGACCGGTTAATAGGACTTAATTACGAAATCCCATCTCTAAGAAGGGTTGAAGTGTTCCATTGTATATTCTGTTTACCGGTCACAACTTGTACAACTTACGTAAATCAAGTGAGTGAACTTGTAATTAAGTACCAAACCCGTTCACTCAAGAGTGAAGGCGCTTTGCTACGAAATGTCGTAGCAGTAGCCGTGCTACGCCGTAGGCCTAGTACCTTGTGCGTAGGCGGAGTGAATCTGTAATAGTTTGGTGTACTATTTAATTACGTAATAATGATATTATAAGAATACTAGCTTCTGTGCGCGACTTTGTCTGCGAGGAATTCAGAATTGGGTTCGACCTGGAAAAAAGTAGCCTATTGTATTATTTCCGACTATAATCTATCTCTGTGCCAAATTTTATCATACCAGATCGAACCGTTCAGCCGTTCTGGCGTGAAAGATTAATAAACATCCATACATCCCCATATCCGTACATCCTCACAAACTTTCAGGTTTATAATTGGATATGTATCCAAAATTATGTATGTACATAATTGTACATATTATGTATGTAGCAATGCGCATTAATTCGACTGTTACAGGTTTGTAGGCTAGCATAATACCATAATATGTATATTTAAATAAAATGAAGGTCTTTATACTAAATTCGTTAATGCCAAGCACTTTTCTCAAACTAATCCCACAAAAAGCTTAAGCTTACGCCACTCACTCACCCGTGAAAATAACACACTATATTAAACAAAGTATTTTAGTTACTTATTGTTTTTGCTTTTCAGTTTTAGTTTTATTTTAAAGGTACTGTTTTCCATATGTACTAAATTAAATATAGGCATTCCTTGAAGAGTTAGGCAGAGGTGAACCAGTTCACTTTTTGTATTAGATCTCAAGTAATTGTGGCGAGCCAATTGCCAATCAGGCAAAAATTCCGAGCTGCAACTGTTTTTTTTTATTTTTTTAAACATCTAATATTTGAATGACGACACATTTGGCGTAGCGGCTGAGCGATCGGCTTCTGCAACACGTGTTGTGGCTTCAATCCATACGGAGAAAATATTTGTATCATCTACAGGTTGTTCCGGGGCTGGGGCGTTTATGTGTGAGGATTTGTGTTTGTAAATGCACCCACACGATACAGAACAAAATTCTTGTGTGAGTCAAAGTTATTTTTTAAAGGAAAAAATATTACCTCGCCTGACATTATAATTGAACCCTAAAACTTCACGCTGACGCTGAAAAACTACGTTTCACGTTTCACGATCACTAGACCAATAATGGATGTAATCAGCGATTTACTAAACTTATCCATACAATAACAAAGATAATCATAAATCAATCCTTGTAGGCCAAACTTTGTGAAGAGGGAACTCAAGTTTTCTGCTGAGTACATAGCAAAAGTTCTTACATCTGCTTACAACTTGCGAACAAAAACTAAACAGGCAACGGAGCGTTTTTGCTAACACGACTTTGATGGTGTAGTGAATGTGTCAACAGTTTTATTACACCACGAAGTTAGCCGCGTTCGTCTGTCGCGTTTGAATTCAAATTTGGAACACACAGCTCTTTGGCTGGTTCCCAATAACAAAACTGTTGATAGATTTGCTTACTAGAGGTAGGGTTTTGACATTATTTGTATGGACCTAATGTCAAAATCCTACCTCTAGTAAGGAAATCCACTGACTGATTTATTAGAACCTGCCGTAAATGAGTGTATTTATGAAGACAGCGGCCTATGTCCACTACTTAGTGGACCTACAACAGTGTAGGCTGATGATAATGATAATTAATTGAAAATAAATCTAAACATACCGGTGAAGTGTGGGTATATTATATTAAGCCTGCCTAACTATTCGGAGACTACAGGCGCGATGGTATGTTTATGTTATGGTGTTATGTTAATTTATGGAAAACGCTGATCAAATTATAAAGAAGGTTAGAAATGTAAAATTAATGCGGTGCATATTTCATATGCTCATAAAAGTAAATAATAACTCTTTAATAATCTGTGTCAATAGAGCTCTTTGTAAAACACAAAAGACAAAAAATTACATTAGTTTTCATATATTATATCGAGAATATAATGTATTATATTAGTTTTTTGTTCCAATAGATGTTAAATAAGTTGAAACGTAGCACAGCTCTATTTATAAAAAAGAAAAGAAAAGAATCGTAAAGAAAAGTTTTGCGTAAATGAAAAACAAACACAGGTGAAGCCATTTTAAATTCATAGAAAGACAATTTTATTTTCGTATATATTTACGCTAACACTAAGTGGAAATTCCCAGTTTGTGTGTGTTTTATTTTCCTAATGCCACCGCCGTTTGTGCTTTTCGAATGTGAAAATTCCGATGTTACTGCGCAAATGAAAACATTTTTGTGTAAAAAAGTAGTTGGAATTTATTACTATAGAAACAATTTGGGAAAGCTTCGTTGAATTCTAGGATATTTTTTTTGGATTTATGAACAGAATTCATTTTGTATTGAAAATATGCTAGCTACATAGGATGGGGGAGCAAACGAGCAGACGGATCACCTGATGGTAAGCGATAACCGCCGCCCATGGACACCCGCAACACTAGAGGAGTCACAAGTGCGTTGCCCGCCTTTTAAAAGGGTTTGGGCCTCCGGTAACCTCATTCACTCGGCAAAACACAACGCAAGCGTTGTTTCACGCCGGTTTTCTGTGACTCCGGTCGAGCCGGCCCATTCGTGCCGAAGCATGGCTCTCCCACGGAAAATTCATTAAAATATTTTTGGGATTCATTTCTAATCCTAATATAAAGCTATACTATACTATAGTTACTAGTAACAGTGTAACAGTATAACAGTGATGATCTAAATATACATCTGAGAGCTTGAAATCTCGGACACTGTAACTAAGGATCTGTTAATTGTTTGAGATAAATAGTACACCAGTTTTTAAGTTGGAGCATACACTTTCTAGTAGTGATAACAAAATTAAAATCTATTCAGTAGATTTTGCTCCAATCCGTAACAAACAGACAAGAATTTAAAAAATCTATTTTTTGCAAAAGCTTAACCTAGTTTATAATTTTTGACGATTTTCAAATCATAAAACAAAAGTTGATTATTTCGTTTTTGTTTAATCAACAGGTCGCTCAGTATATTGTAAATTCACGGGTATACCTACCGGTCATTACACAATTTAAACTTGAAGTTTCGAGCCTTTCTGAATCATTAGGTAGGTACTTTACTCATTTAAGTAACCAAGTCTGCGCATACGATCAAATTGCTCGTCACAGTCGAGACCGTTGTTCATTATAGAAGTAAACGCTTTGAAAATACAAAGGCTTCATAACAAGAAAGATTCAATGAACATTCCTCCCATTTTCGTCCAAATAAACGTATCAAAATAAGTGTGTAATCCGTCTTCGTAACAGTCCATTATGATCTAAATAAATGTCAAACAAACATTTAAATGGGATCTGAACAAAGTTTGTCTATTGTGTAATGGACGCGTCGAGTTAGCGGATTTACTATTAAGCCGTTTACCGCCTAAGGGGTAGGCTGATTTCAGGCGGTAAGCAATTTAAACTTGAAACATCTAGTTTAAGTATCAGAGTTTCTAATTGCGCGTTGCTCATAAAAGATTGTTGAAGGCAAAAACTGACCACTTATCATCAAATTACGCACGTTTACGGTTTTCTATAATTAGCCACTTACTCGTATGTTAACTATATTACAGAAACTATCTTTATTACATAGGACGCTTCACACAAGTGCAATGTTTTATATATAATATACCTGCATTATACTTATATACCTTCCAGAAGAAATTATCTGAATGATAATAAAATAAATCCTTTTCATAGTTTAGAAGAACTAAGCTCACAAACATATGCGGATAGAACGTTGATTTTGTTTTATACTTCGTAGACATAGACTAATGAGTCCAGGGTTCGATTACCGTGTCGAGCAGTTTTTGTTGTTGTTTGCCACCCTAGAGGTATAAAAAAAACCTACTTATCTTCCGGAAGAAACTCTCTAAATAAATTAGAAGAATTCCTAAATTGTGGTTTATTGAAAGCTTTAGAGAACAATGTTCTTACGTTCTCAAACCACAACCTGTTACATAATATGTCCGTAAATCTACCAATGTGCCTCAAAATCCATGAAATAACCATTTAGTAAAACACCCCAAAAGTATGTACGCGTACGTGAGTTTCAAAACCACTTTCTTCAATAGAAGCTCGAAAAAGAAGCGCCCCATTTTATTTGTTAAATTTCAAGCCCTTCAATTTTCCCAAATACACAGCTGGCAGAATTTTTTTTCTTCAAACACAGGCTAAAATTAACCCTTAACATAGCAGGGAAGAATGACTCATGGGGCACGCGGCAGGCATGACAAATATTTATATAGCGTTTACGGGTTAGACGCAAACGTTTTCATAACTCGAGCAAAAATAATGACTCCGAGGGATTTGAACTCGCTTAATTGAGTCCTCTGAATGTAACGACGCTTGGAGAGCTTTATTTTGTTTTATTTTACACTTATTTAGGTGAATAACAGACCGTAGAATCATCATGATAAAATATTTCATGAGTCTATTGTTTTTAAACGCGATGCCTAAGCTAAAAGCAGGATATAAGCGTCGGTAGCCTAATGGCTAGGGCGTTGGACTTGCGATCATGTGGTTGCCGGTTCGATACCCACCCATTGCTCTACCAACGTGAACCCACTCGTAACACAAGCATTTTAGCTTAGCACGAGGGGTTAACGAGAATACTAGTAATGTGCTACCCACATTGCTAGTAAGCTTTTAAAAAAAAAAATCTTTTAGCTTAGCCGTCGCCGCAGTTCATTTCCCAGGTTATTTTATGTTATTGGGTTTTCCTTTGAAATTATCAGTAGAAATGCGGAATTTTGATTTGTGCACGGTTAACGTAATAAGCTGGGCCCTTAATTTATGAAACCTAAGCATACTCGGGAACTGGTAGGACCTCTTGGGACCTGGGATCTGACTGGCTGGCGACCACCGTTACGTCGGAGTTTTTTTTTTATGGGATAGGGGGGCAAACGAGCAGACGGATCACCTGATGGTAAGTGATAACCGCCGCCCATGGACACCCGCAACACCAGAGGAGTCGCAAGTGCGCTGCCCGCCTTTAAAAGGGTTTGGGCCTCCGGTAACCTCAACTCACTCGGCGAAACACAACGCAAGCGTTGTTTCACGCCGGTTTTCTGTGAGGCCGTGGTATCACTCCGGTCGAGCCGGCCCATTCGTGCCGAAGCATGGCTCTCCCACGTTTATCGTAAGTTTATCGTAAAGCACCCTTGTTTTGACTTTTGCGCGTAAGAACCAGTTCCTTCTCAGTTGCTGCGACGGCTTTAGCAGTCAGAAGTCTAGTCAAGCAACTCCTTTGGTGTTGCAGTTGTCTATGGGCGACATTGACTACTCACCACTAGGTGGCTCGTCAGGTCGTTTGCCGCCGAAAAATAATATTTCACAAAAAAAATGCAATTTCATCGCTACCGTTCTCGATAATCGATTAAAACCAGTTAAACTTTTCATTCCCTTAATGTACTGGGCACCAGCTGGCTTTGCAGTTCAAGTTGTAATCTCTGGGTATTCTCTGTAATAACGCTACTCAATTTTATGAAACTTCGTCAGATTTTTAGTGTTAGTTTTTCATATTTTAAGGAAGATAAACTTAATTGTTATTGAATCAATTTCTGTTTCAGCAGTGCAGAAATTTAACACGAACTAAATAATATAGTGTAATTATTTGTTCGTGTTAAATTTAGTGTAACTATTTTAAGAGTACTGGGCACCATATTCCAAGCCTCCCTTGTAATTATTTGTAACTTTCTATCAGTGGAAGAATTATCAGAATCGATTTAGTAGATCACGCGTGGGGAACATGCTTCGGCACGAATAGGCCGGCTCGACCGGAGTGATACCACGGGTTCACAGAAAACCGTCGTGAAACAACGCTTGCGTTGTGTTTCGCCGAGTGAGTGAGGTTACCGGAGGTCCAAACCCTTCTAAAAGACGGGCAACGCACTTGTGACTCCTCTGGTGTTGCGGGTGTCCATGGGCGGCGGTTATCGCTTACCATCAGGTGATCCGTCTGCTCGTTTGCCCCTCTATCCCATATAAAAGTAGTTTTACAGTTAAATTATTACTATAGCCAAATAATGCCGTAGCGTACAATTAAGAAAGGAAATAATGAGCTTACTCCGAAACAAACCAACTGTGTGCCAACTGAAACAAGCCGACAATCCTCAAATTTTAACAACAATTTAAATAAAAGTTACTGAGCAAAGCTCTTCTGTTGTCCCCAGCTTAAAAAAGCGGGTTTTTGTTTTGATAAACTGCTACTCTTGTTATGAACCCTTATGAGCAACATGACTCATATTCTAAAAAGAGGAAAGTTTGAAGGGTTATTTTATAAGCTTTCTGGGGAAGATACTCGTTCACATGAGGCAGGGGACGTGAATGCAAATCGTATTCATCAATTTATATCGCGGTAAAACCATTTTTGGTTCAAAGAAACTTAGTTAAGTAACTACCTGAGATGTAAGGAAAAACGTTCATTGAAATCCCCAACATGGCTTACAAAAATTTTTTTTTTCTCTTCGTCAAATAGGTAATAGGTAATAGTTTATCTGCCTCCTTCTAAATATAAATACTTATAAAAGTGAAATTGAAAATTAAATTTGAAATACCAATCACTCGCTGATTAATCACGAAATATCATATACAATAAAGCCTATAAACATCTTTTTCATTTTCAATTAAAAGTATCAAAATTTATCATTTTAAAAAATTACAAAATATTTTCAATTATAATTCTGTAATCTAAAATATAATCTAAAATCTGATTGAATTCTATAATACAGAAGATCACAATTGTATTAGTACGGTGTTGGCGATTCGATTTATTTCTGATCCCCTTAATAACCGTACCTTCTAAATACGTTTATCCAGGCAATTTCCGCTTTTCCAATAAACCGTTACCAACGTATCAATGATAGGATCATTACGGTTAAAAACAAAATTTTTGAATTTTTCTAATATCGAATGTTTTTGTTAATAATGTGTATGTAGGTATGCAATAAATATGGAACATTGTTATTGTTTGAATAATTCAAACATAAACCAATGTTATGAAACTTAACATTACGTTTGAAGATTTTTACTTTTGTATAAGTAAAAACTAGTAGATATAAGTACTTTCTTTCTTGCTAGGTTACAAATGTTCCAAATTGCAAAATCGATGTAGTTTTATCTTACTAAGTACGTGTTACGATAAGATAACAGAAATGTGACTGACTATTGAAGCACGTCATGGGATATTAGATAATTATGTTATCAAACTGACTTACCAAGCAAAACAAATTAAGAATTTGTTCCTGTCAGCCGCTTTCCTCTCATACCCACTTGTCCTTAACACTACGATTTCATTGATAAATTATTAAAACAAACAATTGACAAATCCACTTTTTCGTATAACAATAATAATTGAGTGTCAGCATAAATTAAAAAACCCCATTCAAAAATAGAACATCACATCTCAAGAAAAAAGTTTTTAAGACACGAAACAAAAGAACATTCCAGTTTTAAAATCTTCGTCAAAATACAAATGTCAGTATTATTTTTAAAAAAGGTTTTTTACCATGTCGGTTTGTTGTTGTGAAAACTACGAGGTCTTTTATCGTTGACGTTCTGCCGCGCGGCAAGGGCGGGCGGCGCGGCGTGTTGGCTGCGCGGGTGGCGCGCTTATACTGAAGTCCAACTGAAAGCTTCTCTAGCACGTACTGAAATACATATCAATATTCCTGTAAGCGGACGTTATACTGCGGATTTGTTTCCAAACTATTTCAGAGTAACAAGTACGTAGCGCAGAATCAATAGTTCGTTTATTGTAAAACTCGTTAATTGAAAGTTTTTTTAGTCATATTGTTCAGTGGGCTAAAAGCTGTGCCTGTTTGTATTGCAATAAATGAATACTTTTATCAGCAGATGGCTTAAAAATTTAATTTTCAGAAGAACTTTTTGTAAAGGCTTGAGAATTGATTTTTCAACGTTGATTAAAAAGCGTAACTTACTTTTTTAACAAGACTCGATCCTTGAAACATAAAAAAAGAATCAATCATCACTTGGCAACTGGACAGCTCTTGACAGAGATCAGTGGAAGGAGAGAAGGAGACCTTTGCAGCGGGATCATGTAGGTTAGATAAAGAAAAGTATCCATGTCATTGTCAATATTCAATAATACAGAGGAAAGTAAATATATTTGAAATGTTATGTCATTTCATAAAAATTTGGTATTGTTTTCCTAATGACTTAATAGTATTTTGTTTTGAGTGTACATACATTATTATTGTATTATTACCGGCTCGACCGGAGTGATACCACAGCCGCACAAAAAATCGGATAAAAACAACGAAAACAACAACGAAACAACGCTTACGTTGTGTTTCGACGAGTTAGTGAAACCGGCGATACGTCTGATCATTTGTCACATAAAAAAAATTGAACGCTGCAACGTTTTGGTGTATAGATAATCTATTTCACGAAGGCCATTAAATTATTGAAATTTGAACTTTATTTCAATTACATAAAGGTATTATATAAGGATAATATATATTAAACGCAGAATATGTAATTCTGCGTTTTGCTGGTTTAAATGAATAAAAATTAATAAATGAATAAATGTTTAATCGTTTCAGTTCGTGGAAAAGGAGAAAAAAAATGGATTGGTGGTGCCTAAAAGATTATGCCTCCGATCGAGCTATCAACAGGATTTTTTTGAAGTAGGATCTTTAAGTCATTCTTGGGGAGGAGAAGGTATGTATATTTAGAACATAGTAACAATCTACTTCCCTTTAGGCCCTATTATGAGCTATTACGCCGGCGCTAGGAATTATCAAATGAGTGAACAATTATTAAATGGAACACATATTCGGCATATTTCGCACTTGAAAACGCAGCACTTTCGTAAAAGTCATAGAGAAAAAGTTGGATATACTCGGCAAAAGAAAGACATTCACGAAGTTTGTAACAAAAGCAGTATAATATTAATTCCGAAGGAGTCAGAGAAGTATAATTTAACAATGCGATTCTTTTCACATATTTATATTAATGAGGTACTAACTACTTATATAGTAAACTACTGATAGACGTAGCTGTCTCTTGTATGATAAGTACTCATTCTATAATTATGTTTCTTGCTCTTGCATTCACGGTCCTAAAATGTTTTTTATACAATGAAAAGTGTTTTCACTCTAAATCGAATCGATTTAGAAGAGCTCAGCGAATTTGAAAACTCGATACCTAATTGAACGACTAAAGCACTAATTAAATAGTTCCTAAAACTATTCATTGAAGTAAAATCCTATCAAACTCACACACGACTCCAATTAAGGAATTAATGACGCGCCAAGATTCGTTTAACTTTATCAAAGGAAACTATCTCATCGCATCGAAAGTCTAAACGATCTAATCGGTTATATCACAAGAAATGGAGAGAAGAGAAGTCTGACTCTGTTAACTAATTACCACAAGAGATAGAGATATAAGAAGTCATTCTCATAAGTCTGTCTGTCACAAAAAAGAAATATGATGACACCAGATAGATGTATTTTTTTCATCTTTCTTGATTCTTTTGTTAAATATCTAACTACCTCTAATTTTTAAAACCTTATGTATTGTACGAGTACCAAATATACGAGTATCTTGATTGTCATTATTATATACTGATTTCTGACAGACGACTGTTAGACATTGACATAAAACTTTTACTTTTTACGGAATATGTTATTTTATTTAACTCTTTATTGTACACCAAAAATACAAATTAAAACACATCTATTTTACAAATAATGTACAATGGGCGGCCTTATCGCTTAAAGCGATTTCTTCCAGGCAACCAAAGTGATTTGAGCACTGGACAAGAAAAAGGGTAGATACATTTCGTGTTCAGTGTACAAAAATAATAAACAGCAAACAAAAACAATAATACAGTAGAATATACAGATAGCTACATACATATACACATATACATACACAAATATATGATAAATATAAATATATAGGTATTTAAATTGCATAAAAAACTACTATAATTATAATAAGTAATTAAAAAAAAAACACTATTACACTGTTAAAGTCCTAAGTAGTGATTTTTTAAAAGCTTTTTAAAAAGCGGTAAAGATTGTGCACGCCTTACCGTAAGTGGCAACGCATTCCACAAACGAGCCGCTTGAACGAAAAAGGACTTATGAGTGAACTGTGTGGAATGCGTAGGGATTTTAAGTACTAGATTTTCTGATGACCTCAAAAGCCTAGAATGCGTGTCACAAAGGAACTCAAAACGTTCTTTAAGGTATAAAGGGGTAAATTGATTAAAAAGCACATTGTATAGCAAAGAAAGGATATGAGAATTCCGGCGAAGTCGGATAGGCAACCAGTTGAGCTTAGTACGAAACTCAGAGACATGATCATATTTACGCAAGCCAAATATAAATCTGATACAAAAGTTTTGAAGACGCTCAAGTCTGTCTAATTGCTCTTCAGTGAGGTCAAGATAGCTGGCATCGGCATAGTCTAATATTGGGAGAAGGAGAGATTGTGCTAGCGTAATCTTAGTAGCAGTTGGTAGAAAATTTCGAAGTCTTCTTAGGGAAGATGCCGAAGCGAACATTTTTCGACTGACCTCCTTCAGGTGAGCAGTCCATGACATAGTCCTGTCCATGTGAATCCCCAAGTTCTTTACTTTCTCACTTAGATTTATGACAATCCCATCGAAAGAAATACTAGGAAGGACCGACCAGTTAATCCTAACGATCATCCTAGAACTGCCAATGACAGTGACCTGAGTTTTAGCGGGATTCACCTTAAGCCCAAATTTAAAGCTCCAGTCCAATATTTGAGCCAAGTCTGCATTAATTGTGTTAAATGCTTCAGAGAGGTTTTCGACAGGAGCTTGACAATAAATCTGAAGATCGTCTGCATAAAGATGGTAGGAAGACGTGAGTCGTTCGGAGATTGAATTTATGAAAATCGAAAAAAGTAAAGGAGAAAGAACGCCACCCTGTGGTACGCCGGCAGAAGTATTGCACCAAGAAGATGTGGAATCTTCAAACTCAATACGTTGTCGGCGACCAAACAGGTAACTACGAAACCAGTCAATTACCGTTGGAGATATGTTAAGAGAACAGAGCATGCCAAGCAAGATGTCAAAATCTACAGTATTAAAAGCATTGCTAAAATCTAGCAATGCTAATACCGTTAAGTTACCAGCCTCCATGCCCAACCTGATACTATCTGTAACATGAACTAAGGCTGTCGTAGTGCTGTGACCAGGACGGAAACCGGATTGAAAAGGATTCAGAAGACTATTTTTGTTAAGGAAAGAGCTAAGCTGGCCATGAACTAGATTTTCAAGAACTTTAGACAGGAACGGTAAGATGGAAATAGGACGAAAATCTGAGAAGGATACAGGATTAGGTATTTTAGGTAAAGGAATTATTTGGGCATTCTTCCATGCACTAGGAAAGACACCATTAGTGACGGAGAAATTCAGGATGCGGCAAACTACGGGGAGGATTTCATCGAGAATTGGGATGATCATACTACGACTAACACAGTCATATCCAACAGCATTGGACGTAATTGATAGAATGCTCTTCTTAACATCACAAGCAGTAAATTGACTAATGACAAAGGGGGGATAATCGGGACTCGGAAGATTGGAAAGAAAATTTAGAGTGTTAATTTTAGTAGTCTTATCAAAATCAGACGAAGTTATGAAGTGTTGATTCAGTAAATTGATATCAATATCTTTAGGAAAAATATCGTGACGTGATTTTCCGATCCCGAGTGATCTGAGAAATTTCCAGACCTTAGCTGGATCACTATTTTGTACTGATTTATGGATGTGTTGGCGTTGAGCATTCCTACACACCTTATTGCAGCGATTTCGAATTGTCACATATTGCTCTCTGTTGGAATCGTTAGGGCGACTTTTATATTTAAATTTTGCAGCCGCTTTCCTCATCATTAACCTCTTAATGTCCTCGGTAAGCCACGGTGCTGGTACATGTTTAATTTTGACTGGCCGAAGAGGAGCGTGTCGGTCGAACAGTTGAATTAAATTTGTCGTAAGGAAATCCACTTGCTGATCAACAGAATTAGAAGTAGCAAGAGGGGTCCAGTCAATGTTGCTTGCATCATCGCGAAGGCTATCCAGGTTGATGCCACTAAAATTACGCAGCATGAGAACTTTAGACCTAGCCTTGGGTGGACGTATTTTGTATGAGAGATATATCAAATCGTGATATGAGAATAAATCAGCAGGGCTCTGTCCATACTTAGCGACATGATTATTGGAGGATACAAGTATAAGGTCGAGAAGTGAGGGGTTTGAGTCTGGGAAGTGATGAGTAGCACCAAGATCAAGTACAGACATATTATGGGATTCAATAATGGAACGAAGCAACAAGGAACGGTTATCTTTTTTTAGAAGACAGGTGTTAAAATCACCCATAATTATTGAGTGACTGTAAGAAGGTATTAAGTGTTCAAGGACATTTTCAAAGGAGGAAAATAAATCAATACGTAAAGAAGGACAATAGTATACTCCAAGAAGAACTTTGGAGTGACATAAATCAACTTCTAGAAAGAGATGTTCACCGGCATTAGACGGCGGTGGCTGTGCGGACATACTTACAACAGTAAAGGAAATATGACTTCGAAGATAAATGGCCACACCGCCACCACGACCAACCAAACGATCATTCCTTAAAAGATTGAAACCGGGAAGAGTATAAGACGATGAGGGGAGACATGGCTTTAACCAAGACTCAGAAACAAGAATCGCGTGGATATTCTTACAGTCAAAACTTGCCAGCATATCGGGGAAATGGGCCGGAATGCTCTGGGCATTTATGTGGACAACATTCAAGTTTTTAGGGACATCAGAAAATTGTGTTGTTAAAATATCAGCTAAAGTAGGAATGCTCACAAAGCTATCATCTATACTAGTATTTAAAGAATAAAATTCACTATCATTGCTGCTCTCAGACATAACAGTGCTATAAATAGTAATGTATACTACTACTAAGTATATAACAATACTATAAAAAAATATGTAAAAATGAAATAAATATAAAGATGAAATACAAAAATAAAATAATACTATATTTCACCTGCGGGCTGTGTGCGATAATAAAATCCTTTAAATTACTATAATATACCTACTAAATAAAGTTGACCGATGTGCACAGTCAGGTAGTCTTTAATGGAGGGAAAGAATAGGATGCAAGAAAATTACATTTTGCTAAAAAAAAAAAAAAAAACAGAAATACATTAATGTTTCTGCAAGTGAAACGAAACGCATCATTCAAAGTATCATACTGACATCTCTAAATTGACTTTTGACAGCTAGGAGCAGTGACATTGTGCATCTGACAATAAAAAATAAATAAAAAGCAAAAAGTATGTACTGTGTAGTGTCGGTAGGACGGATAAATAGAAAATATTACATTAGGGAACCCAAGAGCAGGCGTAAAAATAAAATGGTGGTCAAATGGTAGAGTGCAGGTGCACAAAAAGAACAAAAGAGCCAGGAAGAACTAATATTATCGAAGACTACCTGTAGTGCATATAATAGTATTCTGTCATCAAGGCTATTCTACACAGTATTACTTCCTCACGGCCGCACGCTTGGCCTTTGTGGCATTAGTGCTCCTGACATCCGTGGTCACCAGCGTGCTAGGCCCCGCCGCATCTGGCTGTTGACGCTGCCCGATGTCACTCCAGTCCTCTCTGCTAACAACCCGATGTTTCGTGCCGTCTGCTGCGAGAACATATACACAGCCTTCTTTGGTCCAGCAGTTAGCTACACCAAATTTTTCGCGTGTTGCCATGAAGAGGTCATGCCGCGTCCTTGTTAGAAACTCTGAGACGGTGATACCGGTGCCTTTCAGTTTAGTTTTATCAAACCATATAGTGTCCCGCAGTGCCAAACTATGCAACTTGATCACAATTGGTCTGGGTTTGTGAACAGTGGTCCGCCCCAACCTATGGCAACGTTTAATATCACCTACAGTGAAATTGTTCATCTTCATGCTGTCTCTAATGAACTGCGTCACAACTTGTGCGGTGTCTTCCTTGAACTTCTCCGCCACTCCATGAAGCAACAACATCTTCCTGCGGCCACGCATCTCCAGCTCATCCACACTTCGAGCAAGCATATGTACTTGTTGCTGTAGAACATTAAGCGCCTGAACAATGAATGAGCGGAAATCTGCAAACTCTGTAGCCAAGGAGGTATTGGATGAAGCACTGGGGGCTTTAAGCAATTGAGCCTCAAACTCTGTCATCTTCTTGTGGAACAGATCCATCATATCAGTCATACTGCTCCTGATAGATTCCATTGTTGTGATGAATGGGTGTGGTCACTTTAGAACTTTGTAAATAGGTGTTATAATTTAAGGAAAACACTAGTCCAGCAGGTAAATTTAACTAGCTAGCTGTTGGTAGCATTAATATTTAATTATTGCTGTAAATAGTATTTTTTAATAAATTATTAATGGGACTGATTTTAATTGCAACTGACTTCAAACGCAACTGTCGCGTTTTATCGAAATTATTTAATTCTCGAATATCGGATCGTTTACAGCATCCATGATCACGGCTAGACTAAGCGCCACTTGCATCAACTTCTTAAATGTGTTTAAATTGTATTTAAACACAAAACTTCTATGAAAAATCGTATTTAAATACAATTTAAATACAATTATGAAGTTGGTGCAAGAGACCCTAATTGTTGGACGTTGTTAGCTGTTAGTAATTTTAACATTAAAAATCGAGTGGACGTTGAATTAGGTTAAAATCGTAATACCAATGTAAATTGCAATTTAATCAAATTGTGTTACTATTCAGATTCAGATACCCTTAATCTAGGTTCCTACCGTACCATTTCGTCGACTACTACTTGGCTAGATTTGAACGACCGGAAAACCGTTCCAAACTTGGTATAGTTATGAAGAATTCCATTCGTTTACACTTATTTCTAGTTTAGTATTTTGGACGAAATAGTACAACAGAAACTTATATTAACGGTATCGTAATCTGAATAATAATACACATTGAATAAATTGTGTTTAAATTACGAATTATTTCGGTATTAAGTTTGCATTGGTTAAATCGATCCGCCGTCGAAACATAATATCGAACTGTGGTGCAAATACATTAGCACACTTCTGCCTGACCCCTCACGGAATATAGGTGTGATGATATGTATCTGAGTGCTCCTTCTGTCCATCAACTTGATATTGGCGCGCTCGCTGCTTATACATAATTAGGTTAAGATCTACATTAAATTGAGATTAGTCAAAGTATTGTCTATGAACAATATATATTTCTTTTTTATGGGATAGGGGGGCAAGCGAGCAAACGGATCACCTGATGGTAAGCGATAACCGCCGCCCATGGACACCCGCAGCACCAGAGGAGTCGCAAGTGTGTTGCCCGCCTTTAAAAGGGTTTGGGCCTCCGGTAACCTCAACTCACTCGGCGAAACACAACGCAAGCGTTGTTTCAAGTCGGTTTTCTGTGAGGCCGTGGTATCACTCCGGTCGAGCCGGCCCATTCGTGCCGAAGCATGGCTCTCCCACGTAAAAAATATTATTAATTACATCATTATAAATGCATGTATGCATATAGTCTAGTATTCGATGGTTCTATTATTTTAGAATACATACCGTCACGACTGTACTTCCTGAAGGGTACAGCAGAGTTATACTAAATCAAAAGATCTAGGGTATGTATCAAGCCCATGTAATAATAGTCCCTGTTATATCTGTTTATCCGTCTAGGATCGTTAACCGCGCACAAATCAAAATTGCGAGTTGCTCCTTTAAAATATTGGTAATATTTTTTATATTTGACTGATTCTGCCCGTTAATTCATTTTCAGTGGCAATAAATAGTAGTATAGTATATAATAATAGAAAATACTTAATGCAATACTGAAAATGACCAGCATGGAAAACTCAGCGATATCTCAATAGTGATGAGTTCCCATTCAAATGTCTGAACAAACAACTCTTTTGTCTTCTTATTTAAGTTTCTTTTTCTAAGCCCTTTTAAAATCGCACTCAGATTTTCAGTAAAAAAGAAAGAAAGCAATTATTAATTCATCGAAAAAAATCTCCACAAAAACCTTTAATGGATGCCGCGAGACTTATTAATCCGTCCCTTCTCAACCAGCGAGATTCTTGACACTTACGGCCGTGTCTAAAAGAGAATTATTTTCTAACACTGACATTAGTCACTGTCCATTACTTTGCGATTAATCGCAGTCGCAATATAAAGTGGCATTACGTGTAAGCGGCCTAATATAATAATATATATCTTTTATTACCTATGGTACTGATACGAAGCGATTGCAATCAGACCTGCGCTCCCAAATAACGTTATGTTGTCAGCCTTTTTGGACTTCTGAGTTCAACTAATGATTATCAAAGGTGTTCTTATGACAAGCGGGACCCGACGACTTCATTGATTAGCTAAGGGATATTAAGGTAAGGGATATTATACATTATGGTCAAAATATCTGTACGCGTCTGTATTTAGCCGCTCCGAACAGTTTCTCAGGTATAATAGGGTAATTCAGCCACTGCTCAAAGTCTATTACATTTTTATAAAACTTAAAGGGACACGAATTTCGAGATTTCGTGAGAATTACCCAATAACATAAATAGGTAAGGTAGGTAATCGATACAAAGTATATAATTATCATTTGTCCTGACTATAAAGTCTTAGGAACAAACATTATATTTGTTCTTGGAGATTGTTTTTCCCATGGACAATTATAATATTAGTTTATTACGTAAAAGGTCTTATGTTTTTTTCACGTGGGAGAGCCATGCTTCGGCACGAATGGGCCGGCTCGACCGGAGTGATACCACGGCCTCACAGAAAACCGACGTGAAACAACGCTTGCGTGTTTCGCCGAGTGAGTTGAGGTTACCGGAGGCCCAAACCCTTTTAAAGGCGGGCAGCGCACTTGCGACTCCTCTGGTGTTGCGGGTGTCCATGGGCGGCGGTTATCACTTACCATCAGGTGATCCGTTTGCTCGTTTGCCCCCCTATCCCATAAAAAAAATGTAAAACAGTATGTTACGCTACCAAAAAATATAACAACGTCAACGTGTGTACAGATAACCTCTAAACTACTACCATTTTAAACGTCATTATAAAACTATCTTTATGTGATTTTTTTGCATTTTTCATGCTAAGATTTTAAAGTTATTTTAGTGAAGGAAAAATTTGACTCGCAGGCAGGATTCGAACCTGCGTCTTCTGGCTAGGTACGCCAGACGCTATGACCTCTAAGCCACCGCGAGTCCCACCTGCCATGTCGCAATTTGCCTGCACATTCTGAACTTACGTTTTAAAGGTGACGTCAGTAACATCTATTGAAAGACAAATTACTTTGCCTCTCGACATGGCAGGTGGGACTCGCGCTGGCTTAGAGGTCATAGCGTCTAGCGTACCTAGCCAGAAGACGCAGGTTCGAATCCTGCCTGCGAGTCGAATTTTTCCTTCACTAAAATAACGTCATGATAAAATTTAAATCTCTACTATAGTAAAATTGTAAAAAATCTATCAAATTATGCTATTATTCGGATTGAAATACCGTTAATCTAGGTTGCTACCATAATATTTCAACTACTGCTACTTCACTGGAAATACACAACCCAAACTTAGCAAAGTTATCAAGAGTTGCATTCCCTTATATTTTTTCAGTGAAGTATTTTAGGACGAAATGGTAGAGCAGGAACCTAGATTAACGATATCGGTATAGCATTCGGCAGAGAGCTCGAAGCATTCGGCAGAGATGCATATACCAATGCACATCCCCAAAAATTCTCCGGTATAAAGTTATTTTAGTGAAGGAAAAATTCGACTCGCAGGCGGGATTCGAACCTGCGTCTTCTGGCTAGGTACGCAAGACGCTATGACCTCTAAGCCACCGCGAATCCCACCTGCCATGTCGCAATTTGCCTTCACATTCTGAACTTACGTTTTAAAGGTGACGTCAGTAACATCTATTGAAAGACAAATTACTTTGCCTCTCGACATAGCAGGTGGGACTCGCGCTGGCTTAGAGGTCATAGCGTCTAGCGTACCTAGCCAGACGACGCAGGTTCGAATCCTGCCTGCGAGTCGAATTTTTCCTTCACTAAAATAACGTCATGATAAAATTTAAATCTCTACTATAGTAAAATTGTAAAAATTCTATCAAATTATGCTATCATTCGGATTGAAATACCGTTAATCTAGGTTGCTACCATAATATTTCAACTACTGCTACTTCACTGGAAATACACAACCCAAACTTAGCAAAGTTATCAAGAGTTGCATTCCCTTATATTTTTTCAGTGAAGTATTTTAGGACGAAATGGTAGAGCAGGAACCTAGATTAACGATATCGGTATAGCATTCGGCAGAGAGCTCGAAGCATTCGGCAGAGATGCATATACCAATGCACATCCCCAAAAATTCTCCGGTATAAAGTTATTTTAGTGAAGGAAAAATTCGACTCGCAGGCAGGATTCGAACCTGCGTCTTTGCATCGAGACACCAAAGGAATTACTGATGCATCAGGCAATGCATCAGTAATTCCTTTAGTGTTGTAAGTGTGGCAACGATGACTACTTACATCGATGACTTGAAAAAAACTGTACGCTATAATCTTTCACAGGGATATCAAATAGTGCCCCGTTAGTCTAGTGGTTTCAAGTGCGACCGCTACTCTAGAAGTCTTGGGTTCGATTCCCAGGTCGAGCAAAGTGTTATTGGGTTTTTCTATGAAATTCTCAGTAGCAGCTCGGAGTTTGGAATATGTGCCCGGTACCGGCGAACTGTGGGTGTACCTTAGTACACCTCTGCCTAACCCTTAGGGGAATACAGGCGTGATGGTATGTATGTTATGTATCAAATAGTGCTGATCGGTCATATGGTCGTAAATGAGACAAGTGCAATGTAAGCGTCTTGTAAGACGATAAACGGTGATTTAGGTTTTATCGATAAGCTTCATGGCTTTAGAAAGACTTTTAGTTGAATTTGTGGTCTTAAGAGGTACTGCTATGCTAGAGTTCCTGGGTTCGATTCTTAGGTCGAGCAGTGTTATTGGGTTTTTCTATGACATTATTAATATCAACTTGTAGGTAGTTTGGATTTGGGAATAGGCTTCTCTATTACATGGGACCTTAATATACCGGAGAATTATCTTTTTGTGATTTTTTTGCATTTTTCATGCTAAGATTTTTTAAAGTTATTTTAGTGAAGGAAAAATTCGACTCGCAGGCAGGATTCGAACCTGCGTCTTCTGGCTAGGTACGCCAGACGCTATGACCTCTAAGCCACCGCGAGTCCCACCTGCCATGTCGCAATTTGCCTCCACATTCTGAACTTACGTTTTAAAGGTGACGTCAGTAACATCTATTGAAAGACAAATTACTTTGCCTCTCGACATGACAGGTGGGACTCGCGCTGGCTTAGAGGTCATAGCGTCTAGCGTACCTAGCCAGAAGACGCAGGTTCGAATCCTGCCTGCGAGTCGAATTTTTCCTTCACTAAAATAACTTTAAAAAATCTTAGCATGAAAAATGCAAAAAACGTACCGGATTTCGGATCACTGCTGCGTCTGCGAATCGCATCACTGATGCGTCGGGTGCGCGACAGCCCCAACAGCCTCGTGGCTACTGTGGCCGGACGGTTGGATGGACAAATAATATGTCACTGGATGGCGGCACACAGACCGTTATTGAAATATGTAATATGAGTGAATTAAATGTATTATTAAATGTGTTTTAGTTAGTAAGTGCCAATTAGTTTATTCACTAAAATTATGGATCTCTGGTCTGAAAATAAAGATTTATTTATTTATTTATTTATTTAAAAAGATAATTCTCCGGTATATTAAGGTCCCATGTAATAGAGAAGCCTATTCCCAAATCCAAACTACCGGGTGATATTAATAATTCCATAGCGAAACCCAATAACACTGCTCGACCTAAGAATCGAACCCAGGAACTCTAGCATAGCAGTACCGCTTAAGACCACAAATTCAACTAAAAGTCTTTCTAAAGCCATGAAGCTTATCGATAAAACCTAAATCACCGTTTATCGTCTTACAAGACGCTTACATTGCACTTGTCTCATTTACGACCATATGACCGATCAGCACTATTTGATACATAACATACATACCATCACGCCTGTATTCCCCTAAGGGTTAGGCAGAGGTGTACTAAGGTACACCCACAGTTCGCTGGTATATTTAGGTCCCATGTAATAGGGGGCGAGCCTATTGCCATTAACCGGGCACATATTCCAAACTCCGAGCTGCTACTGAGAATTTCATAGAAAAACCCAATAACACTTTGCTCGATCTGGGAATCGAACCCAAGACCTCTAGCGTAGCGGTCGCACTTGAAACCACTAGACTAACGAGGCACTATTTGATATCCTTGTGAAAGATTATAGCGTACAGTTTTTTTCAATTCATCGATGTAAGTAGTCATCGTTGCCACACTTACAACACCAAAGGAATTACTGATGCATTGCCGAGCCTTAAGAGTCCCTACGACCTACAGACTACTGGAAACACGAACAACTTGTAAAAACGTATTCGTATCGAAATCGAGAATAGTTTGTATGAGAAGGATGTTAATCAGCGTAGATGAAGCGAAAGTGGTGTGCCAGGATCGTAGCATGTGGAAATCTATCTAACCTCTGCCTATCCCAATGGGAACGTGAAAATATGTATGTATGTATGAGATTTGTAGCAGAAAAAAACTCGATACGAATTCGATAGTCCGTCGTGCTTAGGCTGATTCTGGTTACTGGTTCCACGCACAATGTCGAAACAATGTCTTATTGCCCGCTCTAGGAGCATTTTCTAAAGCGCCGCGAGACGCTGTGAGAGTGCAAGTAAGAAATTTCACTGGACAAAATTTACTTTATAATGTTTATAATCTTTTTACTGTGGGTAACTGCTAGTATAGTCGCATCCGAAAATGCCTTTTTGAGAAAAAACTTAGCCTTCCTCAGTATTCAATCTATCACCTTTCCAATTTTAATCACAATCTGTTCAAAGATTTATCACACCAACAGATAACACATTTATATATATATAATATATATAAATGTGTTATATATATATTATAATAAGATGATGGATTCAGCTGTATTAATTTTAGCTGAAAACTTACATAGTTCGGATAAAAAATTGAAGAGATACTCGATCAGAAGTCGTTATAACAATGCCAAACTAAGAGACATAGTTTAGAAAAAGCGAAAGAAATTCTTAATCAGGCCTCGTTATAATACAAATGCCAAGAAGACGTGACTGTGATTTTTTAATACAAAGCTACTATACAGAACTAGAACAAAATTCCGGCCATTTTTACTACAAAGAAAACGAAACTATAAAGAATCCTTTATACCATTAGGTGAAGCGTTTTATTTATGGTAGCGATAACAAACACACACTTTGACACTTACAATTTATACTCACAAAGGAATACAGTATTTCTTTAGCGATGCTTGTATAAAGTACTTATTTGTGCAAGCATTTTCTCTGCTTAGAAAATTCTGTTGTTCTTTTTCTGTTACTAACATACACATACTATCACGTTTATATTTCCCACAGGATTAGACAGAGGTGTACCGAATCGTACAATTGCATTTTCGCAGTGTATTTTAGGCTTGAAAATAAATCAATATATTTGCCTCTGTGAAAACCTAACAGGGAAGCCTATTTCTATTTTTGAGACAGCTTTTGTCCGGTTTTATAGAGTATGGCAATTAAAAGTTGACCAACTTATATATATACTAGTACAATCATCTATCCATTAACTATCCCACTGTTAAGCACGACTCTCCTCTCAAAATGAGGGGTTAGGATTTAGTCCACCTATCTGCATAGGTGGACTAGATCCTAACCCCTCATTTTGACCTGACCTCATCCTGACCCTTTAAGTGTTACAGACTTCATTTCGAAAGGTCTCTCAGGTATGCAGATTTCGTCACAATGTTTTCCTTCCACTTAGTCTGAAAACGTCATAAGAACATCGTAAAAACGTTTGGAAAATTACATACATACATATACATATTTTCACGCCTGTCTCCCATTGGGATAGGCAGAGACTATAGATTTCCACTTGCTACGATCCTGGCATACTACTTTCGCTTCATCTATGTTAATTAACCTCCTCATGCATGAACGTCGGTTTAGGGTGCTCTTAACCTGTCCTTTTTTTAGAACGGCCGCAACTTGGTTGTCGTACGTTCGTCGAGGTCGGCCCCTTCCAACTCTTCCATCCATACTCATCATGTATACTCGTTTCGTCAGTCTCCGTTCATCCATCCTCTGTACATGCCCAAACCACCTTAACATACCTTTCTCAATCTTTGTTACTACACCTTCTTTCACACCACACCGCTCCTTATCACGCTGTTTCTCACTCTATCTTTCAAAGTTACTCCACACATACTTCTCAACGCTCTCATCTCTACAGCATTTATTCTACTTTCATGTCATGTCTTCTGCCATACCCAACTTTCACTACCATACATTAGTGTCGGCGCCAACACACCCCCAATTACTGCCCGCCGTGCCTTTTTGGACACACTTCGGCTATTCATGAAAGTGTGCAGCGCCCCATTCACTTGATTACCGGCACTCACTCTCCTTTCAATGTCACTCTCATACTTACCATCTCTAGTAATCAAAGAACCCAGATATACAAACTCTTTTACTTGTTCCACTCTTACGCCACCTATCAAAATATTGCACACTGTCATAATTTCTTCCCTTTCAAAAACCATAACTTTCGTCTTACTTACATTCACTTTCATTCCCTTATTCCTAAAAGCGCCATCCATAATTGTTACCATCTCCTGTAACTCCTCCTCCGACGATGCAAGGATAACTTGATCATCGGCATAGAGGAGACATTTGACAAGTAACTCATTCATTCTTAAACCACATTCACTGTCTTTCAAATCTTTCAGACAACTGTCCATGAATAAGTTGAACAGCCACGGTGACGCTACACATCCCTGTCTAACACCCTTATCGATGCTGAACCATTCGGTGTAGGTCCCGTTTATCCTGACACATGCACTGGAATCCTCATAGAGAGATTTCAGTGCACGAATCAGGCCGGCATCCACCCCATACATAGACAGTACTGACCACAATTCATTCCTTATTACTCTATCATAGGCCTTTTCTAAATCCACGAATGCGCAGTAGACTTTTTGGCTTTTGGCCAAAAATTTTTCAGCTATGCATCGCAAAGAAAAGACCTGGTCCATACACCCTATACCTTTCCTAAATCCCGCTTGCACATCCCATATTTTATCATCTGTTCCTTTCACCACTCTTTCAATCAACACTTTTGCATATAATTTACCAACCACGCCGAGGCATTAGCCTTCTGCTAATGCCTCGGTAATTTTTGCAATCTTGCTGTGACCCTTTTCCCTTATAGAGTGGCACGATTACGGCTTTGCACCAATCTTTTGGTACAAGACCATTACTCCAACACAAGTTGAAAAGGCGGTACAGCTGACTAGCTACCACGCCTTGTCCAGCCTTCAGTATTTCGGCAGATATCCTATCATATCCTGCAGATTTTCCCGATTTCATACTGTTCATCGCTTTCACAATTTCATCCACACTGATTCCGTCCTCAACTTCTACTTATTCATCCATCATCGAAGGTACTAGCAGTAAATCTCTTTCAAATAATCCTTCAAAATATTCCTTCCACCTCTTTAACATGCATTCTTCCCCTATTTGGATACATCATGATGGATCGTCTTAGAAAAACTTATACCTTCTTATTACAATGATGAAATTAAAAAATTAAAACTAAGTTTAAGCTAACCTCTGACGTAGGTAGAATTTGATAAGTTATAGCGAGAATAAAAGTATATTAATTTCCAATATCATACAAAACCTTAAAATAGTATATAGGTATACGAAGAGATTTAAAAGGGTATAGAGCGGACATTGGAAACCTACTTATTCATTTTTTATTTCCGATAAGATTCCTTTTTCAGGTTGAGATATGACGGAGAGAGAGAGTATCTTAGAGTGAACGATTTATTTCCAAGTGTTAAAGTAATACATTATGTTTTTTTCGTGAGTTCCTGTATATTACAAGGACCTAATATTTATAAAATGTATATTTTTTCCAAAAATTTTTCAGCTATGCATCGCAAAGAAAAGACCTGGTCCATACACCCTATACCTTTCCTAAATCCCGCTTGCACATCCCATATTTTATCATCTGTTCCTTTCACCACTCTTTCAATCAACACTTTTGCATATAATTTACCAACCACGCCGAGGCATTAGCCTTCTGCTAATGCCTCGGTAATTTTTGCAATCTTGCTGTGACCCTTTTCCCTTATAGAGTGGCACGATTACGGCTTTGCACCAATCTTTTGGTACAAGACCATTACTCCAACACAAGTTGAAAAGGCGGTACAGCTGACTAGCTACCACGCCTTGTCCAGCCTTCAGTATTTCGGCAGATATCCTATCATATCCTGCAGATTTTCCCGATTTCATACTGTTCATCGCTTTCACAATTTCATCCACACTGATTCCGTCCTCAACTTCTACTTATTCATCCATCATCGAAGGTACTAGCAGTAAATCTCTTTCAAATAATCCTTCAAAATATTCCTTCCACCTCTTTAACATGCATTCTTCCCCTATTTGGATACATCATGATGGATCGTCTTAGAAAAACTTATACCTTCTTATTACAATGATGAAATTAAAAAATTAAAACTAAGTTTAAGCTAACCTCTGACGTAGGTAGAATTTGATAAGTTATAGCGAGAATAAAAGTATATTAATTTCCAATATCATACAAAACCTTAAAATAGTATATAGGTATACGAAGAGATTTAAAAGGGTATAGAGCGGACATTGGAAACCTACTTATTCATTTTTTATTTCCGATAAGATTCCTTTTTCAGGTTGAGATATGACGGAGAGAGAGAGTATCTTAGAGTGAACGATTTATTTCCAAGTGTTAAAGTAATACATTATGTTTTTTTCGTGAGTTCCTGTATATTACAAGGACCTAATATTTATAAAATGTATATTTATAGTATACGTATAGTACCTATTTGTATAAACTAACAATAATTTATTATACATACATACATATTTTCACGCCTGTCTCCCATTGGGGTAGGCAGAGACTATAGATTTCCACTTGCTACGAGCCTGGCATACTACTTTCGCTTCATCTACGTTCATTAACCTCCTCATGCATGAACGTCGGTATAGGGTGCTCTTAACCTGTCCTTTTTTAAGAACGGCCGCAACTTGGTTGTGGTACGTTCGTCGAGGTCAGCCCCTTCCAACTCTTCCATCCATACTCATCATGATTGTATACTCGTTTCGTCAATCTCCGTTCATCCATCCTCTGTACATGCCCAAACCACCTTAACATACCTTTCTCAATCTTTGTTACTACACCTTCTTTCACACCACACCGCTCCCTTATCACGCTGTTTTTCACTCTAAAATATAGGTGAGAAACAGCGTGATAAGGGAGTTATAGTCTAAAATATAGGTGAGAAACAGCGTGATAAGATTATACAATAAGAATGATAGTCAGCGTTACAAATACAAAGACAGAATACAAATTATTCTGTATATAAGCCTTTTTTACAAATTACCCTACTTATTCTATGTCCCTTGTCGTGAGATGTTTCCAATATCGTCCGTGGCAATTCTGGTATTTTACGTAAGAATTGAATATAAGACAGCGAAAAATAAATTGGAGTAGTACCTAGGAATCGAACACAGGACCTCTAGCGTTGCAGTTGCGCCACTTGGCTAATGAGATTGTTTTTATTTATTTTTTAATAACTTGCTCCACGCTAGGATTTTCTCCTGTATCGTGGGTGCGTTTACAAACACAAATTCTCGCATACACAAACGCCCAGCTCCGGAACAACTGTCTGTAGATCATACAAATATTTGCTTCGTGTGGGGATCGAACCCACAACATGTGTTGCAGAAGCCGATCGCTCAGCCGCTACGCCGATGCCCCGTTCCTAATGGTCGTAGCTCACCGTTAAATAACTTAACCTTTGTCATGCATCACTTCATCCATGAAGGCAATAAATTTAAGTAATAGTTTTTGAGTTAACTTAAACATACATAGATTCTGTTAGGGTGTTGCAAGACATTCCTTTTCTCAAGCCCTAGCTAGCATTTGCAAAATCTAGTAAGTTCACGTCCTTCACCTAAGAATATACTTACATGCAGTCCAATAAGGCTACTACTTCACGAAAGTGTACACGCTATTCTCACCTTTAACACTACCGCTGAAGTAAGAAATTTCCATGAATTACAATTTTCGCCCTCCTGAAATAGCGAGTTTGAGTGTTCCGATCTTGAATTTTCACTAGTAATTGAAAGTCCGCCAGTGTGTTACAGGTCAGATAATTCAGATAGCATTTTTAAAGTAAACTAGATGGTTAATTCGAAACGTGAGGTGTGTTTTCAATGAAGGGCTCCAAAAAGTCAGAAAAATAAATAGTGAAACGGACTAAAACGTGCGGAAAAATTTTCACAGATGATTACGAGATCAGAATTTTTAAAGATCAAGTGTCAAACGGTTACATTAATTTATTATAAAATAAATTCATTCCAATAAGATTGGATGGATATTGGAATCGATATTTTTTTATGGATTTCGGATGGATTGATTCCATGATTCGATCAATTGACAAAAAAAATTTTAAAGCACAAAAGGACTAGCCAGAAGATAAAGCATTCAAAGCCCTTATTTTGAAATAATGATTTTATTAAATACATCATTTAAAATATCTATACATATAATTTAAAATGAAAAAAGGCCTGTCTTGCTGATTTAACTTTCACAGTAATTGCATAAACGAGTTTTTACTGGCCTCTTGCGCACACCGTGACAAATTGCGAGGGAAAGTGGTACAATTTCCGAGTGTAATGCTATATTTCGCGACAACATCCACCAGCTCCGATAGCCGTGATCGTCTAGTGGTTAGGACCCTACGTTGTGGCCGTAGTAACCCAGGTTCGAATCCTGGTCACGGCAGTGATTACACTGTCACGGCGGAGCTACCAACTTTTTGGTCTTTTTAGAACGTTTTATAAATTAAAATATACAGAAATTACAGAATTGCAAATAAAATTGATATAGATATCGCTAACATTTATTTAACAACTCGTATTGATTTGTTTATAGGTAATTAAATCTTTTATCTGTAAAAAATAAGGCGATAATGAAATGAGTGACAATTGAAAAATAAATCTTGTGATAAGAGTAAAGTAAAACTGGGAGTGATGCCAAATATAAATATCTTAGTAAAAAAACATGTCCATACGTCAAGGTCAAGTGTACACTTTTGTGTAACTCTTCGGGGAATAATAATTCCCCTAGATAATGATTATATTCGCGCTTTTTAGTTTAAGGAAACTATAATAAAAAAATACAAAAATCCAAATACTGCTTTATGACAAAAAAATCTGATTCTTATATTTTGTGAGATTGCCAAAAAACAAGAATTTCAATGTCACTTTTGTTCTAAAGCTGCGATATGTTTATGAAATAAATCTTTTGAATCTTGAAACGACTAACTAAAGAATAACCATTAAATCACATCTGTCCTCTCATATTATCCCGATGTAAACACCCATAAAAGTTGCTGAAGTAATCACAATGTTACCGACCTTTGACCCAAATACGAGTAAAACGCGAATTTGCCGCTGCCGTATTTATAAAAGAATAAATGTCTTTCATTCTTATGTTGCTATCGAACATAATATTGTCATTTTATGGATTAGCCATGCCATTAGGATGATGATTTATGTGCATGTTTTGGATGTTGTCAAGACATTGAGTATTGGTGAAAATGAATGGATATTTTGTATGTACTATATTGTATGGAGACTTATCAATTGGAGCGGCTCTAATATTATACGCTGGAGTGGCTGAGTAAGGTCTCGATCAGTAGGTATTTAGGTGGCTCATTTGGTTTTTTTTTAAAAAAGCTTACTAGCTTTTACTTAACTTGGAAAATAACTATCAACGTCCAACTGTAGGTATGGCATGATACTCCTTTCAGAATGAGAGCGGTTCAACTATAATGCGAAATGCTCTATAAATGCGGATTTGTAGAAAAAAAACATGTTCTTATTACTAAAATTAATAATTTGGATAATCATTAACTTCGCTGTCAACAGTGACGGATAGTTTTTCATCATTTTCCATACAATTAAGTTCTGGTCCTAAACTCCGCTTCAAAACTTACTGGTCCTTAGAGGCGACCTTCATGCTCACACACTATGCCATTTTTTATATTAGTTCTGTTAAGCCCTATAAAGTTGGTGTTATATGACCATGAATGTGATTTTACCTTTCAACATAACGGCAGGCTTCATATCCATTTCAAAACTTTATAGCCTTTGTACTAATTATAGCCATTAAAGCCATCACTATCCGTAGCCTTCTCCACGCGTCCGAAACGCATTTATCGGCTATAAACCGTAGCATCGTAAAAATGCACTAACTGTTCGTGCGAGCTTTCAGGTAGCATAATTGCTATTTTATTTGCACAACCCTAATGGTACGCATGTAATATACGTACAATAGTTTGAGAATATGTTTTAACACCTCGATCTTTACACTGCCTCATGGAAGGAATCAGGATATAGTTTATTTTCCTCGGTGTTTTATTAAGGTTAGGTATGTACTTCGTTTTATTTTAACTGCCTGATGAGGCAGTTAAAATAAACTGACCACTAGGACCACTAGATTGATGAGTCTAGTGGTCCTTATAGCGACTGTTTAACCAGTCCTGGATTCGATTCCCAAGTCGAGCTAAGAGTTATTGATATGTGGAAGAAGTGAATTAGAATTTAAGTTTTCCATGAAATTTTCAGTAGCCTCTAAACATAGCCTCTGGAGAATTCTGGCGTGATACTCGCAGTATGTAATGTTACCATACAATAGAGCGTTTTACAGCTACTGTGACGCCGGCAGCGTCAACAATGATTGAATTGAGATTACAACAGATTGATGTGGTAAGAGCAGGCCCAACTGAATTGTGAAAGTGTTCTCATTTTAACGAGTTTCGACCAAAGCGGCCGAATATTTCGGTACCTCAGTTACCAGCTCCGGTAGCCGTGATCGTCTAGTGGTTAGGACCCTACGTTGTGGCCGTAGTAACCCAGGTTCGAATCCTGGTCACGGCAGTGATTGCATTGTTGCGGCGGAGCGTGTTTTTTTGCATTTTAATGATAAACTTTTGCAGATTTTCATTAGGTACTTACTTAATCCGTAGGGATTATAAAATAGTTTTCATGAAAATTGTTGACTTTTCACAAGTTTTAATACTAATATAACATACTATCGCGCCTGTTGGGTTTCCAAAGGTGTAGGCACTGCTGTACACAGTTCGCCAGTTCTTTTTTAGTTATATATGACTGGGGCCTATATTGCTATTAACTAAACGACATTCTGCTACTGAGACTTTAATGTAAACACCCAATAACACTGCTCGACCTGGGATTGTAAAATATAAACATATCACACCATCACGCCTGTATTCCCCGCAGGGTTAGGCAGAGGCGTACTAATGTACATCCACAGTTCGCCAGTATGTTTAGGTCCCATGTAATAGGGGGCGAGCCGATTAGCCGGGCACATTTTCCAAACTCCGAGCTGCTACTGAAAATTTTTAAAGAAAAATCCTATAACACTTTGCTTGACCTGGGAATCGAATACAAGACCTCTAGTGTAGCAGGCGCGCTCAGGACCGCTAGGCCAGTTAATGCAAAATATTATTAAAAGCAACTGCAAATCTTAATAATCTGACATCTCGACTTCTCCAATTGGGAATGTATTGGTTCGCAACATACATAAGAGGTCCGTATCTAAATTATGCCATTACCCAACCCTTTTGTCATTCAAGGTCATTTGCATATAATGTATGCCAACCCTACGCAAACCTTTGTAAACATGACCTATATAGAACTTACATAGAAGCACGACCGAGCTTAAATCACAATGTTTGTAACGCCACCAATCACTTGATCAAATATTGGCCGACCTTATTGCGGTATACGATCAATTTAAATATTCGACCCCGTATTCAATTTATTTTGGCTAAACCAATATATTGGTCCTACGGTACTCCGTACTGGATGAAGAAGACCGTATTTTCGTTTCGTTGCTTTTGCAAGAAGCTGCGTAGGGTGACTGTTTTATGTTACACTAACAGTTGCTCGCGGTTTCACTTGCGCTCGGTAAGGACGAAAGTATAAGGACCTAGAATTAAATCCCTTATTACTTGTCCCCTAAAATATTAGCGAAATAATTTATAATGACCTATTTATCTGATGTAATTATTTGCATACACCGTCATAGAACTATGGACTATCATCATCATCATTTCACACCTTAAGTACACAAACAAAGGAGTTTAATAGTACAAATGGTTTTACCCAGTTTCACCCTTTGACTATCAAAGGTTTCACCCCCTTAGAGGTTGCACTGAAAAAATCTTTTCTCATACAATATTAATTTAAAAATAGGTACCTACTGTATCACAAGAATTTCAGTTTTCTTTTTTATTCTATTAGATGTTCCTGCCTATAATATTTTACAAATAAAGTGAGTACTTTATTGGTACAACTCTTGGCAAACCGTAACAAATTTTCTGTGAAAGTAATGTATGAGGCGGCCAAATTCGCCTTTACTGTCACTAGCTCCGATAGCCGTGATCGTCTAGTGGTTAGGACCCTACGTTGTGGCCGTAGTAACCCAGGTTCGAATCCTGGTCACGGCAGTGATTGCACTGTCGCGGCGGAGCGTTTGTTTTGCTATTAATTTTCAAAATGAATAAGTATTGGCATTAAGTTAAAGCAGTTTTTGAGGATATTCAGTCTATTTATAGTGTTTAGACTGCAAAGCGTGAGATCATGGGATCGATGCCCAGGTAGGGCCAAGTATTTTTTTATTGTAAATATCAAGTATACTGACCACCTATTATCTAACCTGGGTCCTCTTTCTCTATTACGGTATTCGAAATAAACTATATTTTACAAAATAACATCCATATTATTTCATAATTTGATACAAATTTCCCACGAACCGTCTGTCTGAACACTATAAACTCAAAAACTACCGAACAAATTTGCATACTTACAGCATTCACCAATGAACGAAGTGATTCTTGATGAAGGTACAGGCTATCTAACATCACGCTATGGAACAAGGCAAAGTGGTTGAAATTCGCGCAGTACAGCTAATCTATTATAGGCAGCGATTAAAAGATAGATAGGAAGTTAATTGTACCAATACCATTGTAAACATAAACTGTTACACTTTATTCAACTCTTGCGCATACCGTGGTAAATTGTAAGTGAAAGTACTCCAGATACAACTAAATATAGTCTTATATTTCGCTACCACAGTCACCAGCTCCGATAGCCGTGATCGTCTAGTGGTTAGGACCCTACGTTGTGGCCGTAGTAACCCAGGTTCGAATCCTGGTCACGGCAGTGATTACACTGTTGCGGTGGAGCTTTATTTTTGTAGCAGAGGCTATGGCATAGCAGACCGCATAGACACGTTTAAACTTATTTTTTAATTTGTTTTGTATTGTTATCATATTTTTTAAAGTTTTTAACGGTTTTTAAACGTGTTTAGTGTATAATTATGACAGAAAATTAAAACATTTTAGTAATATTTATTTAATCTACAGTTTTATTTACGGCTTAACGCCGTAAAAGAAAAATGTAGCTATTTATAAGAAGAATTTAAGACTGGTAGGACGTAGATCTTATTATCTTTTGTAAATACATAGTTTAATATTTTTATAAGTAAGTCATAATATTTTAAGTTCTTAACTGTCGCATTAGGGTAAACCCTGTAATTATAGTTTAAGCTGTTACAATAAATAAATAAATTATGTAGGTATATATTAGTATATATTGGAACATAGTTTAGTTTTCAAGAGCTGATGTTAAGGTATTTTTCCTTGTTTGATAAACTATGTATAATCCCAATATTGTCCTTTATATCAACCATCATATTGGTGATCAACCATCGGCTCCAAATTAGTCGGTCATTTCTGAACATAGCATAAAACATTTCATCACGCATGTATGCCCCGAAGGGTCGAGATGTATCAATGTATACCCACAATTCGCCGGTATGTTTAGGTCTACACAAATCGAGCTGCTACTGAGAATTTCATACAAAAACTCGAATAAGTATATTTCGCCATTTCTTCTCAGATGTAAGTTAGGAAATACCGACGCCATCTAATTAAAAAAAATAACACGACATTGACGATTAAAAGTGTCTTTAAAAGATTTATTTACAAAAATAAATATCATTTATCATTTATTCGACCTGTTTATCGAACCCATGACCTCTATAGCAGCAGCAACTAATGAGACATTAAATTGTATAACAAAAATATCTATTTATGAGGTTACTTCACTCATACTGTTATGTCTTTAGGAACTTCTAAAGATTTCCTTACGTTCCCTTTTGCCTCTCTAGGTTGGCAATATTACCCGTTACACTATTACTTACCGTCTTTCTAAGATAAGTAAAAGTGTGAAGCTTTAAAAGCTTTTCACTTCACTCTCCTCGTCTCCTGAGTTCACCGGCTTTACTGGATAATCGTTGATGCAGCGAACCACAGCGAAGATTGTCGCATAATGTTTCAGAGTAAAACCTTTTTATTTTTCCGTCTTATTATCCGTCTTAAAAAAGGAAAGGCTTCTTAATTTTTGGAAATTTTATAATATTACAGCTGCCGGAAGCTGGCTGCAGCAAGCCGAAAACTGATAGAGACGTAGGCTGATAATGTTGATGATGTCTTCATACAAAATTTAAAAAATACAACCAACATCTTGATAAAACTCGAAATTTCGAATACGTGCGATAGTGTTGTTTTTATAGAAAAAAACAATTATTATAATGAACATAGACGTCAGAGGCAGCACGATGTGTGGTGGTCACCCCTATTACATGGGCCTTTAGGACCTAAATGTAGGTTACAATAGGTACAAACCTATCCTTAACCTTCCGTGGAATACATTACAATAACATTATCTATAATTGTAACCTGTTACTGGCATGGAAGACTATATTAACGCACTGCTTGTTATAATTACTTGTTCTATTATCTGATTTTACGGGTGAATAAATTATACTTGTGTACCGTGTATGTACATTATATACCTACTCTGTTTATAGATACTCTATTCCACGAAGGCCGTTAAATTATTGAAATTTGAACTTTATTTCAATTACATAAAGGTCATCATACAGGACTTCGTGAGATAAAATTACTATACCTGATGTGGGTTTCACATCATTATGTAGCTAAGTAATGATTTAGTTAAGATATTACTAACTCTATCTAAGAGCTAAGTAATGATTTAGTTAAGATATTACTAACACGGAATTATGGAAAAGTAGGTACTATAGAAATCACGGCAAAAAGGCAATATTATCTACTAAGTAGGAGTTGGCTGGTTTGTTTAAAAATAGAGAAAAAAACAGTCAAAAAAAGTTTTTAGGTCTGTGGTATTTAGAAGAGTGAAGTGAGTAACAATTGTAATAATTCGTCCATTTGTGTTTTGCTTAAATACAAGCTAGTGATGATCATAAATCGTGCATTTTCCTTTGAAACATTCAAAATATTATATTCCTGGTAATTCACAGCCCCTACGTAAAAGAGTTTGAATGAAGTAACTAAGTATTTTTTCCAAATACCGATACAATATTTTCTTTGTAATAACGGTTTTATTGTAATTAAGAAAGAAGAATCAAAACTTTTTGGCTTGGGACTCCAACTCGAAATTAAAGATTTAGCAAGCCTGAGCGAGGCCAAAAAAGGAGAATTGACGCAAATTATTAACATTAACATAACATACCATCACGCCTGTATTCCCCGAAGGGTTAGACAGAGGCCTACTTATGTAACACCCACAGTTCGCCGGTATGTTTAGGTCCCATGTAATAGGGGGCGAGCCTATTGCCATTAACCGGGCACAAATTCCTAACTCCGAGCTGCTATTGGGAATTTCATAGAAAATCCCAATAACACTTTGCTCGACCTGGGAATCGAACCCAGGACCTCTAGCGTAGCAGTCGCGCTCAGGACCACTTGGGTAATGAGGCAGTTTATTTTGCAAAATATTTAATCTTAAGGATATTCCATACGTAGTTATTATCTAGGCTTTAATTGATATTTGGACTCTTTCCCACAGAACTTTGTTAACTGGTACAAACTGTCATTAGTTTTTTCTATTCTTCGACTTCCCAATTAGTATGGAGCCGATACGATATCTCGATTCTCCCGGTGCAGCATATGTTTTAAGTGCACTAGACATAGACAAAAGAGGCGAGCGCCTGTAGTAATTTATACTGCAACATGTTGACTCGGGTTGCGCGCCTGGAGATTTGCTCTTAGCAATTTTATATATAATGCATTAAAACATTACCACAGCCTTCGGGAATTGCAGGCGCGATGCTTTGAAAATCTGTTATTGGATGTACTAAATGTCACCATGATTGATATTTTATTTTTTATCTGTTTTCATATATTTCCATTTTCAAGATAATTTATAATACCAACACTCACATAATTCTTTGTTTTCCTTGGTTTATAATAAGTATCATTTTACTTCTTTTCTTTACTGTGAGACTGTGGTTTCATTTAATGGCTTAATGTATCTATCTTCTTTGTAATGTATTTGTCAATTTATTTTACTAAAAGTTTTTGGTAACTAATCATTGTAATTACCAACTTGGCTATGAAGATACCCTTATCAAACTCGCATTAATTGCAAGCGAAATAACAGCAACTATTAACCAACTTCAGACAAAGATTGCCGACAATTCACGAACTCACTCTAATTATCCGGCAACCCTCTCGACTGTTAACAGATAAAAGTTCAACAACCTTTTATAGATCCCCAATTTACGTAAAATGACAAAGGGCACGACTTTTGCCATTGGATGGTTTTAATTTTAATTTAACATACCATCACGCCTTAATCCCCCGAAAATGGTAGATACTAAATTATAATAACATACTTTTTTATAATTTAAATTTTTAAATTTACATTAATATTAATACAAAACATAATAATTTAATAATTAAATTAAATTAAATAATATATAATTTACATTATTACAAAATAATTATAATTTCTTAACTTTTTACTTACTTTACTAGTTCGATTTAAATTATTCTGACAATTTATATTTATTATTTTAATTATTAATTATTAGTAAACGTTCGAAAACCTGACGGCTTTGAACGTGTTTTCAAAAATAGAATACGTTAATTTAACGTACTCGGAGTTTGGATTGATGCGAACAACGCTCTTGGAGACTATACCAAATCGCGGTAACGAAACCATAGCGCGATTCAGAAAGCTGATCAACGCCATCTAGTTGCGTCTTGGGAACTAATGTAGTGTATTGACTAATACTTTTTATATTTTATTATTATTTTTAATGAAGGTTTAAATTGGAAAAAAAAGATTTAATAATAAATATATTTTTATTTACTTAAAATGCCTATTAACGCTACGCTAGAGATCCTGGGTTCTATATTTCCGGATCAAGCAGTGTTAGTGAGTTTTTATTTAAAATGAAGACTCACCCCCTATTACATGGGACCTGTGGGTGTACATAAGTAAGCCTCTGCCTCACCCTTCGAGGAATACAGGCTGTATGTTATGTTATAATACAATTATTGGTACTTTAAAATATCGTCAAGCTGTTGGTGTACATTGGTACACCTCTGTTAGTACGAGCGTGGTGATATACTATTGTAAAAAAACAAGTTTTTTATTCCGGTTGTTACACGGACACCTGTGACATCCGTTAGTCATAGTCAGAACCACCAGTTTACCTTCAAACTTCGATGTTGAAATTAATCAGATATTAGGTTGCGGAGGTGTGATGGCAGTCGCTTCGTGTAAAATACTGATATTCAGCCACATTGTTAGGAACAGACTAATGCTGACCATAGATACTTAGAGCTTTTAACGTGGAGTTTATTAAATAGTGGTTTATGATTAAATTATGTTATAACGGCCTCATTGGTCTGGTGGCTCGGAGGGCAACTGCTACGCTAGAGATCCTGGATTAAATTCCCAGGTCGATCAAAGTTTTATCGAAATAGAAATTCGCAGTAGCAACTCAGAGATTGGCATTTGTTCCCGGTTAATTGTAACCGGGAACAAATGCCAATCTCTGAGTTGCCGACCTGAACCCTACCAAGCCTATTGCAATCAATAGGCTTGGTAGGGTTCAGGTCGGCAACGCGCGAGTGATACCCCTGGAGTTGCAAGCGTCTAAAGACGGTAACCGCTTGCTTCGCTTACCAAGTCGAAGCTAATTAACACGTCACCAAATAAAATAAAATCAGTATTCTGAAAGTAAATTTAAAATTCACGATGGTCGTGCCCAAATTGCAGCTATTACCCAAAAATCTATGTAGCTAATTTACAAAATGTGATAATTTCACCTTACCATATTTGTCACCCAGGGACAGTGTCCCTGGTACCTGATACTGGTAGTAGGGCCATTTTAGTATGCTCGTTTTATAAAAAAAATAGAGTATTTTTTTATAACATACATAACATACCATCATGCCTGTATTCCCCGAAGGGTTAGGCAGAGGCGTACTAATATACACCCACATTTCGCCGGTATGTTTAGGTCTCATGTAATAGGAGGCGAGCTTATTGCCATTAACCGGGCACAAATTCCTAATTCCGAGCTGCTACTGGAAATTTCATAGAAAAACCTAATAACACTTTGCTCGACCTGGGAATCGAACCTAGGACCTCTAGCATAGCAGTCGCGTTCAGGACCACTAGGCTAATGAGGCAGTATTTTTTTATCGTAAAGTGAAAATGCTTACCTATATAAATTAAACTGGATCTTGATACCTAACAATACCGTCGGGGTTTGCTTAATGTTAGAAGAATAATCATAATCCCTCGTAGAAAAATAGGCAGCTACTAATAAGTTGCAAACATCGCCCTATTAGTCAGAAAGCTCGCAGCTAACTTTTTACTTCCATTTCAACAATTTGTTTTACGAATATTTATTGCCAACATTCACTAAGCAAGGTTCTTACTGTTTCCATTGTTGAAGTTGCTAATTTATGTTGGTAGAAACTGCTATATTTTATAGTAGCTTTTGCCCGCGGCTTTGCTCACCTGAAGCTAGTAAGATAGTAGAGTAACGTTCACAATATTTTTTAGTTTCTGAATTTTGTGAAAGAAAATTGCGCCTGACCGACCGACAGACCGACCTATTCAGCCAGACCTGTCATAGTCCTGGAGAGTATCACGATCCATGGCTTTGGTCGTTTCTTTTACTTAGCAGGTCGCATATTAGTCAGTATCTAAAGGCCATATATATATATAGTCTTATCTTATCTTATCTTGTGTAGGGCCGAGGCAGCAAGGCCTCAGTGCACTTCGACCCACCCTATCCCCTACCAGTTCTACAAACAGCTCTTCCATGAGCTTTATAATGAGGCCTGGGGGTATAGTCCTCTGGTCTTGGATAACCCTGACCCAAAAGGCACATTCGCTTTCCAGCCTAGTAATAGGCTTAAGTAAATATGAGTTTTATTTCATAATCAAGAGCAATGTTTGGTATATTGAGGTAATCGGCACGTCAACCCTTCCTCCTCCCCGTGGCGAATGCCCTGCCATAGTTATGGCGAATGTAATGGAATGAATAATGGGGATCTTAAACAGCGCGTATACAACGTTTAGGTAATTGCATAAGCGCAAGACCTCAGACAAATCAATTAGAATATAAATCTATTCAAAATTAATTTACTAGAGTCATTATTACAATAACGAAACCCTAAAGTCATTTTGAGATACTGAAATATATTTTTTAAAGAAATTAGTAATACTAGCCAAAGGTAAAACTGGTCGCTGTACTACATTCGTTGTCATAATGACTACGATTTCAGCGCGCACACGCACATAATAACCATATGTGCAATTAGATTTCAATTTTCCATAGCTAGAGCCACTGATGGATCAGGGGGGCATAGGTTAAGGTATTGTAATTATCTTTTTAAAATTAACACATATTAAAACTGCCTCATTAGCCAAGTGGTCCTGAACGCGACTGCTACGCTAGAGGTCCTGGGTTCAATTCCCAGGTCGAGCAAAGTGTTATTGGGATTTTCTATGAAATTCCCAGTAGCAGCTCGGAGTTAGGGATTTGTGCCCAGCCTTTCACCCCAAACGCATATACAGACTCTGTTCCGTCGTGGGTAATAAAACAATTTTTTGCGGATTTTATCGCGTTGTATTGATACCATGGATGCTGTCAAGGATCCGAAACGTTGGGTCGGGAATTAAATCTCTACTATTATAAAATTGGAAAAAAGCTGTCTGTACATTGAAGATATAAAAAACACGTGGGATAGGGTATATAAAGGTCTCCGAATCCGAAAATTTGATTTTTAAAATTCTTGTCTGTTTGTTGCGGGTTGGAGCAAAAACTACTGAATAGATTTTAATTTTATTATCTCTGTTAGAAAGTAGATGCTCCAACTTAAAAACTGGTGAACCTCTTATCTGAATTACTCAATTAAATGAATCTTGAGATACAGCTTGACCTCCCTGATGTATAAAGGTCCATCCAAAAAAGAGGTCATCAAATGCCACGGGCAGAAGCTAGTAATACCATAAATCCGTAAAAAGTAGTTTTATTTCAATAAGAAAAGTGTAAAATTCGTGGACCATTTATTTACAATTGAATTTCTTTTCGGCTTTGGGGTTATTTTCTCACTGAAGGACATTTAGGGTTGACTCGGTATTTACTTATTATTTTTATAATTTATTTATAATTTTACACAACACACACTAATTTAATAAGTGCAAAAGTTAGTTAGTATCTATTTATCTGTCAGTTTGTCTAGTGTAGCCTATTTTTTTTTATAGGTACCGAACATCTTCATGTATCACCTCACCTCATTACTGTTTTGATGTGAACACACACATTTACCTACAACACACATCCCCCTCATACACAAACACTCCTCCCATAAAAACACGCACACACACATACACACACACACACACACACAGACACTTACATTTACAACCATACCGCGGGTGTGAATCCTGGAGTCCTGAAATACAGGGCTTTGTGGTGCCCTAGTCTAGGCTCCAGTCCACCCCAAACAAGAAAAACAAGTTAGTTTGTAATAATATAGTTTTCTTTGTGTTCTTAGCTTTGTGGTGGAAAATAAATATATTTTTATTTTATTATTATTTATTTATCATCTGCCCGGGGGGCAGCAGGTATGTCGGACTCCTACCGACTAAAAATCGTAGGTTTGGCAGTCGTAGGTAGGTTAGGCCTTTCTTTTTACGTGACATTTACCACGACCATGACAGGCTGGTGTCCAGCTTTCGCTGAAACTGCTAAACAGATTCCGATAAAATTTACAAGGACACAATTTTATAAATGCGAAAGATGTTTGCTAACAATTTATCTTTTCTGTCAGTTTGTCAGTTTGTCTTTCTGACAGTTTGTCTGGTGTACCTCTGTATTCCTGAGGAAAACCTCTATAGTCCCGTACTCGTTTTGGGGACGCAGATGGTACTGCAGATAACTAGTATTTGGTACCTACTGGTTTCTGCCACAGCGAATATTATACAATGAAGTTACACCATTTTTTTTAAAGGAATATAGGTAACACAGAATGATTCGCAAAAGTTTTAATTTCAACAGCAATTTACAGCTGTACCTACTTATTAAATCACCATATTATTATAATAATTAACATTTCTTATATTGTAGATACCAAATCTATTGTAACATGTTTTGTATGGCGACCCTAAGCATTGTATTGTGTACATGTCTTGTAATGGAAGCTTATTATTAGCTACGTCTACTTCAGGTTGTGTCTCCGAGGAAGCGAACAAAGCCTCCTGCAAATAGAGTGAAATGTTCGTATCGTAGACAAAATTTACGAACGGATATAAGAGCTTTCCTGACGAGGGAATGACTTGGTTTAGAGAGTATTAAATCTATACTAATAATAATAATAAGTCGGTAGCCTAATGGCTAGGGCATCGGACTTGTGACCATGTGGTTGCCGGTTCGAAACCCACCCATTACACTACCGACGTGAACCCACTCGTAACACAAGCATTTTAGCTTAGCACAAGGGGTTACCAAGAATACTAGTAATGTGCGAACCACATTGCTAGTAAGCTTTAAAAAAAAAGCTGAAGAGTTTGTTTGCTTGAACTCGCTAATCTCAGGAACTACTGGTCCGATTTGAAAAATTCTTTCAGTGTTAGATAGTCTATTTATTATTAATTTATTAAATAATCTCAGGAACTACTGGTCCGATTTGAAAAATTCTTTCAGTGTTAGATAGTCTATTTATTGAGGAAGGCTATAGGCTATATAATTATCATCACGCTACGTGGACGAAGTCGCGGGCAGAAGCTAGTAAACTATATAACTATTTACGGGCTTATATCATAAGAACAATGTGTGGGCGAATACGTTTATTGTTGAAAGTAAAGGTGAATGGACCGTGACCCATCTCTTAAAAACTTCCAAATTCGGAACTCACCTAATGCTGTCTTGAAGAAAAAGGGTTATACCCATATGACTAAGGGCTGTTTAAATGATTTTTTCAGGGCCCATCAAATATAAGCTTTACCCGATTAATACTTTGGGAAACGCTGGTCTAGTGAATTCGGTTCCCACATGGAACAAACTGTTATTGGATTTTTTTATGAAATTCTCAGTAGCACCTCGAAGTTTGGTCTCAGTGGGTACAAGTTGCTTCTGGGACGGCATAAATGAAGATTACTGCATTATAAAAAAAAGCCCGCAGCAATTAGAAACTGGTGAACAAATATCATCAACCCTAAAGCTAAAGTGGACACTTACAAAATACTTTGTAAAACTCCAACGAAGAAATAAAACCGCACAGCACTCGAATGTTGCCCGAAATAAAAAAAACAGTGAATTTTCTCGCATTTTTATAGTTGCATTTGGAGCTTCGATTTTCCTTGGCCAAACGAGTAGAATATGTGAAGCGAAACGAAAATTTAAGATGTTCCTCTGGCAAAGTATCTTGAACACAACTGTGTCTATAAGATCAGGAGTATTATGCACTATTAAGCTTCTTCAGTACTTTATGTTCGCACGCCGATCACCCATTAGGGTTAGGCAGAGTATTCGCATCGAAATCGAGAATAATTTGTATGAGATGGAGGATGAACGTAGATGAAGCGAAAGTGGTGTGCCAGGATCGTAGCAAGTGTAGTCTCTGCCTACCCCAATGGGAGACAGACGTGAAAATATGGATGTATATATGAGATTTGTAGCAGTAAAAAAACTCATATGTTTACGATACGAATTCGATAGTTTTTCGTGCTTTGGCTACACAGGTCGCTTATAAGGGTCGCCCGCTATTATGTCGAACGTTTCTTAGGACATTGTATATATTTTCTAAGCTACAGCAACACTTGGTCAGGTACATCTAGAAAAAAACATCACATAAAAATCAAGACTCGATTTTGTTTTCCAATTCCAGTGCATTTTCATCGGAATAAAGGCAGTGGTAATATTTCATCCGTGCTCCCCAGCGCCCCCTATAAATTATCTCGGCGAGCGCACGAACTAGTTCTTATCATTGGATGTATTGCACGTGTTCCTGATATTAATTAATGAGACAGGTATGAAAATCACATTAATATTTGTAATTGTAAATAGCTAAATAGTTGGACTGGCGTCTACACTTTAATTATGACTGTTCATACCTATCTAAAACTGCCGTAGTCTAGTCTGGGCCAAAGTGCGACTGGGCTAGATTAGAGTCCTGGGTTAGATTCCTAGGTATAGCAGAGTTACTGGGTATTAACTGTTAACTTTACGCTCAGCAAATATTGCGCTTGCGAGTTGCGACTATTGAGAATTTCTAAAACTGTTAGTAAAAACTCTAAATTCCAATAAATAAATTTGCGCCTACCGTTAACCATGTACTTTATTACATATCATTAAAATAATTATTATAATTTAAATTTAATGATAATTTAATATTTTAACTATAAACATTAAATTCTATATTATTTTTATCATCAATTAATTATGAATTACTATTAATTTATCTATGAAGGATCTCTTAGTTTCTTCATGAGTAATTGAGTAGACTTACAATATTCAACCATTCAAACCGCGGCCCGCTGTAACGAAACCATAGCGCGATTCAGGAACCTGGCCAACGCCATCTAGTTACGTTTTAGGAACTAATTCACTGTATTAGTTATCACAAGTATTTTTTAAGGTTGTTCAGCACTGTAAATTAAATCTCTGTTTTGGATCTTATTTCCGTCATCAAATCTTTTTTTTAAACTAGCAGTTTCGGTCACGTCCCAAAATACCATTAGATATGACAAACAAGGTACTTAACTTTATCTTTATTTAGGACGCAATTTTCTTACCAAATTTAATAGACAACTGATGTCTATGAAATCGAATCGAGCGGTTTTGGACGTGGAAAGATAACAGACATACCTACACATTTTCTCTTACTTGCATTTACGATATTGGTATGGAAACCCCATCCCTTAAATTATTATTTTAAAATAATAATTGAGGAGAATAAGACGAAATTTACATTATCCTTATTATACATACAGTTGACCCACACTTTGACGGATATAATTGAATTATGTAATATAATTTTTTTAACAGTATTCTGCAATATCGACATGAAGCTCGGACCTATAAACAGGCGACCGTCGAAACGAGCTCAGCTACTGAAATTATTCAAAATGTAAAAATTGGAGAAGAAAAAATACACGTTTCCACTTTGGACGTAACTTTCAATGGGATGTTTTGAGATGTTATTTATTTCGTATAAATATCTAAGAGCAATATCTAATCTGACCTTATGAAAAAAAAAACGTAGCATTTTTCAGAATTATGAATGTGTGGCATGAATCATGAAGTAAATATTGGAGAAGAAGCAAAACTACACGTTACCACTTTTGAAGCGTACGTTTATTAATTCAATGGCCTCTTTAGAAGACGTCCAGCCAGTGTCACATTTAAAAAAATACCTTTATGCATTCATGCCAGTAATAATTTCCAGTAAATGGAAGTTTAAAAGCAACCTCGTTTTTATAGCCTCTAAAGACATTCAAAATGGCCTTTCTAGAGGCTACGGACTTACACGACAATTATCCAAATGTCTCTAACTTCAATTTGACATTGCCTTACTTTTAAACCAGAGATAAAAAGACCCTCGGGTTATAAGGAGCGGTGTTCTTTTATAGCATAAAGTAGCCCTTAATACCACGTAATAGAAACGTCCGTCGGTAAGATTTTTTTTTATCAAAAGGAACTCTGAACTGACTTCGATCCCTTCACAGTCCGACCAGGACCGAATTTCCAATACAAACGCAATACCAAAATAAATCGTAATTCAAACAGAATGTATTCAAAGTTTGTTATTATTAGGATTCTGATATCGTTAATCTAGGTTCCTGCTTGACCATTTCGGCCAAAATACCTCAATGAAAATAAATGTAAGCGAATGCAATTCTTGATAACTTTACCAAGTTTGGAACGATATTTCGGTCGTCTATTTCCAGTGAAGTAGTAGTAGAAATGGTACGGTCTACCGAACCATTTAGTATCGTAGCCGTAGCCTAGATTAACAGAATCTCAATCCGAATAATAACACACTTTCATAAAATATTGTATGTATTACGATTGATTTTGGAATTACGATTTTGCGAGCCATTCAAGCTCTGTCGGTCCCATATTGATGTTTATTTGTAGTTATTCTGAAACTTAAATATGAGGCTAAATCGACTCTGTCTCTCTCTATCAAGTTAAAAAAATATATATTTTTAATCTAAATCAAATAAATCATCAAAATATGTAGTTGACATTCTCATAACCCATAATTAAGTAGGTAAATATCGGTATTTTTATTACAGATTGTGATTAATGAAATACGCATGGTGTAACATACACTTATACAACAAAATTATAAACAAATATGTTAAAAAATAACTATTTTATAATTTTTATTTGAAGGAGTAAGTATCTTGCCGGTTCCTTTCCTTAGAACCCACTATTTGGAACCGTGCACGTAGTTTTTGACAATTCAAAAGTATCTAAAATACTGCAAGTATACTTGAAATAAAACATTTGACTTTGACGTTAAACAAAAACAATTAGGTAAATGTAATTTTTTAAATAAATTTTAATAACGTACTTAAATAAAACATAATACTTAAGTAACGTTTGATTATTATTGGTGGCGATCAATAATATTTATTTACATTTTACAAAGGCTAAGCTCTTTCTCTTATTAGCCGAAATACTTATGTCCAATTTCTATTTACTCTGTGGCAGCCATTATTTTGTTTTTGACAGACGAGATTAATGGCCGATGTCACGAGTCCATTAGCAAAATTAAGATTATGCACTACGTTCAAAGCTCTTATTAACATAATTATTTTAGTTTTTTTACGTGAAAAGCATTCTGTATAATAATCTAATGGAACGATAAACAACTACTTAAAAAGGTTATGTTTTATTACCTTGTTGAGAAACCATTTACGTAATTATATTATGAATACAATAACAAAGGAGAGTTTTGTTCGCCAAGTATTTACGTCACAAAAAAAACAAATAAAAATATGAATTATTTGTAACGTTAGGAAGTCCATAATGTAAGTATAAAGCAATCTATTTGATCATGTGTACCTCCATATTTATAAAAACACAGAATAAAGAAAAATATAAAACTTCTTAAAGCTATATGTCAAAACAAGACACGTGATTCATAAAAAATATAAACCTTCCCTTAGCTATTGTTTCAATATAATTAAATAGTGAAGGTTTATAATTTTATCAATACGTAGGGAAGTCTGGAGCCCAGGTCTGGTATTTGAATGGTATCAGAATGGTGCACACTGACTCTGAATAACACAAGGATTGACAGAGAAGATAGACAAAACTGACAAAAATCCGAACACCGAAGCTTTTTTTTCACAGGATGGTGGCAAACTAACAGACGGATCGCCTGATGGGAAGCGATTACCGCCGACCAAGGACACCTGCAACACTAGCAGGAGTCGCAACTGCGTTGCCCGCCGTTAAATAGGGTTTGGGCCTCCGGTATCCTCACTCACTCGGCGAAACACAACGTAAGTGTTGTTTCACGCCGGTTTTATATGAGACCATGGTATCACTCCGGTCGATCCGACCCATTCGTACCTACCGAAGCATAGCTTTCCCATGGTACAAAATTAAATGACGACTTTGATACAACAAATTTGCAGATTTACGACCCAGGCTAGGTATGGGATGTTTCTTCGAAGCCTATCCTGAATATATTCAGCAAAAAAGACAGTATATCTTTCTGTTAGCAAACATAGGTTCTGTTAACATGAATATATAAGAACTGACTTAAAATAGCATATCGTACTCCATATTAGACTACGTACATATTATTATATATTGCAATTCTCCAGGTGCTACATAAATTATTTGATTTCAAACAAACTACAGCTATATTTTCTCATTCTCACGTTGTACGATTTGACACCTCTTTATTAAGTAAATTCCGTACTGTTAATTTATAGTATTTATTTATATTAAAGTTTTTCTATTTATATTACATTTTGGTATTTATTATTCGGGCTATATGTACCATTTTGATAGTATTCTATTTATACATACATACATACATACCATCACGCCTGTATTCCCCGAAAGATTAGGCAGAGGCGTACTAATGTACACCCACAGTTCGCCGGTATGTTTAGGTCCCATGTAATAGGGGGCGAGCCTATTGCCATTAACCGGGCACAAATTCCTAACTCCGAGCTGCTACTGGGAATTTCATAGAAAAACCCAATAACACTTTGCTCGACCTGGGAATCGAACCCAGGACCTCTAGCGTAGCAGTCGCGGTCAGGACCATTTGGCTATTGAGGCAGTTTTATTGATTGTGTATTTATTTTCATGATTTATGCTTGGTGATATGACACATCCATCTCCAAGGTGATGTAAGGTGATAAGATCATCCAAATCCTCTCCACAATATTACCCATATTGATGCAGAATAAAATTGAGAACAGACGAAAAAACACTGTAAACGTTTTAACATCAATTACCCACATATGAGTATCTATGGAGTTTCTTGCTGGCCCTTCACTATAAGACCTTTTATTTGGAACCGTACTGTAGGTATGTATTTTTTGACATTTCGAAAGTACCTGTATAGGGTCTAATTGAAATTAAAAAATGCGTTTCAGTTTGATATAGATGAATTGATAACCAAGAGAGGCAACTGAGGAATTTTGTAAAAAGAATTAATTCCAGGTATTGTTATTACGCTAAAGCTCCCCTCAATGATAGAATGCCTTAAGACTATTTTTACATAAAGCAAATTTTGCTTAAATATTACATAATCAAAATGTTCTCGCAATTACCTTTATCTACGTACTGTTTTTAATTGTTTCTACCTTCTAAAACTCCTAGCATACATTGTTAATCAATATTTCTTAACACGTTTCCTCTTTTTATATTTATCTGGCAGCACAACAGAATTTTGTTTCCACCAGCTTTCCGGGGAACAGTTTAATTTTTAATACGGACGAGAGTCCGGCCCCTACCACGTGATAATGCGAAAATGGTAATGTCGTAGGAAAGAGATAGCGCTATTGTAGAGCAGCATCTCTCTCTTTGAATCGCAAAACAATCGCAATATCACTTAGTGGTAGGGATCTTGGACGGCTAGAGGAGTTCCCCCGAGATGAGAGAGCAAATATTATTTCTCTTTGTTACCGAGTTGGCTGGAAATGAAATAAAAATAAATCAAGCTAGTAGGCACTTCAATACTATAAATTTCAGAGGTTGAAAAATGTAGCGAATCTTTGAAATGAAGAATAACAAAATCAAATCTCAACAATCCAGTACCTTGTAGAAAAATATGATGACGTAATTTTAAGGATGTAGACTACTTAAAGCCTCAATAGTAACCAGATATTATATAGTGTCGTAGTCTTATGACTCGTGTCAAACAAACTTCACCCTTAATGAAGGCGAATCGTTCGACCTCTTTTCACAAATTGTAGGTATATATCATGAAGGTTGTAATTGGGACATTAACTAGACAATATTCACAACTATGTACCATCGATCATCTTCTCTTACCAATGTCTCAATTACGTGATATATATAGATATCTCTACTATTATAAAATTGTAAAAAACCTGTGTCTGTACATTGAAGTTAGATAAAAAAACAAGTGTGTTAGGTTGTACAGAGTGGCGATTTAATCACCTGCACTGCTTCAATATGGTGTAGTATTGATAACATATAACATATTAGACATAATTTATAATTTGTATCTTTAAGCAATCCCGTGTTAAAGGACTTGATAATTATTGAAAATTTTCATAAAACGATATGCACCCTGCAGTACGTTGACCTTATGCGGACGGCCCGATCAAGTAGTTGCTTGACTCGCTATCTCTAGATAGATACATACCTACAATGAGTTCAACGTCCGTCTATGTCTTTGACTCTGCATACAAAATTTAAAGGACATTTTGATGAAAAATTAAGGTATGTTTTTTTTATTGATACGGGTAGTATTTCGTGGTCTGATTCACCTGCTAGAAGGATGCAGGTGATTAAATCGCCACCCTGTATAAACGTCTCCGAGCCCAGAAAATGTCATTTTTAAAATTCTTGTCTGTTTGTTACGGGTTGGTGCAAAAACTACAGAATAGATTTTAATTTTGCTATCACTGTTAGAAAGTATATGCTCCAACTTAAAAACTGGTATACATCTGATCTCAAATAATTAAACGGAACCGAAGATACAGCTTGACCTCTCTAATGTATAGAGAACCATACAAGGAAGAGACCATCACTGTTGGTTTTTGAGCTTCAAGTGAGCGAAGCCAGGGGCAGAAGCTAGTACTTGTATAAAATAACATCGCTCCTCCTTAATATTTATTTCATATTTATTATTAGAAGAACCTAGTTTATCATAGGTTCTTGCAAATAAATATATTATTCATTCATTCATTACCCCGAGGGTATTTTAACTCTAGTTTTAAAGTCAATGTCAAATTGAAGTTTGGTTGACTGTCGCGCAAGACCGCAGCCTCTAGAAAAGCGATTTTCAATGTCTTTAGAGGCTATAAAAATGAGGTTTCTATTAAACTACCATTTAGTGGGAGTTATTGCTGGCATGAATTTAGAAATGAATATTTTTTATGTGACTGGCTGGATATTATTTAAGAGAATTAAATTAATAGACATACGCTTCGAAACTAAAATTGGAGAAGAAGCAAAAATACTAGTTGTTTTTTGCTTCTCCAATTTTTACTTTTTGATTCCGATACAAGAGTAAACTGTAATTACCAAGCAGACTTATCCACTATTTTTATACTTACAAATAATTAAAATAACGCTTTTCTATAAAATATTTAACGAAGTTCAAAGCTGCTATGACTTTTTCTTCAATAGGCTATTTCAGTTAAGCACTACTTTGTAAAGTAATATCACATAATAAACAGTAGGTAACTGTGTGGACTTTAAAAGGGACTATCAATGTGATCCGCATTTCTTTTAAAAGATCATAATTAACTGCTATATAAAAAATTCAAAATGACTTGTACAAGTATATTCAAATAAAATATCTTTACCTATTAATTAACTCTGAAAGGCGCCATGTCGTGACATGACGTGTATGATCTCAATGTAGCCTTCAGGCGATTGCTGGAACAATCAAAGTCCCAGAAAACTCTTAAACAGAGCTACAGCTAGCTTTGCTTAAGAATTGTTTAAATTTGCCTACTGTGGATCTTTCGGCTATCTTGAATATTTTGATTGAAATTTGTTTAATATTGTAGCGAAGTTAAATTTCCAATCAACAATTTTCATAAAGTATATCAGTTGAATTGGTGGGCGGTTAAGCGTTTGATTGGCTTCTGTTGGATTTATTACGGCTCAAAATTAATATTCAATTCTATAGATGATTGTGTCACTATTCAATATATTAACTTCTTAGATTTTAAAAAGCATAAACTAGGTCGCATTTTTTAGTAGTCAAGTCTAAGTTATAGGCATTCTATCTCACGAGTATCTCACAAGTCCTGTATGTTGACCTTTATGTAATTGAAATAAAGTTCAAATTTCAATAATTTAACGGCCTTCGTGAAATAGAATATCTATACCTTGTTCTTGCAATATTATTAAAGAAACAGGATACCAAATTTTGTATTGATTAGATCTTTTGAAGTTGGTCACATTCCTACATCAACTAAAAACGTGCAGTTAAGCTTCAAACGGCTAAACAGATTTTTATCAATCATAGCTAAGGTTCTCGATCTCTCAAACAACCTAATCTAAAATAAAATTAGTTTATCCGTTTGGGAGCTACGAAGCCTAGGATAGATACACAGATATACATGTTAAAAGTATATCACCCCTCTATTAGGGGTTAAAAATAAAATGCCTTAACCCCAAAGTCACACTTGAATATATCACAATTTTTGAAGAAATAAAGAATCTAGCGCTTCTCTTTTCAGATTCTTCTGTTTCGCTTCTCCTTTCTTTATCTTTTAAGGTACCTACATTACCGAGATAAATACATACCAAAACAAAGTACCTATTTCAAATCTAATGAAGATTACCTCTTCGTTGGATCATATAACACAATGACAATACTACCTACCCACATTCGTGTCTAATTAAATTTCAGTTAGACTGACGTTAGTTTAGTTTAATTTCTAACTTCGTACAAATTTCTCTAGAAGTTACGAGTAAGCTTGCGCAGATAAGTTTTAATTAGGTAGATATAAATTGAATATAGTAATTAGTAGATTTAAAATCTTTTAAATGGAATACCTACGGTATGGAGAGGTACCTAAGGTACAGAATAATTTTAAGTTTTGAGAAGGGTTTATATCTTGCAAAGGAGTTCGTTTTTTAACCAATAATTATTATTTTATTAAACAATATCCATTTAATAGTTAATAATCAATCAAAAATCGTTATCTATTTTGCATTTTAGATACCTAATTACTGCCAAGGCAAAACTATAAATAAGGCTTAGATAATCAACAGATTACTTACTGGTCTAGATATAAATATGAATTGCCGCATGTGTCTAAAAATACACAAAAATAATACGTCGTTCAAAAAAAATTCAAAAGACCAAAAATGTCAAAGGACCAAAAGTCTTGCAAGTCTTCGGGTCGTCGTCACGCGTCGTAGTCGTATCGTTGTCGTAGATGGCACTTAACTCCGGTAACCTAGCTTTATGATGTCTCAATACTCATACAGCTAGATAACCAAAGATAATTAACCTATCTACTTTCTTCTTTCTTCTTAAACTTTCTTATTCTCTGTGCTTTTTCTGATCTTCGAGACTGATGTTGCGCTGTAGACTGTTGAGTAGTTGCTGTTTTGTTCTCCAAATTGCTGACTTGAAGACACGTTGCTATTCTTCTCTGAAGACTGGAACACCCAACGATGACCTGAAATTGCATATAGGAAATATATTAGTTTATATATCATAAAAACAATACAATAAGAGACTTTCCAGATTTGTGTCATTTACAATTATTGTAAAGGTTGCTGTCATCGTTTTACTATTTTCAACAACAAGTGTAGGTACAAAATATTCTTAAAATTATGAAGACTAATCATAAATTTTCTTAGAAATCAGCGGGAACTGAGCAACTTTGCTGAAATACTCACGACCACGAAATGAAATAAAAAAACAAACATTGAACAGAATACGAAACACCAGTGTTTTATTAGACAACGAATCTTTTAAAAAAGTCTCGTACTAACTGGAAGTCCAATTTATTTAGGAAAAAACTTTGGTCTCTGAGGATGCTTTGAAACAAAAATTTCGCTTTGAAGATACTTATTGTGAACACGATCTCCAAATTAAAAGGGAAGCCTATGTTTGCAATACGATGTAATAATTAAGTTTCTTTTAAAACCCTGTTGAGTTTGATTGTAATTTTAATTTTGGTCAGCGGTATTTTTTCTTATTACTTTTAACATAAGTCAAAAATATTTGTAAATAACGAGAGAACTATTTTAAATTGCTATTGTATCCTCACTATAATTCCAATTTTAAAAGGTTATTATGCATTTTTGAAATACCATATTTAATTAAAAAACAAAAGCAAATAAAGTGTATCACAAGGTATTCGTCAAATAATTCGTAATAAATAATAATATTTGCATAAATTATCACCCTTTCTGTGATATAGCATATAAATGCATGCATGTATATAGCATGTAAATAGCATATATATAGCATGTAAATTTGGAGATTATTATTATTTCGACCAGAATAACCTCAAATATTATACCAAAATTATTAAAAAAAATATCGCGTAGGTACCTGACAGATCTGCTGCCATACTTTGTTAACTACAAAACCCAAATGTAGGGAGATCTTGACCACAGACTTAAAAAAAAAGAAAAGTGGTCAGTCCACCGACTACAGTGTAAATTAGTTGTGCAAAAATGAACGTCAATACTTCGCGCCATTGTTTATAATAGGTTTATTCTTGACCATTTTATGATGAGTTCCAGTTTCCTTTTATATATACTAATATAGACATACTCAAAGGGCGTATTTTTTGTAACTATTATACATATACGGTGGTCAGGGCCCCAGAGAAAGGAACCTCCTGACAATGCGGGCCGTGTCCAGAAGTACTCTATTATAATATTATTATTAATAAAATTAAAATAATTATTTTCTTTAAGATTTCAAAATCGCCGCCTCTTGTTCTTCAACCATTTATTTTTCCTTTAGTTTCCGCGGGTATTATGATATTAAAGACATTTAAATATCACAATCAAAATCGAATAGAATATTGTATGTTTGTCTGCCTAAAAAATGCCAAATGCCCAAAGAAAAAGGTAAAAGTCTAACCACGAAGTCACGTCTAGGAATCGTCGCTTCGTTGAAGGTCGATTTGACGAGGCAACGGCCATCCACAGCCTTGTCTATGTTCATAGATTTGGTGCTAAACAAACCTACATACCTACCACATTGACGAGACGAAATGCAGTATCGATATCCATTGCACATTTTGACTCAACTGTTTTAGCGTGAATCGAGGAAAATCAGTAATGTATACACAATTACATAAATAGACGATCGTAAAGCAAGGATTTAATAATTTTTGGTACTTCTTATTTATGAAAACACACATTTTCATTAGTATGGTAACTTGTTCCTTAAAATAATATTGTATTTTTTATCCTTTCTTACGCTTATATTAATGAACTTTGTTAACCTCAACGAATGCAATTAGGTATTCTTCTTCTTTTCAAATTCAAATTCTGAACTCTAACGGGCACGCCTGCGATTGGCCGATACTCATATCGTCCTTCAGTATGCGTGAATTGTATTAAAAAAACACATGATTTGAATTCGATAGTGGCAGACGGACATTAGCATTCAAGCAATCGTCTTCTCTTTAAAGGCGTTTTTTGTCGTTCCTCTACAGAATTGCCTTGTGAGGACGTGATGAGAAACGCGTTTAGAACTTATTTGACTCATATCGATCAGGTTTATGCTAGGTTTAGTATTAATTGTGTGTTTTAACAAGTAGTTTTTTACTGCTTCTGTGTAGACCACCTAAGCAGAATATCTATTGATTGAATATTAGATTGCCTATGATGATGCAATATTTCATTCCGCGCTGATTCAGCCTAGAATTTTAAATTTCTTTGACTATCGTCAAGATTATACAAAAGATGAGACTAAAGACGTTAAATATTCCAAACAATAGATGGAACATTAGGAACAAAATGTTTGTCTTACTAAGTACTAATACATAGTACCTACATAACCCATAGGTATTGCGAACGGAAAATAACTCTGAAAATGATGGCTAATGCAGTGTAGTACGTACCTCAGATCTTTCTTCTTTGTTCAAAATTATTGCCAGGCTCTATAACCAAACCCTCTTAGTGTCATGCTTCAGCCTGATAAAGAAAAAAAAAACATATAATATTATGGTTATTTTATGGGGTTCATTTTAAGTATGAAAAGTTTGAAGTTAAAAGTCCAGTCTAATAATAAGGATTAAACCTCTTTGGGTGAGACAAATATAAAATAACATAGAAATCTGGCAACCATAAAATATTACGTCACCCTACATAAGATTCCTGCGTTCTACTTTATCAACGCTAACCTACATTTGAGGAATATCTAACTGCGACCCCAAATCCGCAGATTATATACGTACTAGTCCCAAATCAGATTTCAAATCTTGTCACTGAGACAATTGCCCTCTAACTTTATTATATTGAGTGTTTCGGCGGTTCTCCTGTCTTCGGACAGGCTTCCGTGTATGAAGGGTCCATCAAATTGCGTTTGTATCATCGTGTTTTATCAGTACTTATCTAAAGTAAGATTAATTATCATATATTCTTGGCTATGAATGTGTTTACGTAATGTGGAGACAGTGAATACTAGTCCTTTGAAGCAGATATATAGGTACCTTGTATCCTAATAACAATAACTGGCAATTATAGTTCTGTGGTGCGAAACCTTGGATAAAAAAATATACGACAATTTTTCTAGTGTGGGGCTGTCCTTGGATGATTTAAAACTATCATTATAGGCGGAAGCTGGATGCGGCAAGCCGAAGACAGGGTGAAATGGCGCACATTGGGGGAGGTCTACGTCCAGCAGTGGACTAGTATAGGCTAATGATGATGATGATGATGATTATAGGCACTGCCAATGAGATTAATGTTCGAAAAATGCGTCCAAAATTAAGCCACATTCAGGGAAACACTGGATCGACATAGTTTCCATCAAGATACTGCTGCGGTCACGACCATGTACCGGCGAGGACAATCCGTTCGTGTGCGCGTGACTTGCAACGCTAACGCTCATATTTTGTGGAAACCGATACACTAAATACCTCCCTAGGTGAAGAATGATTAAAGTTTTAAATTTAGAACACAATAGTTAGGTATACTTCTCTCGTGTTATAATAGAATCGATTAAAGTTTTGAATTTAGAACAGACGCTATATTCGCTTCTAATAATAGAATCAATTGTCAAAATTTTAAATTTAGAATTGGTTTGTTTTATTTTTATTGTGAATCGCAAAAATCAGTGTCCAGTCCATCTATAGAATATAATTTAATTTCGTATAAATGTTGACAAGATGTGAAGTGCAGACAGTTAGTGATACAGAGAAGATCTCTATTAAATTATGAGTAGATATGATGTAGAACAGGATATTAAATCAGCTTTTAGATTTAATCGTGAAAGGAGGTTAAAGTGCTTAGATGCTTTGGCAGAATACTGAAAGGCATCGACCTCCCCGTGGGTTGTGTCGCAGAGCTTCGAGGCGGAGAGATACACTTATTAAGTCATCACAGACATGTAAGTACCTACCTAACATTTTAGATTATAAGAAAACTGTGTGCGAATTAGAAGTCATCGTCTATCAAAATCGCTTCAGCGTTTTTGGTTGTTCGAGACAACCCTCTCAGACTCACACTCTTATCAACATCTAAATAAACTCATTAAAAAAATAAAATTTGAAAGTATTAAAATGTCATAAAAAAGTGACAGCAAAAACGCTTTAAACCGGTGTAAAACGAAGAAATAAGCGTCGGATTCAAGCCGAGCATCTGTGCAATATAAATTTTATGCAGCAGACTAGACCAAACCATTTAAGGGCACTAGTAATTGCTGTAGAAACCTTAGTAATGGCTTATTCAATCCGCGAACCAGACGGACCGGTTGTCCCAGCCATGTCTATGTTTGCGAGTTTTTAGTTTCAAAAAACTGCAAACAAGATTATCGAAAGACACGTAGAAAACTTTGACATGTTTGAAATGTTTTAGCGTTGAATTTTGACAATCTGAGTGTTTTAGTTCCTTTTCAGCCCCATGAAATTTGAACCTCAAATATCGTACCTATAAAGAACTTGTGAATTAAATTTTTGCTCATGAAAATGTAGAAAGAAAACACTTCATGAGTTGAAAAAATGATTTACGCTGAAACCGTTACGATTTATTTGAATTTAGAATATACAAAAAGACTCTTCGCCTACTCTCCTAAAAATCTTCAAATAGTTTCATCACCTGTCCCTTCTAAATTATAAAAGCTAAGACTGTTATCATCCAATCAAAAATTGATTACCACGAACATCCTAATATCGTTTGCGGGAGATCAAAAGCGATCGAATGTACTTCAACGGGTTCTAAATGAAATTCGTTCGTTCGTTCTTTGATCCAAGCCATTTAAGGTTGGAAATAAATCCAGTTACAACGGACACCCTTAGAATCGCGGTTAGATTTGAAGTTAAACGCTATACGATTACGCTGATTGAATCAATTGGCTTTTGTGCCTTTTACTGGCATTTTCGAGAGCGTTTTCTGCTTGATTTAATCTGTGGCTATATTAAGTAGACATTGGATTGGATCTGACGAGAATAAATTTTAAATCCAAAGTTAAATCAGTAATGAGATACTGAGTTCTGAGACTTACCTACGCGAACATTGGACATTTTTGGACATATTGGGATTTGACAATGTAAATACATGCCTATAACGCGATAGAATCCTAAAAGGGGTTTTATTTGAATATGTCAATAATGAGATTTAATATCGCAGTATTTACTTTTCTTTTATCAGAATCAAAGTTTCTGCTTTTTTAATCCCATTTTGATCCACAGCTAATTGTGTCAAAACTGAATAAATTTAAAATTTTTGCTAGCAAAGCGTTTAATTTTATTTTTATATTCATCTTAAATTCGAAATTCATTTGACTATGAATACTGTATTATTTAATAAAATTCCCCAAAAATCTATTAAGAAAAGTAACCCTCGAACGTGCATGACTGTTCATTAAATAGAATCACAACTTTATGAAGCCAAGGGAATAGGAGACAGGCATACTTTGGTATTCCGAAGATAAATTCACACGAGTGAATTCCGAACATTGGCAAATACGAAGTTGGAACATGAACACGTGTTATTTAATAGAAAATCGAGTTAAATGTTCTGCGATGTTTGCTTTATCTAACAATACTATATAATAAAAGAATAATTATTTACCAATCCGGATTTCGAGGTTCAAATTGAAGACAGTCTGTACTATCCTCATACCCAAATTTATTCTATTATTAAAAATTAAAATCGTTCAGTCAAAGATCAATATAATACAGCGTAATTTAAGTAATCAGTATTTAGAAATACACAGAATAACATCATGACGTACTCAAAGCTTCAAAAAACCTTTTTAAAGCAAAGGCCGTTTTAGAACCTCATCATTATTTGCAAAAGCAAACGTTTTTGGGTAAGTATAATTAATAGATTGTCCACTAAATGCTGAAAATTCTAGGTATTCTGACATGAGAATATGATTGATGGTTCTATGTATAAGAAACTCATAAACCACGCTGTGCTATATTTATCTGACATTAATTAGATTTTTATGTTATAGAATACACTTCTACTTAGCAGTTCATAGACTAAAATATTTAAGCAGACTTTGATAGTAATATGACGGCTTATCAACACCAAATATAATCAGATGAGTTTAGGCGGGAAAATGAAAAGTGCATATTGTCGATTTTATATTATTTCTCAAAACTTGAATTTCTCCAAAGTTTAATGGGTAATTATGGTGGATAATTAACCTTTAAGTGTTTGTGAACGTGTGAGAGTGTAGGCAAATGATATAAAATTGAAAATCGTGACTTTTTGGGTTCACTCCTAAACTCCATCGAACGAAGCCTCAATAAAGTTTCTACCGTTTTATTGGGGCAACTGAACATTATACTTGACACTGGCGAACACAAAAAGTGTGGTGCCATAATACAATCCCATGATGGGAAATAATTATTACATACTTGATTATTCTAATACTTGACACTGGCAAATACACAAAAAGTGTGGCGCCATACTAAAAAAAAAAATATAATCATTCATTTATGCATTTATTTATTCTGTGGTACAACTTGTCAAAAGATTATGATTATACAAAATAATGTCTATCTTTCTCGATCATAACTCCAAACACAAGTGATAACTTTCTAACCATTGCACACTTGCATACAATTGTAAAACAGCTCACGTAAAAGTTTAAAATTTTCGAAACGCACCCACGCGTTTTGTATTCTCAATTGTAAAGTTCGTAGTAAACGTACACGGGTGAATTTATAATATTGTGATTCCATTATAATAGAAAACGACCGTTTGCATTGATTAAGTTATAGGCGGGGTTCACACTGCGAGCGACGAGTGTCGCTCATGAGAAAACGATAGGTATTAACATTTGAAACACGTACGCGTGACAAATTATTATTTACAAAATGTCAAATGTAATTTATGACGGGTATATCAATGAGTCACAATATATATTTTTCAGCTGTGACAAACAGTTACTTTCAACTTGATTGTTTTATCCAATTATGTGCTATAGAAAGGAACTTCTAAGAAACTCCATTGATTTATAGACAACAATACTCTCTTAATATTTCTATAATTATATTTTCTTTATATTACATACAATAAATGTACATACAATACAAAATTAATAAGTTTCACTAAAATATTAACGTATAATCCAAAGAAAAGGTTTAAATAAAATGATGACTTAAAACTTTCATTAAATTAATTTGACAGACTTCAGAAATTAATTTCATTTCTAGAAAAAATATCTCATCGAATTAAATTAAACAAAATGACATTTTGTAAATGCGGTTGTAAAATGTCGCAGAAATGTTCCCGGGACATTACAAAGGATAATAATTTAATACCTGTACTGCAACACAATGAGATCGTCTGGGGAATGAGCTATTATTCGCTATCTATACTTTGTATAGAACTTTTAAGCTTTTATTTGTGGGATAACGTCGCCGCCGCCGACGGTTTGTAGGGATTTTGTGGCTATTTTAAGAATATTTTGTAGATAAGTTAGCTAAAAATTTACTTAATATTGTTGAATAAATTGAAAGTTGAAGTAATCAGGTATTTTGGATAAACCCTATCTCAATCTAAGATAAGGCTTATGCTGAACAGTGTTATATACTTTAACATTAAAATAATGACTTCAATTAATTGCTGCTCTTCTAAACAGTTCAACAGCCGCTATAATCAAACGACAACAATTCTTAACCCCTTGATGCTTTAGTACTAATAAATTTCACAACAAAAGTAAGGAAAGAGCGTACAACATCAAAGCTAAAGTAAAACAAAAAGCTGAATTAAGGCCTGGGGCTCACAATAATAGCTGTCATTGGAGATAAAGGTATAACATTTCCGGCCTATAATAACCATCGTGAGGCCTTTCTATCTAGTCTTTCATCGGACGCCATAAACCGACCGCCTTCGTGAAGCCTTCAGGCTATTCCAGGCCATTCTAGCTTTGCGATTGTGTTGAAGTTAATTTAGCTGTCTCTTCTGTGAATAGTTTTGCTTTCATATTTTGAATTATGATAGAATTTTAATGGGTCTTTTAAACTTCAAGTAATTAATGTTCTTCTTTCTACTAAAACTAGTATTACAATTAGGTATAAGTTTATGTTAGTCTCTGGTAATTTTAAGTTTAGGTTTAGTGCGGTTAGTAAAACTTTATGATTTTGAATAAATTTAAGCTGGATGTCTTCTTCATACTCTAATCTTAATAAATAACATTTTGCAATAGTAGAATAATTATTTAATAAAAACGCGAGTCGCGCACATAAAGACCTCATACGTTCATTCATCGTTCACATAATCGATTCATTCATTCACTCCTCGTTATTGGCGCCATTACATGCACCGTGGCATTGCGCACACAATTACTAGTAATTACAAATTCTGCATTATGATAATAGTGACGCGTCTGCACTTTTTCCTTCTCTGTGATCATCCGCTGTAGCGAGTTTTTAAGCGTTTTGAATGCATAATCGATTTTGTTTAACGACTCACTTTCAATGGGAAGAGAGGGTGGAACATTTTATTTTCTTTGGTTAAAAGTAGTATGTCGTGTGTACACGGCAAAAGAATACCGCCACATCGAGTAAACCCCTCATTAATCCTCAGATACGCAGGTCAATATTTTCATTATATATTTTTTTTCGATAAATACTACCTACAACAATCCCAATACGTAAAATACCTAAAAATAGCCTTAGGGCGTACCTGTATTATGATTTATTAGCAACACATTGTCTAAGACTGACTGACATCGACACAGATGCAATACTATAGTATGTAATGTAGCTAACACTGTAACAACCAACAAGGTAAATTGCTTAAATCACAGGTTCTCGCAAACGTGTTTGATACAGTTTCAGACACATTACATGCTACACCTCTTAGTGATGTTTTATGATGAGCTAACCAAACAATAAACACCTAAATCCTAATCACCTGTCCCAAATCACCAAAGTAGGTAATACTATGTATTACAATACCACTTTTTAGTACCTACGTTTGACATGTCTACGCGTTTTTACCGTATTTTAAAAGCCAGGTGTGTCAAACAGTACCCTAGATGCATCAGTGTAATAAGTACCGAAGTAAGAACAGGTGGACGGTGCCAAATAAGGCCCGTACACACCATCAAGATGCCAGATGCGGGAGAGATGGCGTCTCTAAGAGAATTGCGTGACTTGCGTAAACCACAGCGTGGAAAAATACTTGATACGTGTTGTTTTTGGTAAAATGTTGTAAGACTACGTTAAAATGCATATTTTTCTAAGAAATGTTGCCCCTCACTAGGATTATAACCTGTATCGTGGGTGATTTTACAAACACAAACGCAAAACCCAACAGTTGAACATAACTACAACAAAAAGACTTGCGATATGACAAGATGACGTTTGATGTCAAAAAGTCTACGTGCCTATGGTGACCAAAGACTAACAAAATAACATGGATACAAGGATACATTATTCACTGTTACAAATCACATGTATATATCTGACAGACGCGACGCTTTACAGAATCGGCCTACCATACAAATTGCACCTTTCATAAAAGGGGTCTCAAAGATACCCATCCCATCATCATAAAACCATCAATAACACAGCAAAAACTCCTTTGAATACGAAGCTCTGAATCTCACAGATAATATACTAAAAAAATACCTTTATAGGACAGCTGGCCGAAGACAATACACTACGTCACTATAGGAACCGTGTATACCTCACAGGTGGCTGCACAAGACTGACCGCCTTATAAAAAGCCACCTCGCCCCCCGCGGCCCGCGACAGACAGGCGACAGAGGGGTACCAAAAACAATATGAAGAGCTCCTTGACGACAGGTGACCGATCACTTACCTGCTCGAAGGGAGAGATAAAAGGTACCTGCGATCCGGTCCGGCCTCCGAATTAATTGGTCGAAACCGACTTTTGGGATTTGTTACGATTTGTTGGTTTTGTACTGTAACTTGATCATTATTTCGGTTTATTTACTTATATTAACGATGTTGGGATGTATTAAATGAAATTCCATGAGTTTTTTTATGGGTTATGGGGGCAAACGAGCAGACGGATCGCCTGATGGTAAGCGACTAGCGCCGCTCATGGACACCTGCAACACCAGGAGCCTCAAGTGCGTTACCTACTTTTTAAAATGTTTGGGACTCCGGTACCTCCACTCATTCGATGAAACACAAGTGACGATATTAACGATCATCCAAAAAGCTATGAATTCACCAACTAACTAGCCTTTTAATCACGACATCAACTATTACAATTTAGAAGCGAAACCGAGGTTTAACAATATCCAATGGTATTTAAATCATAATTATGAACTTTTTGGTGAAGAAAAAGCATTTTGCGGCTCAGGCGGCGGTAGCCTTATGGCTAGGGCGTCGGAATTGCGATCATGTGGTTGCCGGTTCGAAACCCACCCATTGCACTACCGACGTGAACCCACTCGTAACACAAGCATTTAGCTTAGCACGAGGGGTTAACAAGAATACTATATAGTAATGTGTGACCCACCCACAGTGCTAGTAAGCTTTTCAAAAAAATTGTTTGAACAGCAAAACTGCCTCATTGTTCTACTGGTAAGTGCGACTGCTGAACTACAAACAAACAAACTCGTAAACAAGAAAGGGGTTCAAAGAAGCTGTAAAAATACTGCGTCGGAACTTAACAAAGTTTTGATTTCATAAGAACCATTCGTATGGCTTCTTATTGAATTGTTGATTAAAAAACAAATTATTACTCAGCACAGTTGCCAAATAATAAAATAACCAGCTATTTCTTGTAAAATCTTGAATTTAAAATAGTTAAATAATAAATTTAATATTTGATTAGGGGAGAAGTAGCCACATAGCATACGAACAACGTAACGAATGTGGGATTCGTCAGTTTTGAAATTGATGTAACAAAGTAATTGAACCTCTTTTTGGTATGTCAATAATTACCTACTGTTCCCATACTCATGCAATCGATCCGCCCACTCGATTCAAAAACAATCGTTTCCCAAATCAACAGGTCACGTATCATTACCCAAGTTAAATGGTGAAATTTGCCTTTACTTGACTTTAATTTATTGAAACCATTCTCTAACAACTTACAATCGATTCAATAAATTGAACAAAAGGTAACAGCGATACAAGAAGTTCTTGTATTTCATTATTTCATATAAACAAGACAGTTTTATAGTTGTTAAACGTTGAGAAAAACATACTTTGTGAAACGAAACTATAAGTACTTACATCCATCGATACATAATCAACCCATTAATCTGTCCCACCGCTTGGCATGGGTCTCCTCTCAGAATCAGAGGGATTCGGCTATAATCCACTACACTAGCCTAATAAGGGTTGGCAGACTTCACACACCGTAGAAATATTTCTCAGGCATGCAGGTATCCTTCACCATTTAAACGCGCTATAACGAACTTTAAACGCGCAGGACTTCGAAAAGTCAGAGGTTTGGAGTTGATCTCGAGACCTTTGACTTGGCAGTCATATCACTAGGCTCTACACATTATGTACCGAAACTATATAAATAAGTGTTTAAAAAATATAGGAGCTTGCGATAAAAGCGATAATTTCAAAATAAAGTTAGATAATATTATTATTTCTTGGTTTATAACTAAATAACACACACCAATGAGCATAATATAATTCACGAAAAACACAAGCACGAGTATCTTTGCTAATTTGAATAACACATTTTAAATATTATATTTAAATAAAAAATACTGTTTATTATTTTAGCACGGACAAGCGAAGGTTGCCTAAATTGGTGTGCTAATTTACATTGCTCGTATAAATAAAATAATTGTTTTATTATTTATTAAAGTATACTTCAAAACCGCCGCATTGAGTTTACAATTCATTCTATTTGGTACTTAGCATAAGTTATAACACTACCAATCCGGTATTTTAACTAGTTACGTAAGTTGTTTATTAATTACCAGATTTTAAGTTAGAACCCCAGCAATACAATTGTGAAAACAGCATTCAATTTCGTGTAGTGTGTGTAGATTTTGTGTGATGCGCGTACAAACATACAGACAGACAAAAAATCTAAAAAAAATTATTTTGGCTTCTGTTGGTCTAATAAAGACTGATATGGGGGGACATCTTCAGTTCTTCTTCAATATCTTTAATGTAAAGACATCGGCCCGTTACAATTTTATTATAAGTATAGAAAAGGAATCTTCTGTTGTACCTAACAATTAATACATGAACATGCATTTATGTGTGCATTAATAAATATTTTATAAGTTTATTTTTAAATAAAAGGACTAATATGAAGTCGTATGTCTGAGTAATAAATTAAGTTTATATCCAAGTCTATAGACTCTAGTTCTAGGTCTATAGACTCTAGTTGGCGTATACGCCAACTCGACAATTATATTTAAAATTAAAATAATTTTCTTTAATTTTGCGACAGGTTATTTTATTAAATTATTATATCTCAAATTATATTGCACATTTTTCAACTTTTATTTTATTAATTATCTCGTCTCGTTAAAGACCAGGTTACTTTAATATGTTTTTATATTTCTTTGAATATATTTATCTTATTTGCCACACCAAATATATACGTTTAAATATTTTGATATATAATATAGTCCTTGTAGCACACCAAGCAAAAATACTATAATATGGTTTAAATGAAAGCGAAATATTCATTATTACTCGCTGTTTAAATAAGAAATCACTAAAACTTGAGATTTAGAAACATTGGCAGCCAGGTTCCGTACAAGATTTAGGCACCGGCTAAGTAAGAGAGAACTTTCGGAAACTCACTAGTTTTTTTTACTTTTTTTTTTTTTTTTTAATTATGGCGCCACACTTTTTGTGTATTTGCCAGTGTCAAGTAATAAAGTAATCAAATAATATTTCCCATTATGGGATTGCTAGGGATTGTAATATGGCACCACACTTTTTGTGTTCGTCAGTGTCAAGTATAAGTTGTTGAGTTGCCCCAATAAAACGGTAGAAATTTTATTGAGGCTTCGATGGAGTTTAGGAGTGAACCCAAAAAGTCACGATTTTCAATTTCATATCATTTGCCTACACTTTCACACGTTCACAAACACCTAATGGTTAATTATCCACCATAATTACACATTAAACTTCGGAGAAATTCAAGTTTTGAAAAATAATATAAAATCGACAATGCACTTTTCATTTTCCCGCCTAAACTCCTTTTTTACTTTACTTAACTTTTAGTGGTGCACAGGTAATAAGGTAAAACTCAATTTTAGGTTCAGCAAGCCAAAATATAATAAAGCCTGCTTTTGTTCTGCGCTAAATCTCAACAATAATAACATTATCGCACTCACAAGACCTCGAGGAATACGGGCGTTTTTAATTGTTCCCTTTTGTATAAAGTTTAGTGGGTATTCAACAAAAACTTGAGAAGAACAAAGATTTTACGAAGCAGGTATTTCTATTCAGATATAAATTAACTAATTCGAGTGGTGTGGGTTTCCGTGAAGGGCCATTAGGAGTAACATTAGGAGATTATTTTTTTATGAATGAAGCTAAAAAAATTCACTTATCATTATGTGCTGCTGTTCTGACTGAATTCTTCACATTCAACATAACTGAGAAACCTAACGGGATTTTATTCTAGGAACTTTTTAAACTGATATGGAACGCCAAAATAAGCGTAATTACCATTTTTATTACAATTTAAAATAAGCAACAATGATTAACCGTGGTAAAACCGTCAATATTTAAATTATTAATGTATAACAAACTTTACATAATATTTACGTTAAATGGCTACGCAAACAATAATGGCGGCTACTAGTCGCCATTTTGTTTTAAAATTAATATATTTACGTATTATAATCACAAATGATGCGTACGAAGGAATGCCAAAATCAAACATACATAAGCGCCAGAATATAAGCCTATGTTTTTATAGAACGGGGAGTTCCTATCTTTTTAAAGGGTTGTACGCATAAAAACATCCTGTTTTTGACAGCTATGTGCCTATCACCTAACCTTGTATTTAAAGTCAAAGATTCCGAAATATTTAATTGCACAGTGATTCGCCTAACCTCTGAAAATATTATATATATTCGCCTAAACCTCAATCTATTCCTAACAGCTATAATTAAAATCTGACAATGTAGGTACTCGGCAACAAGTAACCTGTACGATGAAGTAGATATGTCTATATCGAGCTCGTCCATGCTTTGTGCGTGACTGTACTGGTAATGAGGCCTTATGGCAATAAGGAACACATTGTGACGCTCGCAGGATAAATTTGGATAAAATTACATGCAAATATGGTTTTCGTGGAACTTTGCACAAATTATGTTATGCTTGTCGTCTCTTTTATTTTTTTAGTCTTAGTTGACATTATTTATTTATGTTTTATTATTTATTTAGTTGTAAGCTCATAGTTAAAATGAAATTTACATGTTTTTTTAGGTTTAGTTGAGTATTTTTTAGTTTTAAATCCTTATTCATCTATATCTAATAGGTACTTGTACGCACTGTTGTTTTTTTACCAGACATCCAACTTCGTCGTTTAAAACTCAAAAGCGTCGAAATAAATAAAGATTATTATGTATTTCTTTGGTACTATATCATTCAATTATATTAAATACTATACAAATATGTACATAGTATTTTAGTAGTAATAGGTGTATAACGATAGCGACTCAGAACATATAAAGGTTCCTATTTGAAATGAGCGGAAAGGTCCTTTGATGTCAATGACCTTCGAGAATAATTTTCGGCAAAAAAGGTCTGTCTATAATTGACCAATATGCACAAAAAATTACATACAATTAACCATTGAAACACCAGTTTCACACAAAGTTACATCACAGAACTTATCGGACGCACAATCTCCTTAAAAAACACCAACAAAATGTTCTAATTTAATTTGGACATCAGCTATAGAAGAACGCTGCACGGTTCGACGGTTGAGTCTTTTCACACGAGAAATTCACGGTCACTGACTATGTAAATGTGAAACGTAGAGACACAGAATAAGAAAATATAGAAGTTTCAGTAAGACCGACAAAGGATCGCGTTTGGGCAACGAATTACCGAAAATAGCGCTGATACTCGCGCAGTCTATTGTAAAATTACCATGTTTCTTCAAAGTGAAAATCAGAGTTACACTGTCTCATTGGTTTAATAGACGCAAATTATCAGCCGTGATTGAATTTGTGCCCAATTTATGCCAATAGGCCTGCCTCCATAGGACCGAAAACATATCAGCAACTAATGGGCAGCTCTGCCTTCATCAGCAACGCATTCACAATCCCATAGATGGGCACGAGTTTGTCTCAGAGTGAGAAGAGTTAGGCAATAGTCTTCTGCCTTATCTTTCTGGAATGGGGATGCAACTTTGATGACATAAATAAATAAATTAATATTCTGGCACATTTTACACAGCAACATCTAGTCCCAAACTAAGCAGAGCTTGTACTATGGGTACTAGACAATGGATATAATACTTATATACTTTTTTTTTGTAAATACATACTTATAATACATAGGAAACACCCAGACGAACACAAACACTTATATTCATCACATAAATATTTGTGTCCTGTGGGAATCGAACCCACGACCTCATGGTCCGCAGTCCGGTACTCGAACCACTAAATCACAGAGGTCGTCTCTGCATAATTAAATGCATAAGTAACCTTCTGATTTTTTTACTCTGTGGCATAAATGACTAATACTTGAGGTACATACGAAAATACTGTTACATACCGAGAGACAGAAAGCCTTAAGTGCCGCGAAGTAAATATTGTAGAAACAATGGAAGTGTGAAATATAATGATGGATGATGAACCGTTGTCTCAATGTTTGGAGTTTATACTCAGAACGGATGAATAGGAGGTAATTTAGTTGTAATAGGTATATGCGAGTCAAGGAACTCAGTTAATATGCTATAAAGGATGTGGTTATTCACTTGTTAATGAAGACGCTTGTTAGTTCCTCTTTACAAATTCATCTCTAGTTAGGTATCATTAAAAAAAATACCTTTTAACTACTAGAGGTCTTGGGTTCGATTCCCAGGTCGAGCAAAGTGTTACTAGTCTTTTGTATGAAATTCTAAGTAGCAGCTCGGATTTTGGGATTACTTCCCGGCTAATGCCAATAGACCCCTATTACATGGGACCTAACCATACTCCGCTTCTGCCTAACCCTTTGGGAAATATAGGCGTGATAGTATGTTAAATAAACAAATATAACAAACACTTTCTAGAAACTAATTAAATGGATCCGTGAACATAGGTAGATATATCTACCTATAATAATAATAATATAATACTATCAATAAGTCAAAACTATAAACGAATTTTCAAAATTCACAGATAGACTTATATTTTTAGAATTATTGAACAGTTAAAACCATTAAATTATATCTGAGTTGCACTTTAAAATAGCTAATTGGCTATCACAAAAACATTTCAACACAAAAACAAAATACCGTTCGACTCCATTCGGCTTTTTCAGTCAAACAAAGAAAAGTTAACTCGAACAAAACATTGAGATGAACAAACCCGACATTAGAGAGGAATCGAGCCGCTATTAACTTGCGAAACTCGGTTAACGACACTGTCACACAAGTTATTGCAAAACTGCAGTTAGTCATCAACTTGGCGGCTGAGCCTTTCCCTAACTACCTATTATCGGCCGCATTCTGAGAAAAAAGGTTTAAAGTATTAACACAAAAAGCTGTATTTATTATTTATGTCATTTCTTGATAGTTTCCTATGAAAAACTGAATTATCGCGATTAGCACTAAACCAGTCTTAATTTTTTTTTTCAGGAAAGACAGGATTAAGTATTCGGATTTTTTACTTGTCCTAAAAGCTCTTTGCAACACTAGAAAAAAAAACAACTCACACGACAGCCCTAAAAATTAAGCAACACTGTTTCAAAACAACCTGTCTTTCTTCAAGACAATCTCGCTTAGATCACCACTTTATAAGGAAATCCCGGGATTAACGTCTAAGTAGAAGGTACACCATTTTACATTATAGAGATTTCACTGACAGTAACACAAAAAAGGCCTTAAACTTCAAGGGGACGTAAAAATCTGTATAGACGTAAAATACATAAAATTATAAGCACATACGGTCATTAAACTCAGTGGTGTGAGCCATGAATATGCACACGGCACTGACCAAAGATATAAAGACTACTTAAGCCTTCGCCTTTTACATAGACGCACCGACAATAAAAAAAAAACTACGTAATAATTTCTAACAGAATATTTAGCTAAACTATTAAAATACAGTTGCTTATGCTTATAGAACTTAAGATGTACCTATAATACTTGCATACATATAATATACTAACTTATAAAAGTATCCCCAATTTCTATTTACTATTCAAGGATTTAAGGTTCAAAGGCCTAATTTTTACTTAAACTATATATCGATCTACGATACATACCTAGAATCAATGATAAAGTGAATTTACTTATGTAATTAGTAATTAGTATTTTATTTTCTATTTTCTAAGTTCACAACATATTTGTACATATTCCTAGCTAAAACGAAATAAGGTCTACTAATAAGGTTATATAAATAAATCCTGGCCACTCACAAATGCATGAAATTTTTCCTCCGCATTCTCAGCCAAGCGAATTCACACGGTCGTCAGTTGTGAATGATACTTACACATACATACATTCACGGTCGGTGACTATGTAAATAGGTATTTGAATTCTAACACAGCGAGCGACGACCGCCCCAGGAATATTATTAGCTTGAACAATGAGTAACTGAAGATTTTTCTTTAAAAAAATCTTCGTTGAACGCCTTGATTGATGGAACAAGTTAATTTAGGTGTTAATCGATTTTAGTGTGTTAATTGGTGTAAACGAGTCGTGGATGTACGGTAGGGTGTTGGACTGGGAAGTTATGACTTGGTTATAAAAACAAAAATGATGCAAAAAAGTAATGACTTATAACAAATTGAGTGCACTTTTTCACTGTTTTTGTGGAACATTCCGGCAAGATTTAAACGACTTACGTCATGCTAAAACTCAAATAGCCTTATACATAATCATAATGATTAATAAAAACTGAGCTTTTATAAACCTACAATAATTTTATTATGGAAAAGCTCCCCAGATAATTTTATAAGTTAAAAACTGATTTCCAGAAAATCAAGTCCCCGAAATTATTAAAATTCACTTTGGACTTACGCAAGACCAAAATCTTAAAGCCAATTACACACAATTAGTTACCAATCTGTCCCCATTTCGGTACCAGTACATAAGTGGAAACTTGGCTTAATAAACGTTGTGAAACGCGGTAAAATGCAATATATTTATAAGTGAAGTGGTGTTGAAACGCTGCGGACTACATCATCAGTTTCACATTATAAATGTGGGTAGTTGCTGTTATTTATGTTACTTCTCAATATACAACTGTATACTATAACATTATCGCTACAATTGAACTTAGATTTGAAAATATCATTTCATGGAAATACGAAACTCTTCATTTATAGAGATTAACCAACAACTAATACAGCCATACGGTATATGCCATCATGCCTGTTCTCCTCGAGGGCTAGGCAGTGGGGTACTGTTAACCATAAGATTGGCGGTCCCGAAAACAGAATCTTCCATTATTATTTCATATTAATTTTATACTATATGAATAAAATTAAAGTCATTAAAAGGTAGGAGATTCAAAGAGAAAGGCTTAACATTTTTCCATAAGGCATACGGAAAATATAATGAATTTATTTTAAAGGATTAATAGATATACTATAGTAGTGTCTATTAATATTTAAAATATATTTCCCATAAATTCTGTAATATTATAAATAAAAATCGGTTATTTCCCAAACAGAGTTTAAAGAGGATGGACAGTTTTAAGCTGCAAAGATTGCATCAAGTATTCCAGTCAAAGTTAATTTAACTAATTATTTATTTATTTTATTCTTTATGCACAATTAGTGTACAGAGGCGGACTTAATGCCTAAGGCATTTTCTACCAGTCGACCTTAGGGTTATACAGAGACAGGAAAAGGTAGGTGCAACAGTATAATTAAAAGAGTGGTTCTGTTGAGTTACATACATAAATATAATAAATATATACATATATAAACAAATACCCACTTTATACAACTACTAAATATAAATAGAATATTGTGCTTATGAATAATATATAGACATTTAATATAATAAATATATATAAAAACTTATTTATGAGAGGTTAATATTATGAATATTATGAATCTGCCAAAGAACTGAGGAGGTGTTTGCGAAGTTTACATTTGAAGGAGTAGCGACTGGTGGCCATCCTAATTTCCTGAGGTAGCCCATTCCACAGAAGAACAGCTAACGAAGCTAATTACTGACATCAACCAGTAGTACCTTACTGAAATCTTAATTTCCTAACTAAATCTTCGATGATAGATTGACAAGAATATAAATTTATTTATTTAGTTACATGTAGTCTCGACTGCGCGCCCAGTTACATTGGCCCCCCGCCAAGAACCTTTATAAATAGTCCAAGATTTTATTACATCCGTTAATAATAATTACATTATTATTCATGAATTTATAGTGGCTTAGAATTTTATAATTTTGTAATAATGTACAGAACTTAAAATATCTGTCAGCTGTCAATAATTTAAATATATTATTACGTTTCATAAACAATTTCCGATGCATTAACATTCTTAAAAACTTTAGAATGGTATCATTAGTCGATTTTTAATAATTTCAATGCTAATCAAACCGCCCCGCCCCTCCCAATACAGAAGACATCAACGCGTCGCTACGTCATTATTATTTTACGAATAATTATTATCAGATGAATAATTTAATTTTGTCCACAACGAATAAATTAATGCCTTTACCAATTTTTTATAGTAAGTTATAAGCTATCATTAACTTGCTGGAAAATACTTTTTGAACGTAAACGGATTCTTAATCAAATATGTAGATGGCTACTTAATTATTTCATGCGTGGGATTCGAAATTGGTGTTGAAATTTAAACAACGTTTTTACTAGACTTATTATTTTTAAATCACGTAAACTAAGGGCCACTTGCACCAACTTCTTAAATGTGTTTAAATTCAATTTAAACACAATTTTTCATTGTAATTTTTCGTTTAAATACAATTTAAATATGTTTAAGAAGTTGGTGCAAGTGGCCCTTAGTGTTCAATTTCTTCTAAGAAACGTTTAAATTAATTGAGGAACTTGTTTTTCTACTAATGCATTCTATTTAATTTCACCCAACAGTTAATGCTAGTTAACTGTTGGATAGTTTCTCTAAGTTCACGTAATAAGCCGTGTCGTGTCCAAGCCGTGGCCGAGTCGCGGCGGGTTCGTAGCGGTCAAGGCCTGCGGTGGGCGGCGCAGACGACGAACCCGGATGTAAATGCCTCACAAAAAACCCATATATGTTGTAAAGTACTTATATTAAACGCGTCTTAGAATTATATTTGAATAGAACACGATTCTTCACTTAAAGATGTGATTCTAAGAAAAATTTGAATAATACCCTCTTTTCAACATATTATGGAGGAATTTCTTAAAGATGACTTTTCTGGAAACACGTTTTCTTAAGATGTTTCCGATAAAAATATATCTACAAAAATATTATTATTAGAGTTTTAAAATTACGATTGAAAATTAGCCTAAGAGAACTAAGTACCTATTTATAATATCGAGATATTTCCCAACACTATAAAACCAGGAAACGGCAAATTCGTATCTTAATCATCTTAATACATTATATAAACTCATAATTAGTTCGTTAAAGTATGCAGGAAATTACTTGTACTAATTACTAAATAGGCGGTAGTCAGATCACAAAGATTAAGTCGGCCAACGAGGAATTTGTGTTCGCCGAACCAATCTAATTACAAAACTAGTCCTGAACGTTATTCTAAGCAAAATAATTGAAAAATAACTCACCCGGGGTCCGAATGTTGAACCGTGCATCCGGGGCTCCCAAAGGAACCACACGGTCACAAAGCTGGTGTGCAACGACGTACCCTTCGAGCATTTTCTTGCCGCGTTTAAGTCGCTAAAAAGACATTTTCTTACCGCACGCGTCAAAAATCCCTATCAAGTCCTGAAAGACCTCAGTTTTCGACGCGATCGTTGCAAGTGGGAGCGATCGTGCGGCGTGCGGGATGCGGTGTGTGGTACTCATGAGGTATGAGGTTCACTGATGCGCGTGCGGCTCGCACTGGGCGGCGGAGGCCCGCGACTGGCCGCCAGCGCCGCGTCGCACCCCGCGCTCTCCGCGCCCCCGCGCCCCCATTGGTCCAGCGCCGAGCCTGATGACGTCAGCACACGATGACCCCGACTCACGACACAGGCGGACGCGGGACGGAAACTCACGAGATATAACAAAGACTGACAGTTACGAACTTTGTTGTGGCTACCCTTGGAAGAAGAATAATAAGAGCATTTGAAGACGCCAAACAAATACAACTTTATCTGAATAAAATATAACAGGTTTTTGCACTGGTAAAATACACTTGCTGACATATTATGACAAAGAAGTTTGATCACTATCAGAAACACTAAAAGTATACCTAGGTATATTCCGTCTAAAACGGATAGCGCTTAAGAATGAAGGCTTCTTAATACACATCTGGCGATAGGTGACCAACTTTATATACCTACCATCGAAATAGGGCTAACCTACACACTAAGCTTACCCCCACCTATGCCTACGGTTATAACGATTCGTTAAGTTTAAAATTAATAAGTATGTTAGTCAGTTAGCATTATCAGTTAAAAAAACATGATATCTTAAGCTACAGCGGTCCGCTCCTTCTTAGTTACTATGTCACCAGCCTTATCCACCGCCAACGCCTCTAACGAGTAACCACAAGTTCTTCATGCCGACAGACGATCTTCAACGAACTATCCCGAATCATCTGTTCGAATTTGAATTTTGAATCCGACACGACGTCTCTAGCCGCGACTAGACAGATCGTTCACTTTTGCCGCGTTTTTGCGGCGCGAAACAAACATGGCCGAATTTTCGTAATGGCCGCTCCACAATGGCGGCTTTCTTCGAACGCGAGACCGGTTTGGGACGTGGTTATTTCGCGAACGCGCTCAGAACACAATTTCATGCTCTAATTTTGGTTTAAATTACGTCCTACCTCTTCAGGCGGTCTCACGGCACTGAAATAACCGGTTTTCTAAACCACCAGAGTTATGATTACCATTGCAACAAGTTCGCGCCAGTTGGCACCTCCGTTCAAGGCTAGCGGCTGAATTTTACGTCGAGTTTACTATTTCTCCGTTGGTATGAAATTACTTGCATGCCTGCCATTCACTGCGAAACGTGCGGCGGTTTATTTTGAGGTTTAAAAACACTCATTTGTTCAAAGGAACCAGTTTCGAAAGAGTGTCTTAAAATAGTGCTCGTATCTAGGTCCGCTTGACGGATGTCGGTATGAAAATTCGCGTTTAATCACCGCGTGGCGCCAACGCAATTAAGGCGAAAGGAGTACGAACGTGGAATAGAATATTTCTAATTTCCGTGCTATTCAAGTGCTACTACCCGATGCTAATCTTGGTAAATCGCATTTCTAAAGGGGAATCAATTCCCACAAACTACAAACTGTTATCTACGACTTAAAATACACATTTGTGTACTACTTGACTTTCAAATAATTACGTTGATCGATAGTTAAGAGCAATATCTCAGAAAAGGTGTCTGGTGAATCCACTGCAGACAACATCTTTGACTAGAGTTTTTTTTTTTGAAACAGTATGCATACTTACAATATAACTAACTACCACCATACCCATATTACTAAAGTTTAGTCAAGGTATGCTGACGTGCCCTGGCAGTTCGCTGGTATATTTTTATGTCACATGTAAATGGGAATATTGTTCTAAATTGGTAATTTTTTTCTTTGTTTGAACCAAACTTCAAGCCACTAGGTACTGAGAATGTTGATCTCTATCTCGTTCCAGAAGAAAACACGCCTTGTACGGCCTATTATGTTAACAAGTAGTGATGGCTGATTTAAGTTTATTTAATATAGATACACATACATACATAACTGCGCGATTTAAGTTAGATTCTCAAGTCGGACAGTGTTAGTGTTTTATAAAATGCTCAAGTAGCGCGGAGTTTGGATTATTACCCATCAGTCCACCACCCGCACTTGGGACCACTTGACTTAGAAGCAAAAAGGATCTTATTCTTTTAGTCTTATTCTTCGAGCCACCTTGTGGTAAGTAGTCATCGTAGCCCATAGACACCTGCAACACCAGAAGAGTGGCTGATGCGTTGCCAACTTAAGAGCCCATATGGACTGCTGACTGCCAGAGCCGCAGCAACCGAGGTTTAAAGCGCAAAAGTCAAAACACACACCAACATGCTCTACGATACTCTGACGTAAGGGTGGTTGCCAGCCATTTCACCCAAAGAAGTCCTACCACTGTGCAATTCAGACATTTTTCACCTTTAAAGAGATCTGAGTGGCAGTAAGGAGTAGTATACCAACCGTCCCCACACGGGTTTTATTTGAGGACTTAAACTCGCTCCTTTTCCACCTATTCCTAAAATAACAGCCAATCTAATAATAGCCCAGACAACACGATCACAATTCCCTCCAGCATTGCAAGTACTCACAAGTTCACACGTCCGCACAAACGTTAGGTATAATCGATGTAAATTCCGCAGCCTGTTGGGAGCCGCGGAGATAAACGAAGGAATGCTGCCACAATGTAAGCCTTTTAAGGGTTATACGACTTGTTACTAATCGGGGATTAAGAGGAAAATTAATGGAAGTTCCTTTAATTGTACGGCATAAGGAAAGGCGAGGAGTAGCGATACGAGAAATTTCTGCTAACTACTTTATTCTGTATTATATAATATAGTCTGATGATTATGAATGTGACATACCTGCAAAAGTTTTTTTTTAAATATGTTGCCCCACACTATTATTTTGTGACCATTACCATTCTTTCATAATCTGTTTCTTATTGTACTCAGTTCGTCACCACTGGGTGGATGTATTTGTGATTGTGGGATTTTTAATGGCTTACTTTTTTATACGATATCTACAGCTGGAAATACAGCTTCATCGGGTTAAAGAGGCATATGTACGATGTACGGATTCCTCAGTTCTTTAGGTCCTCAGAAAGCGGACCTTACTCGTCTTTCCACTGAGGACGTAACATATTAGTAAATACGAAAGCCATATACGCCTCCCGAAACAACCACCTGTGGATCATACAAATATCATGTGTGGACCGAAACCATCAAAACGTAACGAAAAGCCGATCGCCCGTGTAGTCACCACGCCAAGCGTGCTGTCCTCAGATACTTCACCACCATCATTTTATAACAAAGTAACAAACTCCTACGGTCAAGCACCCACGATTCCTGATTAGCCACGCCGTCTGCCCGAGGCGATACACGAATAATCACGAAGTTTGCCGATTATAGCCGAAGCCGCAAGCCTCTTTCATATTTTGATAAACCACCAGCGTGTCGTGTATATCTAAATTGGAAAGAAAATCTCATGTTTTTGCACCATTCTTGCAATCCTCACACACAATGCGTATCTTTATAGTACCTATCGCGCAATTTATTAGTGCATCATTAATCTATCTTCGTTCATAAGTGCGAAAGCTATGCTAGAAGTCCAGGGTTCCATTCCCAGGTAGAGAGAACTTTAATTGAAATGTTCTGTGAAATTCTCAGTGGCACTTCAGAATTTGAATTTGTGTCGGGTTAATGGCAATAGGCTCACCTCCCTATTACTACTACTTACGCACTCTATTGAGACCTAAATATACCGGTGAACTTTGGGTGTACAAGCACGAGCAGAGATATGTATACATTGGAAAATTCAGAAGCGATTTTCTCTTTAGAATTAATTATTTATATAGATATAATATTTTTGAACCAAAATGCTTTAATGATATTAGTATAAGTTTGCAATGGTAATTTCACTTAAAAATGATTTTCGAATTTTAGTAAGTGTATACATATTTATGCTCCTGACTGTACATTACAGTACACCTCTAACTAACCCCACTAGAGGGAGATACAGACTTAATGGTATTATTAGTGATGCAAGTTTTTAAAAAGAAAACTAAACCTGGATATTGAAGCAAGCCTCTCGCGGTAAGCAGCCGTCTTTATGACCAATGAGGTAGTTGAAAACAGGTTAAAAATGGCTTGCATGTTTAGTTACAACAATTTTTATTGTTTCAATAAAATGACACGCATACGATTCCTATCTTATGGACGGACCACACACAACATGTGAAGTGTTTTATCTACATTTTGGTCGTCTTTGACACCATAATGCTACATACTAGCGTAGCCGAATCAGTTAGCACTCACACACCAACAAGCATGTCTAATCTTATGGGAAACATTACTTATGTTTCCCATAAGTATATATGTATATACTCACATTACTTAATACATGTTTGAGGGTCAATTCTTATTAGCGCAGAGTCGAAGCGAATCGAAGCGAAATTTTAAAAGGAAATATAGTTTTTATAATTCACCCTTATCTCAATGATGTAATGCTCATATTTCTGCCGAGGCTTATGTTTTAAAATTTCGATTCGACTCTGTGCTAGTAGCCCTTCGATGCTTCGTCTTCGGGTTCGACTGTATCTAACCAGAAGATGCAGTTTCAAATCCTGCTCGCAGTCAAATTATACGAGAGAAAAACCTAATGTGTAACAGTTTATAAAAAAAATAGTATAAATGTCTAGTAAGTGTCAGAAATCCTTACTGACAAGTTGCTTGAACCCAAGTAATTACCATACTGATCGTACCTATTCTACGTACTTACACACACAGGTGTGGTAAAAATCATACTTATTTATAGAACGCTATCACGGACGAGGAAAATTCTCAGTACATGAGTTTTCGCGACCCGACGATATCCGTTTTACCTAGATAGAATATTGCGTGGACACTTATTTACTTGCCGTTGTAATTGACGCCGCATGCGCATACAAAACAGTTCTCATGAATTGCTATGGCTATTATTAGGTTTGTGTGGCGGATTTTGACGAGTGTGGTTTTACTATAAAAGTAGGTAAACGAAGCTTCAAATCCTACTTTAGATTGATTGTAATTTTCACAAAAAATAGTGTTTGATGTGCAAACAAGTGAGTGTTTCGAACATAACATACCATCACGCCTGTATTTCTCGAAGGATTAGGCAGAGGTGTACTAATGTACGCCTACAGTTCGCCGCTATGTTTAGATCCCATGTAATAGGGGGCTTATTGTCATTGATCCAAATCCAAACTCCGAGCTCCTACTGGAAATTCATAGAAAAACCCAATAACGCTTTGATCGATCTGGGAACCGAACGCAAGACCTCCAGCATATCAGTAGCGCTTGGGCCCACGAGACCAAAGAGGCAGTGAGGGAAACGTGTTAAAAAAATTAAGATAATTTTTCTCTGAAACTTCTGATAAATATTATAGGTACACATATATTGTACTGACAGAATCTTTTACCGCGTGCTATCATTATTTCTACAATATTTCGACATTTGAATTGATACTCTAGGTCTAGAAGAAAAGAATTACTTTTGAATTTCACTGAATGTGTACATATTAGTGTTTGTGACTGTACATACATCTCACAAGTCACAAATTACAGTACCAAATCAAAAGTTCGTTCTACTTAAGCACCAGTTTTTTATCAAGCCGCATCAATCATCATGTTCGGAACACACTTGACAGGCTAGGGGCCGGCTAGCGATTGATTTACAAGACCGTACTCTTACGAACAGGTTATATTTTAAACTTCTATTTGAGGTCAATGAACCACAAGAGATTATAGTTCATTACGGTGTCGGGTATGTAGGTAGTGAGGAAAGGTGTAGACTCTGGCGCGAACTCTTCTGGAAAAGTAGCATTATGAGTTAGTTCATACTGCGTTCTAATTCTACTCTAGCGGACAGGGTTACTAAGAGGGCTTTTTAAGGAAAAATGCACAATGAAATTAATATTATTTCTGTATTAGAAGAAAATCAAGAGACGAATGAATTACATTTTTTTTGCTTTTTTGCATTCTTTTTTGCACTTCTTATGTCAAAACAATTCTACTAAATTGAAATGATTGTTTATTCTTTAACCAGCCAGTCAACCCATAATATTGTCGCCTTCTTGGAGCGATCTCTACATTACCAACGTTTTCTCATTTAACTCCATCAATTATTCATTAAAATACGTTTATTTTTAATATAATTAATAGAACGAATGTAATTATTTACTTATTTCGATCGATAGGTGTGAAGAGACCCTGATAATCTGAATACTTAAACTCGTTCGGCCCACCCTAAGAAACCTTGTTGTCATTACCTGTTGACTTAATCACATTGAATATTTTACACAGTATGAACAATATTTTTTTAAAAGCATACTAATATTATAAATGAGGAAGTTTGTGAGAATGGATGGATAGATGTTTGTTACCCTTTCACACCAGAACGGCTGAACAGATCTGGATAAAATTTGACACAGGTCGGACCCACGCAGACGAAGTCGCGGGCAGATGCTAGTACTTACATATATTTTTATGCTGGCATTCATGGCTGACATGCTGTTATTATAAGCATTATATATCTCACAAAATCGCCGCATACAAATGAACAAAGAATCTTTTATCTCTCTAGAAGAATGGAAAAACCCGTAAACCGTTGACTGTTTGGAGCATAATAGTAAAATACTTACGATTTTTATTAAAAAACTTAAACCGGTTTCCTCTTTCCATGTTAAATAGCGTTTAGAAGCACCAAGCGACTGATTGTAGGTGCTGCCTCAGGGCTGGCACACAACCAGTTTCAATAATTTATGGATGTATCAATGAGATGTGTTCGATTTAAAAAATGTAAGAATTGAGTCGCAAGCTGGATGCGACAAGCCGAGAACAGGGGAAATTGCACATATGGGCTGATGGTAATGATGATCAATCGAGATGTATTATGTAGTGTGAAACAGTGAATTAGAACAAATTAAATGTTTATTTGTAAGTAGCCAAAACATGCCTCAGAAATTACAATAAAAAACGCATTTCGAAAACAACTTTATGTCAAAATTTCAAAGCGATTACATTCTTAGCTTTTTTATACAAAAATAATGTAAAAGGCTAAAAAAAACAATACCTACCTACTATTATTACATAATATTATTTTTGCATAATAGATAGATTATTAAAAGACGTTTAGTGGCAATAGGCTCGCCCCTTTACATGGGACCTACACGTACCGCTGAGCGGTGAGTTGTACATAAGTCCACCACTCCGTAATGTAAACTCAATTTTATATTAAGTACTCACATTTCACGAAATCTAATCGAAAGAAAATCGGAGTGAAACAACGCTTACGTTGTGTTTCGCCGAGTGAGTGAAGATATCGGGGGCCCAAACCCGGCAACATACTTGCAACTTATCTGGTGTTACTGTGTCCACCAGGCGATCTGTCTGCTCGTTTGCACCATAAAAAAACATATTTTCCAGTGCAACAGAAATAACAACTAGTAAACCAATTAAAAACAATTAAATCGTAAAAAGTTAATGATCTACAAATAAATGGACTCCTCACAATAATTCTTTGATCCTTTCATTCGATAGTGTTGAATTGTCTCTTGTATTTTTTTTTATAAAAGCTTACTAGCAATGTGGATCACACATTATTCACACATTATATTTATTATAGTATTCTTGTTAACCCCTCGTGCTAAGCTAAAATGCTTGTGTTACGAGTGGGTTTACATCGGTAGTGCAATGGGTGGGTTTCGAACCGGCAACCATATGATTGCAAGTCCGGCGCCCTAGCCATTAGGCTACCGCCGCTTCCTTTATTTATTGACTTTTACAAAAGAAGTTTCCACAGTCAGTAAAATGAAAAAAGAAACACTAAAATACATGTCACCTGAACCAAACGATAAAATGAGTCCCAGTTTTTTCTTATTTCTTGAGACTAAATTGTTGCTTTGCATAAAACCAACTATTAATCACCCATTGCCAGCTTGAAGGATTTATTTTAGCCAAGATACTTAAAATTTATTGAAATGATCAATTGTACATAGTTTCCTCTCAATAAGTACTCTATAAATGTCAGTTGAATAAATTCTGCTCTGTTAATTATTTTTAATATTGAGATCAATCGTAAATCTCTACTATTATGAAATTGTAACAAAGCTGTGTCTGTACATTGAAGATATTAAAAAAAAACAACTGGGTTAGGGTATATAACCGTCTCCGAGCCCAAAAATGTGATTTTTTAAATTCTTCTCTGTTTGTATGTTTGTTACGGGTTGGCGCAAAAACTACTGAATAGATTTTAATTTTGTTATCACTGTTAGACAGTATGTGCTTCAAATTAAAAACTGGTATACTTCTTATCTCATATAATTAAACGGAACCTGAGATACAGCTTGACCTCTCTGATGTCAGACCCATACTAAGAAGACATCATCACTGTTGGTTTTTGAGCTTCATGCGAGCGAAGCCGCGGGCAGAAGCTAGTTATAATCTATACCTACATATAAAATATGAACACAAACAAATTAGTAGCAGGCCGATGTCTGTACATTATAGAATTGAACACTAATACGGGGGTCTCTATTAGAGTAAAAGAAGCCAAAATGTATTTTTTATACCTAATATTCGTCTGCCTGTACGCGCATCACGCAAGTTCTACTACACGAAATTAGATGTAGTCTTAGGGTCACTTGCACCAACTTCTAATGTGTTTAAATTGCACTTAAACACAATTTTTCATAGAAATTTCGTGTTTAAATACAATTTAAACACATTTAAGAAGTTGGTGCAAGTGGGCCTTAAACTTGTGCACGTTTGCCAACTAGAAAGTCCTTTTTGGGACACAACTGAAACCGGTAGCAGCTAGTATCTTATACATCTATCTAACTTATACTATAACTGGAGATAATCTGAAAGTGTATGGTTAGTTTAAGATAGCGGAGAAGTAATATCGTAGGTCGGTTCAGCATTTACGAGACAATATCTTAATGCGATTATCTTATTGCTGTTTATGAAGTACAATTTCTACCTCGGATTTTACTATGGAAAATCCGAGGTAGGAATTGTACTTCAGACTTCATAAGAGGGGCTCGTGACTCGATACAACTGAGCTGATCATCTGATCTGCAAGGTTAAGCGATGGATGGGTGACCATTCTTCATATCGAGACCCCTCCACGCCTCGGATAGCACGTAAAGCCGGTCCCAGTAGTCATAAGAACACCTATGATAATACCCGAAAAAGCCTGACTACCAGTTTATCCTCCGAATATCAGTATTTCCCAGCGAATGGGTTGCAGAGGTCTGATGGCAGTCGCTTCGTATAAAATACTTATATTCAGCTGCATCTGAATAGACTGGAAGCCGACCCGATGATGGAAAATGGCTCGGAGGATGATGATTTTACCATAGAAAATCTCGTTTAGGTTGCGCAGGCGGCTGCATGACTAGAACATATTGCTTAAAACTTATAACAATGAACGTACTACAAAATAATTTCACACTGCGAATGTAGGTACATAGTAATTTCAGATCCTACTTTATACCATCATGTCTGTAGATATTCAGCTATACAATAATAGTCGAGCTGAACATTGACTGATGTGTGCGTGCTGTCAGATGACACTGGTCTACGCAAAGCCGATGTGACTATTTCTACAAAAGTCAATTTTACATTACCCTGCATTGTATCACACACATTTTAATACTATTAGAGAAAGAAATAGGATTTGTTGACACGGTCAAGGACACTGCATAGAATAATATACGCAGAAAAACATGTAGGTAAGCATTTTGTTTTCGTGTTTTCTTCGCAAACATATTTTTCATATTGGATGTTTGTTGCTCAAAATACCGGCGCATATTTCAACGACGTGATGTAATGTATCGCTGGGGGCGTTCGTCCATTTTGTATATTCATACTAGAGGAAAAATCTCTGTATAACTCAGGCTGGATTCTTATAAAACAAAAAAATAAAAAATAAAGTGGCTTAAATGCCAATCGTTACTGGGTGTCAAATACCTATCATGCCATGCTTCGGCACGAATGGGCCAGCTCAACTGGAGTGATACTACGGCCTCACAGAAAACCGGTGTGAAACAACTCTTACGTTGTGTTGACCAGACAAAGCATTTTGCAAGATCTAACAAACCTCCTCAACGATAAATTATGGTTGCCAGAATTTTAGGGCTGACCACTAACGATTGTCTTATGTGTTGATAATCGAACCGACGATGGCTTTACGTGCTCCTCGAGGCACAGAGGGGTCTCGATGTGCTAAGACTCCATCCGTAGTCTGACCACGGAGAGAGTAACTTAACATTGCAGATCGATATTGAACAGCGACAGTAACTACGAATTGACATTTCCTCAAAACACTGCACACTAAAACTTTTTGAAGGTATAATACCGTTATCTATTCCATTTAAACTTATAGCATAAAATTGATGTATAAAATTTCTACGATCTCAAGTAATATTAACCTAGATTCTCCAACAAAGCTTAGTTTTAGAGCTAAACCTAACAATGCTACATCAGAAACACTGTTACACCACGTTCTAAGTTTGATTCCGACTTTCTATGCAGACAATAGGGGGCGGGGGAGTCGGGTCGCGCTCGTGACGACTCGCCTGACTCCGTGACTGTGCCGTGACACATGACTCATCTATCCGATCCTATTGGCACGACTGGCCTATGTATTTGTTTTGAACTTTCTCGTAATTGTGTAGGTAGATCGAATGATTTGCGCCGTTTGAAATTTCAAATATCGAATCTGAAGTTCCATATTTGAATATTCAGAATGACTAATGTACAAAAGAAAATGTTGAACGACCGTGACTGATTTCTTAATAAGTTTTAAGTAAATGGATCAGGTTATGTTACATAAGGTACTACCAGCTTGCAAAAAATTGACAACAGCATCCCTGCATGACAACTATTGTATGGTTCATTTTATCAAATCATTTTTATTGTGCTGCAAATCCTCATGGATCTCCAAAGGGCGGCAAGATTATATGTACCTTGTACTGACAAAAAAAACTTCCTTGCAATATGGTCAGGGCTATGGAACTCGTCATCACATTCACCACAATTCCTAAAGACTTATTGAATTAATTTATTAAAAACTATTACCCTAAAATGTTTTATCGTAGCAGCCCTAGTAAATAATATTAGGCCCTAGCAATAATGAATAAGGACAATGGTGGTGCTATACTGGTACGTCAGCACGAAACTCATTTCGGAGGGCAACATCTTAATCTCATAAAACATTATTAGGCACAGTTACAAGAAAGTGTTGAACAACAAAAGGTCGTCACTGTGTGAATCGCTCCCTGACCTTTACCTAGAGAGACAATAGCTGTGAGTGTATATGTCAACACAGTCGTGTATATATACTATGTAGTGCGACGTTGCCTGTTCTATTGTACCAGAAATCCTCTTTTGTTACACTTATGTAAGCTGTTGCAATGTTTTGGAGCGGCAAAAAACTCTTAATATTGTGTACATTGAGTTATAAGTGCAGTCATACTAAGGCAGCTACCGCAGAAATAATTTTAAAAACGATTTAGCTTTGCTTTTAAATAAAAATGATGTCCTATTAACTTTCTAGTTTTTTTTTAAAGTAAAAAAGTAAAAGTAAATTTATTCATGAAAAAAATTTACAGTAACTCCGCCGAGTTTTCCCAGTAAGTAATCGTGGATACTTGTGTTGGGAATAACTCACTTCTTCAGTTTAAATCCAAAGCCGTACTAATAAATAAAAGCAAAAATAATGAGAAAGCGTAAACAGCACTTCTTCTCTGGAATGACTTAACAAAATTACTCCTAAGGTTTAATAAAATTTCAAGGTATTGTCAGTTTTTTATCGACTGAAAAGTCACTTCACAATCATACCTAATGTAGAAAACTCTGCAGTACCTGACTACATATTACCTCAATGAAAAAACATTTAAATAAAACAAGCAATAGAAGGGGACAACTCGAACAAGATTGTAATCAACTTGTTACCTAGTTTTTTCTCGCTCGGTCTAGTATCATACGTCAACCTGACAAAGAAAGAAATCAAATCAAATCGGGATCAATGTTTTTGAATGAAAACGTTCCGAATGCTCGGTAACCCTTTGAAAACTTTTCACCTCAATGGTATTGTAGTAATTTTTCATCGTCCTAGCTGAATGTTGCGTTCCGCTTTGTATAAGGAAATGTCAGCGTTCTTACAAATAGTTCGTTCGTCATAGTTTCGTGTGACTGACTCTGTCTGACCTCTGCGTAGTAGAAATGTCAGGGTTTCGCAGCTCGAGACGTGTCGTACGAGCTTTTTTGTATTATAAAACTGCCCATTATAATACACTCTTGAGGACCCCCCAGAGTCGTCTCCGAACGAGGATTTTCTTGAAGTTGTCCCAGTATTGCGCGTCGAGGTTATACTGAATATGACCTCGAATTTCATAGATCTGACCACGGCAGAGGAAGGAACGTGCGGTTTTTAGTCGGTACTCGTTTAGTACTTACATAGTCCAGTACAAAAGGAGTACCAACTAAAAACCATAAGGATTTTCTGTGCCATAATTAAGCGGTGTCCACCAATATTATAGGATAGTATAAAGTTGGTTGGTAGGATTTTCGTCACATGTCACATGTGTTTTCTTCAACATAAGACTAGGTAGTCAAATTGTCTTGTACAAAACAAATGTACGCAGATCATGGTATCCAAAACTGACAAATTTCTTCAATCGATTTCGGAATAAAAAACGCAATATGTCAAAACGTCCTAAACTCTTTGGCAGATAACTGTCTGTAACGCAAACTATGTCATTTATTTATTTATTTCATTATGGAGATGTCTTTCCTTGCCTGTTTATCTAGTGCTTTTGTCGACTGTATAAGTGAAGACGGAGATGTCTTTCCTTGCCTGTATATCTAATTCTTTTGTCGACTGGTAGGTACATAGTGAACACTAGGTACAACAGCTTTACAAATATAAGTAAAATTTAAAAAATATAGAATTGCGGTGAGTGTACTCATATATCTCAACTCAACAAAGAAGATATTTATCTACGTAACCAAGAAAAGATAAATTTCAATTTATCAAAATTCAAAATCAACATATCTGTACAAGAATCGCAAGAGAATTTGAAAATATTTCAAAGCAACAACGAGAAATGCGATGAAATTGAATTTATTAAAATGTGTATACAGAAATATTTCAAATATTGAGAAAACAACGATATCCAATACTGGCATTCGATAGCGTATCGTTCTGAATTCAAAGTTATAAAAGTTTTCTCAAATGCGTGACGTCAGCATACCTAAACATGATATTGGACCTGGCCAGACAAGAATATTTCGTGACTGCAATCGAAGTCATAAATAAAATGAAAATAAAAAACTTAAACCTGTATTTAAACAAGTAACTAAAATGTATAAAACAAAAAAATATGTCAGAAAAGGACTATCTACAAACCAATACGTTTTTAAACAATTGAAAGCTATTTTGATAAAAGAGTATTTAATTACTAAATAGATTTTTTTTTCTAAAACATAATAGGACACACTTCATCGATGTTCAAAGATGTGACTGTATACTGTTGCATAAAAATCCAATGAAATTGAATATCCTCTTAATTTTTACCATAATTGCGGAAAATATGGGTAGTTTCCTTTTGGAAATGTCTTTAATGTCCAGATTGTATCAGACGAAGCACTGTGCAGCATAGGAAATATAAAGAACCGTTGTCCGTAATATTTGCTCGATCTGAATCCAATCCCGACTTGTATTCCCACAGGCTGCCTATGTAGTACCTCCATTTTGGTCAGTTTGGTTCCATAGATACAGGAAAATATGCTTTTTTTGGCATAAGACAGGGTTTCAAATAGCTTCTTCTTGTTTCGTCATATCTATATCTATACTAATATATAAAGCTGAAGAGTTTGTTTGCTTGAACGCGCTAATCTCAGGAACTACTGGGCCGATTTAAAAATTCTTTATAGGCTATATATCATCACGCTACGCGGACGAAGTCGCGGGCAGAAGCTAGTCACAATATATGTTGAGGATACATTTTAAACCTTGGTTTAGTTTAGACTTCATTCATATCATCTTTTCTAATCGTTTTATGCAATTCTGAATATATATTATTTTTTGTATCTTAGCTTACCATAAAAATGGAGGTATGTTTCACACATTGTAAATGATAAAGATTTGTATTGAATTATTTTATCACTAAAAGATGTTAAAAGGGGTGATTATGTAAAAGACCAAAAGAAGCCAAAACGATTTAGTCTTTAATTTTTTTATGTCTGTCCGTCTGTTTCTTTGTATGCGAATCACGGAATAGGTTCTGCACGAAATGGATGCATTTTCCTCTGTTATATATGCAAGAGCGATAACTTAAAATCCGATGCTTATTTCATCTTGATATGCCGTCAAGAAACCGAGTTAACCCTTTGGGGACGCGATTGAAAGATCAGGCTACCAGTATAACATAAAATAATATAAATCTGATGGAACGACGATTTACATAACTTCCCTATACGAAGAGCTCTGCTCCAACGAAAATATTCGCCTTAATCGTACAAAAACGTTTACAAACACTCCAACACAAAAAGAAACCATCATTGAATAAGGCTTACCTCGCGTGTATTGGCGAGCGCGCACATAACGCCGCACCCAATTTAAATACAACAAAAAGTTCTCAAATCACCTCGGATTTAGTTCGAGAGCCACTCGTGTAGGCGGATTTCTTATGGACGTCTGGTACAAGCGATAAGCGGTAGCGTGTTTGTTAATGCTTCAAATACCAACGATTATTTCGGTGAGAGGATATCGGAAAATTAAAACCTAGAGCGTGTATGTAGATTTAAATCAACGGTAAAAAAAATGGTAATAAAACAGGATGTAGCTAGCACCTTAAAACCTTCGGCGTTTAGTTAAATGACATTTAATTTGTCTTAATCGTAAATATACACATTTAATTAATTACGAATAGCGCTTCAAACATTCCAACCAAAGTGGAATCTGTCAGAATTACTGATTACGTAGTTACTTATTATTGCTATGAACTCGAACTAAGTATCATCATTTTATCTGCTGATGTCTCCGCTGAGGTCCCTTCGAATGAGAATGAAAAAAATTGATCTTTCTTTTGTTGTTTATCAAAGTTCATCCGCTCCAACATTTGTGACCGCTCCCACTGCCTCTTATGACTCAAACCCTCTCACGTGGGAGGTTGTAACGCTACATGTGAACGGCAACGCATCTGCATCAACCAAGTTCATCGACCTCGTCGGTATCACAACGTTTGTGAGAAGGTCATGCGTTTCGGCAAGTGCGAATAACGTTCAATTCAAATTTGAATTTCGCTGCAGCTAACGTTCTTTTTGAACTGGTTTTAAAGATGGCGGGTTTTTATAGGTATATAATTATGTAGATGTTGCTATGAAGTATGCGTAAGAGCATGTTTTACTTGTGTTCGTCTTTGAATAAGGATATAGTGTAGCACTTTAACCTGTACGACACTTATTCGTTTATTCAACTTAATGACTATAGGAATTATTTAACTTTGAGATTGGTTCTGTCTTTGGCTAAAGATTCTTTTTGCACAAAGAAAAGAACCAAATCCACATATAAGATTTGTCAAAACTAAAAAAAAACGAGTTAATTCAAAACCGTTCTAAACAAAGAAGTTGCCGGTGTTTTATGATAAATAAATAGACCACACCAAAAAGGGTACAAGTACATGACCTCAAGATTCAACTAATAAATTTATCATCTACCCACACCGCACTTAATCGGACGTGTACGCTCCATAAGTTGACGTTAAACAGTAAACTAAACAGCTTGGATTTTCCTTATGATTTGGTCATAAGAGTTCCTTTTAGAACTGAAAGGAAAAACACAATAAATCAAGGTAAAGAAAATTCTACTTTACCGACAAATTAAGGAATGAATTTTTTTTTTTAGATGCGCTTTTTTGACTCCACTAAGGTGGTACAGAAACTTATGGCCCGCCTGATAGTAAGCAATTATCGTAACCTATGGACATCTGCAACACCAGAGGTGTCCCTCGCATGTTACCGGCCCTGTAAACTCCTTTTTGGAAGAACCCTATGCTATAGTCTTTTGGGAAAACCTCGGCACGTAGCTCATTCCTTTGATTGTACGTGGGTACAGTACGCCATGATATTGGTTCTAAATTGTGAAGATGAATTTGCTGCCGACGGCAAAAGGGGTATACCTACTACAAATTTATTTTTATAAAAATATTCTACTCAAACTTGGTGTGAACCGGCCCTGATGCTCAGCAAGCGCGCTTGTAACCACTGATAATTGGTCTAAGGCAGTTTATAAAAAAAACAATATACCTAATAACATTATTTAGTGCCGCTATCTAGTAACTATCATCGCATCGTATTACAGGTTTAAATAAGTAGTAGTATTATAACTCCTTATCTAACGCAAATACAGCTAAAAGTTTAAAGAATTATATTTTACATGAGTTTAGTCTTGCTTTATACTGTTATCGCATAAATTGACAAGTCTTTGGTATGATAATCGACATAATTTCCATATTAATTAGCGAGTGACAGGAAATTATGTCGATCACATTTTGGATATTTTATCGGCTATGATAGGGTTGCGATAACGTTTTTATTAACTACAAAACTGCTATGATATGTAAATGGGATGACCGTTACTATGTTCCTTTATCGTGTTATTTTTTTGGATTCACGCCACATCTGTATCAATATCTGACTTGCTCGTTGGTAAGACGTCTTGAGGCCTGATTGGCTGGTGACTTCGGTGTGTGTTTCGACTTTTGCGGGAGCTCTCTCGGTTGCTGCGGCTCTGGCAACTCGGCAACGCATCAGCAACTCCTCTGTTGTTGCAGGTGTCCATGTTCAACGATGACTACTTACAACCAGGTGGCTCGTCAGCTCATTTACCTAAATTAAAACTAAAAACAGGAAAATCAGAGAAATCATGATTATCAGACTTATAGTAGACTTATATAAGCGTCTATCGTCTCCAGTTGAGTCAAGCGTAGGTACTTGACTCAACTGGAGACGCTTTTATCCTCTAAGCTGCCGAGACAACTAATTCATTGTTACTTCTTCCTTTTACTATTTATTAAAAATTCACATCTAAATCATCACGTGTTTAATTGCAAGTTATTTTACATAAAACATAACTAATTGTGATACAATATTTTTTTCTCAATTTTAATCTTTTTCCCCTCTCAAGCATAACATTATTTTAACAGAATGTTATGCTTATTTAAATTAAACAAACGTGCTTTTGTTTTATTTGTTTTCAAGGAAAACATCATAATAATTATAGTGTTATCTGGAGTTGATAGTAATTGACAGAAACCCTAACCAGATGCAATCATCATATCAATAAATTTAAAAAATATTAACCAAAATATCACATTAGCATTGAGCCACAAAATAAGCACCGCTCGTCCGCTCGTATCGTATCTTGTAACTAGTAGTAGTTACTTTACAGGTAGTATATGTCTTGAGATATTTTCCTCACACATAAAGTTTGTAACACATTGCTATCACGAATGCTAGGAGCCAACTAGCGATATAGACTAGACATAAAGATTGCGACATATCTGTGTACCACTGACAAGTTGATATTTCATTACATATCGTTAATGACTCATGTCTTCTACTTTATAACTCGTTCGATAGTTTGCAATCTGAAGGCCATTTCTGCTAATTTGAAATGGTTAAAATATAGTTCTAACTAGTCACAGTTTCGTTAAATGTCAGATGGTATTCTGCTAAATTAAAAACAACGTGGAACGTGAACAATTCATTACCTTGTGAAAACTTGTATAAAATCTTGCATAACCATTTCGCTTTTATTCCTTGATGGTTTAGGTAAAGGTGTGCTAATGTAGCCCACAGTTCGCAATTATTGTAGTAGGGCACCAATCCAAACTCTGAGTTGTAACTCAGGATTTCATATAAAAACCCTGCTTGTATTGCGAATCGCACTCACGACCAATAAACGAGGCAGCTGTTTTAATACAAGCTAATTAATATTTTCTAAAAAAATTAACCGATATATGATTTCACAAAATCAATGCCAGTGTCAGCGACCCAGCCTTGTCACACACTTGCACAACTATTGGCAGTTGGTATCGAAATAATCGGAATACCAAGAAATTCTCTTTAAATTTCCAAATCGAGAAAGTCTCGATATTAAAACAAAATGGTCACTTACAATATGTGTTGTATAATGGCCGAAGCTTGTCTGACGTCGCCTTTAATGGAGGGGCACGTGATTCGCGGGCCCGATGCAACTCATTATGCAGCTCTGGAGAACGTGATGCCATAGAGTTACGAATTCCGTAGAAGTGACAGGTCTTTAATGGATAGAAAATCTTATCCATTATCAAACTGTGTTTAGTGTGTTTGTGTCTCTGTGGTTTAGTGGTTCGAGTACCGGACTGCTGACCATGGGTTCAATTCCCACAGAACACAAAAAATTATGTGATGAATATAAGTGTTTGTGTTCGTCTGGGTGGACTGGATTTACAAAAAAAAAGTATATAAGTATTATATCCATTATCTAGTACCCATATTACAAGCTCTGCTTAGTTTGGGACTAGATGGTGCTGTGTAAAAATGTCCTAGAATATTAAAAAAAAAACTAATTCTAAGTGTCTTTAAAACGGGACGTGTTTAACGCGCAACTATGAAATAAACTGAAGCAGAATGCATAGTAAACTAAGTTAATACATAGAATGACGTGAATATTTAATGACAAATTGCAAATAAATTAATAAGAAAACGAACAACTCGTTCATATAAGCAATAGTTCACTTCAAAGCTATAGTAAAACAAAATTTCGGGAAATAAGGATACTTAGTACTTTTGTAAAGGGTGACAATAAGTTCTTAGATAATAAGCATTTAAAGTTTTTGGTGGGGATGGTCTCTCTTTCCCGCAAAGGTTCTTGTAGTCTGTGGAATAACTCACATTGATACACGCATAGATTAGGGCTTAGGAGTCGTGACTTCACGAATACGGGCTTCCATCCAATCCCTCCTAAGCCTAACCCTGGCAATAGCAACGAGAAATGGTAGCTAAGTACTTGTTACTCCACCGAAACCTGGTACATAATTATTTGATTAGCAGGCGATGAGAACGGACCCTTACGTTGTGAAGGCGGTATCCACACTCTCTTCTTTACTAGGTGAAATTTAATTTAATATAAGCAAAAGTTTTAGAATATATCACCATATCTTTAACATTATAAAATTACAGGGTGCACAGACAAGACCCTTTCTTTATCTAGCATAAAATTGAAATGCTTATAAGTTCATTAAAACCATTAAACCATTTTATTTAAACCATTTTGTTCATTTTTAAACCTATTGGATCAATAATAACAATCAGTCAACTGGCCTATTCCCTGTCCTGTCTGCGCCATAATCTTTGCCCTGCATGCAAATTCAACGTCGTCGCAACGAAAGGCTTATCTGCAAGGCGCGGCTACGATTTCTCCGCGACATTTCCCGAGGTGCGTGCATACTATACAAGAAACAACATCGTTATTGAAATGCAATACTGATACATATCCTTAATTAGTTGTCGGTTTAGGCAAATTGCTTGCTCTGTGGTATCTTAGTGTTTCTACGCTAATTAGATTGAAGAAATATGAGTTCGCAAAGTTTTGTTTGTGAATAGAAAGGTATTTCTATTTATTTTTAGACTGCTATTAGATTAATGGATTGCGCTCTAGGGCTTTAGGTATCTATAGCTGCAATTTAAAAATATTATTTATTTCGCATTGATGATTGGAATAGGCGAAAAAGAGCTGTTGTTCACCACGCTAACCTTACCAAGAAGCTGTCATTGACATCACAATAACGTTGATATATATCTATAGTACAAATAATGAAGAAGGAGCAAAATTATATTTTTTTACATTACATTACATACCTACCATGACACCTGTATTCCCCAAAGGGTTAGGCAGAGGTGTAATTATGTACATCCACGATTCGTTGGTAGGCTTATGTCCCATGTAATAGGGAGCGAGCCTATTGCCATTAACCGGGCATAAGTCCAAACTCCGAGCTGCTAATTGAGAATTTGATAGGAAGACCCAATAACACTGCTCGACTTAGGAATCGAACCCAAGATCTCTAACGCTTAGGACCACTAGACTAAATTGATAGTTTTATTTAAACATTAATTGGTAATTGCAATAAACCTCGTTTGATGATTTTTTATTGCGATATTTTTGTTATGATTTACCAACCTTTTCATTTTTATTATTTGTGGATTGTGTTGCATAAGTTTAGTATAAGTGTGATCAGTATGCTTACTATACGTCAAAGTTTATAATTTTATATTTCTCAATAAGTGATTTTTTTGTAAAATTTTGTAAGTTCTTAAACCATATAGGTATTCTAAAGATATGAAAAAATATTCATTCAAAATAGACAAATGCATATTACTAAAATTAAATTGCACCTTTACTAGGTGTGTGCACCCCGCGTTCACAATGTAAGGGCCGATTTTAATTAAATCTTAAGACGCCAATCGCTTGCTAATCAAATATGTACCAGGATTTGGTGAAGTAACAAGCAGCTACCCGTTCTCGTTGTTATCGCCAGGGTTAGGTGAAAGAGATCGGATGGAAACCCGACTTCGTGACGTCACGACTTCTAAGCCCTAATCTCGTGTATCGATGTGACTTATTCCAAAGACCACATCTTAACTTATTGCTTCATCCTTTTCTTTTCAATGTTGAAATCGGCTTCCGTTCCAAACAGATGCGAATGAATATGTTGTTTTACAAGAAGCGAAGGATAGGTGAAGGTGAAGTGACGCACATTAGGCCTATGTCTAGCAGTTAACTGATATAGGCTGATGATGGAGATGACACGAAGACAGTATCATCACACGGAAGCTGTCTTCTTAAAAAGGTTTGCCCATTTTAAAACTTCTTCATTGGCCTAGTGGTCTTTAGCGTGACTGCTACGTTATGGGTCCTGGGTTCGATGTATACAGGTCTTCCAGATTTTTGGAGTTGAGAGTTTTGCCCCGTTAATTGCAATATAGGCTCGTCCCTTTTATATGGGACCTAAACATACTGGCGAACTGCGGTTATAACTACGTTTGTACATCTCTCTTTTTATTATCTTTTTTTTAAATAATACGTTGCCCCAATCTAGGATTTTCTTCTTTATCGTGGGTGTATTTACAAACGAAAATTCTCACATGCACAAGCTCCCAGACCCGGGATACTACTACTCTACTACCTGCAGATCATACAAATATTTGCTCCGTGTGAGGATCGAACCCAAAACACGTAGCGCAGAAACCGATCTCTCAGCCGCTACGCCAAACTAACCTCCTCAACCTAACCCTTCTGGGAATACAGGCGTGAGGGTATGTATATACCTATTTTTAATTAAAGTTCCTTCTACATTTAAAAATGAACTAAGTATACCGGTTTCTTTCGAAGATAAATCGAACAAGGTGTTAGTAATAGAGACTAGCCTACTATCAGAGAAAATCTTAGTACAACCAATAAATTACTTATGTTCGGACTAACCCCGCCTCGCGTGTTAAGCTGCCATGAACTATTGCGAGCCAGTTTAAGGGGCGTTCATTAGAGAACATGGTTTAAGGTGTGGTAGATCTTTAACAGAACAATTTAACGTAACATGACATACTATAACGCTTGTATTCCCTGAGCAGTTAGGCAGAAGAGTACCTATTTAAAGCCAGACTACGAACTGCTACTAAGAATATCAAAGAAAATTCCAACTATACTGCTTGAGCTGGGATTTTAACCCATGGCCTCACGCTCGGGACCACTAATGAGGCCGTCGCTAGATGTTTATTCTAATAGCTAGCATGCAAAATAAACTAATCCTTAATACGCAGTAATAGAGAATATACCTACTTTGCCATAATTCTGTCTTTATTACATCCTACGAATACGGACCACGTATGATTATTATTATTACTAGCTTCCGCCCGCGACTTCGTCCGCGTAGCGTGATGATATCCTTCCTCAATAAATGGGCTATCTAACAGTGAAAGAATTTTTCAAATCGGACCAGTAGTTCCTCAGATTAGCGCGTTCAAGCAAACAAACAAACAAACAAACAAACTCTTCAGCTTTATATATTAGTATAGATATAGATTACGAATATGATTTAATTCCAGTAATTGTGCTATTAGCGACGTCTTACAAATTTACGCCTCCTTTTAAAGTATAAATGAACTACGCAACACATAAACATTTACCATTGAGATATTATGACTGAGCCAATACCGAATACCTAGTTTTTTTATTTCACTTGTGGATCATCCGCTACAACTCATCCAGAAGATTGAAATAAATTGTGTCTTAAATATACGAAATACTAAACTATTTTTTTTAACATAAACATTTTATGGCCATAAAAGAAAACATAAAATATGAATTTATCGTACCTAACTTTTCACTCGTTCTTCTTCCTTCACTATGAGTGATATGAATGAATGAACAGAATGTAACTAATTAAAAAAACGAAGTTAAAGCAAAAATTTGCTTTATACCTAGAAGGTAAAGGTCACTGTAATCTGAATTGAATGTTTTTCGATTTTGCTTATGTTTGTGATTGTGTTTCTTGACGCAGCACCTCAATACAAACGAAAGTAAAAAAGAAATTTAAGTACTGTAGGACGCCTGTCTGATGGACAGTCTTATCTCCTTAGGCTCGCCCCCTATTACATAGAGGTACAAATTTGCTATTGTGTTTCGTGTGACATTTCTAGTGACACAGTACTTCAATGGTTACAAACTAAAGTAAAACAGAAGTACCTACTATAGGACGCCTCTCAGTAATGATGGACAGTCGTTCTCCCGTTTATAGTCTACTGCGTCGTTAGTCTAGTCGTCCCAAGTGCGACTGCTACGCTAGAGGTCTTGGGTTCGATTTCCAGGTCGACCAAAGTGTTACTGGGTTTTTCTAAGAAATTCTCAGTAGCAGCTCGGAGTTTGGAATTTGTGCCCGGTTAATGGCAATAGGCTCGCCCCCTATTACATGGGACCTAAACATACGTCCGAACTGTGCGTGTATCTTACTACACCTCTGCCTAACTCTTCGAGGAATACAGGCGTGATGGATGGTATCGTCTTTGTTATCATGGTACACTATACTATCGTCCGTAATTTTGATGGTTTTCTCCTGGCAATAATAATCATCACTAATCATCACCTGCGTCTTATTCTATCACTGTATCTACAAACTTACACTGTACGTACACTAATTAAATCTAATTTAATAAACTATACCGATCCGCGCAGCCTACGTTTTATGGGACAGGTGCAGTAATTACTTTAGGATAATTGCTCCATCTCAATTGCAAATACATAGACTAGATTTCGAAAGTCCATTCCAACTTTGTTTATTGAGAAACATAATGTGTTTACTGGATTTGTTTTATATTAACCGACATTGTAATGTATTTTAAGATGACATTACATACGGAAAGGTAAGAAGAAAGACGTAAGTACATACATACATACATATTTTCACACCTGTCTCCCATTAGGGTGGAGAAAGAGACATCTATATTTATATATTTCCACTTTCTGTTATTCCTGTCACAGCGCAGACCAAATGAAAATATGAAAACCTTTCTCCTTTTCTTTCTATTGCTGAAGAAAGATCCTGAGAAAATTGAAATAACTACTTTTATATTCTCACTAGCTTCCGCCCGCGACTTCGTCCGCGTGGAATAGATACTTGGTCTTAGTGTGATTATTGGGCTATCTAACACTGAAAGAATTTTTCAAATCGGACCAGTAGTTCCTGAGATTAGCGCGTTCAAGCAAACAAACAAACAACCAATCTCTTCAGCTTTATTTAATAAAAGTATAGATTTATTAATTAATACCGGCGTGACGGTATGTTTGGTGTTCTATTCGGTTCGAAGTTATTCATTTCTTCAAAACAACATACGCTCTTTATATCTACAAGCTAATTGTTTTTAAGTGCCAAAATATGACCTAACTAATCTTATCATAACTACCAAACATTAAACATTATTTAATACAGTAGCAAATGCCCAAACATAACAATTCCATTATTAGTTTACCTACAAAAGTACTAACAAACTAAAGAATAGCAGACCAACTTACTCTGGTCGTACGAATAACGCGTATATTTTGACTGCGGTCTCGAATTTCGGTCTTTGGAGCGACGCAAATCGCATTTCGTGCTGAATTCTACAACAAAAGAGGTCAAATGCCGATAAGTCGTCGAATTGTCGCACGTACTGATTTGAAACAGTCGCCTTTTGAGAGCTTTGTATGGAGAAAGATATTAGAAGAACCGTTTCTCGTATAATTTCATAGAATTCATGCGTTCCTGGTATCTTGAGGTGCAATCAATGATTATTAGAAAGTGTAAGCTTTTTCGGTGTACCTACCTACTTCTGACATTCATATTCAGCATAGCATAACATATCCTATAAATATACTATATCCAATAATAAGGTGATAATATAAAATCTTTATTGCAATCTATATTTGACACATAACCCGCTCAGCCCGTACACCAGATGTGTCGTTCAAATTCCTAATATATCTAAATACTCAAATCAATTCATCCAGTTCCCAGTTTTCGAATAATTGGGTCCAGTATGGTTGCAATTGCTTCGTGTAATATGCTGATATTCACCCTAACTAGAAGTCGAGCGAACATAGCCGAGTAAAGTATAGGATGTTGAAAATATCTACCAGTATTTTGTACCCAGACCTCCGCATCGATCATTTAGCGAGTTCTCACGTCGTCTATCTTCATACAGACCGTTGTCAGCGCAGCATATCGATAGATCAACCGGAGCATTTAACCCCGAACTCAGACATTCAACATTGAAAACCTACAATTACTAGTCCAAAATTCCCACCGAACTTCCTCAAAACAAATGCCAGTGTGGTGACGTCACCCGCCTCTCCGTCTATCCGTCCGCGTCTAGTTTCATTCCGTAGTATCGTTGACCCGGTGCAGTTCTAGAGAATAGTGACGGACGCCGAAGGCCACTCCAGCCGTTACACAAAGCCACCGATTCCGAACAAAACATAGGTATACTCGTGTTAGCTGCAAAAAATCCATGAAACTATGCGTTGTAAGAAAAGGGTATAAAAACGTTTTGTAGAACTCGTAAAGTTCAGTGGAGTCGGTCCGTCTACTGTGGGAGATGAACCTTCACCTAAAATTGTCTGTACGATTTCAACTGTCCAGAAAGCATTTTATGTCCAAGCATCACGGATTACGGACACAATAACACTTTTATTGGTTTTTTCGATGAAGTTCACATTAGCAGCTCGAAATTTGGAATTTGTGCCCGGTTAATGGCAATAGGTTCGCCCCGTATTACATGGGACCTAAAGACATACCGGCATAGTGGTAGATACCTTAGTATAACTCTGCCAAACCCTTTGGAGAATACAGGCGTGATGGTATGAATATACGTACTTACTTGATTAGCGCATTGATATAGAAGTTAACTATCCATAGAATAAGATCACAATTCCAACACACCTTCCCAGAGCTTTCAACAGATAATTTAGGTACTTAAATTATCGTGTTAAGTCCTAATTTTTAATGACATAATGTAATTAATATCAATTGCCAACGCTAAAAGCCTTACATTAACGCTCCGACTGAATTATTTATGTGATAAAACCTTAGAAAAAGTGTGAAAAATAATGAAAAACTTCTTGACGTGTGGCGTGGGTCTGATTCATATATTTATTTCAACACAAATATTTGTGTGATCCACCGATATATTATATCTTTGATTTTGAGTGTAGGTACTTTGTATAAGGCAATTGTATGTCTGTAAAATCGCACGTGTCACAAGGATTATTCCCGAATGCTAGGGAGATAATCAGATTCGTAAATATCAAACAAATAACGTCAAACGACCCAAAGATGATATTTCTGCCATGCATGACACTAAAACTGGACTTTTTTGGTATACTTGAATTTCCCTTCTATAACAATATCGTCGGGGATAGTGCAATCATTGAAAATTTAACCTTATAGCCATTCTAAGCTCTAATTATCAAGGAAATAACATTAAAAATTTAACCTCATAGCCTGTTCCAAAGCCTGATTATCAATTAAATAAGTAACATTAGAACCTTACAGCATAGTGTTAGTTACACGGTATTGCACTATCCCCAACGATATGCTTCTTAAGTGATCGATCATATACATACCTACAAAACTCTTGAAGACGGTTAACTTTTCCTAAAAATTTTATTATTGAAAAATGTCTTTGTTAGAAGGATACTTTTTACGTAAGTACGTTGAAATTCGTAATGGCAGCTTGAAGGCACAGACCAAGCCAGGCATACATTGCCAGAACACGCTACTTTGGCCTATTGCCACAATCACGTTTGGCGCGCATGTTGCTAATCTACTCGCTTGAAACACATGATCCACGTAATCGAAACACTAAAGTTAAGTTTACAGAAGTTCAACTACATTTAAACAATTCGCAATAAAGATACAGCTAACTCCCTACAACAGTTGTAGTTACTACTACTAGGTACTATTTATTACTACTATTACTATAAGTACTTAGTAGTTACTACAACAGCGAAAGTTTAGAAGAATGGATATATGTTACTCGCCAGACCGGAGTGGATCTGGATTAAATTTGGTTGGTGGTTTTTCCAGGCAGTCGCAGCAGATGAAGTCGCAGGCAGAAGCTAGTGTTTCATTTGGAGAACCTATTTCTTTTTTCACGTGGGAGAGCCATGCTTCGGCACGAATGGGCCGGCTCGACCGGAGTGATACCACGGCCGCACAGAAAACCGGCGTGAAACAACGCTTGCGTTGTGTTTCGCCGAGTGAATGAGATTACCGAAGGCCTAAACCCTTTTAAAAGGCGGGCAACGCACTTGTGAGTCCTCCGGTGTTGCGGGTGTCCATGGGCGGCGGTTATCGCTTACCATCAGGTGATCCGTATGCTCGTTTGCTCCCCTATCCCATAAAAAAAAACTTAACTTAGCTAAACCTTGTGACAAACAACTATTGTATTTAATATCATCATCCACCCATTTACTGACCCACTGCTGGGCAGGGGTCTCCGCTCAGAATGAGACGGGTAAGGACGGTTATATCACGATGGCCTAGTGCGGGTTGGCAGACTTCACACGCTGTTGAGAAAATCTATCAGTCATGCAGGTTTCCTCACACTGTTTTCCTTCGCCGTTTATGTGTGATTATATTTTTTTTAATTAATTAATACTCACATGATTGCGATAAGTCAGACGTGCTAGCTCAACCTTAAGTAAAACAAATTTAATTTCATTTAATGATAAAATGAACCTTCTGTTGTGTCTCGAGTAACCCGGCTATAAACATTTTCGTCTAAGCTCGAAGGCCACACGACCAACAAACTGGTTCGCCATAAGTCATAAACTGGTGGGCTTCTAAAAATATCTATTAACAGACATTTGAGTCGTGACAAAAGGTGTATTTAATTATTTTCTAAGAATAATTGGAATTGAATATAATAAATAATATGATGACACGTTTGGCGTAGCGGCTGAGCGATCGGCTTCTGCGACACGTGATGTGGGTTCGATCCCCACACGGAACAAATATTTGTATGATCTACAGGTAGTTGTTCCGAGTCTGGGTATTTGTGTATGTGAGGATTTGTGTTTGTAAATGCACTCACTATACAGAAGAAAATCATAATGTGGGCCAACGATACATTTTTTTTTTAAAAGCAAGCAACATAATTGTCTAACAGATGAATCTACTTTCTGTATATCCAGAGAGCTTCTCCTCCAAAATGTAAACAATTTTGAGTGTCAACAGTACAGATATTGTACGTTGTTCTGTTTATGAAAATTGGATAATATTATGATTAATTTATATTTTTATATTTCTCATAGAAGAAAAGTTAGTGAAATGATTAATGTATGTTTAAGTGTCTATAAATATGAAGTTTTAATGTGATGATTGTGTGGTGAATGTGAGTATGTGGGAATGTCAGAGGGTGAATGAGTGATTTTTTTGTTAAATCTATTGATTTATAAATACTTATCATGGCATGTTATCACGGCTGTCTTATTTTTTATGGGATAGGGGAGCAAACGAGCAGACGAATCACCTGATGGTAAGCGATAACCGCCGCCCATGGACATCCGCAACACCAGAGGAGTCACAAGTCTGTTGCCCGCCTTTTAAAAGGGTTTGGGCCTCCGGTAACCTCATTCACTCGGCGAAACACAACGCAAGCGTTGCTTCACGCCGGTTTTCTGTGAGGCCGTGGTATCACTCCGGTCGATCCAGCCCATTCGTGCCGAAGCATGGCTCTCCCACGTGTATTTTCGAAGGGTTAAGCAGCGATATACCGTTGTACACCTACCGTTCACCGATATGTTTTTCCAATCATGTGATAGAACCTACTCCCATAGACCGGGCACAAAACCAAATTCAGAGCTGCTACTTAATTTTCTATTATCACCGCACTTTTTGATAATGACGGCTCAATTAACGCAGCAATCAAGTATGATTACTGGACCACTGCGATACGGGTCGGGGAATTCAATTCCCGCACGAAACAAAATGCATGCATGGCCTACATAGATATTTACTTCCAGTCTGCATTTGTGGTTTGCACCAAACAAGATTTACTTTAAAGAAGACTTTATTTTAAATGTAAGGAGGCCTAGGTTATTTAATCCAATCACATAGAAATACTTTTTTTTTAAATAACATAACATAACGCTATTGATTCACGCATAACTAGTATTCCTGTATACCCCTCGTTCTAAGCAAAATACTTGTGTTACGGAAGGAGTTCACGTCGGCGATGCAATGGGTGGGTTTCGAACCGGCAACCACAAGTCTTCGCTTCAAATAACATATTCATATTGACTGTTGAAACATCTCAATATTCCCAAAATAAAATTAAAAAACGGTTCTTTAAGTTTCTTCAATGTAATAATTATACGTGTGCTAACAATTTCTTTACCTCAGTGATAGTTATTTCTTCAAAATACAACATTACATTAAAATTAATACCTTTCCACCGAAATCTTAATTATTCTTTCGCAACCACCACGCTTGAGTACAACTGCTAACACAGATCTCAGAACTATCCCAATCTGTGTACTGCATAATGACCTTTAGAAAAGTAATAACAGAGGCGATATTTTTATAATCTTTTCGGTTTGTTGTTAACTTGAGAAGGTCGGTTCGTCACGGGAGGCGCGTATGGCGTAACAAACTCGACGCGGTACGCTTGCTCTGCTTTGGGTGGTGAACAGAGATTTGGTAGAAATTTTTAGGGTTCTACGCACGTGAGAAAAACATTCCGAGGGTACGGTTGGCTGGTAGAGTAAAACAAAAGACAGGAATGTAATTAAGTTCTAATAAATACAACAATTTTAAGCTAGTGTTGACAGCAGTACACAATTTCCAAAAAAAACTGGGAAATAATTCCTTCATTGTTGTAATGTAATCCTATGATGGAACCTATTCTGGAGTTATAAAAATTTTAAATTTCTATTATAAAAATAGAAATTTAAAATTAATAATAACAATAAATGTGTTACATACATACCATCACTCATTTTAAACTTTATTAAGTGGTTTAACTGTAACTTACCGTTGAGTGCAATTTAATTTTTAGAAACTTAATTGGTGACATTGCTAAGTTTGTTATTTCCTTTTGTATAATAATTATAGTACTGTACGTTTCTTTTACCGCAATAAATAAATAAATCACGCCTGTATTCCCCGAAGGGTTAGGCAGAGGTGTACTAAGGTACTTACTTATACCCACAGTTTCAAGTTCAAATGGTTTTATTTCAAATAAGCTTTTACAAGCGTTTATGAAACGTTATGATTCTAGTCGCACGGTTCCGAAAGATTGATCCTATGGAGAAGAATCCGGGAAGAAACTCCATGGATACTCAATTATTTTACAAGTTCGCTGGTACATTTTGGCCCCATTTAATAGGAGGCGAGCCTATTGCCAATAACCGGGCACAAATCCCAAACTCCGAGCTGCTACTGAGAAAAAGAAACTCCTACAAAAACCCAATAATACTTTGGGCGACCTGGGATTTGAGCCTAGGACCTCTAGCGTAGCAGTCGCGCTCAGGATCACTAGACTTATGAGGTAGTTATAAAATTATTAACATTGCAATAATATTGCAATATAATTAAATAACATGAGTAACACATCAATATAACAAAAACGTCATGTTCAAAACGTCTGTAGCATTAAAAACAAAAACAGAATTACGTTAAAACAATGCGCACAGAAATTTGAGAACAAATTGCTGCTTCAACTCGTGGGATACTCCGTAATGAGCGCCTGCGCATAAAGCTGTGTGTACACCGTACGATGTACAATATATATAAAAATGTATAATTGTATGAGCAAATAAATAAATCGCATTGTATTTTATACCTACTTACGTAACATACGTTTTAGAATAAAACTACTTTATACGGATTTTATCGCGTTATATTAATATTATATATTCCAATGTCTAATATTCGCGTTAGTGTCAGAAAGACCAGTATTATGAGCACAATATAATGCATATTTAAAACAAATATATCTGTATGTTTAATACTGTATGTACTCATAAAAACAAACTTAATATCTACTTACGTCATATGACGGTTCGATTAGCACTGATTGATTGGTTTCAGCACGATGGGTGGCGGGTTCAATTCAATCAAGTTAATTCCTGCGACTAATAAAAAATATTTTTTAAAAAAATATTAATTATTATTTGACCGCCTCAATAGCCTAGTGGTACTGACTGCGACTGCTACGCTAGAGGTCCTGGGTTCGATTCCCAGGTCGAGCAAAGTGTTATTGGGTTTTTCTATGAAATTCCCAGTAGCAGCTCGGAGTTAGGAATTTGTGCCCGGTTAATGGCAATAGGCTCGCCCCCTATTACATGGGACCTAAACATACCGGCGAACTGTGGGTGTACATTAGTACGCCTCTGCCTAACCCTTCGGGGAATACAGGCGTGATGGTATGTTATGTTAATAAAAAATATATGATTTAAATTACTTTTGTATTCTTTGCTGCTCTGTGTAGATGACTTATGTCTAAAAATGATCCACAATTCAGGAAAAAAATATTGGAACATAAAACAAGAAAGCTGAATATTTAAACCACAGATTGAGCCACGACGTGCATGCTCCCGTGCGTGCAGTAAAATTAAAACATCTCCCAGCACCTTGGTTGACAGATTCAATAAGACTCATTATGCATAAGAAGACTGTGGCTAAAACCAAGCACAAATGTCGGCCCGGGGCGCGAAACTGGGAAAGCTATGTTGTTGCGCGGAATCATTGTAACAGAGTGTGTAGGGATGCGCTACGCCACTATATTCACGATTCTATTGAAAAAGGAGATCCGACAAAAATTTGGAAATTTCTCAGAACTATGGGAGTAGGAAAACGGAGCAAAATTGATATTCCTAAAGATTTAGACATTGATTTATTAAATCAACACTTCTCATCTTCGTCCCACTGTAATGGGACCTTGAAAGCGTCTACAATAAGTTATCTTTCTACTCTTCCTACTCCCGACTATTCTGAATTTGTTTTTAGTCAATTCTCCGATTGTGATGTTAAGAAGAGCATAGTATCTATCACGTCAAATGCGGTTGGTAGTGACTGTGTCAGCCGAAAAATGATACTCCCTGTCCTCGATGAAATCCTTCCAGTCCTATCTTATATACTTAATTATTCCTTAACCTCTGGTGAATTTCCCTCTTTATGGAAAGATGCCCTTATCACTCCGTTACCTAAAAAACCTAATCCCAGTTCTTTTTCTGAGTATCGCCCAATATCTATACTTCCCTTCCTTTCCAAAGTTCTAGAACGTCTTGTCCATAACCAGCTAAGTACTTTCCTCTGTAAAAACAGTCTCCTTAATCCCTTCCAATCTGGTTTCCGTCCCGGTCACAGCACTACTACAGCTTTAACCAATATCACGGAAGACATAAGGTCAGGTATGGAATGTGGAAAACTAACGATTTTATGCTTACTAGACTTTAGTAATGCATTTAATACGGTTGATTTTGACATCCTACTTGCAATACTTGGCTCGCTTAACATATCTCCAACGGCGATTGACTGGTTTCGAAGTTACCTGTCTGGTCGCCGCCAACGTATATCCATAGAAGACACTTCTTCTTCATGGTGCAGTACTTTTGTTGGTGTACCGCAGGGTGGCGTCTTATCTCCTCTACTCTTCGCAATATTTATTAATTCTATTTCCTATAAACTTCTTTCTTCCTACCACCTGTATGCAGATGATTTGCAAATTTATAGACAAGCTTCCCTTTCAGAGCTGCCAAATGCATTTGCCGCTATTAATAAAGATTTAGTATCTATTCACAATTGGAGTAAGGCGTATGGACTTAAGGTAAATCCTACGAAGACCCAGGTCATAGTTGTTGGCAGTCCCAGAATTTCTGCAAGGATAGACTGGTCTCAGATTCCCCAGGTTACTTTTGATGGGACTATCATACCAATCAGCGAGACGGTTAAAAAACTTGGGAGTTCTTATAGATAAAAATTTTTCTTGGGATCCCCAGCTACAGGAAGTCAGTCGTAAACTGTTCGCATCATCTGGGTCGCTGAGGAGACTGCGTAATTTTTTACCAACCGCCACCAAAACTGCGTTAGCACAGTCCCTTCTTCTTCCTATCCTGGATTATGCCGATGTCAGCTATCTAGATCTCACTGAAATACAGCTAAATAAACTTGAGCGTCTCCAGAACTTCTGCATAAGATTTATATTTGGCTTGCGCAAGTATGATCATGTATCGGATTTTCGTAAAAAACTCAAGTGGCTCCCAATACGCCTTCGCCGGAACTTACACGTATTGTCCCTACTCTACAGTATTCTGTTCAGTCCCATATCTCCCCCTTATCTTAAAGAACGTTTTCAGTTCCTTCATGACACACATACTAGATATCTAAGATCATCAGAGAACTTGAGGCTTGAGATGCCAATGCACTCCACAAATTACCTAGATAAATCTTTTACAGTGCAGGCGTCACGGCTGTGGAATGCCTTGCCTGTGTCAGCTAAGCGTGCACAAACGTTACCTATTTTCAAAAAGATGGTCAAAGAATATTATCTGTCACTGTAGTCGACCTATTCTTCATTATTTATTGAATCTGTCAGTATAAATGTATGTATTATAGTATGTATTTAATAGCACCTATGTATGTATTTATATATTTATTTATTCTTGTTATTCTTATTTATTGTGTTTTAGACTCATGATTTAAGTATCCTGTTTCTTTTAAAGTACGCCAGACTACCTAATTATCACCATTCCTTTTCACACGAGTCCATCCAAAGGTTGTCTGTAAAAGATCGCTGTTAGCGATAAGACCGCCCATTGTACAACTTTATGATTTATAAAACTGTACTTTACATACATTTTTTTTGGTGTGCAATAAAGTATATTCTATTCTATTCTATTCTATTTTTTGCTTTATAGGAAAACTGCGCTAGGGAACGAGCCCTGTGTATTGAGGGACATTACGAATAAGAACATCACAAACAGCACACAGACTAAGCCAAATCGACGGCGACCGCGACTGTCCCTACGTATATAATAAAGACATGTCAAAAATAGCATTTTTTTCTTACTTTATTGTAGGTATTGATACGCATATTCCCAAAACAATTTTTTAGCAAGCATTATTCAAAATGTACGTAAAACTATATGAAGACGAATATCAAAGATCATGACATGTTTTTGTATATGTCGGGATCGTCGAAATATTTCTTCGGTGGGAAACGAACAAACGTGGCGTTATAGTAGGTACGAATAGCAAGTGCAGTATAAAATTCAATGCACAGTGTATCTGCACCCTTAGCGTACAATCGTGTGCGTTAACAATTATACTCATACGCACACAGCGTTACAATGAATTCCGAACGCAACTGTACCGGAACATAAATTGTTATATGAAATTACCCGTTCCTTGCCTAATTTCAAATTTATATCTTACGTAGATATCACTCAATCAAGTTAATAATGTCATTTGACAGGTATATTGTGGAAACCTTAGTCTCATTCGGATAATAAGCTCTAAAACTTGTCATTTAGTTTTGACTAAACTGAATTTGACTTTGACTAAAATGAACTATATTGGCGAATACCTCTGTAAGTATATCTCTCACATTTATACGTAATATACCTACTGCCTGTTCCCACGAAATCATATACTACACCACATTTCGCCGATATGTTTTTTGATGTTACCATTCCTAGTATTTTTTTAAAGGTAGGTATCAAGGAGTACATAATAATGTCACTATACATGGGTGCTACAAAATGTATGAAAACTAAAAATTTCGACAAAGCGTTCATAAACGTAATTTCCATACATTTTGTGTCTATTCTCAATTTTATCTACAAACTTCGGTACATTATGTTATTGAAATGGATGACAACTGCTGATCGTATTGGCGAGATCCTTCAAAAAGTTCAGGTGCGTAGCACTCGCAACCGGCTTGTGTGTCTTAAATACCAGTATAGAATGTATAAATATGGAAGAAGTATGCTAGAATTGTAACAAGTGGCGTTCCGTAGTTTCTGCCTACTCCTGTGAGGAGAAGGCGTGAGTGTATTTATGTTTATGGATAACGATAATAACGTTACGTGACTTTATTATTAGTGCGGGCTGTACTAGCGTATAATAATTGTATTACCACGAAATCAGGCTAATTCGATAATTTATCAGCAACATTATAATAATCGTGGATTAAGTATTAAAATTAACTATTTGTTCACTAAAATCACCTGAAGTTAAATAATGTAATAACTTATTGTAACTATTTGTGGCTGCAACACAATCATGGTAATTTTATCATAGGCACTTACTCAACAGCTGAGAATTGGGAATAATCCGAATTAACAACGTCTAAAATTTTGTCAAATTGCATATGCAATACTACATAACATAATATCATGCCTGTATTTCCTGAAGGGTTAAGCAGAGGCTTAATGTACACCCACAGTGCGCCGGTATGTTTAGGTTCGATGTAATAGGGGGCGAGCCTAGTGCCACTAACCGGTAACGAGTCCAAACTCCGAGCTGCTATTGAGAATTTCATAGAAAAAAAACATAATAACACTTTGCTTGGCTTATATCGTACCCAGGATCTGGATCGTAGCTGTCGCGCTTGGGACCTCTAGACTAACGAGGCTGTTCAGACTATTACGCATTTATTGCTTAAAGGGTAAGGCAGAGGTGTATAGTGTTGAGGTGCGCTGAATATTCGTTTAATATTCGGAATATCTTATTCCATTCAGAATATTTTATTCCCAATATTCGGAATGATTAATTACCGGCTGATGTTGACAGTAAAACACAATGCCATTAACAAGGCATACACCTAAACTCAGGGATACTCATAAGAAAAAGGTACCTACCTAATATAAATACAGGGTCAAATTGAATAGACGCAAATTTTAAAACACAGACAAGCATTGAAAAAAGTAATTATAGTTTTTTAGTATTTTGCACTTCTACTGTTAATTTTCTAGTGAATAGAAAAAATATAGGCAAATTATCGTAAAGTCTAAAGCGTTGCATGCAATCTTCACATAATCTATCTACATCCGCGTAATGTATTGATTGGGCTAAGCTTAGCCACAATAGCTAAGTTTAATCAAAGATGGTCGTAAATAAGATTCTGAATATCTATATTCATAATCTATTATCTACAGAATTATATAAAAATGAATCCCTATTGCCTTTCCCTAGGACCAAATACGCTAATTATTGTGTTTGTTATTGTAAAGAGAAGTTTCTTATGAAAGAAATGTTCTTATGATAGAAATATGCGCGGAAAATTAGAAAAATTAAGAAAATGTTTGGGCCCCCAACCCCTCGTGCTAAGCTAAATGCTTGTGTTACGAGTGGGTTCACGTCGGTAATGCAATGGGTGAGTTACGAACCGGCAACCACATGATCGCAAGTCCGACGCCGTAGCCATTAGGCTACCGCCGCCACATTCATAGTTAAGACAGGACAAAGGTCTGTCCGTTCAGCTAGTCTACCAATAAAAACAAAGCTACAGTCTTACAATCCAGCCTATCCTTGTACTAAAGCCAACAAAAAGTCGGACACAACATGCAAGATTACCAACTGCACAAGCATACACTTGGCACACACAATCCCCCGCTGGGCCAAAGAACTATGGCGTCTATTTAACAACAGGTGGGCCTCAAGCAGCTCTCGCCATACCTTACAATGAGCGCTATTCTTTATAAAATATGGCGATTTTACGGCTTGTATAAATATCTTGGCATTCAACGCGCTTTCACAAAATAGCAACAATTTAGATTCTGCATACAATAGCGCCACATCCTAGTGTGTAGGCGGCCTATGACTCACTAGGATACCTAAGTCCTGGTGCACACAACGTAGATACTCATAAAGGTGACTGTATACGAATTTTGGGATATTCCAAACTGCTCATAGACGCATTTTCTTTAACTTAGTAATATCATTTGCATAATGATGTGGACCTACCACATGACAAGGCGACGACGACGTTTGTTATACCTCATTGTTACATTTTACAAGTGTGCGTGGATTATTTGTATTTAAACTCTATATGTAGCAGTGAAATTACAAGTTGCACAATACGTATACAACCATGCAACTAGTTTTGACTTTCCAAATTACCTTTTATTAATGGTCGAATTGAAATAAAACATTTTGACTTTGACTTTGACTCTGACATACATAAAATGCATAGATTATACTAACATAATCAACCCATTATATGTCCCACTGCTGGGCAAGGGTCTCCTCTCACAATAAAACTGATTAGGCTAGTCCACCACGCTAACCTAATGCGGATTGGCAGACTTCACACGCCGTCGAGGATATCTCTCAGGTGTGCAGGTTTCCTCACGATGTGTTCCTTCACCGTTGAAGCGCGTGATAATTATTAATACGCACATAACTTTGAAAGTCACAGGTGCGTGCTTTGGATTTGAACTCGAGACCTTTGACTTGGCAGCCCATTGGTCATATCAATAGGCTATCACTGCTTTTTAGATTATACTTAATACATCACAAGATTATACTTATTTTGTCCTCATTACCTTTTCTGTTCAGAAAATGTACATATTATAAAACAATATTGATATACTTAGTCTTAATTATACCAATTAGTCAAAGCCAAGCCTTATTTAAGTCAAGCTCATGTACCACTGCCCTAAACGCATTAAGCTGGGAACCTGAACGCTACATCGTGCAGTTACTGCAGTGTACTCCAATCTTTATGTAGGTGTACCTTTCTAATTGACGTAAATCTAGAAAGCTGACTACATTAATATTTCTAGTCTAGTACCCTGACTGTACCTATTTTCTATTTTATCATTGTAATGAACTTGAATTCAATTACACACTTGAATTAATTTTACACGGAGAGAGAATATTATTTGAGTCGAGCTTATAATAAAGCTAAGCTTTGCTTGCCACGGTTAGGCTATGGATGGGTAACTAATTTAAGCGCATCCGAGCACCATGATAAGTAGTCGTTTCTGGTTGTCATACGAAAACCTATAAGAAAGTTTTGTTCTGTTTGCCGGCCTTAAATGTTCAAGTAAATGAAATATATTTTGCTAAATATACATATTATATTAGCGGCCCGCCCTGTCTTCGTAAGGGTATTAAACAATAAGTATAAGTTCTAACACATGCCTTTATTCATCAGAATAATGTAGGAATCTAATAGTGAAACAATTTTTCAAATCCGCCTAGTAGTTTCAGGGCCTATAAAATGTAAATAAACAATCAAATCTTTCCTCTTTATAATATTAGTTTAGATACAAAACATGTTTTAGCTGTTAATAACCTACCGTACTTTACTGCTTTCCACACATGTTCATATTTCAACTTTTATACCTACCTACTTACTACCTACCTGGCGTACCTAGCCAGGAGACGCAGGTTCGAATCCTGCCTGCGAGTCGAATTTTTCCTTCACGAAATAACTCAATTTTTATAGTTTAAATATGAATATGTATGGAATATTTAATAGGTATATTACATATTATAAATAATAGGAAGGAGAATAATTTACATTCTCTGTGTTCAACAAATGAATGAAAATTATTAGATATAAATTTTATTATAAGCTTATTTATATAGATTATTTCATTTTAAATAAAAAAGATAATATTTATGAAAACCATATTATAAACGGCTGTATGTGTGAACTAACAGAGTATTATACCTATGTTACAAATGTATAAAAAATCCAAACTAATGAAATTTTAATTGCACAAAGACAATTAAAATTTAAATAGGTTTTATGAGGCTCATTGTCAGCTTATAATATAAATTATCTTTAAATGTTAAAGTTAGGCGATGACAAGTCAGTGCTGAATATAAATCATAAGATTTTAACTAATTATTATGATAACTAAACGATCAATCATCACGATCATTTATTAAAAATAATGATGATTGCAAAGAGATGATTTTTTGCTATCACTTAATGTATCACTCTTATAAAAAAAACAGGAAACTGGACCAATAATATATTCATTATTGATAGTTATTACAGCACATAAACTGCTTTTTATATTTTTATCAATACTTAAACGGATACCGACTTCTATTTTGTCAATGACACAACATTGAAAAAAAACATGGAAAGAAAAAAACGCGGCGAGATCCCAATGTATACGGGCCAGTTTATCAATTATTTTTTGTCATAATCTTCTTAATAGTTAGTTAATATAATCAAAATATATTAGAATAGTCTGATAGCTGGTGCTGACCCCCCAGGATAAAACAGATGGATAATTTATATATCCCTAGTGACCCAACTTCGCACAGTGTGTGTATTACAAATCATTGGAATTATCTTATAATATGCATGTATTATAATATAAATCTTCCGCAAATAAAAAAATGTTTTATTTTTATGGGATAGGGGGCAAATGAGCAGACGGATCACGCATGGCTCTCCCACGTGAAGAGCTGTGTGGGTGTTTTGTAAACACCTAAATATTTTCTTATACCACATATCAGCGACTCGGTATAACGAGCGTTCAACTATCGCAGATATCTAAGTCAATTTGATGAAACTGCAAACTGCAGTTCAAACAAGTACTCTTGTTCTCTCTTATACATATGAATAACTTATCCGTATAAGGACCTCGGTGCTTGATCCATTAACTCAACTCAGCTGTCGTTATGGCGTTGTCTAGGAATGACAGTTGGATTGATTGTCAGCCAGGCCCTTAGGCCGGTAGCCAATCATGAAATTGACATGTGACAGGTACTTTTTTGCCTACCGCGAACAGTGGGTCTCCTTTTTAACCCCATATGAAAAAGAGGGGTGTTATTTGTTAAGTATTTGAAAAAAATAACACCTTCTAATAGAGTATGAAACTGAAATAATTTCTTTGCTGCCTCCTTAGTAGGTTGTCGCAAGCGAAACTGCTATGAGAGAGGTCTTGGATTCAGTTCTCAGGTCGAGCAAAGTATTAATTTTTCATTGAAAATCTCAGAAGCAACTCGAAGAGTTTGGATTTCTGCCTAGTTAATGGCAACAACGTCGCCTCTTATTACATGTGGCCTAAAACATAGGTATCGGTGAACTCTGGGTATACATTAGTACACCTCTGCCTATCCCTTCGGGGAGTACAGGCGCGATGGTACGTTGTGAAATAATTTTGAAGTCGCTTAGCTCGTACCGAAACAATGGCTGGAAATGAGATATGATGGGGATGATGCAAGACATGGTTAAGTGGAACCGCCTTCTTTGTACCTTTGATCGATTTCGTGGGATTCGCTACGCTGATCGCCATCATTTGAAGAGTTCCTAGTCCAACATTATTCTCAGAGAGGCACCCTTAAATTATGACGTAAATATTGTGACATTTTTACCGTGAGATTTTAAGTGCACTGTGCACAATAATGTAACTAGGCTGTATGTTATTCTGTTATGTTTTAAAACCTCCAAAAAAGGTACTCGTATCGTCGACGTCATCTGCGCCCGCGATTCTGAATAAATATTAACCGCTGACGTCACATTTCTTAATTTGTCAAATAAATATCCAAATTGTATAAGATAAGATGGATTTCCAACGGTTTCTCTGCGCGTGGGCAGCGCACAAAGCGGCGCTACCGTAGCCTCCGGGGTCAAAGGCCACACAACTAAGCCTATTTAAATAAATAACAGCCTATGACCATTTTTATAACGGTTTTATATTTGATAAAGTCTTCAAAATATAAGCTAAACTAATATGGGGCCTGTAGACAGGTGGTAATCTGAAGTTCGAATTGACAAATGAATAGAAACAATAGTATGGAGATGACATTTGTGCGCGCTCGATTTGTCGAAAGCTTACGAAAATTAACTGCCTCAATAGCCAAGTGGTCCGGACCGCGACTGCTACGCTAGAGGTCCTGGGTTCGATTCCCAGGTCGAGCAGTGTTATTGGGTTTTTCTATGAAATTCCCAGTAGCAGCTCGGAGTTAGGAATTTGTGCCCGGTTAATGGCAATAGGCTCGCCCCCTATTGCATGGGACCTAAACATACCGGCGAACTGTGGGTGTACATTAGTACGCCTCTTCCTAACCCTTCGGGTAATACAGGCGTGATGGTACGTTATGTTATGTTACGACAATTATACATACATTGAGAATTCTATTCTATTCGACTAGCATTCATGGCACAGTGATAGGTATTTGGAACGATAAATAAACCTTTTATTGATATTAAAAAAACATGTAAGTATAAGGGAGAAAAACAGTATTCATTAATAGATGTCATTTTTGTGTATAGTATTTATTACGCGTATTGTACGAAAACAAATGTTTAGAAGGAAAAGCTTTCATCTCTTCTTCATTTCTACTATTATAAAATTGTAAAAAAGGCTGTGTCTATAAATTGAAGATATTTAAAAAACAAGAAAAGATCACACACGGCAATACATATAATTATATACTACTTAATAGTAATAATTAACACAAGTGGGTTAGGGTATAAAACTTTAACATCTCCGAATTCAAATAAGTGATTTTTAAAATTCTTGTTTATTTATCTGTTATACTGATTTCTGACACTTACGCGAATATTAGACATTGAAATGAAACTACTTTTTACGGATTTTATCGCGGTATATTGATATTATTTTAGTTCCCGACGTTTCGGATCCTTTACAGCATCCATGGTCACGGGCAGACTGAGGTGTTGGACGTCTTGATGTTAAAATTACTAACAGCTACCTTACATTTTTGTTAATTATTAGCAATCCGATTCACGCAGAACGATCAATATACCGCGATAAAATCCGTAAAAATTAGCTTCATTTCAATATTTATCTGTTCATTACGGGTTGTCGCAAAAACTACTGAATAGATTTTAATTTTGTTATCACTGTGAGAAAGTATATGCTGCAACTTAAAAACTGGTGAACTTCCTATCCATTTTATAACCATGAGTATATTCAAATCTGTTGAAGCAAGCCGGCCGTCTTCGTTAGGTTAATGTGTATCGACGTAAAACCGGCTCGGATCCGGTTCGTCACAATTGTCTGTTACCGACCGAGGACGGCAACGGACGTAGGCGGCAGAGCTTAGCTACGGTAACCCGTTTACATGCCACTATTTTGTATATCCGTCTAAAACTCATCATCTAAGTATGTGGTGTTTGAATGTTTTGAATATACCTCCTTTCCATATTTTGCCTCATTAGCCAAGTGGTCCGGACCGCGACTGCTACGCTAGAGGTCCTGGGTTCGATTCCCAGGTCGAGCAGTGTTATTGGGTTTTTCTGTGAAATTCCCAGTAGCAGCTCGGAGTTAGGAATTTGTGCCCGGTAATGGCAATAAGCTCGCCCCCTATTACATGGGACCTAAACATACCGGCGAACTGTGGGTGTACATTAGTACGCCTCTGTCTAACCCTTCGGGGAATACAGGCGTAATGGTATGTTTATGCTCTTTTCCATATACCAAGTTCCAGGGTCCAAAAAAAGAGTTTTAGGTGTCATATATGTCTTCTTCCAAGGTTAATCTGTGTAAACAATCATGGTGGATATTATATTGCAATAGTCTTAACCACTAATTTACATTAAGTACATATAAGTGGCGGTTAATTCTTTCAAGCTATGTATACTAAAAAATTCTGACGTACCTAGTACCTATTTCAAAGCTTTCTTGTACACAGATGATCAGCTTATGCTGGAGAAGCTTGGTGTGTAGCGGATCGTACATATATTATCTATATATATAAAAGAAAGTCGTGTTAGTTACACTATTTATAACTAAAGAACGGCTGAACCGATTTGACTGAAAATTGGTGGAGAGGTAGCTTAGAACCAGGAGACGGACATATGATACTTTTTATCCCGTTCCCGTGGGATGTGATGATAGACCGAATTCCACGGGGGCGAAGCCGCGGGCAGAAGCTAGTCAGTAATACAAGTACTAGGACGGACCTAAATTTTCCCATCAGATCAAAAATATACACTAGGTAGTTAATATCTATGCAGATTGTATGCATAAGTTTTTTACTTTGTTATTTTTGTCAAAGTAAAATTCGTTGAATGTAAAATGGCTATAACAGCCAACTTTGAGCATTTCGCGGATCACCCAAATATCAGGGATTTTGTATCAAATTTCGCTTGTAGGTATAGTAAAAGTATTTCCCCATGTAAACGTTTTGTGACACAACATCGGATAGTTCGTCAATATTTGTAGCCATAAAGTAAATAAATACATTAATGGAAATACATACATAAAAAGACTTATTTAAAACGAGAAAGAAGAAGTATGCATGAATCGTAGAAAGTGGCGGTCTATAGTCTCTGCCTACCCCTGTGGGAGAAAGGCGTGATTGTATTTATGTATGTAAAGTCCAATCATGTTTTTTTTTAAAGGATTATCTATGGAGTGTTTTGCCAGCTCTTCTCCATAAAACCCACTTTTTGGAACAGTGTAACTAGTTTTTTTTTAAACTGCCTCATTCGCCAAGTGGTCCTGAGCGCGACTGCTACGCTAGAGGTCCTGGGTTTGATTCCCAGGTCGAGCAAAGTGTTATTGGGTTTTTCTATGAAATTCCCAGTAGCAGCTCGGAGTTAGGAACTTGTGCCCGGTTAATGGCAATAGGCTCGCCCCCTATTACATGGGACCTAAACATACCGGCGAATTGTGGGTGTACATTAGTACGCCTCTGCCTAACCCTTCGGGGAATACAGGCGTGATGATGATGGTATGTTGTAACTAGTTTTGATTTTTCACAAGAACCTATTTTAGTAGTCTAATTTAAATAAAACATTTTGTCTTTGACTGTGACTTTGATGATGTCATGAATATACTGAGATATGACATCGAGAGAACGACAGAAGAGTAACAGAAGGGACTTATAAAATGAAGTATTCAATGCAGCCGGTATGGGACGGCATGAAACACACACACCGACCTCATCGGTGAAATCCTTCGAATAAGGAAGGAAGCGAATTATGCACGAGTCATAGCAAGTGACGTTCTGTGGATTCTGCCTACCTACCTACCCCTATCAGAACAAGGCGTGGTCATATGTTATGTTATTTATGTTATAGCTTACAGTCTATAAGGAATCTATTATAATACAAGTTTTGTTTCTGAGATTTAGTATTTATTAACAGTGAGTGGTTTTCACTTATATTGCTTCTTTTTATTTATATTATATGATCTTTTACATAATAGAACTGCCGAAACATGGGGAATAATCCAATTCCTGTTTGCTTTACATTATCACCGATTAACAAGAAAATCAAACCACAATACCTAACTTTATATCCGGAATTACTAACATTTATTCGTTGTGATGACTAATTATAAAATGTACTTTTAGTTTAGCGTGAAATCCATATCTTTTAGTCATATTCGATTTCTACACAATCAAATATGTAGCTCTTTTATTGAACGAACTAGTAGAAGGCATCAACCTCATTACAATCAGATTAGTTAGTATACATTTTATATGTTACCGACAAAACTTATAAACGGTCTAAACTAATTTTAACTGAAAATCAATAAAAACCAGTTTTGACTAAGGACGTCGCGTCGCGTCGGTCAATACTTGAATTTCTTGTGTGAGTATGCACATTGGCTTCAATTCGTTTCTCGTGTGGTTACCTACAAGTCGAAAGTAACCTAAACTTAATTTTATATAGTTCTTACATCCCGAATTTAACCGGTCGAAACTAATTTTGACCGCAAAAATCAGAAAAATATAGTTTTTACTAATATTCACAGTCAAAATTAATTTGGACCAGCTATGAGTGTTATCTGTAACATTTATACACGTGTTGGCTGCAAATGAACTAACAGGCCAACACCCACTCTAGCAAATTTTACAACATCCATTGTTGATTCACTTAGCACTTTTGACACTTCTTAGGAACAAAGACAGCATTGTACGTATGTATTTGCCAATGTACCTAAATCAGCGTATTGAGGGGTTCGGAGAATTCCAATACGGTACTGATTGCTAAGTAAGAGTGCTATTACTGTACAGTAAAGAAAATGTATTTAAATACTTTAGCGATCGCGGTTTGCAGAACTTTTGTGCAGTTATCGAGATTACGAAGAAGATCGCGAACGCTATCTGAAGTAAGATCCGTTTGTTGTAGGTAATTTAATGTCATTAACGCTCAGTCCTATTATGAAATCCGTCGATACATTTGCTTACTGAAGATAGGATCTTGACATTAGTTCCATACATGTAATGTCAAAAGCTACTAGTAACCATAGGATACTAAGCCGAGTACAGAAAGGAAATGTATTATTCCATGGCCCCTCCGATTTTAGCAAGCTGCGGTTGTAAATCCGTACACACCCTGCCTAACCCCTGACAGGTCTAATGGCATGATGGCATGTTATATACACGCACATATATATAAAATATACACATAAATACACATAGCTGTTTGATTTGACTCACAGTTCATGCCATTCAAAGGTCGTTCACTTTACGAATTCGCGGTAATCATCTTATCACATCGCTGAGAATAACAATAACTATAAAATAAATTGGAATCTTAAATTCTGTTGAGATTTCTCTTCTGTATTATAAACATGCTTAATATTATAAGGTTCTTGGTTTATTTTATTTTTAGCATTAGACAAATAACTACTCTCCTCCGAAACGGTTCGACTGATGCTTATGATTTATTTTTTTTATTTTATTTTTAATGTATATTGGTAGGTATGGTAATAGGTTTTAAAGTATATGTCATGTCACTGAAATAAAAACATTTTTTATTTTTTCATGTAAGTAGATCATATACACCGGACGAAGATAGAACCTATCTCTTCTCTTCTGTTCTCTACTATTATACAATTCTAAAAAGCTATGTTTGTTACGGGTTGGAGCGAAATCTACTGAATAGATTTTAATTTTGTTATCACTGTTAGAAAGTATATGGTCCAACTTAAAAACCATCTTTTTATCACAATTAATTAATCAGATCCTGAGATACAGCTTGACCCCTCTGATGTATAGAACCCATACAAAGAAGAGATCATCACTATTGGTTTTTATTAAATAGCTTTTGGAATCCATTTCTAATCCTACTATAGCTCCAGGTGAGCGAAGCCGCGGGCAAAGGCTAGTCTTTATGTATATGATATTTATGTATATGATGTTCATAACTTAGAATATAGGTGTGACCGTGCGACTTACAGCGAATATTATATACACGTGTTTTTACCAATTTTGTGGGTTATTGTACCATCGTATTTATGAGACACCAAACAACCTATGACGAGACGAACGTTGTTTTATATCCATTTGCAAAAGTGACGTATCTATTCTTTGTCACTTTTTTATTAGAATAGTGTCATTTTATTAGCACACATTCACGTGTTTGGGCCTGTTTAGAGGAATGTGTGGGAAGATCAATGAAACGTTGGGTTTCTTTTGTATTTCTGTGTAAATACATTTTTTGCTATAATTAGTGCCTTTTGAATCCATCCAGGAAGTCTACCGTTCTTCCTGTATGAAGTATAGCAGTTCTACCAAGGGTATTGCTCTATGGCAATACCCTTCGAGTACCTAAAGTTAAGTGAATGATATATGCAAACATTTCTGTAATATTTTTTTATTTTAATAAGATGAGAGCAATGATAGCCTAGTGATATTACCATTGGACTGCCAATTCAAAGGTCTCGAGTTGGAATCCAAGGCACCTATCTTTGATTTTTCGAAACCAAAATGATAATGATGGTACCTCCCCGGTGGACTGAGGTAGTTACCGCATGTCACCTTTTGTATGCTCGACCCCGAAATCGAAACCAGAACCTCAAGTTAGCAGCCGCACTTAGTCTACCACTAGACTTTTGCTCTTATTAGCCTTGTGGTATTGATCGCGACTACTACGTGGGACAGAAAAACCCAGTAACCTCTAAAACCCCAGTAAGACTCGTCCTGGGGATCAAGGACCCCTTTTTTTTCTAGTACGGAAAATCCTCATGGATCGTCCGCCACTTGGGGAGCGGCGGGGTATGTCGAACTCGTACCGACTAAAAACCGTACTTGCCTTCTCTTGCCCTATAGCCACGGCCATGGGATCAGTGACATGCACCACGACCGGAACCAAGGACCCCTAGCGTATCAGTCGCGCTTGGGACTACCAAACTAATAAGGCAGTTAATGCAATATTTTACTGGTTATCCCAAAAATAATTCTAACGAATGAAATCTCTACATGAATCTAATAAATCAGCTGTAAATAAAACGTAATAAAACATTAAAATTCATAAGGCATAATATAAGTTGAGTAGGTAGGTGCGCTAATACTAGTTCACTTGACGTGCGCGTGCGCCGGAGTAACTCGCCCACGCGCCCACAGTAACGCGGGTCACATTCAGGGCTGCCAAGATTTTTTAAATAAAGTTTTGTATTTTGTTTGTCAATTGCAGAATGTTCTTTTTTTTTGTTACAACTTTTTTATCGTGATACGGTTTGTGTGGAACAGTAGAAATAGTGTCTGCTTATGTAAAATCTAGTGGCACTAAAGAAATACATGTGCAACTTAAAAAATATTTTTTTATTGTTACGTGGTGTATGTATAATTATACCCATTAAAAAAAATGAGCAGACGGATCACCAGATGGTAAGCAATTACCGCCGCCCATGGATACCCGCAACACCACAGGAGTCTTGCATTGCCCGCTTTTTAAAAGAGTTTGGGACTCCAGTATCCTCACTCACTCGGCGAAACACAACGCAAGCGTTGTTTCAGGCCGGTTTTCTATGAGGACGTGGTACTTCGGTAGAGACGGCAACTTCGTGAAGAAGCATGGCTCTCCCACATTAAAGGGTGAATATTCGAAAATTATTTAGGAAATCATTCTTCTCATCCCTCTTAACATTATCGGAGTTGTAGAATGTATTTTATTTGGTTTATTCATTGACGGCAGTGGGGTAATTGAAGTTTCATTATCATAATTCAATTTTAAATATCTGCATTCTTAACTTTGTGATGAAGTGAATGACGTTCTAATATTGTTTAAATATTCACATTTCACGATTTCGAGTTTTGTGAAATTTTATTCTGTAGCTTAAACCTGACAACCCTAGATACACGTCATAATACATTTATCTAGCCCAGTTATATAGGTATTGTCGCATCCGGGATAATTCCCTATATACCTCGAATTTTAGTCGTTAGGCTAGCTTTGTGGTTATACTAGGAATAGTGTCGCCATTCAAAGCAATTTCTATTTGATTTTATTATACACATTTAATTTACGATGAAGTACGTTGACGGCTGTTTAGTTTTCCACCTTATTAACTCAGTAATAAGGATGAAAAATGAAATCCTCCAAGATTGACAATAGTACAACGTGAGACAGAATTAATCAGACAGCAAAAATAACTTTGTTCAGAATAAATATTTATTTAATAAAAATATCTACCTCGTTAGTCCAGTAGTCCCAAGTGTAACTGCTATGCTAGAGGTCCTGGGTTCGATAGCCAGGTCGAGCAAAGTGTTATTGGGTTTTTACGGCGAACTAAGTATGGGTGTACCTTACAACTCTTCCTAACCCTTCGGGGAATACAGACGTGATGACGGAGATACAGATCCTATTGCCATTAACCGGGCACAAGCGGCAACTCCGAGCTGATACTGGGAATTTCATAGAAAAACGTAATGACATTTGACTCGGACCCGGGAATCGAACCCAGGACCTCTAGCTTAGCAGTCGCACTCAGGACTACTAGACGTATAACTTTGCTCCATCTGAGAATCGAACTCAAGATAGAGGATCTAGCGTAGCAGTCGCACGGACCACGAGATGACGAGACTAAAGAGGCAATTTAATCAGAAACAAATAACAAACAAACACTGTACTATACATATATACAAAATAAATAGGTACTATTGTAAAAAATTCTCTTAATTAAATGTTTGTTTAAAATGGACCGCTGGATTGAAGACTTGTTTTTTGTAAGCATACACACTCGTATATCATTGACCTTTGACGGTTGAAACCGCAAACACAACATCAACATGACGAGCATCAACACTGCTATAGCAATTATGCAGATATTATCAAAGATCATTAGTCATTATTCATTACTAAAATACTAGTCTAGACAATTTATAAAAAGATTGAGTAGCTACCACTTCTGGAGCCAATCACATGTAGATAATAAATAATTACAGAAAAAAGTTTAAAGCTAAGTACGCACGGTTACATCAAGCTATATCATTCCAATATAAGCTATCTCTCTCATAGTACGGAATAGGCTTCTACACTATGTAAAAAAAAACCATGTCTTATCCGAAAGGGACACATAGATATTGTAAACATAATATACATAATCAACCCATTATATGTCCCATTGCTGGGCAATGTATCCCACCACGCTAGCCTAATGCGGGTTGGCAGACTTCACACGCCGTCGAGAAAATCTCTCAGACGTGCAGGTTTCCTCACGATGTTTTCCTTCACCGTTTAAGCGCGTGATAATTAACTATTAACACGCACATAACTTCGAAAAGTCAGAGGTGCGTGCCTTGGATTTTAACTCGAGACCTTTGACTTGGCGGTCCAATGGTCATATCACTAGGCTATCACGGAAAGCTTATGAAACATTAAATATTTATGATAGGAAACATAATAATGAAGTACTAATTTCTGACACGTGAATATGAGACATTGAAATAAAATTGGGATAGTCTACCCGTGACCGTGGATGTTGTAAAGGATCCGAAAAGTCGGGAATTAAATAATATCAATACAACGCGATAAAATCCGTAAAAACAGTTTTCTTCCAATATTGAAGTTTAAAATTCATCATGATATAACCCCAAAGAAGTCCACTGATGAACCAAGGCCTCCTCAAAAGACATCCACAAGGAACGTTTGTATGCCGCCTGCATCCAACGACTCCCAGCCACCTTCAGCAGGTCGTCCGTCCATCTCGTTGGAGGTTGTCCCACATTACACTTTCTGGTGCGTGGTCTCCACTCGAGACTAGAACCTTTCAGCCAGCAGCAGTCATAAGGGTTAGGCATAGGCGTACTTATGTACACCAGTTCGCCGGTATGTTTAGGTCCTATATAATAGGGAGCGAGCCTATTACCAGTAACCGGATATGAATCCCAAACTGTTACTGCAAATTTCATAAAAAAAAACAATAACAATTTGCTCGACCTGGGAATCGATCCCAAGATTTATAGCGTAGAAGTCGCGCTCAGGATTACTAGACCAACGAGGCAGTTTAATCTTTTGACAGAAATAAATATCATTTACATCCCGAAATATGAATAGTACCTATTGTTTTTGTCAAAAAATTACATTAAATTATATTCAATTGGACCAGCAGCATTCGGTACCCAGGCAAGGTTTATTGCTAGAGTATCACGGAACCTGAACGTACATAAAACTGGCTTTATTTATGATCATGTTAGAAAACGTATCGAGTAACATCACCAGTTCGTAGTAAAATTGTTATTGTTCCATTCCGATTATATTTCGGTGACATATCGATTCTATCGTCAATATTTTAACAATTATTGCCTTGAAAATAAATAGGTTTTCTTTGTCACCCATGGATAGTTAAGGGTGACTAACTACTTTTGGGCGTTTCAAAAGCACCTGTGTACGTAATGATTTAATTGGAATAAATCATTTACTTTGATTTCGACAGTGTAGTTATATAACAATATACCTACATATCTAAATAAATCCTTGAATCTGATGTTTTTAAGTCATAATAGTGTTATGGTAAGCAATAAGTTACAATTTTATTTTCTAGTTAGTAGTAAGACACACACTTAGACAAAAAAAGTTAAGTATTCGATTAACTACGACGTACAATTAAGGGGCACTATTAGTTTTAATTGAGACATGTATTTCGTTTTAATCCCTAATTTGAAGGAAAATTGATTGATTGACAATTACTTACGACATCTTACTACCTACCTACACCGAATAAGAGTTTAAAATTTAATGGAATTCAATACTATGTAAGGACAAGACCATTCGATAGCCAATATAAAAGTCTCAGTAGCAGTTTGGAGTTTGGATTTGGGTCCATCATCATCATCATCAGATTCATCCAATACTGGACGTAGGCCTGTCCTAGTAAAAAAAGGCCTCTCCTAGTGAACGCCACAGAACCCGATCTTCAGCTCTCCTCATCCAGTCACTGCCAGCTGTCTTCAACAAGTCGTCACTCCACCTGGCCGGCGGACGCCCTACACTGCCTTTACCTAGCGGATTTGTGCCCGGTAATGGATTGCCATTGCCATAGAATCGCCCCTTATTACACATGGGACCTAAACATACTCGCAAACTGTCAGTGTGCATTAGTTCACCTCTACCTAACCCTTCGGCTACAGGCGTGATGATACTATATTTTTTATGGTATAGGGGGCAAACGAGCATTACTATATTTTTTTATGCTATAGGGGGCAAACGAGCATACGGATCACCTATGTAAGCGATTTCGCAAGGAAAGAGGAGTCACAAGTGCGTGGCCTGCCTTTTAAAAGGGTTTGGGCCTCCGGTACGCTCTTTCACTCAGCGAAACACAACGTAGGTGTTGTTTGTACGGTGGATTCCGCGACTTCATTTATCTCTTAATGATAATAAACTACAGAAATAATTTGCCTTTAAATTAACGCTTGCATTATTCTCAGTACTAAATTAATTCAAATCGAATGGTCCCACAATACTCCCGGTACTTACAATACTTATAATCTGAATCTTACAGTCTTATCTCAGCACAGCTGCTCGCCTCCGTAACGGCTTATCTGGCAATTCGGTCTTGTTGCATTTAAATCTAAGTTTAATAAACATTCGAGGGCCGATACAAAGGGTATTTTAAGAATGGGGCCTTGAGACCAGCGGAGATTTTTTAAACTCCACTAAAATGTTATCCCGATCATGGGTACATTATTCCCAGACTCAAAACGATTAGCTCTAGGCCATATAAATATATGTCTGTTAATATATTTGTATCTATCATAATTTTTCATCCAATATTAGCATTCAAGAAAGAAATCATGCATGTGGGAGAGTCATCCTTGGGCACGTATGGCTTGACCGGAGTTATACCATGGTCTGACAAAAAACCGGCGTGAACCAATACTTACGTTATGTTCCGTTGAGTGAGTGAGGATGCCGGTGGCCGAAACCCTTTCAAACGCACTTGCAACTCCTCTAGTATTGCGGGTGTCCATGGGCGGGAGTAATCGCTTAAAACAATCGCGGTTTTCCTTCATACGATTCTTCTTCGATTTCAATCAATGTCCTGTTTTGCAGGACTGCGTATTTCGTGGCCACATCTTAATTCCCAGCACCCAATACCAGTTAACGCCATTCCCTATTAGAAATTTCAATAAAATTGCTCGCCAGTCTAAATAAATCGTTATTTGTGATGGAGCACACTCTCGCCACAGCCGCGATCAATTTTATAGTTTGTAACGTCTAGACGCACTTAGTTTTGTTTTTTATCACCTATAATAAAAGCGTAGCACAAGTCAGTTAATCATGTTGCATAGTTTTTGAAATGATTGCAATATATATCTCGCGAATGTCAACTTACAACCTTATTTAGAGAGTGTGAAAAGTTAAGGTAGTTTGGGAATGTAGAGAGGATGACGAAGCGATTATAAATGGCGAGTACGCTGGAAAAGTTGGAAGGAGCCAACCTCGGCGAACGGCGACGGATCCGGTCAACTAATTGAGATAAGAAGTTCATCAGTTTTTAAGTTGGAGTGCCAACCCGTAACAAACAGACAAACGCAAGAATTTTAAACATCACAATATTGGGTTCGGGGATGTTTATATTCCCTAACCCACTTGTTTTTTTTTATAATTCTACAATTTACAGACACAGCTTTTTTACGATTTATAATAGTATAGTATATTTATAGTAGTTTATAATAGTACCTAGAGAATATGCATAGCATCTAATTGGGACATTCTAATCAGATGCTGAATATATGCAGCTCATGCTAACACTGTAGGAAAACTGTAATATAATTTATTTAAGACAATAACTTAGTTACTCAGGTTCAAAAATATGTGTCTATCTTACCTATATCTTAGGCCTAAGAAGTAAGTTACAGTGCACATTCATTTAACTTAAATTGTCTTCAAATGGTTATTTATGAATACATTAAAATAATTTACGTTTATTACACTAGTAGCTGCGAGGCACAAAGCTGATTGCGATTGTGTGAATTCGAAGTTGTAGTCTTATGTTGTTTTTTTTTTGTTATTAATCATTATCTTTATTATTACAGAGACTCTTTAATATTCCATCTCTTTTTAGAAATGGAATGTGGATTTTTTTTTTAGTGATATTCCCATTAACTTATTATTTTCTTTCAAAATAAATGCGTAGATTATGTAAGTATCTAACCCTCTTTTACAGAACAATTCTTTTTATTTTATTTTAACCTTATTTGAGCAAATCGCGTAAGGCTTCAGCGCCAGGAACAATAGATTTTGCATTAAATACACACGAATAACTTAAACAAGGCTACAACAACCATTTTAACCACATACCATTTAAGAGAGGTTAGTGTTTATATCCATATACATACATAGTGGTCCCCTGTACATTAAAAAGATCAACATGTCAAAAATTATGGCGTCTATTTTGACATTTATTAGCTGTCAAATAGTCGTTAACATCTAAGATGGAGTTATTTTGAGTTATTGACGCAATTTATTCGCGTCAGGTTTGTGTACAGTATTATCGTATTGATCTAGAATATTTCCATATTCACCTGGGAACTAGGTAAGTCGGTTCTTATTGAGATGTATCCTGTTCGATTGTAAGGTATTTGATCCGCGTGTCACAACTACAAACTATAATTATTTCTGTCATAGTTTCAACAGTATTTTTTCCTGTATTTCTTATCTGACTGATATATTTGTTAACTATCTATTAAATAACTATAATATTGATAGAAAATGTGGTTGGGGTCGCCATACAGTCACGTCGAAACACTATTACTTTCACACGTCAAATCTGTCTAAAGTTACATGCTACTTAAAGTTGCTTTGGTGCTACCAAGAACGTTATATTGGCTGCTACCGTCGTTTTCAAACTCCAAAGCTGTCAAAGTCACTATCTACCTTGTATCAAGCATTAACGCCAATGGTTATTTTCGCTTTAGCTTTAGCTTTTACTAGCGTTTAAGAAAAGTTATGATATGTTATGAGAAGAATCCAACATGAAACTTGCAACTTACAACATTATTATTCGTTACAAACATACAAAAATACAAATCGTTTCTCTTTAAAATATTAATACAGATAAACGATGACTATATTATATGGCGAGTGATAGTATCGGTCTCAAAAGACTCGCCTATTTTCATCGCAAACGTATTATTACTAAACTTATTATAGATTAGAGCCGCTCTGATGCGCGAGACCATCGTCTGTGACCTCCGGCGTTTGATGTGTGCACGTTCTTTTGATCCAAGATGAACAAAAATCCCAGCATAATGAGAAGACGAGTATTAGTATACCCCAATATTCATAAAAATAGATATGAAACGTCTTATAAACCTCGTCTATCAATAATATGTTTTGTATCTTTCTCCTTGTCATAGAATGTCATGTGTCAAAACAACACTTCTTATGCCCCATAAATTCCATCCCCCAATCATAAATTTAATATTTGTAGGCTTTATAACTTTATTTTATTTAAAAAGATTGTTATTTTATTAAAATTAAAATTTTACTCTTTGGTGGATAGAATTCGCAAAGAAGTCATTCACCAAAGTACTAAAGTTGGCTGGCAGCGGGCGGATGCGAGCTGCCCAAGACCGGGATGGTTGGCGCTCTTAGGGGAGGGCCTACGTTCAGCAGTAGACGGCAATAGGCTGATAAATGATGATGATGATGAAAATTTTATTTATTTAACTGGATCTCCTTTGGTGGATTGGACTCGGTACGTGAGAGCTTAACTTCATTATCAAATGAAGTTAAGCTCTCACGTACCGCGACAAAAAACAATAAGCCTCATCAGGTCCTTCAACCATACAATTAATCATCAAAACTAAATCATCGACTAATCTCTCATAACCAAGACTGTATTACCGCTTGATAGCGGTACTATATTGAATATGTCCGCCACGGATTCGCGGTTAATCGCACTACCAAAGGTCAATTCGGTGTACGATGTGCGGTTATGATGCGTCATCTTCATGAAATCCCGCATGCGTAACTTGATCACCGTACAGGGTATAATTAGTTTTATAACTACCTCAATAATGTGGGGCAGTAGTTCCCAATCAGTGGCCTCCTGGCCTAAGATACCTATGGTCCGCAAATGTTCTAAAAAATCGATAAAAGTTTTGATTAAAGTTCAATTTCAGATGGTCAAGTTTTATTTGACAAAAACATTATGGTCCTTGCAAACAACATTTAAAGTGGTCCCTGGTCAAAAAGATTTGGAACCACTGATCTAGAGGCTACGCTAGAGGTGCTGGTTTCGATTCCCAAGTCAAGCAAGGTGTTATTGGGTTTTCTATGAAATTCTCCGTACCAGCTCGGAGTTTGGATGTGTGTCTGTTCATAGCAATAGGCTCGCTCGCCCCTATTACATGAGACCCGAAAATATACCAGCGAACTGTGAGTGTACGTAAGTTGGCCTTTGTCTAACCCTTCGTGGAATACAGGCGCGACGGTGTGGTGTGTTTTGGTCAACACATAAAAGTTATATTTCATGGATAGATAATAAATACTTTATTTTTCTATCCATAAACAATAAGTACCGCTAAGTTTGTTGAGTGGTTGACTTTCTTCAAGATAAAATGAACATCACAGCTTAATCTCCTTTCTTCATAAATAATTAGGTAAATTATCATGATCATCTTCCTACCCTGGTCCCAATTTATTTAAATAGGTAATCAAATAATAAGGAAACAATAATCTCTAAGGTACACAAGAGTAGGCAGCGTTTAAACATATTCTCTTAAATGTATTAAAATTTTCGATCAAGGTTCTTGTTCACATGTCATTAAAAACAACGCACTTTGCGGTTATGGAACTTATGAATCACTTTTCGCAAAACCACTTATCCGGTACTTCGTGGTCCTTCGATCTCTTAATGGTCCTTTAAACTTGTACCTTTCACAGCCTCGTATTAAAGTACATATTGTGTATTTTCTGATAGTTGGTCGTATAAATCTTTCTTGTTTAATTTTTTTAACCAACCTGTGTGTGTGGTTACGACGTGGCGACATCTGTAGGTTTGTTCTTGTATTCTCGTAAATACTTTTATATTTTGGGTATTATATGTAATTACGTGGACAAATATGTGGTTTTTTAAACTTTTTAATCAATGCTTCAGCATTATACTAAAGGAGATAAATAGATATACCCCTATTTGCGACAAAAAAAAGAACTTCGAAAACATTCTGTTTTGCTAAATATTGATACTGAACTCTAATAATTTCTCAAAAAAAACTGCTTAAAGTTAAATGCGTATCAGAACTATCAGATAAAAGGCGTGATACACGTTCGCATGTTAGTCTTATCAATCTTTACAGCATTCGTTTAGTTTAGGAACCAGTCAGTGTGTAGTGAGTGACTAGGCCCACTGCAGCGCCTCGCATAACGTAATCAAGGTTCAAAAACTAATGCAGCGAGGTACTACATTATCATAGCACTTACGTCAAACTGATATTGCAAATTGGTGATAGTAATTAACGGAGTATTTTGCCGCTATGCCATGAACGAAACCGCCTTATTAGTTTAGTGATCGCAAGTGCAACTGTTATGCTTCAGATCCTGGGTCCGATATCCAGGTCGAGCAAAGTGTTATTGGGCATGGCTATGAAATTTTCAATAGTAACTAGGAATTTAGATTTGTACCCAGGGCTATTACATGATACCTAAACATTTCGGCAAATTGTGAGTGGATATTAATAAATTTCTGCATAATCCTTCGAGGAGCACAGGCGTAACATAAGCGTAGTAACCACAAAAGATTTTGTAGTTCAAAAACCCCTACAACATGTCCATGTCGCTTGATCTTAACATTTCCTTTTAATAATTAACAGATTATATAACTCCATAAAAACGTTAAAGCTAAACAATCAAGCGGCAAAAGATATATCTATCAGTAACAGCATCAGCGATTCAGCGCCAACGGCCGACAAGAAAAAACAACGCAAAAAATGTAAGGAATTATGTCAAGAACTAAAGGCCCAATGATTTACTGTTCCGTACACACTAATATTCAACATTTAAGAGTACTAACATTATAGCTTGTAGGTATGTACATAGGAATTGTTCTTAACGAGGTAACTGGTCGGAAAAGGATGGGAGGATTCAATGATCCTGCTAAGCGACAGGTAATCGTATATTTTCGTCATATCTAACATTGCATGACATCGTTGCCATCGTTTCATCAAAGACCAGATGAAAGAAATGTATCAAAACATTGGTCAAATAATAGTAACGCACAAATCTGATCACTCTTCCTTTCTACGCCGCATTCTTCGCTCAAGCAAGTGTCATCAAATCTACGTCATTTCAATGCTGTCTCCCACTCAATCCTAAACTAACATTAACACACAATGGACCTTAAGAAAATACTTAGGGAACCCTACAACCAGCCCCGCCCGCGGCAACCCGACGTACACATATTTTTGTACCAAGGTTACCTTTTCGCGAGCCGACGTCTACGCACACATACTCACATACGAGTATATGCCACTATTCATAGTATCGGACAGTCCCCCGCCGCGTCTGTCTTTTTGTTCAAACGTTTGGTTCGGACTTCGACAATAGATAAATAGACTAAGTTCTAATTAATTAGACTGAAGAACACAATAAATAAAAAAGTTGTTGTAGTGGTTGGTGGAACTGTGGACGGCGAATAACGTAACCAATGCTAATAATCTACATATAAACCTCTAGATGGTTGGCGCTCTTTGGGGGAGGCCTACGTTCAGCAGTGGACGGCAATAGGCTGATATGATGATGATGATGATGAAACCTCTAGAACCAATATTAGTAGCAAAATTGGTCTTTAGAGTTTGTTTCAGCGTTTCTTCCCAGAGATGTTCAGTTTGGAAAATATCCAGAGGAAACCTGCATGCCTGAGAGATGTTCTCAACAGCATGTGAAGCGATACTAAGACTGAATAAACACTTTGAGACCTGTACAACATAAAGTCAATAAATGGTGTAACGATGTTTCTAACCGTGTATCCATGAATCATATTATGATTCATCAAAAACGGGTATTTTCGCCTCCCAGAATTAGTAATGGATGTCTCCCACAAAATAGAAATCCCATATACATATTTTTAGCTTCAACTTCAAATATTTTATTAGTCCAATAAATATAGCCTGTTACATTCGAGCCATGAGAGAACCGTGACCTTTAAAGCCTTATTTGTACAACAGTATCTCCCTGATCTAAATGATAGGTCATTGTTTGCTTACTTAACTTTCTTTCGTTTATTCAGTTTCAAGCCGTTATTCATAACTGCGTTATTGGACTAGTGAATTAAGTGCGACTGAGACATCTTGGTGTGTTTGTGGGTTAGAAAATATTAAAACTATGAAAACTCGTAAAGTAAATATATGACTTCCTCGGTGGTAGGACCTCTTGGGGTCTGACTAGTGGCGACCGCCTTTATGCCGGAGTTGCCATAACGTACCTTAGTGTGCGCTACCGTACCTGTGTACTTTTGCGCCAGTGCCATTTCGGTTGCTGCGGCTCTGGCAGTTTGCAATCCGAGGGCTAGGGGGAGAGGGTGGGGTAAAAATTAAATTGGGAATAGTTGGGCTGGCAGCATAGGAGGCAGTAAGTGTCCCAGTGTCCCACTACCAACACAAGTTTACTTGTTAAATTGTATCTAATTAATCGTCAGTTTATCATAACAATATTCTTTTCTATTCTCTTACGCACGCGCGTTGATGTCTTTTGTACAAGTATGTGGTGTATATAGTCCATTTCAGTCAAAACTGCTCAAAATGTAAACAATACTGACTTGCCTTTTTATTTAAAAAAAAAACGAAAAATATGGCATTATATACTTGATAGTTAACATGTTTATAGTTATTTTACGTGCAGAACTCTTAATTCAATTTTATGAACAGTTCCGTTGAAGATTTAAGGTGAAAGAAAAGATTTTATTGAAATGAACTGTACATAAAAATACTTACATCTTCAACTTCTTTCTTCTGCTTTTAAATCTTAAAGTCGTCATTTATAACTCAAGAACAGATGGACCGATTTGTATGATCTTTATTTTGTTGGATTTATCGCCGCCCAAAATGGCAGAATTACTATAATATAAAGGAAATGGATTTTCCCATACATTTTGTACAGAACAGCTTTGTTGATGATATCTCAAGAACAATGCGGTGGAAATGCGGGTAAAACCGCGGGGTACAGCTATATTAATGGTAACCAAATGGAACATGATATTCCATTTCGTTACAAGAGTTCGAACATATTACTAAGTTCTTAACGTTTCGTGTTTCTGTTGAAATATTATAGTTATTATCTCAAATAAATGTAATAAGTTAATAGAAATTTGTAGACGCAGTAATTATATTGCATGTTTGCTGGTTGTTATCCAATTAAGTAAACAGTGCTTTAGTAAAATCTTAACTGTAAATAAACATTTAATTTATGAAGAGTTTGGTATAATTTACTTAATGCAATTCTAATTAAAATCCAAAGTGTATTATTTATTATTCTGTTTAACTCTGATGTTTATGGTTTATGAGAAGTTCATTATCATTTTAATACAATTCATTATATTAAAACGATTCATGTCTTTTACATTTTATATTGATTAGGTAAAACTAGAAAATAGCTTATATTCATTATACGGTTTAAGAATTCTTTATTTCTCAAAGATTATAAATACAATCACTTACGAGAAATACATAATTTAAACTTACAGACTTTCTAGTTCAGGTAGGTAGGGCAAATATAAAACAAATTATATTAGTGTAGGTTCGGGTATTCTAACAAATTGCTGGTTCGCTGCATAACTAGCTCGCCGTGCATTATAAAGTGTCAAATTATTTAGTCTGCTTATTCAAATAAACTCTGCCTGTCTCAAAGAAATATTATTGTAACTACTTGTAGCATATGAATTAACAGTATGTAATCACTTTGAAAAACCTGCAGAAAAGAGTGTGACTGTATTTGAATGCTACCATTTGTCCAGTTTAAACATAATTTTGATTTAACAAGTTTTTTGTTAGTTCTACTCATAGGCGTTGGGCACCCTCCGGCAGCCAGAAACTCCATCAAAGATGATTTGCGAAAGGTGGCTGACGGAGGACAGGTTAAAATGGATATTAGAGGAGGCCTACCGCCAGCAGTGGACTAGTAGGTATGGGCTGATGATGCTGCTCTTGTCGTGCATCTCCTGATGTGCCGCTTGGGGCAGGGTTATCCAGGACCAGAGGACTACAGACTCATACCCCCAGGCCTCATTAGGTTCTATCTAGGTTATCATTATAAAGCTTATGGAAGAGCTGTTTGAAGAACTGGGGGAGGATGAGGATTAGGTATCTAGGGGAAGCACAAAAGATCCCATTGGGTCGAAGTGCTCTGAGGCCTTGCTGCCTCGGCCCCACACAAGATAAGATGGGCTGATGATGATGATGAAATAACCACATGATCACAAGACCGACGCCCTAGCCAATAGCATACTGCCGCGCCCCGCCGCCGCTTCAAAATTCCAATTCCTAAAATTAATAAAAATAGTTAAAATGCTTTAGCCATTTAACAGAATGGCGTCGTCACTCGTTGGTTGAAATGCAATTAGTAATACATTGTATATATAATACTTGGAGATCTTTCAAGAGAATACTACTTTATTTTCGCAAGAAAAATAATAAATAAAGCTTAAGTGAGCTGTAAATTTACCCCTGTTTATTTTGCTGAGCTTGAGTAAACAAAATACGTTTATATAGCACAATAAAGAAGAAAAAATTAAAGATATAATCATTGATAAATAATCATGCAGAAATAATAATAAACCAGTGATAACCTAGTGGTAAGAACGTTGGACTGCCAAGTCCCAGACCTTGAGTTCGAATCTCTCTGACTTTTCGTAATCATGTACGTATTAAATATTTATTATTATTATCACTCGCTTAAACGGTGAAGGAAAACATTGTGAGGTAAATTACACGCCAAGAGCTTTTCTCAAAGGTGTGTAAAGTCTGCCAATCCTTAGTAAGTTAGCATGGTGGCGGACTATAAACAAATTTTACGTGGGAGAGCCATGCTTCGGCACGAATGGGCTGGCTCGACCGGAGTGATACCACGGCCTCACAGAAAACCGGCGTGAAACAACGTTTGCGTTGTGTTTCGCCGAGTGAGTTGAGGTTACCGGAGGCCCAAACCCTTTTAAAGGCGGGCAGCGCACTTGCTACTCCTCTGGTGTTGCGGGTGTCCATGGGCGGCGGATATCGCTTACCATCAGGTGATCCGTTTGCTCGTTTGCCCCCCTATCCCATAAAAAAAAAGCTCAAATATTTTTGCACAAAAACACTTATTTAAGTATTTTTACCTGCGCAGCTCTCCGAAACGGCTTACTTCAGACATGCACAGTTATCTTGACGGTACACATTTGTCTTAACACGTGTATGTCACGAGCGTGACACCTCAATGGTAACACACACGACTTGTTCCACGCGATTTATGTTATGCCTTACACTTTCATATACCCATGTTGGGCTGTGTCGCCAAAATAGCTATCTATTGTTTGAAGATATTATCGTCGAGCTTGATTTTATGCCATACTTGTAATGTAAAATATGGACAGGAAATTTGAGTGTTCAGATGAGCTCGTGAAAAAGTTTGATCAGGTGTACCAGCGTGTTTTCAAGACTATTTTTGCTTTTAGAGAAGATACTTCAAGAAATCTATTGACTTCCTCAGAAGTATATCCACCACTTCTTCTTCCACTATATTTTTTTACCTGACTGCAAAAAAGGAAGGGCTTGAAACAGTCTTTGTATATTTATATTTACATATGCATGTATGTATGTTCGATCCTACTTCAGAAAGTACTCATCAGACTTTAACATATGAGGTGTCGATTGATTCGTCATTGCAGCAAGAATATTATTATTTATTATAATACAGGCTATAATTTTTTTGAAAAACATTCTAACATAGTCGGCAAAACACAAAAAAGGGGTCCGAAAAAAATAAAGTTATACTTGATTTTATTCCATAAATATTTTATCTAACTGAAGCAAAAACACATCCTATTTACTGGCCGGAAACTGCTTAACTCTCAGTTATTTCACTGTAATGTTATGTAATTTCACTTCCAATACCCGCAGCTTGTTGAGTCTTATCTAATTTCTTATAAAACGGACCATATTTAAACAAGAAAGAGATCCAAGGAATCTATTCAAAGTAAAATAAACAACATCACTGAACGAGACACTCAATACACGAATAAAGGCCCCTCAATTAATCCGTGACATTTTATCTAAAAAGCCGCCTCTAAAGACCACCGCGAGGTATTACAGGACCAATTTCAATTTTAAATGAATATACTTTGACGATGTCCTCTATTACTATAATGTAAGTGAAGAGCAGATAAGAGTAGATATGTTTTAAATATATAAACAAAACTGACCCGCAGCCTTCATATGCATTTTTTATTATTAACAGCAAGATTGTTAATTTGGCAATTATTAATCCGGGCTAGTCGGGCTACTAATGAGAATGATATAATAGAAAGTCTAATTGTAATTTGCTTAAGCGAGAATTTAAACCCATGACCTCCTTCTTGGTACTTGCACTTGTTCTGATAAAAGGCAGTATTCTGAACCACTTTGTGCAATTTCTCTTACAAAGTATCCGCATTTGTAACAACTGTCTCGAACTAATGTTTCCAGATTTCAATTGCCATGATTTCAAGTTCGCACTTAGTACTAGCATTAAAGTTACAAGTATTTATAGATGGTCCTTTTGCGCTGGTACTTTCCTCAAACGAGGCTTGTTCCCGGCCATTCCCAGAGTGCCCTTTGTTTCAACGTGTCAATAGCAAGCGCGCGATCAAGATAGAGTTCGGAAAAGACATAATATTGAAATGTAATGAAGGCAATAAAGATTTGAATTTGAATTTGAATTTAAACTATTTCCTCTGTTGCGTCTTTACTTTGGACGCAAAATTTTACAAATGTCTCATAACTTAGCATCCAATCACGCCTGTATTCCCCAAAGGGTTAAGCAGAGGTGTACTAAAGTACCCAGAATTAGCCGGTATATTTAGGTCCCATGTATCATAGGGAGCGTCTAATGGCAATAGACTCGCTGCCTAGGATACATGGGACCTAAATATACCGGCTAATTCTGCTAATACCGGCTAATACCGGGCGTAAGTCCCAAACTCCTAGCTGCTACTGGGAGTTCCAAGAGAAACCCAATAACACTTACGTAGCAACTTCAAGCGTAACTGTCGTGTTTGGGACCACTAGACAGATGAGAATCGATTAGTAAACGCTTTCGCTACTAAAACGTTTTTATAAGTATTATTCTCCAACGGTTCAAACAGGTTACAGAAACAGCTTCTAAATACAAATTATTTAAATACAAATGGTTATAATCCTTTACAAACACACTAACATACTATATTTATTATTATACAGTGGTATAAACCCGGAGTTAAGTTAAAGTTTTTTAACAACCTGTAATCGGATTTCACTCATTCATTCGACCCAGTTTTACAAAAACCACTAATATCGTGGACTTGGGTAAATTTGTTATAACAGTATGCGTCTTAACCACAAAAAAAATTGTAGTCTATGCACTATAGATTAATATTATTTGCTGAAATTATATCTTGCAAAATGAGAATCTTTTAGTGTTGAGCTATGGCATAATGTGTGGTCAAAGCTATTATAATTGTGGTTACAATGAGTCTAAATATATTGTATTAGAGAACAATCCGATGTCTGCAGTGTCACTTGGTTCCTAAAAGGATTACTTTACTCGACTTCTATGCGGTGTAATGAGACAGCGTTTAAGTAACACCACCAACAAACAACTACGAAAACCTCATCCAATGTCGTGAAGTAGTTTTTAGTTATGCACGGACAAACATACAGACATTCAAACAACACTTGTAAAGATAATAATTTATATAAATAAGATTTAAAAATTTAACGAAATTTTACATTTACAAGAGCGGTCTCAATATTAACCACACATTATCATTATCTTAACGCCCTTCGACCACAAAACATCAGTTTTACCACAAATTAACATAATCTATGGTACGAGTACAAGACAGCAGATGCAAAACAACGAGCCATATTGATTGAGGCGAAGTCTAGACCACAAAGGAACCACAACTCCGCTAGCCTTTTGTAATCGTGACCACAAACTTTACTTTCATAGAATTTTTTTTTCTTTCATAGATGACGTCATTTTCATTATTATTAGGAAATAACGTTGTAGTCATTAGTCGCTAGTGCAGCTCCAGGTTTTGGATTCGATTCCCAGGTTGAGCAAAGAGGGTTGGGTTTTTCTATGTAATTTTTTAAGCTTCATTTTAAAACTTAATAGTTTGGATTTGTACACCTCTGCCTAACCCTACGAGGAATACAGGGGTGATGGTATGTTGTTGTCCATTTGACTCGATTAATGGCAATAAACTCGGAACGTTGTGAACTATAAGGTGATGAACTATTAGTAAATAGGCTCGCCTCCTATTCACAATACTAACAGTGGATGTTCGCCAATACCCCCCTGCCTCCCCTTTCAGATATAGGGGCGTAATGGTAAGGTATATTTATTTATGAAGAAGACGTTACTTGTTTATTAAGCCTTTTTTCCTTTACCCACTAATTAAAATGTTAAATTAATGTTTGTTCTAATATAAAAAAGATTGCTCGTCGTGTAACCTAAATTAACAACTCCTCCTTGCTTAATTAAAATGCGGTTAAGTATAATCTTATAATATATATAATATATAATAACCAATATTTTTAGGGCCTTCAAAACATATTTGTTCTTTTTTATTAGTACAAATAAAAGAGAGAGGAGAGAGTTCGCCACCCCGTATGTATTTAAAAAAAAACTGGACTTTAGTATAAAAAAATACACCTCTACATAACCCCACAAGGGTATACAGTCGTAATGGTATGTGGTCCCATGTATGGTCACTATTTAAATATTTTCTATACATAATAATTACATGTCATTATTTATACGCCTAAGTATATCATCCCCTTAAAGTATCAATGAATGCGAGTGAACCCTGATGAAACACCACTGTAAAAGTCCTACAGTATTATTGGCATTTATTATCAACCAATTATCTGCTATAGGTAAATACATACAAATATAGTACTTTCTTTTATTAAATTCAAAAGAATATAAAAAATATGGTACCTACTCTGCACTTTAAATAATAAAGAAATATTACAACGATCACTATGTCTGTCAAGTTGTAAAGAAATAGGTAAGTAATTAAAATTTTGCTAGATTTTCCTGAACTTTACAGAATTATGGAAATCCTCATGAGGTATTCATTCATCATTTTCCGCACATTATGAGGACAAACGGGAATGCTACTATGAGCTAGCCTGTATGTAAAAGGGAGTACATTTATTTTCTTCTTAAACACAATCTTGCAGTTAATAATGTTCCTATAACAAACGTATTATTATGAATTGCGTTATGGGCCAAAAATGTCGCATTCAAATCGGCTGATTATCGAAATATATCATTTAAACTTTGCTATACATACATAAAATTATTTATATGGATTGCAAATCAATAACAACGCAAAAGTCATAAATATGTTGTCTATCGTACATCTATACTTAAAATAAAATCGTAGGAAAGTCAAAACTGTAAAATGAATATTTTTTTAAAAGAATACTTAGGGCGTGATTTACAATCGATATCGAAGCCAAAAATATAGTTGTAAGAATTTTTGTCTGTTTGTCTGTATGTATGTCTGGGCTAAACTCAAAAAGTACTGCATGGATTTACTTCAAATTTTGCATGAATATTACTAACAGGTCGGGTCAACATATAGGCTACATATTATTGAGGAAAGCTATAGGCTATATATCATCACGCTAAGACTAAGTAACAATTCCACGCGGACGAAGTCGCGGGCGGAAGCTAGTATATAGATAAAAATGATAATTAATTAGGCAACGTGCAGTTTTCGTGGGCGAACCATTTATGACCTGGATTCAGCTCCCATGAGCGGTCGGAGCGGTTTTATTTTGACTCAATACTTTTACTACTCGAATGACCTCCGGACGAGTAAACGAGTAAAAAATATTGAAGGGCTCCGCCGCCGGTGTATACCCGACTGACGAACGCTTACGTGAAAAATGCAGTGGTATTATTACATATTGTTAAAACAGGTTGTAAACACACACAACAAATTGTAAACACAATTATTTATTTCTTTGCTGGGTTGTACTTTTTTTATTATATATTATATATTAAAAAAGTGTTTTATATTATATTATGTGTATCGATAGGCTCCAACCCCAACTTTTGGGCTCAAAGATAAACGATACAATATCTTATTTATGATCTTCATATACCTATATAATAATATACTTGACTTTTAATCTTGGATAGTAGGTAAATCCATAACTTGAATATCCGTTTACTAAAAAAAATAACGTCACAGCTACAGCTGTGTACCGCATAACTTGTCTGTGTAGAACAAAGTTAATTTAATCATCTTAATTTCCGAAAGTATTTCAATACTAGGTCTACATTAAATATTCTAGAAATAATTCTTTTAAATATCAATTTAAAATTTAACCCTTTCAAATAATGTTCTGGAAGGTTCGTCAGTCGGGTATGCGCATAGCAACGCGGGCTGCGCGAGGAGAGGAGAGGTACGCGCCTACCTGCGCAGACGCTCCCCAAAACGAACAAGAGCGTGCATTCCTGCCGCGCCGCCCGCGCACCCAGCACCACCCGAAGCGTAGGGGTGGCAAACCTTGGAAGAAACTTAGCAACTCCTGCTACTGTTATTACTTTAGTAAAGTAGTAGTAGTAGTTTTTTATTAGAAACATACGTCATAATTGTTCATTTCAAAGACCTTAGAAAAAGTACCTTAAGACAAATATTCAAAAACATTAAGACTTAGAGAAATTAATAGGCTTCGTGGACAATGAATGTCTCGACTACGAGCAATCGTAACTAACAAAAATATTTTTCTTTGAGTGTGGAAAATCCTTGAAAAATATTATATATTTTTTTTTTATTATATTTATATAAGTATTATTATCATGCAAAGAAATACTATCATCATCTGACGACAATTCTTCGTTTCCTCTCAATTCGAGAGAAGACACGTGCTGAGCCAATGGAAAAAGAGAAAGCCCCTTAATTAAATGACTATAAATTAAAATGATTATAACACCATCATCTGTAAAACTGATTTTATGTTCGTTAGCGAAATTGCGTTTATTAAACGATTAACTGCTGGAATTCTAATTGACTCTGTACAGTTTTAACTGTTGATTTAACGTGAATGATACTTCTAAACCCGGATACAAGGTTAAACCCTAATAAAGATGTTTGTGATACTGTTAATTTAACCATTCGTTAAAGTTGGCTATAGTTATTTTGTGTAAGAAAATTGTAACTGTTATTATAGCTTTTATTAAAAGAGTTTGCATTAATAAAGCATTTCTTAAAAATATATACACATGAAACGAGAACTTTCTTATTTTTCAAAGTCGGACAGGAAAATACCTACATGACTATAAAGGCTCATAAAATAAACCATCTGATAAAAGAAACCTTGCAAAATTAAACAATTAGCAAAGTTATATTCATCCATGAAGTTTGCAATTACATACTTACGCCTTGATGTGTTATCTGCGTGTATCTGATCTTATACTATATATGTGAAACACAACAAAATTACCACTATCGTTCAATTTTTAAAATCTTCATGACTTACGTAACTCTTTCGAGGCAACCCTGAAGCGGTCCTCATCCCCTGCATCCCGACACAATGCGGACCTGTTGCCGCGCCCTCCCCCCTCGCCCTACCGCCTCACCCCGCCGGCCACTCGCGCAATGCATCCTATAAATAATTCAAAACGAAGGCCCGATTAATTCGAGGTCCATACCGATTCAGCTGTCAATTAATGTGGTCGGAACATCGCGTTCCTGTCTACTAGAACGTACGGCCGGGCGGACGCGGGACGTGATAACGAATCAATCTGGGCCCAGTTACGAAACTATGCGGCCTTTTTGTGTTTGCGTACGGATATGTGGAGAGAAATTGGCGAAACCGTAAGGGGCTCAACTGCCTTATTAGTCTAGTTGTCCTAAGAGCTTCTACTACGCTACCTCGGTTCGTTTCCCAGGTCGAACAAAGTGAGGTTTTATCGCAACTATTTGACATTGATAAGCACATAGTAGAAGAGAACATTTAATAAGGTCTAATTCATTCAAGATATGAAATCGGTTAGGCTATTCATCATACCATTACGCCTGTATTCCCCGAAAGGTTAGGCAGAACAGTACTATTGTAACCCAAGGTTCACCGGATCAGTATTTATGTTTAGGCCCCAAGTAATAGGATAAAATAATAGGATTTATAACACTTTGCTCGACCTGGGAATCAAACTCAGGACCTCTAGCGTAGCCTGCTACGCTAGAGGTCCTGGGTTCATTCTGGTTCATTCCTGGGTCCAGCCTTGCTTCATTAGTCTATTGGCCCTGGCCAATAGACTAATGAAGCAAGGCTGTAAAATATTTAAATAATGTGCTCAGAATAGTAATAAATCTTGCCATTGGCATCGTGGGTGTGCAGCATGATGCAACTAAGCTATATTAAATAGAGATTGACACTAATGAATAGAAGTCGAAGAAATGTCGATGTATTCTTGAATTATACAGCTTAATATAAGTACATTACTCTGAAGATTATCGTGGCTTAGAGTACCTATATTTAAACTACATATATACATATTCATACAAATTATTCCACAAAACACATAAAAATATGTATATCTACAAATTACTGACTGACTCACAGGTAAAGCATACATAAATACATATAGTCACCCTCTTTTTATAGAACACCACTTCCTACGATTCTTGCATGCCTCTTTTACTTCATCCACATTCATACATCTTGTCATACACGCCCGCCGGTTGCAAGTAAGTACTACGCACCCGACCTTTTTGAAGGACCTTTAATATCGATGTATGTCTTTCTAGAGCGTCTATGCCACTGACATTCGCTTGATTAATACCTTTCGTTAGTCGTCTTTCATCCATTCCAAATAAAGTAGAGTTTACATAAACCTGTAACCACGAAATTTTATTACAGGCATTCCTTCAACATATTACACGTTCCGAAACCGTTATTTCAACAAAAACTCGGTTTCAAAATAGAGGTGCGATATATTATTTTGTTATTAAAAAATCAATGACATACCATCACGCCTGTATGAACGCTAGACATCAAGACTTGATGTTTTTACCCTTCATTATAGTCCATTAATTTCTACCTACTTACCTAATCGTCTTATTATAATCACATCACTAGCTAACAGTATACTTTTTATATATTAACATTTAGCGTGGTGCCTCACTAGCGTACCTGTTAACCCCTTCAACTACGTAATTACAGGTTCTCGTGGTTTAAGTGTAACTTCCCAGCTAGAGTTCAATAGGTCAAATTTGATCCCACGTCTCCCTATGAATGCTCTAGCAACGCCTATTAATTTTTTTTTAATATTATTTATTATATATAAGACAATCGTCGTAAAAAAATCCAAGTTCGAGGTTAAAGGTTGTTTATTCCAAACAGGCGAATATAGGCAGTGTGAGATTGCATTGATGCGATATGTAATTATCAATAATTGGTGAGCTTTAACCTTTTTCCGTGTATGTTTTACCAACATAAGAAGCATTGATTTTTAAGATTTATGCTTAAATAAAATATTTGTCTTTCTAAAACTCCATTAAAATCAAGAGAATAAACTAAAGAAATTAGTTAAAATACAACATCTGAATAGAATGTTTTTGATATCGAGTTGATCGATAGCATAAACTGAAAAAAACGTTTATACAGCAGTATATGAAAGCAGACTTTCGATAATGTTAAAAATGTGACATGGGAGAGCCATGCTTCGGCACGAATGGGCCGGCTCGACCGGAGTAATAACCACGGCTTCACAGAAAACCGGTGTGAAACAAGGCTTACGTTGTTATTCGCCGAGTGAGTGAGGATACCGGAGGCTCAAACTCTTTTAAAAGGCCGGCAAGGCGTCAGCGACTCGTCTAGTGTTGTCAGTGGGTGTCCGTGGGCAGCGGTAATAGCTTACCATCAGGCGAACCGTCTGATCGTTTGCTCCCATCTCATAAAAAAGAAACAGTGTAACAACGTTCAAACGAAAAAAAAAATTATCCCATAATTGTCCCTTGCTAGCTCACCTGCAAGCACAAGTAACTACCCACAAAAATGTAAATACTCTGATACCTAATAAATTAACTCGATTCTAACGAACTCCGCACCTAATACTGATTAAATACCGCGAAACGAGCTGGTTAGTTCTGAGAACAGATGCCTGCGACTGCGCAGATAACTAGGATGAATGATTCATTTGAAAACCATTTAACGGTTAATCTAAATTGTTTATGTTTAAGTTATTAGTTATTTATATAGTTTGCTTTGGTCGTATTTGATACACGTTAAGGTGGAAGCTCTAGCAATTAAAGTTATTATTTGTGCTAATAGAATAACATAATTTTCGTATTTGTAGGTACGTGTTAAATATCAATTATTAGGTTATTTTATAATTTACGCTATACATTATAATTATTTTATTTAACGATATTAATGTGTATAAATTATAAATAATTATTTACGAAATTACACCCGAATATAAGCAATAATTTAATGTATTATTCAATGTTACTTCGAGAATCCTTCCCTGTGAATTGATGACCACAGTTTACATAAAAAATGTGCTGAAATCCGAATGTTTTCACCTTAAATACCATGCTTTAACTAATTAGATGCAATTTATTAAGCTGAAGTGAACTTTGCGTGACTTGTATACAAGTTGACCAGAATTTAGCTATGGTTTATGATTTAGATAGTTAAAGTTAACAGTTCTACTAAACAGTTGGTTTACGCATACATACCACTTAATGACCAAGTGTCGAAAGATCTCAGATAGATAATGGATTATATTTCTCGGAATCCATTTTCCTTATATCGTTTAGGTACTTATAACTATCAACTTATGTGCTATGCATAGTAACTGTTACAATAAAACTTGATATAGCTTTCTGCTGGGTACCCTGTACCTTATTCTTTATTAGAATATGGAAACTGCCTCAATAGCCAAGTGGTCCTGAGCGCGACTGCTACGCTAGAGGTCCTGGGTTCGATTCCCAGGTCGAGCAAAGTGTTATTGGGTTTTTCTATGAAATTCCCAGTAGCAGCTCGGAGTTAGGAATTTGTGCCCGGTTAATGGCAATAGGCTCGCCCCCTATTACATGGGACCTAAACATACCGGCGAACTGTGGGTGTACATTAGTACGCCTCTGCCTAACCCTTCGGGGAATACAGGCGTGATGGTATGTTATGTTATGTTATGAAAGAAAGAAGAAATATATTTATTTTATAAATTTACTAGCTTCTGCCCGTGGCTTCGTCTTTCGGACTTCAAATCCGACCCTACGCTATGTGTTCGTCTAGGTCCAACTGTCTGTGTGTCCGATTACAATATAATATCTAATAGATAATGAAAATCTGTTCAGCAGTTTTTGCGTGGTATGACTTCTTGTGTAAGTTTAGCTATATCATTCTCTAATTCATTCAACTCATTGTTATAATAGAAAGGTGTTTCTTCCTTCCTAGTTATGCCATGCTTGTTTGTCGTCTAAGTACAACGCAAATAAATAAAAAAGAAGTATTCTATATCACAGACACATTACTTTATTTTCCGACTCCAGAATGGACAGGCGCGAGTGGATTCGCATGTACACCTCTAAAAAAACCGCAGCTCGAGTACCTACATTTAGTACAATTAATTTCAATTACACGCGGGGCTGCGTTGAATGACGTGTCGCATGCACGTAAGTACATACCGACGACGACAGTACTAGCATACGCTACGCCATACTATTTTTATACGTTTTGCCTTTTAAAGCACGTTATACACTGCGAAGATAGGACGGAAAATATGTGGTACCAGTTTGGTTAGTTACAATCCTTCTTTCAAAATGTGCGAGTATCAGACCCGATTACACTACGCTGTCATGTGCTAATTGGCAGACTCAACTCACCTGCAACACCTCTCAATCTGCAAGAATTCATTCATTAATACATAGTAACATTTCCATGAGGCAATTTAACTAAATATGCTACTGTAATCGGAAATAAATCTAATAATTTATTTACAGTCGCGATCACCAATATTTTCACATGCACTGAAATTCAAAAGCAATTTTACTCTACAATATCTATTCAAAAGTCAAAAAATTATACAAATCACAATAGCACGTATGTGTTCAAAGATTCTGTCAGTGCAACAATATCTCATCATATTAATCAATAGTTTCAAAGAAAATCATCGTTGAATTTCACTGAATGTTTATACATATTGGTGCTTGTGACTATATAAAGTAACAATATACCACCATCATAACATACCATCACGCCTGTAGTCCCCGAAGGGTAGGGCAGAGGCGTACCAATGTACACCCACAGTTCGCCGGTATGTTTAGGTCCCATGTAATAGGGGGCGAGCGAGCCTATGTAGATCGTAGCCATTCTCCTTTGACAGTATCTCTACTGTGTGTATCCACCTTTACACTCGGCTTGGAGTAAATTATGCTCGTTTCTATTCGGTCCACCGGAAATAAGGACAGGTTTTTCTATTCAATCGAACTTTGTTAGTAGATGTTTGTGAGAATTTAATAGGTGATCTGTATAATGGGCGATTTATATGTATTTCGACGTAAATATTCTTGAGATTGAGGAAATTGGCACTACTGTAGCTGCAAAAACAAGACAAATTAGTTAGTGTACAAGTTTTCCTGGTCGGTTTTAAGAACCTATTTTTCCAGGACAATATCTATATCTATAGTAATATATAAAGCTGAAGAGTTTGTTTGATTGTTTGTTTGCTTGAACGCTCTAACCTCAGGAACTACTGGTCCGATTTGAAAAATTATTTCAGTGTTAGATAGCCCATTTATTGAGGAAGGCTATAGGCTATATATCATCACGCTACGCGGACGAAGTCGCGGGCAGAAGCTAGTTTTCTATAAAATAAAAAAATATATTTATGAATGTTCTTTCCATTTATTACGTAGTCATAATAAAGATTTAAAACTTACAGATAAAGGTATTTTAATAAAGGTGTCTGTTTGTCTTATCTTATTATACTTACGGACATTGCATCAAATCCCATATATTTCAATAATATCAAACATAAACATTAAAGACGACATCTTAAATTTCATTATATTTATTTTTAATGGCCTTAGCCACAATAAGAAAAACTGGTAAGTACCTACTGATTTTAAATGAAACATTATTAAGATTATCATCAACTTTCCAACAATAAATTTATACCGTAGTAAAAAGATAATCCAGTCAGCAGGTCGATAACAAACCTGCCTAGCCAGAGTACTCCGGATCATCACTTATGTATATCTCCGGACGTGGTAGCTGCTATCATCTACATACCCTACTCTCACCTAATTGCGTTTGCGGTGTCCCCATCCAAATTATACATCATATTGTTGAGAACTGCTCTTACAGAAAATTATCAGGAGACTTGGGCCTCAAGTTTATTATTTTATTGTGTGAAAATCATCATTCAATTACTTTCTTATAGGATAGAGGGCAAACGTGCTGACGTATCGCCTGATGGTAAAGCAATCACCGCCGCCCATGGACACCCGCAACACCAGAGGAGTCACAAGTTGCCGTTGCCGGCCTTTTAGTGCCACTGGACGACTGCACATTACAGTAGACAAGCTATAGCCTATACTAGGTGGACTATAGCCTAATTCCTCTCATTCTGAGAGGAGACCCATGCCTCGCAGTGGGACAGAATAATGGGTTGATTATGTTATGTATGTATATGGACGACTGGACTGGAATTCTAAACTGACTTTGAGTTATGAAGTTCTTTTTTCAAATAATCGTGTATATTTCTTTGAAAATTATGAGTCAAGTTGCACGATTCGAAAAAGATGAAACTAGAAAAAGAATCCGGTAAGAAATGCCGTGGCTGACCCTAGAGGCTAAGAACTGGCTGGGGAAATTGGATCATAAGCCCTGTTGCTGATCGCCATCCCGCAATAACGTCATACCGAGTTATACGACCTTTTTTGATGAAAAAGTATTTTTAATGCACCGAATTGAAACATTCCGAATTGGACTGCTATAACTGGAGTTACCTACTCATCACGATTGTCCGGCATTATCAGGTATCTTATTTGGACCGTTTAGGTCTCATCTCACTCTTATAATTATGACGTCTTTTCTTACCAACCCATATGTATTCATGCCGCTACCATTAGTCCGTTTCACAAATAGGTACACCTCACTAATTAATACTTCATTACTAAGAATATTATTATACTGATTAACTTTCCCAAGAAAATTCTGCTGCAACTTAGTATTTTTCCAATAACTTTAGAAATAATGCCGTCATAAAAGTCTTAAGGATCGTTCGTTAGTTTCAATTTTACTTCCATATTGACTCATAAAATTGTATACCTAACTTTGTTCTTGGAACCATTATACCTACAACCGCCTTCCAATACCTTTTTTCTTTTATAAATCATATACTTGGTATCTGCGAGTCATCGCCACAGACAATAGGCACTTTATATTATGTACTATGGTATATAGTAGGTACCTACATAGTGCAGCCAGACTAGACGAGAAGACAATCTTCGTATAATCTCGGGCTTGCTCGTGACCAAGCGGCTGCGTGTGTGGGGCGTGGCTATAGGCGGTGCGTATGTGTGGGTGTGCGCGCGCGCAGTATCCGTTGGCTCGTTTATTGGACGGATTTTCTTTTACTATTTTTGTTGCCATTTTTATAACCAACGAGTCACTGTGTCAGTGCAGAATGGGTTCCTAATGAAAAGTGACATGGGTGCATATGCCCGATACCTATAACGAAGACGTAGGTTTAAATTAATAAAAATAGGTACTTAATTATGATTCATTTTAAATGAGTAAGAGACGCTACTGCCGCTCAATCTCACTGATTTGAGGAGATACCATCATTCATTTACTATACTTAATTATCAAACAGACCAGAGCTTACCAGAAACACTACACTATAGGTAATCCATATGATCGAAATCCCACAGACAAACTAACAACACACTTAAACGACCATCGTATGTTTAACTCTATTACTTTTAATAACATTTAAAAAATCGTTTTCCCATACAAAATCGACAATCGCCGTTCGATGATTTTCAAAGAATTTTCGAAATTACGAAAGGGTATTTCCCCTTTCGTATTTTTATTCTCTTACCGAAATACATCGTCATATAGGTAGTCTTATTAATGTTTTAATTAATCATGATTGTGGTGAGTGCGAAACTTGCAAAAAATCAAACAGTGGGGGGATAGAAGAGAGTCCTTCACCAAGCAAAGGTGTTACCAGCTCTTTAGACAGTTCGGAGGCGATGCCTGTTGTTCCTACCTTGATTAAAAAAACCCAATCCCATCACTTAATTTAAGTGTGTGAATATTTTTGTGATTTAAAATGATCAAGGAATCTTAATAATTCGTTTCAATAATCCGTCAAAATCGTCCCGCAAGACATTGGACACACGCATGGAACTCGTTCGAGTATACACAGTACACAGGCACGTCTAAATGGTTCATCTGCGGAGTCAACGCTCTGCGCAAGATTCGGAGCCGCGTGTTGGCGATTTTTTTACCTTACGTAAAAGTATGGTACTTTATGTATCAGTAGATATTTATAACAGATCTTGATACCGTGAGTATATTGAGAGTACTTAATCATTTTTTATAGTGGCTCTAGATATAAGAAGCACCTTTTTATACAATGCCTTCTTGAAAATATGCTGTTCTATTATTAACCTTTAAGATTGTATGATACTGCATGTATATTAATTTACCGTACCATAAAAAATATGAAGAAAAGCACTGCTTCTATGACTTCTATTGACGGGAGAGATTAGGCTATAGTCCACCACGCAGGTCGATTGAAGGTTGGTAGGACTTCAAACTCCTTTGAGAAAATCTTTGAGAGCTTGCCTCACGATGTATTTCCTTAAGGGGCCGTTCAAGTATTACGTAAGCAGATTTTTTGCAATTATTAACCCACCCCTCCCCCTCGTCAGCAAAAGTAAGCAAAGCTCTTACCCCTCCCCCCCATGCTTACGTAAACATTGGTACAATTGATTGATTTACGAGCAGCAGTTATAGTAAGTCTAGAAATATACCTAAACGTATTCATTATTTGTAGGAATCCCCGAAAATGCATTTCGTTTTCTGCATAGACAATTGGCGATATGTGTAGAAAAGTAAATTATTACTGCTGACGTAATCACTATCTAGATCCCCCCACCCCCCATGTCATCAAAAATAAGCAAAGCGAAGACCCCCCCGCCCCTCTATAGTGCTTACGTAATACTTGAACGGCCCCTAATTGCCAAATTAATAATTTATTAAAGAAAGATCTTATTATATTACTTGTGAAGTTATATATATTAAGATAAAGTAATAATAAAACAAAGTTGTAAAGAATAATATTGTTTTATTTTTCAAGAGTATTATGGAGTTTCTTGCCGGCTCTTTTCCACAACACCCACTTTTTAGAAAAGTGTAACTACTTAGTTTTACTTTTCAAAATGACTTATTTAGTTTGTCTTACAGAAATCAGGATTTTATATACCAAAACAGTTCTTGGAAAATAATCTGTTAAAATTTAATATGAATGGAAAATAAAAAGGAGTAGGTATCTAACATACTATGGCACCACAGCCTGGCTATAGTATCAGCTAGCCAGCATATATGTTTAACGCGTAAAGTGAGAGGAACTGATCTGAGGCTGCCAGTCTTTTGGCTGATGTTGCATTAATTCTATAAGCACTAAAGGTACTATGCTATTTGGTTATTCTTGCAGATAAAGCTAAAAATTACAACAAATGAAGGCACATTCAAAACACAATTTTTACCGGGAAAGCCATGCCACGAATGGGCTGGCTTGACCGGAGTGATAGGACTCGAGTATTGTGGGTATCCATGGGTATCGATATTGCTTACCATCAGGCAATCCATCTGCTCGTGTATAATACACAAAATACTATATAGATACCTACTTTCATCCTCCATTGGGTGGCTACAGAATTATTGAATCTACATAAATATGTGCCAATTGATACTTTCATCCTAAAATTCTGTTCCACAAGTTACTCCAATTTAGTCAACCGAATTCCGTCATCCAAAACCTACATACAGGCATAGGTATATCGAAAACAGGGTTGGGAGCCAGGAAGAATTGTGTTGCGAAAAACTGGCTCTGGTCGGAACACGACCAACCGGTCTGACCGAATCGCGTCGCCGCCGCCGGCTATAACTACACGAGTGCGTACGCGCCGCCCGACGCCCGACCCAACCTGGTCCACTCTTATTATTCCATTTTTTGTTTAGAGATATTTGTCGGATGATTGGATATTTTGATATCATCAATTAAGATAGGTACTATTAAGTAGGTCGGTTTAAATATATAACATACGATCACGTCTTTATTTGAAGAATGTAGATACGTATGTGTGTTGCTCTCTGAGTTAAGCTGACTTCGAGCCACATGACCGGTACTTACGGACGTATACTTTTAAATAACGAACGAACTATACGATAGGTATGTAATGCCAATCCAAACACGTTGGAGATCTTATACATGAAGTCAAGGAGTAGGTATTCATTGCAAGGTACCCTACCTATCTTACATTTTCTTTATTCGATCTTCTAAAACCATGTAATAGTCACCGACGCAGTTCTACCAGAGATCCCCGTGCTGAACAGTTTTTTTTTAGCGCAGAAAATCTCCTTCGTTTAAGTATTGCAAAAAAATTATATAAGTCAATACAAATCTTTACAAAAGAATCTTAAAATAAATATATAATAATGCTATCGTAAATAATTTTGTTTTTAAAATTTCCAAAAAAAACCACCAAGGAACGTGTGAGTGCCTCAAACGGAGTGGTGCATTTATATTCAAAACCAACCGCAACCAGACTTAACCGGGAACAGAAAATTTGAGTTCAATTTTGATTTCGACGAAAAAGCCGTTAAAGGTTTAATGCAGGCAGTTAAAGTCAACTTCGTTTACTCACATCGGTTAATTAGCGAGTATCCCACGATGTGACTTATAAAGTCGTTGATTTATGAAAATATTTCTTGCCTGTAGGGTTGTTGGGGTCAGAAATACTAATACCTACAAATAATTTTCATGTTTTGACGATGTCAAACTAAATTAACTGAGTTTTAAAGTTACTTAAATATTCGCGCGTGTTTTTTAACCGATTGAAAAGAGGAGGTTGTTCTCGTAGAATTTTGTTTTTTAAAAGCTGATTTTGACTATCCTTTTTTATCTGATAGACAGATAATTCTGATATATAAGTTTAGTTGGTATATGAAGAATTTATATTACAAAGAAAGAAAGATAAAGTATTTATTTTTTTACACACGGTGAAATAAATAAAATAAAAACACGAGTTCACAATATAAATAGAACTATACAATAACCTAAAAAGCCGAAAGTCTGCTTCTAACCTGCTTCTAACCGTCTGATAAAAATATATGATCTAGTTTATGGCACAGACTAAGTGTAAGTACCTACCTACTTTAATATTCTGTGGTGGTTCTTTAACGTCTAATTAAGTTCAAATAATTAATTTTTACTTTTCTTTTTGTAAAACATTCAACTGGGGAAATATTTTTGAGGACATAGATTTCGGCTTCATTAGTTCATAAAAGCACTACCGAAGTGAACCCACTCGTAACACAAGCATTTAGCTTAGCACGAGGGGTTAACAAGAATACTAGTAATGTGCGACTCACATTTAGCTAGTAGTAATAGAATAGAATATCCTTTATTGTACACCAAAAACGAATGTCAAGTATAAGTTATAAATCATAGAATATGGTACAATGGGTGGTCTTATCGCTAGAAATGATCTCTTACGGACAACCTTTGGATGGACTCAAGAGCAAGAAATGGCGAAAAATTTTAAGCTTTTATAAAAAATCTGTAAGATTTAGGTACGCAGCTCTAAATACCAGTGACTAATCAAACAACCCACTCTCCAAGTAATGCAATGGACGATGATTTCAACGACAGAGTGATTCTCCGTAGAGATTGTACATCAATGGGATTCAATCATCATTTCCATTTCCCGGCTGGAATTATCCAAGTAATAGGACTTTCGCAATGAAATCGCAAATCAATCCACTTACCGCGCAATGTTAATGCTCGCTCCATTATTACAGATGCTAAGAATATAAGATCTTCAATCTGACAATTTGATGGGGCATTTACATAGACAGTGGACGGCTATGGAAATGTCCGTGGAATACTCCTACATGAACATAAATATGTTAAACTTATGTTGTAACTTATGTTAAAATACTGCCATAATCTAGTTAGGCAGAGGTGTACTAATACCTCCGGCATGGCCTCCGCAAATGCCCTGCTGATCTGATATTGCCGTGGAGCGGGTCGTTGAGCTCCCTAAATAATGGTTGAGCTACACGATGACTGGTGCATGCGTGCCGTCAGTTAGGACAGGTCACCTCAAGACTGCTATGGCTCTTTCTTCAAAAGGCCTGTTCAGATTTTGCCCTACATCGTAAAACACATATCCTATAATACTACTACTACTATCTGGACTTTAAAAGAGACCATGATTCTCTAAGTCTGTTTCGGCGTTTCTTCTCAGAGGTCGTCAGATAGGAAATGCCGGCGCCATCTAGCAAAAAAATATATGTAAAACGACTTGTAAAAGTGTATTTTTAAGATCTATTAACAGAAATAAATATCATTTATCATTAATGTACACCCACAGTTTGCTGGTATGTTTCGGTCCCATGTAACAGGGGGCAAGCCTATTGCCATTTACCAGGCACAAATCCCAAACTCCGAGCTTTTACTGAAAATTTCATAGAATACCCAATAACACTTTGCTCGACCAGCGAATCAAACCCAGGGCCTCTAACATAGCAGGCGAAAGAGGCTAACGAGGTAATGAAAAATCTTAATAAAATATTGTAATGAAAAGTTACAATAATAAGGTTCAAATAATTGTTATCATTCAAAAATCTTTTTAAAAAACCGAATAAAACTTTATGAACCTAAGATGCTCTTTGGTTTTTTGATTTACAAAAAACCAAAGAGCATCTTTTCAAAGCTCAGACGACACAATTATCTTTGTGGTACCTTTAAATGTAAGAAGTATGTCTTCGTTAATCGTGAAAACGGTTCGTGTACAAAGGAGCGCAATAATTAAGCTTCGCATTATATTGTAAGTCGCTGAACAAACGACAGCGCCTACATCAAAGACTGGAATTGAGACACTTAATCACGTTCTTTGAAGATTTACAGAATTACCTACTTCAACATATTTTACTAAATATTATTGCCTACTACATATCATCAAAAGATAGGCAGGTTATCCAATGTTTGCTTAAATTTACTTGGTTATATTTTTATGTAAGCTTGACATATAAGTTAAAATATTAATATACCCGTATTTTTTGGATCCCGTGAAATAGGGACCTATTAAACGGGCACAAATCTGAACCCCCCGAAAAAATTTGATAAAACTCTAATAAAACTAATTTGCTCCGTGTGGATTAGAATAGTGTTCCTCACTGCCTTTCAGATAGGCATTTCGTAAGAGGCGAAAGAATATCTGACTTGCTCTGTGGACCTCTTGGGGTCTGACTGGCTGGCGACCTCTCTTACGTCAGAGTCTGTCGTAAAGCACCTTGGGTGCCAAGCATAATAGCCAGTTCCCCCTCGGTTGCTGCGGCTCTGGCAGTCTGCAGTCCATAAGTCCATAACTCTTAAGGGTCGGCAACGCAATAGCAATTCTTCTGGTAATACATGGGCGTCGATAGCTCCCTAATACTAGGTGGCTCGTCAGTTTGCAGACTTGATAAAAAAAAACACTGTTCGATCGAATCTCTCGCTCAGTAGCTGTATCTACTGCCTAGACAATTGAAGCGATATATTGAACAATATATAAAATATTCCAACAAACGACTCCCTAACTCATTACTGAATTCAGTAGTGACACATGTAAAAAAAATGTATTTATTGCCTAAAGTGTGTTAGTATGTAATTTGTGACTGAGAATCCATTACTAACTCACAGTGCTAATATTTCGACATGAGCCACTATTGAATTCGTTCAACGACTTGTACGTAGTTATGTCTTCTTACATCGTGTATCTTCTCTACTATTATAAAATCGTAATAAAGCTTTGTCTGCATATTGAAGATATTTAAAAAAACATGTATAAACGTCTCCGAACACAAAAATATGTTTTTTTTTAATTGTTGTCTGTTTGTTACGGGTTGGCGCCAAAACTACTGACTAGATTTTTTTTTATTATCTATGTTAGAAAGTATTTGTTCCCACTTAAAAACTGGTGAAGTTCTTATCTGAATTAATTAAACGGATCCTGAGATACAGCTTGACCTCCCTGATGTATACAGACTCATACAAAGAAGAGATTATCGCTGTTGGTTAATGATAAAATTATTTTTGGGGTCCATTTCTAATTCTAATATAACATCACGTGAGCAAAGCCGAGGGCAAAAGCTAGTTATATTATAAGCCTACTAAACAATGACGCCTACTTACACTTAGTAGGTCGGCACTAGAATCCGCTGACACAGGTTTGTACTTACGACACTCGACTCAGGCAATTAATGATTCAGGACAAAAGTTCACACTACTCCTTAGAACAATGATTAAATATTTAGAGGGGGGAATGTTATTTAGTATACAGATTTAGACGTAAAGGGTGTCTGTCAAGGTGGTATTACCTACTCTTCTGCTGAATTCGGTTTTCCGGCTTTCCGAAATATTCTGCCGCTAAGCAACATTTGCTTGGTTTTTACTTGCTTTGCACATTGCTTTTTAAAAAACATTGCCCCACACTAAGATCATTTCCTGCATCGTGGGTATTTTTAAAAACACATATTCTCACATACACAAAGGCCCGTCCCGATCTGTAGGCAAATTTGTGTGACGATTTTTGACAATAGTTGTATGAACAACTATTGTCAAAAATCTTCACACAAAATTGCTCCGTGTGAGGATCGAGCCCACAACACGTGGCGCAGAACCCTATCGCTCAGCCGCTACTGCCAATGTGTCGTCAAATGTGCTAACATTGTTGTGTTCTGATTTGAAGGGCAAAATAGCCAGTTATAGCCATAATTACAAGCCATATCAATGTGATAGTAATACTACTGGTATGTTGCGATTGATGCTTAGCAGGTTACCCAATTACCCATTCACTTTTTTTATCATTAATTAAATAAATATGCTGCGACATTTACACAGCACCGTCTAGTCCCAAACTAAACAGAGCTTGTACTATGGGTACTAGACAATGGATATAATACTTATATATATTTTTTGTAAATACATAAGAAACATCCAGACGAACACAAACAATTATATTCATCACATAAATATTTGTGTCCTGTGGGAATCGAACCCACGATCTCGTGGTCAGCAGTCCGGTACTCGAACCACTGAACCACAGTGATCGTCAAATAATACAATAATTACATAGAATCTCTTTTTTGGAGATGCTACTGATAATGCCAAAAAAAAAGTCTATGGTAAGTAACATTAGAAATAAAGAAACCCAGTAACTTCTCTTATTGTTTTTGTTTATGAAGTTAATAATAATTTTATACCCCATGTCCATATTGTTTTTTTTTTTCATAATTGTCGTTTACTACATGCCAACAACCCTCATTCCGCCATCTCCTTTTGGGCCTGCGGCGACGTTGTCTAACGTTATGTGGGTTCCACTCAGTTGTAAGTTTATACATTACTAGCTTCTGCCCGCGACTTCGTCCGCGTAGCGTGATGATATATAGCCTATAGCCTTCCTCAATAAATGGGCTATCTAACACAGAAATAATTTTTCAAATCGGACCAGTGGTTCCTGAGATTAGCGCGTTCAAGCAAACAAACTAACAAACTCTTCAGCTTTATATATTACTAGCTTCTGCCCGCGACTTCGTCCGCGTAGCGTGATGATATATAGCCTATAGCCTTCCTCAATAAATGGGCTATCTAACACAGAAAGAATTTTTCAAATCGGACTAGTGGTTCCTGAGATTAGCGCGTTCAAGCAAACAAACAAACAAACTCTTCAGCTTTATATATTAGTATAGATATAGATTATTTGACTCTATTTTGGTATGAATGTTATCCAAACTTCATGTATTTCTATTACTATTCATTGATGCATACCGGTTCTATGTACTTAAATACTTAATTCCTGTGCATATGACATTAAAAGTACCTACATAACAGAACATACACTTCTTTTGTGTGTCCTTTTGTTTTCCCTCACACAAAAGTACTAAGCGGATTGAAGTTTTTCACTCTTTGAAGGCTTACGCCCGGCTTATGAACTGGGCATGGAGTTTGATACATACACCCATTTTTTTTGTATATGAATAGATAAAAACTCATCCAGAGAGTGACGGTAGTGTCGTTAGCTGATATATTTCTAGGATATGTCACTGTTAATACATAAATAATAAATTATAGTCAATGATAAATATCAGTTTCTTCTAGGCAAATGCGCTCCATCGTAGATCACAGTGTCGCGCCTTTTTTTATGGGATAGTGGGCAAACGGGCCGACGGATCGCTGATCACCCGTAACACCAGAGGAGTCACATGTGCGTTGCCGGCCTTTTAAAAGGGAGTACGCTCTGGTCCCTTTTAAAGTCCGAACGTAGTAATAACACCCTTGAGAGGATTTCACCCTGTTTGCGGTAACAGTGCCCAGGATTTGTAGAGTACGCTTCGAACGTGATTCTGACGTACATTTGGCGATTAAAAGCATATATTATTAAGCACGGTTTCCGTACCTACATACCTCTGTAATGGAATAATAATATTAGTTTAAGGATGCAGGAAAATCCACGTGAAACGCATGGTACGAATAGAACCATTGTAAGGCTAACTACATAAGCATACTTTAGTTTAAAACATAATTAATGTCCAGGGTAGTATTGATTAATACGTCTTATTGGTAACTTTCCAGTGCTTTGATCAATTTTCAGGTCAACCAAAGTGTTATTAGGTAATGTTATAAAATTAAGCCCCAAACCCAATAAATACTGATAGGCCCTATTACAATTAACCTCAAAAATGTCAGCGGATTGTGAGTGTATATTAGTACCTAAACTTCTACCCTACAATTCGCAGAACACAGGCGTGAAGGTATTATGTTTTATTTCACGACACAGAACAAGGCGTCACCACTCTCCTTTAAATATTCTCTGGAAAGGACTTTACTATAAGTTATTCACGTTTACTAAACACAGCATGACCTACACTTAACATTCTAAGCTACAAATAAGGGTTCTTACAACTAATCTAATCAACAATCTAAATTGTTACAAGACATCTAATTGAAACAAAGTCACAATGGCCGGAGTGTGGTCGCTGCGTTCGATACAATATTGAGGCCTATTCACAGCTCAGTACTGACCCCTTGAGTTCGATCTGCCATTGTTCGACAGGGTTGGTAGGGACTGTAAGGTACCAGGATTTTAACGAGATAATAAAACTGAATAGTTATAGTTCAACTTGGTATATATTGCGGGGGCGAAGCCCTAGCTCTTACAAAACAAGTCTGTCAAGGCTCTGAGACTTGTCAATTGTTTATTCTTTAACTTTAACACAGACTAATATCGCCTTTTTGCTGCGACCTCTACAGTACCAAACAACTTTATTTAAGAAAATATCAATGTTTTTTTTAAGAAACGTTTCCCCACACTTAGAATTTCTCCTGTATTGTGGGTGCGTTTCTAAACACGAATTATCACACACACAAACAACCAGATCCGGAACAAATACCTGTAGATCGTAGCTTTGTTCCGTGCGTACATCGAACCCACAATACGTAACGCTTAAGCCGATTGCTAAGCCGCTACGCCAAACGCTGCCTCATGAGTCTTGTAAGCGTAAACACGACTGTAACGCTAGCATCCATCACGTCACGTTATCATCATGGTTACGAGGCCCGGGTCGAGCAGAGTAATATTAGATTTTTCTATGAAATTTAGTGGCTCTGAGTTTAAGATTTCCCCCTATTAAATGGGACCTAACCATATCTATGAGTAGATTAGTACACCCATTATCCATAAGTATACCTCTGCTTAACTCCCTTACTCTTGCTTAACTGTTACCTCTGCTACTTTCTTACCTTTGCTCCCTTTGTAAATGACTGACGTGAGGGTGTAGGTACTAAGATCCGCGATGAATATTATGGCGCGTACTACAGATTCTGTGTTTTATCTATTTTAGGGTCAAAAAGAAAAACCGGAACCGTTATAGGATCACTTTGTTGTCTGTCTGTCAAGACTCAAGACCCAAGGGAATCAAAACCTACAGGGTTCCCGTGAACTCAGAATCTTGAATCCTCTTTGAAATCTTATACCACAGATAAAGGAAAAATTGTGAACGGCATAAATTTTTAGTTACATCAAATAATAAAAATATTTTTAAGAGTACGGTAGGTACTCCCTCGGTGCGCGACTCCGACTCGCACTTGGCCGGTTTTTTATCTTTTATTCTTTGTTTACTCAATACCTAGTGAGTAGACCAATATTTTACTTTAATGCGTTTGATTCAGAAATCAAACGCATTAAAGTAAAGGCAAGGACATGGCAGCCCTGCATGCCCGTTACCGCTGACATCGTTAAGTTTCTATTCTGTTCGAAGCAGGCTCATTGCACGAACAGTCGACGCTGCCAAACGCTACTTATTGTTGTACGAGTCTCATTGAATATCACACAATTTATATTTATATCTCCCATTGACTCATACTTCCATTATATCAGCATTTACTCGTGACTTTATGCAGTGCAAGCTTGGAACTTAGATTATACTGAATAACGGGTTAACCTCTTCTCGTCTAGTAGATACTTATAATAATAGTAGTCTTTATTTAACAATCTTTCTTGTAATATAGTTACAATAATCTTATTTATTTGTTTGACACAGGTACGTGAAGATTGTCTTGCTGTTCAGCATAGGCATTCAGCATTCAGCATAGACATTCTGCGCTTGTCTTGTCCAAGTATGTCCCGCTATTTTTTTTATATCTTAGTACTAAATAAATAAAACATACCATCACGCCTGTATTCCCCGAAGGGTTAGGCAGAGGCGTACAAATGTACACCCACAGTTCACCGGTATGTTTAGGTCCCATGTAATAGAGGGCGCGCCTATTGCCATTAACCGGGCACAAATTCCTAACTCCGAGCTGCTACTGGGAATTTCATAGAAAAACCCAATAACACTTTGCTCGACCTGGGAATCGAACTCAGGACCTCTAGCGTAGCAGTCGCGGTCAGGACCACTGAGGCAGTTAAATAAATAAAATAATAAATAAATAAATAGTAGATACTTAAGAGTCCGGCAATTACCAAAATAAATCGTAATTCAAACACAATTTAATCAAAGTGTATTTATTATTGTTCGGATTCCGATTTCGTTAATCTAGGTTCCTGAAATGGTAGAGCATTTCATCCAAAATACTTCACTTGTAAGCAAATGCATGTCTATAAAAGTTACCAAGTTTGGAACGATTTTCCTATCGTTTGTTTTTTATTTTCAGTGGAGTAGTAGTAGACGAAATGGTACGAGAGGATTACTTTGACTATTTCATTTTGATATTATTTATTTTCTGTAGATAGATCTTTTAAAGACACTTTTACATGTCAATGTTTTAATTTTTAAGTAATATATGGTGTAGAAGAAACAACGAAACAAACTGAGAGAATCTTAGTCTCTTTTAAAGTCCAGGCAAAATAGTATCGAAAATATTGTACAATGCAGGGCAATTTCTGAAATGGCCTTTTCAAGAAAGAGCCTTGAGTCGACCAGTCCCAGCCGACGGCACGCATACATCAGTCATTGTATAGTTATATTAAAGGGAGCTCAATAACTCGTCACATGAAGATCGGCGGAACATTACACAACTACAAAACAAAATCCATCATTAATTATAAAAAACCTATAATGTATACTTAGCATATTCTTTTCAATATAACAAAATAATTTAAACAATATTAATACAATTTCATACAATTAAATCGACCTGGTTTCCAGACATAATAAATTGCCCATTCTTTGTCTGTGGAACTATAAATTCATTTATCATACATTAATTTATCATCGCCCGTGTCAGCGAGAAATCCGTCTGCTTCATTATACTTAATGCGCTTAATATGACCTTTATTACTTTATAACAAAGACTAATTTACTTTGTATTGTATAGGGATATATTTGTGTTTAACTGGCACCATATTCGCTTAAGTTACAGAGAAGCAGGTCTGTGTCTAAGTGCCAAGAATCTATGTTGAATCTTGGACAGGGTTTTCCTACGTGTATCGTAGCTGTTGTGGTTATTATAAGCCCAGTTGGTAAGAAGAATTTAGATCAGTGTCAAATAAAGCCATATATTCACAAGCTTACATTAAGCTGGGTTCACATAACACTGACATCCAGTTAGTGTCGTCCTGTATTTTGTATAAAGCCGTGCACACAACGTTTCAGTCTAATGAGACTCCGGCTTTAACTTGTAATTACTTAATTCATAAACACGCCATGAATTTTGGACATATTTTCAAAAATACCCCATGATTTTCTATACTCATCTTATACAGAGATAAGATTTGTATTCTTGTTTTGTAACGACAACTCGAAAAATACTGGAACTTTTTAAAAAAATATTTCTCTCGAAGCCCACAACACTGGACCACAGCCGGTCATGGTCGTAGCGAAGGTCACGAATCCCATAGCCATGACAAGAAAGGTAACTACGGTTTTTAGTCGGTACGAGTTCGACATACCCTGCCATCTCCCCGGATGGCGGACGATCGACGAGGATTTTCCGTACTTAAAACAATAGTGTGCATATTATGATACCCGCGACTGACGTGTCTAAATGCTCTTTGAGGCACAGAGAGCTCTAGGTATGTCAATAATGAGGTTCACACATGTGGATGTGTGATCATTCTTGACGCACCCAAAGCCCTCCGTGTCGGTGTTGCGGCCAACCAGTGACCGCTACTAGCGAAGCTTAACCTAGCAGATTACTTGATCTGCGTAGAGCCACGTTATAAAATAATTAAATTTTGACCATCAAGCATCGCGTATAAGGAGGTTAATAAACATAGATGAAGCAAAATTGGTGTACCAGCATCGTAGCAAATGTTAAACCATAGTCTCTGCCTACCCCAAAGCGAGACAATTCTGAAAATATGTATGAATGTATATAAAAACCGGCTGTTTTAGCCCTGGTAGCGAGGCCAGAAGCCATTACAGTTAGGTAGCCACCATCTGGTTGTTAAAGTTTGAAAGGATAAATTTCAAATTATGCAAATTCGTTTTCATAACATTTACCACGTGAGTATCTACTATAAACATACAACATAGTCCATAAAATATAGATGGCTATTTTAAGGTCAACGCTAATTGAAACGAACCAGCTTACGGCATAAATGGTAGCTCGTTTGTTGGTACACCGCTTAATGACGTAATAGCGTGCTCAATCCGTATTAAGCCTTATATGACGTTTAAAAGTTTCTACGTGCTCTCACGGCCTGAGAAATAGTAAATTGTATAACAAGTTAATATACTAACAACCGAAAAACTTGATTGTGTTGAAATACCAATAACGGTGGCAGCTGTTCGCCATTATATTTCGTTTTTTTATAGTTTAAGTCGGCAAACGACCTGAGAAGCCACATGGTGTAAATAGTCATCATGGCCCATGAACAACAGAGGAGTTGTTAAGGCGTTGTCACCCATAAAAGCCCCTATAGAATGCCAGAGCCGAAGCAACCGAAGGGGAACTCTTCTTACGCGCAAAAGTCGAAACACACACCGAGGTGCTTTACGATAGACTCCGACGTAAGGATGGTCGCCAGCCAGTCAAACTCCGCGGGATCTTTCATCAAAAAACTTTAACCCTTCTGTTTGTTTAAATCCCATTTAATTATTGCCAATAACCCGGCACTTAACAGACCCAAAGTCCGATCTGCAACTCAACATTTTCTAGAAAACATATCATTATGCTTTAACGTGGCAATTGAATCCAGGCCCTATTCTAAACAACCGTTTTTAAGTACCAGTAGACTAGCAATAACATTATTGAACTTAATAATCATAATAATTCATCCTCTACTGTGCCACTGAAAGGCACGGTATTCTTCTCACTTCATACAGGAAGATAGTGTACGTGTGTGCCCAAAGCCTAATATTCTTACTAAATTCCATCATATCAAAAGTAGTTCCCTGCTAAACAAAGGCCTCCCCGCTGGACATATGCCGCCTGCATCCAAAGACTCCTGGCAACGTGTACCAGATCATCTAGGTGGAAACCAGAATCCAGGCCGGATTATACATGCGAAAATATGAACCATTTCACCATCCGTTCTTCCCAATCATTTAAAAACTCATCGAGCAATCAGTTAACAACGATCAAATCAATGAAAAAATTCAGAACTTTTAATTGGGTATATTTTCGCTAAATTTTCACGTATTTTTGAGAGCCTAATAGGCAAAGTACAGTTCAACAACTTTTTTTGGTATATTAATCAAATCGAATATGATCAAAACATCCAATGATAAACTGATTGAAACGACAGTTAATACATAACCTTAGCCTCATACAGCTTTGATCTGAGTGTGCGAAGTGTCGTGCATGACAAAAGCTAAGATTTTGAGACCAATGTACGCGTTAATCCATACTCCATCCATTTATACTACCCACACTTACAATTATTAGTTAAAATATCTCTGTCTGTCTGTTCCGTTTTCACGCTTAAACCGCTGAACTATGTTTGATGAATTTTAGTATAGACTTAAACTAGACCTTGGAGAAGACAGGCTACCTTTTGTCTCGAAAAGTACTTTGGGGTGCTAGTGGAACCACCGTCAAGCTATAGGCTTAACGGTGAACCAAAAATTAACAAGTATCGCTCACTTTACCAAATGTTAACGTTAATAACTACTAACTACTTAGTCTTTCGCATCCATACAAGTCATCATCAATCATCATACCTCGGAATAATGATACTGGTTTTGGTAAGTAGCCATTTAAAAGTAAGCACAGATGGCTAAAGATATCTGAGGCTAAAACACTAGCTCTTATAGATATCATACGGACTTTTAGCCTCAAGGTATTGCTTTAACAAATTGACATTTTAACACAGCACTACACGATAGAGAAATCCAATTAAAATCCTTAAAATAACTCATTGAAACGAAAATTAGGTATGGAAAGTGGTTTCATTTGCAAACTGGTCATTTGTTTAATTAAACCATTCAAGACGACAGTACAGTAACAACTAATACTTGTTATATTTATTACTCACATAATTATATCAGTGTTTTATGCGAAATGGAATTATACCTTGGCTACATTATTATATAATTTAGTTTCCCATAAACGTGATAGAATCCTCGTACGCTGGATACAGTCATTACTAAGCTTTTTGAACTAAGAGACGGTATCAATCGGACTATAAATAATATGACTTGATAATTATTTGTTATGACAAAGTTTTAAGAATCCAATTATTTATGTCACCCCAACCGTTTACAACAACGGGAATCCTTTGTATGTCACCTATTTCAGTAATGGATTCCTTCCTTCAAAATATATAAATTTATCTTTTACAAATTACATATCGGTTACCGCAGACAGGATACGAATTTTCTACTGCTGCAATCAAGCGTTCGATTCCCAGGTTGACCGAGTGCTTTTTTCCCATGATATTTTAAAAATCGGTCCTGCCGTTCTTGACTTATAAATGGTATAACCAACCCGTTAGTTTTTTAAATAGATAAAGATTGCATATATAAAAAACCACTATATCTCTAATAGCCCGGCTTATTCTGTATATAATTATGTACTAGGTGAGACGGCTGGAATGTAACCTGTAACCTCTCCACGGAACCTAGCATATCCGATTAGTCATAGGCGGACCTGAGGACCTCTGGTACGTACCATATATTATTGGCACAAAAGCTTAAATTCTTGATTTATCGTGGGAGAGTTATGCTTGGACACGAATGGACCGGCTTGACCGGAGTGATACCATGGCCTCACAGAAAACCAGCGTGAAACAACGCTATCATTGTGTCTAGCCGATTGAGGATACCGGAGGTCCAAACCCTTTTAAAAGGCCGGCAACGCACTTGTGACTCCTCTGGTGCGGCGTGTGTCTGCAGGCGATCCGAGTGCTCATTTTCCCCCTATCCCATAAAAAAATCTAAAGTATTTATGTTGTCATCGTGCAATTTATGACCGACGCCTCATTGGGAAATAGCCGTAGTTTTGACAGATGATTTGACAGATTTATTTCTTGAACAGTCACTGTTAGTACCAAATATTGCCAAAGCCAAAATCTCCGGCTTAGTAGATCCGTTTGCGACCACTTATCAGGCAGTCTCAATATCAGTCTGTTATTTACCTTTCTCCAGTCAGTTGCGGTTTTCACAGTTTTCTTGCTGGGGATCTAATTTAAGATCTAGTGCATGTTTCATCTTGATACACCATACCGCCTAAAAACCCAGTTATAGTAACTAAATCACTCCTTTTGGAAACGAAACCGCGGTTCCGTAGGCAACGGCTACTAAGTTATATTTTAACATACCATCACGCCTGTATTCCCCGAAGGGTTAGACAGAGGCGTACTTATGTACACCAACAGTTCGCCGGTATGTTTAGGTCCCATGTAATAGGGGGCGAGCCTATTGCCATTAACCGGGCACAAATTCCTAACTCCGAGCTGCTACTAGGAATTTCATAGAAAAACCCAATAACACCTTGCTCGACCTGGGAATCGAACCCAGGACCTCTAGCGTAGCAGTCGCGCTCAGGACCACTTGGCTAATGAGGCAGTTATATTTTGTCCACTAAATCTCATTATGTGCTCCAAAAGATATATTAATAGATATAAAGACATCGTTTATCGTAAAAAGCCCGTACTAACGAACCTCGAAAGCTGAAGATACTCGAATAATTCCCGATGGTCCCGATCTCTCGAGTCATCAATTAGGCGGCATGACGCAGGCCGGTTTGACCACGATCCCAACTCGTGTTATTAAGTGAAGAAAGGACGAGAAATCGTAGTTAACAGAGGGTCGAATGCAATGATATTATGAGATTCAATTCAATTCAATTCAATTCTTTATTGCGTTCCATAATGTACATATAAAATAATACATATAATATAATACGCAGTTTAGCGTAACAATGATTAAATACGAAAATAACAAAAAAATAAGCTTTCGTGCACGAGGTTAGTGCTTTTTAGCGCGACTGCAAAGGTTCTGGGTTCAAGTCCCCGGTCTAACAAAGTGTTATTGGGCTTTATAATTCTCAGTAGCAGTTTGGAATTAGAACAATATAATGCTCGTCCCCTATTTACATGGGACATAAACACACGCGTGAACTGTAGATGTATGTTAGTATAAACCTCTGCCTAACCCTTTGAGAAATACAGGTGTGAATATATGTATGTACTAAAAAAATAACTTGAAAGTTAAGGTATGTACAAGAAGCAAAATACTTTTATCGTTAATTGTCTACCAATTACATCTGAAAAACGACGGTACAGATTTAAGTTTGAAATGCACCACACATTTTAAACAGCTTATCAGTCCTCATTTGAAACCCTACATAATCTAAGGCACTCGACACCCGACAGAACCCAATTTGCACCGCCAAGAAACACCTTATAAGCCTTCCGACGGGCAGATTTACAGTAACGATTTAAGGTCTATCTACATTTACACGGAATAATTTATAGTAGTTTGTACGAGTGCGGTATCTCAGTGAGACGCCAACATTTATACCGTGAATGTGTACGCGATAACGCGTCACTGGTTCATTGATAGGGCTGATAGATCGCCAATTAAAAAAGTGGGTTAGTTGAACCCAAACGTTTGGTTTGAAACTTTGTCTGTTGTTGTTGAAGTGTTTCTTTATTGGATAGGGCGGCAAACGAGCAGAAGGATCGCCTGATGGTAAGCGATTACCGCCGCCCATGGACACCCGCAACACCAGAGAAGGCGCAAGTGCGTTGCCGGCCTTTTACAAGGGTTTAGGCCTCCGGTATCCTTACTCGCTCGGCAAAACACAACGTGCCCTGGTATAATATAATCGAAACTAGATTTAAAGCTCCCGAACATAAGCAAATCTACTATACATTACATAGGGCCTACCAGGAAATGAGTCATTACAAAAACTGAAATGAATCAAAAATATATTTTGATATTTCTGACTTAGGTAAAGAAAAGAAAGAAAGAAAATAAATTTATTTACATAGACAAGACGCACACACCGTTGTGTATTTAAACGAAGAAGCAAACTACATAATTTGCGAAAGTATGCGTCTCATCCACGCAAAAAAAAACAGGCCTTAGCTGCTGTTGCTTAGTTATGGCTGGAGACATTCGGTGCCTCGCCACCAAGTCCGGTTACGCTGTAAAGATTCCCTGAATCAACAGCTATTGCCATATAGAAAAAAAACTAAATCATTAAAATGTTGAAAATTTAAAACAGTATAATACTGTAAATATTTTATGGGGCAACAATTCATTATGTCGTCCGCGGCGCGACCCGTACTACCTTCAAGCTAGTATTCCCTAATGGGTTAAAATGAAAAAAAAAATGGGAAGAAAAACCCTTTTGTCGTGAATTTTCTACCAATTACTTCAGAAAAACGACGGTACAGATTTAAGTTATATATGTATATATATATATATATATATATATATATATAGAGTGTACTTGTGTACTTCAATGTACTTCAATTACAGTCTGGTTTTCTTTTATCCAGTCTCCATGTACTCAAATCGAATTTTTGGCAGCCCTAGTTAAAATAATCCATATAATTCGAGCACGAATAATGAAAGTGGCGGCAATCGTGTTTGCACTTGAATTCTATTTAATTTAAGGCTCGAACATACATGCTTTTGGCGTCGAGCGGTATTCACGTTTCTGTTGAGTAAAGTCGAGTTACATTTGTTTTGCGGTTGCACGAATTGTAACTTGGAATATGTGTTTGCCGTACATCCATTGTCACGGATTTTACACCTTATATGGAGGCTTGTAGTTGAAGGTTTGCTGTGTGGTCCCTGCTTTTTAATGGACCTTTCTACTCATAGGGGTGGAACCCATTGTACTAGCTGAATACAGCATTTACCGGAGACATCATGCTTAATATTTCCGCATCGTAAAGCATCCGCGTACAAACATACAGACTAACATACAAATAAAAATTCTAAAAATTCGACTTCTAAAGGTCTAAAGGTTCCATATAATAAATCACTCAGTAGATTTCCTTACTAAAGGTAGAATTTTGACATAAATTCCATACAAGTAATGTCAAAATCCTATCTCTATCAAAGCAAATCTATCGACAGATTTATTATTGGGAGCGGCCGTTAATAGTCTTCTTACAGACATCGACAAGTTACAATTTTATTATATGTATAGATTTTAGATAGATTAGTGCAGTGATATGACCATTGGACTGCCAAGTCAAAGGTTTCGCGATCGAATCCAAGGCACGCACCTCTCACTTTTCGATTAATAGTTAATTATCGTGCGAAAACATAGCTTTTGCAAGATTTTCACGACGGGGTGTGTGAAGTCTGCCAACCCGGACTAGGTCAGTATGGTGGAATTTATCCTAGTCCCTCTCATTGTGAGAGGAGACCCGTGCCCAGCGCAGTGGGATAAGGTAATGGGTTAATTATGTATAAATTATAAATACCTACATAACTTTACTACATGTACTATGTCACTCACTGTGGTCTAGCTGTAGTTACACGTATTTATTCAATATCTTAGTATACTATAAATGTTATTATGGAATAATAAATGTATAAATAAAATAAAAATTATGACTTATCCAGAAAATAATAATGTTCATCTTACAGCCTAATTATATGGACAGGAAAACTTAGCATTCCCCACGCTCCAAGAGTCCAACACCATTTAAAGCCCTATCCCTTATATACAAAGTCGAAATTTAGTTCTCTAAACTCCAAGACACAGGATAGAAATATCGTATATGTAGACGTGAGTAAACAAGCAGTGTTAACAAATTAGACAAACTAAGTAATGTGTGCGATAGAGTATGATGTTAGGTGTAGGTGATGTCTTCTTGGGTGATATTGTGGAGAATTTGTTAGGTAGTGCCGTAATGTGTATTGGTTCCCATTATGTGCTATAAGATAAGACAGTGATCAATGTAATGAGGTAAAATTACCCCTAGTACTAGGGAACACAGATGTAGTTTACAATACATCTAATCTTAGGTGACGAAAAGCTGGTGAAGACTGGGCTTCACAGCCTGGATCACCGCCGTAAGGTTGCCTGCTTGTCGGCGGCTTTTCTATAGATTGTACTTCGGGGAGTGTGAACAAGAATTCCACGAGCTTATACCGCCTTCCCCTTTCTTCCATCGGAGCTCCAGACGCACGGCAGGTTATCATCCCTACCTGGTTGATGTTCCTCGTATTCGCACACAGCGCTTTAAAAATTCCTTCATAATGCGCACAGCTGGGCAGTGGAACTCCCTCCCTGTGTCTGTATTTCCGAGTGCATATAACCCGAATTTATTCAAATGTAGAGTGCATAGGCATCTTCTTGGTGCGCTCGCTCCACCGTCGGCTTCATCATTGCCTCGGCAAGATTGACGTCAAGAGCAAACCCATTATTAGTATAAAAAAAAACTTCAGGAAAAGGGCTGAGGTACCGCTTCATCTTCATGTATGTTATTTACGTGTTACTATTGCTATAGTCGGAGGCATAAAAACATAAAGATTTTTACATGAAATAACAGGTATTAGAAATCAAACACAAGTTTAACTATCTCTGTATAGTTCAATCATCAAATTCCTACTTAAATTAAGAATGTAAAATATAGGTACTAAAGGACACAATCAGATTACCTCATCACTATGACATCATACCCCAATGGCCGTTTGAATCAAATAACAATTATAATCACTGCGAATTTATCCACGTTACTAGTCCTAAAATGACGCTGGTACGTATAATTAGGATCCTAAAACCTGTTTAATGTGCTGGTTCCCTAATAGAGAGTTACAACGTAGTAGTCGTGGATTGAATTATAAATAAATAAGAAATATTCTTTGGACTGAATCATTAGTCAAGTGATGAGGTTTTGGTGGTTGAGTTAAAACAGTTCTGAGATAGATCACGGGTCTATCCCACTCAAAGTGTCATTGGATTTTGAAATTCCCAGTAGAAAAAGAAGAAAAAAAATATATTCCAAATCACAACACAAGGCAAAACAAAATTAAATATGAGAAGAAACGCCGAAACAAACTTCAGAGAATCGTGGTCTCTTTTACAGTCCAGACACAGTACTTAGTAGCAAGTATATGTATGTGAGTTACAATGCAAGACAATGTCTGAAATGGCCTTTGGAATAAATAGCCATAGCGGCTTTGAGTAGACCAGTCCCAGCTGGCGGCACGCATGCATCAGTCATTGTGTAGTTCGACCTTAATCTAGGGAGCCAAAAATCTATCTGTAGGTGTAATCCTTAAAAATAAATAAATAAGGTGCCTACCGCCTTATTAGGTGTATCAAATCAATCTTTTTAAGCACTTAAGTCTAAGTTCGTGGCTAGTTAAGCGAATGCTAGATATTTCGTGAATGCGATGCGCGATAGCTGCGCGTGCGGCTCCCCGTCGTTCAGTCACGACTCAGATTCGGCCTGTGACGTCATGCATAACTTAGCCGTAACATTTTTTATTTTTTGGTTTTTCAAATATACATAAGGCAGCTTTTCGCGTGCTTTTACTCCTTAGTTCCTTTTAACCGTAAACATAAGAGTGTTTAATATGAATTCATTCCCGAAACAGACTAGTATGAACTATTCTCTATAACTACTAGTATGAATTAAACTTACAATTTTTATTTGCATTTTCTTGCTTTTGATTTAAGTTTTATTTAAAAGTTACCTTCACGGTGTACTTTTTGTAGTCTCCTCATTATTTGTGTGGTCAATGTCATGCATACCTGTAACTTGTATGATTGCTAGAAAATCAATTTTACTTATTATATTTATATTACATTTAAGTGATTGTATTGTTGGTGTGCTTATGCTTAAATAAATAAATAAAATTCGTTTTCCTTTTTAGTACATCATTAATTTGGTAAATTAATTAGTACTTCGTCCATGCATCATTGTTTAAATCGGGTAGCACGTCTGACCCCACAAATTTTCGACCTATTTCCGTGCTACCTACCTTTAGTAAAATATTTGAAAAGTTAATGCTTGATCAGCTGCTTAGTCATTTTAATAAAAACCAATTATTACATAAAAAGCAGTTTGGATTCACTAGGGGTCGCTCGACAACCGATGCCGGTGTCGAGCTTCTGGAACATATCTTTGATGCCTGGGAGGAGTCGCATGATGCTCTAGGTATTTTTTGCGACTTGTCTAAGGCTTTCGATTGCGTTTTTCATGAAACACTAGTCAGGAAATTACATCACTATGGAATAAGGAACATTGCTTTGGATCTTCTTACTTCGTATTTGAGTAACAGGATTCAAAGAGTGGATGTTAACGGAGAAAGGTCCCCGGGGTCTATGGTCACCATGGGAGTTCCGCAAGGCTCAATTCTTGGCCCGTTTTTATTTCTTGTATATATAAATGACTTACCTAGCCTAATAAAAGACAATCACGAAGTAGTGTTATTTGCAGATGATACATCACTTTTATTTAAACTGAAACGACAGCAGCCCATAACTGACAATGTGAATAACGCTGTTTCTAAAATAGTACACTGGTTTAATGTGAATAATTTACTTTTAAATGAAAAAAAGACTAAGACCCAGTTTCACCATACTATGTTTGTTAATTTAACAGCCTGTTAATATTTTAACACACTGTTAAGGCTTGTGAGTGTCCCACCACATGCTAATAGCTTGTTAAATTGCTTAATCAGCTGTTAAATCTAATCACTGCTCTGCGGGTCTGTTAAATTTTTAACAGAGTGTTACTATGACTTGTGTACTGTCAAAATCGTTTTGAAAGAACAAAGGAGATCCTTTCATGAAGGTCTAATTAAGGCGAATCATTTTATTTTGGATTGTTTTAGAAAATTTGGATGAATAGAGAGCTACTTAGCTTTTTGCCATTAACCGGGCACAAATCCAAACTCTGAGCTGCTTCTGCGAATTTCATAGAAAAAACCAATAAGGCAATAACATTTTATTTGACCTGGGAATCGAAGTCATAGCCTGTAGCATAGCGATCGTGCTTAGGCCCTACTAACTTAGCTCAACACTTAGCCTAAACAGGAAGTTTTGCCTAAGGCCTATTGGTGTGTAGGATACTAGTTTTAAATACTATACATTTTGTAGGTACTTATTATTTTTATAGTTTGGTAAAGATATAATTACTATATAAAATAAATAAAACTGCATAATTATGTTATTAACCAGCCATTTTCGACTTTATTTCGAATTAATTTGGAGTAGATATTTCCTTCTTCATTTTCCGTTGTGTTGATTTTTCTTATAGCTACTGTGTCATCGCTGCCTCAGCCTCACCATGTTTTTTAGTGATTTGTCATCATAAGTAATTCACCATTTGTCATCATAAGTAATTAACCAATTCGTCATTTATCGAAGTTTGAAATCTGATCTGAAAAAGGTGCAATAACATTTTACCTCAGTAATAAACACTGAAATAAAATAGTAACAAACATTTAGTTCATATAGATAAGTCAAAATTAGTTCCTACCTGTTGAGAATATTATATTGTATAATATCCCCACATGATTGAATTGTTCCATGACACTGAGTACCATGGCATTGAAAAAGCTCGAAGAAGTGATTGTGGTTTGCTCCAATCTTCGTTTTTATTTGCAGTTGCATCATATTTTATTCTTCATAACATCTTTGTAGATATACAAAAATTTAGTTCTCGTTCGAAGAAAAATTCAGCGTGAATGTTTTTTAGATATTTCTCATGGTGAGGGCTAAGGGTGAAGGTACTTTTCACAGAGATTATAATTTAAAAATATGAAAAAAATCCGCACAACAGAACACAAAAATGATTATTGACAATTTACCTATCAAATTATTGTTGACGTTTTACCTATCAAAATTATAAATACCCCGGTTGCTTTTGAATTAGAGAAAAAGAACGATGTAATAAATTCGGCCGTATAACATTATTATACGACTAGTTACAATATTTGACATATCAGTATCATTGATATACGTTGCTATGACTTACTGTTTTGGTCGTATTAGAATGTGAGTGAATGCTTTGTGTACTCGTATCATTCAATAAATGCTTGATTTAGTAACGCACTGTTACATTTTCTTCGTGGGACATATCTTATTTTAACAGCTTTGTTAATTTTAAATGCTGATTAGTTAATGCCTTGTTAAATAGAAATTGGTGAAACTGGGTCTAAGTGTATTAGATTTATAACACCTAATGTTAAGCAAGTGAAAACCAGTGTATTAGTAAATAGGGAGGAGTTGGATCTTGTGGATACCACGACGTTTTTAGGTATCACTTTAGATTCAAAGCTACAGTGGGGCCCACATATAAATAAGTTGGCGAAAAGGCTCAGTTCTGCAGCGTACGCGGTTTTTAAAATACGTCAGTTAACCGATGTAGATACGGCTAGACTAGTATATTTTAGTTATTTTCATAGTGTAATGTCGTACGGCATTTTGTTGTGGGGAAACGCTGCCGACATTCAAACTATTTTTGTGTTGCAGAAAAGGGCGATTCGCGCAATTTATAACCTTAGTTCTAGACATTCACTGAGGGATAAATTTAAAGAAATTGACATTATGACTGTCGCATCTCATTATATCTATGAAAACCTCATTTATGTAAAAAAGAATATTACACAATACTCTAGAAATTGCGATATTCATGATGTCAATACTAGAAACAAGAACAAGCTAATATTACCAATGACTAGGCTCCAAAAAGTCAGTAATTCATTTAAGTGTCAAAGTATTCGTTTCTACAACAAAATCCCAAGCCACATTCAAAATTTAAGCATCAACAAATTTAAATCTCACATTAAAAATAGACTATGCAAAAAAGGTTTTTATAAAGTGATAGACTATTTGAACGATAAAAATGCTTGGGATTGAGCTGCTCTGATGAACCGGGCTATTACTATGCTAGTCAGACACTGTGATATAATGACATTATTTTGATTATTAACATTATTTTGTACTGACATTATTTTGATTATAAAGATTCTCTTGTTATTAGTGAATTGAATTTTGACATTTATGAATTTTATTAATATTTTGTTGTGACATTACAATTTATACTGACATTTATTTTGACATCTAAGTCTATTCTAGTCATTTTTCTTTTGTAAATGTGAGTACCATGTAGGCTTAATTTTATTATACCAGTTTCTATAGTCTGGAGGCTTTGGGAATTTTATACGACCTACACGAATGTCCTACTGATCTGGTATTGTCGTGTGACGGGTCGTTGAGCTCCCTTAATTATGGTTGAGCTACACGATGACTGATGCATGCTTGCCGTCAGTTAGGACTGGTCTACTCAAAGCTGCTATGGTTCTTTCCTCAAAAGGCCATTTCAGACATTGCCCTGCATTGTCCCACTCACATTATTTGCATTATTTTATGTCTGGACTTTAAAAGAGACCATGATTCTCTGAGTTTGTTTCGGTGTTTCTTCTCAGAGGTCGTCAGTTAGGAAATGCCGAAGCCATCTAGCTATAAAAAAAAAAACAAACCATTAACTTGTAAAAGTGTCTCTAATGATCTACTTACAGAAATAAATATCATTTCATTTCATCGTTCGCTATGTATATTCATAGTCTTTGGTTTCGTTATTTATATACATTTTCTGTACGAACTACAAACTGAGCGGCAATGATATAGAAACAGTACACAAAAGAGTGAGAAATTGTACTAGTATGGAGCGCTCTGTTTAGTGTCCGAGCAAGAATAAGCCTACTAAGCAACAGAACCTAATCTATAAAAAAACATACCATCAGTTCCGTGTTCCCCTAAGGAATTAAAAGCTGACGTACAACTGTGCACCAATAGTACGCCAGTACGTTTTCGATCCTATGAAATAAAAGGTTGCGCGTTCATTACCATAAACCGAGCAGAAATCCAAGCTGCTACTGAGAATCGAACTCACGACGCTCTACAACTCCGCTAACGACCATTAGACCAATGATACATTAAATTACCTACAATTATCTACAAAACGGAAAGCCATCCATCAGAAATTTGCGAGTACGTATTAGTACAAACGTATTAGCGGCTCATAAAACCAAAGGCATCATTAAAAATATTCTCAAGACATAAATTATGGTGGGCAATTGTTTCAAGCGGGTCACTGACCCCGACGAAATGGTCCGGCCGGCCAAAAAACCACCCAGTGGTTATGCCCCGGGCTTTCTTACACTACTTGTGTGGACAGTTCGCACGCGCACACTACAGACTTGGGTAAATATGGAATTTTGTTTGTTCGTCTGTGTGTGGACTGTTGGGAGGTTTACATGTGATAATGTGAGTGGTAGTGTGTTTAGTTTATATATTTTTTTTTGTGTCACAAAGCGAGATATTGAAGATCTAGTTTGATGAATATTTACTCGGTTATAAGTTTATTTTTTTAAAAGTCATTTGCTATAATAAAACCTGACGCTAAAATAAAATTAACTGCTTTACATTATATTTAAGGTTGTGTCAATTGTGGTACGCAAGGCATTCTTATTTTTGTTTTCTTAAACGTTGTATCTACACTTGGATGTATGTTGTGGGTGCTTTATACAAATATACGCGTTTTAGTTATAGAATTTTATGTACCTAACACTACAATGTAATGATAAATAGGAGTAAGATCATATCCTACACAGATCATCTCAGTATATCCGACCATTTAAAATTATGTTACTAAACCCACCAACCACAACAACAGTACGACCAAAAAGAGGGCTTCACAATAACCATGTAATCAATTTACTTTCCGTATTCAAATTCTGTAATCTATTATCATAATCCAGTTCAAAGTTTTCGAGTCCTCCTATATAAAGTACATCTATCAATAGTATAGCCTATAGGGTATCTCAGAAGACCGCATTCCAGTGCCCCACGCTCCCCGACCCCACACCCCTCCGCCGTTACATGTTACAATACACACATATATCAATAGCACCCAGCAAACACATACATCCACTCAATGACGATATATCTAAGGTGCAATTTCGTTTGTTTTTCAGTTACCCAACTCCGAAGTTGTCGTGGTATTTCTCCGCCGATCGGTGTCGTTTTTTTATCCGCGGCAGCGAAACCACGGAAAGGATTAATTTGAGGCAAATAAAGTGTTACATGAAACGTCGGTACCTACTCAATGGCTTAGTTTTATTAGGAATATGATTGGGAGAACTATTTGGCGACCAAAACCATTATACCAATTTATTATTACCCAATAACCGACGGTTTAGTCATAAAAATCCCGTTTTATCATGAGATTTTTTATTATAAACGGATCGAAATATTTATTCCTGATTTCGACTTGGAATTTCCTTAGTATATACTTTTTAAATATTTCAAACGACTAAGACTTATGGCAACTCTTAAGTGTAAGAGTTGCTTCAAAATATAAATCTCAAAGTATGTAACAATCTCAAATCTGCCTCATTAGTAAAGTCTAAGTCCTAAGTATGACTGCTACGTGAGGTCCTGGGTACGATTTCAAGGTCGAGCAAAGTTCCAGGTTGAAAAAAAATTAACCTGAATTGGGACCTGAACATGATAACTAACTGTGGGTGTACACTACAATGTACCAAGGTTTTTTTTTTCTATATGGCAATAGCTGTTGATTCAGGGAATCTTGACAGCGTAACCGAACTTTGTTACCAAGGTTTAGGCAAAGGTGTACTAATTTACACATTAGTATGCCTCTGCCCAACTTGAATTTCCATTCGGGGAATGTCCCTTTGGGGGAATTCAAGCCTGATGAGAGTGAATTCAAAACAGTGTCCATGGAGTTTCTTGCCGGATTCTTCTCCATAGGATCAACCTTTTGAAACCATGCAACTAGAATCATATCGTTTTATAAACGCTTTTAAAAGATTATTTGAAATAAAACATTTGAACTTGAACTTGATGGCATGTTATATTCTTAATATATCGTTTAACATCTGCCGAATAAAAGTTACCGCTATTGAAAAGCAAGCAAGCATCGAAAATGTAAAAAATACACAATGATAAAAATATATAGTATTTAACCTTAAAGTTAGGCAAGAAAGAAAGAAGCTGAATTATGAAAAGACAATAGAATTACTTAGTCGATAATACTTATAACGTTGGTTATAGTCTTTATTTAAACAAAAGCTAAGTCTAAACCCAAATTAGTTTCAGCCCCAGTCCAGTATTTCTATAAGTCTGTTAAGTTCAATAGGACTGTAGATTATTTACAAAGCCCGCTAGAACTAAAGTGATTAAGCTCGATGCAGGAAAATTCGATTTTTAAATGGTCACATATTCATCACGTCATATTGACATTCGGAAACTTTTTTTAACAGCCTTATTTGCCTGAGCGTGACTGCTACCTGGATTCATGCCCAGTTCGAGTAGTGTCATTGGGTTTTTCAATGAAATTCTCAATAGCAGCTCGGAATTTGGGATTCGTGCCCGGTTAATGGCAATAAGGTCGCCTCCTATTACATAAGACCTAAACATACCGGCGAACGAACTGAGGGTGTATATTAGTACGCCTCTGCCTAACCCTTCGGGGAATGCAGGCGTGATGGTATGTTACGGAAACTTTTTTTTAGTATAGGTAGGTACATACATACAGTTTGGTGAAACTGTACGTGTCTGAAGTGAAGTCCGGAACGAAAATATGGAAAAATATTGGCAGTCTACGTCTCAGCCGAAGTACTTAACTGAGGGTTCAAAACCCACCTAATATCCTTTCATACACAAAATTAAAAAAATAAAATTTAGCCAGTCCCCTCCTTACATTCATATCTGGCTAAAATATGTACGTTCTCAATGGCTTAACAACGATATTGTTGGCTGCAATTGCGTCTATTCATCTTAGCACGTTTCTAACAAGAGAACATTCCCGGTTGTGCGATCGCAATAGCATCGTTAGCTTCGACTGAACCTCATACTGTGAGACAGATAGCTCGCTTATAAATCTACGAACACTTGGACGACCTGTGTTGTCTATAGATAGTATCTTGAGGCTGTTTCTCATTTAACGTCTTAGATGATTCATCAGCTATAGAACGTAAACACCACAATATATTCTTTAGTGTGCAGCTTTTGCCTGCGGTTTCGCTCGCATTTCAAAGTTAACAACAGCACCACCTACTGGGGTCTCCATCTATAGCTTAGTAACATCTAGGTGAAACTATAAGTAAAAAAAAATACAAAATCGAACAAGCTGTTTAGGAGGACAAGTGCTACGAACATACCTAGGTACTTAAAAGCCCAAATAGCTAGGATATAGGTACTGGCCAGAAATTGGGATGCGAAGCTCTGATGGCAGTTGATTCGTTTATTTTGTAGTATAGGGAAATGTAAGAGAGATGATAACGTACAAATAAAACTTAGTACGGTTTATTTTGATGGATATTTTTACTTGAAAGATTTATGATTGTAAATAGTTTAAAGAAACTCAAAAAAAACATAATATTTAATCTACAAGTGAAGACTTGTTATTTGTTGTATGTTGACCAGATTGCTATTATTACCTGTAAGTTTTCCACACAATAAATAAACATGTAATGTTATTTTTATAAAAAAAATAACTTTGTGTACTTAGATACTGAGGAGTTTATCTTAACTCTACCAGATGAAAAATTAATTGATATTAACTCGCGGTTTTTATACTTCAAACAAAAACTCAAGGCTAAATACATAGTTTAGTGCTTGAATGTATAAAGGAAAATGGTTATTATTGTTAGGTTGCTAGACGTCTAGATTATCTGGCCGATGACCTGCGGGCCGGCGTGCCGATTCGATACACATGCTCTTTCGGCCTTAGGTATATCAACTTTATGCAGTGTTTTAATTGAAATGAAAATACATTAAACTCACATTTTGGCATTCGTTAGAACTTATAACTAACTACCCTATTGATTATTGAGACTCAGGCGAATTGAAATGAAACTACTTTTCACGGATTTTATCGCGCGATATTGATATTATTTAGTTCCCGACGTTTCGGATCCTTTACAGCATCCATGGTCACGGGCAGACTGAGGTGTTGGTCGTCTTAATGTTAAAATTACTAACAGCTAACATACCATCACGCCTGAATTCCCCGAAGGGTTAGGCAGAGGCGTACTAATGTACACCCACAGTTCGCCGGTATGTTAAGGTCCCATGTAATAGGGGGCGAGCCTATTGCCATTAACCGGGCACAAATTCCTAACTCCGAGCTGCTACTGGGAATTTCATAGAAACCCAATAACACTTTGCTCGACTTGGGAATCGAACCCAGGACCTCAAGCGTAGCAGTCGCGCTCAGGACCACTTGGCTAATGAGGCAGTTTTACGGATTTTATCGCACTATATGGATATTATTTAGTTCCCGACGTTTCGGATCCTTTACAGCATGGTCACGGGCAGACTGAGGTGTTGGTCGTCTTAATGTTAAAATTACTAACAGCTACCTTACATTTTTGTTAATTATTAGCGATCCGATTCACGCAGAACGAGCTCACCGTATCTTTTAGTAGACTATAGTCCAAAACGCTGGCCTAAAGCGGGCAGACTAGTCACTAAAATAACTTTATAATCTTAGCATGAAAAATACATAAAAGTCTCAAAAAAATACCTAAGACTATTTTCTTTATTAAATGCATTTAATAAACATGATAACAATTATTCCTAGAATCTACGGATACTCGGATACACACTACGGGGTGCGTTGCAACGTGTGCGCGGGAGTCATCGTCGGGTTTCGATACAAGTGTGGAGTCTGTGACGACTACGACCTGTGCTCTCGATGCGAGGCTGCGGGCCACCACCCAGAACATAACACGGTCCAAATCTCCACGCCGCCACTAGAGCCGTCCGCATCGGGAGCGCGCTCCCAGTATAACATAACATAACGTACCATCAAGCCTGTATTCCCCGAAGGGTTAGGCAGAGGCGTAGGTATTAATGTAGGATTGTAGGTACACCCACAGTTCGCTGGTATGTTTAGGTCCCATGTAATAGCTATTGCCATTAACCGGGCACAAACTCCTAACTCCGAGCTGCTACTGGGATTTCATTCATCAATTTCATAGAAAAACCCAATAACAAGTAAGGCTCCCCAGTATATACTGCAGAAAACATAGTCGGGGTCCCAATTCATCCAATGTTTGCACCACACATGGTCTTTCCTTTACGGGGCACATCATCACGCTCAACCACATTAGAATTGCGAGTCGGCTTGCCCGCATTAGATCTTCAATTAGCTTTTAATAATAACGAAAATAGGTCTATACAGTAGCATCTGCATTCGCAAATGTATACACAATTATCGCTAATGTATACGCAATTTAAGGCTTCAGTATTATATTAGTTATTAAATAGACTATGTTTTGTATTAAGTACCTACTAACACAATATAGCTTATGGTCCGAAATAAATTGAAATAAAAATAAACAAATGCGTATTATTCTAAACAAAATAATTTAAGTTGACCGATAAAATTCAAAAATATAAGCATTTAAAGTATTTGATGGTGCTTGATCCTCTCTAGTAAAGAAAGGAAGGAATACCAAAGATTACATCAGTTTCCCTTCTTTTCCATTCCCAGAGAATTGCAGTCCTTACTGCACTCTCCCTTGCTATGCCTTTGTCTAGTGGTAAGCTCTCCGTGGGGATGGGTTAGAATATATGGCGGCCACAGTGGATACTCACATTTTTCAAAATCTTTAGTACTATAATTTGGTTAAAAAGTATTTTCACATATACATTATTATTGTGTATACTTTCACTTTAAAGATTTTTAACTTTTGTTGTTTAAATTTTCCTTCACGACATAGTAGGAACTAACTACTGAATTCTACGTTATTATATATACTACTAAATACACACTTGAAAAAGTAAGCTTAAATAAAATAATTTCAAAGCGTGTACATATATTGTAGAACACGCAGACGCGTACAAAAGACATCAACGAGCACGTTGCGCTCGCGCAGGTGCGACTTGCGATTTCAATTCTAAATCATAGCACATGAATAAACCATATTAAATATGGGATATTATCTAAAAAATATTATTGTCTTACAATGACAACAGACATCGGAGAAATTTTTTTTATTTAATTCAATAAATTTAGTATTAGATAGGTATTTGGTGAAGAGCGGACTGCATACAAAAGACATCAACGAGCTGTATGCGCACGCGCAGCGTCGGCGTTACTCGAGTTGTTATCAAATACTTCATATGTCACTTCAGTTAATTTATTATGTAAATAAGATTGAAGAGAACGATTGGTCTTCTTTGCTATTCACAAGTCTTGAGAAAAAGATTTACAAATTATTTATATTTGGAACTAAGTTATTCCCGTGACCTTCCTTGCCTAGTTTATTTATGGCAGGAAATAAACAATATACATTTATACAGAGATTTGAATATTTTTATCATGATTATAATAATCATGATAAAAATATTCAAATCTCTGTATATTGTTTAGTTTCGTATTTTAAGGTAAGTTTATCTAATTAATATAAAACAAACTCTCAATTAGCAGAAAAAATATTTAGATTTTTTTAATTTTTTTTTATTAATTTTAATTGTATGATTCTTAAGAAAGTAATTTATCACCTGGCTCTTATCTATACTAATATAAAAAGCTAAAGAGTTTGTTGGTTTGTTTGCTTGAACGCGCTAATCTCAGGAACTACAGGCCCGATTTGAAAAAATCTTTCAGTGTTCGATAGCCCATTTATTGAGGAAGGCTATAGGCTATATAACGTCACGCTAAGACTAAGTAACTATTCCACGCGAACGAAGTCGCGGGTGGAAGCTAGTAGTCTAATACAAAATACATTATCAGTATCCACGAACAGACACTGAATATGGTGCTTCTCTAAGCTTAGATAATGAAAATTCCTGAAGAAAACGTTGAAAACAGCCAATGTTTTACAGCTAAAGGTAAATTACTAAAAACATGTGCTTTGTATTAGACATTGTCGTAGTAGGTACACCCATGTCTTATAAAAATACTTATAACGTTAGTGATTTCCACTGTTTTCTCTTGCCTAGCTTTGTAAAAAATTTTATGAGAGCGTGATTATCATTCGAATTTGAGCCTAATATTAGTGTATTTAGAAGTCATACAACGCAGTGTGTCGGCGTCGTCTGACTCAACCACGTTGTAGGGATTAAAACGACCCGACACACAACGCCGTCATCAGCAGATTTCTTCCGTCCTTCCATCCATTCGCAGAATTAAGTTAGGCTCATTATATACACCAAATCTTCACCAGTTTGTTGCGGTTCTATGTATTTTTTTATTTCCATTTATTTCAGGCAACAAGACCTATATAAAAATATAGCTTCCACCCGCGACTTCGTCCGCGTGGAATAGCTAAGTAACTATTCCACGCGAATGTAGTCGCGGGTGTCTTAGCGTGATGATATATAGCCTATAGCCTTCCTCAATAAATGGGCTATCTGACACTGAAAGAATTTTTAGTAGTTCCTGAGATTAGCGCGTTCAAGCAAACAAACAAACAAAATCTTCAGCTTTATATATTAGTATAGATGTAATACAATAATTACAACATTTAACCCAGCTTCTATGGAGTTTCTTGCCGGCTCTTCTCCATAAGACCCACGTTTTGGAACCGTGCAACTATTTTTGACTTTTAAAAAGTCCCTACCTATTTTAATGGTCTAATTGAAATTAAACGTTTTAGCTTTGGCTATTTTGCGAGGCTGGGTCTGTGCGTTTCTTTCTTTCTTAAGAAACGGACGTGAATATACACAGTGAAGGATTGTCAAATACATAAACAGGGTCCACCGGAAAGGACCTACTCCTGAGTCAGTGTTGGCTCAGCACTTAGCGTCTGTTTGTCTGTCGTATTCTTGAGAACGCTCTAACAGACCAAATTGTACGCATCATTGGTCTGACGGGTTTGGTGACCGATAACCTGCTCCTACGCATACATCACCGTTTGAAGACACGTTTGGCGTAGCGATCGACTTCCGCGACACGTGTTGTGGGTTTGATCCCCACACGGAGTAAATATTTGTATAAATAAATAAATATTCTGCGACATTTTACACAGCACCATCTAGTCCCAAACTAAGCAGAGTACTAGACAATGGATATAATACTTATATACTTTTTTGTTTTGTAAATACATACTTATAATACATAAGAAACCCCCAGACGAACACAAACACTTATATTCATCACATAAATATTTATGTCCTGTGGGAATCGAACCCACGAACTCGTGATCAGCAGTCTGGTACTCGAACCACTAAACCACAGAGATGGTCATGTATGATCGACAGGTAGTTGTTCTGGATCAGGGTGTTTGTGTATGTGAGAATTTGTGTTTGTAAATGCACCCACGATACAGGAGAAAATCCTAGTGTAGGGCAACGTTTTTAAAAAAGAAAAGAAACTACGTTATGAAGAGGTAGAAAGGTAGGTTTTAATTTATAACTTATTTTACATAGCATTCTATCACGCCTGTATTCCCTAAAGGGTTAGGCTAATGCGTACTAATATACATGTGGATGTATATTAGTAGCCTGCCGTTAGGGTTAGGTCCCGTATAATAGGGGGCGAGCCTATTGCCATTAACCAAGCAAGATTCCCAAACCACGAGCTGCTCCTAAGAACGTCATAGAAAAACCCAAAAACACTTTGATTGACCTGGAAATCGAACCCAGGACAACCACTAGGCTAAAGAGACAGGCAAGACACGATATATTATATTTGTTTCTTTTAAACACGTTTATCAGTAAAATTAGGTATTCGGCATTTCTTACCTGATGCAGAGAAGGAACGCTGAAATCAAACTCAAAGAGCATGTAGAAAACTAAAACAACAAACTAAGTTAAGTTTATTAAACTAAACCGCACAATTTACATATCACACGTTATAAACGGTTCTATTAATAGCTACAATTACTGTCTACAAAGCAAACAGAATGTTTTATGTAATTATAGAGAAAATTAATTGCGAACCTGATTAAGCTTTAGGTCATTCGATGTCGCATACTCGCATGAACACCTTTGCCACTAGGCGGCCGACAAACTACACGACTTTAAGTTGATATGTACGAAAATATTATGAATAATTATATATACCATCACGCCTGTATTCCCCGAAGGGTTAGTCAGAGGTGTACTAAGGTACACCCACAGTTTGCCGGTATGTTTTAAGTCCCATGTAATAGGAGGCGAGCCTATTGCCATTAACCGTGCACAAATTCTAAACACCGAGCTGCTACTGAGAATTTCATAGAAATCTCCAATAACACTTAGCTCGACCTGGGAATCGAACCCAGGACCTCTAGCGTAGCAGTCGCACTTGGGACCACTAGACTAACGAGGCAGTAAGTAAAAATATTTTTACTAATATAAAAATAGAACATACATACATATTTTCACGTCTGTCTCCGTCTGTCTTGGGGTAGGCAGCTCTGAGGCACGGAGGGGTCTGTGTGTTAATAATGGTCACCCATCCACACACTGACCGCGGATCAGCTAAGTTATTACTTAGCTACGAGCCCTTAGTTATTATTTAAGTTAGTATAACCTAAATATCATTTAAAAACCCAGATATCGTGTTAAATTATCATGGCGTGAAAATTCAGTAAGTAATATGAATATGACAATGTTGCTAAACTAAGCAGTATTTTAATTTAGTGCTGAAAATCATAGGTGTACACCATGTTAATGGGTGCTGAATGAATAACACATAATTGCACTCAAAAGAACTTTAAAGTAGAAAGAGCTTGTGTAGTGGGCAGTAACTTTTCCAACATACGCGGCCGGCGCAGATAAAGCTCAAAGGAATTCCGCGAAAGTTAAACACATTAGAATTCTCAAAGAACAAAGAAGAGTTACTGTGTTGCCCATAAAACTCTCCGACATATATTTCTCATACATATTATTCATGCGATTTCTTGTAAGGACGTATAATCGCCGTATCTGCTTAAAGCCTTAGAATGTCTGCGGAGTTAAGTGTGTAATTACACACTCAGATAAGTATTTCTCTAGATAATTATCAAGATACACCTTTTTTGTGTTTGTTTATATTTATACTTTTGACGGAGGTGCATCTGCATGCTGAGTTTGGGTCAAAGTTCACCTCTTTGCATAGGCTTCGGATCGCTGGCTCTTCACGGCCTATTATTAAGTATGTGCAAAGGATCCCTTGGTCAGTCGACAACAAGACACAGAAACGTGAATTTTTATTATACTATACGAGAGCTATCCAAGAATTTTTTTAAATACCTATCTACACTATCAATATATTGTTAAACAAGTGGCGATCTATAGATAATGCCTCAGTAGAAAAAATGCTAGGGTACCTATATGTATATAAGTTTCTTCGAGACGATTAACATAACGTTTCACTGTAACCCATTGGTAAGCAAGGTGAAGTAGGGTAGGTACATACATCTCTAATTTTCCGGCATAAGTACTCAATTCTGAAGTGTCTCTACTCGCTGTAAGTGCAGGGTTATGCAATAAATCATGAAAAAGGAGGGGATGCCATGAACACCGGTTGCGGATATCCAGCCTACCCTCATCATATGCTTGGCCCACCAAATTCCATGTTATATTTTTGCATCAAAATAAATATCATCTCTGGCACCCAAGTTTCCCAAAAGACATTAAAATGCCTAAACAGTTGTTTTCGTGATAAAATGGTTGCATTTGAGCGTTTTCCGAGTAAGGCGTCGACCGCAAACTAATCGCGATCTAACCGCACATTAGCCGCACATAATTAAGACGGGAGAATTGCGCTGTATATAATTATATGACGTGCACTCGCCAAGCTCTGTGCATAGATAAAACTCACTATTTTATTCAAATTCACACGGAATTTCACTTGAATTTACTTACATACTTTAAGTACTCATGCCAATGTAATAAACATATATATACACGAACTACTATATGTTAATAAACTTAAACATAAGGAAATAAGACTGAGTATTTAAGTGCTCGTCCTCTCTCCTACTTAGGTATTTATTAATTTTGTTCAGCCTGACAGAATCCATAATTGTTCCTTTCTATTATACTTATGACCTGTATTGCATTATGAATTGCAAATACATATTATATATTAATTCAAGTCTTCTGTTATCTTTTTTTTTAATATGTTGCCCTACTCTGGGACATCTTGGATGCGTTTATAACATATAATTATTTTCACGTACACAAAACGAAAACACTCAGAACCCGCGCTTGTAAATCTGACTAACAAAGCAGGCATGTTAATTATTTATAATCGTAATTTTATAAACATACCTAATGGCGACCGGTAAAACTATGGCTCGTATAAAATGTTTGGCTGTCTGCTTTATTATATTTTTTTGCTTTGTTGAATGGTTAATTAAGAATGTATGTAAATATTTTCTCTTCTGTCAAAGATAGGTAAGTGCTTAGAAGATTACATGTAGTAAGGTTCGTCTGCACTTTACAACGATAATTTATCTACTATAAACTTCATATGTTTAAGTTGTATTTAAACACAATTTTCTATTGTAATTTTGTGTTTAAATACAATTTAAACATATTTAAGATGTTGGTGCAAGTGGCCCTTAACCATGTCGGAATAGCTCTGAATAAATTCAACAATGGAACGGATTTTTTATTAAATGAACTGCCGAGTAATATACGGCGGCTTACGGAGTTCGTGAAAAGCAACTTATTTTTTTTATTAATTACTTAATTAAAACCTCCTTTCTTCATTGTAAACTCCGGCCATTACATACTGAGAAATTCTGTAGCTACTGATAACCAAGAGTGCTGATCAATTAGTAGGAACAAATTAAAGCCGAGCAGCATAGCAGACGATAAGCGACAATAATCCTAGCTTCACTTCAAGATACAAAACTATCAGCGATATCGGAAAGTTAAACTTTGAGGTATCTTCCATATAATATGTAAGCACTTTAAATCCTAGGTTGACGCATCACGACTTTATATTTTAAAACTAGCCTCATTCTTATACTAGAGACTGAATTGAATTTTTATTGCAAACTACTTGTACTTCAAAGTCTAAATATTTATTGCAAATTACTTGTTCTTACATAAACGCACCTAAGATATTGGAAAAAATCCTCGTGTGGGAAAATATATTTTAAAAAAAGAGCTGAAGAGTTAGTGCTTTTTCAAGCATTATATTATATTTATAGGATTGTTAAATATTTGATTGAGAAAAAAGTATCAAAATTATTTAGTGAAATATTTTTTTAATATTAGATATGTTTTGCTTTTGACCACTCTACTCGACAAGGAAACACGCTTACCTGGATGTAACCTATTCTATTTACTCATGCCATGAAGACTCCCAAGTTGTATGTTACCGGAAACACAGACTCCGGGGAAAAAATCCGGTCCCTAGCGGTTGTCTCAATTTAAAAATATGTTTAAACTAAGAAATTAACTAGCGTGTGACCGACCAAATGTGTAATACACACGGATGTGGAAGATGTGACTCTTTACGGTAACGGAATTTGATAATTAACTGGATTAATTAACTAATAGTTTAATTTATATAACATAACGCTTGTAGACTGCCTCATTAGCCAAGTGGTTTTCACGTGGGAGAGCCATGCTTCGGCACGAATGGGCCGGCTCGAACGGAGTGATACCACGGCCTCACAGAAAACCGGCGTGAAACAACGCTTGCGTTGTGTTTCGCCGAGTGAGTTGAGGTTACCGGAGGCCCAAACCCTTTTAAAGGCGGGCAGCGCACTTGCGACTCCTCTGGTGTTGCGGGTGTCCACGGGCGGCGGTTATCACTTACCATCAGGTGATCCGTTTGCTCGTTTGCCCCCCTATCCCATAAAAAAAAGCTCAAATATTTTTGCATAAAAAAAATAAAAAGGTCCTGAGCGAGACTGCTCCGCTAGAGGACCCGGGGTCGATTCCCAGGTCGAGCAAAGTGTTATTGGATTTTTCTATGAAATACCCAGTAGCAGCTCGGAGTTAGGAATTTGTGCCCGGTTAATAGCAATAGGTTCGCCCCCTATTACATGGGACCTAAGCATACCGGTGAACTGTGGGTGTACATTAGTACGCCTCTGCCTAACCCTTCGGGGAATACAGGCGTGATGATATGTTATGTTATGTTACGACGCTTGTATTTCTCGGTTTAGTTTACCGTTCGCTGGTAAAGTTTTAGGTTCATGCAATGTAAGTCCCAGGAGATCCTATTGCCACTGACCGGGAACAAATTCAAACTCTAGACTTTTCCATTACGTTTCTCAGTAGCAGTTAACACCGCCTAACCTAAGAGTTGAACCCAGGACCTCAAAGCGTCTGCCTCCGACTACAAGACAAACAGGCAGTTTGTGGGTTTAATTTATTTACATAAATATTTATATTAGGAAGGAGAAATATTATTAAAATAGTAATTGACGGCAAAGTAACGCGTGACGGAAACACAGGTTCATTCGAAAATGCAACAAAATAAATAAATAAATTACACAAAACAGCCAAGACTTACCTGCTATTCAATAGTAGTCATATAACCAGAGCGACTTGACAAACAAGTTTAGTCGTACGATTAAATAAATTAAGTTAATAAACCATTCCAGTTCTGTCACACACGAAAAGTATTTCAACTTATAAATTGAAATACTTTTCGTGGCCGCACCCTCGCACAGAAGCGCGGAGCTTGATAAATGAATGGAGATGGACAAACCTCTTGCCGGCTATAAATCCAACGGCTACCCACGGGAACGATGTATCCAAGCCTTATCGGACATAATAACTTAGTTCCCCATCTAAAACTAGCCTTAATAATATGAAAGAACAGAGTGGCCTGATACGGAAGTCCCTAGTTTTGGCCACGGCACGCATCGGGAGGACTGTGAGCCGGTTCCTCAGTATAAATCCCACACTTAGCACATTTTAATACGTAGATACAGTTGGCGCAAAATAACTTCAACCAAAATGGCGGATGCGCAGTAGTAGTTTTTTAGTATATTTTGCACGCAAATGCACTGCGCAACCTTTCCCCCTCTCTGTTAGTTATGGGTCAAGTTAAGTACTTTGCGCGAACTATATATATAAAATATGTCGATAACAATAAAAATGGGGAATGTTTAGCATAGTATCACTTCTTCTTCTTCTGGGCAAAGGCCTGCCCCAAGTCTCTCGGCCTTCCATATGATACTCTGTTTAGTACTTATTCTACGTACTTATATTATAACTCTTTGGGGTGCTAAAATAGCTGCTTTCTTTACTTTGATTAACAATATGATTCATGAACACACGGCTACACATTGTCAAAGTCAAAGTCAAAATTGTTTTATTTCAATTAGACTACTAAAAAGGTACTTTTGAAAACTCAAAACTTGCACTTTGCTTGCTTATATATTGCCATTATACGCTGACCTCTATTCGGCAAAATGACTATAAACCGTTTCATAAAAGTGGCTACTTTAATACTTTAAGCGCCTTTCCTTTAATCACGCCTCTCCTCCACAGGGGTAGGCAGAAAAGGAGACAGCCACTTGCTACGATATTATTACTTGCATAATTCTTTTGCTCCATAAATTCTTTATGCCTGTTATTCCTTCATAAATAGTCACTTGTGTTATTTCTATACGACATTAATAAGAACGTAATTTAAGTTCAAATTCAGAAGAATCCGGCAGGAAACTTCATAATAAAATAATCTACCCCTTCTCTAGAAATTCATAAGATAATATTATTAGTCAAAGTTCAAATGTTTTTTTATTTCAAATAAGCTTTTACAAGCGTTTTCGAAACGTTATGATTCTAGTTGCACGGTTCCAAAAGGTCGATCCTATGGAGAAGAATCCGGCAAGAAACTCCATGGACACTCTTTTAAAATAATACAATTTATGTAATTTTAAATGATAGTTCCCAAAGACATACAACATTTACTATACGCACATAATTATATTTGTTATACTCCATCCGTTCATTAGTTCCCAAGCAAGGCTTACGCATCTAAAAGTCAGGGAGAACCAATATATGACATGATTTAAAGCCACTTATGACTTTCACAGCACAAACCTTTTTAATAACCTGATCCCTTCAGTAAATAGAGCGGGTTTTCTTTATTATTGCAATTTTACGACTGCATCCATCGGTGAGTTGATTTTAAAGAAAGTTATATATTTCTGATTGTGGCTTCGAAAAAATCGGTGAATTCTATCACAGACTATGTGGATAAATCATTTTAAATAACTTGGACGATTTCCTTGAGGAAGTCATAGATTTAAATCGTAGAGGCCGCATTGGGAATTCATTTAAAATTGCATGGGGCAAAAACTTTTCTTATAAAAATTAAATACCTTCTTACTGTAGACTTATCTTTACATAAGGCATACACGGCCACATTTTCATATGGCCGTTAAACTATCCTTTAGTCTGCCTTCTAACATACAAAACTCATCTCTAAAACACTTCTCAGTTGTTCATCTCCAATGCGAAAGACGTTACTATCTTTATGGTACCATTTACGTGTCTTATTTTATACGTAATCCATTAATTGCCCGGATTGGGACCTCTTTTTCAAAGCTTTTTTTTCTTATTTTTTGTGTCCAACAAGCACCTGTGTCTAAAAGCGGACCCTTCGATGATTCCAATGACTGGTTATTTTTATTCAAATGGTTTGTGTACTGAGAGGCTAAAATGAGCTTTATATCTATACAGATTAGGTTATAATATTGGTTCGAAAGGATCATGTTTTTCGTGAATCCTCTTTGAGACCAGGGTGAGAAGATGCGACCACTGACAGGACAAAGTCGTGCAGGTAGAAAATCGATTGTTATTAGACGTCAGGGCTCCTCATAATAACATAAATATATTGTAAAGAATCGATTCTGAATAGAATAGGGTGATCGAACGGCCACAAAGAATTCCACGTCAAATTAGCTTTATCATTTAACCTTTGATATATTGTGCACATACTAAGATATTTTTTATCTATGCATAGACAGATTGTCCTTTATAATTAGGTAAAACCAATAATGATCAACGATCGAATATCAAAGATCTAATAGATCGTCTCAACTTCCTATGATATTATTCAATCGTACAAATAATATGGATCTAACAACTATGTTGCTTCGCCAGTTCAGTTTATTTGATCCTGCTGCTTTTTAGAGTAATTTCAGTGTTGTTAAAACAAAGACATTTAAATATTACGTGCCATAGACGGTACATCACGAACAAAATCGTAATATACTAAGTAATTGTTCCCATAGGAAACTAATTGCTCTGGCTAAGAGTAACTAAGTAGTATTATAAAGTTATTTTAGTGAAGGAAAAATTCGACTCGCAGGCAGGATTCGAACCTGCGTCTTCTGGTTTGATACACCAGACGCTATGACCACTAAGCCACCGCGAGTCCTACCTGCCATGTCGAAATTTGCCTTCACATTCTGAACTTACGTCTTAAAGGTGACGTCAGTAACATCAATTGACAAGCAAGTTACTTTGCCTCTCAACCGACACGACTTACCTTACGGTTAGTTCTATGCCGTACGATGCTACCATACCTACTAACTATCTTTTTGTGATTTTTTTTTGCATTTTTCATGCTAAGATTATAAAGTTATTTTAGTGAAGGAAAAATTCGACTCGCAGGCAGGATTCGAACCTGCGTCTTCTGGTTTGATACACCAGACGCTATGACCACTAAGCCACCGCGAGTCCTACCTGCCATGTCGAAATTTGCCTTCACATTCTGAACTTACGTCTTAAAGGTGACGTCAGTAACATCAATTGACAAGCAAGTTACTTTGCCTCTCAACCGACACGACTTACCTTACGGTTAGTTCTATGCCGTACGATGCTACCATACCTACTAACTATCTTTTTGTGATTTTTTTTGCATTTTTCAAGCTAAGATTATAAAGTTATTTTAGTGAAGGAAAAATTCGACTCGCAGGCAGGATTCGAACCTGCGTCTTCTGGTTTGATACACCAGACGCTATGACCACTAAGCCACCGCGAGTCCTACCTGCCATGTCGAAATTTGCCTTCACATTCTGAACTTACGTCTTAAAGGTGACGTCAGTAACATCAATTGACAAGCAAGTTACTTTGCCTCTCAACCGACACGACTTACCTTACGGTTAGTTCTATGCCGTACGATGCTACCATACCTACTAACTATCTTTTTGTGATTTTTTTTGCATTTTTCATGCTAAGATTATAAAGTTATTTTAGTGAAGGAAAAATTCGACTCGCACGCAGGATTCGAACCTGCGTCTTCTGGTTTGATACACCAGACGCTATGACCACTAAGCCACCGCGAGTCCTACCTGCCATGTCGAAATTTGCCTTCACATTCTGAACTGTCTGCGAGTCGAATTTTTCCTTCACTAAAATAACTTTATAATCTTAGCATGAAAAATGCAAAAAAAATCACAAAAAGATAGTTAGTAGGTATGGTAGCATCGTACGGCATAGAACTAACCGTAAGGTAAGTCGTGTCGGTTGAGAGGCAAAGTAACTTGCTTGTCAATTGATGTTACTGACGTCACCTTTAAGACGTAAGTTCAGAATGTGAAGGCAAATTTCGACATGGCAGGTAGGACTCGCGGTGGCTTAGTGGTCATAGCGTCTGGTGTATCAAACCAGAAGACGCAGGTTCGAATCCTGCCTGCGAGTCGAATTTTTCCTTCACTAAAATAACTTTATAATCTTAGCATGAAAAATGCAAAAAAAATCACAAAAAGATAGTTAGTAGGTATGGTAGCATCGTACGGCATAGAACTAACCGTAAGGTAAGTCGTGTCGGTTGAGAGGCAAAGTAACTTGCTTGTCAATTGATGTTACTGACGTCACCTTTAAGACGTAAGTTCAGAATGTGAAGGCAAATTTCGACATGGCAGGTAGGACTCGCGGTGGCTTAGTGGTCATAGCGTCTGGTGTATCAAACCAGAAGACGCAGGTTCGAATCCTGCCTGCGAGTCGAATTTTTCCTTCACTAAAATAACTTTATAATCTTAGCATGAAAAATGCAAAAAAAATCACAAAAAGATAGTTAGTAGGTATGGTAGCATCGTACGGCATAGAACTAACCGTAAGGTAAGTCGTGTCGGTTGAGAGGCAAAGTAACTTGCTTGTCAATTGATGTTACTGACGTCACCTTTAAGACGTAAGTTCAGAATGTGAAGGCAAATTTCGACATGGCAGGTAGGACTCGCGGTGGCTTAGTGGTCATAGCGTCTGGTGTATCAAACCAGAAGACGCAGGTTCGAATCCTGCCTGCGAGTCGAATTTTTCCTTCACTAAAATAACTTTATAATCTTAGCATGAAAAATGCAAAAAAAATCACAAAAAGATAAGTAGTATTATTTATAATTACTCAGTTCTGAGACTTACGCAAATATGTGACATATTTAAATATAAACCGCTTTGTGGGTTCTACCGCGTTAAACTCAGATTGTCAAATCCCGACGTTTCGGACCCTTAACAAAGTCCATGGTAAGGGGCAGACTGAGGTGTTGTGCATCTTGATATTAGTAGTAATACTAGTATTCTATTATCTGTGGTAGTAGTAACTAGTAATAGATTGTAGTAATATCAGTCTGACAAAGAAATAAATTAAATCAGGATGAAAGTTTCTGTATGAAGATGTTCCTGAAATCCAGAATTTAACCCTTTTAAATCTAAAAATAAGATTTAAACTAGTAGGTAAATTCAAATTCAAATTCTTTATTTGCTTAAAACAAATGAACAAAAATGCAACAGCTTTTCTAATACCTACTGCCTCGTACCTATCATAATATACCTACTAACAGCATCCTTCTAGCCTTTCCTCCACTATGTTGGTTGCGTTTCCGTTTCCGGTCTAACCAGGTGCGGCTGAATTTCAGATTTTTATTCGAAGCAGATGCCATCAGGACTGCACAACCCCGATTTTACTGATTATGAGGCATTACGGGATTACATAATCACTATTAGATAAAATGTATTTGATATGACAACAGATCTATTTCTGATTACATTTTAAATTCGATTAGCATTTCTTCATGGATTTAATATTATTAGGTAAATGTTATTTGGTTAAGAAGCTTAGGTAATAGAATATAGCTCATTGTAAAGATTTATTTTGAATGGATGAGTAATGGACTTTTTTTAATGTATTCAGGAATGTAATCTATCATATAAAGTTACAGAAATATTATACGAAAAAGATATTGAATGCTAAGGTAATATTTTAAATATTTTCGTCGTATTTGAAGTTAGAACGTTTCGTTTGATCCCTCTAACTCCTTGAACAACTTTATAACTTATTATTACTAACTATTCTGAAAACTTACACCTATTCTATTAAGTAGATACGTATGATTGTTACAGTCTTTTTATTACCAACAGTTTTGAACAAGTTTTCGTTAAACTATGCAGGGCGTGGAATAAAATCTCTTCACTTCTCTTCTCTTCTCTTCTCTTACTATTATAAAATTGTAAAAGTTGTGTTTGTTACGGGTTGGAGCAAAAATTACTGATTATATTTTAATGTTGTTATCACTGTTAGAAATATATGCTCTAACTTAATAACTGGTGAACTTTTTATCTCAATTAATTAATCGGAACCTGAGATACAGCTTGACCTCTCTGATGTATAGACGCCCATACAAAGAAGAGATCATCACTGATGGTTTTTATTAAATTATTTTTAGAATCCATTTCTAATCCTACTATAGCTTCAGGTGAGCGAAGCTGCGGGCAAAAGCTAGTTACTTAATAAGATAATAATTTCTCTTTAGAGCTGCCGCGGCTGATTTCTTCGAAAATTACCAATCTTTGAGCCCAGGTTAATCTTAACATCATATTTTTTAAACTGTTCTAAACCGAACATTGTACCATATTCTTTGATTGATAACTTATATTTGACATTAGTTTTTGGTGTACAAATTCTATTCTATTCTATTCATGGCCTGCGCTGCTACCTCGTGAAGTTTCACAAATCAAGTTTCTTATTTATATTTTCAGAGATTTCGTAATTAATCAATGAGTGAGTGGTGTTTCTCATTTATCTATATACTAATGTATAAAGCTGAAGAGTTTGTTTGTTTGTTTGCTTGAACGCGCTAATCTCAGGAACTACTGGTCCGATTTGAAAAATTCTTTCGACGTTAGATAGCCTATTTATTGAGGAAGACTACAGGCTATATATCATCACGCTACGCGGACGAAGTCGTGGGCAGAAGCTAGTGTATTATATAAATATTTTACAAACCATAGGCACGGATTTTAATGTGGAAATTGTGACCACAAAAGTTTATTGAGTTTTTTTCGAATAGGACTAATTTAAGCTTGTATGGAGTGCTTTAGTGGGGTAAGATATAGGTAATGATTTAGTAATCCCTAAAAACTGCAATTAGGCTGTATGTCATGTTGTCGCCCCAGTGAAGGCCTCGACTGCCCTGTAAACCTGGCTTTATTATAAACGCGTATTTTCTTCATTTCATGCTTCGACACGAATGGGCCGGCTCAACCGGAGTGATACCACGGCCTCACAGAAAACCGGCGTGAAACAACGCTTGCGTTGTGTTTCGCCGACTGAGTTGAGGTTACCGGAGGCCCAAACCCTTTTAAAGGAGGGCAACGCACTTGCGACTCCTCTGGTGTTGCGGGTGTCCATGGGCGGCGGTTATCGCTTACCATCAGATGATCCGTATGCTCGTTTGCCCCCCTATCCCATAAAAAAAAACAACGCAATTATGAGTTAAGGACTGGGAGGCAAATAAGATAAGATTGGAAATAAAGCGACATCTAGGTGGTAAAATGGACACTATTTACTATAATAACGAATAATAACCAATTAGTCGCAGTGCCTCATTAGTCTAAAGGTCCAAAGTGTGACTGCCACGCTAGAGGTCCTTGGTTTGATTCTCAGTAGAAGATCGGAGTTTGGGATTTGTGCCCGGTTAAGGCAATATGCTCGCCCCCTATTACATGGGACCTAAACATACCGGTAAACTATGGGTGTCCGTTAGTACGCCTCTGCCTAACCCTGCGGGGAATATAGGCGTGATGGTATGATGTTTAAAACAATTATAAATACTTCGCATCATTCTTATCATCTGGCCTATAATAGTGCACTGCAGGACATAGGCGTCCCCCAATGTGCGCCATTTCACCCAGACCTCGGCTTGACGCAGCTTCCGATAACAACCTATAAATACTACACTAAAGTATCTTTTAGAATATCTGTGTTTCAGGAGTCAGTGTCTTCTTCCCACATATATGGTGCATGTCATTTAATTTTATGGTATGAAAGAATCATATTTAAAAAATAATTGTGAAAACAAAACATTGCTAGTAAGCTTTTTTTTAAAAAAAAAATTAAAATCCAAGGTTACTATTTCGTGTTATACCATACTATCCTTATTCTATTCAAATATTCTTCTTTAGACTTAGGCTGTGTATCTTTCTATTTTTAAAGACGACTCCCGCTCTTGTGATCAAAGCCTGTGTCATGCTAGACTTTACAAACACAAAGTATAATTTCTTATCTATATCTATTACTAGCTTCTGCCCGCGTCTTCATCCGCATAGCGTGATGATATATAGCCTATAGCCTTCCTCGATAAATGAGCTATCTAACACTGAAAGAATTTTTCAAATCGGACCGTAGTTCCTGAGATTAGCGCGTTCAAGCAAACAAACAAACTCTTCAGCTTTATATATTAGTATAGAGTATAGATTGAAAGCTTAATATGGCAGAATAATTAATACAGTTCAACAAAATTTAAGAACTTTCTGCTTGGCAACAGACATTGGTAAGCCAGAACTTCACAAATACTCAATCTATATATATAAAAGAAAGTTGTGTTAGTTACACTATTTATAACTTAAGAACGGCTGAACCGATTTGGCTGAAAATTGGTGGAGAGGTAGCTTAAAACCAGGAGACGGACATAGGATACTTTTTATCCCATTCCTGTGGGATGTGATGACAGACCGAATTCCACGGGGGCGAAGCTAGTTTCATATAGTATAAAGTTATAAGTTTTCAAAATATGTGACCGCGGTTCGTGACAGAGCGTGGGCAATTCCATAGACAATACGCGGTAATTAATCGTTCGTGTGGGACAGTTGTGTGTACGTTACACTGATTTATAGAACGTGGTATTTGTGGTACGGATAAACGTCGCGGGCGACGGTGTACGACCGAGCGTGTGAGACGCGCGTTAATCGCGATTAGGCTAGGCGCTACAAATATTTCCCTCTTCATTTGTTAAACAGTAAATTAAGGTTACTATTTCTTTGTAGTTTATTATTATGCGAATATTCCCTTCCTGTCTTTGTAGTTTCAGATATCTCAGCTCATCATCATCATTATCTATAGCATTCATTAATCTTTTTGTCACAGCTTATGGCGGCAAGTATGAATCTGTGAATTCCACCAGGAATGTCAAATATTTCAGCTTACACTTCCCTCCCCGGCTCGATTTTTTTTACCTCTAAGACCAATCGGACCATGAAGCGGCGGTAGCCTAATGGCTAGGGCGTCAGACTTGCGATCATGTGGTTACCGTTTCGAAACCCACCCATTGCACTACCGACGTGAACCCACTCGTAACACAAGCATTTAGCTTAGCACGAGGGGTTAACAACAATACTAGTAATGTGCGACCTACATTGCTAGGATTCTTTAAAAAAAATCAATCCGTCTTCCAGAGGTTCAGTTATCTCTATGCATTTTTTTAGATACATAATTATTATTTAGGAGCACGAGTCTTCATATAAGAGGTACTTAATCAAAGTTGGAATGAAATATCTACATAAAATTAGGTAATGTATAAGTAAATACTCTTCGTATAGAACAACTCCTCACGTGCAAATTTAACGCTATCTTTAATTTATAGCATGCCCTCGCGGGTGTCAAACTTACTTAGATCATTAATGATCAAAATCGCTAAATCTATTCTAATGTATAAAGCTGAAGAGTTTGTTTGTTTGTTTACTTGAACGCGCTAATCTCAGGAACGACTGGTCCGATTTGAAAAATTATTTCAGTGTTAGATAGCCCATTTATTGAGGAAGGCTATAGGCTATATATCATCACGCTACGCGGACGAAGTCGCGGGCAGAAGCTAGTAATCAATAATAGACATCACGCTTATATTTATTGAAAGACTAGCTGACCCGACAGACGTTGTCATAACTTTACTATGAATATTGAATTTGAATTCGTAAAAAAATAATATACATAAAGCATTTTCTAAATTTGAACCTTCGAACGAACGCGCCAAATTGGTTCAGCCACAGATTCAGCAATCCATGCTTGATGCAGTGACCAACGGAAATAGAGATTTATTTTTATATACATATACAACCTGTAACAGAATAAGCTCAAGACCTGAAAGTAGTTTGATCAGAATCAACTACTGATTAGATTAAGTGGTTTTTAATAAAACCACTGTAACTAATCGATTGACATATATTAATGTGTAAAATTTTCGCGAAAGATAATTAAAATACCTGTGATAACGGTGACCCCCTGATCTCTCAGTAACTCCAGTTATGGAATCACTGGATCGTTTTACCATTTTACATTTCAAACCAGATGAACTAACCTGGGAAATGAATGAACCCAGGAGGTAGCTTCTGCGGTCATAATACGTAAATAACATGATAAAAGAGGCAGTTAAATTCTAAGTAAGTCAAAGTTAAATGTTTTATTTCAATTAGATCAGTAATACAGGTACTTTTGAAATGTCAAAAACTAGGTGCGCGGTTCCAAATAGTGGGTCTTATGGAGAAGAACCGGCAAGAAACTCCATAGATACTCCTTTCAAAAAAGATTATAACATTGATTTATTTTACAATTTAGTTGTTATAATGTGAGAATCATGCAGCTTGATGTAGGTACATAATAATGAAAAATTGCAATTTTAAAGAATAAGAACGCGGCAAGCCGTATCGCGTTCCCATCAGACAGAAGAAAGTACGACGGAGGCGGGATGATAGCCGCGGAGGCTGCAACCGGCTGGACCGGTCGCACCATTGTGGTCAGTTTTTGTACCGCATCCCGCCCCGCGCCGACCCTCGCCAAAATATTTCTCGATACTTTTGTGGTCAATTGATTTAATTGCTTTATTCCAATATTAATTACGCATCTAATAATTAATATACTTTCGAAGTTTTATCAGAGCTGAGAGGTCCTGGTATGGTAGCATCGTACGACATAGAACTAACCGTAAGGTAAGTCATGTCGGTTGAGAGGCAAAGTAACTTGCCTTTCAATAGATGGTACTGACGTCACCTTTACGACATAAGTTCAGAATGTGAAGGCAAATTTTAAAGAAAGAAAGAAACTAAATTTACCTATTTGCCAAGAACACCCCGGTAGGTACACAGAAAATAAAACTCTAACTAAATTTCGACATGGCAGGTGGGACTCGCGGTGGCTTTGAGGTTATAGCGTCTGGCGTACCTAGCCAGAAGACGCAGCTTCGAATCCTGCCTGCGCTAGACAGTCCGGAGCAGTGTTGCCACGGCCCCTGAGTCGAAAGTTACGTTTCGTTTCCTGAAAAGTAACATTTTTGGTGCAAAAGTTACATTTTGGGATCTATGATGTCGAATGAGCTTTTTTTTTTTTTAGCTCCTTATTTGTGAAAAATGTTAGTTCTATTTGGAAGCGTTCGTATACTGTTTGCAATAAAATAAAAATCTAGTAGGTATTACTTATCTCGTTGTTCTCAAAAGTTACGAAAAATGCCTGAAATATAAAAATTACTTACATGTTACGCGAGGGGGTCAAAAGTTACGAAAAATGTAAGAAATGTAACCATCTGGCAACACTGCCTGCGAGTCGAATTTTTCCTTCACTAAAATTAACTAGGTACTTAGTACAAGTATCGCCATCTGTCCACCGTGTCGTAGACTAACATCGCATATTATTTACAGCATATAGTAATTATAGCGAAAGGAATTCCATACATCCTACTAATTAGTTTATTTCAGAAAGAAGCAAAGAAAGAAAGAAAACCTTTACCGATAAATAAACAATTAAATTAATATAATCTTAAACTAAAAATATTTATTATCATCAATGGGACGACCTCTAATATCATCCAAAATTTCTTGACCATAAACAATCGATCAATGAAGCGGACAAGTGAGCATGAAGATCTTTCTTGCTTGATCTTGAATTTTTGCCCTTCAGGTGGTAGTATGTTTGCCCTGTCAAAAAATGTCTTTTTGACGTGATTCGGCCGATAAAAATTATTTGGATAGTTCATTTTTATAAATATGGGAGGTTCTCAAAGCACTCGAAAAGTAACTGTTGATAATGAAAATGCTATCCAAGTGTCCCAAGAGGCTTTAGACCGGATACAAACTCAACTTACCGCAAACGTAAATATGATGTTTCATTACATAATTTAGATCAATGTCATATCGTGTTAAATATTTTAAGTGTTGTTGTTAAGAACTTTGTTTACCTTATGTGAATTTTGGAGCTCAAAGACGATATTTGTGAACATATCGAGTACATTACTTAGACATGATTATTGTAGGTTAGCTCAGTATCATGTGAGAACATTTATTGTCAACATTCACATAGTAAACACAAAGATGAATATGCAAATATTTTGGGATAAATAATAACCCACACTACATTTAAAAGATAATAACTATTCTGTGAACTTCACATTTCATATACTCTTTGTCTTCGTCAAATTAATTTGAACATTGTGAGAATGAAGATGAAGTTCCAGTCTAGTTTCCAGGCCAATAACAAAAATATCCAATTTATTTTAGTGTATTTATCACTGCCTTCAAATTCATTACAGCTAGCTGAATCAAAAACTCTTCAGCCTGCACAGCAATACATACCACCACCAGTGTATGAACACAAGCGCCAACACGATTACGCTGCTGAGGAGGCATACTGGGCACACCGCATCGAAAGCCTGAAGAGGGCACACGATAAAATAAATAGCGGTATGCATGTGGAGTATCAGAAGACATTAAAAGAAGCTAATGATTTATTTAATATGGTTCAGGGAGATAAAGTTGTTACTAAGCTGACACCATGCCAAGAGGAAAAAGCAAAGGTACTCTGCCTTTTCTAATCTATACTTATAAAAGATTTTACTTTTTATTTTCACCATGGGAGAGCCACCAGCTGTGCTTCAGCATGAATGGGACAGCTGGACCGCAGTGATACCACGGCCTCCCCGGAAACTGGTGTGAAACAACACTTTTAAACACACGTTTTGTTTCGCCCAGTGAGAATACCAGCGGCCAAACCCTTTTAAAAGGCGGGCAAAACACTTGTGACTCTGGTGTAGCGGAGGTTAATGAACATAGATGAAGCGAAAGTAGTATGCCAGGATCGTAGCAAGTGGAAATCTATAGTCTCTGCCTACCCCAATGGGAGACAGACGTGAAAATATGTATGTATGTATGTATGTACCATTTAAGTGAATTAATTATAAATATGCTGGTCTCCGCAGGTGTGCCATGGATTGGAAATCTAACGGTTATATGAGCAAACTTCTTCCTATACTTATATCTTGAAAATATATTACATTTAGAAAACTAATGTAATTGCACTATATATATAATATGTTTTTTTTATAAATTTTCAGGTTCTTCAGTGCTACAGTACAAATCCCAATAAATCACTACTATGTTCTGTGCTAGTGAATGAATTCAATGACTGTGTGTGCAAGAGCAGAGTAGCAGCTGTTACGGCTTCATCTTAACAACCGGAATTGTGTAAATAATCGTTATAGTAAATGCTAACGTGGTTATCCAAGCAATACTGACCTCAGGGGTTGCATTCGGCCGCGGAGTAGATTTAATAATAATGCTGTATCAATAAACTGTTATTAATTTATTTGTCATTTATTATGTTTTAGTTTTAGTATTTGTTGCTATTCTCTACAGTAAATACTAACACAGAATTATTAATATCCTATTGCTATTGACACTAAAAATGTGTGTCAGGACAAGACAGTAATACTTTTGGAAACTGCACTGCACCTTAGGATGTAGGTTCCTGCTGGGTAATTTTTCGTTCAAAAATTTTTTTTTTCTTTCATAACAAAATGTTTAGCAGAACTAATAATATTCTATTATCTGTGGCAGAACTAAACATTTGTAGATTTACGATACGAACAGATGAACGATTTACGATACGAACTATACAGACGACGACACATGAAGCTACAGTTATCTTTTTTTCCCTGATCATATTCAACTGTATTTCCGTCCCCATAGCTGTTATTTTAGTTCAACTGTATGGCACGAAACATAGCAAGCGGCTAAGGCGCGACTGATCGACACGTGTGGTTTTTATTTATTTTAGGTCATAGGGTTTTTTTTATATTAGGGTATAATTATTTAAAAAACAAAATAACTTTTATTTTCACGATAGTCGCTAGCAGAAACAATTTTATGAATAAACTAGCTTCTGCCCGCGGCTTCGCTCACGTGAAGCTATATCAGGAGTAAAAATGGAAAAACCATCATTGATGATCTCTTCTTTCTATGGGCCTCTATAATACATCAGGGATGACCTCCCTGATGTATAGATGCATGAGCTGTATCTCAGGATTCGTTTAATTAATTGAGATAAGAAGTTCTCCAGTTTTTAAGTTGGAGCATATACTTTCTAACAGTGATAATAAAATTAAAATCTATTCAGTAGTTTTAGCTCCAACCCGTAACAAACAGACAAGAATTAAAAAAATCACAGAGTTTCGGAGACGTTTATATACCATAACCCACGTGTTTTTTTTAAATATCTTCAATGTACAGACACAGCTTTTTTTACAATTTTATATTAGTAGAAGATTTCTGATCTGTTTATTCGTGTAGGTAGGTATAACTTTACTCAGTGTTTACAGAACTTAGACCTTCAAACCAAAGGTCTAAGGATCACTTTGACTATATAATATAAGTAGTCAAAGATTAAAACCTTTTTTTTGACAAAAATATATAATATATAATAAATATAATAATATTACTTGCAGAAAAGTATCTAATCATTTTGACAACAGCCTAGCCCTATTGATTAAACACGTATCTAATAAATCATTACCCACTTGGAAAGTCTATGGATTAAACAGTAGCTGTTACCGAAGCAACGATGCGATAGCGATACAAAATAATAAATTATTGTTAAGTCTCGATATAAATTTATCGTCTCGTTAAAATATAGAAAAATGCCACTCACACAATCCCCAGCTCAAAATCAGGAGAAAGAAAAAGAAAAACCACCTGAGAAAAAGAGACGCGTTCCACTGTATCCTGGATTCCCAGAGTTGGCTAGATCTGATGTCAGTATTCACCCTGCCTACTCGAAATTGGCTTTGGCCTAGTAAGTACTGAAAAAAATGCCTTTTTGTTTTGTATTAATAATGGACCAGCTTGCAGCAAGCTATTTCTTTAAATGCTCAGTAAACTGCCGATATGGGCGGGGACACGCGATGGCCGCTGGTAGACTCGAACCTCAAAGACCTGTCCAAAACTGTCCCTTTTTCTTGACTCCGTAAACTTTCAAGGCCCCATACAACTAAGTCCTGTTTACCCTAAATGTCTAGATTGTGGTCAAAGACCACTAGGACCTATCGACAGGTAGAGATGCAGTACCAATTTGTCTACTATAAACTATAAAAGAGATGTAATCAAATTTCAGCAGAGTTGTTTGCCGCCATCGCTATCACTGGGCTAAAATCACCCAACGCAAGCAATTCATGAAGGAACTTCACAGTTTTGAAAAACTGCAGTCAAATGCCCTAGATGGTGTAAGGGTCCACAGAGAATTCTCCCAAGGAATCCTCTCGCACACTATCCCACCACGACGGTACATACAAAAGCTGACACCGGACCCACTTACATCAAAGCAGAGAATGAGAGTAGAAGAAATCATTAGTGGAAAAGTTAATTTTAGTCAGAAATAATACAGAACTATTGTTATTTTGTTCTGAGAAGTTATTATGCATCTTTTGCTTTTTCCTTAGAGTGGAAATTTAATTTAAAACATTCAGACATCATGGTGTAAATAAAAATCCAAAATAATCTTAAAAATGTTAGTTTTATTCAACATGTTCCTCCGCTGCTTTCTTTTTCTTCATTTTCTTACTTTTTTCAACATTTGTCTGTAGATAGTGGGCCTCCTTCTTAGCCTGTGATATTTCAGCCCTCAATCTTTGTTTGAGTGCAGCCCTTTCATATGCCAGTCTTTCACTCAAATGAATCCATTTAAACCTTGGTATGTATTTGATGTTCCAAATCATGTCATAGTATCGCGACTTTTTTCTTGTGCCTATTTTTGTGTTGTTCAGTTTTGCTGCAACCATTTTGGCTACACTTTTTTTCTGGAACTCCACCCAACCTTCCGTAAACTGATTCGGCACTCGCTTCCGTTTTTCACCAGGTTCTATAAAATAAATTATACATATCACCAATAAATCTTCCCGTTTTAACACTGTATACTTTCTATATGGAACAACCCTGATACCCTGATAGGTAAAATGTTAACCAAGTATCCACTTGACGTTAAAAAATCATGCATCATGCAATATTTTATAGATAATAATGCTACAAATGAAACAACTTAACCTCAAAAAACTTACTGGCACTGGACTGCAAATATATCCTGCCCACATCGCCGAATTCACTAAATATTTCACGAATCTTAGCAACGTTCATATATGGAGGAATTGTAGACAAATATACGATGCCACGCTTTCTCGTCTTCTTCTTTATCCCTTCTTTACCAGAGCTTGAAATATTATCTGCATCTGAAGTGACCTGTGAGCTATCATCGCAGTCTGAACCATTTTCGGGAACTCTATCCATTTCAATGTCGGGCATAATTTAATATTAATCAGATAACAATCATAAACACTGGATTTGCATTAAATAGTCTGAAATGCAATACAAATACATTCCAATTTCCATGTGATTTTTTTTATTTTTTTATTATGGTTCTGGCTCCATCGGTAACGATCGATGATTTTGCCAATGTCAAGGTAAGAAATTTGTTGACATTTGGCAACAATCTCAAAGTGACAACTGACAAGACAAGAAGACGAAGGTGACAAATGACCGTCACTGTCACGTACGTTTCCTTTTCGGGTTTTTTTTTTCATGGTTTCTCGGAGTAGTGCGTGAACTTGCTTATATTGCGATTACGAATTTACGAGTACTTTATGGTCAATGCTTCTTTTTGACATCAAAGATGCTATGCTACGAAAAGCAATTTTTTTAGATATTGATTATTTCGTCGGCACTTCACTAAACGGAATACATCATCTGCTGATGTACGTCAGTGTCACTTACGTCAGTTAAAAGTCAATCTGCGACGTCTGCGAGTCAATCATAAGTAAGGCAATCGAATCGGGAAATATTTTTGTGTTGTAATTACAGAAAGTCAGAAACATTATTGTCCAGAGTTTAAGATGGGTTGTGATGGAGGTACTATCCCACGCCGAGATGAACTTGTGCGAATGAAGAAGAAGCCCGAACAGGTAAAAATATCCCTAAACAAGACAATACAATAAAAGTATTACACCAGCCTCCCCAGCCTCTTGCAAAAATCTTATTTGGGTATGTTAACTTTTTGTAGAAAGACAAGGATGCAGAGCGGTCATTCAAGTGGCGTAACTGCGCACTGTCGCAGCAACCACTACAAGCACCCGTGGTAGCCTGTGGCCTTGGCAGACTGTACAGTAAGAGCTCCGTTCTCGAGGCATTGCTTGACAAAGAAACTAAGCCTGAGTCGATCAACCACATCAAGAATCTTAAGGTGAATAGATTCAAGTCCTGTTTAACTCTCTTACTCTACTTCTTATTTTAGGGAAATTGACAAATTGTAGTTTTAAAAACTGAAAAGCATGAAACAGACTGGAAAAATTTAGGTGCAGATCCAAGATCAGGGTTAGGAATGAACAATTATAGCTCACTTCACCTGCTTAACCTTTTGACTGCCACAGTTATGTATAGACAACAAACCAAAATGTGCCCACCATGGTAGCAACTGGGTGAAGGATTTATAAGGAAATACGAAGCTTGGCATCGAGGGCACACTTCCTCGGTTTTGATATGGTGGGCAAAGAGTTAATCTTCCACAAAATCTACACTAATGTTATGTATAAATATTGTGGGTACATTGAGATCTATAGTATGTTTTTTTATTTACAAGTACCTACCTGACTTGCTACTAGCCGTTTCATATTTTTATTTGATAGTCAGCTAGTCTTAAAGGTGTACTACCTAGTGCTCTTAACGAAATAAAACAAAGTTACTTAATTGTTATTTTATGTCATAATAACTAATAATATAATGAGGTAAGATTTGATTGTGTGTAGTGTGTGTTGGTCATTAATCAATAATTAAGAATATCAATAGATAAAAATCAATTGCAATTTAAATTGAATAATGCCCAACACTGAAACAACAAGCTAGTTGATAAATAAAAATGAGTGACTTTAACTTTGCTTATGATAGCAACCATAACAATACGAATTAGTGATGTTGATGGTGATTTAAATAATTTGTTGTCGTAACTCAGGAAGACACTTCAATTGCACCCATTGGATCCCCCATGGATCTGCACTGGGGAACATTTCCTGATTTATTGCTTTTCAGTTGATTTTATTTTTAGTAAATTTTAATGAACCTTTTAATAATTATATCAATTACTAGCTTCTGCCCGCGACTTCGTCCGCGTAGCGTGATGATATATAGCCTATAGCCTTCCTCAATAAATGGGCTATCTAACACTTAAAGAATTTTTCAAATCGGACCAGTAGTTCCTGAGATTAGCGCGTTCAAGCAAAAAAACAAACAAACTCTTCAGCTTTATATATTAGTATAGATAGATGATAGTTTTTTTTTAGCAAATTTTAATATTAGCATAGCATACCAATACCATCATTTAATATTACAATGTCTCTGCAGTTCTGCGTTTTAAAACATCCAACAATGTCTTTTGTAGTAGTACAAATACTAATGTAGGTAGTTTAGATTTACACAATTAGTTGATAAATCCTGGCTGTTGAACCATCCCTGCTACTAAACATAATTACTATAATCCATCCATACTTTCCAGGATATCAAAGACTTAAAGCTGGTAAAGAACCCAGCATACACTGCAGCTGATCACACCGACGGTGCAGTGGGAGAAGGCAATGCTCCCTACATCTGCCCCATCAGCGGATTGGAGATGTCCGGCAAGTTCCGCTTTGTGTTCCTGTGGAGCTGTGGCTGTGTGCTAGCTGAGCGGGCTCTCAAGGAGGTCAAACAGAATCTCTGTCACATGGTAAGCTTCTACTTTTCCATCATTATTTGCTCATTCAACGCTGATAATAGCAAGCATATTTAACATTTCTCTAAGCCATTTATGCAATTCACTGTACACAATATGGCACATGCGGCGTATGAATTTTATTATTGCATATAACCCAATAACACAGCTTGAATTGGCAATCGAACCCAAAACATCTATTCAATCCTCAAATTCTACAAACTTTAACCTTCCACCATAAGAAACTGCAAGGTTTTTTCGAAAATTCCTTTGAATATGAAATTTTATTTGTCTCCGTCAAATTTTTTTTTTTTTTATTATGGCGCCACACTTTTTGTGTTTTTACCAGTGTCAAGTATTAGAGTAATCAAGTAATCTTTTCAAAGAATATTTCCCATCATGGGATTGTGTTATGGCACCACACTTTGTGTTCGCCAGTGTGAAGTATAAGTTCAGTTGCCCCAATAAAACGGTAGAAACTTTATTGAGGCTTCGATAGAGTTTAAGAGTGAACCCAAAATGTCACGATTTCCAATTTTATATCATTTGCCTACACTCTCACACGTTCACGAACACTTAATGGTTAATTATCCACCATAATTACACATTAAACTTCGGAGAAATTCAAGTTTTGAAAAATAATATAAAATCGACAACGTGCACTTTTCATTTTCCCGCCTAAACTACAATATTTATTTATTTATTAGCATCTGAGAATCGAGGTTAAGATGTAGGTCAGGAGCCAGTAAGAAAAAGAGCGACAATGATAAACTCGTTCCATTTATTATTTTATCTTGTTGAAACAATCAAATTCAGGTCATTTTTACGTTATTTATTGACCACTATCTCTTTTGCCCTCAGTGTCAGCACCCATTCACTGATAACGACATTGTTATACTCAATGGAACCGAGGAGGACATTGAAAAATTAACAGAGAAAATAATTGTGCGAGCAGCTAACAGAAAGAGCAGTAAAAAAACTAAGGCAGCAAAAACTGAAAAGGTTGAAATCAAATTAGAGCCATCCACTCCCATCGCATCAACTTCAGCTGAAGTAATTACAGAAACAGTTGAGTCTACACAAGATAATGTTATTAAAGAGGAACAAGAGGCGGGACCAAGTACAACCAAGACTGTAAAGAAAGAAATTGAGACAATACCATTATCATTACCTAAATACAACCCAAACAAACAACCAAGGGGGCATTTTGGGTCGTCTAAGCGCGTCCACCCCACAGAATTAGCTCAGGACCCATCTTACAAGAAAACTAAGAAAGATTACAGTGTAGCCAAAGATCCACAAACAAGTGAAGTGTACAAATCTTTATTCACGTCACATAAAACTGACAAGGATCAAAACCGAGCACACTGGGTCACATACAATCCATTCTACAATTAATGTAATTTATTTATAGGATATTTAAGTAAATAAAATACAATATTTACTTTTATAATGGTCTTATTTCAATACAAACTGTCAATAAATATTGCACTAGAGAATTTTATTGCACTTTAACCACAGATATCTCTGTGACTATATTAGTGATAGTTCTGCAGGTGATATTTTATCATAATTGAAATATTTGTGCTTTTACATTGGTTATACAAACTTACAACTACGTTTAAATTGTCTAAAATAGTCTTATCTAAATAGTGGAATGTCAATTATCACTACAAATACAGAAATACACAGCACTATAACCTGAACAACGAAGAAATTGTAACAATAAGATTTATATCAACTATTGAGCTATAAACGGTGCAATAAAAGCGGCCTAAATGTTACAGGTGAGAGACATGACCAGTGTAACATAAGCAAAGGTCAAAACATAATTATTTAGTTTTATGTCATTAAGTTTAAAGTATGCTGTATGCTAGATCTAGAATTTCTAAGCAAGAATGCATCATGGGGCAGTAATTTGATAACTTGGCAGATTGCTACATAACTTTTAAATTTATCCTACTCTTTGGTAGACTCTTCTCTGGTGCTTACTCAATTTAAATGTTAATATTGCATAATTTAAGCGGCAGCGTCCTGCTGTACCGAGGCGAGTGTAGCCTCAATGATAAGGTTGAAGTCCAGTTCATTGAGGCTGGCCTTAGCTGTCAACAAGTCCAGAAATGTGTCCAGTGGGGAGAGACGTTCACCTGATGGTAAAGCTGCGATGCCTGGAAACAAACGAACGATACATGTAACTACGATTATAGGTTTTTACTGTTTTTACTATTATTTTATCTTCTAATAGTAGGTAATGTCTAGTAGCTGAAGTTGGAAGAAGAGAGTATAAAGTTAACAAAGTAAAAAGACTTGTTCCATTCGGTCCATAATTAATTAGTTTAATCTACCAGTCCTGTGACCATGAATCTTGTAAAGAGGGTTACTTAATATGGGATCTATGCATTACTTAGAGATCGGTGACGTAAGTGTCAGGGTTTCGCAACCGAGCAGCATATTTATTAGAAACATTAACACACTGCAAGCACTCTGAAAGAAAAACTTGCTAAACCACTTCTGTAAAGGGCTTTCTAAACCGCTTCGATTGTCGCTTGTATCGTCGGTGCAATTGCACAAATTTAGCATGTGATTTTTGACATGCTTTCTGCGAAATATTCCACGCCTAGTGTCAGTATCAGTAGTACACACCGGTGTCCTTGACGGGTCGGTGGCGGCGGAGGTCGTGGCGCGCGGCGGCGCCCCCGCTGAGCAGCGCGTGCGCGTGGTCGCGCGCGCGCAGCACGAGCGCGGCGCGCTGCGGCCAGCCCGCCAGCACGCGCCGCGCGCGGCCCTCGCCCACCAGCTGGATCAGGCGCAGCTTGTTGTTCACCGTCTTCTTGTTCTCGTCGTCTTTGGCTAAACGTGAAAAATCGACCTTGTTAAGCAATATTTTTAGTCAATTAATCCCCTATAGCTTCTTCATTTCAAAGCTGCTTTTTCAAAACCGTCTTCAAAAACGTAAAAAGTAATGTTTAAGTTTGGAAGTCGGTGACGAAAAGAAAATATTCCACCATATCCACGGAATTCCTGAAACTGAACTAAACAAGTAGGTACTTACCTAACATTATTTTGTTACATTTTTTAAGGTTTTTTACTAGCGAGTATAATATTACTTATATTGACGATGCCATCGTTTATTACAACGGTACCTACGTGTTATTGTCCTAAATTTGGTTTTCCTTTTTAGATCTTGACCAAAAATTGAACCAGCACAGGAGTAGGTAGGTACCTACTCATTAAAAAAAATCTTGAAATCAGTCCAGAATTGACATGAATATTGGTGAATACAGACGAACATAAAACCTAAAAAGGATCTATGAAGTCGGTGGAAAAGGGGGCCAAAAAAGAGATACTTACCAAATAAAAAAAAAAGAAATATAGTTAGTGAGCTAGTAAATATTTCAACAAATTTATCCGATTTTAAATTCATTTTAGGGTTCCATACCTCAAAAGGAAAAAACAGAACCCTTATAGGATTACTTTGTTGTCTGTCTGTCTGTCAAGACCCTTTTTCTCAGGAACGCGTGGCGGTATCAAGCTGAAATTCATATCAAATACTCAGGTCTACTGTTCCTTGGAGCTGTGAAAAACTTCTAAGCCAATGCAATCAAAAGATACAGCCGTTTATGCTGCAAATTTTCGACACTCGCAAGGGAATCAAAACCTATAGGGTACTTCCCGTGAATTCAGAATCTTGAAATTTGGTACGAAGCAACGTCTTAAAGCACAGATAAAGGAAAAATTGCGAAAATCATAAATGTTTAGTTACATCAGATAAAAAAATATTTTAAATTACGGAACCCTCGGTGCGCGAGTCCGACGGTTTTTTTTTATTTCAACAAAGCAAATGCAATATCTACTTACATGCAATAATAGCCTTCATAACATCGATCTGAAGCTCGAAGACATTCCGGTGAACATATTGAACGAACGAGTGGAACGGAAGAGTCCGGTACCCGAGGTACGTAAAGAATGAACTAAATCCTTGCGGCAACGGGAAGGCAATCGAGTCGGTCGCTAAGTAGTACTGCTCCAGGACTTTAAACAGTATGAACGCATGAGACGGGTCCATTTCATCGCTGAAAATAAACAACATTACTCATTTAAATACACATTACCGCGACCTTATTAATTCTTCCAGTTATAAAAAAAGAATGTAATGTCATATATGGCCAGATTAAAACGTATTAACGCGATCTTTTTTAGATTGCTTGAAGGGAAGTCGCAAGTGGATCATAATAACACGTTGTAGTACTATGCCCTCTGTTACTTTTTTTAAATGTTGCGTGTTAGTTACAAAAATACAATGTTTGATGCGGCAATCTCATTGACACCGAGTTATTATTTGATTGTGATTTCAATATGATTGGATGAATATGGGCGCCTGTTTCATATCTATTTAAATTATACAACATCAACTTAGCCAAAACTGCAAAAAAAAAACAACATATGAACAAAAAGGACATACACAAACACTAAGAAACGATTACCCCAAACTTATCAGATGAAGGTGAAGAGATGGCATCTATTGTCAGTAAGGATCACGGCAAACTGCTTGGCTCAACACAACGCGCACATGTTTTAACCCATGATAAGTATGAGGACAATCTAAAGCAAATAAAAAAAGAACCAGTCACACTAAAAACAAAAACTTCGACTAGCAAGCACAGAGTTAGACAACAAAAACCCGAAACAACAAGTAGGACTAGTCGTACATAAATGTGAAGCCTCTCTGTTGGTTGTTGTGAGGAGTGGCGGCGAGAGGGCGCGTGAGGGCGCGACACAGTGCCCTGGACGCGTCCAGCTGCGCCGCCGCCCAGCGCGTGCCCACGGCGTGCACGCCGCTCTCCACGCCCCGCGCGCCCCCGCCCCCGCCCCCTCCGCCCCCGCTGCCCCCGCCTGAGCATTCGCGCATCAGGTGCACGCTCACCTCGCGTAGGTTCTGTCCGGCCGCATTTAACATCCACCACGGTATATTATTATTTAAATAAGAATGCGACTGTGTGTTTAGGATGCATGTATTATTTGATAGAAAGTTAAGTAAAGGAGTTTGTAAAGTAATAACATGCATTCTTGTAACGCAATATTAATCAGTCACCAAACGTAAGACAGGCATTCCGCAACTTCCGGGCCGTGTTTTTATTATATCAACTTTGATCGTGCTAAACCAAATAGACGCTCTGTCTCCTAAGATTTCAAATTTAGCGTAAAAGACATAACAATGTAAGGATAATTTATTAGTCTCAAAAATACACAACAGTTTAAGGCAATTTATTAGTCTCAAAAATGTGCAGGCCTCTTTATCTGTAACTTACCGCAGCGATGATATGCTCCTGTTTGCTTGCGGTGCAGACGTCCAGCTCGAAGAAGGGCAGCAGGTCTTGTCCGGTGCCGATGGAGGAGCGTCGCTGCGGCGCGCTCAGCGGCGGCGCCGCGCCCGGCGACAGCGGCGTGCTGCACCGGGACAGCGCCTCCGGCTACCGACACCTCGTTAGCTTCATCATCATCATCATATCAGACAAAACACGTCCACTACTGTACAAAAACCTCGCCTAAAAACATCCCTCTAGGATAGGGTTGCCATAACAGCATAAGTACTGACCGGGACATTAGCCGTAAATGACTGAAAATATCTTTATCAAACAAGAAAATGCATTTCTAATTTACGTAGATTTATGAAACCTAAATAGGAAGAAAGCTCGTTTGACAACCATTCTAAATCAGTAATAAAAACATGTCCACCTTAGACTTGCTGACCTCTCGATTACAACGGCGGCGGCGGATTAACATCACAACATAACATAAGCAATATTACGCGTGTTCTGGCAGGTGGTAGCTGGTGGCAGGGCCCGCCGCCTCACCGGTTGTGCTGTACGCGTATTACACATGGCATTTGAAATACAGGGACATTTTGTAGATCAACCGGGACGACCGGGACAGAAGTTCCAAACCGGTGACATGTCCCGGTATCAACCCTACTCTAGGACCGATTATATGCGACCTGCATGCGACGACTCCCAGCTACCTACAACAGGTCGTTCGTCTATCTCGTTGTAAGTTATCCCACACTGCGTTTTCCGTTGCATTAGTTTACACTTCTCTAAGTACTATGTGTGGGGCAACTTCGAGATACGAGTGAGTAACAGCGTGACAAGGGAGTGCTGTCCTGTGAAAGCAGATGTAGTAACAAAGATTGAGAATGATGTTTAGGGTATGTAGAAAGGATGGATTAATGAAACGAAACTAGTATAAATAATGCAATATTTTGAAACTTTAAATATCTGAAAAATTCAATTAGTCTTATTTATAAGAAATGGAATATATTGTAGATGCATTGTTACAAGTTGATTCAGTTCCAAGGACAGTGCATTTTATGTTAAGCGTGACCTCATTCAGGATGAGCTCTAGAAGCATACTTGGAAATGTCAGAAAAAATCTAAGTTACCTGGTAACAGTGCAAGCTGACCCGCAGCTTGTCGATGACGGCCTGCGGCTGCAGCCTCTTGTGGGGCTGGTCGTTGAGCGCCACCCACAGGCGCGTCCACACGTCCTCGGCGAACTGGCACACGCGCTGCCGCGGCGCCAGCACCACCACCGAACTGTTCCACAGCTTCTCCTGACTCACCGACACGCACATGTCGCGGACCTAAATAAATAAATAAATTATTTATTGAACACAAACATCGAAAAGATTTCCCTAACTCCTGTACTAGTAAAAACTTTGTTGGAGGAGCTAGTGTCTTCCCTTTTAGTGGTCATTACACTTTGTTATGCCCATAGGAATATATTGTTATTTTCTAATTTTACAATAGGTATTAAATTACTTAGCCAATACACTTAATGAGTAGAAAATATTTGCTACTAATTAAAATAATCTGATTGTATGTGTGTGTCTGTGAGTGAGTGTGTGTTTGTGTGTTTGCGTTTATGTTAGCAACATCTTCAACTAAGTCACGACGAAACAATTGGATTTTTTGCTACACTACTTAACATTTCCTTAACCAATGATAAACATGTGTTACCAAAAACGCTTGTGTAAGAAAAGTAGCTGGTCCACAAAGGGCTAATATACTTTTTACAAGTAAGAGCATAAGTATATTCCTTTTTTAAACTAGACTCTGTAGAGCATAGGTACCTACTCTAGACTAGAGTATGCTTACCAATTAAGGTCCTAAGTAAAGTCATCCACACTAATTATGCATTAAAACTTTTTTTTTAATAAAGCTTACTAGCAATGTGGGTCACACATTACTAGTATTCTTGTTAACCCCTCGTGCTAAGCTAAATGCTTGTGTTACGAGTGGGTTCACGTCGGTAGTGCAATGGGTGGTGTTCGAACCGGCAACCACATGATCGCAAGTCCGACGCCCTAGCCATTAGGCTACCGCCGCTTAAGACGCTGACAACAGCTAAATGAAATTCGATGTTTCGGTATTTTAGCCACGCCCATTATTGCTCCGATAACTTAGCGCTTTTTTAAAACAGCGGTTATACAGCGAACTACCTTATAAGAAACAGTGACGCGATCAATAATGAACAATCAATAGATGGCGCTGTTGTGTATTTATTGCTCTGTATGAAGAACTAGGAACAAATTAGGCAGGAAGATTGAAAAAACAAGTAGGTTATTATATCTTTATATTTTTAAATATTTTATGAAATTGTATTTACAATGAATTAAAAACAATATACCTAAACTTAAGGAAAATAAAATCTCAAACTACTTAGATAAGCAAAATTTTCATTATTTTTACATGATGTACTATTTATTTGCTGTTTTATATACATATATATTATTAATTATATATAAATTAATAATAAGACAACAATAAATATATAAACATTTTCGACTCCACATTCCACGTGCTGGGGACCTCCTGAGGTAGACCAATATATTTTTAACCGACTTTAAAATAAAGAAGTTTACCCTTTTTTATTCTTTAAAATCTTACTATTATATCATTATAAAATTGTAAAATAGCTGTGTCTGTACATTGAAGATATTTAACCTTTTGAACGCCAATCACTTGTATACAAGTTCGAGATTTTCGTGCCCTCAGCGCCATTACTTGATTAGAAGTAATACATACCATCACGCCTGTATTCCCCGAAGGATTAGGCAGAGGCGTACTAATGTACACTCAATGTTCGCCGGTATGTTTAGGTCCCATGTAATAGGGGGCGAGCCTATTGCCATTAACCGGGCACAAATTCCTAACTCCGAGCTGCTACTGGGAATTTCATAGAAAAACCCAATAACACTTTGCTCGACCTGGGAATCGAACCCAGGACCTCTAGCGTAGCAGTCGCGGTCAGGACCACTTGGCTATTGAGGCAGTTAGAAGTAATAATAGTATAAAATAAATTTACGACTTTTACAAGACCTTTTATTTTGTTTTTATGGAAAATTGCCCTGTATTAAGTCATATTTTTAACTTTTTCACACATAATAAGTTCTTGTTTGTTTTATATTCAATAAAAACAAAAACGCCAGAAAATATTTTAATGTCCCCAACGCCAAGTACTTGATATAAAGTAAGCGAGTGATGGGACACGATGAAGACCTCGCTATATTTCATCTCGTCGAAACGTTCATAAATACTATTATTGCAAGAAAATTACGTGAATAAATAATATTTCATAAATATTGTAAACTATAAACTACGTTTTATTCACCTTAATCAAGAATAAATAGGTTTTCTAATCATTGTCGATAGTGAAACACCGTTTGAAAATCCCATCCTTACAAAGTGGCTAGTTGTCAGTGCGCACAACGCCACGAACTTCTATAGAAGTAAATCTGTGACTTCATAAGCGGACGGGTTTCAAGGTCATAGTGACTTTGTGCATTTTAGTGTAGTGCAATATTTACATCTTGGGTTGGCGCACGGGTTCTTACTATGTATGTACTTCCGTTTTCTATTAGTTTCTAAAAACAAGAAAAATCATTGCTAATATTTTGCGACACCTATACCTAACATTATAGAATACCACGTTTCTAGCTTCTATTGATTGTATTTGGTTCTATTTGTTGTAAGTGAACTAAATAAATTATGCATGAATCGGTTGAGGTTATGCACGTGTAACTCGACCACAGTGAATAAAAAAAAGAAAAATACCATAGACATCGACATCTAGACATCCTTATATAAAACAGAAAGGATTTTGACGTGCCTCGAGCGCAAACGACTTGGTATGAAGTAGAAGGATTACATTTGGAGACAAATAGGGATGTGCCTTCTAGAACACACGTCTAAGAAATTTACAATTCTTTTCTTTTATTATGGGAAATATATCCAGGTTTTCATATTGATTTTTTTATGAAATAAAACAAAATATGAAAATACGGTATCAGTTTTTATTTAGCTTCGTAAATTGGCGAATAAACATTAATTTCAACTTATAATATTATTTATCGATAGGACATTAATCCCATCCCTACGTTTTACTATAGATACGTTATACATTTGTAGCGTGGCGCTGGAGGACACATCGCGTATTATATAGATGGGCGTCGAAAAGGAAGCAAGTGGGTTAGGGTATACAACGAACCCAAAAATGTGATTTTTAAATTTCTTGTCTGTTTGTCTGTTTGTTACGGGTTGGCGCAAAAACTACTGAATAGATTTTGATTTTGTTAGAAACTGTTAGAAAGTATGTGCTCCAACTTAAAAACTGGTATACTTCTTATCTAATATAATTAAACGGAACATGAGATACAGCTTGACCTCTCTAATGTATAAACACCCATACAAAGAAGAGTTCATCATTGTTGGTTATTGAGCTTCAAGTGAGTGAAGCCACGGGCAGAGGCTAGTCTCTACTATTATAAAATTGTAAAAAAGCTGTGTCTGTACATTGATGATATTAAAACAAAAACAAGTGGGTTAGGGTGTATCAACGTCTACGGACCCAAAAATGTGATTTTTAAAATTCTTGTAATAGGTATATAAAATTACAAACTTACTGGTGAATTACAATTTCCAACGCTTCACCGGTTTCTAAATTGTTCTCCAAACGTCTCTTTTTACTGTTAAGAAAATTAAATAATTCAAGGAAATAAATTATTAATCTAAAAAAGTAAAATCTTAAAATAAAATAAAAAGTTATTTAGTAAAGGAAAATACTGACTCACAGACAGGATTCGAACCTGCGTCTTCTGGCTAGGTACGCCAGACGCTATGACCACTAAGCCACCGCGAATCCCACCTGCCATGTCGAAATTTGCCTTCACATTCTCAACTTACGTCCATCTATTGAAAAGCAAGTTACTTTGCCTCTCAACCGCCATGACTTACCTTACGGTTAGTTCTATGTCGTACGATGCTATCATACCTAATAACTAACTTTTTGTGATTTTTTGCGTCTTCTGGCTAGTCGATGTCTGCGAGTCGATTTTTTCCTTTACTAAATAACTTTATAAAAATTAGCATAAAAAATGCAAAAAATCACAAAAAGTTAATAAAACAAAAAGTTCATAATAGAAAATTCCATTAGTCGACATCAGGAAGCGACCTCGATACTTCTAAACCCCGAGTCTTTGCACTTACCACTAGACCAATCGAGCACTGCTTCTAATAATGAATTTACGCTATCGCTTGTAGTGAATAATGTATAGTTTTTATACCTAGTTATTTGGTTATAATTTCATTTCTGTTCGTGTACTGTTTTGTCAATATGAAATTATAAAAACTGTACTTACTTTACTACTTCCATGAGATGTTTTTGTTTGTTAGTAAGTATAAAAACGCTTTTTAGCTGGCTTCCGGGATTTTTGTTTGTTTCCCATTGTCCACCGCAAATATTTTCACTACTTACGTAGAACTTTATTATATAAAATTTACTCTAAATGTTTATATACAGCTTAAAACTATTTATAGTACAATTATATCGTTTACCTATTGTCAATTTTATAGGGAACAAAATAAAATAATGTAGATATGTTTATGTTCGAAATTGTCATACAGCAAAATACGTAGGTAATGAACGGATAGCGCGCGGGGTGAAGCGACACAGGTCCGTCTAGCAGCGCGTCTATGCGATCACTGTCGGACTGCATAGAACAGAAAGAGAAGCGCGATGACGCGACGCTCGCAACTTTTAACAAAACCTTAAAACATTTAATTACTTAAAAAAAAGTTAAGTAGTCGAAAATATAAGACAACGAAATTATGTATTTAAATATGATACGTTATTGTTATTAGTTTTACCAACTAACATTGACTAGTAGTACAGATATTTTACTTGGAAGGTCGTTTTAAGAGGTCAGTTTACCATTTTTTTGTATCGAGAAAACTTTTCAAAAACGTGTTTTAAATTCAACGAAATTTTCCGGAATACGTTCAAGATTAACATACATTTTTTTCGCTGTCACAAACTGTATGGATTTGGCTAAAACTTGTTCGAGATATGGCCTATTTAGCTGTTGTCAGCGCCTTAATTTAATTGATTAACTATTAATGGATCTCAAAACAATCTTAATAAAACTGTCACACGCCTAGCCTGTGGCAAGATCAATCTTACTGATTTAACCCTGTTATCGAATCTGTGGGAGATACATAGTGATGCAAATTGGAACAAAAAGGTTGTTAAAAATAGGCTTACCTTAACATCAGCGAACTTGAGGTGTTGCGTGAACGGTAACATCTTCATAAGACAGAGCGCGGACGCGGGGAGGGAGCGGCGCGTCACCGCATACGTAGTGCTGATCAAATACTCTTGCATTACGCGTTGAAACGAACCGAACCCATCACGTTGATTCAAACACATCCAGGATATAAGCTAAAATGTGATGTATCATTATCAATTAGGTGAAAAAAAGTATCCACAATAACATAACATACCATCACGCCTGTATTCCCCGAAGGGTTAGGCAGAGGCGTACTAATGTACACCCACAGTTCGCCGGTATGTTTAGGTCCCATGTAATAGGGGGCGAGCCTATTGCCATTAACCGGGCACAAATTCCAAACTCTACTGCTACTAGGAGTTTCATAGAAAAACCCAATAACACTTGCTCGACCTGGGCGCTCAGGACCACTAGGCTAATGAGGCAATCCACAATAATTTTCTTAGATTGTATACCTACTTACTCACACCAGGCATTATTGACATGCAAATAAAGTCACTTAAAATATAGTCTTAATCACACTATAACACACAAATTAATGATTTATTGATTGATTTTAAGTCTGTGTCAATTAAGTCTATAATGCCTTACCTCTTCAGCGAGATCCATATTGCCGTCATGTTGAATCAAATAATGAAGTATTGCCAGTTTATTTTCAACAGCGGTGTTGCTCTTGAATGTTGCCGCCAGGTCTTTATCTGGTACCGTCATGGTTACCACATCCAGGGTGTTCAGGTCCACCATGGCATGGGCCCCCCAGCCGAGCACAGGGGCAAGACTGGGCCCACTATCACACTCATCCATTGGTAACACAATGTGGCAGCAAGGCTCGTGGTACAAACTGATGTCAATGAGTTGGGTGTAAAGCATCGGAATGTTTACTAGAAGATGATGGTCTGTAACAAAAAAAAACGACCATTATTATCCAACGAAATCTTACATATAATAAGAATGTAAGTGAGCCGTGTCTGTACATTGCTTATATTTACAAAAAAACTAATTTGGGGGACTCAGAATCGGTAACACAATCCATTTCTATTATTTTTGGAACTTTTGTCTGTCTGTTTGTCTGTCGGTTTGTCTGTATGTTTGACCGCGCATCAAATGATAACTACTGAAGAGGTTTGGAGGAAGTGGGCAGGAATTCATAGCCTGTTTCTTGTATTAACATTTAGGCTATTTTAAATTCAAATCGGTTCTCTCTATCAAAAGTTATTAACATTTTAATTATTGAAAACGTAGAATTTGAACAATAACCGCTGAAGCAAATTTCCTTTTTAAGTATTTCCGTACTAGACTAGCACGGGTCAAACATTATAACAGAATCAAGATATAAAACTAAAAAAATACACTCACAGGTACTAAATAAGATAAAACAAGAAAATAAAACAAAGAAATCAGAAACCATTATTGTGAACGGGAATTGATTATTAGTACAGTTATTCTAACTCTACTTATACAAGGCATCACGGGACATACATAGGACTTATCCAGCGAGCATCAGCCGGTGTAAAAACTAAATATTTGAGTAGGATAAAGAAGTAAACAAAGAATGACAATTTATTCTCTAGAAGACTAACACGACATCGTTATTACCTCAATGAAATTTGATTCCATAACAGGTGTCATTTTGAGTTGACAATTTTGACAAGTATTCTTTTCTTTTTTATAGCATCCAGCTTTAAAGTAACTGATTTTATAATGTGAATCCTCCATAGTATAGATTCTAAAGAGTTTCCATCTAATCAAATCATTAAATAATATACCACGTATTACCTATATATAATAAATAAATAAAATAAAAATAATTGCAACGTGCGTTAATCTTTACTGATGCCGAAACAGTAAGTTATTTGAGATTTTTATCTATGTAGGTATGTCTGTTTATATTTGCGAACATTTTTTTAAAATTAAGTAATGAAAATTAAGTCAATGGCGCTAAGTGTATTAAAAATATGGAAAACCAGAATCCTTTTTTCTATGAGATTTTTCGAGGTAGTTAGTTGAAACTTGGAGAGGACAACGTCTCTCAGGTCAGCTAGTAAATAATAAAAGTGCAACGGTGTTGGATCGATTGTCTGAAAAGATCGCCAAATTGAGATAAGACGATTCAATTCGCCGTGTCTTTTCAGACAATCACAAAAAAGTTTTAATATTTTTATCGTGTTGCGCTGTACGAGAAATGAGCCACAGAACACAAAACGAGTTTATCTTTGTATAAAATTTCGATAAATTTAAAGCCTGGAGTGCGAAGTGGATAATTAAGTTCTTACGTTTTGAGCTTTCACAAAAAGTTTTCTTAACCAACATTCTTACCAGCGTAAAGAGTATACGACGGGCGCAACGACTTAGCCAGCGACCAGGGCAGGTCGGGCACGACGCTGTGCACCACACATCCGTGCTGCAATAGCGTTATAGAGTATGCGAAGTTCACGCCAGAGTCTTTCAGGTCAGCACTATCTTCTAATATTAGAGACGTTGTAGAGTCATCTAAGGGCTGGAAAAAAGCCGAGATTAGCAATGTGGGTCACACATTACTAGTATTCTTGTTAACCCCTCGTACTAAGCTAAATGCTTGTGTTACGAGTGGGTTCACGTCGGTAGTGCAATGGGTGGGGATCGAACCGGCAACCAAATGATCGCAAGTCCGACGCCCTAGCCATTAGGCTACCGCCGCTTCCTTTAATTGAAGAATATTCTCCCATCCAAACAAAAGACGAATAATTCAAGCGAAATAAGCTTATATATATTCATGGAAAGTTGACTTACTTTGTAGAGATAGTGATGGCATATACACAGAACCCCCTTCTGGTCGCAAACGATCTGCAGATCTAGACTGCAGTCATGCACTCGCAGCGGTATAGGGTCGTCCTCGTAGGCTCCGCATGCGGCGCCTTCCCCGGAACTCGACACGTGAGGCAGACTCAACGGAATGTTCAACTATTAAATGATAATATGCTGTAACTGTTGCTATATCGTTTTTTATTGTACTAGGATCACAACGACAAAGATCGCAAAGATGCCTGATGGCAAGTTTTAATCTAAAGACGCTAGCTACACCAATGGTATCACTCTAGCGATGTCATCTTGAGACCTTCGTTATGAAAACTAATTTGAGTAACACAATATTACTAGCACATTCTTACTTAACGACAGATGGGATTTGGTAGCAAGTAGTAGTAGAAAGAGATTATCAAAAGTCAATGTTTTATACTTGCTAACCAACGATCTATGGGAAGACGCATCTAAATTCAGTACCTACCTACAGAGCGCAGGTACAATAACTTCTATTGAAAATATAAACTCATAATTATGTTGCAAGATGTAGCAAGTATATTTTCAGGGTGCAATGCCAATAGTTAGTTTCAACAACTAGGTATAGACTTAAAATCGTCTTTAAAATAGAGTACGGATAAAATTATAGTGGGCAATTAGAGAAAGGGGTTTCTCCATCTGAGAAGCTACGTGGGGGGTCTCATGTCTTTCTCTTAATCTCGGGAATAGTTCGATTGTTACCGAATTTATGCTATGGTAGTCCTTTATCCAAAAAAGAAACTTAGAAGTTATGTAAGAAAGAAAGAAAAATGATGTATTGTAAGAACTGACTTTGTTTTGTATAAATATATCTAGATGGTATAAAATTGTCTAATTGTTATATTTATTAATATTGTCTTGACTGGCATAGTAACTGGAGTTCAGTTTCGTTGGCATTTATTCAGCTTTGTACAATAGGTGTATACCTACATTGTGGGTTATTTCAAGTCGGACGCCAGTTAAAAATAGTAACTTCTAAAAAGAGAAAATACCCAGTCACAATCGTGTAACACAATCATGAATGTGTACAACACGACAATTTTTACTCGGCAGGTAAGTATGTTGAAATTTCGCAAATTTATTCTGTACGTTTGTAAATACTAAAATTAAAAATATTTTACTTATTCAGCTAGAATTTATTTAGGTAATGATTAATCTAAGCTCAACAAAAATAGCAAGAATTTAATTAAATTCACGAGGACGACGAGTTACCGTGTTACCCACCGGCCGTCACTATTTTGAATACTCAGAATTGTTTTGAAACGTTTGACATGAATTAAACTCCAAATACTTTCTGATATCGGCCGCATACGGCCGTTTAGGGTAATAGTAATAGTTTAGATGCGTCTAACACAATTACGACTGTAGTAAATAGACTTAGTTTTCTATCTGTACAGATAATTAGGTACCTATAAGTATGGATGGGCAATCCACCTGGGATTAAGCTCCGGTTTTAACCCTGCTTTGGCTCGGGTCCGTAAGTCAGGATTAACGACCGACAAACCCAGCAAATACTGAGTACCAGCAAATAACTGGGAAAAAGATTGGCCGCCTAAACCTATCAGTAGGTAGGTAATTTCAAAGTGGAATTAATGAGAATGGTTCACTACTATTTAAGTATGTAGGTATGTCAATTATACAAACTGGTTCAAACTTAATGCATAGTGATAATGTAGGAAGTTAACATCAGTACGTACACCTAAAAAAGTTAAAACAAAGCAAATATGAAATAGATCGAACACGTACAACAGTCTCGTGCGGAAGGTCGGCGTGAAACTGTAAAGCGGATAACGTCGGCGTCATTTCGGAAGGCGATTTCACTTCTTCACCTTCAGCAAAACTCTGCGTCGGCTGGCGGTAGTGAATATAATACAGCACCTATAAGGAAATATAATTATGTAGAATATTTTGTTCTTTTAAAGTAGGTACCTTCATTGTTCTAAAACTACTTGTTACGAATTTAAGGATTTTGTCGTGTTTTCCGACATTTCGGATCCTATTTTGAAAGATGATCCTGGAATCCTGGATGCTGCAAGGCGTCCGAAATGTTGGGCATTCAATGTCTAACATTCGCGTGTGGGAAAAGTGGGAAACCGATAATTATAATTAGGTACATTGTTATTTTTACAATATTCATTCATCTTTACTATAAACAATAACTCGAAAAATGGTCCCTAGCTCCGTGACTACCTATAGATTTTTGAATTATGATAAAAGTAACGTTAAAAGTAGTATTAGATAATGGTATGCAGCACCCACTAAAACACGTCTAGGCTCGAATTTAATAACAGCATTAAAATTTGAGCCTCTCCGCTCCCATGGAATGCCGTGATTATTTTCATGTGAAATTAGGAAGTCGATAGCTTCGCGGTTTGCGGTATTTGATAATTGCGTGACAACGGGACGTCGCTGGTTCCGGGAATTTATCTATGTTTTTCGTTATGTTGATTCATTTTATTTGTGGTTTCTGATTTAGATCCCAAAAAATGTGTTGAGAAAGACTGTGCTGTATTTTATATGATTCTACTGAAAATTATCTATCTAAAAATGCTCTACATAAATTATGTTTGAGAAAGTATTGTCCATTGTTCTAACTGCCTCATTAGCCAAGTGGACCTGAGCGCGACTGCTACGCTAGAGGTCCAGGGTTCGATTCCCAGGTCGAGCAAATTGTTATTGGGTTTTTCTATGAAATTCCCAGTAGCAGCTCGGAGTTAGGAATTTGTGTCCGGTTAATGGCAATAGGCTCGCCCCCTATTACATGGGACCTAAACATACCGGCGAACTGTGGGTGTACATCAGTACGCCTCTGCCTAACCTTTCGGGGAATACAGGCGTGATGGTATGTTATGTTAAGTATTGTCCAACATTATGCATTCTTGTTCAGATTCTTTACCTGAACTGATTATTTAAGTGGTTATAAACTTTTTGGTATGAAAATAACACAATTTATAATTAAGCTTAGTTACTATTGTTCTGCTCACCTGATTGACACAGTCCCATTGAGCCCAAGAAAAAACTTTAACAATCTTCTCAGGTTCTGGGTATATGCCATCAAAACCCCACTTGTCAGTGCCATCATCACATTCATTCAGAAACATTGGAGTGCGGTAGATTTTGATGCCTAAAATAGATCCAATAAATTTCCAATCAAACATGAAAGAGCTTTAAAGCTCACTATGTGCTGAATTTTAATGGATTAAATAAAATAAAAATAATCTATAAAAAACATAAATAACTTTTTCAGACCTACTGACATCCTGGCCTCATGCCAATGTTGGCTTTCATTATAAAAACTTTTTTTTTATATTTATCAAGGTAGTGACTAGTGACAGTTTTACTGGCAATACTATTACTGTTAATTCAATATTACTGTTATAGGTGTTACAGACAGCCCCCTGTGCAGAGCGTGCCTGGGGGAAGACGAGACAGTGGTGGCTCGAGTAGATAATTCTTCCCACCCTCACGCAAAATACGCGCTTTGTCATGGAGTTGCGGAAAATAGCCCGCTATACCATACCATTCTGTTAATTCACTTTTGTTTTGATGAAGTTATAGCACTGAGCTAGCCTTAAGCTTAGGGAAGGAGACTAAAGAACATTTTACTTACATTCTAAATGCTTAAAAAGCAAGAATCTGTCATTCCTTATTCCGGGACTGTATTTAGTGCTCTTGCCATACACATACTGGACCATAATTTGCTTTGTTGAAGGCTCTTCCACCTCTGTAGGTGTCCTATCACTTTCAGGCAAGAGGCATATCAAATGAGGACAGTACAATGGATCCTTAACCTCAGTATTTTCACTCGGAAGTTTCTTCACAATGTAAACTAACAATGTGTGTGTAGCATTTACCGAAGCTTGAATTATATTCAACTTTTCATCGAAAGTGTGAAGGGTGATCAAGGTTTTGTTTTTATTGGTATAAGAACCAATGTTTAAGACCTCTTTGTTGTCCTTATTTGATACCCAGCTCAAAAGCTGCGATCCATCTTGTTCTTGCCCAAGGAGACGCCATTCCCGCGCTGTTACTTCTGTAAATTTAATAATAATCAATATTAAGCATGCCTTAAAACTTAAGCTTATTGCGTTACATAGGTACATAATTTACTGCGTAATACATACTTACACAACGAACTTCAAATTAAGTAGAAAGAAAGGACATGCACACGGCTTTAGTATAGAAAATGGAGTGAGATGTAAGGGGTTTATTTTAATTCCGGTATTGTAAGGTGTTGATCACAAATTCATGAGAAAAACAATTCAACAAACTGTTACCTTCTTCGCCTTGAGTCTGTAACACGCCGCACAATTTCACAGCAATATTTTGTACGGCCATTTCGTCGATATCTCTAACATTCACAAATAATTCACCTGCCGTTTACATTCATACAAATAAATACGTCACTGTATCGCCACGTTATCAATATCGAAATAGCGCACCTTTATTGACTTTTCTCGCTCAATTTTCTATCAGCTGGCGCCCAGCTGTGATACAACCTGAAATTAGTAATATGACAATATGCCAACAGCGAAGACAAACAATTTAACCGTTAGTGTGGTAGTACTGTGGCGCTAGTTGCTTACAACAGCCAATAGGAAAAAGGCATTCCTATGCACATGAAGTTTCGTTCTACGCAACCTTATTTTCAGAACTTTTCAGGACTGTTGTATTTCTCTAATTTTTTTCGATAAACTATTGATATTGTGTAATAAATTAAATAGACTACCAAAGAAGCAACTATACGTGCAATATGAATAATGTTCACATGTTTTTATGCGTATTTTACTCAATAACCATCTTTTAACTTCAGTTTCTAAGATAGCATTAAAATAAATAAATAAAATACACTTGTTTAATAATAGACATTAATTGTACAAAGTCCATAATAATCTTTCATATAAGTTATAATTAGATATATTTCCTTCGTATAACGAATTACGTGCAACGACTGACGTATCGTTTTCAGAAGAAACAAACATGAAGTTAGTCGATAGTTAACCCGCTGAGTACCGAAGTTTTACCGCGACATTTTCGCGCGGAAAGCCGGGCGTTATCGAGCCGTGAAAAGCTGAAAAGTATCATGTAAAGTTAACAATTACAATAAGTGTATAGTTTTTACTTATATTCAGTGAATATATTCTTACATGTGATCAAAATACAGTGGAATCCGCCATAAATGTGTTGAAAGTTCATACATCGTATCTAGTTCATGATCAAAGTACGATTTGTGTTATTTGGAATAATTTGTGAATGACAAGGTATGTTAAAGAGTAATATTTCATTTCTTAATGATATGGGACATCATCCACGGTAAAATGCTTCCAAAAAATTCTTTAGCTTAAAGGCATAATTAGGTTATAAACCTTTGGTGGGCGATAAGCCAAGCCAATTATATTGTCAACGGTTATGTCGAATTAGAAGGATTTATTTCGATTTAAATCATTATATTTCAATGAAATATTAGTAATGTGATGATATTGTATCATACGGAAGCTATTTTTATCAATTTCCATAAGTGGATGTGCCGAGAAACCCAAGCTTGCGACGTGTCTAATGGCGCTGACGGGAGAATTTCGCGCGCGATTGTGACGGATTCGTGGCATTTTTTAGCGCAGCTGATTCATGTGTTTCTACATTTTTATCATCCTAAATGAAAGCTTATGTATTCTAGTGAATGTAAAACGCCGAAATATGCACATTTCTTATAATATACTATCAGAAATCCGCCTCTGAAGAAAAAACTCCCGCCAATCAGCAGGGGGCACGCTGCGGGATCCTTCACTTACTGAGGGTGTTTTACGGCAAAATATTTAATAATTTTAATGTATAAGCAATTCTAAAGAGCTCAGTATTAAAATAGAATGCTGCCATTTTACGATAAAATTGGAATTATGCCCTCAATTACGGTTGTCAAGTGACATAACCCTATTTGCAAGTTGAACATGACATGCGGTAATTTTAGCCCAATAAAACTAAACTCTGATGACCGATAACAGTATAATCGTCACGAATACTAATTCATGATTCTATTGCAGGCTGTGGGGATTGAGTGCCAGTTGATTTGTTCCAACTACAATGGCACAAACTGGGTAAGTACAGTGTTGTTGCTACTACATCCAATACTGACCTTGATGATAGGGGTGTGTTTACTTACTGACTCCTACACTTACTTGCAGTTCCTCGTGTGAAGCCAGTGATAAGCGTTTGACCTTGAAAAGAAAAAGAAATTCCACAGACGATGAGGTTTGTATCATTCTAACTAACCATTCATTGTTGCTAAATTTGCAAACTGTAACTAGTCTTACCATGTTGTAGTTAGAGAATATGCCACCAGTGAAGATCTCATCAGTACTAGAAGAGGAACTTAATGACCAGCCAGCACACAATGTAGTAGTGGAATCATCTTCATGCTCCAGTGATGATGAGGGCTCCCAGTATGGGACTGTTGACCAGCCAAGAAGTGTATATACAGACATTGATTATAACCCTGATAGTTTTTTAAGCCCACCGAGTATATCTGACCTCCCCAGCTGTGTGCTGAGCCCACTCGAGAATGTGGCTAGAGGCGAGTCCACTCCACACTCTAACAAGAGGCCCAGGTATGTGTCAAATTAGTTCTAAGTCTACTACAATCACATTTCACTTTAAATACAATGGATTTGTAGGCAAAGTGAAATGTCAATCAATCAGAATTTAACTTGAAAAAGAGTTTAGATTACAAAAATTTAGTCTATCAAGCTTAGAACTAACATATGGATATCTTATTATCAATGTGATCTCCTTTCGCAGCCCCTATAAAAAGAGGTTATTATAAACACAAAAACGCAACTTACTATTGACCTTCCTAAAGAAATAGTCAATATACATGTGCATGTGCATATTAAACATTATTACATACAACTAGAATAACCTTTATCATGTTTGTGTTGCTAGACATGTGCTAAGTTAAGGCTTTGTTCCAGCACCATTAAGATACCATGCCCCACCTTACCCAAACGCAAGTGTCCACTGCCAGGCTTGTCCTGGGCAGACCCAGCAGATGTGTGGAACAGCATGTGTGACTGTGATGCCAGATCTAGCAATAAGAAGAACCCTAATATGTTTGACAATCACCCTAATTTACAGCCTAGGATGAGAGCTATTTTACTGGACTGGCTGAATGAGGTAAGACAAGTTCTTGTTATATTTTCAGTTGTTCATGAATGAATGATTAAATGGTTAGAAATAGACATGAAAAGGTTGAGTGTCCAAAATGTAGTCTAAAAATAGAAGAGAGGATTTATAAATCTGTGCCAAGCACTCTGTAGACTGTTGACATAATCCTAGAGGAGTGGTTGTTATAAGAATACTTTTGGTCCTATAGGAAAGTAAAGGGTTCCTGAATACATTGAGTGTGTTATGATTTTGAGCTCCCAATTTGTTTGATCTCTAACCAGATAATGTATCATGAGACAGACAAAATTAACATAAAATTGTACATGTGTATAAAAAGTGCTGTAAAAGTGTATAAATGGTTGTTCTGCTAATGGCACATATTGTAAAAAATATTGTATGGTTAGATTTTTTACTACTTCTATTTTATTTCCATGCGGCATTACAGTGATTTTTGAACCAATAAAGGTAAGAAAACTTTTTCAATTGCACATGTATGAAAGTAATGTAATATCGGGGTCATTGACCTATTTTTTGCCGTGTTCGTTGACCTCTTAACCAACGCGTTTTCAAGATGCCACCGTCAGCGTTTTCCCACATAATATTTATATGTATTTAACAGTTATATTAGGATTTTACGAATATTGCAAGATTTAATTGGTTTTTGCAAGGTCGTCAACGCATCAGTAATCCAGCGGATGGGATGTCGATTAGAGGCAATGACCTCATGGTCAGAGAAGACGTTTCGTAAAAAATATTATTTCTTCTACTTCTGCAGTGACGAATCGCTGTTATCCATTCAGTAGTTCTGGCGGGATTATTTTTAGGCTTTGCAAATACTCTAAAATCTTTATCGAATTAAAGGCGTTAAGAAGTGACCTTCACAGAAAATATAGCGAAAAAGCAATGGAACGTGCTTTTCGTTTCATGACTGCAATGGCACATGTGTGTAAACGGTGTAACTGGGATTTCGTGTCGCATTCACGACGCTATTTAATTTGCGTATTTGCAAAAGTAACAATAACTTCTTTGAATCATTGCACATTGTTTTACTATGCGTAGAACTTGAACGTAATACTTAACGCAAAGCTTTGCTTCTTTTTAGATAAGAAGCGTACTATTTATGTGCCAATGCAGCGCAGCTCGCAGGTACTAATTTAATTTGTTGTGAAAGTGGGACACTTGTTTTGTACGCACATGTGTGATAAGGCTACGAAGATTAATAACTTTTTAGTAGAGATTTCGTAACCGATATCGACGGGATGGTGACCTATGCGATTAGAAACCTTGATCTTTTTCTTGATCCTATCGATTTTCCCGCCGCTTCGAAAAACCGTTGCGACCTCATTAGCTATCGCACGATTGGTTGATATCGGTCCCTATATGACGCTATAGCCCGTTTCTAGTTTTACGCGGGATTCCACCCGAGAGTAAACGGGAGACTGCTGTCGCCTCAATCATAATTAGGTACCTACTTGGTATATTAATATTTTTACAGTACCGTAAAAAAGGTACACTGCATGGCTCATTCGATATTACACCATGACGCTATTCCACCATTAGAATAATGCCACTGACAAAAAATTCACCGTCACTACACAGTTACACCCCCACAGGATGACATTGTCTATTTTTAGACACAAAATTTTGATACTATCCTACGAAATTTGTATTAATTAAGAAGTAGCCGTGTTATAACGTTTGTTGCTGTAGAATAACATAGTTGTTCCAGTGTTCAATAAAACAAGTGATCCTCATCTTGACATAGAGAGAGAAATATTTTCAACAATCTACCAATGTCACCAACATCTTAGCTTCAAGTTAAACCGTCAGAACTTTTTACTAATTAATAGTAATTAAGGCTTGGTCATAGTTCAATGGGTCTAGCTAGAAGTAGGTAGGTACACACTACATGGTAATTTAATTTGGGTATAAAGAACTAACCCGGTTTTTCTGGGAAGGTTAGAAAAGGAATCTTATTTAGAGGACCTAAAATTTACGAGACACGTAATTATTCAGTAAAATTTTCAATTACGTCCGATTCGGCGTGGTGTAAGCACCGATCGATTGGGAATTATAGGTAGGTATATAACTGTATTCTTAACTTTGTGTGGTAACTTTTTGCGCGCGTCTGTCTTTCCATTAGACTAGTGCGTATTTCGGACAGGTTTTCCTCATTCTGTAGATACGCTAATATCATTAGTTATATCCTTGCATTTCCGGCGGTAAATAAAGGGATTTGCATAATATAAAATTATGACGTCATTTGTATAAAATGTTATTTACACGATAACAAATGTAGGTACATTAAGTTAAAGCAATGGACTTTTAGCGTATTTGTACAACTGATTTATTATTAACGTAACATTTGGTGATCCAAAAGAATTATCTCATTCAGCTGTACCGGAATTCCAAAAATATCAATGCGCAAGTTTTTTGCAACCTGTAACTAAATGGTCGCGTACTTGTTAGAACCTTCTCAACGCTGCGACCTTCGGGTATTGATTTGAATATAATTATTCAGATAACCGTATGTTATTCCGTTGAAGTTGAAATGAAGTTCCTCAAAAAGGTGCAACAAGTTACATCATTTGTTAAAATACCAGCTAGGGTAAAACACCCAGTAGTCAGCCTTTTAGTGAGTTTTTTTTTATTCAGCTGTATTTTAAATATTAAACACTTTGAATAAAAACAATAATTATACTCAGAAAGGTTGGTTATTAAATTTACTAAAAAAGTTAACAAAACATTATATTTATAATGGAATTCTATAAAAAATCATCGTTAAACAAAATATGGCAGTTTTCACCAGTAGTCAGCCTCATTTCTCCACAAGTCAGCCATGTCGTACCCTGTAGTCAGCCTATCACTTATTCTTGCATATCGGGGAAATTAATTCTTAATTGCATTTTAAGTTAACATATCTACCATCACTCCTGTATTCCCTAAGGTTTAGGCAAAGGTATACACCCACAGTTTACCGGTTTGTTTAGGCCTAATCCGACCGGGAAAACCGCGGACAAATCCAACTTCGTGCTGCTACTGTGGACTTCATTGGAAAACCGAATAAAACATGCTGGACTCCAATTCGAACCCAGGACCTCTTGCGTAGAAGTCGCTCTTTGAACCACTAGGCTAATGAGAAAGCAGATTATGAGGAAGAACATAATAATGGAAATTATTGAGATTGTAACTTGCATATATATTATAGCGTTGGGCCGTGGTCCGCCAGGAAATACCGCCTGGTCGGAGGATACTCCCTTTTGTTGAAGGGCTAGACTGGTTGAAGGGGACACATCTCGTCCCTCCACACCAATAAACGGGCAAAATCCTTTTTTATTATTTGCTTCCCCCTATAATATCACTGCAACCGCAATCGGTCTATTGTGATCGCCGATCGGTGAGGTACAGTATTCAGCGGTGCAAGGAACTGCAGGATTTTTTTAGGGGTGAGGTCCTTTATTTCGTCCGGGCTTAAGGTGTTTCACTAGATAAGCACTGCGCTTATGTATTAGCGAACCACGTTCCCCAAGAATTTGAAATGCCGTTTCATCAGCCCATTCAAAGGGTCTACAGGTTTACGTATCGCTCAACCTCAGGTTGAATGTGCTTCTTTAAGCAACAATGTTAAAACTCTCGTCAAAGTGCGCAGATTGTTCCAGGGCTAGCTTAGCGCAAGTGCTGTGTGCCTTTTAATATAGGTGTTAATCAAGGCTTTGGAGTGGTTCATGCCTAGCGATTCCGTCCAGAGCTTGATGGCTTTCTGAAAGCTGAAATTCGTAAGAACTCTTTGAGCTAGGGCTTTTGGTATTCCACAGAAGGGCTCTGGGCCCTGATGCGCGCTGCTAGTCCCCGCTCTTGCGCGTTCATCAGCACTATAATTGCCCATGATGCACACATGACCCGAAAAATCTGTCACAGAACGCAAAAAAAAACATCTGGCTTCTCTAATCATCACCCCATTTCTAATCAACGCCATAGCTTGTGTTTATTGTCTTCTTTTTATAAGTGGATTGGTCTTTTTAATATGATGGAATTCTATTGAAAGAAATGATTACCATGCTAAAATAACTGGGCCTAAATTCAACCCTAATAGTAAAGTCTTTAAGGTACTATTTTGTGCAACAAGACTAACGGCTGACTACTGGATTCTTAGATCCATTGTTCGGCCCCTAACATACGATTACTTTTGTATGCGGCTGACTACTGGTAAAATACACTTTTCGTCTTATAAGAGTTAAACCCAAAGTAATGAGCAAAATTGGGACTATTCGCTCTTTCAATTTCAACTGCATATAAGGAAATCATGATAAAACCAGTAGTCAGTCACTTATGGCTGATTACTGGATCTACCTTAAAAATTCGAAACCCAGTAGTCGGCCAACGAAATTACAATATAATAATCATATAAAATGCATGTAATAGTTAATTATATCACAAAATAAACATTTTATAGTAAAACAGTATAACAATCCACCACAAATTATAGCAAATACGCACAATAACATACTGAAAACTCGAACACGTTTCCTTAAGAAAAAAATTGTGACGGCACCGCGTCTAGTCATGTCCTTCGCAGCAGTGCAGATAAACGATTGTAGCTCGTCAACCTGATATGCTATTGGCTCGTAAGTTTGCATATTAGCTAACGAGGAGACAGGGATTCGATTAAACGTCATTTTAAAGGTGTAAATAAATTTCAGCACTATATGGAAATAATGTGTGTAAAGGCTGAGTACTGGTGCGGGGCTGACCACTGGGTGTTTTACCCTATACGTTCGCGAATATGGCCACGAGCCACAAGGATCTTAATATTAGAATGGAATCCTTTCAATCACTTCATCACGTGTCCTTACTTAAACAAGAAGTACTAAGATCGTACAAACTACGTATTCTTGTCACTCCTATATAAATAAAATACCGGCTTAAATAAAGCTTTCCAATAGCAATAGCAACTCATTCAAATTCTCATAGAGCTTACAAAGATGCGTCAACAGGAACGAAATGAAGTAGATAATTTACCTAATTTATGTCTTAGCCGAAATTAATCTCGCTGTATAGCCATTAAGACGTCCGGGCAAGATAACCCTAGTTCGAGACAATCGAGACGGACAATAATAACCTTTATGATAGTCACAAACATTGTTAATTGGTGTAATATGAGATGTTACTTTCTCTACTTAAAGTTGCCGTACGTCATCGCCGTCGCCATTCTGATCAGGATTTCTAATTGTTAGCAGAAATTTAGTCACACCCGTGCTGATAAACATAACAGCGATGCTCTCTGGAACTGTGGACACTGAATTAAATTCTATAGTCATGTATTTCTCTCAACAGGTATGTGAAGTATACAAACTGCATAGAGAAACATTTCATCTCACAGTGGACTATGTGGACCGGTATCTTTCCAATACAGAAGACGTGCAGAAGGGCAGATTGCAGCTAATAGGTAAAGACATCGACGATCCTTACATATTAATAAAACAAAGTCCCCCCGCCGCGTCTGCCTATAAATCTATCTAGACGCGATAAGCTCAAAAACTACCGAACTGATTTTCGTATGGTTTTCACCGTTAGACGGAGTCATTCATGAGGAAGGTTTTAAGCTATTTAACATCACGCTACGATCTTAGGCACGAAGCAAAGCTGGTTCAACCGCAGGGTACAGTAGTAATACTAAAGTTGAAACAGCCAACTAAATTATCATAAAGGCACAATAAACTCCCAAACCTGAGATGGACATTGCCTGTTTCCATGTGATATTTTTATCAACAGACAGCAATTATCAGATCCCTTAAATTCCAGGTATCACATGTCTATTCATAGCGGCAAAAGTCGAAGAAGTTTACCCACCTAAAATCGGTGAGTTCGCGTACGTCACTGACGGCGCTTGCACCACAGACGAAATACTTTTGGAGGAACTGCTCATCCTCAAGATTTTGTCATGGAGCATCACGCCAATAACCATCAACAGCTGGTTAAACGTATACATGCAGCTCGCTAGCGAGGGTAGAAGCGCGAAACGCAGGCTTCTCGGCGAAAGTGACGTAGGCGCGAATGCTCTCAGGGGCTACACATTCGTGTTCCCACAGTATTCGTCGCTGGAATTTGTGATATGTGGACAATTGATAGACCTAGCAGTGTTACATGTGGATGTGAATCTGTACCCGTACAGCGCCGTGGCGGCCGCGGCCATGGCACATGCGTTCACCAATGAACTTGCAATTAGGGTATCGGGTGAGTTCATTTAGATAATTACTAATTATATGAAGTAAGATAAACAGGAATATCGTAAACAGTTACACAAATAGCTGGCTTTTTTTGTTTGTTGCGCGTGGGATGCAATTGAATCAGCATTATATATCACTTGTGTTCTAAAAATAAAGTTTACTAGTGCCACACCTTAGGCCAAACAAAAATTCTTTTTAAATAACTTATATGATAGCTATATATACATACTATATACTATACTGCTAGCTAAAGGTCTCCCCTATCTCCTTCCGTTGGCGCCAGGGAAGTCCCAAAAAAGCGCTGGCGGGACGACTTGGACACTTTCGGGACAGAGTGGCTGGATCTGGACTGGTTCGGATCAGATAGCAGTTGAAAAAATCAAATTATAACATACATTAAAAAAAACTTGATATCTACTAGAAACCTAGAACAATGAAATGTAGGTAGTCAACGCCGATAACGTAAACGAACAGGGACAGTAAAGTGCATTGTGTATGCTAGGATACAGCTGGGAAGCGCTGGAGCCCTGCTGGCGGTGGCTGGCGCCTTTCGTGGATGTCGTGCGGGCGGAGGGCGCCGTGTGCGTGGTGCGCGGCGGCGACGGGGAGTTCGTGCAGCGCGCCGCTGGACTCGACCTCATCTGCCCCGACGTCAACCTCGACGAGAGCCACCGCATACAATCGCACAACGTCACCCTCGACATGTTTGTGAGTATCTTATACTCCACCATTGTCACGGTTCCGACGAATAGCTGTCTGATCCCAGTAACAGGTATTGTCAGCTCAAGACACATGGGTAATGTCGAAAATGTCAAATTTCGGTGATTTTTAGGTGGACAAGTTTTGTGATGACATTATTATAATTATATTAAATTAATAACGTTAAACGGTGATTGAGAGATTACTTAGATAATAATCAGTGAATGAAAACATAACATTGCAACATGCTGTTTTACTTAGAAGCTAGGCTACATTATGACTAGTTATAAACACAGATATGCAATCAGTCATTAATTTAACAAATAGTTTATTATCTTGTATTGATCATAATACAAATACAGACAAGAGTATTGGATATGGTCACGAAAATTTACAAAAACTCGGAACAATTCGAAAAATGCTAATAGTCTCATTTATTTTTGCTATTATCTTACCGATACAAATTTATGAATTTCTTGTTACTTGGCATGATAGTTTTAAATGGAGTTACATCACTTGGTCCATCGATTTATTTCCACGACTGTTCTTCGCGGAAATAATGATCGAAAGGATCGTTTAGCTAATATTAAATTTATCTGTGTCAGGATAAAGTATACCAGATAATGACAGAACAGCAGACGACGCAGACAGACACAGCGGCCTCCACGTCACAGGACACAGATCACATCTACCCACCGACTCCTCCGGCGTCGGACCATAAGAGCCCCAAAACCCCCACCACCAAGACCCCTTCTACGAGGCATCTGTCCCCTGTACCTGAAGCCAGGCGGCTCTCCACTGAATGACCAGAAAAGCCACTTTATATTAAGGTGTGTTATTGTTACTTGTTATGTTCCAATAAGGATAGTGAGTTCTTATGAGAGCAGTTGTTTTAATACTCTATTGATTTGGTACAAGGAGACTTCAACTATGAGTCAAGGGGCTCACATGTCTTTACCGTTGTTTGCTGTGTAGCATGAATATTTGTTACGGTTATATCGATTGATTCATTATGATAAGCTAAAATGTAGACGCACTGAAGATTCGCAAACTTGACTTTAGGTAAGCTAATATATTAATATTTAAAAGGTATATTCTGCTGCTGTAAAAATTCATTTTTTAAACGAATTATTCTAGAAAATCGCGACTTATTACCATCTCGTCGTAGATGTCGTGATGAAATGATAGACTGATACTTATTTATTTGGATTATATAAGAAGCTATTAAATTCGACATCAATGTATCGCATGTATGTACAGCAGTGCTTGCTAGATAAAATAATAACTATAATTTACAGTTGACATCACACAGGCCACCAAGAATGGTGAATGGGTTACAAGGTTTATACAACAAATGGATTTATATAGGAACTCTACTGATAGACGTCATAAAGTAGGAGTTGCAGCAATATGATTTGCTATGGTATCTCTCAATTGATCTTTGTTTTCATTAATGGTCAGAAAGTTTTCTAATGCCTACACAGGCATTAGAAAACTTTCTGACCATTAATGAAAACAAAGATCAATTGTTAATAAGCAGCTCACTTCCACACGGAAGTGAGCTGCTTATTAACATCACTAGGCACTAATGAAGCGATTGGAGTGTGCATGTCACTAACACTTCAATTGAGGAGAGATCCGTGCTTCAATTTAACTATTCCAATCCTAAATTATATCCTATATTAAATATACCTGAAATTATAATATAAAACCTCTACTTGTGATGTATAAAAATTTGATTAATGATAAACATCTTAATGTCAAAGAAATCAATTAGAGTTCACAAATAGCTGACCTAGAATTTTTAGAGAAAAAGTTCTTGGTGCACATTACTGCACATCTACATATAGAATTACCAGCCATAAACTGGTACTGTTTTGTATTAACTGTGTTACTATTTAAGTAATTAAAACTAAAACAGCTTCACAAAATTATACTGAAATACACAAATGGACACACGGCAAACAGCTTTTCTTTAAACAGCGTTATATACCTACTTACATTAGCCCTGTTGCTACAAATTACCCCATTACATTCAACTACATAATAAACTGGCGACCCACACCGACTTCGCACGGGTTTGATCATATTCTTTTTTATAACCTTCCTAGATAATCCCACTTTCTTTCGAAGAAGATCATTATACAGATCCATACAGTAAATTCTACACAAATTCAGCGCGGTCGGGTCCTGTTTTATAATATTATTATGTAGTGTTAAATAATATAATCTAATTATCCATATTCTGTGTATTCCAGTACATTTTAATTTAGCTAGAAAAAAAGTTGATCATTCAACAAACAAAACTGTAAATAATAATATTGTTCCTACTAAATAAAATTGATAAAAATACCAATTATTTTGGACTAACACTGGCCGTAGGCCAGTACTATTACTGCTTAAACATTCCATACAATCGACGTTGTCACTAATACCATGTTTAAGTAGAGATAATCCACCGTATAATTTTAACTATTTATCATAGTGTTAAAAAGGTTCCTCCATCAATTCTTGTAACATCTACTTTGTGTCTTTTAAGCCTACCTTATACATACCTGTTTAAGGCTGTATCCACATCAGCAGTAATTTGACAATGTGCTAAATTTTAGTATGGATTAAATAATAACATCACTAATAGAATAATTATCGGTGTGGATGCATAATATCATATTTTGATGTAAATATAAAAAACAAATGCATTGTAATTAATCATTTTTCAATCAATATATTATATTCTGTATCTTTTCCTAAGTAGTTAATTTACCGCCCTATCACTTTATTCTCGTAACGATTATATATTTTTGTGTTTATTTGTTTTTAAATTACAGTTTAATTAATTCACGAGTTACCAATCATTTTCTCTTTTTATATTATTCTGATTGTATTCTTTAAACATCCAAATCAAATGTCACTTATTTATATATCTACGTATAATAAACTGCTCGCATTTCTTATTAGAGAATTAATTGTATGCTTAGGGTTCTTTGATTTTCTCGATGTTTGTACATAAATTGATGAACATTGTATTTCTTAACTGATGATGATGATTGATAATACGGTGAAAAACGTTTACGAGACTGATAACTAGAGCTTTGAGTCATCCTTTAAAAGAATATAATTATTATGAATAAAGTAAAAATCTTTCGCGGCTTAGTTTAACCAAAGACTTCCACGTGGTTGGACAAATCTACATTTAATACTTTTCCTTTGGATTGTTTCATTTGCAATACTTAGAAATGATGTATCATTTGATGAGCAGTCTTGTGTATGTAGAATATTAGCTAATTAACTGAATGCATGACCTTTATAATGCTTGACGCAAAATACAGCACATTATTAGGAATTAAGTATTTTTTTACAAAAAAGGTTTTATATGTGTTTCATCATTTCTAGGTAAATCAAAATGTGTAACATAATTGTATACCATAACATCGTGGACTATAATAGGGACTTGATGTAAAATTAAACTTTGTGTTTCAAAAAATATTGGGTTAATATCTACACACATTACAATCTGCGTTTGCGCAATGCGCACGCTGTTTCACTCCTGAATAGCGCTTTTTTAATCTGCTATTTGTATAGGGCTTCACTTGCTTCGCCAACATTATCCACATATTTGCTTAATAAATCTTCGATTGACGGATATAATTTATTTTGTTTAATTACTTGTCCATAGTATCCATATAGTAAAATAATATTGTAAAGAAACAAGGGGTTAAGTTTTCAGCTCTGATTTCAAAGCAAAAATGGATAGCACTCTTAAACGTAACAAATTGGTCATTTTAATGTGAATATTTATGGAAAATTGATATTTGCCAAATAGTTCGAAGAATGTGGTTTTAACACTCGACATCGACAGTAATTGAACACGACGTGTGTTTTCTAAAAACTAAGACTGTGTGCTGCTATCTAACCAAATCTTTTATTTTACTCGATTACTAATACATGTATAGATATTCAAATAATCTGTTGTACAAATCGTATTTACCATATTGCATGGATTTATTGTATTTTTTAACATTAACGTTGTACAGTGTACCTAACTCCAATAGAACCGGGTATTGTTCATTTTAGTAAAATTCAATGTAGAATTAAGTTGAACTATTACGCTTATCCACTAAGGCAACACTCGCCTTATAAATAAGACTTAGATTTGTTACTTTATATTAAAATAATTTAAAATTATATCCTTAATAGAAAATGATTAGAATTCTTAGACGTAAGTTATTTTTATATCAATTTATTGAAGTTAATATAAAAAGTACCTAATTGTAAGAGGAACAACTATATTGTATCCCAGATTTCATAGCATGTGATCTCATGTCATGGATAATAAAAAAGTAAATCGGATGTCATTTGTGCAATATCTGCATTGATCACATTTTCGTATGTACAGTCAATTCACGGCGACATAGTATTAAATAAATGGTGTTGATAATTTATATGAAAATAGTTTTATTTTCCAATCACTGTTCTTCCAGTATTTGCATACAAAACAATATAAAACAAATCAACGAAGTTAACTCAAATATTGTGTTAACACGTATTTTCGATTAAAAACCATGCTAGGCTAGCCGCAATCTTCACTGTTGTATGGTCCACTGTGGAATATTGTAACGGCTGAAAAACATCTAATAAAAATTAAAACCTTAGGTTATTACAAGAAAACCTGTGTTAACAAAGTGAATGTATCCGAAGATATAACCTGGTAACCATTCTTTATTATAAAATAAAATAACGATTACATGATAAAATAATCTCCATCAGTTTACGTATAAAAATGCTTACGTACTACGGCCGCGGATCCGCCATTCTGTAACAAGTTTTAAATAATTTAGTGATTTCGAGGAGTCTTCGCAATTAAAATTATTGCTGAACACATTTATACACTGTAAAAAACCGTGTCCGATCTGAAAGGCATTCCAATCACGTCTATACAAATAAATAAAATTGGACTGTCTGTTTGTAATATTAAAATAACCGCTTTATACTAAGTGCATTTGGATTTATACACGGTACATACCAAAACAACATTTTTTACAATTTTTGTGTCTGTTTGTTCTGGCTAATCTCTGAAATGGCTGGACCGATTTTGACGGGACTTTCACTAGCAGATAGCTGATGTCACCAGGAGTAACTTAGGCTACTTTTCTTTTTTATAAATAACACGCGGACGAAGTCGCGGGTAACTGCTAGTCACCAAATAAAATAAGATACATTACATTAAATAAATTAGTAAACATATTAATGAATTTTAAAATGTACTATTGTCGTGCCTAAATTGCCACAATTACCCCCAAATTCTAGCAAACTCAAAATGTGACAAAAGCATCACCGACCGTATTATGTTTAGCACCCAGGAACGATATCACTGCCACCGTAAGTACTGCAATTTCAGTTTCCGGATTAAAAAAAAAAATATTTATGGGTATTATTTTACTTGCAAAGTGAACACGATTATACAACGTCATTTTAGTATATGCGAAACCCGAGACGTCTTTTTATATAAAGAATCTATAAACAATATTTCAAAGCTGTATCACGAAAAATCACAAAGTTATAAGCTTATTACGTCTACTTGGTTGTCTGTACAAAAACATGCTCACCACGTGTTATTACCCCCGCACCGTTGCGGGCTGGCGCCTAGCGCTGCTATGACCTACCGTAACTTGTGTTGTACACGTATAAGCGGTCCTCCCACTCTCTCTCACTCTATCTCCCACTTGTAACTTTTTAAAATATTTTTGGGACAGAATATTTAACATGATGTAAAAATTATTGGAATCGATTCAGTTACTTATTCTGAAAAAACTATATTTACGTTTCGTTTATACTAAAAATAATGTATAAATAGAACCAGATATCGATATTTAACAATACCTTCACTTCTCAGACAGGGTTGTATACACATTGTATAAGTACATTTCAACATATTGAGTAAATAAATTAATAGTTGTATGACCAATGAAGACATGCAAATTTATAACAATGGTACCTGAAATTTTTGAGAAAGTAGCTGCAGTAAGTCCAAGTAAGAAAAAAATGTACTGCTTGCCTTTTTTAGGGCATAATGTAAATAAGACAAGGTTTAGGATTGCATGTATTTTCATGACGCCAGCTACGATGCAAGAGAAAGTCTACGAAGGAGACAAGAGAGAAAAAAGGGCACATGCGTGACTTACAAATGTATGCTAATCTTAGGTCCGGCGGTGACAGACGAGGCGTCCTGCGGCGTGAGGAACACGAACTGTCGGCTGGTGTTCTTGAGCGCGTGGTCAATCAACAGCGCCATCACTATTTTTCTATTCACATTGTCCTGTAATGTCAAATTTTATAATGTTTTGTCTAATATCTGACAAATAATATTCACGGATGTGAGATAATACCCCACTTTCTAACAGCTGCGAAAGCGTAGGAAATTATCATAGCAAATAAACACGTGGTTAGGTTGGTAGTCAGACCGTAAAACCTGACAGTAAAAGAAGCATAGGGACCCGCGTAAAAGAACACATTGCCGATGTCAAACACCACCGTTCCAGAAAGCCTGCAGTTTGTGAACATATCCTAGACAAGACCCAGCACTGCATCAGATTTGATAAACCACAAGTCCTCGTAAAAGAAAACCGATTCCTACCTAGGATGATTCGTGAGGCTATTGAAATTAAAAAACACCCAAATTTCAATAGAGAAGATGGTTGGGTCTTACCAGCTGCTTGGAACCCCATTATAGAATCTATTAAAAGTCAGAAACCAGTATGTTGTAGAGTTTTAGGCAGTAGGCCCGTATACATTAGGTGCCTAGAAAATTTAATTCCATCAGAGGACGAGCCGATTGCCATTGAGTACAAGTCCAAACTCCGAGCTGGTACTAATTACTTCCTTATAGAATCTAATTCGTAAAGCAGCAGAACCACACAACACCAGTGGAACAGACTAGGCGGTGTTGTCTAAGTTAAAAGTAACAGGACTAACCATAAAGACGTCGAACTCGTCCATGAAGCAGAAGGGCAGCTCGACGCACTCCCAGAGCGCCATGATGAAGGCCACGGTGGAGTAGGAGCGCTCGCCGCCGGACAGCGAGGACGTGGAGGCGGCGCGGCGCTGGCCGCTGCTCTCGCGGCCCGTGCACAGGATCTCCAGCTCGCCGCGCCCGTTGTCGATGTCCATGCGGCCCTGCCCGCCAACACACAATATACTCATACATTATAACTATCTCGTCAAACTCATAAGCAGAGACCGGAATAGGTAGAGTATATTTTTTTGTGTTTTTTTTTGCATTTTTCATGCTAAGATTATAAAGTTATTTTAGTGAAGGAAAAATTCGACTCGCAGGCAGGATTCGAACCTGCGTAGATGTTACTGACGTCACATTTAAGACATAAGTTCAGAATGTGAAGGCAAATTTCGACATGGCGGGACTCGCGGTGGCTTAGAGATTCGAATCCTGCCTGCGAGTCGAATTTTTCCTTCACTAAAATAACTTTATAAAGTTCGAGGAAGTAAGTAAGATAGAGGTGATTATTATTATCATCATCATTAGCCAGAACAGTCCACTGCTGGACGTAGGCCTCCCCCAATGTGCGCAATTTCACCCTGTCCTCGGCTTGCCGCATCCAGCTACTGCCGGCAGCCTAGCCTGAGTAAGTAACATGGACTTGATTATACCTCCTCTAAAATCCCGGAATCATAAACATGACGATTCTATTCCGGGAACTAGAATACATTTCAACTATTTAGTTCAGATGTACTCAAACCGCAATATTCCCGGAAATTAAGAAATTGGAAATTACTAATTCTACCTTGATTACATTTATAGAATACATGCAATATATGAATGCTATAAGTAATTTGCAATTTCTTACCTAATTCCGGGGTTTTATTAGTCATGTTTATGATTCCAGGATTTTAGAGAGGGTATAATCGACGACACGTTTGGCGTAGCGGCTAAGCAATTGGCTTCTGCGACACGTGTTGTGGGTTCGATCCCCACACGGAGCAAATATTTGTATGATCTACAGGTTCTGGGTCTGGGTGTTTGTGTATGTGAGAATTTGTGTTTGTAAACGCACCCACGATACAGGAGAAAATCCTAGTGTGGGGCAACGTTTAAAAAAAAAACAACTATGTTAGTTATTTCCTCGAACTTCAGCTAAATATACTATATCTACTCTGCCTATTCCGGTCTCTGCTCATAAGTCGTAACATATAATATCATCATCAACTCCTTTACTGTCCCACTACAAGGCAAGGGTCTCCTCTCAGCCATGCAGGTTTCTGCACGAATTTTTCCTTCCCCGTTTAAGTGATTGATAATTAGATTTCGAGAAGTCTGAGATGCGTGCCTTGGATTTAAACTCGAGACCTTAGACTTGGCAGTCCTATCATATCACTGCATAATTACATAACATACCATCACGCCTGGATCCCCCTAAAGAGTTAGGCACACGAGTTCCAAATTTCCAATACACCAACAGTTCGCCGGTATGTATAGGTCCTATGTAATAGGTGCGAGTATGTTGCCATTTGCCAGGCACAACTCCAAACTTCGAGCCATTACCGAGTGTTTCATAGAAAACCCCAATACACTGCTCGACCTGGGAATCTCTTCAAACTCAACGGCTTGGTACGAGCAGTGGTTTAGTGATCCGCTTCTGCACCCCGGATTGTGGCTATTTGTAGGAACTCTGGGAAAGTACCCAGAGTGGGGTAGAAGTTCATGTGTATTTGAAAATGGTGTTTCTTAACCACGGCGCAGAAGGATTTCAAGAATCTCAGGCAACGTTTTCTATACAAAAAATACACGTTGCGTTACGAGAATGTGTCCACTCGTTTTTAAAAGATATTGATAATTTCAATTATTTTTATTGGATATTGAACGAGCAGACGGATCACCTGATGGTTAGTGATTACAGCCGCCCATGGACACCCAAAACACCAGAGGAGTCACGACTTGCTGGACTTTTAATAGGGTTTGTGTCTCTGGTATCACTCAGGGAAACAGAACATAATATCAATTTCATAAGTTTCATAACAAAATATATACCATCACGCCTGTATTCCCTGAAGGGTTAGGCAGAGGCGTACTAATGTACACACACAGTTCGCCGGTATGTTTTAGGTCCCATGTAATAGGGGGCGAGCCTATTGCCATTAACCGGGCACAAATTCCAAACTCCGAGCTGCTACTGGGAATTTCATAGAAAAACCCAATAACACTTCGCTCGACCTGGGAATTGAACCCAGGACCTCTAGCGTAGCAATCGCGCTCAGGACCACTTGGCTAATGAGGCAGTTCCATGTTAACAATTTATTGATCGTTAATATTAGAAGTTTTCATCATAAATACTTAGAGATTCCGCGATTGCAAGTACTAATAGTGTTATAAGATATAATGAGAAACTCACCGAGTAGCCTCTTACGGTAAGTATAGCTTGAAAGCTATGCTGCACCCTTCTAGCGATGCTGGTCTGAACACTGTGGCAGAACTTCAAATGTTTATCTGTTGTATTCTTCATCTGTGAAAAATGGATGCATTTATGCAAATCTATATACCACTCCACCGAAACTCGCAAATCAATAAATTGCGGGAAGAAAATAAATTTATTTTTACTATCAGCACCATCAAAATGTAATCTAGATACTAGTCATCCCCGTCGTTTCACACGCGTTGCTAAGAGTCGTAGCGTAATGTTAAATAGCTTAACTTCTCATGAATCACTCCGTTCATTAGTGATAACCGAAAGAAAATCCGTTCAGTAGTTTTTGAGTTTATCGCGAACAGATACACAGACGCGGCGGGGACTTTGATGGCACTTGAATTTTATTTTGGTTTTGTAATTGCGTTGACTTTGGTAGCTAATCTACTAACTATACTGTGTTAATAATTTTAGACTGACTATCCTAATTATTTTTAACATTTTGTTGAGTGGTGTTGAAATTGAGACTAGTTCCGAAAAACCATTGGACATTCTGCAGTTAAAGTTTGCGTTGGTAGTTGCAAATCACCAACCTCTTGTATGAGTGCGTGGAGGCGCTCGAGCGTGATGCGCGTGCGCCGGTACTTGCGCTCCACGCAGAGCAGGCGCTCCGTCACCTCGGCCTCCGTCAGCCCGTCGCTGCGGATCGAGCTCAGCTTCAGCTGGATCTTCTTCAGCTCGTTCGTCACTATAGTTTTGTCCCTGTGTACAATAGTGCGTCATAAGACTCGTCACAGCAAAGTTCTAGCAGTGGGTTAAAGTGCAGGGCCGACACTTTTTACGGGATTACAAAATATTACCAAAGTAAAAAAGTTGGGTAATTGGCGATTTGTGCGGACTCACCCAATGTGAAAGTTTTGAGAGGGGCTTACCATTAAAATGATCATTTTGTTTAAGTTTTAAGGAGTCTGCGGTGTAGTGACACCGTATCATACCATGACCGTACTAGGAACGAGTTAGACAAAAAAAATATTATCTTTTTGCCTTTTTTTGCATTTCACATGCTAAGATAATAAATAAAAAAGATTTAAAAAAACCGGCGAAATTTCCTCGCCGACAATTGTTGACGCTCCGTACATGGCATAGTCTCATACTTCTTTACAAACAATATTTTTTTAAATGGGAACCATATGTATATGACTCGCGGATAATACGCGTATGCTTCGGGTGACTAACACCGTTACGTACGGGTATGATACCTTCTTGGGCACAGTGTTTCGTGTTTCCGCTCACGATACGTATGGTATGAGACGGTGTAGTGGAAAGACTCTTTTAAGACTACAAGATACTAGGAATTTGATCCAGGGTCTCTTCGAGAATGTTCAAAAGTTTTGTTAGGCTCACGCTTGGCGGCCAGTTAGATACCTGGTACAATAACGCAAGCCGAGGATCTTAGCTAGGGTTATCGACTCTTGGGCATAGTGTTTCGTATTTCCGTACCTGATACGTTCCTAGTATGGTCATGAGACGGTTTAGTGGAGAGACTCTTTTAGGACTACAAGTAATTAGGAATTTCTCTCTAGGGTCTCTTCGAAAATGTTGAGAAAAGTTTTAAGTGACATATGATATCTTTGTTTTCGATTCCTAGTACCTAACGCAATCGAAGGATCTTACCTAGGGTTATCGACTCTTGGGCATAGTGTTTGAGCGGCTTCAATCTTCTGGCCGATGACGGCGCGCTTGTCCTCGAGGATGGCTTCCACTTGCGTCATCTTGATGTTGTCTTCCCGTAGCCGTTGCTCGTAACTCTTCCTCTCAGTCACGCCTTGGTCTAGCTTCATTTGCTCTTGATCTATCTCTTCCTAGATATCCGACGGAAGCATAAAAATAACGCTCAAATTCAGCCACTAAAGAATTCTTTGAAGTGGCAAATCTTTTAGACTTAATCACTAACAATCATGTCATTTACAACCCTCGTAGTAATTGTCATGTGTTAAACAAATAAGCACACGAACAGTTTATAAAGTTATGCATTGATAAAGAAAAAAAAAAGCACAAAAAGGATACATGAACAGTTTTATAAAACCGCAGAGACTATATTATCCTGGCAAACTATGGGCGTCATGGACTTGTTGCAATATTTATAATGGGAAAACTTTACATAATCACATTCCTAAATAATAAATGGTTGCAATTTTTGTTTTTGTTATTAACTTCAGTCCCATATATACTAAATAAGCTATTCTCGATATATATGAAAGTATGCAACTAATGCTTTACCTTGAAACATACCATCACGCCCGTTTTCCTCGAAGGTTTTAGGCAGAGGCCTACTAATGTACACCCACAGTTCGTCGGTATGTTTAGGTCCCATGTAATAGGGAGCGAGCCAATTGCCATTAACCGGGCACAAATTCCAAACTCCGAGCTGTTACCGGGAATTGCATAGAAAAACCCAATAACACTTTGACCTTTCGACCTGGGAATCGAACCCAGGACCTCAAGCGTAGCAGTTGCGCTCAGGACAACAAGGCTAATGAGGCCTAAGCTTGAAATATTTCACAATCCACTTGTACCACTTACCCTGAGGTTCCTGCAGGTCGCAGTAAGTTCCCCCAGCTTGGTCTTGGCCTTTTTCATGCTGACGTCATACTCATCCATCTGCTGTCGGTACTGCGCCTCCTTGCTGGCGATTTCGTCCACCTGCCGCTGCAGGCTGCTCATCTTCTCCTTCGATATGTTGAGCTCGTCCATCTGTGATAGAAATTCATCATAACCACTTTTCCCTTTTTGTTTTTCTTGTATTTTATATATATTTGTGGAAATGCTATTGTAGTAAATAAGACGTACTATATCCCTTATTTGATTGAATAACATTCCTCGTTCTTCTAAAACGTTAACTATTTCGTCTAATACAGTTAAAATTGCTAGTGGATAAATTCAGAAACGACATGACCCGATGTGTGATTATTTAACACTGGTAAAAATTGAGTCAAACACAAACAAATTTCCTACAAGATTTAGATTTAATGGAGATGCTTACGACCGAGATAATACAAATACTTGTGCTGATATCTTACCAAGACAGCATGTTGGGGTGCTTGCTGTTGATCAAGCGCTTCAGCGGCGACGCGCGCCGCTTCGTCTTTCTGATGCCGTTCAGCCAACAGCGCCTGAAGCGCTTTAGATGCAGAGCGTTCGTTCTCGCGTGCTTGTTTCGCTTCTTGACTCAACTCCTCAGCTTTGGCTTCTAGTGCTCTAAGCATTGCTTCTGCTTCTTTTATCTCGACTAGCACTTGCCTGCACAGACACATTTTTGTCCAAATTAAAGCAGTCCTTGAAATAAAGCTCTTGGGAAAAACCTACAGAATAATTACAACGAAAAGCAAGATATTTTGTCGCAAGTATATGCTGATAATACTTCTATGATGACGTCACTTACTTCTTCCTCTCAGCGGTGCTAAGGTGTAGGAAGCGGCTCTGACGCGCCGTTCCTCCGTAGCTGCGGTAGTTGGGTGCGGGGTGGTATTCCGTAGAGTCGAGGGTCACAATCTTGGCACAGTTCTCCGGGACGTTCTCTTCATTGTCCGATAGGCGGATCGCGTCATCTACGGACATAATTTTGAGTTCACAGTATTTTTAAATATTTGAGGTTCGCGAATATTGTAACCGCAGTGATAGTTTATTAATATGACCATAGGACTGCAAGACAAGTCTCCCTATTTTCAAATCTAAAGCACGCAGGTCTCACTTTTCCAAGTCATGTGCGTATTAATAGTTAATTAGAACACTGACCGTGATCAGGTACAAGCAGCACAGACTCCATGCCGATGTTATCGATGAGGAAGTTGGCCAGCACCGGGTCGGTGACGTCGAGCGAGTCCAGCGCGGACAGGAAGGAGCCGGCGCGAACGCGGCGGCGCCGCACGTCGTGCACTCGCTCTAAGAACTTGCTGCACGTCACGCCCGGCTTCGCGCCTGAACCGTACACCTAGGAACGTGCCAGGTTATCGATATTTTTTTATAAAACTTTGCTAACCACTTGCAACTTCTGAAATATGATTAAATTGAATTTAAACACAAAATGACAATAGAAAATTGTGTTTAAATACAATTTAAACACATTTAAGAAGTTAGTGCAAGTGGCCCTAGGATTTTCTCAACAAAAAATCAAATCCAACTTTATTTATTTTTCGGACTCTACTTTGAGCCATTTTTTTTTGCTTAGTGTAAATTGAACCATATTTGGTTGTAATGGAAGCCAACTCCAACATACTTGGTGATACAACACAGTGATGATAGCAAGGGGAACAATGCAGAACGAGTAGCAACCATCGAGTAGCGACCACCATAACAACAAACAAGTCAACCTCTACAATTTATTTGATTATAATTATTGAATTTTATGACCTTATGCATCAAATAACGTAGTTTGAAAAAATAATAACTTTTGACCATGTCATCGCTTTCGATACAGTTTGTCGTGAAACATTTATCTGAAAATTTAACTTTTTACTTATATTTCCATAGAAACAGTTCTTAAAATATCTTGTTAGATATCTTACCAAACAGAAAGATAAACCTAAGTATTAGGGTAGGAAAATGTAAAATAGTTAAAATAGTCTAACTATAATTATTTGCGGTGTGCCTCAGGGTTCAGTTCTGGGCCCGATATTGTCTGATATAACAATATAAGCAAAATAGGGCTTATTATTTACTTTCTTACGTATAGATTAACTTAACGACATTTGGTTGTCAGCAATCAAGCGGGGTGTGTGAGTTAGAAGACTTTATTTGCTTAGCTCGCTCGATACAATAAAAAGCGTGCCAAATCCATTATATTACCAGACCGATCGCAACGTGTCTGCTGGGCTTAGAGGCTTACGTTACTTAAGTCAAGACCATTGTTACTGAACATGTTCGATAAAAGCACAAATTAATGAACGCGTTAAATTTTAAGGAGAGTACGTGTATAGCGATAGTTTTAAGATACTTATTTATTTTTGTAACATATTGTGAATTCTATAGTTTACTACATATTCCTGAATATTATTGGACTGTCCATCGTCTGTGATGGCCTTAAATAGTTTATTTAGGGCCATCACAGACGATCGCCTTGCTTTAAATAATTATTTAAACATTACATAACACTTACTTGTGCCATTATTTGGAAGAGTTTGCGCGAGTCTTCGGGTGTGTTCACACAGAAGGACTGGATGTTACCACCGATAATGTGTTCCAGAGCACCGCCCCACTTCTTCTCTTTGACTTTTAAGTACGCCCCTGTATTATAAATGCTGCCCGTCAATAAATATAGTGTTACACTATCTATCCTATAACGAATCGAATATTTAGAACTGCAGTACGATCGAAATAAATGTGCGCTTCTGAAGTTAGGCGCAAGTGGTTTGGCAGTGGAAAATCTATACATACATACTACATACAAATAAATAAAATTGGAGTCTGTTTGTAATATTAAAACCGCTTTTAACTAAGTACATTTGGATGTATACACAGTACATAACCAAAACAACATTTTTTTAAATTTTTGTCTGTCTGTCTGTTTGTTCCGGCTAATCTTTGAAATGGCAGGACCGATTTTGACGGGACTTTCACTGGCAGATAGCTGATGTAACAAGGAGTATCTTAGGCTACTTTATTTTTAAATACCACGCGAACGAAGTCGGGAGTAATAAATAGTTTGTATATAAAAACTTGGTGTAGGGACAACTGTGAACTGGGGTATTAAATGTTCCACATTCTTACTGACCAATATTTATAATATTTCTGCACAATAACAGTCGAGTGTTTTTACCTTCGCGTTCGCAACGTCTAACTTCAGACGGGTACCGTTATTTCGGCCGTACTTTACCTACTACTACTAAAACTACTTACCAATAGGGCCCTTGGGTGGCTTTGAGAACTGTCCCTTTGCGACGGCGGCGTTAATTCGCTGGCACAGCTCTACCATGTTACTGCCGTACACCGCCAGGGAGTCGTTTCCTCGCGACTCCAGCTCACGCAATTGCTGCTTCAGTTGTCCTGTACATAACAGTTTTATACTACAAGAAAGTATTATGTTATACGGTATTCTGCTATGGGGATCAGCTGCAGACTTAGATTCCATATTTATCTTACAGAAAAGGGCCATCCGCGCAATCTACGATATGAGCCCTCGCGATTCCCTAAGAGAAGTGTTTAAGAATATCAATATACTTACGATGCCGTCACTCTACATCCTTGAAAACATAATGTATGTACGCAAAAACCTGCAGAAGTTCAGTGTCAATAGTGACTTTCACAACCTTAATACTAGGAATAAACATAAAATAGTGGTAAGTACCTAAATTTAGACTAACTAAAACAAATAAATCATTTCTAGGAAATTGCGTCCGTTTCTACAATAAACTCCCAAAATGTTTCACCGATCTCACTGGCAAGAAATTTAAAAGGCACGTCAAATCTGTTCTTCTTAAGAAAGCCTATTATCGTCGTTAAGTACGGATGCACTTGTGGCCTCCCTGGCAAAATTAAACTATTGATTATTAGAGACTAATATATTATGTTTATTAATTTTCATGTTGGTCAGTTAGTAGCTATGGTAGAGACCTTATAAGTAGATGAACATAGCTTTGACAGATTCCATATTATTTACATATCGAGATGTCTTCATATGGTTAGTATTGTTTACCACAACAGAAACTGTAAATGTGTGTACGTTGTGGCTTGTCTAAGTAGACACCTAGTTTTATTTGTCGCTTTGATGGTGTGCGTTTTTACCACATAGTGTTTTATGTAGAAATGACATCGGGTTCTCAAATAACGTGAATCTTCGTTTAATATAGTCGACCTCGGTCAAACTTGGACATCCTTCAGCGTCCTCACATCTTGTTATCGCAATATTGTACCAGTGAAGTTTGTAATTATATTTATTTTAAATGAGTGTCCATGCAGTTTCTTGCCGGATTCTTCTCCACAGGATCGACCTTTTGGAACCGTGCAACTAGAATCATAACGTTTCATAAACGCTTGTAAAAGCTTATTTGAAATAAAAACATTTGAACTTGAACTTATTGTTTATACCTATTCATCTGATTCGAAATCTAGATAACTGTAATTTTATTACCAGAAAAACGAGGTATGTGGCTGAATAATACGAAAATATACATGAAAATATAAGATGATGATTTGTTGGTTTACTCATTCGCTCTGCAATTCTATACCAATCAAAGGATTACGATGTAACATTGGTGAGTTGTCATGTGTTATGAATATCTTTGTCAAAAACCTTCCTGAGCTTGTTATAATCTTTAACGTAGTCTACCTCCGCGGGACCTCGTGGCTAAAAAATAACTGATCTGCGCGGTTGAGCTACGGTCCCCGCAGTCAGTGTGTGGATGGATGATTAATTTTAACATATCGATAACCCTCCGTGCTTCGGAAAGCACGTAGAGCCGTCGGTCCCGGTTGTCATACGAACCTAAAAAACTTGACAACCAGTCTATCTTCCGGGTATCGGTATAATAAGTGTTGTGAATCGGTATATTTTATAAACATCATTTTCGGTCCAAGTAGGACACTAAGAACATTAAGCTTTCAATGTCCAAATATACTGTTATTGAAAATTTTACCAACAAGAAAGTAACACCTCTTATTTTAAAAGAGTGTCTATGTCTTGCCGGTCTTGTTTCTTCAACTTGAAAGTTTCTACGGTAAATAAATCTGTAGTTTAAGGCAACTCTCAAAAACTTAACTTATACTTAATTAAGGTGCATAGCACCTACTATTTGCTGAAGGCCAGGGCCATCTTTAATGTGTTGGAGGCCTTGGGCACAGGGTTATTGAGGCCCCATAAAACAATGATATGTCAGGGAATTATTTCCTAAACAAATGCAAAAAAAAAACAAAAGGAGTAAGAAGTATGGGACCCCCTTAGATGGCGGGGCCCTGGGCAGTTGCCCATAGTGCCCAATGGAAAAACAGGGCCTGCTGAAAGCTAAATAATATACAACAGATACACATACGGAGCAGGTCCCGTTGTCGCTGTGCGCGGGCATTGATCTGGTCAGCCTGTCCCTGCGCGTGCGCCACGTGGTCGCGCGCCTGCGCCGCCTCGTGCTGCGCCGTGCCGTAGCGCGCGCGCAGCTCGGCCGCCGCCCGCGCCGCGCGGCTCGCGCGCTCCGCCAGCTGCGCGCGGCGGGACTCCGCCCCACCAGACCTTTACGATATCATACATAACATACCACCACGACTATATTCCCCAAAGGATTAAGTATAGACGTACTAAAGTACACCCACAGTTCGCCGATATGTTTAGCTCCCATGTAATAAGGGGCGTTCCTATTACCTTACAAACCGATTCTAAGCTCCAAGCTGTTACTGAGAATTTCATATTAAACCCTAATAAAAATAACATTTTGTTCAACCTGAAATCTCTGTCCTTAATGAAAATCCTGAGACTTCTAGCTTAGCTGTCGCACTCAGGACCACTAGGCTAATGAGGCAGCCGTTTTTATAAGTACCTAAATAATCAAACTTCACCAAAATGGTGGCAGTGCAAAATAAGTGATGTGAATTCCGAAAAGTACTAAAGTTCTGATGGATAGATATGGAATACAGGAATTATGTGGAAAGACTCAAAGCTCCCTGGCTTAAAACAAGGATGAAAATTTTATTTCCTAAGTACCGATATATAGAAAACTATATTTCTCACCCAATATTCTGAATCTCTCTCTCCAAATCTGCAACCTTCCTCTTCTCCCTGTTTAGCGACTCGGTGTATTTTCCCGCGTTGTGCTGCGAGCTCCGCCAGGTCACCTGCACGCTGTTCACATTTGACTCTAATGATCTAAGTTCTTGCTCCAATGCAAGCTTCTGCTGAGATTTCTGTTCCAGGAGGTTTTTCAGCTCGCTAGAAATATGAACGGATAAGATTCTTACGAAGTTTTATAGACTAAATACGACAATATATGCTCTTAACGGTATGATAAATTATGTTTATTTCTATCGAAAGTAATGCAGTTAATAGCGTTAAAATCAACGCCTAAGGACTTGCAAGCATCTGCATGGGTTTTACTATTGCATACCTTGAAATGGAAAAGTAGAATAATAATATGTAGAAGGGCATAAAATGGATTAACTTACTCAATAGCATCAGTATTACTGCCATAGTTCTGTTCCATTTTACTAAGTTTATCTCTAAGTTTATCCATCTTAGCTTTCTGCTTGTCATACTGTTCTTGAATCTTGTTTGCTTCTCGTTCTAATTCTGTTATCTCACTCCAGTAGTATTCATTTTGGAGGGATTGTTTTAAAGCTCTGATCTCGTCACGTGAGCGCAATTGTTCGTGGCTTGTTTTCCATTTTTTGTATTCTTTTTCCAAGTCCGCACATGCCTGGAAAAACAAGGAATGTATACCATGATTCTGGAACATTATGGCCCACTTGCACCAACTTCTTAAAGGTGTTGAAATTGTATTTAAACACGAAATTTCTATGAAAAATTGTGATTAAATACAATTTAAGAATATTTAAATGTGCCCTAAATGTAAGTGTTAAGGTCCTGGGATGGGACTTGTAAGATAAATAACATAAACTGTAATACATCAATGTAATGCCCTCAGCATTTCCTAAACAAGGATCCAGAAAATATCCTATGCCTCTAAATTAGCGCAGTTCAACATGACCACTCTCGAACATCGAAGAGACCTCTTAGATCTTAGGTTTATCTACAAACTACTCAATAATAAAATTGATTCCTCTGAGCTATTAAGTAAATTTGCCTAGAGTTCCCCGTAATTGTCCTCGGAAACCCATAACGCCACTTCGACGTACAAAACTTGGTGCTAATTCCCCCATTCCGCGGTTGTGTAAACACGTCAAAATGAGAAGCGACATGTATGACTTTCATGCAGATACCTTGGCAAGATTCTCAAGAAATAATAATCGCCCTCCAATAGGCATGATGACGGTTAGCAAGAATTACTAAAATAATATGTTCATATACTGAAATATAATTAATATGTTTAGAAAAAAATATTTATTTTTATTTATAAGACGGGATTATTAATTTATTTGATAAAATAATACTCCAAAATACACAAGTCCGCCATGTTCAGTTGAACACTAATCAGATTCAATTACGTCACATCTTTGTTGAACTGTCACCGTCACGTAAATTTCGTACGAATTTCGACGATCTCCGCGCTTAAAAATTGTTTATTATGTATTTCCTAATTGAATATGACTTAGTTTTTTGTTCTACGACTTGTTAAGAACTTATTAAGTAATGGAACAAGGGTTTACCAAGGCAAACAGCTCTAATTTGCCCAGAGTTGATTTGTTAATGCATGCTGGGGCAGTTCCTGGCATCAAACAAAGACTTCTGTTCAGCAGAATTTAGAAATGTTAAAACTACAATGTAAGTATTATTTATTATTAAATAAAAACTATATTAAAATTACTGTAACTATACGTTACATAGTTAAAAAAATAAAATCACTTTTAAAAAGCACAGCTACATATGTTTAGTTTTAATAATGTTTTTATTTTATAAAATATGCTTACCTATCGATTTCTTTGTTTTAGATCCTCCAGGCCATCTTATGGGGACGACGCGATTAGCTACGTTCAGTTAAAACGCGATGGAAATCTGTGTATAGTTTGATCAAAAATCTGCGCAGAATACAAGGTTCACGCGAAGTTATATGCAGTGACATTAATAGTTGACGAAGTAAAGGAAGAAGTTGTATCGGTAGAATGCCATGACAGTGTTGCCTCACAAGGGGGCTGCAAAAATGCCATTGCATTTCTCATGTGGGTCCATCGTAGGAGTGAAGAACCGTCCGATACATCCATTGAATGCTACTGGATGAAATCAAAGCTATCTCGGGTTTGGACTACATTGAAATATATTACAACAAAATATTTATCCAATAGTAAACCTAGTTTGCAACTAAATACTGGAGTATTTGAAAAGTTTATTAAGGAAGGAAAGAAAAGGAAGCTGCAAAACTGTGTGGCTTAATCTCGCCGTGCAAGATTAAGCCACTTATATCTTATTGTTTTGTTGTGTGGCACGTAAACAAATAATTTATCAGGGTATTTTTTGACGTATTATTAAACTGGGGAACAGCACACCACTTATACACTTGCGAAGTCATGTCTTAATAAAAATTAACAAAAATATCATCTGATAAGTTGTTTAATCTCCTATTGTGTACGATGCCAAAACATTGAAGTGACGTCATAAGCAGACGCCATGACACCAGCGACCGTTTTCGCGCTAATTGAAAAACATTGAATTAAAATCGCATTTTTGTATCAAAAACCATGTTTTATTGCAGAAATAATTTATTTTTCGGGAATAGTATATACATAAGAATATTTTAGAACAGTTTTTGAAAATCAGTCATCATGCCTATTGTCCATGCCTAGTAACATGCTGCTATTGTAAACTTTTTCTCTATTAGATATAAGAATATCCATGTGATACCACATCAATTATAATTGAGCAAGTTGTGTTTGCCTGTAATTGGTTATGCAGAAATGCAAATATTGTAATTAGTCATAAGACAACCAAATAATTCACCACTGTAATAACTGTTGGCAGACCATAATAAATAAATAAAATAAAATAAAGTAGTTAGTGTAGGCTGCATGCCAACAGTGCTAACAGGTCTTGAATTGCAGTGTATCAATATACTGTGTTCACAGAGCGCAACATAACACAGTACTCCAAAATAAATAAATATATATGTAAAATAGACTCACATCCTTTTTCCTAGTCCATATTGCAGTAGCTTTATTGCAATTTTCAAGAGCCCTTATATAATTATTCTCTGTTTGATCCAAATTTGTAGCTTTACGAAATAAAGCATATTTTTTCTTTGAATCAGAAGCATGAAAACTTCTTGCGTCATCCTGATTTAATACGGAAATAGGGTTGTCTACTTGTATGTCATGTGCAAGAATTATTGCATTCACTTCTTCAAACTTGGTGGATACAATTTCACCTGTGAAATAAAAATTATGACAACTGTTTTACTGTACCTATTTATCTCCTTTTAAATATTACATGAGCTTCATGTCATACTTTTTTTAAATATTAGTTTGTATTCATATTGTACTGGTCTATGATACTGATCAGCAGGTGCAATGCTCTAATTTATTAAGTAATAAAGACATCTTTGTTGTAAGGGCCTGCAATTGCATACAATAAGGATGAATACAATAAACATGCTCTATCTCAAGATATCATATAGAAGACATCATATGTATCTCTATGTTTTAGGTTGGCCAACAGGAATTCAATCAGAGCATGCCAAATTAAAATTAAGCCTAATGTCCCACAGCCTAAACTGATGTCTACCTACTCCTAAACAGAGTCCTACCACATAGATTTCCATAAGGATTCATTACATGCTACCTACATTAAATTTCCTTCTCTATAAAGATTGTAAAATATTCGTCACCTAGCCCACTTGACTATGATAAGGAGAATTACAATACAAGGATGCAGTAGTAGCAGTTAAAATACTAGTAGATAAGTATGTGAAGAACCACACACTATTTTTTTTACAAATTGGTTTAATTAAAATAAAAAATTTTACTTTGAATTCCTTACATACAATAACATTATATTATTTTCTTCAGACTATTTTTTCAACAAAAAAAAATAATTTCAAACTATCCAAATAGGTATAACCTGGACCAATGCTTGGAAGCAGTAAAATAATTATTGACTATAGAAGATTTTTTTTAGTGTGGGAATAAATTAAATAAAAAACTGTTACTTCATCCACATACATACCAGAAGCAGATTTGACTTTGTAACTGGATCCACCTGAAGCATTAATGTTTCTCACAATAGTTATGTAGTCACCATAAATATTATGTTTATATGCCTTCACACTGCTGTTCTTAATTTTAATTTCAATTGAGGCTGAGTTTGCACCCTTCTTTATAAAAGCTGTGGGTAAATAGATTTATATTTCTTATTTTAATATTGTAATAAATTTGTTTGTATAAAAGCCCAGTTACACAATGCAAGTTTCTTGCCTGTTGAATACAACAACATTGAAGCAATAGATTACTTTCCTTTAAATTACTTTAGATTATTTAGATTACTTTACTTTTTTAATTAGGTTTTTTTTGATTGGATGTTACAAATTTTTGTTTCGATTGTATTCCTTAGGCAATTAAATTCCTTCCATTACTTCAAACCATTGAACTACTTACATTTGCAAGGGTTTCAGGAATAATTGAGTGTTGTTTGCAATGTACAAAAGTATACGCTTAGGATTGTTTAGACACATGACTTAACAGTAGATTTTATTTGCAACTTATAAAGACGATTGTGTTTACTTACAGTGTAGATTACTTCCACGATTTGTGGCAGAAGCTCTACCACCTAAGCCGACCACTAGAGCAGTTAAAATTGCACTTTTACCACTTCCATTACGACCGACAATAAAATTAACATTCCTGTTCAAATTCACCTCCAAATTATCATGACAAAAGAAATTGCGGACATGTATGCTGACGATGGAACCATCTATGTCCTCTTCAATGATGTCTGATTCCATTCTAAAGTATGTTTTCTAGAAATTGCGCCAAAAGTTCTTCAACACAACAAAAGTTTTTTGTTTTCTGTCGGCACCCCGGCTGTCGCCCGCCTCGCCCGTCGCCGGACGCTATAATTGACATTTGACATTGACATTTGGAAAATGTGACCAATTAAATAAATAAATCCTATATCATCCAACTTCCCAGAAAATCCTATATAACGCCATAGTTCGTAGTCACTTTGACTATGGAACCTTCCTGTTAGAACCATGCAACAAAATAGCCCTTGCCAAACTGGAAAGGATCCAATCCAAATGCTTGCGTATTATCACGGGAGCTATGAAATGCTCACCTATTAATGCCCTTCAGGTAGAATGTTTAGAGCCACCACTTCACTTACGTAGGCAATATCTCTGTGACAGATTTTTTTATAAAATCATCCAGAATAAATGTCATCCCCTTCTCCCTCTTCTTCGTACACTTTTACAATTAATCCCAACATCTCGCTATTGGGCTCATAAAGATCCTCCACTCCTTGTTAACAGCTTCAACAAATTCAATAATTTGCACCTTTCCATAATTCAGTTAAATAAAAACCCCTTATTTGAAGTAAATTTTGATTCCTTGCTCTTTCAACCAAAAGTTATTTTTAACTTTGGTATACCCAAACATGACCCTGCCGCTAATGTCAAACTCAATAGGATTCTGGCAGAGGACTGGCACGATTGGTTGACGATATTTACAGATGCTTCTAAATTGTCCGATAATAGCAATGTCGGTTCAGCTGTGTGGATCCCAAAATACAAAATTATTCTTAATTTTCGTAGTCCTGCTTTTAACACTATTTACACAGGGGAAGCAATAGCTCTATTGGAAGCAGTCTCTTACATTGAATCACATGGACTCAACAAAAGCCTTATTCTCTCGGATTCTCTTAGCTGTCTACAGGATTTAATAAAATCGCCTTTTCGCTCTCGTCACAATTTTCCCCTTACCCTAAAGATAAAACAACTCCTGTATAGATGCCACTGCTTAGGCATAGAGATTGCACTGGCCTGGATCCCCAGCCACTCTGGAATTGTTGATAATGAGAATGCGGATTCAATTGCCAAGCTGGCTACTCGGAATGGGATCGAAACTCATACGTCTTGTTATCCCCGTGATCTGCTCTGCCTTGTTAAACCCGAGATGATGAAGAATTGGAATGATCATTGGCAAAAAACTCGAACATTGAAGGGAAAATTTTATGGCTCTATCCAACCATTCATTCCATCTAAATGTTGGTTTAGCAAACTAAAAAATTCTAGTAAAATAGCCACTTCTGTCATAATTAGACTCCGACTTGGGTTCGTTTGTACTCCAGTTTTTTTGGCCAAAATACGCGTGAGGGACTCTTCTTTGTGTGAATGCGGCCTGGATGAGGGCACTCTGGATCACTTGTTTTTTTCCTGTCCTCGTTTAACCACTCCCCTTTACGACATACTCCCTTCTGATGTCCCCCGCCCAATTAATATTCCTTTCCTATTATCTTTAGCCCATACCCCTGCAGTTAAAATCCTTTATAAATTCATTACCATTAATAAAATCCAGTTATAGTTGATATTTATATTTATTTATTATATACCTACTGATTGTGATATTTTGTGACGTTTTACATGTACCAAAAATGTTTTGTCCTTTTTTAAGCATGTGGATCCATGGATGCTACAAACACTGATCAATAGTTGTGTAACAGTTTACGATAATTACTTTCTCATACTTACCTTGACATTGGCAAAATCATCGAACGTTATCGATGGAGCCAGAACCATAAAAAAAAAAAAAAAAAATAAAAATAAAACAAATACCTATTAAACATGTACAATAAATAATTATTCATCGACTTTATTTATTTATACTTTTTCTACTATTTTAGATTTTTAGCACGCAGCAAAAGCAGGACTATTGATTTTAAAATTTTAATGATTAACTAGAAACAGAAAGATGAAATTTACAACGAAAAGTTCGTTTGGTAGGAATTTGAATTGCCAGTAGGCAGTAACATTTTTCAAAACGCCATTTTTACGTTAGGAATATCATGAGAGAGAATTGTAATTTGTTGATCATCTAAAGATTGTGCCAGTGAAAAACTCATATTTTGCTTTTAATAGTAATTGGATACGAGCAATCACTATATAACTGAGAGAACAGCAATACCAAGGTAAACAACTTTTCAATGACCGAGCAATCACCGTTACTGAATCAACTTAGCAATTTATTGTTTTCGCGGTGGAGCATGCGTTTTTCGTTTCAAAACTACGATACTGTGTGAATATTAAGAAATGAATCATTTATTTCCCTTACAGCGCTATATTTAAGCTGGCCCGTTCTATTTTTGGCGAGATGTGTAGTTTTGTTTTTTAGAGGGTAAACAAAACAATTCGTTAGCACAATCAACAGCTAGTCATCAGTGGGTTAGTTGCACTGATAAGTTGATAACCCTCTATACCTATGCAAGCATATGTTCTACATGCATCATGCAATTATAACATATAACCTACTTTTTACAGTAAATCAAAATGAGTGATTCACCTGATCAGCCGGAACCTCCAAAGGATGTAAGTATCATTTACTTATGGTTTTCCTAAGATAATTGATAGAGAGTATGTTTGATTGATAATTTTGCATAGTTTGTTAGTTCAGTGATATGATTCTAGTTGTGTAGAGGGTATGTGTGATAAATTTATCTTTGTTAGATAAAATGAATTTTTGATTAATAGTTCGGTAATGACATTAATATAGTTTAAAAAGAGGCATTTGAGACTATAATGAAATAAAATAAATTAACAACAATCACATTCCATTTACCCATACACCATATTTATTATCTAACTGCTGATTTATGTAGGTAATCTTGCATTAGGTAGAGAGAAAATTTAATAATTATTATCACTATGATTGCATATGGCATTCACCCTGCATGGATCAAATTCCTATATCTGGGTTTTTAGCCAGTTTACAGCTGCAGGTATATATTTATAGATTATACATTAAATACATACAATACTGTCTATTGTCTGTCATTCATATTCATCATCATCAACTCATTGTATTTTCCCACTGCCAGTAGTGGGACAATATAAAGGTTGATGGGTCGCCTCCAGAATGAGAGGAATGAGCCCATAGTCCACCCCGCTCCACACTTAATTCATGCCATATGAATAAATATCCCATCCACCCCTCGCCTCACTTGTTTAAAACCACCTTCAATCAGCCTAACTGTACAGAGGGCACAGTAACATAAACTATTTTATTCTAGAAATAGAATAGAACATAAACTATATGTGATATCTGACTACTAAAAACTTCAACTGATTCTAGTCTTATATTTTCTGAAAATTGATTTGATTGATGATTATTGTCTATGTTTGACAGATATGTATAACCATTTCAAAACATATTTATAATTATTATTATCTAGGTTTGAAGTTCAATTATCTTTACATTGGTACTTTATCAGTCTTTCACTATTGCAATATCCTGAATTTGCTCATAGTGTGATATTTTTACAGCCAAAAGAGCTGGAAAAACTAGAAGAAGCAAAACTGAAGGCAAAGTTTCCTAATGCAATGATGGGCCGAGGTCCTGGAGGACACTCAGCCTTCCTGCAGAAGAGGCTAGCAAAGGGGGTCAGTATTATTTACAACTAGCGACCCGCCCGCGGTTTCACCCGCACTTCCTAAGAGTCGTAGCGTTATGTTATATAGCTTAAAACCTTCCTCATGAATCACTATCTATTAAAAAAAACCGCATCAAAATCCGTTGCATAGTTTAAAAGATCTAAGCATACATAGGGACAGATACATAGAAACGACTTTTTACCCGACTGCCGAAGGAGGAGGGTTATGTGTTTGACGTGTATGTATGTATGTATGTATGTCCGTTCCTATGTCCGCTCGTAACTATTCAACGGTGCAACCGATTTAGATAAATGATACCTCATTAGATTCGTCTTGATGGCACGAGTGTCACTGGGTACATGAAATTTAAAAAAAAAAACAAAATGGCGGATTTTATGCGCTTTAATGCGTGGGCTAAAAAATATGTTTTGAGCATTCCGTAACAGTATTGTATAAATCTTGTACAAGTAAATAACACACCCTAGTTTTAAATTAAGCGTCTGCAGATTTTTCGTAGTTTTGCACTAAAAATCCGGAAACAAGTTACGTAATTAAAATAACTAAAAAACCCGACTGCATAAAAACACTTTAAAAAAAACTAAAAAGACAAAAACAAGTCTAGTAGTCCAGACCTATGTAAAGTAATATTGAATAACTACACCATTTAAATGTTTTCATGATCTTGCAGTCGGGACCCATTACTGGGAATTTTAGAGACGGTCACGATTTTGAATGGGTCCCGACGGCAAGATCATGAAAACATTTAAATGGTGTAGTTATTCAATATTACTTTACATAGGTCTGGACTACTAGACTTGTTTTTGTCTTTTTAGTTTTTTTTAAAGTGTTTTTATTTTATAATAATTATTATTTACAATGGACTGCATTTATTTTTCTAGAATATAAACTTTCTTCCTAATCAGTTAAGGCAGTTGTTCTATAATTATAGGTACTCAAGTAATCTTTTAAAAAATTACCCTATCAGCATTTTAACTATCTCTTTTTTGTTTTGATGCCTAAACTTCTGAACCAATTTTTTTAGACATTTGGCTACCAAAAAGTGCTTTGGAATATAAGTGAATCTGTGGGCAAAAGCTAGTCTTATATTAAATCAATAATCTTATTGTGTACTGTTGATACTTTTCAAAGTAAACATTTTAAATCATCTTCTTGAATCCCCTGCCTAATGATTATTAATTAAATTTCAGCAAAAGTTCTTTGACTCTGGTGATTATCAAATGGCAAAACAGCGACCGAGCAACCTAGCCGCACCATTCAAAGCGCCGGCAGCGCCCGCCAAGCTGCCTACAGGTGATGCCATCCCCACGCCGGAAACCGTCCCGCTGCGCAAGACGTCCATCATCCAGCCCAAGTTCCAGCCGCCTAGTCAGACCTCCTAGCCTACAGTGCCCATAGTTGACATCAGGCCATGTCACTAAAATTCCAAACAGCCTTCACAACATCAAATTCTATAATTCTTTGGTATGCAGATAAACAGTTCTGTCACTCAGAAGCTATGATAACCAAACTAGTAGTAAAGCTTGCTGTTGTGATACTGCTCCCACTAAATGTTACAATTACAAGCATTCAGACAAGTGTTTGCGTAGTATTGCTTATCACAGAAAAGATAATAAATGATTGGGTAACGGCTTTTTAAATAAACTCTTCTTATTATTCTCTGTGTAAATTTTAGAACTTGATGTTGTATTTGGGGGCACAGTTTTATTTTGCTAATAACGCGTCGCACTTGTGCATCGCTTCATAATTTTATAAATGTTCACTAACATCATAGTTGCATTTTTTTATTTCACATCACATTTTTCTTAGCACTTTAATGGGTTAGTTGTGATTCGTAATTAGTCTGTGTTGAAATTTAAACAAAACTTTTATAAGAACAACTGTTATTATTGATGTATAATAAATTAGGTCATAGTGATGCGAGTTGAGGACGCATGTTCTTAGGTTCATAATAATATTGTCATATTTGTTTCTATGTTGCTTGATTAACTGTATGTTGGGCTGTACTTCGGTTTAGTTCATTGGGGGGAAAAGAAGCCTATTCATCATGGAACCTGGGATTATTACCCGCAGACACTTGTTTAGAGCTCTTTCGTCGAGCCCAACTTAACGTGCGGTAAATTGTCATTTGTCTTACGAGATGTTCTATATTCCTCCCAGAGACTGTCGGTGTCTTTACAAAGACGTTGTTAGTACTTTAAAGTGAAAATTATGTGTGCTCAGTGATCAGGTTAACTTAATAATCTATTACAACCAGTGATAAACTAAATCAGTCCAAATAAAAACCACGCAGCAAACAGCCACTGGTTTTCACATTTGAATTATTTAAAAATAATATAAATACTGTAGCTTGTGCAATTAGAATATTTGGTCTATTAAATAAAGTACTGTGACCATTATATCTAACATTGTGGTGTCACTTTCCATAATCAATCAGTAATGTTAGTACCTACATAGTATGTCAGATAATATGAGGAAATAAGCTTATTAAAATAATTCATGTGATAATTTAGAAATAAACATGAATCATGGTGTAACCTCTTAACATATTTTATATCCTTTCAATGTGATGGCAGTAGAGACCCTGTACATATGCCATAGTACTGAATATACATATAAGAGGGTATAGTAAATGAATAAGGACTAATATAATTATTAAGACAGTGGATTAAGATCTGTTCACTAGTGCGGTTTATATGAGATATGAACATAGAAGCCATTTCATGCAAGGGTTTTATTTTTATAAATGTAGCTCATTTGTGCAATTCTTACCATAAATGTTTACTACATTTTGGGAGCCTACTGAGTAAGTTGTTGTTTCCACAGATAAGCTCCTAGAATGCGTCTAAACTACGCTGGCAGTTTCATAGTTTCAACTTACTATACTCACGTAATATTGATGTTCATTTAGGAAATAATGTAAAGCAGTTTGTATTGCGTGTTAATAAGGACGTACAAACCACATGTAAAACAATGTTCGCACGAGAGTGATATTTGTATGGGATGAATTAGGGGAATGTTGAAGAGATAGCTACTATTAAAATAAAATACATTCTTGGTAAAAAAGACGTTTTATTTAATTCAGACTGTGCGTATATTGGGTAAGGTCTATACCGTCAATAACATAATCAACTAAACAATGTTCACAAAATGAGATTACGAATATAATAAAAAATGGCACTTTGTTAAAACAAAAAAATAATAAATTAACGACTGAGGGTACATCATCACAACGTCGCTTGACATCTCCTTTGGAATCCCTTTCAGTACGTCCGATCCAGTCCCTTTAACATATTCCCATATCTTGTATCCGTTAGCGTTATATTTGACTGCTCTCTGGAAAGACAAAAACATTAACCTTTTAACCGCCGGGGTCGTATATATTCGACCAGGAGGATTTATGCCCCAGGCGCCGCCGTCGGATATATGCGACCATATTATTATGAAACTCCTGTCTCGACGTTTTCATGAAACCAGTGAAAGTTTTTAATAAAAATCCAACAGAAGACGTTTGTGAATCATTTTTTGTTTTGGCTTAAATATAACCCGTCGAAAGACATAAACTTCAATACAGAAAATAGCTTATTTGTGAATGAGCTAAATAGTGTAGGTATTTTATTAGATTACCACCGCCGCAGTCGTATATATCCGACAGTAGTGTTGGGGTCAAGTCGATGAGGAATATGCATAAAATATAATGATTACATATTAAATCAATGAAAAAACTTTATTAATGTTTACGGTTTTTCTTTTAGTAGTGGGCCTTTTAACTAACATACATTATTTAACTAATAATTTTTACTAACAAGTTGCTTCTAATTATAAAATATTGATCGATATGTTAAAATTTACCATAATTGGTACAACACTTCAAGTTTTAACAACATTCAATGTATTAGCGCCGGAATCGTATGTATCCGACCGCCCGTGACGTCATAAACGGAGAGAAGATTGGAATAGTGAGGGCAAGTGATAAATAATTATACCGCATTGAGTACTAAGTATTTATAAGTATATATACAGAATATATTATTTTCATGTTCACTAGCTACCGAACGACAACATGTCGAGTGCAGAGGAATTAATTAGAATATTTGAAGGTCGGGAAGAAAATAAATACGGAAGAATTTGAATCAGATCACGAATTAGAAATAGGTGAACCACTTATAATATTGCGTAATATTTTTTTTAAGGTGTGTTTGGAAAGATGAAGAATAAAAAGTGATAGTTTAATGTGTTAGGTTTTTTACTTATCTTGTCAATGTTTTTAGAAGCCATTCTATACAAAACTTAATAAGTATTTTTAATTGGTCAGATGTGCCGTATTAATTTAATAAACATGAAAGACTCGTGTATTCCTTGGTGTAATGTGTTTTGTCACTCACTATCAATTCCAACATTTTCAAACTCTTCAGCGCCGGAGTCGTATATATCCGACCGCCTGTGACGTCATTTTCGAACAAAGGATTGCAGCGTATCGATATTTTACTGAATTTTTAAAAAGAAATTGTCTATTTTCTTAACAAGTTTTCTATTTAACCTTTTGACCGCCAGAGCAAAAGCGCTTCGCCGTGCCCTCCACGCCAAGCCGACAAATTCAATGAAATAACCTTGAAAATAGTAGGGAGTCCAAAATGTTATCGATAAACATAATAATTTTCGTCTGAAATTTGTGAATAAACAGCTTATAACACAAAAAGAATATTTATTTAACCTCATCTCCTACTGTAAAAAACTTAAGACCACATTTATAGCAACTATCAATAAAAAAATCAACCTTTTGAGATACAGAAATACATATAAAATTGCAGCAAGTTACAGCACTATTCTCTATCAGTTACGCGGCCATTGGCATGTATACATGCCAATGGCGCGGGCAACCATCCTTTTTTATAATTTCTCGCTTCTGATTAGGGATGTGTAGCTGTATATTATTATAACTTATCGAATTTATTTATTAAGTTTATATGAACTAGGTATCATTGTGGAGTGATTATTTGTGAGTATCAAAATAATAATTATTTACAAAAAAAAACAAAGAAAGTATCAATAACACAATATAGTAAAAAGACATAATTAACCTTTTTTTTAGTCTGTAACTGTTAATTTCGGATAGATTCACAGGACTTTTGCTGTTAAACAGCCAGTATTATAGCGGGTTACCTAAGCTACCTACTACTTTAGATTTATTTTATAATAAAAAACTCATTCATAATCAGTCTTTTATTTACTTATTTTATTTTCATCATCAAAACAACTATTATCTTTAAATAAAGGGAGTTGCATTAAAACTACATATTTATTTTCCAATCATTTAGTTTAATAGAGTTTACGAGTTATATTTTCAAATATTAGTTATTTATGTAGTTCAATTACCATAATTTGATATGACATAGCGACAATTTGTATCATAGGAATATTCTAATAAAGGCACTGAATAGACTTATTAGGTAATACATTTTGAAAACTGCTAAATAAGTAAAGTACAGTTTTTTAGAGATAAGTACTTATACACTTTCATATTCTTAAAATAGTTGCCTTGTAAAATGTCACATGAAACTTAAAAATATAAAAAATCAACAATCGTATATAATTATTATGCTCATTAACAGCCTTGTACTTATTAGTAAAATGTCACATGAAAATAAAAAATATTACAAAATCAACTCATCATCTTCAGTGCCTTCTAGAATACGCAATAGTTCTTCTGTACTAAATAACTCTTCACTTGCCATTTTTGCAATTATAATATTGGCAGATCGAAAAAAATATCGAAAAAATATTTTTTCAACTTCCCAGCACTTAAAAACATGGCACGCGCTTACGACGTCACGAGTCCGACATCTATTCATGTCATTGGCGCAGAAGGGATTGCAATATCGGTACTGTGCTAGGGATGCGCATGATTGGCGAAAAAGACAATATTCAAATCAACAATATCGACAATATAGAAAATATGATATTATACCAAAGAATGTAGTATTTACCTTTTTTGTCAGTGACTAAGCTTATATATTTTTTTAATAGTTATTACAAAAATTAAGCGAATTTGAGTAACTTAGCTGAAATTTTAATGAAGTTACTTGAATATTACACCACATCACTAGTAGGCATGTATACATGCCATTGGCGCAAGAGAACATGTTTTTCAGCCATTAATTAAGTTATTTTTTATCATAAATATTTGAATAACTATTTTGCAATTTTGTTCATTGTGTACAATTATCTATACTAATATATAAAGCTGAAGAGTTTGTTTGTTTGTTTGTTTGTTTGTTTGCTTGAACGCGCTAATCTCAGGAACTACTGGTTCGATTTGAAAAATTCTTTCAGTGTTAGATAGCTCATTTATCGAGGAAGGCTATAGGCTATATATCATCACGCTAAGACCAATAGGAGCGGAGCATCAATGAAGAATGTTTCAAAATCGGGGTTTTTTCCTTTTGAGAGCTTCCCGTAAACGATTAAAGTTTCGCAAAAATCATATATGATAGAATTGTTCCTCTTTAAAAGTTCTAAAAAAAAGTCCGCGACAGCATATGTCTATCTTTTAAGGTTGGCTCACTATAACCTTTTTTATGCTAACTTTGTTATAAAATTCCAAATGCATTATTTGCGTAGGTGTTTTTATAAACATGATTTGATGATGAGCGTTTGTTTTGTATCCGTGCGGACCGACCTTGGGTCCGCTCGGATCCTACAAACGCTCTAAAGGACATATCCTCATTTAGTGTTCTTTTATTATTCCTGCTCCCGTGACATATTTTACTAAAATTCCGCGCGGATACTCAGTACTCAATTATCAAGTAACAATATTGGCTATATCTTGAAGTGAGCTTCAATCAAAACATACTACAAGGCGCTGAAGGGGATCATCATCTTCTTACCACCTGTCAAGTGCCACCTGCCAAGTTTACTTGAACGGGATAATCTCAGGAACTATTGGTCCGATTAGAAAAAATCTTACGGTGTTAGATAGTCCATTTATTGTGGAAGGCTATAGGCTATCATCCCGCTAATACTAAGTAACTATTCCACGCGGACGAAGTCGCGGGCGGAAGCTAGTATGTAATAACTGGGGATTCAGTTCTTAAGATATATCAATAAAACACGTTAAAGTAATGATTTAATATGTTTATTTTGTATTTTTCTATGATCTGTTTCTTGGCATCTATAGATGTCGGTGGCGCACAGGGCACGCTTGCGCATGGCATCTATACATGCCATTGGCGTTCAAAAGGTTAATTCATATAGAAACGTCCAGATATATTGGTATTTATGGGCTACATTTAATAAAATACACTTTTCTTTATTTACAAGTGTATTTTTATACTGTCTTTATATAAAATGCAATGTTTCACATCACTAGTATTCTTAGTTGTAATGAAGTGCCTGGCGCTAGGGGCACGTTACGTGACAAAACGCATGGCGGATAAAAGGTTAATTTAGAATTAGATAAATCAAGCTTACGAGCGCATGACGTCATGCTATTTGATGAAGTGTGAAGTCCACCAACCGGCACGAGGGCAGCGTGGTGAAACCCCTTAACCCGTGTTTACCCCTCTAATTATGAGATATAATTGTCATAAGTACCTGGATTCCAATGCACATAGTCGGGAGTTGCAGCCGCCTGGTACTCCTGTACGAGATCATCGACCACGCCGCGAGATTCGTCGAACTCTTCTAAAGAGTCCTTGAACATGGGCTCCTTGCGGAACACTTCCAAGAAAGCCTCGCGCTTCCGCAGCTTGTCAAACTGCTGCAGACATCTGTCGAACAACTACCCAAAAAAAGTCGCAATTTAATATTAGAATATGTTCTAGTCACCTGCCTACGAAAATATTCAATAACCAGTAATAACGTTAATTTAGGTGTAAGTAGGTGATGCAGTGATCGCCTTCTGCGAAACAGTCATCTCGCAGAAGGAAGCTGCGGAACGGGAGAGGGAGTGTGTCAGCACTAACCCGATCCGCAGCCGGCGCGCCGGGCGTCGGAGGAGGGCCGACAATGCCCTCTTCCGGCCTCCATAAATGGGTCCGGGGGTGGCGGACGCGGGGACGTCCGCCACGCCCCCCTTATAGGACCCGAGGCGGTGGCGCGTAGTGTTCCACGCGCGCCCCTCTAAGGCGATGGGGGGGGAGTCCAACGCCTCACTCTCCCCCTACACAATCAGACGGGACCCGCTGCGGCACCAGTCGGGGGCCGCGGACGAATTCTCTGTTTCCCGTAGCCCCCGACGCAAACGTGCAGGAAGGAACACCGTGTGGTTTTTAGTCGGTAGGTCACCCACTCTGGGTGGAGTCCGACACGCCCCGCCGCCTCCCCGGGCGGCGGAAGTCCATGAGGATTTTCCACACGCACAAAAAAAAAAAAAAGGTGTAAGTAGGTACCCTGTTAGGACAGTAGAGTACATAGTGATCTGTGATAGTACTCACCGATGATATGTTGGTGTGATTGGCAAGAAGTAAGCCCGACACTTTGTGCGAGGCGTGCACGTAGGGCGAGCGCCGCGACAGCGCCACCTGTATGGAGGCCGGGCCCCACGGGATGAAAGACGCCAGCTTACGCTCACGGATCCGCTGCAGCGACTTGTGCACCTGTGACGGATCTACTTCACCCTGCATATACAATGTTTTTAGAACTGTTCTCACAAATATTCGTTTATGCAAATATTGTCTAAAAATGGTAAGTGATTAATAAGACACCGATATTGTACTTACATAGGTAGTTGTATTTTATTTATATTAGAAGTCTAAGGGCCACTTGCACACCAACTTCTGAATATGTTTAAATGTAATTTAAACACAAAATGACAATAGAAAATTGTGTTTAAATACAATTTAGACACATTTAAGAAGTTGGTGCAAGTGTGGCCCAAAGATTTATAGCATTGAAGCGTCGGTAGCCTAATGGCTAGGGCGTCGGACTTGCGATCATGTCGTTGCCGGTTCGAACCCCACCCATTGCACTACCGACGTGAACCCGCTCGTAACACAAGCAATCTAGCTTAGCACGAGGGGTTAACAAGAACACTAGTAATGTGCGATCCGCATTGCTAGTAAGCTTTTTTTTTTTAAAAACAAAATACAAGTAAAATCTTAAAAGTGTTTAGAACTTTATATACAAACAAACCCACCTGTATGATATTCAATATTGATATGTAGCAGTGTTGATTTGTTCTGTCAGGGCTTAGTGAGACCATCATATTCTTTGGTTGAAGTAGCCTTTGCATCACATCTAGGACTGTAGTTTTGCGGATTTTCGGCGCCTACAAATGTACGCAATAAAACAATCAAGTAGTAGAATTCTAAGTGAACAAGAAATTATCAGCAGGCCATCTATTTTGTGGTTCCTTGAGGTCGGAGTCATACTAAATAGCGTTGGCTAAGCATTCTAAAGAATATCAGAAAAAGGCAAATGATTGGATTGGATGTAAAAGACAGAGGAGATAGTGTTACTTACAGTATTTAGTTCGTGATCAGCTGACAGCGGCGTGTATCCTGTCATGAGAAAATGAAGCCTCGGTGTAGGGATCAACGGCGCGACCAGACTGATCAAATCATTGTTCATGTATGATGGATACCTGTAACATATACGATGACGATACGTGATACGTCGATATTACATAAATATAACTTGAAATATAATACTATTTCAACTGAATAACAGGTGACTATGATAGGTGATTCTTGTAACAAGAAAATATGGTCATAGAGGCTGGCGATCTGGGAAGTATCTTTACCGCGGGAGACCCATGGGTCGGTTCGACCGGAGTACTGGAGGTGAAACAACGCTTACGTTGTTTGCCGAGTGAGTAAGGATACCGGAAGCCTAAACCTTTTTAAAAAGCCGTAAATACACTTGTGACTCTTGGTGTGGCGGTTGTCCATGGGCGACGGTAATCGCTTACCATCAGGTGATCTGACTTGAACCTATTCCCATAATATACCTACACACCACCACCACATAATTACTTGAACCTATAGTCTAAGTAAGCACCATCCCGACATGTTCCAATCCCGATCGGATCGGATTATCTCGGCTATTAGCCGGACTCTATTCCGTGACAAGACCTTTGCCCCATATTACCTTAGTGTAGCAGTGCTGGCGCTCATGATAGTGGACACGAGAGTGTTGATCTGCGCAAACGACGGGTTCTGTATGTGCAGGCGATCGCTTGCGATGCGGTTCAGCGCCGTGTTGTCGAGCACCATGACGCAGTCGGCGCTCTCCGTTAGACGCTTCAATGTTAGCAACGAGTTGTATGGCTGGACGACTACATCACTGCATTAAAGGTCATAGAACATGTTATAAATTCTATGTGTTACATTTTCCCGAATGATATCGGAAATTCAAGGTATATTTTAAATGCCACCATTGGAAGCTGACGAAAAGAAGTCCCGAAAACCATTTGTGTTACGAGAATGAGTTTGACGCGTGTGGCTCAACCAAGATCTCTAAAAAACATTCCGATATCTCAAGCTGGGTCTCCATCAAAGGAAAGTTGAAAACTTTTGTGATGAGAGTAGGCACAGTTAAGTTGGTGATAAAAATCCCGACTTTAGATGGTGCAGTAGTAGGTATCAATAAAAATGAAAATTAAATCATAGACGGTCTATTATAATCACGTATAATCATGTTATGTCACGGTATAAATACATAAAGACCGTGAACTTGTAACGTTCGTAAATGGATAGACATTGACCATATACATTATATCGCGTGACCATATTGCGTGATACTTATACATCTTTCAAACAGACATTGTGGATTTTTTATAAATAATTTATGTAAGTACATACGTGAAACTATCACGCAAAAAAAAGCCTTGTAAAAATGCGGAACAGTACAAGTATGTATAGGTAATCAAGAATAATATACTTAATTAAGGTTGACGTTTTTGAAAGGTTGCTTAACTATACCTACGCTGGAAAGCAGCGGCACCCTAATGGCTAGGGTATCGGACTTGTGATCATGTGGTTGCCGGTTCGAAAATCCCACCCATTGTACTACGGATGTGAACCCACTCGTAACACAAGCTTAGCTTAGCTTTATTTTTCGGAGTTTTGACTCAGACTCCGAAAGGTCAGAACTTCCGTTTCAGATTGGTTTTAGTAGTCTAATAGTTTCGATAATTTTGAATAGGATGCTATATCAATGCTCAATCGACGCACTTAAATAATTTAGAGCGCTTATGTTAAGTACCACTGCAATTTTTATATCCTTGTTGTACCTTACTCTTATTTTACTAGAACTCTCCTTACATTACATTTTGAAAACTCCAGCTCAAACCAAATAACATAACATAACATAACATACCATCACGCCTGTATTCCCCGAAGGGTTAGGCAGAGGCGTACTAATGTACACCCACAGTTCGCCGGTATGTTTAGGTCCCATGTAATAGGGGGCGAGCCTATTGCCATTAACCGGGCACAAATTCCAAACTCCGAGCTGCTACTGGGAATTTCATAGAAAAACCCAATAACACTTTGCTCGACCTGGGAATCGAACCCAGGACCTCTAGCGTAGCAGTCGCGCACAGGACCACTTGGCTAATGAGGCAGTTAAAGCAGTTAGCAGTGGAAAATATGGCCCTTATGCTATCATACCCAGTGTGCTCAGACACCTGCCTATCTCAATACCTAATGGTTCCCATAGAAAATGCTCTGGGTGTATTGGAATATACTGGGTTATTCTAGTTTAATGTTTTCTTCTCTTTTCATTTGCTGTTGATTTCAAAAGAAGAAAATTTCAAATACAGGTTTACTGAATTTCGTAATATAGTAATAGTTCCTTAATGCTTACCTTATTTCGTCCAAGTTGGGGAAGACACTGTAGGTCTGCACCAATTTCTTTGGGAACCTGTCCGACAGATGTTCTAGGATGTATGAGCCCATGCCTGATCCTGTTCCTCCAGCAATGGAGTGGCACAGCACAAAACCCTGGTGGAGGATGATAATAATCTCTAATGACTTTGAAAGTATAATAAATAAAGTATTTATTTCTCTCTTTCACAAAGGTAAATAGGTACATACTATATAACACAATACAGATATGGTAGCTTCCAATCCTTTGTGAGAGGCTGGTGTCCGTAGTAGGAAAACCTGTGTTACAGATCACCAGGCTCCCACCTCTTGGACGAATCATAGTGTGTACTAGTATACTTTTCGTATAATAAAGCTTTAGCAATGAGAGGGGAATAAAATAAAGGAGAATATTGTGCTGTCATCCATGTCCATCATAATTGATAATTCAAGCTGTCAAGTACCCAGTGTACTGGAAGCCAGATTTCTATACAACATGTAACCCAACTTTCTTACCTAAACTGGCAAATTTTGATATCATATTTTCAGTAGATAGTCAATACTTAGACTAGAACTCTATCTCATAGAACTATTTGCAATAATTGCTGAATACAACAAGAATGATCAAATATTGTCTTAATGATCACAGAATAATTGGAAATGTCAAGATGGTGCTACAATTCCTTTTGTCACAATATACATGGAAAGACAAGGGCTAAGATGCTGAATACAAAGATTCTTATATTCTTAAAGAAACTAATCTAGAAAAACGTATATACCTCCAAGTTATCACTGCCATCTGCTTCTCTGTTGATAATGTCAAAAACTTCTTCATTCAGCTTCTCACCCTGAGCATACCCTGAAGCCCAGTTGTTACCAGCACCCCCACCATGTTTGGACAGGTATACATTCTCAGGATTATACAACTGAAAGTATTTAGATTGATGTGAAAGAGATTCAAAGATAATTATATAAGTTCAATTTATTGTATACTCCACCCCTAAGGCGAGTCTCTGACCTATTGTTTATCTGCCCATTAAAACCAAGCTATTGCTCAGTGCTTATACAACTTTACTCAACAAACTACATCCTCTCTACGGCTACCCATATTTTGAGGAATTCAATTATTGTGTTGTTTAAAATCAATAAAATTGAGATGATGTCATCTCAATTTTATTGGACAATTTTATTCAATTAAGGACAGGTTGACATACATACTTTGGCATACGGCGAGTTCATGATAGTGTGTATAACACGAGGCTCCAGATCCAGCAACACCGCTCTGGGTATGTAATGGTCGTCATCAGCCTGGTAGAAGAACACATCCTTCCGATCTGAGCCTGCTGACGCATACTCTTCAAGAATACCTTCCGGAGATATGCCATGTTCTATGCACAACTGCTTCCAGAACTCGAAACCAACTAGTAACACGACATAATTATTGCTATTACACGGAAACAAATTTAAAATAACCGATCATTTAGACATAAATATAACTGACTTTGATTGCCACATTGGCCCAGTTGTAATGTTATCATTTCACTCGGCATATTGATATTATATCCTTTACAACTTTGTATCGCTAAAAATCCCTAAATCTTGTGTTTATTTTTCAAAACAGTTTAGTAAACAAATCCGTACGCCGCCGTCGACCTGCGCCCATTAAGAGTAAGTATGTTTTCAATTTTCATTAATTGTGACTTTACTTCACAGGGCATTCTGTATTCTAATTGGTGCGAATACATATTGTAACGTACATTCTCACCAATCGAAAAGCATTATGAAGTATGATGAAGTTTCATGGAAGAAATAGAACGAATAGAACAGACTCACTAATGAATTATTTTATTACTGCGTTCATGATTAATTATTTAAATTAAACACTTTTTTGTATAAATCTTAGTGGAAAATATATAAGATTTTTGTAGAGTTATATAAAATAAAATTAATAATATATTTTATAAGAAATTCAGAAAAAATTACAAAATATATATTTATCACCTAACAAAATCCTACCGACTAGGCGACTGTACCGAGTCAGATTCACTCACGAAATCACGAATGCGACAAAACTTAAACTTCAGAAATCTCAAATTGTCAAAGTTTCACTATAAAGTTTCGCGAACTACAAAAAGTGTTATTCTAATAAAATATTGTCTGTTCTATGTTTTAATTTATGTAAAAAGTGCATTTTTTTACAATTTAAGTGGACGTGGACTTCATTTATAATTTTATTCGAATAAGGTAGGAGTTGTGGTCATAGTTGATGGCCTTCGATTAATTATTATTCCTTCCTCTACTTTGTTGTACTATTAAACACAGCCTACGATGTCAGAAGTTAAATATTCTCGTAGTCTCGTACTTCGTAGGCGTGACTTTCATAGCCACAAGGTTCTGTAATCGTCTCATCTGATATAAATGTAATGCATCAGTCACAAGTTGAAACTCGAGAGCCATGTGTAAACTTTTTAGATAATTTCGAAGCAGCAATTATATAATATGTTAGTGGCAGTGTCACAAATAAATACAAATGACTATTAAAAGTGTTTGGAATGGAGTTCATTGTCTTTTTATCGTTTCCTTTTTAGGTAATAATATTTGGGAATAAGTGCCACTGAAGTGCCAAGAATCAAAATGCCGCGCAAGTTACTAAAGTTCCTCATAGTATTTGATAATACATCATTGTTGTATTTTCCTGGGCAGTTCTTGTCTGGGAAAGTTCTGATGGAGTTGCAAGATGACACACCTGTGTTAGGTAAGTCCATTGTTATTATAACATTAACATATATGTGGCAATAGAAAAGATGTTGTAATTGTACCTTGTGTAACAAATTGTATAAACAAACTTCTTACCAGCACTCCTTAGGTTCTGGCTAATAGGTAGTTTATTTAGGCACAATTATATCATTCTCACAAGAACAACTGGAGAGTTGTACTTGTGGGAATGATTCAATTATGCCTAAACATTTCAAAACTGAAAACAGAGATTTTCAGGTTTGAAATACTACTACATTTATAACATGGACTTTTCAGACAACATAAGTGCAGGGTACAGTGCAGGAAAGTCTTGTGCCTCAATATAAGACTTTAATTATGTATGTGGTATGTGGTGCAAACAGCCATTATGTTTTAGGTCTACACTTTCATGTTATTGGTGAGGGTGTGGTGAGAGTAGGATCTGGCAGACATGAGAGACTATTTGACAAGGAAAATTATATTGACTTCAGGATGCGGCTGCTTGGTGAACCAGGTAACTAAAAAAACAGCATTCTAATACTGTATAAACTAAAAATTGTAAGTTCAGAGTGGTAAATTATTATACTGTATAATTTTGTTTATACAGTCCATTTTTAGCATAAAGCTAAGATCATGCCATATGCAGTAATGCTATAAGTATAAACAATATTCTTCTGTAAATTGATCTACAAATCAATAATATTTGGACACAAGGCTTTTACTTAATCTTCGTCTTTTGAAAATGACTTAATGCAAATATCTCAGTATATCTAATCTACTGCCCAAGCTTAACACAATTTCATGCTACAGAAAAAATACTATAACATATATTTTATTTTACAACAAACCAACTGACATTTGTCAGGACACAGCAGTTCAATCCTGTCACCGGGCATACACAGCTTCCCATTCAAGTTGGGGCTGCCCATGGGTCTACCATCAACATTTCTGGGCACACATGGCTGGGTCCAGTACTACTGTAAGGCAGCACTAAGAGAACCCAATGGACTGACTCACAAGAACCAGCAGGTCTTCATAGTGATGAACCCTATTGACCTGAACTTGGAGCCACCAGTTTTAGCTGTGAGTCTTTTATTTACTTAGTGGATATTTGTTTTACACTGATTCTCTAACTTTTTCTATCCACCAGAAAATATTGCCAATAAGCAATTTTGAAATACATAAGCAGCACTTAAGGGATTTTATTCTCTTTCTACACTGTTTGCATAATAATCTAGTGTGTGTATGGTGCAGCAACAGTTTGAGTGCAGCGTGGAGCACCGTCTGGGCGTGGGGTGTGTGGGCGGGGGCGCCGTGACGTGCGCGGTGTCGCTGGACCGCGGCGCCTACGTGCCGGGCGAGAGCATCGTGCTCACGGCCTCACTGATCAACAACTCCAGGACCACCATCAAGGCGACACGTGCCGCGCTCACTGAGGTATAGACACTGAATCTGGAACATGTTCCTCAATTAATTAGGCATTAATATGGGGCGAACTTATTGATTCAAACTTTCGTCAATATAATATTTATTTAAATTCACCCGTAACTTCTTGTTGATTGTGAACGGAATGTGAATTCAAATTTTTAGCATTACGATATTTTTTTTATGCATATAACCTTAAGGCATACATTGTTTTCACAATGGATAGCCCCCAGGCATGGTTGTGATTCATCTAAGAAACTGCGTGAAAATTAAGTATCTCGGTTTCGAAGGCGACACTTGGTATAGCGGGCTATTTTCCGCAACTCCACGACAAAGCGCGTATTTTGCGTGGAAGGCGACACTTACCAGCAGAATTAGTTATCGTAATTATTGTGTCTAAAACAAGATAATATATATTAACTCCATATCAAAGTAATATTAGAGAAAAATATTTAGCTGTTCTTAAGAATATTTGCTATTCCCAGTTACGCTAACAACTGACAACAAAATGTATAAAATAAATATGTGTACATAATGCTACCAGTAGATATGAATAATGCAAAACACTGTAAGGCGATTCAAGCTTTCACGTTTTTTTCAGCTCAACAATTCGTGATTGCTCGGTATTTTATTTTTGCAATAAAAAAAGTTTATGGTATATCGAATGAGACTGAAGTCACGATTACGACCTATCGAACAGAGGGAGGCCTTATTCAATGTTATTTTTTGTCCACTAGTTTTTGTGCTCGATTATCCTTTAATTGTGCAAATGTATTCATTTATATATTTACTAAAAAGATCTGTGTGATTAACAGTCTAGAACACTTTAACTTCCGAGTTTAAATACATAATCATGAGGTAGCAGGTAGGCTAAAAATAAACACAAATTACAGACACAGTGCAAAAGCTATCGATAATGTTTCATCTTACGAGCTAGGACCGCGCAATTTTCTGAATTAAATTTGCCCTAAGTTAGTTCAGAATTTTCTCCTGAGAATTCGGGATGTCTTGGTCGAGCAGTGATACATAAAAAAGGCAACATAAAAACAAATTTTATTATTATTATCATAAGCCCGGTTTGTCCCACTGCAGGGCAAAGGCCTGCCTTCCCTCCTTCCACTGCTCTCGGTTCATTGTTTTTTCGGCCCAATTTCCCAAATAGGAGTCCAGTTCGTCCCGCCATCTCCGCCTGGGCCTCCCACGTCGTTTTACGCCTTGTGGACTCCACCTCGTTGTTTGTTTAGCCCACAATTGGTCAAAACAAATAACAAAATAATTTTTCAGACCATCCAATACTCTGCACATGGCAAAGTAGCAGCCAAGGAGGTGCGGGAGCTAGCGTCGCTGTCGCACGGCAAGACGCGGGCGGGCGCGCGCGACGCGTGGGGCCACGAGCTGCTGTACGTGCCGCCGCTGCCGCCCACCAACCTGCGCGGCTGCCACCTCATCTCTGTCCAGTACGATGTGTTTGTAAGTACACACAACTCTTGGAATTTCACTTGATACATTCAAAATTAAATCCTCCATCAGGTTACCGACATTTTTATAAAAGACCTGTAGTTTAATAATATCAAAATGACAAATACAGCTCACAGTGACAATGTGACTTGGTTGACTGCTGCATCAAGCTGCCTTTTAGTGATCACACATACATACACTCATGCCTTTCTCCCACAGGGGTAGGCAAAAATTATAGACGAGAGAGATTATTGCATACTTCTTTTGGTGATGCAAATTACTTGTTACAAAATTTTGTCCACCTACTCACAGTCTTGCTCATTACATGATACATGACATAATTCTTTAATCACTCCAAACGCATATACAGTCTTCATCGTGGGTAAAAAGCAAAAAAGCAATTGTACTTACACAAACTTTGAACAATAACTGCAAATAGAGCATTAGAACAGCGACGCCCTGTACAACAACATCTTCTATAGTGTTTGTGACGATTTGCTTGAAGGATTAAACCAAATTTCCAGTTCATAATCGAGCCGAAGAGCTTAGAGAAGGAGGTGAAGCTGCAGCTACCAATACTGATAGGCACATACCCGTTCCGCGAGGAGACGGACGAGCCGCAGCCGCCCACGCACTACCCCAGCACGCTGCCCATCTTCCGCGCCTGGCTGCACGACAAGCCCGCGCACTGATGTTCACACATATACACTATGACATACACGCACACGCAATGGTGTACACGTACGGTTAACATACACTGACATAAATACATATATAGCGTACACATGTATTATTATTGCATATGTCGCAGTAGAATTGTAAATTCGCTATTTTACATAATCGCTAGCCGCTTTAGAATAGAATAGCTTTATAATATCGTAACTGCAAATAAGTTATTCTACGAAACAGCAAAACGTGGGTAGCGGTTTTGATAGACGTATCGCAATGGCAATTTAGCTGGAAGCCGTTCAGCTATTTTACATGACAGAGCTATTTTTAAAGCAGCTAGCAGTTATGTAAAATAGCGAATTATATAATTCTACTACGACACATACACTGACTGACACAGTCGTGTATCACTCAAAAACTTGCTATAATAACACCCCGTCGTTTTTGCGTCGGGGGTTAAAAAGGATCAAAATAAGTACACCATACATTATGAACAGATAGGAACTTTTGGTCATGATGTTCTCTGGAAGTGGACATTGTAATGAGAATAATGGTTAGTCTAAAGTTTAAAACGCTTACAACTTTACTGTTAAAAATTGTGTATTATCATATTTTAATTTTTTTTATTAAAAAATGCTCTGCACGATCTTCCACAATAATCTTTACAGGATCGAATGACGTAGGTTAGACGGAATCAATAATATTCTATCAGTATTCAGTTATAGTTTCGAGAACTTATTTTGTTCTATATAGTATTCGCCCGAATCTCAAACTACACTCATACATTCCTTATTTTTAAGAACAAATAGTGGTAAAAGCTATATTTTATAATTATGTTACATTTATTGCGAAGCGATACTTTTCTTATACAATTCGATGCCTTCGAGCTCAAATATCCTAAGGATCATTGAAGCTTGGGTCCTTTATGATTAAGAGGCCGATTCTACTAACAGAATTATGTATCTGTCAATCAACTAAATTAAGGTTTTAACAGGTTTCTTATTCTACTTCATTTACTTTTGAGTTCAATCCCCATTTACTTAACTTTTCATTGTGGTTCTAACTATTAGGAGAATTTATCTCAAAAATAATTATACAAGTTAATGAATTGACGCGAGGCGAATTTGGATATTTTACTAAAAGTACGAATTAAATATAAAAGAATGTTGTCTAGAAATTTGCTGTGTGTAATGATGTTGAAAAAACCGACCAAGTGCGAGTCGGACTCGCGCACGAAGGGCTACGTGCCATTATCGAGTCCGACTCGCACTTGGCCGATTTTTTTAGTATTTGTTGCGCCAACAGAAATACATCATCTGTGAAAATTTCAACTGTCTAGCTGTCGCGGTTCTTGAAATACAGTCTGGTGACAAACAGACGGACGGCCAGACAGCGAAGTCTTAATAATAGGTTCCCGTTTTTACCCTTTGGGTACGGAACCCCAAAAAAGTACTTTAATCTAAAATTAGACACTGCCATTATTAGTGAACATAACTATATTAACAGTTTTACTATCGGTTTAAGTATCAAATAACTTCATGTAGTGTTTTCGTTACAAATCATATTTTATAAGAGTACTCTTTTCTGAATACATAAAACGTATTTGTAGCGCCGTTCCAAAATTAAATTTTGTAAATGTTGCTATATTTTCGTAATGTATATTGTTTTATGAAAACACTGCAATAATATTATAAAAAATCCTACTATATTTATTTTTTTGAAAACGTAACAAAACCGGATTGAAGTAATGTTATTCCTAACAAATTTTCAGTTGTTGCATTGTGAATTTGAGCTGTAGTATCGATCTAAAAATCATTATAAAATACAATTTGCTCAAGAAGCCAGTGCGAATCTAATAAATTAATCTCTTGTGCCATTTAATGTGTGTAACTTCAAAAATAATTGTTGTAATCGATAATTAACTATTGTAAAGAATTATTTCTTATTATTTAGAAGACATTTGGTAATTAATGTATACGTACTAATGGAAATGTATATAACTAACCTGTGATATACCGATCCGTCCTTTTAATGTAGTTATATACCAATTTTATTATTATAAATATTTACTTGATACTATATTTATTGTATTATTTCCTATTACGACCCAGACAATTCGCAAATATTGGAATGGTTTCGAAGATTCAAGTTGCTAAGATTGCAAAAGCACCTGAATATGATGGCGTATCGTCGTCATCATCAACCTATAGTAGTCCATGACTGCTGGACGTAGGCTTTCCCAATGTGCATCATTTCACACTATCCTCGTATTGTCGCATCCAGCTTTCGCCAACAACCTCTCGCATATCATCACTCCATCTTATAATGGGGTATATCCACTTAGTAATTACATATATATTAGGTATGAAAATAAAATACATGCTATTACTTGAAACTGTGTATTTGCAAACGCACTGCACTGAAATGAGGCGTGTTTATCAGTTGTTGTCGAGATTGTTCCCAATAATTACAAGCAAGATCATGTCAAGCCACTGTACGATGTCTTTTATAATTTGTGGAGAAATATTACATTATTCACAAATATATAAACTATCACTACACGCATCCATATACAATATCACATTTCCGATTCCAACTCTTGTTGATCATATCAATTTGAAACAGTCCACGACAATACACGGTGTCATGTTTCACCATTGAATCAGTGCATCGAGACTTATAATAGTACAGTATACAATTAAACTCGGAGTATCAAGTTCAACTTCTGCGGAGTCGTTTTACTTAAGTTCGCTAGGGTAAGCTAAATGGGCAGTTCTCTCCCCAGTTCATAGCAAAGTCATGTAGTCAAAATCACATTTTAAAATGTTTTTTTTACACAATCACTTAGATTTTTAGCTACGCCCGTATCATAAACACCACGTCGCCGCAGCCCGCGTCGCATGTAAGCTAGCTTATTATACAAAAAATTGCTATCCACATCAATGTACGTTAAAATTAAAGAATACAACCCCTTCGAAGAATGTGAAGTTGATATAGCAGGGAAGACAAATGTAACTCATGTATATAAAGAGCTTCAAGCACGAGAATGAAACGAAATTTCTGGGAGGATCTGATTTTTGATGAGACTTTTGAATAGAGCACACAATCATCTTCTATAATATAAAAATGAATCGCCAAATGTGTTGCTAAGCGCAAATCTCGAGAGCAGCCGAACCGATTTCGCTAATATTTTTTTATAACTTTTCTTACGGAGAGAAATTCCCATACAAAAGATTCGTAATAATACTTATAAGTCAATTTGAACTTTAATACAATACCATAAAGTTTAAGTGTTAGTAGAGGGGTTCCGGGAAGGCAAAACAATTGAGTGACGTTAGTTTCAGAATCGACTGATAAGCAGTACGAAGTTCGCCGGGTCAGCTAGTTAGGTTATAAAACTTCGTATCTGAAGATGGCCTTTCGGAACAGCCGCACAGGTAAAATCACTTATAAGAGTGTGTCTGCGCAAAAATGTCAAAATTAGGACAATATTGAAAAGTGCGAATCATTTACTATTGTAAAATTACTAGCTTCAGTCACGCTCATTTATGTCGCCCGACCTGTACTACTTATTATTATTATTATGAATGTTTCTCACATTTCTAATTACTTACTGACAGCAAGATTGCTGCAGCGGGCGGGCAATGGCTTCAACACTCGCTGATTTGATCCGGATAAAATAAATATTAGTGCCCTACATTGCGGTTTTTGTACCCGCTATATTGGTTAGTGTTTGTGAGTGATTAAGTAATGTAAAGCACACACGATAGCTAAGAAATCCTACTTATTTTACATACAAAGAAATTACCTAATCAGCGAATCTCGAAATGAAATCGAATCGAAACCGGTTGGAATTTTTTTAAATTCCTTCTTAGTGCACAGTCAGTCTGTCAGTTCTTCTTTTATATACAGATAGCTATATTCTAAATTGAATCCCTTCCTCGTGCCAGAAGTTTCGTTTTACGACGGTACATAGATGTGGTTGGCATTGCCTAATTCGCGCAATTGGCAGACTTACAAGTTCTGCCAACTCCACGGACACGCCAGGCCTTATGCACAAGAACAATATCAATTCATTTTGACTGATGATGAACGAGAATATAAGGGCTAGACTAGACAGCGTTTACGGGACAAGGAGATGGGTAGCAGATTGTTATACAACTTTGAAACAAACAGCAATTATTTAAACTGAAGCTTTTCTAGATTAAATCACACTCTGTTCTGATAATATCCAATAGCTGAGTAGTCGTGCCCCTCTATAAAAGGTTACGTGAAACTTAATTGAGTCTGAGAAAAGCAGACGATCAGTCTGTGCGCAAGAAAAACCGAACGTTTTTCCTTTACCACATAAATTAATAGTTCTGTATCACCTTAGTAATTTTGCTAAAAAGCCACTAACTTACAAGATTTTCTCAGACTCCGTATATGTAAACTAAATTTGTCAATTTTATGATAACCCTGAATTACAAAAGAGTTTTACTTTACAAAAATGTCGTCTTGTGATCGCGAGAAAACAAAATGTTCATAACGTGACTATCACGGCTAAGTTATACTCTGCATAGTTTTTGTACAGTATCAATCCACGTGCCTTAAGCCCTACTACAGTAGTACCAAATTGATTATGCGCCTCGGTCACCCTCGTGATTTGATTTAAAAAACATGTCATACAATTACGAATAAATACTTAAATAACAGTAAGGTAAGCCATCGCGCTAAGATTGGTCGCATATACCGTTACAAGGGTGAAATGCAACCTAATGTGAACGCGTATGCAGTGTGTGGCATTATTATACACTTAAAATTACAATCAGTAAATCAATTGATTAAATTAATTTCAATTAATAAATTGATTCGATTTAATTAATAAATTCAAATGCAATTAATCAATTGATTAAAAAAATGATTGAAATTTTATTAGTGTCCAACACTGCGCGTATGTCGCCCACTTGTATCATGTGGGGGGCTTCCGAGGCACGTTAATAGTTAGGTGGTAGTGTGTAGAGGAGTGCGGGCGCGGGCAGGGGCGGGCGCGGGCGGGGCCGGGCGGCGGCGCTAGGCCATCTTGTTGGCGAGCGCCAGGTGCAGCCCCGCCAGCTGCGCGGTCCACTTGTCCAGCGCGCCGTACCGCGCCGCGCCGCGCGCCCCGCTCTGCAGCTCCAGCACCGAGTTCACCTGGTCGATGCGCCCGCTGATCGTGCTGAGGATATAAACAATAACCAGTTACACTAACATCACGACATGCTGCTGTATCAGACTACGTACGGGGCCGCCAGTCTACAGAGGCAAAAACTTCGTAAAATGTTATCTACTAATGTGTGTAATCTCAGTCCAACCCTAGGTCGAACGCCAAACTTCCCGAAAATACATACAAAATCATGGATTCACATAGATGATCAACATTTGGCGTGGAGGTCGACAAATATTGACGCTACTGCGCACTATGTTTATTTCTATGCAGTCATAAGTATACACTCGTTAGACACTAACCCCCTATCCTTAAAAAATATAAAACATGTTATATACTTCTTATAGCTATAATTTATTTTGTCTTCGTTGTCCTGTCACAAGACGCTTTATATTTTAATAGCTTCTGCCGTCCGCGTAGCGTGATGATATATAGCCTTACTCATATTGAGTAAGGCTATCTAACGCTGAAAGAATTTTTCAAATCGAACCAGTAGTTCCTGAGATTAGCGCGATCAAGCAAACAAAGAAACAAACTCTTCAGCTTTTTATATTAGTATAGAGTATAGATAAATAAGAGGATATAACTACTAGGAGGTATTCCAAGGAGAAAATCATCTCTCAATGTCCTAACAAAAACAATACTCACTTATCTAAAATACATGTGACCAGAAGATTTTCCACCTCTTTCTCATCTATATTGAGCTCCTTAGATATAAACGGTATATGGATTCTAGTGTAGGGGCCAATCAATTTGATCAGCACTTGGGTCCTGATATTTCTAAGCAGGTCTTCTATGTGTTCTCTAATGAAGGGGTCGTCCATGATGTTGTTCCTGTTGTGTTTCAGTATGGACTCGAACTCGTTGATATCATTGTTTTGGTACGCCATCACGAGGTTCGTCATTGCGAGGATCTCCGGATCGTTCTTGTACGGTTTTGCTTCTTGGGAGTCGAAAGGATTGATGCCTGATTTCATAAGCCTGTGAAAAAAATAAATTAAAAGAACTTATTTATGTAAGTAGTTCTTTGAATAAAATACAATGTCAATTTTTGTAAATAAAGGCTGAACGCCAATATCGGTATAATCTGTAGAATAATGTTACTCACATATTAGCTAAAACAAGGTATTTCAAGCACGTCGTTCGTCTCGGGCTGCCGGATTCATCGTAATTCTTAAATGCCTCGAAGAAATCTGTATGGGCCTTTTCGAATTCACCCTCGCGTAAATGCATTTTACCACCGCATTCTGAAATTATTTATTTAAACAGTAGTTAAAATAAAATATACGACGATAATTTGCTTAATAATGGAGAAATTATATAGGTATGAGTTCAGTTTCTTTACTAGGCACTAATGAAAAAGTCATGAAGTGACAATTACCAAGGTTAGGGTCAAAATGAACTCTGTTTGTTTTTTTACGTTTCACACCTAAACAGCTGAACCAATTTTGATGAGTTTTGGCAATGCGATTGATAGGATATTTGTCTCAAAAAGTCGTTTGCGGTGCAAGTATTTGATACAACGCCCGGCCCCGGCGACAGCTAAGCTTGTTCACGAGCATGGGTTGTACCCACCACATCATAGGTGGTCTATCTATTAACTTCTACACTGATCTTGAGTGAATCGTATGTTAGCTATGTATTCATGTGTGTGTACAAGAGTACTTACAAAAACTATTAAATATAAAATATTTACCTCTAATAACGCCCATAATAAGTGGATGTGGGATAGCAGACTTGATGTGCAGTGATTGTTCGTAGAGAGCCTTCAGTTTCTTGTTGTTCTTCTGTGCTGTGTACATCTGTATCTCAAGTGCATATATTTCAAGCAGCTGCGTGCCTTTCTTCAGGTCATCTTCGCCTTCATCAGTCTGTAATATGGAGGGGTAGGTTTAATTACGAGGCATTGATTGGTCTACTGTAAGATTTATAAAAAATATCAACTGGAGGACAATGGATGATGAATATAAATCTAAAATAATGTATAATCATGTCCAAAGTACACTTATTAATAATGGAAGTTATGAAAAGGATTATTCATATTTTTTTCAAATCATAAAATTTTCATACAGACAACATTTTATATATAACTAGCGACTTATGCCCAGCTTCACCTGCGAAATTTTCCCCCACTTTCCTGTTGGACTAAAAATCTTTCATATAAACCTTGTCCTGACAATAATGAACAATAAAGGATTATCAAATTTGTTGTTAATACATATGTTGCAGAATGTTGTGTTAAGTAACAAAATAAATTCTTACCTGGCAACTCTGATGAAGTTGCTTTAAAATCTTAGCTAGTTTGTTAAAGTCCCCTCTATCATAATATAGCTTGCCCAATTTGGTGTTCGTCTTGAACCATAGCCTGTCATTCTTGGCATCTTTCAGTGCCTCTAGTGTTGTTTCATAGAAGTCTTGTAACAATTCCATCTGTAGACAACACTAAGATACATATTCACAATTTTTGTTGTGTGCAGTGGTGGGCAAGGACAAATGCAACCTAAATATTGAAATCAAATGTTTTATTTTCAATAATTATTTGAACTCACATTCGGCGTTCGGCACCATGTAAAATCTATAGGCAGTTGTTCAGGGTCTGGTGTTTGTAAACACAACCACAATACAGGAGTTTTTATTCCAAGTGTGAGGCAACATAAAAATCAAGGGATCATTATTTTTTGAGCAAAGCACCACACAAATAATGTTTATTGTATTTATTGCACTATAGCATATTATAATAATTATGTTCTTAACTTTTGCTCTACGCACCACAGGTGGTCCCTGAGAGCTGGTCAGTGAAGTCATCCTAAAATGATTGAATAAATTATGGCGATGTGTGGTGTGTCAAGGACATATACTACTGCCAAACAGCTGGTCAACATTTTAATAAATGATCCCTCATCACTAAAAGGTTAAGAACCACTGCACTATATGCAAAGAAATACTGAAGATAGATAGGCATACTGATACCACAATAGTAATTTTAAACTTTGGGTAGTCCTCATATTGGTTGCTCTAGAATCCTACCGAAAACTAAATGTTTATGTTCATTGAAAAACATTCTAAAGGAATATAGTGAATTTTTTTTTATTCACATAATTATGTCATGTACATTTTTTACAATTTCTTATGATACTACAATGATCCCATGTCTGAATGTAAGTATGTAGTATGTAGGTATATTATGCAACATTTAAAAGAAAGTTTAGAATAAAAAGAAAAATAAAAAGATTACAATATTTAATTTAAACTATAGGTGTGTATCCAGTCCTCTCTGTGTCATGAAGTGTGCATGAATGTGTGTGAGTTATTATTGTGTATTACTGAATAACTTAGTTTAATTTTAATTTAGAACACCCACCTGCATCCTCTGTTTAGGTTTTATAAACTAATGAAGACCATAAACACACAATTATGACACTTACATTTCTAGAAGTAGAGATGTAATCCAGGATTGAGTTGATGGATTTCTCTGAATGGTTCCTAGTGACTGCACTCTTTATGTATGTCAATAGCTGTTTGTACCGTGACATCATTTCCGTAAAGTTACCCTGTAAATCATAAGATTATGCTATAAGTAGAGTTACCTATGGCTATAGCTGGCCTAGGATTTTTATTTTACTATTGTGTCCTTAATAAATACACACTATACTATCATAAAAATCGAATAAAGAAAATTATATTGTTACATAAACATGCTTGTTTCCTCAAACACTTAGACAGAGGTATACTGATGTACACACACAGTTCAGCAGTATGTTTTGGGTCCCATTTAATAAGGACAAGCTTATTTCCACCTAAGAGGTAATTCCAAACTCTGATTTGCTGAGATAAGACCCAATAAAACTTTGGTCAAACTGAGAATCAAACCCAGGACCTTACACAACTGTAACATGCAACTAGACCTAAATATAGAGTTAAAACTTTAATGAGTGTAAAATGCTCAAAAAATGGTACATTATAGACACCTTTTGACAAGTGTTGGAATCAAAGCTTTTACTTCAGCTACAGGTAGGTGGTAACCAATATACTATTTCCTGATGACATAACATAAAACATAGAACTTCAGGTGCATGTGACACAGTTTCGAAATTTTGTTTCTATAAACCGAAAATTAATGAACAAGGATGGAGACAAGAAAACATATTCTGAGATTGATTGAAACTTCAGCTTCAGCCAAAAACTACTTTTGACTAGCTAACAGTTAAATTTCCATTTAAAAGTAAGATAACTATAGAACTAACAGACAGACCTTTCAACCGCTTCATGTTACAACCAGGTAAAGTAAAATAAGATTGTTAAGACAAAGATAATCACACTTCCAAGCAGATTCATTTGGATTCTTCTACAGTCCAGTGAGAATAATATTATTAGACTATTCTATTTGTAGGTACTTACCAATTTAAAATTAATCTTTATCATTTGTTTGAGTGCTTTGAAGCCCCATTCACCCTTGTCACCACCTTCAAGTTCAAGGACTTTTTGGAAACTAAGCAGAGCTGCTTGGGGTTCATCCTCCTTCAAAGCCTTGCTATTGTAGTATTGATTCTCCAGATCAACATCTGGTTCTGAGTTACTGTCCTCTGAATATTCCTACATATAGACAACATAGTTAATTTAGTATTTACTTATTTATTGACCAAGATATAACGGTCGCACTTAATCTGACCAGATCAATTATCAAAAAGGTTTCTGATGAGAACCTTTCTGCATTTAACTACTTGATACCAAACATGTGATGCGGTGCTAATCATAATCGAAGGAAAATACTACACAAATGCATGCTAATTTTAAAACTAAAGCTTAGACAAAAGCAAGGTTAAAAACATAGGATATTGGGGAGAATCGGTGAAACGTCACAATATACCCAAAAACATTGAAAATAGGTTATATGGAAATCAGTCATATACCAAGCCATAATCTTCCTCTTCTTCGCACATATAATCATCATCATTATCAGACATTTTTGCTAATCTTTCCTATTTATTTATTTCACAAATTCACAATTACAAAAAGCGTATTTTTAGAGCCTATTTTCCCGAAATGACATGAAATGTACATGACATGACACTGACTGACATCAAGCCTGACAGTGATGACAGAGACAGACATCCATGACATGACGACATTTTTTTTGAGTATTTTATGACCTAGTAACTCCTTTGACTATCTATCCCTGGACAAGTGACGCGCTTAATTCTATGAACAAAAAAGTCTGTCACTTTTGGTGCGGGGGGAGGAAACACTACATAGACATTGCTGCACACATACTCAAAATCATTTTGTATCGCCACGAACTCACACATATTAAATTCTTCACCACTAACACAATTTACGCACACATAGAGGTCAAATACGTCAACATACAAGAATTGACGACAATACGAACGTATAATACAATAAAAATAATTAGGAAGCTACTATGTCGATATTTTATATCGATAGATTATTTTGGAAGAATGGAGAAAAACGTAACAACATTACAAATTATTTTTATATGTAATTATTTATTTGCAAAATTAAAATCATCCATACACACCTTTTTAATATCTTGCGTCATAATTATTTTCAATGCAATGCTCGCATTGCATGCTAATGAAATACAAAACAAAGCAACTGTTTAGGTATAGATAAATAGGTGTAACATACTATGTAATTGGAAAATAAACGCACGGGTGAGAGAAATCGCAAACTTTTCGAAATACATATTCTATAGCCTATGTTAATCTTGAATAATGTAGCATTCAAATGGTGAAATAATTTTCGAAATCGGCCTAGTAGTTTTTGAGTTTATTTGTTACATACATTGATACATACAAATCTTTCCTCTTTATAATATTAGTATAGATAGAGCGGATATTGGGGACGTTATTTTACAAATACTTTGATACCAATTAGTTTGATTCTTTCATTTTGATTTTTTATTTTCTTTGCCAGGCTGATATATTAGGAATAACACTAGACAGAGCATTTTGTTTCCCACGAGATATAAGTAGGAGTAAACACGATTTTGTTCATTATGTCGCGCGTTAATATGAACAGAAGCGCTACGCTAGAGGTCCTGGGTTCGATTCCCCGGTCGAGCAATGTGTTATTGGAGTTTTTCTATAAAATTAAGGGTTGATGCCCGATTAATGGCAATAGGCTCGCCCCCTAAGTACGCATCTGTCTAACCCTTCGGGGAATAAAGACGTGATGGTATGTCGTGTTCCGTACTCTCGTTATTTCTTTGAGCCGGATATCGAAAAAAGAAAATAATGTGTTTGAAGAAACACCCCGAGAGGCAGGGCATAGTGGAATTGAATAACTCACTTACAATTGGAGCTGCCCAACTGGGGAAACACCTACACTTTGCAGAAAATAGTAGCCAAATAACATGGCACTGTACTACTAGTATTCTATTATCTGTGACTGTACTATGTTGTGTTCCTAACGGTGAGCAAGATCGCCAGAGCTCCGCGAGGAAGCGTTATGTTGGCAGTGGGGGTACCGGTGTTGTTGGTTGTCTACCGGGTGTGAAAAGATTTTTACAGGTTCGGCAACGGGCGAGTGATACCCCAGGTGTTGCAAGCGTTCATATAATAGGGTACATTAACACTATATATACACTTACCGTCAGGCGGGACATGTGCTGGTTTTCCACCTAAGCGGTAAAAGAAACCCCAGACGTTCTAACCATACCGTATCTTAGAAATCATTTTCAATGATTTTTGAAATACGATTTAAATATGTTAATTTATAAATTCTTTTGTCAACAAATTTATCGGCAACGGCTTAAGCTATTATTTATCAATCACACCTAAATCATTTGTAGATCTGAAAAAGGAACAAATAAAATATCTAATACTGGATATCAAAAATAATTAATAATCTTAGTTACATCATTTCCAAAAATGTAATTTTATTAAAATATAGTGATATCACAAATTCATGATATTCATCTTTAGTGATCTTTAGCAATTATTATAATTTGGTCTTACATTGAACACGAAAATAATATCGATATCGATTCGAAATCGTAAACAAACACTATCACATCATTAATTAAAATGACAAAACAAAAGAGGGACATAGTCTCGCTACACTTTTTAAAATTCGAGTTTTATGCATTATGTCATAATATATATAAGGCCTATAATTGCCAAAAAACGGTAATTCTGCATTAAGACCTATAATTGGAAATCAGAAATGGTGACATCCTATCTATACTAATATATAAAACTGAAGAGTTTGTTTGTTTGTTTGCTTGAACGCGCTAATCTCAGGAACTACTGGTCCGATTTGAAAAATTCTTTCAGTGTTAGATAGCCCATTTACTGAGGAAGGCTATAGGCTATATATCATCACGCTACGCGGACGACGTCGCGGGCAGAAGCTATTGGATGATATATAATTGAAATAAAAAAATGACATTTTGATGGATATTTCGAATTTAAATCTTACGTGTATTAGTAGAAGGCTGATATTGTTAGTAAAAAAAATTTGCTAGTCTCGTGGGGAGTGCGGATAGTCTCGTGGGGAGTGCGGGTAGTCTCGTGGGGAGTGCATGCTTGAACTAAATGATTATTTTATACTCGATTATTGAATCGGTAACGTCCTCGATCTTTATTAATAAATTGTATTATGTGATTTAAATAGAAATAAATGAACTTTAATACTTACATACGGAAAATAACTCCATCTTTATTTAAATAAGATATTAGATATTTTTTTGCATACCTTAACTGCACGTATATCGGTATTTACACGGAGCATTTATGATGACCTTACTGAGCGGAAACGATTCTGTTTATGAAAAATCGATTTCGGAAACAGTTTTGATAAACGCGTTAGATTTTTTAATCCACTACCTTGACAGAGGGGAATGATCATGAGAGGCGGGTCCTTATAGATAGATAGTCAAAGAGTAACTCAGACCAGGGTCATGTCATATTTCATCACTAAATAAAGGTCTGCTATCGGCAGGGAACTACGTAACTACGTAAAAAGAGTAACCAGTTACTGGTCCCTAGGTCGTCGCGCGATCGAGTCGCTGATTTGGTATTTCGTAAACGAAGTCTGCTCGTCTCTGTTCAATTCTTAAATCGTCGCTGTCAATGAAATCTTCATACAAACTAGCGCCATTGGCAACCGATGGCAGAAACCAACCAAGTTTCAAATATTCGGTTACAAGTACAGGAAAAAGTTTCGATACCTCAGGATATCGATACTTTTTATAGCATTGCGCTTGTTTCTATGCATCTATGCATATGCATATTCTCTATCATAACTAAACTTTTTCAAAGAACTATAATATAATATCACCAAATCAAAGTTATTTCTTAGAGTACTACTTTTTTTTAGAGTAATGGTTTTAGAATTAATGTCTAACTTTTTGCTTGCTTTTTAAAAGCAAGCAAAAAGTTACATATTCTGTCATATTTCTGTGTAATTCTTGATTTAATCAAGAATTACACAGACTAGAATATTTCTGATTTCTGTTTGACAGTTCATTATGTATTCCTCTTCGATTACCGTCACGTCATTAGGCTTACGTAATACAAATTTTGGACCTTTTGTACCGAGATCCAAAATAGAGATGGGCGGTGGGTAAATACGCAGTTGGAAAATTTCCAGGTAAACACCCATTTGTACCTCAGTTACACTCACTTGGGAGAGCACCAAAGAGAGCACAGTCGGTGTGGTACGAATTTGAGTAAGACAGAGACGATTTCGTAATTTGAACCGGTCGCCACCTTAGCTAGTCACCCTGCCGACCATTAATTCGCTCAACAATAAAAAAGGATTTATATTTTGCAATTTTTCAGTAAACTGAACTGAATGAGATATTAATTTATTATTTATCTGAACGCGAGATTACTTTATATAGGTGATTGGTGGATTTGTTAGCCAATAGAAATTCTTAGATATAATGACTTGTTTAGGCGGGAAAGCTAGTATTAGCTTTTTAAAATATAATTTTGTCTACAAAGGTCAGCCCGAAACTATAAAAATGTACATAAAACTAAAATACATCAGTTTAAATAAATATTTGATGCATTGATATGATAAAAAAATATTGAAAGGCCGATTGAATAAAAATACCGCCAATTCAATTTCCAGTTTTGTGAGTGGTCAACGACCTTTGAAACATATGGTCGGTCCGAATCCTCTACTGGTTTACTTAATACTCATTTGCACAGAAATATTTTATTTCGTAATTTTTTAAAGCTGGGTGATAGTTCAGATTTTTTTTATAATAAATAATCTTTTGCAAAAATATGTGCTTCTTATCAATTTTCTTCATTCAATTTCATGTTTAATTATTGTCTGTTTCACAGTGCTCGTTATTTTGTAATTTTTTAGTAAACTTCGGAACTTATCAGATCACAACATTACTGATTTGGAGGGAAATTGAATGGACTCAAAAAAGGGGACGCTCAGAATGCTCGCATTCGCAGCTGTGAATTTGTTTGTGGTGTTCATTACTGAAACTTGAGTGGTAATTTATTGTAATATTAGCAAGTATTCAATCAAAATGGCCCCGATTGTTGATAAGGAAAATCTGCACAATGAATTCAGCAATGTGAATTTGAAGGTTAGTATTTGGATTCTGCCACTTGTTGGTTATTTACACGATGATTCGTGACTTGTGAATCTACACAACTGTAATTTTTTACAGTCACCTGTTAAAAACAATGTTTTGGCTGAACGCAATGACAATATGAGTGGAGAAAATATGGAGATTGAGGGAAAGACTCAGGAGGTGGTAGAATTTGACCCACAAAAGGAGCCTCTGTTGCGTGATAACCCCCGCCGCTTTGTTATATTCCCTATACAGTATCCAGACATCTGGGAGATGTACAAGAAGGCTGAGGCTTCGTTCTGGACCGTTGAGGAAGTGGATCTATCTAAGGTATGTAACTACATCGCGTTATTTTCAGTCTTTTTTTCGTCACCCTCAGATTTTTTATTTTACGCGTCATTGTTTGCAGTGCAACATTAATACAAATGTGACCCATATTCTTGTATTGTTGTTTATAAGCTGTTAACATACCCTCTTTTCACCTTCACTCTTCGTCTTTGAACTACTCTTTCACTAGTCACTGAGGTGATTCAACTTATAATAACTATTGTTATATGCAGGACATGTCAGACTGGGAGAATCTCAAGGACAGTGAGAGGCACTTCATTAAACATGTGCTGGCATTCTTTGCTGCCTCAGATGGCATTGTGAATGAGAATTTGGTAGAGCGCTTTTCTCAAGAGGTGCAAGTGACTGAAGCAAGGTGCTTCTATGGCTTTCAGATTGCCATGGAGAATGTACACTCTGAGATGTACTCTCTACTCATTGACACATACATTAGGGATCCCAAGGAGAGGTAAGTTTTGTAGATTGTTTTCAAATAATAAACTATATTAATGCTAGAGGTATTTAGAATTAAATTCTGAGTAAAATACTTAGTCATTCTTAGATGTAAAATCTTAACATACCATCACTCCTGTATTCCCCGAAGGGTTAGGCAGAGGTATTACTAATGTACACCCACAGTGCGCCGGTATGTTTAGGTCCCATGTAATAGGGGGCGAGCCTATTGCCATTAAACGGGTACAATTTCCTAACACCGAGCTGCTACTGGGAATTTCATAGAAAAACCCAATAACACTTTTCTTGACCTGGGAATCAAACCCAGGACCTAGAGGTCCTGGGTTTGATTCCCATGTCAAGCATAGCAGTCGCCCTCAGTACTACTCGGCTAATGAGGCAGTTAAATCTTATATATTAACTATGAATTATTTGCATACATCTGTCTGTTTTAAAGTTCTGTTATCTGTAACAATCACACATTGTTTGCAGTAGATGACTCATCATAGAACAAACAGCCTTTAACTGAACAAAACTTTCCACATGTTGATACAATTATTTCCTTGTATAGAGACTTCCTGTTCAATGCTATTGAGACTTTGCCATGTGTGAAGAAGAAGGCAGACTGGGCTTTGCAATGGATCGGCAGCAAGTCTGCAACATTCCCCGAGCGTATTATCGCATTTGCAGCTGTTGAAGGCATATTTTTCTCTGGAAGTTTCGCCTCTATATTCTGGATGAAGAAGCGGGGCCTAATGCCAGGATTGACATTTAGCAATGAGTTGATATCTAGGGATGAGGTTTGTATAAGAGTTAAACTCTAAATATTTTAATAAATCAGAACTGGCCAATGTCTGTACATAGGAGATATTTAAGAATTAATAAATGGAGGTACCTACCTCTCAATAGAAGCTAAAACAATAATATTTGATATATTGCCTTTAACTACAGAGATAGCCAGTAATCCTTTCAAGAATTTATTGAACAAATTGTTAGTCCAGGTAGCTTGCAAACATTATTCAAATTCTTTTTATTTCAAGAAATATGAAGATTATTTATTATTATTATGTGACATCATAATGTAACTTGAAGATGATATCAAATAGTCATAAGCATAACACTAATGTTATCAGTACTAGGTCTCCCCGCTTTATCCTTATCTGATTCAACTTAACTAGAGCATTCACACAAGTGTTAAAACTATTTTTTTATCGCGAACTCTAGACGAAAACAATTCGTATCATTTCTTATCTACTTGGCTTGATATAAAAATACGTAGGTAGGTACCTACTTCAAGTATCGAATAAATAAATACAGAATGTTTTGCATATGATGGTAAGGATTGTCTGACTATTCAGTGTTTATTTAGCACATGTTGAACTCCCGCCCCGGCTTCGCACGGGTGGAGAAATCCCTAACTTTTTCTAAATATTCTGTAGCCTATGTTAATCTGGAATAACGTAGCATTCAAATGGTGAAAGATTTTTTTTAATTGGCCCAGTAGTTTTTGAGTTTATTCATTACAAACATACATACAAACCTTTCCTCTTTATAATATTAGTATAGATGTATCAGATAATAATAATATTAAAAAACTCTTAAATGTTAACCAAGCTCTATTAATAATGTGACTGCAGGGCCTGCACACGGACTTCGCGTGTCTGATGTTCCGGCACCTGGTGCAGAAGCCCAGCAAGGAGCGCGTGCTTGAGATTATCAAGGACGCCGTGGTCATCGAGCAGGAGTTCCTCACGGATGCGTTGCCTGTCCGGCTGCTCGGCATGAACTGTGATCTCATGTCTGACTACATCGAGTTTGTCGCCGACAGACTGTTAATGGAACTCATTGGAGAGAAAGTATGTATATGTATACATATTATACCCAATCCGAACTAACAGGTTCTCAGCCACTCACGTGTTCCAAGCCCACTGCTGGTTGTCTTAGGCCTCTTACCAAATATTTTTTGGCTATAACATTCTGTTCTTTGACCTGTCTACCTCTGACTTTTCGGGATCATTAATGATGTATTATCACTCACTTAAAAGGAAAACATCGTGAGTAAACCTGCACTCCTAACAGATTTTCTCAAATTCGTGTGAAGTCTGCCAATATGCATTAGGCCAGCATGGTAACCCATCTCACTCTCTCAATGAGAGCAGACTTTCCAGCAGTAGGACAATCTATGGGTTGATGATGATTCTTTACTTGATGCACCAACCATTTCTTTTTATATTTTCTGTATACATTATCAAGCTATACATTTCCAGTTCAAGTTAAAATGATTTTATTTCAAATAAGCTTTTACAAGCACTTATGCAATGTGTGGTTCACAAAACATGAGCCCTACTAATTGTGTGGTCTTGATTGACCCATTTAAACGATCGGCTCACAACTTAAACACAACAGAATATCAATATTAAATAACTTGTCACCATGTTTGCTCAAATGGTGTTAAGAGAGGTCACGCTAAATGATAGGACTTACTAGGATATAATTGTTCTATTCTGAATTAAACAGTTGTGGCACTGATAATAATGTGACCCAATACTGCAAACGAGAATTAAACCAGTTTATCAGCTTATCAACCCAATTTTAATGGATTGACCTCCAATTTTCAGCACTTACATTTTCAGATTAATGTTTCTTATTATTTGTTAACAGCACTACAACACTAAGAACCCATTTGACTTCATGAATCTTATCTCATTGGAAGGCAAGACTAACTTCTTTGAGAAGAAAGTTAGTGACTACCAGAAGTGGGGAGTAATGTCAAACCAGATGGATAATGTATTCACACTTGATGCGGAATTCTAGATTGATTAAACTGACAACATTTCCTGCAATTAGAATAGTCTGTCACAACAGTATTAGTGAATCAAATAAAATGTTATAAAATAAGGACTGTTTGTAGGAGTATGTGGTTGGAGAGTACCAGTGGACCTGGTAATACATTATTACTTGAAACATTCTAGTACAATAATATGTGTATGGATAGACATGAATAATTTTGATGATATATTTGTGCTTGACGATGACGATTCTTTACAATTATGTCGACAGACATTCTAGAATTTTAATTTTGTGTACCTTTTGCAATTAGTATAAATGACTTGTAGTTTATAATGAACTAGTGTTTTCCTAAATAATAATATATTATTATAGTAAAATGGAATCATTTCAAGATGATTTATTCTGTGATAGGTAATAATAATGAGTGGCTTTTACTTTTAATATTAAGTAAAATGTGCATTAGTTTTATTTTATAATGTAAGTGTTAAATATAATTTTTACTAATAAATTTTCTAATAAATCACAACATCGTTTTCATTGGTCTTAGACCTTGTCCAGAAGGGGCGAATTCGCCGCGAAACGTTACGTGCTAATTCATTCGCGTGTTACCGAGATACTAGGTGCCAATACATCGCGTATACAAGCTTCATGCGAGGTCCAAATACGCGCGTAAATCGCGTGTACTTCGCCAGACTCGACTCGCGCTTGATTCGAGCGTATTGCGCGCTAGTCGAGATACTAGAGACGCCTTGTTGCGTCCAGTTAAGTAGTTTAACGCGCGAACTCCAGAGCGAGTGCACGTATCGAGGGAAATGGAGCGCCCAAAAAAGGTCCCAAAATACTCGCGCGTTGGTACTCTCCTTTTGGACGCAACGGTCCGTGATACGTACGAGAGAATAGCGGCAAAATCGCCCCTTCTGGACAAGCTCTTAAACTCAAGCAGTACCCAATAACCAGCAAAACTGGCGGTTGATCTAGGATCTAAACTTGTAGATAATCTTGCTAGAAGAATTAAAAATATAATTATATTGAAACATTTATTTGTATCACTTAAATAATTCAGGAACTCGATTTGGAAAATAAAGTTCTGAAATAAAAAACAATCCTTGATATGAAATTAAAATCGCACGAATTTTTCTTATCTTAATAGGCACATGAAAACTTATTACTACTGCGAGACAAGATCGTTTTATTCACAGCAGACTGAAATTTATATCAAAAGAAATGCAAAAAAATCAATTATAATTTTCCTAGTTCTAAATTAATGCCCAGTGAGGCCATAGCCAGTGTATTCAAATAGCTGGTTTAGACCCAACTCCTGTGCCCATGACTGTTAAGTTTTCGTTTTGGAAGAAATAAATTGCAATAACAATAACATAAAAATGTAATAAAACTAATTTTAATATGGTGTTCAAGTTACTAGTAACTTTACTTTGTTTTCACTATCATATAATATTCAGAACATAGGTTGTTAACATTTATTATATTGTTACAATTTTGTTTTATCAAGGTACAGAAGTGTTGATTTACTGTGCAGCAACAAAAACAAACGTTCACATTAAAAAGTCCTACATTATCTTAGTTTTAACTAATGAATTGTGTAAAAGTAGTAGGCAGTGCACCGTGTAACGCATGCTGGTTGGTAGCGTTAGCGCGAGTGCGACTTGTCCTGCACGAGGCGGCGCAGCAGGCGGTGGCCCGACAGGAACGTGAGCGCGCCCAGCGGAAGGAGATAGCGCATCGTGTCGAACATCGACAGCTGTAGCCACAGCACGCCGTACAGGCCCAGAGACGCTGCGGAGACACCATCAGTGTTAAATAAGCACATTGTGTCGATGGTTTGTCATACTGAACAAGGTTTGTGATATTGAGCGAAACCGAAATATTCGAGACGCGACAAGACTACGATCGGTACACCCAGTACGAGAAGACCAGAGATGTGACACTTGTGAGTTTTTTAAATACAGCATTAGCAGTATGGTGAGGTAATGGAGAAAATTATATTGCCGTCAATTAGGTGGGTACACATTTATTTTTGCTCAAACACTTACCTCCCAGCGCCAAATGGAACAAAATAGCGCTGAGCGTGAAAGGGAAGTTGGAGAAGTTCAGTCCGAGTTTAGCCCAGAGCAGCAGCAGCAGTAGTAGCGGCGCTGCGCATGCGCACGCGAACACATCCGACACCAGCCGCGCCGGCCGCGCCTCCGGGGAACGGAACAAGTGAGAGATCTCCGGCAGAGCGCCGCGGTACGACTTGGTGGTTGATGTTACTGGGGAACCTGTGTCAAATAACGAAACGTGAACACGAAATTAAGTAACGGCGCCGCTGAATAGTTTATATAGGGATAGGGCCGGGGGATTACCGATTACCACCGCCCATGGACACTCGCAATGCTGAGGAGTTGCAAGTGCATTTTGAAAGGGTTTGGGCCTCCGGTATCCTCACTCACTCAGCAAAACATAACGTAAGGGTTGTTTCACGCCGGTGTCCTGTGAGGCCGTGATATTACTCCGGTCGAGCCGACCCATACGTGCCGAAGCATGGGTCTTCCACGGTAGTCTTGTGACATGCTCCACCCCTGTCGCCCCTTCTCCACGCCCCGAGCCTCACCCCGCGCGTCGCTATAAAAGGATCGGCAGACGACGCGCGGGTCTTCCTGCTGCAGCTGCCCGAGTTAAGTGCCGCCCTCTACCGGCCGGACCTCGCCTCGAAGCCTTCACGCGAACCACCCTGAGCCTAACTCACCCTACTCTGCCCTCATTGTAGTTTAAATTCTAGACCTATTGTCAATAAATTCGTATATTTTGTGTCCAGATTGTAATTTATCTCCTCTAAATAGTTCCCGGTCGGCCACGTTCCTAAAACGTGTCCACCTCGTTACAGTCTCTACTTTCATCCAGGGAATAAGTTTATTTTATCTTAGCTAAATAGATCCAACGAACTCACCGACAGCGTAAGCGTCCTTGCCGAAGTTGAAGAGCACCTCTCCGACGGGCCAGGCGATAGGGTTGGATACAGCACTGTCTCCAAGGTATATCGTCAACGAATACGCGCCCGATGCGAAGTTTAGGTGCTTGGCAATGCCACCCACGTTCTATCGACAATACATTTTGGATAAGTTCAGCGTATTGGTACGAAAATAAAAGTAGTATTGTTATATGTAAAAAATATTCGAATCTATCAAGTGTAAAATATCTATAGAAAATAATCGAGATTTTTCTTTAGAAACTAATTCCTGATTCGGACAACTTATCAGGAAACCGCATGTTGCAACAGTCATATTACTTTGCTTACTTAGATGTATAATTATCAAATATGCTTGTTGCAAATGCTTATTACTTACCAGTTCAACTTTGTATGCCTTTGTGTTGTCGGGTTCAGCCACGAAGATGGTCTCGTCATCGTTGGCGGCGCTGCCCACCCGTACGAATGCTTGCTGCACCAACACTGGCTTGTTGTACTTGTCGCGCACACTGAACTTTAGAGTCACCCTACCAAGAAACAAAGATCAAAACACGTGTACTTATGACAGACAAGTTAAAGTATGTTACAGTTCCAATAATCAATGAGATCAATTTTACTATAAAATTCCAGTGGAAAGACAATTGGAGTCAATTGGTTAATAATTATTATCAACAGTATTATTATAAGTATTTGAACATGACTCACTTTTGCAGATGATCAGCTTGTAATTTCTCAGTGAGCTTGTTGGGGTATGCAATAGTCGTCAATTTAGGACTAGTTGTACCATCAACATCACCAATACCAACTTCCACACTGGTCACTTGGATTTCACCCAACACTGCCACATTTACATTAGCAGTTTTAGATCCAGCACTCAATGCAATTTTGTACAGGCCATATTGAGCCTTAATTTTGCTCAGATTAAGGACGAAAGTTGTTGGTTCATTGGGTTTTTGTGTCAAAGGTTGTTTGGACAAAACTACGACATCGTCTGCAAGACGTGTGCCCGATTGGGCAACGACTTCTTCAGGCTTCAAGAACCGCACGGGGCGTCCTAAGAGGTCGGTGATGGAGAACTCAATAGTGTCAGATTCGGAGGTGATGTACTTCTTGCCTTTGATAACGATGCTTATGGGAGATGGCTGAGAACAATGAAGATTGCTTTAGACCCAGTTCCTGGTATAATCTTAATGGACTAAAATGATGGAAAAAAACATTTTGTAACAAACTATGTAACTTTGCTTTCTTGGTGAACACTATAGAAAATTTTCTTTATACTCAGGGTGGATATTATAATAATGTATTATTGTAGTGTTTCCCCATCAAATCTTGGATTGGTTGCTTAAGGAAATTTTATTATTCTATCCTTTGTCTTCTGAGAAAAAAATGTCGAGTAATAATAAAAGCTTGTGTAATATTCACCTCATCGTCAGCGAGTGCGGTGGCGGCTTCAATCAATAAGCAAGCTCCCTTAGGCGTGTTGACAGAACGGCGAGACAGCAGATACTCCGCAAACTTGTACTTTTGATCGTCGGTCAGGGGAGATGTCTTCTTCTGGCTTCTATAGGTCCTGTTAAAATTAAAATTACATTGTTATATAATGTATAACATGCCTAAACTTATATAAGTATATTTAAGGTATGGAGCAGAATCTGTTACTAGAAAACTCATTTACAATTCAAGTATTTATCCCATTAATAAAAAAATAAAAATAAATATTTGAATTATTTTACAAAAGAGGTGTACATTTTATAAATATTACAATTTAACAGTATATAATTAGTGTCATCTATATATATAAAAGAAAGTCGTGTTAGTTACTCCATTTATAACTCAAGAACGGCTGAACCGATTTGGCTGAAAATTGGTGGAGAGGTAGCTTAGAACCAGGAGACGGCCATAGGATACTTTTTGTCCCATTCCCGTGGGATGTGATGACAGACCGAATTCCACGGGGGCGAAGTCGCGGGCAGAAGCTAGTCTTATATATAAAAGAAAGTCGTGTTAGTTACTCCATTTATAACTCAAGAACGGCTGAACCGATTTGGCTGAAAATTGGTGGAGAGGTAGCTTAGAACCAGGAGACGGCCATAGGATACTTTTTATCTTTTATCCCGTTCCCGTGGGATGTGATGACAGACAGAATTCCACGGGGGCGAAGCCGCGGGCAGAAGCTAGTATTTTCTGGGGTAACTCCACACACAAAGACATCGCATTGAGGACACAGAAACAATGTATTAGAGCTATGTTTGGCCTCAAAGTAACTGACAGTTGTAAATCTTATTTCATTAAATATAAAATCCTAACACTTCCGTCTTTATATATTCTAGAAATCACATTGTTTGTAAAATCAAATCCTCATTTATTTCCCAGTCTATCTGAGGTTGTTATTCGCAATAGACGTAAAAATAATTTATGTATTTGTAGAGCATATACATCTCTTATGTGGAAAAGCATATTCTGTTTAGCACCAAAAATTTACAATAAGCTACCTAATTCTTACAACGATTTAAATGTAAATTTGTTTGGAAAAAAATTAAATGACCTAAGTAAAAAGTGGTATTATAATTTGACAGATTTTATGAATGATACTTTATAACATATTATATTTTTTTATTCTGTATCCAATTATTATTATTCTATAAAAAAAAATATTTTATATTTTTAAGATTATTATTCTACAATTTTTTTGTTACTATTTGCACGCCACACATGGCAGAATATGATGTCGCTACAATAATATTATAAAAGACCTATATTTTGTACCATATTCATCCAAATAAAGATACTATTGACTAAGTACATTATTTATAATAGGTGCAGATAAAAATATTCGTAAGTCCAGAGGTATGTAGTGACCATTGTAACTATAATTCTTCTAAACACCACTGACTGTTTAGTCAGTACAGAAATAATACTTACATGTTAACAAACAGTTTTACTTACACATTTTATCATTCCTATCAGGTAACAAATTACAAACAAGGCAACATCTTTTGTTCTTAGTTGTTAGGGCCCCATATGATAGATACCAGGAATGCTTTATGAAAAATAAGAATAAAAAAGTGCTATATTATCATATAAAAAGTTGACTGACTGACCTATGGATGGTACCAAGTAAGTTGGAGGTGACGGGCAGACCACCTTCGAAGTGCAGCGCCTTGGAGTCGCTCTCGTCGGCCGCCAGCAGCACGCCCTCCGCGTGCGCCGCCGTCCACGCGCCGCATCCCATGTGCTCGCACAGCGCGAACACATACCCATAACTATGGCAAAGTAATTAATTGTCTAAAGGAGCTAATTGGCAAAGGTCTCATTCCATTTGTATACTGTAACAGTGTAACTATATGTATAGTGATTAAAAATTTAATTATTTTCATCATTTTTCCCCAATATTGGATGGCCTGTAAAAAATTGATTTAAACAGTCCTTCTTCTATACTAATATTAAAAAGAGGAAAGGTTTGTATGTATGTTTGTAACCAATAAACTCAAAAACTACTGGGCCAATTTCAAAAATTCTTCTTCTCCTTTTGAATGCTATGTTATTCCAGATTAACATATGCTATAGAATATTTTTAAAAAGTTAGGGATTTCTCTACCCATGCGAAGCCGGGGCGGAAGTCTAGTTTATTATAACACTAATGGATGAGTCCTGAATTTGGATATGTTTATGAGATGAGTTGCAATCCAGTCAGCTATGAGAACCACTGTTCTGTTCTGTTCATATATTATAATGTATAGATATATATCTATAATAGGAGGGGAAAATTTGTCATATCAAACATTAGTATAGTTTAGTTCTAGGGAAAATATGTGTGGGTAATACAAAAAGTATAATTAAACATTACTATTTGGATTTCTAGAAAGAAAATATATATTTTGGCTGTCAGCAGTACTAACTTGGCAGGTGAGTCATCTTTTTTCAAGAGCTGAATAAGATTTTTCAAGGCATCCTCTTTGTCATACACAGACCCTTTACCAAGAGCCTTCAATGTGTACACAGCATGGTATATCTCAGGTATTGTGGCATCTTTTCTGTCTAACACCTGTGTAGCCGATGCCAGAATATCAGGCTTCAATGAGTTGAGGCATTTGGATATGGCAGCTGCATTCGCCACTTGGAAGACCTGCTCAATGTTCTTGACATCATATTTGATATTTTTGAGGTCCTAAAATAAAAGGTAGTAATTTAGTCTGAAATTCAGCCAATATTGAAACACTAGACCTAGATCAAGCCTATAAAATAATTAAATAAATTAAAACCTCACCTCACAAACATTAGGGATATTAGCATTTAACTCTGCAAGACCTTTGATAGAGTAGTACAAAGAAGTTAGGTCCTTGCTCTTCACATTATCGTGTAGAATATTTTGGAGCCGCTTCAGATCTATAGTGCCTTGCAGTGTGTTGGCATAGCTCAGGCTTAGTGTACTCAGTAATAATAAAAATAGGGCTGAAACAATAATAAGTTGTCAGTATCACTCTAATATAGCATAATAGAGAAGTCAGAGAAGAGCCGAAGGGTTAAGGTAAGGATGTGATAGCCACACTAGATAACCAATCATTTTCTACGGCCGGCGACGCCTGAATAACACTGACGTGTCCCTAATATTTTATTATATTTAACTGCCTTGTTAGGGGATTTTATGAAACTGTAAGCATAAAAACATATCGATAATGCTTATTTACTTCTAAATCTAAAGTTATGCGGAAAAATCACCAAAGAATTGGTAATTTTGTGTGCCACGCTAATGTTATTGTGAATTAAGAATTATTGTGTGAAAGAATCATAACATACCACGAAAAAACATAGTAATAGCCTATTTAATCAGAGATCACCCTGATTTTACAATCACAATCTTATTTTATATCAATATTTTGCTAATTTTCTAATAAAATGCTTCAATCGCCGGTCTCACTTCACTTGACAAAACCATTTGACATAAAATTATCGACGTTGCAGCATTAAGTATTGCTATACTAAATTATAATATTCTCAATTATTGTTTGATTTTGTAGCAATCTCTATATTATTTTTGATTATCAATAAATATTATATATATTCTTGGAAATTAACTTCTCGTGGTTATGTGGAAAAAAAATCCTGTTATTTTAATCATTTTATTATCATGTACCCATTTAAGGCTGACCATTCACCAAATACAAACAACAATCTTTTTCGCAATTTGTAGATCAATAACACATTTCACATCCTAAGCATAATTATTCAATATTCATAGTACATATTTCATCTTTGACTAAGTCAAAGCATTTCATGGTAGTAGGTAGTAATGTAGGGGTAGTAATTGGGACATTCATTAACTATACAATATTCACAACAGAGAATTAAAAAAAACTTTATTGTAGCTAAAAGTACATAATGTGGATCGACAAAGGCTTTATGTTTTGTTTAAAAACATATAATAGATCCCAAAAATACACGTAAGACACGTAGATAAAAATTATAATGAAAAATGAAACTTTTGTACCCATGTTACTTTTCAGGAAACGAAACGTAACTTTCGACTCAAGGGCCCTGGCAACACTGGTTTGACGTTTGTTATCTACTGGTACTGCTGTTCTGTTTGACAGATTGATTTCCTTCTTCCATTGATATTCTGAAGTTAAATTTCTGGATTGCACTTCAATTGTTTTGATTAAATTAGCAAAATGGCAAGTGCAATCGGCAAAGTACCATCTCTAATTAACTGTAAGTGTTAAAATGTTAACGAAATTAGATAATTTATAAATGGAGGTCCGATTTATTGGCCTCAGATATTATGTAATTCTGATTATATTCGAAGATTGAAGGTTATGTAGATAGATCAGAATTTCTAAAATTACCTATCCCTAGTTAGATTCAAGTTTTATTTTTTACTGGTACTGTACTGACTCATCTGTACTTTTAATTGTTTAATTCAATATAATGTTTACCTTCTAGCGGCAATCACTCAAGCTCGCCCGAAATTCAATATCTTCATGAAATATGCGCGAGTTGAATTGGCGCCTCCTAAGTTGAGCGAGATCCCACAGATCAAGGCTGGTATTGGCAAACTACTATCAAGTGTTAAGAGTGGTGCATGGAAGAACCAAACTGTCAAGCAGGGCACTCTGAATGCTCTTGTTGGGGCTGAGGTAATCTTCTGGTTTTATGTAGGAGAGTGCATTGGCAAGCGCCACATTGTCGGTTATGATGTTTAAGTTCTCTTTGTAAGCCCTAATTCTGTAGATAATATCTTGATTTAAATAAATTATTAAATCAATTTTTGTTTTTAATTTGTTATTTCTATGTATGAAATAATCTCCTTCTACACTTTGTTCTTATAATAATGTATGGTAAATTTTACCTTTTTGTGCCAAGTATGTAGGTACTACTACAACCTATATTAGAATAAAATTGGTTTCTCACCAAAACTCTTACCCAATGTTTTTTAACAAAGCAAAGCTGTAATCATAACTACCTTCTGCACTCATACTAATAAAATTAAACCAAAATACTGTTTATCAACTACATTATATTACAATATCAATAAATCTACATTACAAAGGTGCACACTGCTCCATGAACTTGTATGGGTTGCATGCGCTGGTGAACTTTAACTCTGACTCAATTTCGGAGGGGCCTCTCAGCCACAGCCTGTCCCTGTAGTATTCAGCACAGGATAGGAACTCTTTTTCACTATATTTGCCAACCTCTATTGGTACAAATGGATCTAGATGCTCAAAGCCCTGAAAAAAAATATATATTTATTTCTACAACAGTTTTTTAACAAAAGTGTATGCAATACTCTTTAGTTGAAAACCTATCACTTATTACAGAACTAATTAGTCAGACTAAAAAATTGTAGCTCATGTCAAAAGAAAATATACTTAGGGCCACTTGCACCAACTTCTTAAAAATGTTTTTTCATTGTAAATTTGTGTTTAAATACAATTTAAACATACTTAAGAAGTTGATGTAAGAGGCGTAGTATGCTTGTCAAAGTATATTTAATTAAATGCTGGCCTAAATGAGTCAGGTAGGTATACTACATGTCAAAAGTTCCATTACACTTTAGGAGTACTTTTGCTGCTCAATTTAACATGGAGCACCAGTTCCAAGTTATTGGAATAATGCTCAGTTATTACATAATTAGGAAATCTGCCGGCCTGATAAATAAATAAAATCTTTATTGGCATAAAACATTAGAGAACATGAGGATTTTCATAACACATTGTGGTGGACTACAGCTAAACCCCTCTAATGTTGAGATGAGACCCAGCAGTGGGATAAAACATGGTCATGATGATAGCTATATTTATACCTTTTTGTACAGCAAATATCTAGGCAAGGAACTTTCTTGATGATCATCAGGAACTGCTAGCTGATCAGCAGATAATACTATGACACCATTTTTCTGTCAAATTGAAAAGAAAATAAAGAGGTGCTTAATTTGCTTTATCACACATACTTTTTTTTAATAATTATTATAATTTTTACCCAGTCATTCATGGTGAGTTTCAGGAAGGAAGAAGTAAGTGTGACTTCATCTGGCTTCACTTTCTTCTTTGTGGGGGTGTTAAGTCGCGTCAATGGGTAGAAGAAACTGTTGAATCCGTCAATCGCAACAAATGTTTTGCATCTGTGTAAAAAAGCACTTAATTTAATTAAAATGATGACAAATGATATGGTCCAATTTCCTTATGTAAGACTAGCTTCTGCCCGCGGCTTTTTCCGCTTAGCGTGATGATATATAACCTATAGCCTTCCTCAATAAATGGGCTATCTAACACTGAAAGAATTTTTCAAATCGGACCAGTAGTTCCTGAGATTAGCGCATTCAAGCAAGCAAACAAACAAACTAACTCTTCAGCTTTATATATTAGTATATAGATAGTATAGATTGAGCAGTCAATTACAAACGTGCCATGTTATTTTTGATAGGAAACTCCAAAGGCACAAATCATTTTACCTGGCCTGGTTACCAAAAAATTGAAATGATTACTATCTACAAAAAAAAATTAAAGTATAAAATTTAAAATAAACATACATACATAACTGTATGTAGGTATGTATGTAGTAGTGTTACTAGATGTAGGTAGATTAGTTTTCTTTTAAAAAAATATTTCCAGAATATTACGTACTGTTTACTATTAGACAGTATCTTGATCTCGTCGATGATTGCATCAATGACGTCACAGGCGTATTTCACACGGCTGATACCATGTTCAACCAGTGCTGACAGTGGAGAACCCGCCTCTGTCGTCTCGCGTTTGCTCCACACATATTCCTTTGAGGTTTTCAACTAGAAATTGAACCAAAATGTGTGGTTAAGCATCAATAAAGAATTTCAGATTAAGGAGTTTGTGTTAGGGATAACTATAATTGAGATACATTTCTTTTTGCATAAGAACAAACAAGATTTTCACATATAATTTATTTTATACTTTAATAAACCCTACACAGTAACTTGTACGCAATACTGTTTTTATATTGTAAGGCAAACATAATATATTCTTCTAAAAATTTGGTTTGTGGGTAAAAACTAGCCAAGTCAAATCTTGAGCAGGATTATCTTCAGAACTTGGCACCCACTCAGAATTCTTTTATTGGCGAAGTCCACAACCACGCCTATTCTTAATATTGAACTTGGCTCCCATTTTCACATTTATGTTTTTGATGGGATAGGTATAATACAATATACGAGAGTAATAACAAAAACATACATCACCGGACTTGAGTAGTGTTTGGTTTTGACTCTTGAAGTGTATCAGCCAGGCGGCGGCATCAAGGGGCAAGTCGACGAAGCCCTCATGTGTTTGCGAGTTTGACATTTCCTTGTGACGCTGGACACGCCTAAGCCATTCTGACACTGCAAAATACAGAAAGATGGAGTATAAATTAATTAACTACTTTATTTGATAGGTACTAGCTATTTTCAGGGTATGGGTTGGAAGTGGGGGGGGGGCTTTAAACTTTAAAACCCTTGCCTATGACCATGTCCATGCATGTGTGTATGATATAACAGACTGTTTTTCGAAATTCCATAAAAAGCGGATAATTTGCTTGTACATGCAGCAGCATGCAGAAAGTTGATTAACCCATCAAGCCCCATATTATAGACAATGAACATGCATTGTTGAATAATCCTCAAATATTAATAACATTTTTTTATTTCCAAAATCTCTTAAATTATATTTATATTACTTACCCCAAGGCACATGTACAATAAGATAGCCATGCTCATGTACATAGTGCAGTAGGTGGGCTATTGTGATTGACTTGCCCGTACCTTTGTCACCATCTAATTCAATGCTAAGGAAAGTTGTACAATAAAATAGAAAAATTATCAGAGTTACAATTTCACACATTCAATTGTCAATTTATTAGTTCCCTCAAAATATGCACACTCAAATGAAAATCCACCACATACATACATACATTATTTATATAATAGACTCACACCTTTCTCCCACAGGGGTAGTCAGACACTACAGACCGCCACTTATACGCTATGATTCTTGCATACTTCTTTTGCTTCTGCCACATTCATACATCTTCTCATAACATACACGCCAGTTGTCAGTCAACTACACACCTGACCTTGTAGAGGGACCTTGCCAATAAGACCGGCCTTATCGGTGGATATGTCCTTCTAGGACATCGTCTTCTGACGCAAATTAAACTAATACAGAACAAAAAAGTAGTAAAGATATTTTAGATACAGTTTTTTGATGAGGTAAGCAAAGCTTTTGAGCTTGTTTGTAGGTCCTGCCACTGGGACTGGGGCCCCTAGGCTGGCTAGGCCCTTAGGCTGGGGCCTTGTAGGCCTAGGCAGAAATCTGGCTCGGATACCAAATAAATGCATTGATAAGCTTACATGATTCTGCACCTGTTGTACTGCCACAGAAAGCCACTATGAGATCAAAGTTTCCTAATAAACATAAATAAATAAAAATAAAAATTTTATTTATTACCCAAAATGTTATAAACAACTCATATTATACAATATTTGATATTAATCTATGAGAATTAGAGAAACCCTGTCTCCTAACGTAGGCAGTGCCTGTATCTTAGGAAACAGTAATATAGTAAGTGACAAAGCTAAAAAGTTCTAATGGTTTGTCTTCTGCTCTTTATTCTGTTTCTTAATTTCGAACCTAAGGCGAACCTTTGACTGTCGCTTGCTCTATTACAAACCAGCATATAATATTTTTTTTAAAGGATACAAAGAACATATCTTATAACTGGCTGATTCATATCACTTGCTTTTATACAATCTATGAGATCCAATGCTGGTTGACGCACCATTATGGCTGTCTCCGTAAATGTCTTGGTTTGCTTCTTGAAACTTTTTGGAAGCCCACCATGAGCAAAAAGCTGTTTGCATAAATCTGGGTTCACAGTGTAGAATAAACCTGCTTGCTTTTCACTGTGCTGAACCTGTAGTTATAAATACATAAATGCATTTAAATAAAAACACACCATAATTATCGACTTGCGCGTTAATAATTAAGATTTTTATAACGAAAATTGTGAGTCCTTCTTTTAGTGAACTTACAGGAGAGTTCTCATTTGTTCTAAAGGTAACGGCTTGGGAATATCGCCGACACAGATGCCTGCAGCTGCGTGATAACATTTTAATCTGGTGTTAAATAAAATCGAATCCAATTATATTTAATTTATTTTTACGGCGATTCGGGCGATTACAAATTACATTCACAACATAACCTCAAAGAACATATTAAGGATCTGTCAGTCACTGTCATGTCAAGTGTCAATGTCAATGTCAAACGAAAAGATTTCAGTCAGTAAATCCAATTTGGAGTTTAGGCGGGAACATTGAAGTAAGACAAGCCCAGAATCTAGATGAAAAAATGAACCTGAAACTGTCTTTGGTCTTGTTCTATCTTATGGCATGAAAAGGATGTAAGAATGATACAAACTATTCACTTTTTGTTTTTCTTTTATTGGCATGTCACTAAATCAATTGTCAGTTGGTTATATTTAAATATAACCAACTGACAATTGAAAAAAATAATACGACTAAATTTGGTTGTATTACCCCAAAGTCTGCCCATTTCAGTGTTGCCAGGTGCATTGTAATTACAGTAAATTTACTGTATTGCTGAATTTAGGTATTGTATACTGTAGGTTATACAAAAATACAGTAAAAAACTAATGATAACCTGGATATTGTCAAATAGCTGTATATTTTTCATTTTTTAGAAAAATAAAATGATACGACTGAACAAAATAATAAAATGTATCCGACAAATAATAAAATGTATTCGAATTTATTAAAAAATAGAGATGGCTTCGAATTCATCGTAATTCAAATAGGGTCCGTTATATCTTACAACGAAGTTTGTGAATATTTTACTGCTAGCGCCATTTCTTTATTTCTGAACTTCTGAAGTACTAGTATCTATGTTTTGTTCGATAACCCACCATTATAATAAACTATAAATATTGCATCCTGTTACATGAGCGAGCACGAGCCACCAAAATTAGTCAAATAAAACGAAAGTTAAAAAAACTAAAATAATTACTATTTCACTTGGAAAATAGGCAATTTAGAATATTCGTCAAACCAACACATATAGTAGGTACACATTGTATAAACGTAGCGTAACGGTTATTTATTTATTTAAAACTCTTAAACTATCATTACAGGTTATGACAATCACTACATTTATATTATGTAGTATATTTACACCTCATTGTTGACAATCTCAATAAAATTCCTTGTATTAAGGTTAACATAATTATTTTTATTTACTGTAATTTTGTACCATACTACTGTTATTTTTTATGCAAAACACTGTAACTTTCAAATCTGACTTAACTGGCAACAATTGTCCGTTCATTCATTAGAAAATATTTGACTTGGTCGCATATTCATTGTTTACGTTTTAGTTGTCATCTCGTATGTGTTTTATGATATTGTGGTAATAATACTATTATGGATTTATAAAAAGTATTTGTATTATTCAAAATAGTCACTGTTGAGATCCTGTGGCATAATGTGTTGCGCGGTTGAGAGCTGAAAATCCCATTAATCAAGCAAACAAAATACGCAGGAACTATTGACCTTCCACCGGTAATTTTTCCTATATTGTTTGTTGAATATAAGTTAAGAACCGAATATTAATACGTAACAAATGTTGCTGAATCACTTTCTAGCGAAAATCAGACGTAGAAATACGTTTTAGGGAATATTCGGAAAATGCATTGAGGTTATTGTAGTGACGTGAATATTATTGTCGATAATTTTACTTTAAAGATTTCCTAAAGGCAACACGAAAAGAATTTCCTTAATAGATAAATCGCATAGGTAGAAAAAACGGGAGTCCAATTACTCATAGTCACATTTGCAAAAACAAACTATATGGAGACAACTTAGGGAAGATAATATTCCTGCATTACCTATTTATTATAGATAGAACAGGTGAAATGGTATGATAATCATCATATCAGCTAAAAAGGTCCACTGCTAAAAAGGCATAAACTTCCACAAAGACCGATTATATACCGCCTTCAACCAACGACTCCCAACGACCTTTACTAGCATTATTGATATAATTTGGCAATAGGCTCGCCCCCTATTACATGGGACCTAAGCATACCGGCGAACTGTGGGTGTACATATGTACGCCTCTGCCTAACCCTTCGAGGACGACTGATCGCCCGCCTGGTGCCTGCCGGCGTCCCCGAAAGATAAATAGAATAGAATAGAACCCTTCGGGGAATACAGGCGTGATGGTATGTATGTTGATATAATTTTGTGTGCTTGTAGGCAGAACATAAATGGATACTGTATTTATAAACAAATTATTTATCTAACCTAAGCTAACAAAAAGAAACTCCAAGAAGAACGGCGTGCAACGGAGGAGGCCTACACACATCATTGGGGGAATAAAGATTGTGAAAGAACATGCTTACAAAATAAATTAATTGGAATTTGAAACTGGTGGCTTTATTTGTAAATTATACATTTCTTTACCTATCTTTTTATACCTATTTGCCTCATTTGTCCTGTGGTCTGAAGTGCGACTGTTACACTAGACGTCCTTGGTTCGATACCCAGGTCGAAGTGTGTAGGTTTTTCTACAAAATTCTCAGTAGTATCTCGGAGTCTGAATTCTGTGCCCGGTAAATAGTAACGGGCTCGCCTCGAAGTGAGACCTAAAACATTTACTGGCTAACTGTAGGTGCACATTAATCTCTGCCTAATCCTTCGGCAATACAGGCGTGATGGTATGTATAAATTTTCTCTTCTCCCAGTTTTCCAATCCTATTTTCATCCTTGTATTTTCGCATCTTCAATCATGTAGAAGTATACCTAGTTTTATTTACATATCTTTTCCATGGTACGGATAAATTAGAGGTTAGGTCTATGCCCGTCCGTTTTTACCCTGCTTTTGTGTATCGATCCAAATTAAATTGTTTAAGTACCTACATTATGAACTAACTTTAAAAATAAGGATTTTTAAAGTTAGTTCATAATACATTACATAATACATTATGAACTAACTTTAAAAATAAGGATTTTTAAAGTTAGTTCATAATGTAGGTACTTACTGTAGGTAGGTAGGTACTTAAACAATTTAATTTGGATCGATACACAAAAGCAGGGTAAAAACGGACGGGCATAGACCTAACCTCTAATTTATCCGTACCATGGAAAAGATATGTAAATAAAACTAGACATCGATATTATAAAATATGTATCCTTATACATATTTTATAATATCGATGTCTGTCATCGATAAATTTTATCGACGTTGAAATAAGTAGCTTAACATCACTGGTCCGAATTATAGTGTGCGCCAACCTACGTAACTTCGAAATAATTTTATTTATATGTCCTTTTCTTTCATAGTAAGTGGGTCCATAAGTCGAAGTGAAATAAATATATTGAGTTCAGTTGCAATTTTATGGCTTTCTCTATGTCATAATTATTACTCTAAGGGCGGGAAAATGTAAAGTGCACATTGTCGATTTTATATTATTTTTCAAAACTTGAATTTCTCCGAAGTTTAATGTGTAATTATGGTGGATAATTAACCATTAAGTGTTCGTGAACGTGTGAGAGTGTAGGCAAATGATATAAAATTGAAAATCGTGACTTGGGTTCACTCCTAAACTCCATCGAAGCCTCAATAAAGTTTCTACCGTTTTATTGGGGCAACTGAACTTATTATAACTTGACACTGGCGAACACAAGTGTGGTGCCATAATACAATCCCATGATGGGAAATATTTTTTGAATACTTGATTACTTTATTACTTGACACTGGCAAATACACAAAAAGTGTGGCGCCATAATTAAAAAAAAAAAAAATCAATTTGTTTAAACCTTTTCTCATTTTATATTTGCAAAGACCTATACATTTCTCCTATATTATATTGTAGTCTTTGTATACATTCTAGTAATCATCAAATGGTATGCGATATCTTCCACTATGGGAATATGGGACGATCATGACTGACTACTACTCTCACCGTGGAAGTATTTAGTATAGTAGTATAGGAAAGTTGCTCTTTCTTCCATTGTTTAGGTGATCGGACACAAAAGATACACTCATTTTACAACTATATGTTATAGTTATTCTTTGTTCTCTATCCTCGAATCTGGGTATGAGATGTCGACTTCCCACTTACAAAAAGTTACTATTCTATGAACTCTTCCTTCTGTCATTACTTAAGTTACTAATAAAACATTATTATCTCATACATATTTTATTGATAATAAATATTATCCTCCCTTATGATTTGCTTTGCATTCTTTTTTTCTTAAATAAGCTTGTTGGTCTTGCTTGGCTTACTAACTTTGGATCTATTTGATTTACTTTCTCCACAACATCTTTTACAATAATAGTCTGAGGTTCCACATTATCCTGGGTATCAAATTGCACTACTTTTTCTTTAGGGGTTTTAATCTCTGAGATTTCAGATACTCCTTCATATTTGGACTTTTTAAGAATTGATGTTGTACCAGTCCCAAATAGATTAGAATGTGCTTCATAGATATCACTTGGTTTCTGTATACCTTTTTTAGGATCATATGGTTCTGTACAAGATTCAATAGGACTATGTTTAAAAGATATTTCTAAAGTATTACTGTCATCCTCATCAACAAAGGACACACGCCTTTGCAACTTTGTTGCTGGTATTGTAGTTGATTCATAATTTTCTTCTACATCTTCATTTTCAATGATATCATCTAACCTGTAAATTAAGTACTTATTAGTAAACATATTGTAATAATGAACTTGAAAATTAAAACTGAACAGTAGTGACATAAATAACACTTCCCAGCTTTCGGAATAAAAACTTATGCTTGATTTGTCATTTAATTATTCAGTAATAAAGAAATTGAAAAGTATATTTTACCTGCAGGAGCAGAGGTCTTGATTATGAAACAAAAAGGAGTTCATAAAAAATAATATCTACTGCCTTACCTATCCATTTCATCTTCAAGTTCATCTAGTTGTTCTAGTTCATCTAATCTTGACTTCAGATCTGATTCACTTTTGGTTTGACTCCTTTCTCTATTCTTAAGTTCAAAAAGTTTTTCTTCTAATTGATTCTGCTTATCTATCACTTGCTGAAGTAATTCAAACTTTATGGCTGACTCTGGATTTTTTATTTCTTTGAGATCTTCTCTTTCTTTTATTACCTTTTCATAGTCTCCTTTTTCTTGATTCCCATCATCATCAGCTTCTGTATTTCTTATTTTAATTGAATGTTCTTTGGCTATAAAAGAATTATCTTTAGCTTCCATGAGTGTTCTTGCTTTGTTATCATCATTCATACTTATTAGTTCATTTTCTAATTCTTCCTGTAGTTCTAATTCTTCTAGCCTGTTCCACAATTCATCATCATTTACATCTTCTACTTGAATTTTCTCTTCTTTTCTTTGTTTTTGTTTGTATTGTCTAACATTTTCTGTGTGTTTCTGCCTCCACGATTTGTCATCTTCCTCACTATAATACTCAATAATTTCCTGGCCTGGATTGTCATGAATAGTTTTCCTAGTGAATGACATCTGGTTTTCCAAATATTCCTTTTCTTTGTAGTACATGTCCACATTAGATTGGGCAACTAAAACCATTCCATAAAATAAAAATAGCTCACACATCAGACTGACAAGACAAGACAATTAATTTATCATCAGTATCTCAGTATTCTGAAAAATGGCTTGGTCAAGAGTACCCTAAACCAACGTTCATGTATGAAAAGATTGATGAGTGTGGATAAAGCTAATGAAGTATGTCAGAATCGTAGCAAGTGAAAGTCTGTGGTCTCTGCCTACCCCTATGGGAAAGAGGCGTGACTTTATGTATGTATGTAGTTGTTAGTAAACTCAAATATAATGTAAAAATAGGTCAAGATACAGTAGTTAAAGTTATTTTGGTTGAATGTAACATTTTGTAAGAAAACTAATGGTATAATAATGAATCATTGTGTAGTACCTTTAATCCTATGCTGTCGTAGTATTTCAGCCTGTTTCAGTGAACATTTCACAAAGTAATCAGCTCCAAGGGCAACAGTTACTTCATTTGTATGTTTGAGTTCTCCCCTAAATAATATTCTGCTTCCAATGGGGACTAAAGTGGGAACTTTTAGCTTATCACTAAATATACTGAAGTCTAGGGACTTGAGGCTTTGTAAATAATTTTCCCAAAAATTAAGATTACTTTCGTTTTCGGCTGCACTCTAAAATTATAACGAAACATTGAATGATTTAAACAAACTTACACATTATAGTTATGAATCGCTCGCAAATCAATATCTTTGGTAACGAATAAAATATTATTACAAAAGTTGGTTTACCTTGTAGTATACTTCGCTAAGAATATCCATTATTAAATTATAATTTGTCTCTTTTGTATAGAAAGTTATTTATCCGAGCCCAGCAGTGGGGCAGAATAATGGTAATGGCTTATTGGGTTGAATATGTTATATTTTATCAAGGCATTTACTCATTTAGCATAAACTTATTTCTATTACGTATATTCGTGTATCTATATAGTTACACCGTTCGTTCTTCCTCAAAATATTGTACTCAGTGTTTGGGGTTCTGTTGTTTTGAAAATTACGCCTGCACCTCATGCACAAAATAAATTGTACAATAAAATTTAATAAAAAATTTAAGTAAAAGTTTTTTCTGTTTCAGATTCGTGAAGATGGATGACACATTTGACACATTGACAGTATTGACATACACGTCAACGTGTGATAGACCATAACTAAGGATAGACCACAAACTAAGAGATGCATGGATAGACCCATCATGACGTATTGTTTGTCATTGTCATTTCAATTATTTCGTTCAGAAGCTTCTGTGAAATCTGAATTATAAGTAATCCTAGAAGAAGATGGGATTCTAATTTGTATTCACATTAGTATAATATATGTGCCTAGTAGTAGTAGTACTTTGTCATTATACGAAAGAAAAAAGTTGCTTGTTTGCTCAGCTTGCTCGCAAGAGTTCGCAAGTTGCTCGGTTGTTCTCCAAATGTCAAAAACATACGGTCGATATTTTGACGATCGATTGACGTCAGTGAAAATTGGTCGAATTGATTCGCTGTTCGCAGATTTGCAGTTTTTTCTCTTTAAGAACAGAAAGTAAAAAGTGTAATTTAATGTGATAAACATTCCATTTGCGTGAATTTGTTCGAAATGGAGGAAAATAAATCAATTCTGCATGAATTATATGTATTTTCCGAATGGAAACCAGAGCCAGAATACATAGTAAGTGCTAACATATTTTTTAAAACATGTTTTACTATAACTTGGAGCGGTATACTTATTAATCATTCTATTCTACTAAGCAAAAATCACATTACTAAGATCTACTTTCTTTCTAATATATGTAATGAACTAACATTTTGTGATGAATAAATAAATAAATATTGCTCACTTTTTCAGCAAAAATCAGATAGTATTCTTCCAGAAAATATATCAGCTATTTGGAGATGGATCAACTTCTTGGGGCCTAAAAAAAGCCTAATTGACGGTGTGACAACGTAAGTGGTCAGCTGCGATACTAACCGACATTCTATTAACTATAATTTTATAACCATCTAGTATACATTTTCATTGTTCAGGCATTTGGAAAAACAACAGAAGTGGCATATTGCCCTGGGAGATGAGGGTAAAGTAATAGCTGTCCTTACTGATAATATACTGGAGATCAGAACTAAACGATCAGATTATGCAACCATTGCTGCCAGAACAACAGGTAATTATTTACTGATTTCTGACACTTACGCGAATATTAGACATTGAAATGAAACTACTTTTACTGGAACTAAATAATATCAATATACCGCGATAAAATCCATAAAAAGTAGTTTCATTTCAAGGTAATTATTTATTCAAAGTTCAACATAAAAGTTTTTATTAGCCACCAATGTTAAAACCTTTGCCCGCCATTGGGTGATTGTCACACATTGTAGTTGCAAAGATAATAAAATTGACGCAGAAAGTGCACTTTATCATGTTTCTTTTTTGCCTATTTTAGTGAGCCGTGATGCCTATCCTCAATGGCGAAAGCTGGTGTGGAGCCCTGATTGTTCATTTGTAGTACTGGCATATGGCAATGGAGTGGTCAGCTTCTTTGACCTTACAGCTTCCAACCTGTTTAACATTCCGATTGTGAGTATAACTATTAAATGATATTTTGTTACTTAAAAAATAAAAACTAAATATTGTTTAAAAACTTTTAGGACTGCTCAAGGCCTGGAGGTTTAGAATGCACTGATAACACTCATGCAGTGGCTGACATAATATTTATGCCTCTGAGAGTCAAAGACACAAAATGGTAAGATATCATAGGGCTTGCTGCCTTTACAGTTATTTTGTTTTATTTCATTTTATGAAACAATTTATTTTATAAAATTTTGCACAGCACTAGGGTGAGTTTGGGCTGATTTTTTGATAAGCTAATTATGTGGTGGATTTGTTAGTGTTGCTAGTTTTAATTTGTTTAACTCATCAAATCAAAATATTGCAATCCTGCTTATTACTTAAGAGCTCTCACAATAAATACAAAATATGTGGTCAGGAACTGGGAGGTATTAGTGGTGACATACGACGGTAAGCTCCGTGGCTACCTAGTGTCGCAGACAGATGGCTGCAAGCTACACCATTCGTTCCGGTTCCCGGGCGGCGTTGCCGCTATTAAGTACTGTGAGCCACATGCTACTTTGTATGTCGCTGGTGTTCCTAGGGGTTCTGCAAAAGTGAGTTTTCTACCTTTGTAAATTCATTTATTTTAATAGTGTCATTTATTTTAATAGATTCTTCTCCATTGGATCAACCTTTTGGAACTGTGCAACTAGAATCATAATGTTTCATAAATGCTTGTTAAATCTTATTTGAAATGAAACCATTTACACTTAAACTATCAAAAAAATGTAAGATCTTTCTTCTAATATATTTTCTAGTCTATATTTTTTCACCGAATATCATCTGATCAGCGAGCTTGCGAGGCTTCGGGAGTCTTCGATTGATATTAAATATTTTCCCACTGCCCACTATTTGTATTACGAAACTGAACTTTTTTCATACCCTCTAGGATCCGTCATCATCCCTGAGTGCGGGTATCACGGCGTGGCGCATACTGAACGAGGAGCCGTTCTACAAATTGTCTGTGGTGTCCGACGAGCTGGAGGCGCATGCCAATGAACGGTTCAAGTTGTATGTGCCCTTCGTGTACTCCAACAACTTGGTAAGTTTGCAAAACAGTACATTTTAGCAATAGATAGACAAGGTCATAATTTATTTTTTCATAAAAAGTCGTTGATTAATTCAATATTTGTTCATAATCATCATCATTGTAAGACGACACGTTTCATGTATTTGCACCACGTCTTGTGGGTTTCGATCCCCACATGGAGCAAATATTTGTATGATCTACAGATAGTTGTTCCGGGTCTGGGTGTTTGTGTATGTGAGACACAGTCCACAGACACGTATAGCGGGGTACGACAGTTCTACAGCTAGTTATAAATAATGTGTTACAGAACTTATTTGTCAATTAAGTCGATTGCTGTATTTGTCTTTCCATAACTACTTATATATATTCATTATACATAGTTGGCAGAATTATCAGCTAACAATGATTTCGGTTTCGCATAATCCTTGATTCAGGCATTCATAGTCCAAATGGAGCTGTCCCCAGACGGCAGCAAGCTGGTCTGTCTCCATTACAATGGTGACGTGTCAGTGTGGCGGCTGCCTCTGCTCAAGCTGGTGCACCGGTGGCCGTTAAATACCCAGCCCCACTTCGACCTGAGGAACCCACTCGCTGGAGACGAGAAGCCGGGCAAGAAGGACCTGGCTGTGTTCTACCCTGCTGACATTAACTGGTGGAGCAATGAGGTAAGTGAATGTTGGTGGTATTTTACTAACATACCATTACGCACCTCTGCCTAACCCTTCAGGGAATACATATTCCCTGAAGGATTAGGCAGAGGTGTACACCCACAGTTCGCCGGTATGTTTAGATCCTATGGAATGGGGGGCGAGCCTATTGCCATTAACTAGGCACAAGTCCAAACTCCGAATTGCTATCGAAAATTTCATGAATAATCCCAATAACACTTTGCTCGTCCTGGGAACTCGAATCCCGTTCCTCTAACATAACAGTCGCACTTGGGACCACTAGACTAACAAGGCTATTGAATTTTTAAAGGTTTGTCGTGCTGCTTGCTCCGAAGAAGGAGTAATGTCTACCGCAGCTTCTTAAGCTTAAAAGGTTGCACACTAATCGCTTAACTAATTAAAATACATACATACATACATACACTCACGCCATTCTCCCACAGGGGTAGGCAGAAACTATAGACTGCCACTTGCTACGATTCTTGCATGCCTCTTTTGCTTCTGCGACATTCATACATCTTCTCATACATACGCGCCGGTTGCGAGTACTACGCACCTGACCTTTTTGAAGAACTTCGCCAATAAGATCGGTGTAGGGAATAATTGATTCTAATGCAGTACTGTTTATGCTTAATTGCTTGCAACTTCGGACTTGGAATCAATTCAGTTCAGTAATTCAATGGTTTATTTTTAGTAGCCTTTTCAAATGAAATGGTCAATAATAATCATGTCCGTCGCAGGAGATAATAGTGTCGCGGTTCAGCGGTGCAGTCACGATTTGCGATATTGAAACTATGGCCAATATTCTGGGGAAGAAGCCGGAGTTCTTTCAGGGATCGCCGCAGGTCAGTATACTTACAGAACAGTAAGAATAGACCTTATATACGTATAAATAGAAGCTATAATAATACTGCATGTGATAATTTGGATTTATCTTTAAATCTACGATATCACAAGACGCACGATAATCACTCGCCAATTATTTCAACAGCTAAGACAAAATAAATAAAATAAATAAATTAAGTAACGTGATCGAACATTCTGTATATAAAGATATAAGAGATGCCGCTATAATTTTTTTAAACGTATTATATACAAATATTTTGACGCCTGTTTGTACTCCACATTGATGATTATCCAAAACCACGTTCAAATATGTAAATGAAATACATATGCGATGTACGCCCACAGTTCGCCTATATATTCGTTCGTTCGTTCATTCCTTCGTTCGTTCCCGTATAGTAAAAAGGTCAAAGCCCATTGCCTTTAACCAGGCAAAAACCCTAAACTGCGAGCGGCTACTGAGAATTTCATAGAAAAATACAATAACACTGGTTGACCTAGGAATCGAACCCAGTTGCGGAAGAATGAAACCACGCTTCCGTAGCGGCGGAAGTCCATGAGGATTTCTACACGCCAAAAAAAAAGGAATCGAACCCAGGATCTCTAGCGTAGCAGTCGCAACTAAGGATAACCACCCCCATAAGGCAGAATTTAATAATAATTACATATTACAATAAAATCGAGAATTTTTTTTGCAATATTTTCAACAGATAACCTGCGCACACGCTGGGACTTTCATGGTGTTAGAATGTGAGAGCAATGTGCTGCCTGCTAAGAAGTCACGAAGCGACGAGAGCGTGAGTAAAAAAATATATTAGTAGTACACACAACACCAAATTAAGCTATACAGTTGACGGATGTTATAATTTGTAGATGACATAAAGTTGTTAACTTTAGCTTAATGACCTATAGCTATCCATTATCCACCCACTAATTATTGTCCTATCGGGAGATAGGTACTATGTTATAAATTCTGCAACATTTGTTTTCTTGCTTTTTGTATAACCTTTGTCAATAGTTTTTCCTAAATTATATTACATGTATGTGGTGTTTCGCCGAGTGAATGAGGATTCCCGATGCTCAAACACTTTTAAAATGCAAAGCACTTGTGACTCCTCTGGTGTTGTGGGTTCCATGGGCGGCGGTTATCGCTTACCATCAGGTGATCCGACGCCTCGTTTGTTCCCCTATCCCATAAAAAAAATAACTGCTGGTAAACCAATAAAAATAAATAAATAAAAGTAAGTAAAAACAAAAAAAACCTATATATAATATCCTAGATGGAGGTAGTTCGAGCGGAGGCCGACACGGAAGACACGATGCTCGAGCTGGCTAAGGAGCTGATAAAGACGGTGCTGTACGCCATCACGGACATCGAGACATTCCAGCCGAAGCCGCGGCGCATCACGGTGGTGTCGCGCGTGTACCGGCTGCTCGGCCTCAAGAGCACTACGCCCACTGAGCTCTTCTCTAGGAAGGTCAGACCATCAGCAATAATCGTCCCTTTAAGGTCTTTCGAAAAGAAGGAGAATCTCAATTCGTCTGAATTTCTTTTTTGTATGATTGGGGTGGATAGGTGGTCCCATTCAAATTTGGTTAAGATCTGATCACAAGTTAAGAAAAAAATTACATTAACAGGTGTTTACCGAATAAAACCCAACGTCGTTAAGATACCTTAAATTATACTCGCTACTCAAAATGTTAAAAAGTAAAAGAGACAAAAAAATAAAAAATAAAATTTATGTGCGACACAGTTTCTGAAGTCAGTGGCGAAAACAAAAGATCCGACCAAATCAATGGCACCGACTTCCGAAACTGATTTACTTTTTTTTTACTTATTTAGTGAAGACAAATTTCGATAAATGCTCCCTTCATTTATCGAAATTTATTTTACGAAGAACCATGAGCTGTGATATTAAAAATTAATCTGCTCTCATCACTGGACTTCTAATGCAGTAGTATTTTAATTGGTATTTGTTAGTGGCCTCACGCTTGTTTTCCCGGATGGGTGGGCAGTATTAAGAAAAGAAAGAAACAGATTTATTTATGTGGCCAAAGCAAAGGAGAACAAACAATTACAGCAGGTAACACCGTACAAGTCAGTAGTCCATATGGTTTTCCGGCCCGACCAAATAGGCATCCAGGCTCAGCTATTATCAAGCTGGCGCTGTTTTTCACCTGGACCCATTGTTACCTTAATAGGCTAATTGACAGGTTTTACACACCATCCATGAAGCGAGGTTTACAAGCAGGTGAAGTCATCATAAACTCGCCCAATCAGGAGCGTTTTGTGTCACGTGACAAACGTTTAAAAAATGTATTTTTTATTCACGGATTTTTTAATAAATTAGTTATTATTTTCAACTTAAGTTAATCAATAACCATTTTTAAACTCTTAATTTATACTTATAACAGGAATTGACACTTTATTTTTCGCATTGTCAAATAGCCTATGCTAACTAGACTATGACTACTATAAGCTCAGGCGTGTTACTCTGAGAATTGAGCCCTTGTCGACTGTACATACAGATCGAGAGCGGCAACTACACCGAGGCGCTGGTGCTGGCCGACACGTTCGGGCTGGACAGCGACCTCGTGTACCAGCAGCAGTGGCGCAAGAACCCCGTCTCCACCGACGCCATACAGAAGTACTTGGTGAGTAGGGAGTTTTATTTTAACAATACTGAGGTATGAATGGGGCTCTCTGTTCTGATTTGTTGATGCCTTCCTAAACCATTCATGTGATTGCGACGAAAGTTGGACTTTGAAGAGTTTTTTGTGTCCTTGAAAAGATTTATGACAAAAAAATTATAAAAAAGAGGCATAGCAACGCTAATGCATGTTGGGCGGACCGACAGGTTTGAAAATAATTCACGTAATAAGTCTTTAGTGCAAAATTAAGATTTAAAGAAACAGTCTCGATTACGAAACATTTACGACCCCAACTGTTTTTTTTTCACGGAGTTTTACGTATCGTAAAATTGACCACGGCAACCAGTTTTGTAGCAGTATGCGCAGTTATAACGTCGAAACTGGTATTACGTACCTAACGCATAGTTTATCTGAGGCACACTATACCCATGAACAAATAAAGTTATATACTTAAATATATTTTTGTATTTTTTTTTGCATTTTCCATGCTAAGGTTATAAAGCTATTTTAGTGAAGGAAAAACTCGACTCACAGGCAGGGAGCAAAGTAACTTGCTTTTCAATAGTTGTCAGTGCGTGTCGAATTTTTCCTTTATATAACTCTAATTTGTGTTTAGTTACTTTTGTGTACACCAGACTACCTATTTTTCGCCTTTCCTTTCTCTTGAGTCCGTCTAAAAGATTTCTGTAAGAGATCGCTTTTAGCGATAAGACCACCCATTGTACCATATTCTGTGATTGATAACTTATACTTGACATTCGTTTTTGGTGTACAATAAAGGATATTCTATTCTATTCTGACTATATACTTAAATTCTTAAAAGTCACACGACCCAATAATGCTCTTTTATAACAGTTTTGCAGTCAGTTGAACACACATTTAGGGATAGTGTGTTGATAATAGGAATAGTAAGATGTAGCATTTTTTCTTACGTTTTGTGTTGGTGAAAATATATGTAGGAAACAGGCCCTATATGCAATAAAATTCTATTATAGAGCAAAGTGTCCAAGAAGATATGGGCGGTACACCAGTGTGTTGACAGACTGCCAGAGACTCTGCCGGCCGCGAAAGAACTTCTACAGTTTGGACTTGAACTTACCAACGAAACTATATTGGATGGTAAGAAGATTAAAAGAAATGACAAACCATAACCAGAGATTATAAAAAATAATAAATCTATCTAACACTGAAATAATTTTAAAATCAGACCAGTAGTTCCTGAGATTAGTGCGTTCAAGCAAACAAACAAACTCTTCAGCTTTATATATTAAGTATAGATGATCTCTATAACGGCAATTCATTCAAAATAACTGCGACATTAGTAACTCTTCACAATATTACCTATACATGCACCCAGATGTTAAACAACTAGATTCAATTCAAGAATTATTCAATCAGAAAATTTCTAGGCTAATCTTGAATTCCCTCGTAGCCAGTTATATTAGTGAACGTTATTAAAAGTCGTGATAGTGATATGACCAATTGGACTGCCAAGTCGAAGTTCGAATCCAAGGCACACACCTCGGTTCTAACTTTTCGAAGACATGTCCGCATTAATACTTAATTATCACGCCCTTAAACAGCGAAGGAAAACATTGTGAGGAAAGCTGCATGCTTTAGAGTTTTCTCGAAGACGTGTGAAGTCTGCCAACCCGCTTTAGGCTAGTGGACTTAGTCTTATTTCACTCATTCTGAGAGGAGACCCATGCCCAGAAGTGAGACAATATAATTAATTGGTTGATTCAAGAGTCCCATGTCCCCGATCATAGGTTAAGGGAAGGTAATTGTGGTTTATAGTCGGTAAGAGACCGAAATAAGCCGGGTAGGCAAATTATGCAGGTCTATCTTGACGATGATCCTTAAAGTGCGGTATAAAAGTAAGGCGACTAGTCGAATTGCAATAACCGCATTATTTTCCTTGCAGAAATAAACAAGGAACAAATAGATCCGCTGTCTGATATGGAAGAAATCACGCTGGAGCATTTAAACGCGTACACCAGCGAACTATTGCGATGCAGACACGTCATGCTGTTCTACAAAGAGAGGCTGAAGCTCTACGAGGTACCTAGCTGACCTAAACTTATATCAAACATTGTACTTCTGTTAAATTGGAGCTACAACAAGGAGGATACAACTGCTCTTAATTTGAAGCCATTTTGAATAGATACAATAGGTAGTTTTTGCAATGTCATTTAGAATCTTAAATGACTTTTTTACGTATTTAATAGAGATCTCACTTCAAAGATTGAAATAGCTCTCTCGTAAGACAAACAATTGATGAGGGACCCAATTCTACTATTTCAATTGTATCAGATTGGTCGTTCAATGTTACTTAATGTAATAAGGACTGACAGATTTCTTAGACAAAACTGTAGAAAATTGAATGTCTATTCTTGCACTTTAAAACAGCGGGTTTAGTGCGGATCTCGTAACGACAACCATTTAGTGGTATGGTAAGTTTTCCAATATTATCCCGTCTTCGTACTGACCTACGTAATATAATATCTCTTGTGCAACATTTTATGCTTCTGTTTAAGAATGTCTGCCAATCGGTCAGAGCTTTTTTCAAGTAGATGTTTCAATGTAATTCTCAGTCAATACTGCGATGTGAGAAGTCTACTTACATAAAAGACGAGTACGACCGGCTCCGTAGCAACAGCATAGTGCACAGTGCTATGGAGATCGCCAAGGAAGGTCGTATAGAGGCTCTCACGTGCCTCTGGCCCCACATCAAGACCATTGTGATGAAACTGGTGGTGCTGGAGAAGCTGCCAGAGACCATTAACCCTCTGGAGTATCAGCACCTTCTGCCCACGAAACACCCTTTCGAGTGGTTCGATAAGCGGTCGCCGGTGAAGGTGCCTCCGTGTTTACCAGAAGACGATTGGTGCAGAAACTATATTTTTATGTACGTAATTGGATATTTTATGTTATATTGTCTGGTTTTTGAGTTAGTAGCTTTTACCAGGTGACAACTATTATAGTCGGCAAAATAGAAACTAATTATTGATGATATGTTTATGTTCCTATTTAATCGGTAAATACCATCACGCCTGTTTTCCCCAAAGGGTAAGGCAGAGAGGTACTAACGTACACCCTCAGTTTGCTGGTATGTTTAGGTCCCATGTAATAGGGGGTAAGCCTATTGCCATTAACGGGGCACAAATTTCAATGCTGCTACTGGGAAGTTCATAGAAAAACCCAATAACACTTTGCTCGACCTGGGAATTGAGCCCCGGACCTCTGGCGTAGCAGTCGCGCTCAGGACCACTAGGCTGATGCGGCAGTAAATTAAAAAATTGCCTAAAAATCAGATAGATACAATTTCGTCGACACTAGGAATACTCAAAAACTCTGCATATCTTACCAGGTCAATTTGGAGTTCAAACTGGTCGGAAGACTCGACTCCTGAAACCGAAACCGCTGGAGAGATACCTACAGCCACGGATAATATATCAAAATGGTACGACAAGAGAGCGAGGGAGATAGAAGAACGCAGCGGCCTTGTCTCACACGCACTCACTCTCGTCACTCTCGCGACTATAGGAGGGGGTGTGGAAGGGCTCGATGAAATCTTGTTCCATCTACTGACTCTAGATACACTGATATATGACATCAATATAGAGGGGGTGACCTTAGATCAGGTCCAGAAAATGTCTATATTGGAGACCTGCACCATGCTTATGAAGATGGTAAGTTGACTTACTATTTATTAACGAAACTAGATTTAGAAACCATATCTTGTATTCGTCGAAATGCCATATAAAATGTTCTACTGTGTTCACTATACTATTACTTTTTTACTTTATCACTATTTTAGATTATGAAATTTAGTAATTAATTTATAAAATGTACTACAAATTATCATGTGACGGGTTCTAACTGTTGACTGATTTGTGATCGAGAAGTCTGTAGCGACCGGCTTCCCTCGTTGGAAAATTATGTGTTCCAATATCAACCTGTGTGCTACGTTTACCAATTCCCAAATGAATATGTGTCCACCGCAGTATATTTTGTTTACAGTCTACGCCGCTTACCTTCGTGTCGGACTTGAAGCAGTTCGTGATACCGTTTCTGAAGCGCTGCGAGAAGTTGTCGAAACGCAGCGATGCGTGCATCACTGGCCTCATCGAATACCTCGAGAGTATCAGCATCGAAGACTTGTCCTCAATACTACTGGTGAGTTTTATGTTCCTTTGCACGTCTGTGTATAATGAAAGCAGTTTTAGCTATATAACCATTGGACTGCTAAGTCAAAGGTCTGAATTTTCGCAATCATGCGCGTATCAGTAATCATTATTTATCAGTCGCTTAAATGGTGAAGGAAAATATCGATATCTGAGAGATTTTCTTGATGGCTTGTGAAGTCTGCCAGCCCGCTGCAGGTTTGTGTGGACTGTTGACTATTCCCTCTCATTCTGAAAGGAGACCCGTAAGCATCAGTGGAACAGTAAATCAAATCGGCACAACAGTAATCAAAGCGGCGGTAGCCTAATGGCTAGGGCGCCGCCGGACTTGCAATCATGTGATTGCCGGTTCGAAACCCACCCATTGCACTACCGACGTAAACCCAATCGTAACACAAGCATTTTAGCTTAGCACGAGGGGTTCACAAGAATACTAGTAATGTGCGATCCACACTGCTAGTAAGCTTCTTTTTAAAAAAAATATAGTTTTATAATGATGTTGCTAATCAATTAGTCCTAAATCAATCGTCGTAAAATATGGATTCTCTTACATCAGGTGCTACAATCGCCTAGCGAATTCGAATTGGATGTGAGAACCCACCTGGAGTTGGTGGAGCGTTGTCTATTCGCTCACACCGGCACAGAGCAGCTTGACAAAGCGTGTGACTTGCTCGACACTTTACTGAAGGAAAGGTAAGTACTCAATTTTACGAATAAGTGGTCGGTTTGACTAGGCTAGGTTTGGAGTTGAGATGAAGATGCTTATGACGATGACTCGCTTGAAGTAGAACAAAATAAATTGGTTGCATTGAAGGTCCATATAAATAAAAGAAGGGTCTTTGAGAAAATCATGAAGTCGTCTACATATACTATTTTCATACGCCGTTATTGTTATCATATCGTACAAAGGTGTTATGTAATGATTATCTTATTAAAATGTGTAAGTAATTATAAAGCATAGCTCTTTGATTTATAAGGTGCAACTAAAAAGCCTATTTGATGATAACCATTACATTGATCAACTGTTATAATAATTGTATTTTTTATTGAAAGACACTGGTCGTTTCTTTATTTTCATTGTAGTGACGGCAGCATAAGCGGCAGCGAGTTAGTTCGTCGTATTACGGAAGTAGAACGTCTGGTTTCTGCCAGTAATCGCCTAGCTTGGCGCGGTGTCAAGGTCCCGCCTAGAGATCTTCGTGAGCTAAAAGAAGATCCACAGCATGTGTATAACTTACTCACTAAGCTTTCCAGGACCCTCGCCTTAGGGTAAGTTTTTTAATATGTTTAAGACAGGGCTGTACAAAACAAGGCCTACGGTTTTTGTTTGTGCGGCCCGCGACTTGTTTTTGATCCATCATAAATACAAAAATTTTAATGAATACATGAGTTATTTACATGAAAAGGTGATAAACCTCATTCTTGGCGGTGGCTTTTTTTACATTTTTTTCTGCGATCCTAATCTATTTAGTTGTGTGAATTGACCCGGGATAGTTTTTTAGGCTTAAGATATCCTCGATTCGTTTGTGAATACTTGCTGTGAAGAGCGGTACTGTTACAGCTTACAGCACATGAGTAATATTTTAATTAATCTCAGGCCCAAGCACAGCTAAATTTATGAGGGATTTGAAAATATGTTAGTTTATATCAATTTATTAATAAGTTTAGCCCCTTGGTTCAAGAAATTCAGTAGCAGAGCTATAAACTTGGCGCTTGTAACAGGAAATGTAAAGAAAAGAGAGTTGTTTTATATTATTTTTTATGAATAAATCTGTAAGTACTTTTTTAAAGATAGCTGGTAACATAAATTTACCTAGATTTACCTACACTTAATTATATATGTTAAGAATATGGACCACAGCTGAAATTGTAAATAACACCGATGTAAAATAATGTCTAATTTCGAACTGTGTAATTTTTCAATTTTGATTTTCATCTCACAACAGCTATGCTCACCTATTCGTAAAATTTGTTATGCCTGGGTCTTGTCTAGTATAAAGTGACGTATTTGACAGATCACCATTTCGCGTCATTCGTTTCATTCGCGAGGACTATTTACCACAAAAAAATGAAACGATAGTAGCTAAACTCATCCCACCACCAGTCAGGTAAGTCGTTAAGGAGCTGGTATGAAGCTACTCGAAATATCAACACTCTTGTGACACCTGGCCATATAAATGAATGCTGTACCGTGATCAAGCCATAAACGTCATGTTTTCGACAGTCGTGTGTATACAAATTAGTTGCAGTCACAAAGTCTAGGTCCAGCCAGGCTGGGCTCACATTTGCCACACAAAGTATTTTTTGACTTTTCAAAAGTACCTATTTCGAAGGTCCGCCCAAAATCTCGGTCTCGGCTAAAAAGCATTCTCGGTCTCGGGCACGGCCAAATTTTGAAAGAGAATGACAGGTTCCGCAATAGTGAAATTTTGAGTATGCCTTACGCGCTGAGCACGAAGCGTGATTTGTCAAATAAAAAACTGCGAAATCAAAACAAACAATGTACAAGTGTTGTATCACAGTGTAATGACTGAGTACGTAGGTCACACTATAAGTTTTGCGTAACTTAATAATTGCGTAAACCAAAATTTTATGTTTATTGCTTTTCAAAATACTCTCCTTTACATTTTAAACATTTTTTCATGCAATCAAACCATTTTTTAAAACAGGAGGACCACAGATCTGAAGGCATGTTTTCTACATGTTGATTGAACGCTATCACTGCCTCTTCGGAGTTGGTAAAAGTGAAACCTCTCATCAAATCTTTGATTTTGGGGAAAATACAGAAATCACAGGGTGCTAGGTCGGGGCAATGCGCAGGATGGGTGACGAGTTGTACTTTTTCGGAAGCTAAAAATGACTTTGTTTTGTTGGCCGTGTGTGAAGAAGCGTTGTCATGATGTAGGAGAACGCGGCTTTTGGGTCGTCTTTCGTGATTTTTTTCTAACACCCTGGGTAAACAAATGGTAAAATACCACTCGGCATTAACACTCTTTTGATCTTCAAGTGGAATTGTACAGATGGGACCCGTTATTATTATTATTATAAGCCCGGTTTGTCCCACTGCAGGGCAAAGGCCTCCCTTCCCTCCTTCCACTCCTCTCGGTAGGGAAGGGACCCGTAGGTGAGAAAAAAAAGGCGACCATTTTTTTACCAACAATTCTCGCCCGCCTTACTTTTGTTGGCCTGTTCTCATTTTCAAACACCCATTCACAAGATTGCTGTTTTTTTTCGGCTTCAAAACAATAAATCCACGTTTCGTCTCCTGTGACAATGTGATAAACAGCATTAGAATGTCCGTGGTCGTACTTCAGTAGCATCTGTGAGCACCATTCCTCGCGAGCACGCTTCTGCTCCGCTGTCAGTTCATCCAGGGGGATCCAACGAAACAAAAAAAAAAAAAAAAAACTTTTATTTCATTGTCACATTAAAAGGGCCAAGGGCCTCCTTTTAAGTATATGAAATACCTGTGCTAGGAGACCCCAAAAAAAACAAAGTTTCCGAACTTTCAATTCTTCGTGTAAAATTTTCTGAATTTGGCTCATACCAGTCCCCAATAGTCCTCGAATTGTCTCATAGGTAATCCGATGGTTTTCTTCAATTAGCCGCTTAACAGTAGCCACATTATTTTCGTTGACGGCAGTTGAAGGCCGCCCTTCACGAAATTCGTCATGTAAAGAGACTAGACCTCTCTCAAATTCAGCAAACCATCGCCTCACCTTGCACAAACAAGGTGTTTCTCTCCCAAAAGCATTTTGAAGACGAGCGCCACAGTCTTGCGGAGAGAGAGAACTTTTAAAATCATAAAAAATCATCGCTCTAAAATCTTTTCGACTTAATTCCATTTTCGTTGCGTACGTAGAACTTTTATGTGTGATAAAAACAATTGACTAATGATTTCCCGCCAATTGTTTTTTTTTATTACTAAGAAGGTTGCAACGTTTAAAAAAATATAACATTCGAAATTCAAATAGTTCCGATTAGCTAGAAGTGCAAAACTTTTAGTGTGCCCCATGTAACTCTTCCATTTTACGATCTTCGGTATCGGTCTTGGCCGAAATATTACTTTATTCTCGTTCTCGGTCTCGGCCAACGTCAAAAAACTAGTGTCGGTCGGACATAACCTATTTTACTGGTCTAATCGAAATAAAATGCTTGTTTCTCGTACGGTATCTATTCATATGACTCAAATCCGCTCTGTGTGTGCTTATTGATCGGGACTCTATGAAAAAATAATATCCAATGAGCACACAAAGACTTGCGTGATGTGACGTGTTACAAGTCTGCTGCTGGTCTAAAAATCTTTCCGGATTCCTTAATTTTGCATGAAATGGGATGGCATGGAATAGGATGTTGAGTAGACCCCTATTACTTTCATGCAATCATAAATGTTCTGTATAAATGTCTTCATGTTAAGTAGTTAGTGCAAATATTTATAGGATGCATATAATGTAGTTAAATATATTGAGATCAATTAATACTACTTTATATAATACATTATAATGATTATACATACTTATATATTTTTTGATAAATGTATTTACCTAAACTTTACTCCCTGTCTATCCCTATTCAGCAATTATGACTCAAAGGTTTGCTGTTAGTTAACTCAATTTTGAGTCATTCCTCCTTTGTACATTGTTTGTTTTATAATTATTATGTTATTGATCAATAAAGAATAAAGATACTATTATGTCTTTACGAATCATCCTCCAAAGATCGTACCACGTGTTATTGCGATCGTTTTGAGATTGAAAGAGAGAGATGTCACTCTAAACATTAGATAGCGCCATCCCTTTTCCACAACCTTCACGCTCGGTCTCAGTCTTTCGATTGTATTGTAGTTGTCGACTATGATTATGCAGTTAATTTTTGGTATATTTTATTGTTAGTTTAGGTATAATGAACAATGTTTTCGATCGTTTTATTATATGTTGTAGCTATATTGTTAAGCATGAGTTCCTTTTGATTTGTTTTTTTACTTTGCAGCATGTGTTATTTTATTTTTTAAGTTACTTTTTGTTGATCCATAGTCTAGCGAATATTCTGTAGGTAATTATCATTTGCATCATACATTATATATATAATACAATTTTATAATAGTATGTAATGTGTGGTATAAAACGCTCGCTCTTAAATATGATCTTTTGTATGTGAGTTTTGGAAATACCTACCTAAAAGCTATCATCGCGTAAAATTATAGTGTAATAGTTAATAAAATGTATGGAAGAAGAGTTGTTTGTGCGAAATTATGCCATGTGTTTTAACTATATTTCACGCAGGCAATTTCTTTTCCACAATCTTATATTACCTACCTGTAACAGAATAAGTGCAAGACCTGAAAGTCTTTGACTATCTATCCCTGGACAAGTGACGCGCTTAATTCTATGAACAAAAAAGTCTGTCACTTTTGGTGCGGGGGGAGGAAACACTACATAGACATTGCTGCACACATACTCAAAATCATTTTGTATCGCCACGAACTCACACATATTAAATTCTTCACCACTAACACAATTTACGCACACTTAAAGGTCAAATACGTCAACATACAAGAATTGACGACAATACGAACGTATAATACAATAAAAATAATTAGGAAGCTACTATGTCGATATTTTATATCGATAGATTATTTTAGGAAGAATGGAGAAAAACGTAACAACATTACAAATTATTTTTATATGTAATTATTTATTTGCAAAATTAAAATCATCCATACACACCTTTTTAATATCTTGCGTCATAATTATTTTCAATGCAATGCTCTCATTGCATGCTAGTGAGATACAAAACAAAGGAACTCTTTAGGTATAGATAAATAGGTGTAACATACTATGTAATTGGAAAATAAACGCACGGGTGAGAGAAATCGCAAACTTTTCGAAATACATATTCTATAGCCTATGTTAATTGAATAATGTAGCATTCAAATGGTGAAAGAATTTTCGAAATCGGCCTAGTAGTTTTTGAGTTTATTTTTTACATACATTGATACATACAAATCTTTCCTCTTTATAATATTAGTATACATAGAGCTGATATTGGGGACGTTATGTTACAAATACTTTGATACCAATTAGTTTGATTCTTTCATTTTGATTTTTTAATTAATTTGCCAGGCTGATATATTAGGAATAACACTAGACAGAGCATTTTGTTTCCCACGAGATATAAGTAGGAGTAAATGCGATTTTGTTCATTATGTCGCGCGTTAGTATGAACAGAAGCTTGGTTCGATTCCCCGGTCGAGCAATGTGTTATTGGAGTTTTTCTATAAAATTAAGGGTTGATGCCCGATTAATGGCAATAGGCTCGCCCCCTAAGTACGCATCTGTCTAACCCTTCGGGGAATAAAGACGTGATGGTATGTCGTGTTCCGTACTCTCGTTATTTCTTTGAGCCGGATATCGAAAAAAGAAAATAATGTGTTTGAAGAAACACCCCGAGAGGCAGGGCATAGTGGAATTGAATAACTCACTTACAATTGGAGCTGCCCAACTGGGGAAATACCTACACTTTGCAGAAAATAGTAGCCAAATAACATAGCACTCTACTTCTAGTATTCTATTATCTGTGACTGTACTATGTTGTGTTCCTAACGGTGAGCAAGATCGCCGGAGCTCCGCGATGAAGCGTTATGTTGGCAGTGGGGGTACCGGTGTTGTGGGTTGTCTACCGGGTGTGAAAAGATTTTTACAGGTTCGGCAACGGGCCAGTGATACCCCAGGTGTTGCAAGCGTTCATATAATAGGGTACATTAACACTATATATACACTTACCATCAGGCGGGACATGTGCTGGTTTTCCACCTAAGCGGTAAAAGAAACCCCAGACCTTATAACCATACCGTATCTCAGAAATCATTTTCAATGATTTTTGAAATACGATTTAAATATGTTAATTTATAAATTCGTTTGTCAAAAAATTTATCCGCAACGGCTTAAGCTATTATTTATCAATCACACCTATATCATTTTAAATGAAGGTCTTTTGTAGATCTGAAAAAGTAACAAATAAAATATCTAATACTGGATATCAAAAATAATCAATAATCTTAGTTACGTCATTTCCAAAAATGTTATTTTATTAAAATATAGTGATAACATAAATTCATGATATTCATCTTTAGTGATCTTTAGCAATTATTATAATTTGGTCTTACATTGAACACGAAAATAATATCGATATCGATTCGAAATCGTAAACAAACACTATCACATCATTAATTAAAATGACAAAACAAAAGAGGGACATAGTCTCGCTACACTTTTTAAAATTCGAGTTTTATGCATTATGTCATAATATATATAAGGCCTATAATTGCCAAAAAACTGTAATTCTGCATTAAGACCTATAATTGGAAATCAGAAATGGTGACATCCTATTGGATGATATATAATTGAAATCAAAAAATGACATTTTGATGGATATTTCAAATTTAAATCTTACGTGTATTAGCAGAAGGCTGATATTGTTAGTAAAAAAAATTTGCTAGTCTCGTGGGGAGTGCGGATAGTCTCGTGGGGAGTGCGGGTAGTCTCGTGGGGAGTGCATGCTTGAACTAAGCGATTATTTTATACTCGATTATTGAATCGGTAACGTCCTCGATCTTTATTAATAAATTGTATTATGTGATTTAAATAGAAATAAATGAACTTTAATACTTACATACGGAAAATAACTCCATCTTTATCTAAATAAGATATTAGATATTTTTTTGCATACATTAACTGCACGTATATCGGTATTTACACGGAGCATTTATGATGACCTTACTGAGCGGAAACGATTCTGTTAATGAAAAATCGATTTCGGAAACAGTTTTGATAAACGCGTTAGATTTTTTAATCCACTACCTTGACAGAGGGGAAGGATCATGAGAGGCGGGTCCTTATAGATAGATAGTCAAAGCTGAAAGTAGTCCTAGTCTATGGCCCCTTGATCCATCAGTGGCTCTAGCTATGAAAAACTGAAACCTACTTGCACATATTGAAATTGCGTGCCGATATTGTAGTCATTTTGGGTGTAACTGTAGTACAGCCACCAGTTTTGCGTTTAGCTGGTACATTACCTAATTTCTTGAAAAAAATATGCTTACGTGTCTCAAAATGACTATAGGGTTTCGCGTTATTATAATAATGAGTCAATATTCTAAGTGACGTGATTGAGGTCTTCCGCTTATTCAGTTACACGTTGTATATTGTTATGTAGTTGTAATAAAATATATCAGCCAAGAACTTGTAAGGATTACTTCCAAATATTATGTATAAAGTAAATTATATGTTTCTTATTATATTTTAGTAGATTGGAAAATGAATGACATTAAATGTTAAAGATGTGAAGAATTGTAATATGCATATGAACTATGTATAAGTACTTTGAGGCTTGTAGTTAGTATACGTCGTCTATCCGTTTGTGGACCCCCCTCCCCCATGACTCTCCCATCATGCCATGGCTGTGCGTGACTGTGCGATATGTCTACATATTGTATTTTTTAAGCGAGCTACTAATGTGACACAGGCGGAACTAATTACCAGAAACGATGATAGAAAAACAACTTATAAATTTAATTAATCTATCCCACACCGATGAGGGGCCGTATTCACCATATCTGAGACTGAGTAGCCGTTACTCCGCGAATGAATTAAAAAATGTAACAGAATTTGCATGAACCGGTAAAACAACACCTACGTTGTGTTTCACCGAGTGAGTGAGGATACTGGAGACCCAGAACCTTTTAAAAGGCCCGCAAAGCACCTGTGACTTCTCTGGTGTTGCGGTTATCCATGGGCGGCGGTAATCGCTAACCATCAGGCGATCCATCTGCTCGTTTTCCCACCCCCTATACCATAAAAAATTATATTAACGGTCAAGTAATTTATCGGAAACTTACTCACAGGTGATGAAATAAGCCCTTAACAGAACTGTTGTAGATATTCTATTCAGTAATTGTAAACTGATTCTAAAAAGTTAAAATTATAAGCCACACACAATTAATAAGTAAACTTTTTGATATTTTGACATACAATCGCGTCGCATTTGTCACTCACCTAAGCCGATCGTTGCATGCAGTGTACCTTGCTTGCAATGGTCCTGTGTAATCCACGTTACTTATTTTACAGAGATTCATTCCCCGTTTCAGGGATGAAAAACCGACGCCACAGGACTGGGAGAATTTACTGAAAGATATCCTAGAACTGCAGTCCACCATGTTCCAATGTATGACAAAAGACCAGTGTTATGAGGTAATTCTACTAATTGTAGTTTTTACGAAATCACACAAAAACGGCTGGACTGATTTGGTTGGAATTTGGCACACATAACATATTGCACACATACATTTTTTATCTAGGCTGGACTCAATTTTGAAACAAAGTTGCTGGCAGAAGCTATTAGTAATGATGTAATTACGCTCACATGTATGAGATCAATAAGTGAACCGGTTTCGCTGGGAGGAACTTGATAAAAAAGGCTTAAAAATTCTTTTTATTTAAAAATAAATAACATTTGGCGAATGCCTTTGTTTTTTTTGCGGGTCTCTGAGGAATGGTCTTACTTCAGTTGTACATTTGAAAGGCAATATTTTGGTCCTCAGATCTATGCTCTAGCCTTGTTGACGTCAGGCGACGCGCCCAGCATCAAGCTAGCGAGCGAAGTGCTGACATGCAGCGCGGACGACCGACGCAACTCCACGCAAGTCAACTACGAGAGGAGCGTAGCGCTAGTGTCGGCTGCAGCTATGGAATATTTTAACTCTGCCAACTGTTTGATCGACCCCGGATTGGAACTCGCAAAGTATGATATTTTACAATTTTATTATAATTTAGGAAGATAAAGAAATTGTTTTCTTAAATATCAAACAGTAGCCTGTCAGTTATTTTTTTGTGGTGGGACTGATATTTAGATGACTTGTATATCTGTATATAATGTCATGTGCCCCGCTGCGCACAATCCGTCATCATCATCTTCATCGTCATATCAGTTGAAGGAAAGCTAGTGGTCAAAAAGGCCTCCTGTTTTTGTCCTAATTTGTGCCCAAACTGTGTCAATAAAATCATTTCTTTCTTTCCCGTCGATACTTAAGTCCATTAGTTCTATGAGTCATGTGCCCGGCTCACTGCCGCTACAGTTTACGCATATCAGCGTTGCGTTTGTAATGGTGGTCATTTATCAAGATTTTTGTCACACCATGAACCACAGCTGTTTGTATGTTATTTTAAGTCTGTGATCGAGTCATTATCAATTATTTAATAACTTTAGAATTATTTCAAGGGAATTTATGTGCTCCGTTAGGAACCACTGCTTTAAAAGATATCTGAAAGCTTTAGAGCCCGAAAGGGTAGTAAGGTAGAGCTTTAATTATGAGCTTCATGTTCCAGAAGAGCGGGTCAGGGAAACCTAATAAACAGTCTGTAACACTTGTAACCTATTATTCGGGCAGAGCTTCGCCTTACATCGAGTTCAGTAAGAGAATAAATCAGAGGAACCGACATCGTGCTTATATAGACAACAATGGAAGTCAAATCAATTACTCTAAATACGTTTTTAGAAATCGATAAATAAAGTTAAACATAGATGAGTATAACTAAAGAGATTGACATAATTAGGTTTATATTTAATACAAAATAAATTTAATTTCAAATTTAATCGAATAGAGTTGGCGCTAGTATCGGTAGGTAGGTGTCTTAGTTTGTCCGACAGGTAACTTCACGTGGCAGTGGCGGTGGTGGATGATAACATTCATCTTAGACCCCAGTCTGTGCTTTCCACCAATATGTGCCCTAACGAATTCTAGCTAAAAAATTAAGTTTTTATTCTCTAGTGTTTTAAAAACCTTACAGATGCTGTTTGACACTTATAAAGGACGATAATGCAGAAATTCAACAGGAGTTAGATCTGATACATGCTTTGCAAATACTACACTCTTTCAATGTTGGCGTCGTTCCCATTCAAGGTAAAAGATATTACATATTAATATATGTTATCGTTAGTAATTTTGGGCTGAATGTGTACTTTATTCATATATTTCTTTGCAGTTCGCATTTGCGAAGATAGAATGTCGCTAATAGAAGGATGTTTGGTGTTGGATCCTAACGCATACTTGGCCAGTCATAAGCTTCTGAAGTTGGCGGCTTTGTTGAGAATTGCCGGTGATGATGAACAGTTGAGGTAGATAGAGAAAGTTTAGATAAAAAAATATCTTATTTTTAAGAAAAATAAATACATTGTCATAGATTAATTTAAAAAAAATGTTTGGTGTATTTATGTCATCCAGCGTAAACCCTACATTTGTCGCCCGCTTTTCCCTATTTTCGCAACCAAGCAGAAAAAACCGTGAAAATTCTGTTACTCCGTTCTGGTCAATATCGTCCATGTGTCCATTTGTGAGTGTCGTGATTGTGAGTGTCCATGGGCAGTGGTAATCGCTTACCATCATGCGATCCGTCTGCTCGTTTGCCCCCTTTGACTATCTATCCCTGGACAAGTGACGCGCTTAATTCTATGAACAAAAAATTCTGTCACTTTTGGTGCGGGGGGAGGAAACACTACATAGACATTGCTGCACACATACTCAAAATCATTTTGTATCGCCACGAACTCACACATATTAAATTCTTCACCACTAACACAATTTACGCACACATAGAGCTCAAATACGTCAACATACAAGAATTGACGACAATACGAACGTATTATACAATAAAAATAATTAGGAAGCTACTATGTCGATATTTTATATCGATAGATTATTTTTGGAAGAATAGAGAAAAACGTAACAACATTACAAATTATTTTTATATGTAATTATTTATTTGCAAAATTAAAATCCATACACACCTTTTTAATATCTTGCGTCATAATTATATTCAATGCAATGCTCTCATTGCATGCTAATGAAATACAAAACAAAAGAACTGTTTAGGTATAGATAAATAGGTGTAACATACTATGTAATTGGAAAATAAACGCACGGGTGAGAGAAATCGCAAACTTTTCGAAATACATATTCTATAGCCTATGTTAATCTTGAATAATGTAGCATTCAAATGGTGAAAGAATTTTCGAAATCGGCCTAGTAGTTTTTGAGTTTATAATATTAGTATAGATAGAGCGGATATTGGGGACGTTATGTTACAAATACTTTGATACCAATTAGTTTGATTCTTTCATTTTGATTTTTTATTTTCTTTGCCAGGCTGGTATATTAGGAATAACACTAGACAGAGCATTTTGTTTCCCACGAGATATAAGTAGGAGTAAATACGATTTTGTTCATTATGTCGCGCGTTAATATGAACAGAAGCGCTACGCTAGAGGTCCTGGGTTCGATTCCCCGGTCGAGCAATGTGTTATTGGAGTTTTTCTATAAAATTAAGGGTTGATGCCCGATTAATGGCAATAGGCTCGCCCCCTAAGTACGCATCTGTCTAACCCTTCGGGGAATAAAGACGTGATAGTATGTCGTGTTCCGTACTCTCGTTATTTCTTTGAGCCGGATATCGAAAAAAGAAAATAATGTGTTTGAAGAAACACCCCGAGAGGCAGGGCATAGTGGAATTGAATAACTCACTTGCAATTGGAGCTGCCCAACTGGGGAAACACCTACAGTTTGCAGAAAATAGTAGCCAAATAACATAGCACTGTACTACTAGTATTCTATTATCTGTGACTGTACTATGTTGTTTTCCTTCCTTGTGCTGCAAGATCGCCAGAGCTCCGCGAGGAAGCGTTATGTTGGCAGTGGGGGTACCGGTGTTGTGGGTTGTCTACCGGGTGTGAAAAGATTTTTACAGGTTCGGCAACGGGCGAGTGATACCCCAGGTGTTGCAAGCGTTCATATAATAGGGTACATTAACACTATATATACACTTACCATCAGGCGGGCCATGTGCTGGTTTTCCACCTAAGCGGTAAAAGAAACCCCAGACCTTCTAACCATACCGTATCTTAGAAATCATTTTCAATGATTTTTGAAATACGATTTAAATATGTTAATTTATAAATTCTTTTGTCAACAAATTTATCCGCAACGGCTTAAGCTATTATTTATCAATCACACCTATATCATTTTAAATGAAGGTCTTTTGTAGATCTGAAAAAGTAACAAATAAAATATCTAATACTGGATATCAAAAATAATCAATAATCTTAGTTACGTCATTTCCAAAAATGTTATTTTATTAAAATATAGTGATATCATAAATTCATGATATTCATCTTTAGTGATCTTTAGCAATTATTATAATTTGGTCTTACATTGAACACGAAAATAATATCGATATCGATTCGAAATCGTAAACAAACACTATCACATCATTAATTAAAATGACAAAACAAAAGAGGGACATAGTCTCGCTACACTTTTTAAAAATCGAGTTTTATGCATTATGTCATAATATATATAAGGCCTATAATTGCCAAAAAACGGTAATTCTGCATTAAGACCTATAATTGGAAATCAGAAATGGTGACATCCTATTGGATGATATATAATTGAAATAAAAAAATGTCATTTTGATGGATATTTCAAATTTAAATCTTACGTGTATTAGCAGAAGGCTGATATTGTTAGTAAAAAAAATTTGCTAGTCTCGTGGGGAGTGCGGATAGTCTCGTGGGGAGTGCGGGTAGTCTCGTGGGGAGTGCATGCTTGAACTAAACGATTATTTTATACTCGATTATTGAATCGGTAACGTCCTCGATCTTTATTAATAAATTGTATTATGTTATTTAAATAGAAATAAATGAACTTTAATACTTACATACGGAAAATAACTCCATCTTTATCTAAATAAGATATTCGATATTTTTTTGCATACATTAACTGCACGTATATCGGTATTTACACGGAGCATTTATGATGACCTTACTGAGCGGAAACGATTCTGTTAATGAAAAATCGATTTCGGAAACAGTTTTGATAAACGCGTTAGATTTTTTAATCCACTACCTTGACAGAGGGGAAGGATCATGAGAGGCGGGTCCTTATAGATAGATAGTCAAAGTTTGCCCCCCTATCCCATAAAGAAACGCTTCCAAGCGACCTGTAATAGGACGTCTGTTCATCTCGTTGGAGAAAGTTCTACGTTGTCTTTTCAGTTGTGTAGTCCTCCTGTGAAGAGAGAACCTCTGCCCCGGCGGCCATCGGTTCAACGATCTATGTGTCCTAAATTTTATGATATAATTAATGTATTCTCTATTTTTTTGTGATATTTCTGCATTTTCATGCTAAGATTATAAAGTTAAGCTAAGCCACCGTGAGTTCTACCTGCCATGTCGAAATTTGCCTTCACATTCTGAACTTACGTCTTAAACGGTGGTGGCGGTCAGGTGTACCTAACCTGAATTATTCATTCACTAAAATAATTTATTCTCCCCTGCCCCCTATTCTTCTCCGTGCCCATGTCCCAATCCATTTGGGGTCGGCGCAGCATATCCTTTTCTTTCATTCATCCCTGTCAGCCGTCGTCTCACCATTCACTCCCTTACATTTTCCCGCCTAAACTCTTTGCCCTCTATAAGCAATAAAAAAATGCATTGTACAGGGAGGGTCAGGTGCTGCAGCTGGTGGGTCAGTTCGCGTGCGCGGCGGGCGCGGGCGGCGGCGCGGCGGCCGAGCTGGCGCGCCGCCTGTGCGCGCTGCGCCACGCGCCCGCCGCGCCGCTGCTGGCGCACGTGGCGCGCACTGCGCACGCGCACGCCGACCTCCTCACGCGCCGCCACCTGTACGCCGCCGCCGTCACCTACTGCGAGCCCGACGCCATAGAAGACATGCTGCGAGCCAGGTCCAATATCAAAATATTACATACAGTCACGAGCATCAATATGGAAATTATATTTATTTATGTAAATAGATCTTAAACAGACACTTTTACAAGTCGTTTTACATATTTTTTTTTACTAGATGGCGCCGGCATTTCTTAACTGACGACCTCTGAGAAGAAACGCCGAAACAAACTCAGAGAATCATGGTCTCTTTTAATGTCCCGACAGTAGTAGTATTATTATAGGATATGTGTTTTACGATGTAGGGCAAAATCTGAACAGACCTTTTGATTATAGAGCCATAGCAGTCTTGAGTTGACCTGCCCTAACTGACAGCACGCATGCACCAGTCATCGTGTGTATACACTTACTAAGCGAACTTACTAAGCACTACATTCGAAAGCGTTTTTTTATGAAACGACGATTGCAAACTTTGAGATAATAACAATATCATTAAAGCATTGGTTCGAAAATACTATATTCATAACATCATAAAATTTCAATTAATACATTAAGAGAAAATCGCTTTTGAAATTTGCCAAGTGTATACATATCTGTGCTCGTGACTCTACATATAGTTCGTGCAAAATAACTTGACCCAAAACTAACGGAGAGGGGAAAGTTTGCGCAGTACATTTGCGTGCAAAATGTACTAAAAATCTACTACTGCGCATCCACCATTTTGGTTCAAGTTATTTTGCGCCAACTGTGCATACATACCATCACGCCTGTATTCCCCAAACACTGCTCGACCTGAGTATCGAACCTCTAGGTTAGCAGTCGCCCTCGGGACCACTAGGCTAATGAGGCATTTATAACTTCAAACAGCATCAAACTATTACACTGTCCCATTGTTAAGCACGGGTCTACTTAGTCTCCCTCGTTGGCCAATGCGAGTTGACATACTGGTGGTTCAGGCCGGTTTCTTCACAATGTTTTCTTTCATCGTTTAAGCGATAACTAACTATATGCAAATGACTTCGAAAAGTCAGAGGTGCGAGAGAGTCAAATCACTAGACTGTCACTGATACTGCGAACCATGTCACTATTACTAAAATATCTTCTCAGCACATAAAACAGGAACTTTTAGGTACTTTTTATGATTTAATTTGTTTAAAAATCTTAGACCTAATTTCTCTAAAATAATTTTCTAATCAATAGAATGGAGTTAGAATTGGAAGGTTTGCAACAAATGGGCGTGACGCTCAAAGAAAACAGTCGTCTCACTGAGCGGTGGCCTTCGACTGATGACGAATTTGCTGACGCTATCACTACGGTACGTATCACTTTTATCCTTCTTGCATCTTGTCTCTCTCCAATCTGCATAACAATTATGACTTAGTTTTAAATAACACAATTTACTTGTATAAGCTCCATATTACCGAGTTAATTGCACCCGAAACTTATATCGCATAACGATATATCTCTTTATGTAAAGTTTCAGGAAAATTTTATCTGCGTTACTTCTTTCAATTACTTCAGCGTAATAATGACAATTTCTTTATAAAAAATGTGATGAGAAGATGTATGAATGTGACAGAAGCAAGAGAAGTAAGTATGCAAGAATCTTAGCAAGTGGCGGACTATAGTTTCTTCCTAGCCCTATGGGAGAAAGGCATGAGTGTATATATTTGTGTATGTATGTATTTTTTTATTACAAACAAAATGTATTCCAAAATATTTCCAGTATAACACTGTCCTAGCATTATATAGATTTTGCTTAGAGTGAGAGATCAGCTTATACTGGAATGTTATAGTTTGATGTGTAGCCGTACGTAACTGCGTACTAAGTAAAGTGAAGTAATATGTTTTTGTATAAAAACGATTGAATTCAACCTTTCCTGCCGAACAAAGGTAATTGAACAGCTCGCACAGATATTCCGTTTGTGTCGGCGTTTTACCTTATTCGAAACTCATCAGATGTAATGCATTGTATTATGTTTTTTTAGCCTGTGATCGAGAAGAAGGACTTGGTGGCCCCAGCTCAGCCCGAGAAAAAAATACCGCTGTTCAACTATCTGCTTGACACATTCCAAAACAAATTCACTCTCAGGTGTGTAAAAAATCTGCTCATTGTTCTGATATTAATAATTATAGCAGCTGCCCGCTTATCGTGGCGACTAGCCAATTTTTATCTTTATCATTATGAGAACAAGGTCGAGAAGTGGTCATACTGCATAAGCTTTAAATACGAATCAGATATTTTTATTTGTAATCTTTATTGGTACAAAATGATGCTAGTGCCTTAATTTTTAAAGTAATATATGTGCGGTAAATTTGACAGATCAAAACCAAAAAAATTTGGTTTGACTAGGTATAAAATTTATCTCAGTCCTCTCCCATGTTCTAAGTAGAGAGAAAACTTAAAATATTGTAAGTGATTAGATAAAACGATTAATAAAATTTAAAAACTATAAAACAGTGGTCCATATTTCGGTGCTTAAATCTCCCGAATCTGATTACAGTTAAATTACCTATTAATTTTTATGATTTTCCGGTGCTTTGATAATACAAAGTATCGATTCAAAATTTTAAATTAAAAATACCTATTTCTTATGATATTACACCGTACATTTGTCTATTAGATAATTCCTGGATAAACCTGGGAGACTTCATGACTCGAGTGAGCATATTTTTGTAGTCGCTTTTAGCGATAAGACCGCTTATTGTACCATATTCTATGATTGATATATACAATAAAGAATATTCTATATATTTTTGTTGGGAACAGTGCACCATCGTTAACCGCACTGTTGTTACAAGCAAATTAGATGTCTGACGTAATCAGATAAAAACCGAACACCTTTTTCATCTCAGCGACAATAAAACCGCCTCTACTGAATCCACGGAGCGTACGGTCCACTGCCAGGAGTTCTATCGCACGCTGTACCCGGAGCACAGCGTGTCGAGCCAGTACTACGGCTACGACCGGTTCTCAATACCGGACTCCGCGGACGCGCCCGCCGCCGTCGGACACAACGTGCTCAAGTGGTTCTACATACAGAACTGCCTGGAGAACGGCTCTACCTGTGAGCTGGAAACTGAAGGTGGGAATTACTGTCATCGTCATTATCGTTAATCCATATATTGTCCCACTACTAGGCAAGGTTTCGTTCCAGAATGAGCGAGGAAGGCTTTGTACCAAGCTGGCCTAAATGCGAATGATGGACTTCATATTCCATCGATAAAATCTCTCCTTAGGCATTCAAGTTTCGGGCCTAGCGCGTATGACAGACTTCATATTCCATTCCAAAATCTCCAGATTCCAAACAGGTGTTTTCCTTCACCATTTGCGTTGCGAGTGGTAATTATTTATTAATAATCACGTGATCTCGAAGAAACACGAGGTTCTTAGTTCTAGGATGTGAATTACAACAAGATATTGCTTGTTTCATGGTACATATTTAGGTATAAAAATAGTACCTAGATGGAACAGATTTTTGTTTAACTGTTATCCATTATACGGTATTGTCTATTGTGGCTTTTATTTCCCATTATCATCGCATTAAAACTCATAGCTTCTATAATTATTGTTAGCATATACTTTCCCATTTTTAGTCAAAAATATCCCTTCCCATTTTTGTCATCTTTAAACGTACAAATTATGAATAGAAACTAAAAATTTAAGAAAGTTAAATTCAAATCTCAATTAATATATCATTTAAATGTTGTTGGTATCGCAGTGGTCCAGAAATGCGCTGAAGAAATATTGTACAAGGACACGCCGTTGAGCGTGGCATGTCTGCTCCGGTCGAGCGAGGACAGCGCGCAGGTGCGGCGGCTCGTGGACACCAACAACACCGACAGCGCCATCAGCTGCGCGCTCTACGCCACACTTATCAAGTGCAACACCGCTGAGCTGCGCGACAACGTCTACCTCACCAAGCCTTCTGAGGTGACTGGACGAATATTTGACTGAACGACCTTCATTTGCAGAGCCAGTAGTGTAGCGACATCTAACGCGCCACATAGAAAACTTCGACGGACAAATCCTGAATCGCGCAAGTGAAGTTTGCAACGCAACTTGGATATAATTATACAACCGCCCGACAGCAACCGTTTGGCCGTGGCCCGCAAAGCAAATCACCCGCCTGGTCGGAGGATCCTTCCTTTGGTTGGAGGGGCAACACACCTCGCTCCCCTACATTGTATTACAAGTATATTTTCGTTATAAATGTCCTCTGTCCTCCGCGAAAGAATTTTTCCCAAAAAATAGATTTGACCACCAGATGGCGCGCAATACACTCACGCACAAGAACGCGTCAGAGGAGCAGATGGAGCTGATCCGGCAGTGCATCGAGCGCCTCACCGGCATGAGCGAGGTGGACGCGCTGAGAGCCATGGGCTACTCCGTCAACGGGCTGCTGTTCAATGCCGACGACGAGTACCGCCGCGAGATCATATATAGGGTCGCTAGGTATGTCTACTAGCTACACCGTACTTATAAACTTTTTAGAAGCTTGGCTTAATTTTTTTTATTCGTTAAGTCACTAAAAGAACAGAAGTAATTCCTCTAGAATCAAGTATATTTAGAACTAGCTCGTGGCCGTGGCTTCGCTCACCTGAAGCTATATTAGGATTAGAAATTTAATTTATTAATTTAATTCCAAAAATTTTATTTAATCAAACTCCAACAGTGATGATCTCTTCTTTGTATGGACTTTATATCAGAATCCGTTTAATTAATTGAGATAAGAAGTTCACCAGTTTTTAAGTTGGAGCATACTTTCTAACAGTGATAACAAAATTAAAAGCTATTCAGTAGTTTTTGCTTCAACTCCGTAACCCTTAGACAAGAATTTTAATAATCACATTTTTGGATAAGGAGTCGTTTATTTACCCTAACCCACTTGTTTTTTTTTTAATATTTTCATAACAGACACAGCTTTTTTAAAGGTTTTATAATAGTAGTATACAAGAGCTTCGTAGCAATTTGCAAATGGTAGTTGTTAAATCGATTTTGACCTTTATTTTTTAAGAATATTAAGGTATATCCATAATTATCATATTTTCACACCATATTTATTAAATAAGCATTGATATCGCACATACGAACTAAACCTTCTTTATCATCTACTCGTCTCGACTTCGCATGGGTTAAATTTTGTTGTAAACAACCTCCTGAAAGTAGCGAACACAACAAAAAAAGGAAAAAAAAGACTGGTCTTTTGTCGCACATCCATAATAAATGGTTGTAAAACGAAAAACGTTATTCAAAGTAAAAAAAAGCTCAAAAAGAGTATTTGCCGAAACCCGGGATTGAACCGGGGACCTTTAGATCTTCAGTCTAACGCTCTCCCAACTGAGCTATTTCGGCTGTGTTTGATTGATTGAAATTAAGCAATGTGTTCCACGCATGCAGCAGGGGTTTAAATTTGTAGAACAAGTAACTTTTTTTTTTTGCTTTGCGTATCCACTATTCATCGTCTAACAGGATGTAACCTGTATGATATTTCCCTGAAAATTCACTCAGAGGTATTTGGGTTGCATACGAAATATAGTTAGATAATTTACGTGGGTGGTTTGTAATGTCTGTTGTTAATGTAGATCTACGAACAAGGAGCACGTGGAGCGTGCGTGCTCGCTGGCGCAGAAGTATGACATGGAGGTGCTGGACGTGTGGCTGCAGCACGCCGCCTCTGCGCTACGCGACGCGCCGCCCCGCGCGCCCGCTCCCGCGCTGGCCCCGCCCGCGCATGCGCATGCGCACAACACACATGCCAGGTAACTTAGGGTGCGTTCCACTTGGCGTTCACAACGATCACGCTCAGGACCGCAGTTTTTCTCGTTCCACTTGCTTGTGAGCGTTACTGTCGCGGTCGTAAACTCAAGTGGAACGATCACTACGACCCACCTTTTTAGGTGGCTCGTCGTGAGCTTCGCGTGAGCGTAAGTCATGACGTCATGAGTGACGTTTTCGCCGCGACCACAAGAACCGCGGTCGTTATGTGGAAAGACTAAATGAGCATTTTGATCGTTGTGGGCGGTAAGTGGAACGCACTCTTAATAACGCTTTACATAACGCAAAGTGGAAATTCAAGATGTGCAACTCAAATTAGTCAGAAATAACTGCTAAAAAATCTGTAGCGAAGTATGTTTAAAAAACAATGCCAAAACATCGCTTTAGATTTCTAAGGCTTGGATAATTCAAAATTTAGACCAGAGGCTAGCCCCCCATATCAACCGTATCAACGATGCGGGGCCCTGGGTAACAACGGCACCCACGTGTGTACAAGCAAATATTCGTAATTTGTAAAATACAGAGCTGGGACAAAACAGAAAGTATTGACGTTGTGGCATGTCGGGTAGAAAAACAATCGGGAACCAAGACGTTCAAAATGAAAATAACATTAGAAAAGAGTAAACAACAAACTATACTTATATAAAAAACTAAAACGTGACTGCGAAAAAACAACAATTTGCTGTGTTTATAACTCACGGTCCACGATATAGGAGCAAATCCTAGTGAGGCAACGTATTTTGTAAAAAAAAAACTTAAAAGTATAAAAATAGATAATTTTCTTATGTACACAAACAGTAGTGTCAAGATTATAGCCGTAGATACATGCCGCCATAATTATACTCACGTTTGTGCCTACACCTGAAATTAAATTTAATACTTAGGTATAGAATTTTGGCCCTAGGTATCGCTTAAGCATATTTTCATTTCCTCTGAAAATATTATCACATCATTGTCCCTATAGAATAAAAGAAGCACTATGGCCCCAAATAATGGGTACGGAGCACAACGCGTTGATCAACTATTTCGCGCTACTCAAGAGCGTGGACGAGAAGGCTCTGATAGACGGCCTCACCGCTGCAGAACACATCAAACTGCTCAAGAAGGCCAAGGCTGCTTCTCCAGGTAACATTATTTACCTATTACTAGCTTCTGCCTGCGACTTCGTATGCGTAGTCTTCAGGATTTGGATAAAAAGTTGCGTATGTGCCTATATTCCAGACTAGTTAATCATCAATCTAGGAGCCTACCGATAACGCGTACAAAGACAAAAAACAGGATATTTTTTAACCTAGACAGTTTTTGGCATAATATTTTCAAATTGTTTTGTAGTTACCCATGTAGGATTAAGCAATAAGCATACTGATATATTAAATGACTATGTCTGTATGTTTGTTTGGTACGTTTTCATGCCTAAACCAATTTTGATGAATTAGGATAGGTATAAGCTATCTTTTGTCTCTAAAATATTTTGGAAACAGTGGGCATATAATACCTCATAATAATAAAAAAAACTGCCTCATTAGTCTAGTGGTCCTGAGCGCGACTGCTACGCTAGATTTCCTGGGTTCGATTCCCAGGTCGAGCAGTTTCATTGGGTGTTTCTATGAAATTCCCAATAGCACCTCGGAGTTTGGATTTTGTTCCCAGTTAATCGCAATAAGCTCACCCCATATTACATGGGACCTAAACATACCGGCGAACTGTGGGTGTACATTAGTACGCCTCTGCCTAACCCTTCGGAGAATACAGGCGTGATGGTATGTTAAATAAAGAAATAAGATTATGCGACACAATGCGAATCTTACTTCAAACCTATATCCCTTGTATTGTCGGATTGATCAGAGCTGGACTACAAGGTGCTGGTGGAACAGCCGTCAGCCGAGCAGCTGTGTTCGCACGTGGTGAGCATCATCAAGCCGGAGAACGTGGGCATGGTCACCAAGTTCCTGCGCAGCTTGCCGCCCGCCTTCAAGATCCCCGTGTCCGTCAACACTATTTACACCAAGTGGCTCACCAAGTACTTCTTTAGCGTGAGTAGATTATGATGATTAGATTTTCCCGCAAACCCGTTCGTGTCGATGTTGATAGAGTCAATTATTTTTTTAAATAACTATTGGCTGTCATAAGTTATTTTCCTTGAAATGAAACTACTTTTTACGGATAAGTTTTGGGCGAAGAGTATTTAATTAAAAAAAGAAAATCGTATCCTAGACCAGAAGAAGAAGAAGAAGGATTTTATCGCGTTGTATTGATTTTATTTTATACCCGACGTTTCATATCCTTTACAGCATCCATGTTCACGGGTAGACTGTAATGTAAAGGATCGGAAACGTCGGGAATAAAATTATATCAATACAACGCGATAAAATCCGTAAAAAGTAGTTTCATTTCGTTTAAGAACCTTCCTTATGCCTTAAAGAAAATAGGAAAACGAAAATTTACCGAAATGGCCACACATTTGGCGATTCATTTTTATTTTTATCGAGCTTTGCCCGCGAATACATGATTCTCACATTATAAGAACTAAATTGTAAAAATTACAATGTTATACTTAATCTTTTTTATTTCTATAGATTTCTACTTTAAGTATCTATGGAGTTTCTTGCCGGTTCTTCTGCATAAGACCCACTATTTGGAACCGCGCATCTAGTTTTTGCCAATTCGAAAGTACCTACCTGTAATACTGGTCTAATTGAAATAAAACATTTGACTTGACTTGGCCTTTTTTCGCTAACGTGAAGCTATATTAAGATTATAAATGAATCCCAAAAACAATTTAATCAAAAACCAACATAGTTGAGCTCTTATTTTGACGGGTCTGCATACAGATAATTTAAAAATGGAGATACTAAGTTTACCAATTTTCAGGTTAGAGAATATACTTAATAACGGTGATAGCAAAGTTATAAAAACAAAAACTACGGAATAGATCTGTACTTTTTGCGCCAACCCATAACAAACAGACAAGAATTTAAAAAATCATATTTATTGGTTCATTATCTAGGTGCCGAACAACGCAACCAACAAGAAGTGGATGCAACAGTACCGGCAGTGTGCGAGCTACTTCAACAAGCTGTCTAAACACGAGCTGGTTCAGTTCGTAGCTGACACTTGCTTCTCCGACATCGCTATTGAACGGTAACATTACTTAACATCCAACTAAAGATCACGTGGTCAGGTGCCATTGTTAATTTTTTTTTTGTTTGACACATTGGCATTTGGTCAGTGTCGTGCGTCTCATTTCTGTGTGAGAATAAATTATTTTTCTTCTTCTATACCATCGCCTGTGTACCCCGAAGGGTTACCACACGGACACAGTTTTTTTAGTTTGGGGACAGGCATCTCGTAAGAAGCGAGAAAATATCTGCCTTTTTCGGTGGTAGGATGGTGAGGGATCTTGGCCTCTGACTGGCTAGTGACCACCCTTACGTCAGAGTATGTCGTAAAACAAGTCGTAAGAGCCAGTTCCCCCTCGGTTGCTGCGACTCTGATAGTCTGCAGTCCATAGGGTCTCAAGGGTCGGCAGAATTTATAAGAAAAGCCCTAGAAAACATTGCTCGACCTGGGAATCCAGGCCCTTAAGCTTAGCGGTCTCGTTTAGAACTACTTAGGCTAATGTGGCAGTGTTTTATAGCTAAAAATTAAAAAAGGGGTTTTGTGTGTAGAGTGCCGGCTGGGACTCGAAATCTCATGATAATGCAAGCTGTGGACTACTGCCAGCAAGAACAGGAGAATGACTTCAAGTTCAACAAGAAGTAAGTGATACAAGTGATAACACAGTTTTGTGGGGCACAGGTTTATCATTAGAACAAAATCATTTAATTAAATAACTAAAAACGAGCCTTTATTAGTTACTAGCTTTTGCCCACGACTTCGTGCGCATAGATAGATAGCTGTATTATTGTAAATTTTGATTAAAATCCATACATAAGATTTTGCGTGAAAAAGTTACAAACATCTATACATCCTCACAAACTTTCGCTCCTAAATAGTATAAAACAAAGTCGCTTCCCTCTGTCTGTCTGACCCTATGTAGGTATGCTTAGATCTTTAAAACTACGCAACGGGTTTTGATGCGGTTTATTCAATAGATAGAGTGATTCAAGAGGCAGGTTTTAAGCTATTTAACAATACCGTACGACTCTTAGGAACGGGGCAGCGTGGGTGAAACCGCGGGCGGTTAGCTAGTTTATAATATAAGAAGGATACTTCTAGGTTTATTTTAAGGGTCCGGCAGACCGAATTGACCGTACAAACTTAATTCCAAAATAAATCGTAATTCAAAGAGGATTTAATCAAATTTTGTTTTTTTTTATTTATTTTTTATTATTCAGACACCATATCTAGGTTCCTATCTAACCATTTCTTGCAAAATACTTCACGTGTACTACATTGAATTGTAGTGAACAAACGTGGGCTCAAGTGGGGCAGGAGCTGACGCGCTGGGCTCGCTTCCTGGAGAATTTCCACTCCACCACCATACAGAATCTAATCGACAATACCAACGTGCCCAGGACTGAGATATGGCCGTAAGTTGCGTTATATTATTCGAAAGTTAAAGTCTCACATTTATGTGCTATTTTTGAGCTACTTCAATAATTAAAAGACCTATTGTAAAAATCACACTGTGATCGTGGTGCCCCTCCATCCAACAAAAAAACCCCTCCAACCAAAGCGAGGATCCTCTGCTCCGACCAGGCGGGAGTTTTGCCTGACGGGCCGCGGCCCAACGGTTGATGTTTGTCTAACTTCGACGGACAAATCCTGAAAAAATGGGTATCCCGTTTGGCGTAGCGACTGAGCGATTGGCTACTGCGCTACGTGCTGTGGGTTTGATCCCCACACTGAGCATATATTTGTATGAACTACTGGTAGGTCTAGGCGTTTGTCTATGTGAGAATTTGTATTTGTAAAAGCGTCCGCAATACAGGAGATCCCAGAAAATCTTAGTGTGGGCCAACGTAGTAAAAAAAATCGAGGCGTGACGAATGATTGATGAATGATTGATGAATGATGATGAATGACGGTGATGATTCGATAATCGAATGCTCGGATAATCGGCATTCTACTATAATTGTGACACAATTTCAAAACGTGAGATACTTATCTAGTGCAAGCTGACCTGGCATTGTATTGGCTTTCCGTATTCTTAGAATCAGCTTATTCTGATAATCTATGACAGTTCCACCATGAATCATAATTATTGTGATTCACCTAAACCAGTCTTTCTTAAAGTGGAAGATAACGCCCTATTTTGGAGCTACAACGGTAAGGGCCCAGAGAAACAACGTGTGTTGTGTTTCGTTGAGTGTCTGAGGATACCCGTGGCCCCAACCCTTGTGGAAGGCGGGCAACGATATTGCGACTCCTCTGGTGTTGCGGGTATCCACGGGCAGCGGTAATCGCTTACCATCAGGCGATTCGTCTGCTAGTTTACCCCCCCCCCCCCCTATCCCATAAAAAAGTAACTTGTCCCTATCTGCATTTGTATTGTATGTTTTAAGGGAAATAGAGAAGAGTCACGGCGACAACGACAAGTTGGTGTCGTGCATCAGCCGGCTGGTGATGGTGTGCTCGCTGCGGGCGCCGGCGCTGGGCTCGCTGCTGCAGTGCCTGCACGCGCGCGCCGACCCGCCGCTCGTGCTGCAGCATGTGTTGCTGCACTACCTGCACACCGCCAAGTGAGACACTGCACTCTTATACAAGTTGGTGTCGTGCATCAGCCGGCTGGTGATGGTGTGCTCGCTGCGGGCGCCGGCGCTGGGCTCGCTGCTGCAGTGCCTGCACGCGCGCGCCGACCCGCCGCTCGTGCTGCAGCATGTGTTGCTGCACTACCTGCACACCGCCAAGTGAGACACTGCACTCTTATACAAGTTGGTGTCGTGCATCAGCCGGCTGGTGATGGTGTGCTCGCTGCGGGCGCCGGCGCTGGGCTCGCTGCTGCAGTGCCTGCACGCGCGCGCCGACCCGCCGCTCGTGCTGCAGCATGTGTTGCTGCACTACCTGCACACCGCCAAGTGAGACACTGCACTCTTATACAAGTTGGTGTCGTGCATCAGCCGGCTGGTGATGGTGTGCTCGCTGCGGGCGCCGGCGCTGGGCTCGCTGCTGCAGTGCCTGCACGCGCGCGCCGACCCGCCGCTCGTGCTGCAGCATGTGTTGCTGCACTACCTGCACACCGCCAAGTGAGACACTGCACTCTTATACAAGTTGGTGTCGTGCATCAGCCGGCTGGTGATGGTGTGCTCGCTGCGGGCGCCGGCGCTGGGCTCGCTGCTGCAGTGCCTGCACGCGCGCGCCGACCCGCCGCTCGTGCTGCAGCATGTGTTGCTGCACTACCTGCACACCGCCAAGTGAGACACTGCACTCTTATACAAGTTGGTGTCGTGCATCAGCCGGCTGGTGATGGTGTGCTCGCTGCGGGCGCCGGCGCTGGGCTCGCTGCTGCAGTGCCTGCACGCGCGCGCCGACCCGCCGCTCGTGCTGCAGCATGTGTTGCTGCACTACCTGCACACCGCCAAGTGAGACACTGCACTCTTATACAAGTTGGTGTCGTGCATCAGCCGGCTGGTGATGGTGTGCTCGCTGCGGGCGCCGGCGCTGGGCTCGCTGCTGCAGTGCCTGCACGCGCGCGCCGACCCGCCGCTCGTGCTGCAGCATGTGTTGCTGCACTACCTGCACACCGCCAAGTGAGACACTGCACTCATAAACACATATAATAATTATAATAATAAGCCTTTATTTCCATGCTCTTTACATTGAAAATAAACAAACATGCGTGTTACTCTAGTATTAGATCACGGTTCCTCTGTGGATATAAGCCTCCTCCAACTTTATCCAATGTTTCCGGTTTGTCGTTTTCATCATCCAGTCTCCTCCGGCTATGTTTTTTATTTCATCGTCCCACTGGTCTTAAGGCCTTCCTTTGCTCCTTTTCCCTCTTGGGCCCTTCCATTGAGTGACTCTTTTAGTCCATCTCTTGTCCGTCATACGGGCGATGTGTCCCGCCCATCTCCATTTAAGCTGTTGCGCGTGATGATGTTCTGCGTCTATTAATTTAGTTTTCTTGCGAATATATTCAGTCTTAATTCTATCTGTAAGTTTAATACCTAATATACTTCTTTCTATAGCACGCACGAACGTATTTTTCTTTTAGTTTTCTCGTGAAAAATCCAAGTTTGTGCTCCATATTACAGACAGGCAGAATTCCACTGAACTCTTACTCTTACTCAACTCACTGTTACTTTTTCATTTCAGCTGGTAATAGGGTATTTTACACCATGTAAGAAAAAATATAAAAATGCATGTTTATGATAGATTTTTTAAAAAGTAAACGAGAAACGTTAGTATTTATTTATAAAAATGCAATGTAAATTTTATAATTCAATTTCAAAAATAGTCTTATTGGATTCCGACGTGATGTCACTCCGATAGTAACTTGACGTTACTTGGTCTTTTGCAGTTGTATTGTTTACTAACGAAGTGACGTCACCGCGTTTCCGCGCGAAAATTCAAAATCATAAATTAAAAATAGTTTTTAAGGCATTTTTCGGTTTTATAAAACTGAAATAAAAATTCTACTGGTTCATTACGATCTAAGGATTAATTTAAAACAGTTTTAAAGAAAAGGTGTAATACCCTATTGATAAATCTGCTCATCACCCACCTAACCATTTCCCAACTAGGGTGGGGTCAGTGCATTTCTATCCCCCCGCATAGAGAGCCTTGGGCGGCGATCTCGGGGTCATCCGTCGCTCATTGCACTTGGCTCTCGGGAGGGTCTAACATTGGACCGATGGGATCGCGGAGCGTGCGAGTCCGATTCCCGTGATCCCACCACTATGCGGAAGATGGTAATGGTGGTGGTTTTAGTCGGTATGTTGGCCACCTGGACGGACAGCCCGACATAACCGTCCCGCAATTCTCGAAGACACATAAGGCGCATTGTGCGCATACCAGTCTAAAAATCAGTATTTTACATCAAGCTACTGCCATCAGACCTCCGCAACTCTCACCCTTAGCTTTTTGGACTTCTGGCTCCCACTAACAATGGTCGTAAGTGTTTGTCTTACAATCAGTTGTCATGTCGTGTGATGGTGTTGTCATCCACGTTGCTAAAACGTGGTCCCACGTTGGGCGTGTCAGATGTCACGTGGTAATTACGTTCAAGCAACGGCAGGGAAGATATCACATTCACAATTTTAATTAAGATTACACACTTTAAATTACTGAATAGAAGTTATGCTCGTAGACCGGTAGAGCGGCAATTGCAGCGCCTGGGCTACGAGAAAGAAGCTTCGGACTTCGAGGCTCGGGGTGGTGGGGAAGGGTGCTGAGCGAGTCGCGCGTCACACAGTACTGTATTTAAAATTACTATTTCAGCGATATGCAAACCCTAGTCACTCGCCTGACGTCCTACCACAAGGAAGGCGTTAAGTTCCCCGACGACTTCCTGGAGAAGGTGATGGTGAAGGCGACAGAGTTCTCCCTGCCGCCGCACAAGCAGATAGCGCTGCTGTCCCTGAGCCAGAAGCCCAGGGTCCACGACAGCAACGACATGATCAAGATCGCGCAGTTCACTGTCGCCCTGTTCCGCACTGAGTGGCCTGACTCTGAATACGCTCAACAGTTGACAGGTGAGTTTTTAACATAGTGTCCCTTGAAAAGTGTTGTCCATTAATGTTGTAATACCTCAATGCTATTATAACCTTATAATATTTTACTTAACATACCATCACGCCTTTATGCTCCGAAGGGTTAGGCAGAGACGTACTTATGTACTGACTTTATACTGACTGACTGATTTTATACTGACGATGCTAAGTGTCCTCGCCCAATCATACTGCGTTAGCCATGTGAATCATCTTAAGGATGTAATAAAAATTATATTAGTATTTCTTTTATTTTCTAATGATTGAGAAATATCTTAGGGTCGGTTTGTTAAACGTGGGGTCTTTGGGCACTAACCATGATGATTTTATAGCAGCGATGGAAAGGCATTGTTTCGATGTAATGGCTGTGAATGAAACATGGCTACGGCCTGGTGAAGAGGGTCGAGCGCCCAGTGTGCCTGGTTACCGCCTGCGCCACACACCTCGGCCACTCAGTGTGCATGGAGGTCGTGGGGGTGGTGTGGGATTTTATCTTAAACGCGGATTAATAGCACGTACATGGCCTACTCCCATTGACGCCAAGCATGGCTCAGTTGAACAAATGTGGCTGACACTCAATCTAAACGGGAAAAAAGTTGCCATTGGCACAGCGTATCGCCCGCCACGTTTTGAGTTGGATGTTTTCCTTGATGCTATTACTGATTCCATCAGCTCTCTCTCAACATGTGACCATCATATACTTCTGGGTGATTTTAATGTGAATTGTCTCAACTATAATGATAATAAAACTAAGAAACTCAGTGAATTTTTAGTGACTCTCGGTCTCAAACAGTGTGTTAGCACTCCAACCCATTATACAGAGCATAGTCAAACATTAATTGACTTGGTATGTACGGACTTGAGTCCCAGATGGATCACGGCTGATCCATATGGGTCAATAAATGGGCACTCACTTGTCATGGGTGAATTTAACATCAGACGGTTTAAATATAAGCCACATTTTGTAATGTACAGGCCTGTAAAAGACATTTGTAAAGAAACATTTTATAGTGACTTACTGTCGATTCCTTGGGACAACATAAGTGGTACGCCAAATGTTAACGACAAGATCGACCAGTTTAATCAGTGTATTCTTGCAATATTCGATGCCCACGCTCCGATTAGGATATGCTACATTAAGGCACCGTCTTACCCGTGGATTACACCTGTAATAAAAATGATGATGCGGCTGCGTGATGATGCTTTATCTGCTTATCGTAAAACGAGATCGGATTCTAAAAAAGAATACTATAAGCAACTGAAATCTCTTGTAATAAGTTCCCTATTTAATGAAAAAGTTGCATATTTTAAGTCCAATATAAACAATAAAATAAATGACCCCAAAACATTGTGGCAAAACTTAAAAATGACTTTAGTGCCAGCTAAGCAAACTAGTGAACTCCCTTCATATTTTTCTGATCCTAATGTAATAAACGACCATTTTTTAAGAGTTCCCGGCAATTCCATTTGTAGCATATCACAATTGACCTATTTCGAATATCACCGCTTTAATGATTCTATATTTACCCTCCATACAGTTAGTACGGATCATATAAGTAAATATATCAGTCAGCTTAAATCTAATGCTGAAGGTGGTGACCAAATAACATTAAATATGCTCACTTTAACCCTCCCTCATACACTTAAGGTTATCACTGACATAGTGAATAGTTCCATCAACTCAGGAACGTTCCCTGATGTTTGGAAGATTGCAACTGTTAAGCCATTGCCAAAAAATACAAATGCAACTGAGCTAAAGGACCTTCGCCCTATAAGTATTTTGCCGTGTTTGTCAAAAGTTGCGGAAAAAGCAGTATGTCAGCAGCTGACACGATACTTAGAGGAAAATAATATGTTGCCCGAGCTGCAGTCCGGCTTCCGTAAAGTCCGTAGTACTTCCACTGCCCTTCTGGATGTAACAGATAGCATTCTGTCAGCACAGGATAAGGGCCTTTGCACAGTTCTTGTTTTATTGGACTTCTCGCGAGCATTTGACTGTATTAATATTGATTTGCTCTTGTCGAAGCTTAGCTTTTACGGCTTTGATCAGAAAGCACTTAATTGGTTTAATAGTTATTTAAGCAACCGTAAACAGCGTGTTGAAATTCGCCAAAGTGATGGTGTCAAAATAGTTTCTCCATTCGCCTGTGTTAACAGAGGGGTTCCACAAGGCTCAATACTGGGTCCCATCTTATTTATATTGTACTGTGCAGATATAACACACTGTCTAAAGAAATGCAAGTACCATATATATGCTGACGATGTGCAGGTTTACATCTCATTCAGCCCAAATGACTACGATACGGCGTTAAGGGACCTCAATAATGATCTCGCTAGAATAGCATCTTGGGCTGCTAGCAATTGTTTAGCACTTAAACCCTCTAAAACGAAATTCATGTTGTTTGGAACTAGGTGTCAAATTAATTTACTACCATCAATACTTAGCGTTGAATTGATGGGAGAGACGGTAAGTCGAGTCGGTGAAGCACGCAATCTTGGACTGAATATGGACACAGATTTAAGATTCGAGGGTCATGTGGCACAGTTGGTACGTAACTGTTTCTACCGGCTTAAGATTCTTTACAAGGCGAGATCTTACTTGTCCGAAGCACTGCGGATACAACTGATTGAGTCGCTGGTGCTTTCCAGGTTGAATTACGCAGACACGGTGTATGGCCCGAGACTGCTGGGACGAACTGAGCGGCTTATCCAAAGGGTACAAAACGCCTGCGCTCGGTTCTGTTTCTCTATTCCACCAAGAAGTCATGTTACACCATTTTTAAATGAGCACTCGATCCTTAAGATGAAGTCTCGTCGGAAGTTTCACTTGGCATGTCTTCTTTTTGGGGTAGTTGTACTTAAACATCCGACATACCTGTATAGCAAATTGAACTGGGTCACTAGTAGGAGGGAATGTTCAGGTAGACTTTGCTCGCAGCAGTTATCTATAGAACCACATAGGACGGCGGCTTTTAGAGGGAGTTTCCGTTACGCGGCATCCAAATGCTGGAATAATATTCCGCCGCCAATAAGAAATCTCCCGACATTGGCCCTTTTCAGGAGGAGACTGCGTAAATACCTTATTGACACGCAAAAAGAAAGGGGGATCATAGTATCAAACACATCTATTATTTAGATTCAGTGGATGTTGTGTGATTTGATTTGTTTTGTACTGTGGAACCTGTTTCTACTAGCCTCTGAAATTGTTTAACTCAGTAGTTTTATCTCTAATAGCTTCTGCCCGCGACTTCGTCCGCGTAGCGTAATGATATATAGCCTATAGCCTTCCTCACTAAATGGGCTATCTAACACTGAAAGAATTTTTCAAATCCGACCAGTAGTTCCTGAGATTAGCGCGTTCAAGTAAACAAACAAACAAACAAACTCTTCAGCTTTATATATTAAGTATAGATTATACGATAAGATATCGCCTAACCACGGTAAAAGAATTAGCTTAAAATAGGTACTAAAAAATCAGAAACAATACCCTAAAGAAAATTAACTCGCTGAGCTAACTGAGCTCACCGCCCTTCCCCCTCATGACTGCCTTGCACATCATAAATGCGCGCGCGGTACTTGATCATTATTTTGCTGCGATGTTATTTTAAAACTGCGATATCTCCTAAGATATTCATTGAAATCCAATGATGTAAAGGGCACTTTTGTTTTAAATTAAATACTTCTGATGAATAACGTATTTATTTGGATAAGGATTAATATCATGTTTATAAAAACACCTTCGCAAATAATGCATTTGGAATTTTAGAACAAAGTTAGCATAAAAAAGGTTATAGTGAGCCAACCTTAAAAGATAGACATATGCTGTCGCGGACTTATTTTTAGAACTTTTAAAGAGGAACAATTCTGTCATATATGATTTATGCGAAACTTTAACCGTTTACGCAGCGCACGCATCGGAAGCTCTCAAAAGGAAAAAAAAACCCCGATTTTGAAACATTTTTCATTGGTGCTCCGCTCCTATTGGTCTTAGCGTGATGATATATAGCCTATAGCCTTCCTCGATAAATGAGCTATCTATCACTGAAAGAATTTTTCAAATCGAACCAGTAGTTCCTGAGATTAGCGCGTTCAAGCAAACAAACAAACAAACAAACAAACAAACTCTTCAGCTTTATATATTAGTATAGATTTTAAGTAGGTACTAAAGAAATGCCTAATTTACTTATTTAAAAATATAAACTGTGATAAATAAAATAATAATAATATGAATATAAATTAATTAATTAAAAATATGTATTTTAATTAAATTTGTATTTTAATCTAATCAATCAAATTTTATTCTATTTTGTTTTCTTAAATAGTTAGTTATGATATTATTAATTCGTCGAGCTAATATACACACATGCAACACACACACATACACACATAACATTATTTATAAAATGCCTTTATAATCTGCATTGCTCGACATCCGTATGTCACTACCGGGATCCAGCAGAATACCAGCGCCTGGTTTTATAGCCTGGCAAATGCTGAGCTGGACACCCATTTGCTACAGCGAGACATAATAATCACGTATAACTTTAAAAATATGTTTGTGAGCTATATAAGTACTTATCTAAATTTTAAATGTACTGCTTTCTCATTTTTACTGTATTCTTCACTCTTATGTGTCTAGTTTGTGGCAAATAAAGATTTATCTTATCTTATCTTATCTTATCTTATGTACTGTACAGTATACACCCACAGTTCGCCGTGTCATAGGGAGCAAGCTTATTGCCATTGACCGGGCACAAATTCTAAACTCCGAGCTGCTACTGAGAATTTCATAGAAAAACCCAATAACACTTTGCTTGACCTGGGACTCGAAACCATAAGACTACTAGCGTAGCAGTCGCGCTCAATACCGCTAGGCTAATTTACTCTTTATTTTGATGATATAACAACAAAATAGGGACGAATTCCTAACAGAATCCTTTATTTAGATTAGAAATTGGAATTAACCCAGGCTATCACTCAGCAGCCACAGTACATAAATATTTAAAAATGTATATATTTATTAAAATCTTAACAATTTAAATAGTGATAAAATTATTAATTTGAATGAATAATTTAAACTTAAACCTCTTTCCTGTATCCATGCAGAAAAGAGGTTTAAGTTTTAGGTTTTGATTCAGCAGTCAATAGGTAATGTTGTCGTCTTGTAGATGAGAAGTTGTTAAGTGAGGAAGGCAGATGTGATGCTTTCGTCAAGTTTCTGGAGCTGTCAGACACCTGGCAGCGGAAGAAGGCGCTGGTGGATGTGCTTAACTGCTGGCCGCCTACTCGGAACAGGTGACTTTTTTTTATTAGACTATACTTACTTTAGCGTATTTTAGAAAACATAACCAGGTTCCAGAGTAAATTCATCCCACGTACAGTTAGGTTGTGGAATGAGCTACCTGCCGAGGTTTTCCCAAAAGACTGCAGCATGAGGTTCTTCAAAAAAGGAGTGCGAAGGTTTTAGGGTGTAGAAGTCTAAAGTAAGGCAGTGATATAAAAGAATAACGTACTATCACTGTAATAAAAAAATAAAATCAAATGTGTATGTGTTAATGTATGAATGTAATGGGCGTGGTTACCCAGATACAAAGTTAGGATGATTCTAATACTATGGGGCTCCAAAATATAATAGAAATAACAAGATAAAATGAAATTCGGGCGCCAGGAGCTCACCACAAAAAAAATGCTACCGGAAGCTAACTATGGTGGATATTGGACTTTTAATCTGCCGGTGGGAGGATTACAATAAAAAAAGACAACATACTCTTTTTGCCTCTCTTTTATTTCCCGTAGGTTGCATACACTTTTAGAAAACTACTTATGATTAAAACTATAGATCCACAAACTTATATTTTAATGGTTGGTCATTATTTTGTCATTATTGCATCTGAACTGTGGTAATGTAATTTAAACTACATACCCGATCTGCATACTAGATAATTTTAGGTTAAATTAGATTTGAATACATGGAACGGCTGCCATCCCGGCCAGGCGCGATGCGGCACGATCCAAAATTTTGAGGTTAAGAAAGTTTAAATTTAGAAGAATTGAAATTTTATATTAAATATAAAAAAAAACGCCGAGGCTGCAACAAAATAAGCCTGGATTAGAAAAGGGGACGTAACGAGCACATGACGTCGAAACGTGGTTACGTTTAACAAAATTACTTACCGTTTTTTTCAACAAACAAATATCATTCTTCGCCAACGGGCGAGAATTAGCTGTAGATTAGCCTGGAACAATAGCGAAAGCTGATTGTAGCCAAATCGAACAAGATTCAAACCAGAGTAAGTGCCATGAACAAGTGCTAATAAAATCTTCGACTTACCAACAAAATATGGGTCCATAACATAAGATTCAAGCCATTAGGCTTTGCAAAACAATTTAAAGATACATTATAATGGAAATGGCACGAAATTAGGCCAGTTTTTTTTTTTTTTAAAGTTATTGATTTTAAACGTTTATTCCATCGTTAAAGTTGGTCGTAGGGTGAAGATGTCAATTTTTGACAGCTCGCAGATGACGTTTAAATTTTTTTATAAGTGCTGGCAACATTCCATGACCAAGGGTATCGGCGAAATGATCTATGTCAAAACAATGATTTATTACGGTTTTATTAAAAACAAACTAATACCATGTAACGTGCTAAAAAGACTCGTTACATCACATCGTAACGTATTTCCCAAAGGTTTAGGCAGAGGTACTAATGTACACCGTAGGTCCCATTTAATATGAGGCGAGGTCATTGCCAATATCCGGCCACAAATCTTATCTCTGAACTACTACAGAAAATTTCATAGAAATAGTTAATAACACTACTCGATCTGTGAATTTAACCCTGGACCTCCAGTGTGACAGCTGCGCTTAGGAACACAAAACTAGACTGAGTTCGCCGAAGGGTCAACTCAAGGTTGCCATGGCGTGTCTTTAAAATGCTTTTAATCATTGCACAACAGGATAATCTGGCTCATTGGCTTTGTAGAAGCAGGGTCTTGTGGTCGTTAAATACCAGCTTCATGGAACACCGTGGAACAATTTTTATGTCTCACAAAATCTCGAATCAAATTTGCCTTCACTTGGAAGGCAAAGGAGGCTTCTAATTATAGTATAAGAATCTCAAATCTATATACTAATATATAAAGCTGAAGAGTTTGTTTGTTTGCTTGAACGCGCTAATCTCAGGAACTACTGGTCCGATTTGAAAAATTATTTCAGTGTTAGATAGCCCATTTATTGAGGAAGGCTAAAGGCTATATATCATCACGCTACGCGGACGAACTCGCGGGCAGAAGCTAGTATAGGTATAAAACTGCTTTTTACGGATTCTATCTGTCGCCTTATATGTATTGACATTATCAGCTAATTGTATCACAACGCTATAAAATCCGAAAGAATTTTATTCTAATGTTTAATATTCGTAAAATAATTCATAATAATAAAAAATAAATCTTTGTCTTTGTCGTTTTTTATATAGTGTAATAACGTGTATTGAGTTAAAATTTACTGTTTTTTTGCAGCGATTCAAAGAGTCTGCAATTCGAATATTTAAACTGCTTACTCAAAAACCCATCTGAACAGAAGGAGAATTTATTGCTTATCAAGTTACTACTGAGGCGGCCCGTACTTACTGACGAGGTGATAATACATTTTAAAATATATCTAACCTTTTTTTTATAATGGGTAGCTTTCGTCTAACTACTATCCCACCTGTTTCTGGTGCACGCAGGCTTTTAAAACGGTTTCAGTACATGTGCTTAAAGAACAGACTTCATTACATTTACAGACCCTGCTTGTTAAATGCAGTTGGCGTGTGTGTATTCTCTCAAACAAACGATGTAACTGTGCATTTGCCGCAGAAATCAATGGGAACATTTGTGTCTTTCTCCAACTGCCAATTCAGCTTGCTCATTGCATTTCGCACTCATTTTAAATTTGTATTGCAGTCAATCTTATAAAAAAAAACTAATATTTTTTTACCTGGTTTCAGGAAGTTAAATTGATTGCCGATAATGTGTCAGCCGATTCAGTCATCAACACCGTTTGGATTTTGATTCTAAGCAAATGTGAGAATTTTAACGACGACATTTTGAACTTAGTGCTTCAGCATAAGGTACGTCCAATATGAATCTGAATATGAATCTCATAGAAAAATACAAGCTAATTCCACGATTTATTTTTATATCATTTCATTTCTCTTTTCAGGAATACATACAAAAACAAGAAATAGATGATGAATTGATTAAAGAGCTTCTAGACAATAATATGTTTATAAAACTGGTTGCAAGCCCGCTTTACACATTCTTTATTAACTATATAATCACCAAGGAGACCATTGGTGAAGAGGCCGTTGCCAGTATGTACACTGTCCAGTGGGCCACCGCCGAACTCCTCAACGCCAACTTTTTAGCCGAGGCTGGACATCTGCAACTGATGTATATGGGCGTACCAACCGCTCTACGTGGATTTACCCAAACTGTCACGTTTTGCCGAAACATGTTTACCAATAATTAATAGTTGTATTTTCATCAATCGGTGTCTATTTATCTCTGTTTAATATATTATGGTTATAGGGTGGTGCTGGTTTTATTTGTCGATTATTTATTAATATCATTCGGCAGATTAAGTAGTGGCCCGCGCCATATTTCCGGGTCATATATGTGAATCTCTTGTGAAGTTATTCAACCCGCTCTCAGCCTTATCCTTAAATAGTCCCTTTTATGTCGCTAGCGGTAGCAGGATTGCAGCGGGATTGCAATTTTATAAAAAGAGAGCCAGGAGATTGACACGAGGTGCAAAGGTTATTCAAGCAAGAGTGAGGTGCAATAATAAGCAACAGAATTATGTACAGTCATTGTAGATTAAAAGTAGATCGTAAAAAAAAAATTATCGCAGTGAGATACAATTTTAATTATTTTAATAAAATTCATGTCTAAAAAGCAATACATATTATGACATTTACCTAGTCCATTTTGAAAAACTCGAGGAAAAACCCTTGCATCTTTGAGATAATAATTTAAGGCTGATCGTTTAGCTGAGCCCGCCAAATTCAAATTACAATTGGTTTTTCGCTATTTGTAGGTCACCAATTATAATTTGAATTTGGCGGGCTCAGCTAAACGATCAGCCCTAAGGACATGTATCCACGGCCGTAGTAAAAAATAACTGGTGGTGTCAAATCAAAATGTTAGGAATTTGAAATGTCAATGTCAATTCAAAAGTCAATGTCAAAACTTTGAGGTTATGTAGGTTTTATCAAAACGAAACGGCAATAAACTCCGATTCTAAAGAAAAGAAACATGCTAAGTGCAATAAAGAATACCCTTCGGGTTCCCGTTACAAGTGTGACGCGGTTGTTCCAAACCTCTACGCCTCAGGCCACGGAGAAGTTTGACCACAAGAGAATACCTCAGGACGATGAAGGTGTACAGGGAGAAAAGATCGTCGACCTAGACTCTGTTTTAAAAGCGTAAGATTGTAAACACTTTATGTTGTTTTATCGTATTATGAGCCACTTCCATCATAATATATTATGATTACCTGAGACGACACTTCTCTGACTCTGTCACGCATCTAGTTTGTACTGTGCAAAGGACTCCCTGTTTATTTTCCAAAGGTCTCTGTTTAATAACAACCAGAGCCTAGGCTACAAGAATAATAAATTTGAAGGGTAACCATGAATAGAAACACAGGCCCGGATTTGTAGGTCCAAGGCCCCTAGGCACTTGGCATTTGGGGCCCTTCAAGCTTCGAGGCAAGTCAGGCTTTTGAATTTATTTATAGATCCCGCCACGGCTCAGTCCCTAGGTCAGGGCCTTGTAGGCCTAGGTGGAAATCCGGCACTGCATAAACATGCATTGTGTAAGCCCCCAATACATATTTTTGGGTATTATTAGAACCATTAAGGACAACTATCACTGAACTTAAAAATTAGTTGTACTTGCTGTTTTAATCATGCAGCAAAGCACCCTTAATGTCTATTCCATTTAATTTCAGAAAACAAAACCTTTTCCCAACTCTAGAATCAGATAATTTAATATTTGGTGGCACATTGTACAAAGAGCTGCCTATTTGCAATATTAGAGTAACACATAATAACACTATATTCACAATGACTGATGCCAAGGGCACAGTGAAGATCATCAGGTCCTGTGGTATGGAGGGATTTAAGAACACTAAGAAAGGAACAAACATTGCTGCTCAAACCACTGCCATTGCTATAGCTACTGTAAGTTATGGCTCACTACTTTGAGTAACAGTTAGTTAATGAACCCATATTCTGTAAAAAAATATGTTGGCCCACATACCAAACATTGTATTAAATAACTAGTTTTACTTGCTTGCCTAAGGACATTTTTTGACTTTACTATCCTAATGTCACAAGTTCATCAAAATCTGTTCAACATTTTTGGTGTGAAAAGATAACAAACAGTTTCACATGTTTATTAATATGGTATAAGCTAAGCTTCAAAGAAGTGTAAACATTGTTAAGGATGCCTTAAAGATTAACTGCCCCATTAGCCTAGTGGTCAGTGCAAATGTTACACTAGAGATCCTGGGTTCGATTCCCAGGTCCAGCAAAGTGTTTTTGGGGGTTTTCTGTGAAATTATCTGAATTAAGTAATAGCTTGCAGTTGGGGATTTGAGCCCAGTTAATAGTAATAGGCTTGCCACCTATTACATGAGACCTAAACACAAATACAGGAGAACTGTAGGTGTACATCTACAACCAGTCACGATATAAAATCAGTTGGTGGATTTGCTTACTAGAGATAGATTTTGAATGTCCATTGAAGTAATGTCAAAATTCTATTGTCTAATAAGAAAATCTAGCAATGGATTTGTTATTGGGAGTCTGCCTTACCCACCAGGGAATACAGGTGTGATGGTATGTTTAAAAATTTAAGTACCATTGATAAATAGATATAATTTTATTTCAGAAAGCTATTGATAGAGGTTTTAAGTCTGTCAGAGTGAGAGTACAAGGTTTGGGGCCTGGAAGATTGGTAAGTCTTTTAATTAAGAATAAGACAATCTCATTGATTCAAATAGCACTAACCTACTATTCCCAATAAAATATCCACCATTCACCATTTCTTAGTGATCTTGCAGGCTATAATAAATTGTAATCAATACTTTACAGGCAGCAGTAAAAGGTTTACAAATGGGTGGACTCGATATTGTGTCTATCACAGACAATACACATGTGTCATGGAACCCACCTCGACCAAGGAAAGCAAGAAGATTGTAATTAACATAACTTAGAATATTTAGTACATTAGCTTTGTATAAATAAATTAAATACTTTAATGTAACATGCATTTTTATTTTTTTATTCATCTGATCAGCTGTAAACATTCCCACAATGCAGCCCAGTTGGGCCACATTACCCACTACAGGTGTTTATTACAATCAAAACATTTATATAAAATCTAATTAATATATACAAATTAATTATTAAAGATTCCTGCATTTCTCAGAAACCATACTTTGCTTGAGTTTGTCTCTTTGACATTCTGTTGTTTGCCCATTGATTCTGAAGTTCAGCTTCATTAGCTTTGGCCTGAAATAAAACCAGCATGTTAATATTTACAACAGAAAGCATATGGATTTTGTGATGATATATTGCTCATGAACACACACTATGTGATTCTACAATCACTTTTGAGTTCGGCTATATTGGCTAAAAACAACATCTATTTGTAAAGTAATAAGACGAGAATCAATTTTTTTTAAGTACATTTTGAAGACAATAAATAATAATAAACCTGGTAAGCCAAGTATGTGATCTGGTGCTTTCTTCTCTGCTGTGTGGTTGGCTCATTGCCTTTTTTCTTGCTGGCGGATACACGCTTTGTGGTGTCGTCCATGAGCCCCTTCATCAGCATCTCTCGTGCATCTGCTAGCACCTCTGCTTGGTTCACATCTACTATCTGAATCTCTTCACGTTTCCGCTTACCGCGTGTACCGCATAGTTTCATTATCTGAGTTTATAAAAGAAATTTCAATAAATAAGTTTATGTTAAAGCATTTTTTATTGCAAATTCTAATAAATTAATATGTGAAATGGTTCAAATAGATTTGATTTCAGCTGGAGAAAGCTATATAGTGAGCTACTTTGGCTGTCAAGGTTAAGAACTTGGGAGTTCATTCTTCAGGTATTCAACAAAATGCATGTTGTAGTTCAGCTGAACTTTCTCTCACAGAGTTAGATTCATGCATGGAAAAAATATTTGTATGGCCAATGGTTAAGTCTTTCCAGTCTGGGTATAGGTGATGATATAGGAAGAATATAATGGGTCAGTTGAGATTACACTTCAACTTCTTCTTCCTGCCCTTATCCCAATTTATTTGGGGTCGGCACAGCATGTCCTTTTCTTCCATTCAGCCCTGTCGGCCGTCATCTCACCATTCATTCTCTTTCCCATAATATCGGCCTTAACACAATCCACCCATCTGTTCTTTAGTTTCCCTCACCCGTCTGTCCCTGCACATTCATATTCATCACTCTTTTAGTCACATGTGTTTCATCCCTCCTCATCACATGCCCATACCAAGACAAACAATGGGTCAGTTGAGATTACACTACAAAAATATAATCAAACCAATACTTACAGCTTCTTCATTAAGTTCTACTTCACCACCATTAGCACTTTCAGCTTCATACCCATTATAACTTGAGCTTGCCTCTGCATTCTCATCTATTACTTGACTCTCATAATCAGGGTCTGAATGTAGCTCATTCTCTTTTTTGAAGAATGTTTCAATGCCTCTTGGTTTTTCTGCCACTTGTGCCTTTTGTTGTATATCTAAAGGTATTTCTACATCTGGTATTTCCACAGGTTTGTGTATTGAGAAGAAATCATTTTGTACTTCATCATCACTCTCGTCTGAGTCATTTGTCACCGATGCAGGCTCCACTTTAGGTTTCTTTATTGGTGTAGGCAAAGGATTTCTCTTTACTGCAGTGTTTGGTTTTTTGGTCAAAATATGTGGTATTAATGAGTTTGTTGTAGCTTTTACACCATTTCTTGGGAGTGGTAGCATGCTCAGTAAACCAGATTTTTTCTGCAACATTATTTATACATAATATTACTGTTTTTTTTTTCATAATTATATCAACTGTATTAGTAGTTCAACAAAATAAGTCAAAATGAAGTTTTGAGAAAGAAGCTTTTTATTTTGGAATCTTCGATCTGTATATTTCGAAAATCTATCTATGTAATAGGCCATATTTATGATACATGTTAACACAAACATAATTATCCTTTTATTACACACTGTTAACAATTAACTGCTACTTATTTCAAACATAAATATGTTAAATTCTATCAACTTACATCACTTGCTGCTTGAGGTTTAACAATTGGTGTACTGTCTTTCACATCTTTGAACTGAAAAAATCAATAAGTTAATCCATCAGCTTACTCCAAAAATATTGGTCTGAATACCAGCTGATTCCTGCTATGTGACAAGATAAAGCATCTGCCACAAAATTAAGTTTTGTAGTACATAATATGTATGTGTATGAGAATGTTACATTTTGGCAATAAATGGACAAAGTTCAAGTTATTAAAAATCATGATCAGCTGTTTCTTACATCACTTAATAGGGGTACTGTTATCCTGGCCTTCGGTTTTACTGCATTAGTAACTTCCTTCTTGTGTAGAAACTCATCATCTTCTTCAATGACTGCCGGCTTCTTGGTTGAGGGTTGAGGTAGAAAATTAAACAAGCTAAGACCATTCTCCTTTGACTCGTTATGTTTTTCCGAGATTGCTTGTATTGGCTTCTCAGCTGATAGTTCTGGAGATGGAGAATGATAATGTTAGAGCAATTTATCGTCAGAGAGTCGCCTTAGGGGGATCTAATGTAAATATTTATCACTGGCCAAGGGCGCATTTGCCCAAAAAAACGAATATTTGACTTAATTTACTTACCATGTTTACTTTCTATTTTGTTGGCCAACAGTACAACTGGGGCATCATCGCCCTCCTCGTCTTCATAGTCGCTCGAGCCACTATCATCATATGCAACTAAAGCCATGTGTTATTATTTTTATAAAACAATTTACTGATTTATTTTACCCGTAACCGCGATTTCACAATGATCAATGAATGATTGATGGGCCTACTTTTTTACAACCGCAGGTTCACAACGCAAACGCACAAACATCATATCCACATCATATCACATTGATCCACAGAATCACAGATTACTAATATGTAGCATGCATTGATCATAGATAAGAATATGTACATGTACTAAAGGTGTTGCCGATCGATAGTCGACTATCGATGATTAATCGAGTCTATCGATAGCCAACCAATCGTAAGACTACCGATCGGCCTATCGATCTTATCTTATCTTATCTTGTGTGGGGCCGAGGCAGCAAGGCAAAGAGTATAATAATATAGTTGTACAAGAGAGCCCTCTTGAGCCAATTTCAGGCATCCCGATTTGAAGTTATGAAGCGACATCTGCATTTCCTAATAGTAACAAACAAACGCTCTATAGATAGCTATAGGTAGGTAGATAGATATATATAATACAGGTATACGTTTCCATTTATTTATAGTTTAATGGTAGAATAATATTTGTTTCCAAATATAATCTTTCTAATCAGGACGAAGAAGAGATCTTAACTCGAAGTTTGAAGTAGACAAAACACTGAAAAAAACAAATAATTCATCATATAATGAACACGAAACACTAACATACGTAAACACAAGTTTCAGCGACCATATTGTTTAATGTTGCCAGTTAAATAATATGAAAAGTATTCACAACAATGTTACCATAAGCTACAGTGCTATTGAAATAAAATAATGTGATATTTTTTACCAAACATGTTATAAATGGTCTGTACAATAAATATTATAAATAATACTATTAATGCAGAATTAAATTCCCGCACATATTAAGGCTGATAGTTTAGCTGAGCCCACCAAATTCAAATTACAATTGGTTTTTCGCAATTTATAGGTCTATAACACATTCTAAATTCATAGTTGTAGTAATTTCGGCATTAGCTATACAATATTCACAACTGAGCATCAAAAACTTTGCGAAATTGCGAAAAACCAATTGTAATTTGAATTTGGCGGGCCCAGCTAAACGATCATCCTTAAACCTATTTTATTAATTGCATTACAGTTTGAGAGAAGAGACATCTATCGATAGACTTGAAACTATTAGGTAGCAGTGTTTCTCTGTTATGCAAAGTAGATGGCATGTCTGTATTTATTGACGTGATGCATGTTCTAAGTGTCCCCCCCCTGCAGCAAGGCCTCAGAGCACTTCGACCCAATGGGATCTTTTGTGCTTCCCCTAGATACCTAATCCTCATCCTCCCCGAGTTCTTCAAACAGCTCTTCCATAAGCTAAAATAAGCTTTAATGAGGCGATTTAATGTATCGATTCTATTGATAGTATCGATTATATCAATAGCACAGAACAAGGCAATACTATCGAATGAGTGCAATACTATCGATAGTATTGTAGTTCCTCAATAACAAACTATCGATTATATCGATAGTATCAATACTGTCAATTTTATTTGCAAAGATAGTATCGATAGTGTCGATAGTATCGATTGTTTTGGACTATCGATAGTTTAAAAATTTACAATAGTATCATTTACAATTTTCACATATATAATAGTCAATCACAATCAACTATACAGTGAAACATACTCACACTTATGTGATATTTCAAAACGCTACTACTTTTTCCTTTAAATAGTAACAACAAGCACAGCTCGATAGAAATGTTTATAAAAAAATACATATCGGCCTGTAATGGTACTCAGCTACATTACTATTAAAACATACCTAATACTATTGCATATTGTTAAACTATCGATAGTCAAAAACAATCGATACTATCGACAGTATTGATACTATCGTTACTAATAAAATCGACAGTATCGATAGTTTGTTATTAATGAACTGCAATACTATTGATAGTATCGATAATATTGCACTCATTCGACAGTATTGCCTTGTTATATATTATCGATAATATCGATAGGCTTATCGATAGGGTACATGATTTGCAATGTAAACTATCGATTGTTTTAATATCGATAGTTCGGCAACACTACAAGACATCCTCACAGTGTCACAGTACATAGTGACAGACTGACAGCTGACAGCTGTTAAAACTTAAATTTTTCCAGTCCAAAATATGGTTAGAAAATTTTATGGAAATTTCATAGAAGTCGATTATTTTTTGTCTTTTTGGTGTTTGCTAATGAAATAAACATCAAAAATATTAATTTCTTGGTTTATTGTTGAAAAAGATTGCACTTTAATGGTATTTACTTACTAAAAGTAACTACTGTCAACATTTCTTGCCTTTACAAAAATGCCGAAGAAATTTGTTGGCGAAAATAGCAAGGCTGTAGCTGCTCGACAGCGTAAGGAAAATGCAAAGCAAGAGAATGAACAGAAGACGAAAAAAATGATGGAGGACGCAGAGTGGGAAGACAACGACGATAAACTTAAGAAGAAACAGCAGAAAAAGGTTGGTTCTTATTACTACATTCTAGAAATCTCTTGACGTGGGAGAGCCATGCTTCGGCACGAATGGGCCGGCTCGACCGGAGTGATACCACGGCCTCACAGAAAACCGGCGTGAAACAACGCTTGCGTTGTGTTTCGCCGAGTGAGTTGAGGTTACCGGAGGCCCAAACCCCTTTAAAGGCGGGCAACGCACTTGCGGCTCCTCTGGTGTTGCGGGTGTCCATGGGCGGCGGTTATCGCTTACCATCAGGTGATCCGTTTGCTCGTTTGCCCCCCTATTACATAAAAAAAAAAGAAAAAAGAAATGAGTATCTACAGACATAATTTTCACGATTTACATGATAGTGGCTGAAATGTTTGATTGAGTAACTGTAGAAAAAAGTTGTTAAAATTTATAATATTGTATTCTAGGTAAAACTACTTCATCCTTTTACGTAGTAGGTAATTGCTAAGATGTTATCACATAACATCTTAGCAACACTTTAACTTGCAACAGAATATGATATATAACCCTATTTACAGGAAGAGCAGGAGAAGAAGCGTCTTGAACAACTTTCAAAGAAGGCAGAAGCAAAGGCTTTGTTGGAAAAGGAGATGGAATCCCTGAAGGCTGCCCCAAAGGTGGCACCACCACCACCCAAGATCACTAGAGCACAGATAGAGAAAATGAAGGAGAAGACTGTCAAGGCTGAACCTGTTCAACCTGTGGTAAGACCTTATTTTTTTTATATGGGGATTGTCCCACTGCATTGGAAGGGCCTCCTTACCCTCCTTCCACTCCTCTTGGTTCATTGCTTTTTTGGCCCAATTTCCCAAGTAGGAGTCCCAAAATTTTAATATTACTAGTTGTATATATTTTTTTATAATTATGAAAATTATCAATGATAAGAAGTCATTAGTCCACACCTTTGATATATATTTATTTTATAAATACACACACAGCCACAATAAAGATCTGTTACATCTTGACTATAATGCCCAGATCTTCACTTTTGAGACCAGTTTCACCCATAGACAAATTGATAAAGCCTCATTGACAGACTACAAGTATAATTTCGTTTATGTAGCCTGTTTTGTTTCCCACTGCTGTGCATTTACTCCAATCATGTATAAATTATGTAATATGCTGTATTACATGAGTATATCACTACAATAAATTCCAAATTAAGTATTTAAACAATAAATTAATGTGATTTGATTATATTTACAGCCTTCTAAAGTTGTTGTGGAGGAGCCTCCACTGGAAGAGAATCTCAACAGGATCCAGCTTGATGGAGAAGTAGCACAGACTGTTGATGAAGCTATCTCCATACTTGGGTATTTTACCAAAATGTTTAGCCAATACTCATTGTAAACTAGTATATAAAATTATTTTCATAATAACATCATTATTATAACCTGGGGACCAAGTCCTTTTCAATTGTATCAGAATGGATGTCCAATTGTGTTAAATGACATAGGAACTGGCAGATTTCACAGACAATATTGTCAAAATTCAACAATGTAGAAGACAATGAAATTTTAATAGCAATAAAGCAGGGCTTCACTTCTATGTTTTGATTTTAAAATTGGTATGCAATATCCTTTATAATTGACTTAGACATGTCATCATGTTGAGCCCATCCCCATAATAGTTGTCTCATGTGCCACAAATTTAAATTAAATAACATTAACTTTCTTCCAGTGACAAATCTGAAACAGACAGGCATCCAGAGAAACGACTAAAGGCTGCATACACAGCATTTGAAGAAGCAAATCTTCCAAGACTTAAGGCTGAAAACCCATCATTGAGGCTGTCCCAGCTCAAACAGATGCTGAGGAAGGAATGGCTCAAGTCTCCACAAAACCCACTCAACATGAAAGTGTGAAGAGGTCCATGATTTGTAGGCATAAACTTCTAGGGATCAACTGCTTGTGTGATTTTGGGCTTAAGATTTTGTTACACTTTGATACAACTTCCAAGTAGATTGTATGTCAATGTTGTATTTATGGTATGTTTCACAATTGACATTGTTTACAAACTACATAGCCGCCCAAACGCCACTGGGTATACGTTGACCCACTCCCTGAGTGACGCGGCACTCAGTCGAAAAAGTACCTCAAAAATCGACTAAAGCGTTTTATCGATAAAAATTTTTACACAGCGTTGTTGTCTATGAAATGAATGAACGTTTAAACTTTGTTCCAACACTATACGAATGAAATGTCATCCTAAAAAATTTTTTGAAGTTTCATTAGTCCGCGACATTGAGTGGTTGTCAAGTGACATGGGTGCCGACGTCGTAAATTATTCTTGTGCTGTGTTGTGATTGTTTCATTTGACGCTTATTATACATCAAAATGTTCGTGAAGAACTAGGCTACAATGTGTTGTTGAATTTAAGTGGTTTTAGAATGTAAAGGAATGCAGTATTTGGCCGGACAAAAAGTTATTGTTCGCGATGACAATGTAAGTAATGGGGGCCCATTGTTATTTTTTTTTACAAAAAGTTTTTGTTTACTTTGGCCCGCAATTGTGTTTAAATGGAACAATAGTTCGTAATGAAATTATGTTTATCTTTCAAACTGGTTTCAATGAGTCATTGTGATGTCGATAATCAACTGAGTGAGTGTGAGCGCACACGGCCGCAATAAAAATGGCAGGTAGTAGATATTTTCGCGAATTTCGCGATTTTTTTTCTTATTGATGGTATAAAATAAGTTTAATGCTTCTAGTATTTTTAGAAATGATATTAAATCTAGTTTATTTTAATATAATTTATATGGATATAAAAAAAAAGATTTTTTTTTAAAAAATATTTATTTTCGGGGTATATCAGATTTCATCACTTTTTTTCACGATTACATATTTTTTAAAATATTTTAATGAAAATTATACCTCCTAATTGGTATATAATTAGATCCGTTATTTATTCAGCTTGATAACGGTAGTTATTATTTTGATGTAGCATTCATAGTTTTTGTACAAGAATTTTTTTATTGCTAAAAATCGGAAGTAAATTGGTACTTCCGATTTGGCTTCCGGTCGGCCTGGCGGCGAGGCGGATAGTATGCCCATTAATTTGCCACTGGTTTGTAAAATTCTGTTTCAAGGATATATCATGAATTTGCTCATTTCTTTATTAACAGTTTTATAAAAAATAAATGAAGACTGTTCATTCAGTAGTATTCATGAAACACTTGCAATGATGATTGTAAATGAAATAATAGTTTTGAATTAATGTTTTACTCATTTATTTTGTAAAAATGCAGTCTTACTTGATAGAACAGAAATATTTTGTACTATTATAAGCAAAGGCATTGTAAATATGATATACAAAATAAATAATTACTAATAAATCTATTCTGGTTCATTACTGTATTGTAATGGTATGCCTTTGCGGCCTTCCTCTGCTTTTTTAACTTCTGTTTCTCCCAGTTTTTGTTCTAACCCCTTCCAAGACCTGTCTTCAAGGTTTTGTCCTATACTTTCTAGTGCCCAGTTTTGTTTTTCTGCCAAATCAGTGCTGTTGCTTTCATGGGAGTCTACTTTGGTTTCTCTGATTTTTCCTGTGATGAGACTCACATCTGTGGTCTCCTTGATATGTTCTATGTCGCAGTAATGGCGCCGTCCAGGTAGTAACTGGTCGTAGTCTGTTACATGTGTTGTGAAGTATGGCTCTCTGTTTGAGTTTAGAGCTACTTCCAATTCATATGGGTATACAATAGGTTTGTAGAAGTCTCGGGCACTGTAGAGGTCATTTTCGGGACATGCTATCATCACATAAATGTCAATCTGCAAAAAGAAATAGTAAAATAACTGCCTGTACGTGTACAGACATGATGCAGTACAAAACAAAATAGCGTAAAAGAAGTCTCAAAAACAAATTCTCGTAATTTTAATTCAATGGAGCAAAATCCTTACTTCAGGAAAATTAGCCAGTTTTGGAACATTTGGTTTGCCCACAGATACTATGTAGCTCTTCTTCCCATTCACTTTACACAACTGCTTCATTCTGCTGATGATGTCTTTTGTCTGGTCACCAGCCAGTTTACAGATAAGAATTCCAACCACATTGGCATCCTTGCACTTCTCTACCAGAAACCTTCTACGTTTGAACCACACAGTTTCTTGTAAATGCTCCACTTCATTTGTGTCTGGATCCAATATGTACCATTCTGAGGCTGAATAAAGAAAGAAAATCTTGTTTAGACTGGTGTAAATTATTTATTTATTTGCATCCAAATTACCAACAGAAGAGCCATTTACTCTTTATGTTAGTTCTTTTTTATTATTTACAAACTACAGGAGCATCTCAATTTGGACCAAATAAATCAGGATTCTTGATAGTGATGGTTAAATTATAGAAAGAGGCTGTTGACAAGAATTTCATGACCCCAGGCCATGTCACACATCTTCTTCCTGCCCATGTCCCAATCTATTTGGGGTCGGCGCAACATGTTCTTTTCTTCCATTCATCCCTATCAGCCGTCATCTCACCACTCACTCCCTTTCCCATCATATCGGCCGTAACACAATCCATCCATCTTTTCTTTGGTCTCCCTCTCTGTCCCTGCACTTTCATACTCATCACTCTTTTAGTCACATGCGTTTCATCCCTTCTCATCACATGCCCATACCAAGACAAACGATTCCCTTTCAGCTTTTCTGCCACTGGCGCCACTTTCAGACTTCCTCTAATATACTCGTTTCTTATTTTGTCCATTCTAGTCACTCCACACATCCACCTTAACATTCTCATCTCCGCTGCATGCAGTCTTCTTTCATCCATCTTCTTAACGGCCCAGCACTCTGATCCATACAACACGACAGGTCTTATAACGGATTTATAGATTTTGCCCTTCAGCTTGAGAGGCATCCGTCTATCACAGGTTGTTCCCGTGACCTGTCGCCATTTCATCCAACCTGAGTTGATTCGACATGTAACGTCCCGGTCAATTCCGCCATCGCTTTGTACACGTGACCCAAGATACCTAAAGTCGGAGCAAACTGATAAGGACAATCCATCCAAAGATATGGACGCAGTACCGGAAAGTCCGCCGAAGTCACAAAACAAGTACTCTGTTTTGGTTCTGCTTACTTTCAATCCGACACTTTCCAGTCTCTGGGACCACACCGTCAGCCTGCTCTGGACCTCGGGACCACTCTCATCCACTAGCACAATGTCATCGGCAAAAAGCATGCACCAGGGAGCCTCCCCCTGTATGTCCGCCGTAAGAGCATCCATGATTAACAGGAAGAGGTAAGGACTAAGAGCCGAACCCTGGTGCAAGCCTACAGCCACATTGAAGCTGTCAGTGCTGCCAGCTGTGGATCGAACTTGAGTACTGCACCGACCATACATCGCTCGAATCAACTGCAGGTACTTCCCAGGTACACCATTCTTCTTAAGGGCCCACCACAAAACCTCACGTGGTACCCGGTCGTATGCCTTCTCGAGGTCAACAAACACCATGTGCAAGTTTTTATGTGCCTCTCTGTATTTTTCGCATAATTGGCGAATAGCAAATATGGCGTCCGTTGTTCCGCGACCAGGCATAAAACCGAACTGGTTTTGTGAGATTGTACTCTCTTCTCTCAGTCGCCTCTCAATAACTTTCTCCCACACTTTCATACTGTGTGATAGTAGCTTTATTCCCCGATAGTTGTTGCACTCGTGCACATCACCCTTGTTTTTATATACAGGTACTAGGAAAGTGTTGCACCATTCGTCAGGTATAACTTCTTCGTACAACAACTTATTGAAGAATAAAGCCAGCCACGTACAACCATCTACTCTCAATAACTTCCACACTTCAACTGGTATTTCATCTGGTCCTACTGCTTTTTCATTTTTCATTCCATTTACTGCTTTTTCTACTTCATCTGCACTGACCTCTCTGACTAACCCCACATTCACTGGTGTATGCTCAAGCACTCCACTCCATTCATTCTCTTCGTTCATCAACCTTTCAAAATACTCCTTCCATCGATCCTTAATTTTCTTATCATCCGAAAGTACCTCCCCCGTTTTGTCTTTTATGCACTTTATCTTTGAGACATCCCTCTCCTTTCTTTCTCTAGCTTTGGCAAGCCGGTATAAATTCTTCTGACCAGCCGGAGTATCCAGCGTATTATATAATTTGTCTTGGGCTTTTGCTCTTGCTACAGCAACGGCTTTCTTGGCTCTTTTCTTGCATTCATCGTAGTCAGTCTTCTTCTCCAATTTCAAAGTACAATTATCGTCTTCTACGCTCTGCCATTCTTTAATTTTTTTCTTTTTTTCTTCTATTACACTTTTTACGTCTTCCGACCACCACCACGTATCCCTATTAATCGTACCCTTTCCCTTCGACATTCCCAGACAATCTTTTGCCGCACTTCTGACACATCCTGCCATTTCATTCCAGCATTCATTCGCACTTTTGCCGTTCATATCTCCCATTTCTATCATTTTATTCACCACTCGCTCTGTGAATTTCCTCGCACACTCTTCTTTTTCCAACATATGCCACTTTATTTTAGGGGGAGGGCGCTCTTTGTTTTTAGTGAGCTTTATGTTTATTTTAACTTCCATAATGAGAAGACGGTGTTGTGACACCAAAGCTTCGCCTGGTAGTACTTTACAATCTCTCACTCGGCTAAGGCTGTTGCGTCTGAGGAGAAAGTAATCTATTTGCGTCATATGATGTCCGCTTTTATAGGTTATCAGGTGCCCATCTTTTTTTTTGTACCAAGTATTAGCCACAGCCATATCGAATGCAGAAGCAAATTGCAATAGTGAGTCACCCTCATTGTTGCGGTCTCCAAATCCCCACCCCCCATGTACTCTTTCATAGCCACCATTGGATCTTCCTACGTGTCCATTAAAATCACCCCCTACGTAAATCTCTTCATGTCGGGCCGGGATAGCCATCATCGCAACGTCAAATTCTTCCCAAAATTTCTCTTTTATGCTGTCCTCACATCCTACCTGCGGTGCATATACACTCATAACATTCAATAGCACATTTTCTATCATTAATCTTACTACTATTATTCTATCACTCATCCTTTTAACCGCTATAACACAATTTTTCAAATAGTTATCTAGTACTATCCCTACACCATTTCTTCTACCGTCGCTCCCACAATAGTAAAACTTGTATCCTTCACCAACCTCTCTAGCCTTTGTACCTTTCCACTTTGTTTCCTGTAGACACACACATGTCACATTTATAAACCCCCACACCCTTAGCATGATGCCACTTATTAATCTTTCGAGATTTTCATGTACATTAAGTTTGAAGTTTTGTATTTTGTGACATCACAAAGCTGATGATCCCTCACACCCCTTGTTGAGACAACACATGAGATGTTACATAATTTATGCATGGCCCCAGAATGTATTGGCTGCATTCGCTAGCAGAGTAATTTCCATGAATATAGTTCTGCCCGCGATTCGTCCGCGTAGCGTGATGATATATAGCCTATAGCCTTCCTCGATAAATGGGCTATCTAAGACTGAAAGAATTTTTCAAATCGGACCAGTAGTTCCTGAGATTAGCGCGTTCAAGTAAACAAACAAACAAACTCTTCAGCTTTATATATTAAGTATAGATCAGCTTTATATATTAAGTATAGATCAGCTTTATATATTAAGTATAGATATAGCCATTTCTGTCGACAGCTGGGCAAAGTATTCCTCGAACTCAGTCCAGAATATAATATTGAAATAAATTTACTCTTACCAGCAATAGAGACTGTATAATTAAACAGTGTCTGTCCCCTAGATCCAATGTGGATGCAGATGCAATCTTTGATTGCTTCCACTGTGAATTCTTCACCTTGTTTGTTTCTTATAACCCTGCCAAGAAACCTGGTTGATTTCTCTTCAATTTCCACATAAGATATGTAGCTATGAGGGTAATACTGGAACCAGTGTTTTGAAATGTTGTCTGCAATTTAAAATCAACAAGCAAACTAATGATATAGTCCAAGGCATCAATTTGTTTATATTTGTGGCATAACAGTGGGAAAATAGTAAATGTTATATTTATGATTGTAAAAAACAAATATGGAATCATCTTCCTGGCCAGTTATTTTGATTACCTCTGCAATGTTCAAACTCTGCATCATAAAACAGGCAGAGCTTTATAATATCCTTAGAACTGAAGTTATCATGCAATGTTTTCATTGTTTTATCTACATCCAGGTTTTTCTTGGGCAGCACTGTAAACACAGGTATGTTGGTCTTTGAGAAACAGGTATGTCCATAGTGGACTACCACATTCCCTTGCACATGCATTGCTGCTACTGAATCTACACAACAACTGAAATGGAAACAAAGAATGCTTGTTTGTGTAGTTTGTAAACACATCCACAGTACCAACCGGAGAATAACTTAGTAGGGCTATTTATCATTTTATTCACACATTAAAACAATAAATGACATCAACTGTGGAAAGTTTTGTATATTATGAGCATTCCTACTACTAAAGAATATCAAAGCCATGCTAACCTTGCATATGATGTGTCTCCCAATATGTAGAGATCAACCTCAATTCTCTTTTTGATTTCTTCATATACTTTCGCACTAACGCCCAGTAAGTCATCAGGAAATTGAAGACAAACCTGTTGAAATGTGCAAAATATATCAAGACGGTTATCTTCTCTTCTATACCAAGTTTGAAAATAATGTTTACCTTCGAGAAGTTGTTCTCGGTTATCCACTGGCATGTTTCGATTACATCAAACCGTGTTATCAAATCGTTGAACTGCTGTTCAGTATGAACGATTTCTAGCTCTCGTTCTATGCATAGTTTACCGTCTGTCGTAAAGTTTGCCATTGTTTTGTAATCAGAAAAACAAACAGATTCACAGGCTTTCCAATTTCTTCTTTCCCTTTGATAATCGATGTTATGTATATGTTCTTGCTTTCAGTATAGTTACAAGCAATCTGTGATTATTTCTTTCAAAAAGGAAATAGGAACATTATTTATTTCAATGGATTATTGCTTGCTTGCTTTGATGAAATTTGCTGCGGTGCCACCTTAGAGGTGTAACTAATATATTCGTAATATAGGTATGTCCGATCCGATCCGATACTTTGGGGGATCGATACAATGGAATACGATCCACCCGATTTTTGTATCGATACAATGGCTTTCGATCTGTTAGTGGATCGATACACGTACACAGAAGATCGGATCGAATGATAATAGTTTTAAAATTTGTATGAATTTAGAGGTAGACCGTTTGGGAAACACTGAGCAATATAGCCAGACGTTATTGCTCAGTGGTAGGAACGTCTGTGCCCTCCGAACATCTTTCCTCGTTAACCAAACATACATTAACTGAAAGCCGTATAAGCTTGGATCAAGAACGGCTATCCAAATTATTGTTTTTACGTATATATTAAATTTTAAAGATACACAAAGAGATAAAGTAAAATTTTGGTTTTGTTCCTTTAAATTAAACTTTGAAGCTATAAAAACAACATCTTTAATATTTTTTAAATATTTGATACGATACTGGATCGATCCAAAAAATTGTATCCAATCAATTGAATCGATACTTGGATCGATACAGTGTATTACGATCCATTGCGATCCAGAATATCGATACAAACCACCTGGATCGAACATCCCTATCGTAATAGGTATATATATTATGATACGAGTTGTATATTCATATTAGTATATATTAGTTTAGCGTAGACTATTACCAGATATTAGTCAAATAATAGGCACACCGAGAGATCAGTGTTCTGATATACGCGGTGACTTGCGCGGCTGTGTGCGTCGACGAGCGCGCTACGGCAGGTTGCCGCACGCATACACACAGTTACTCCGCTGCGACCGCGTCATAGCGAGACGATTCGGGGGAGTGAGCGAGATGCATATATGATTCGAAATGTCGAATAGAATAAAACGCTACTGCTTACTTCTGTTTGACGTGTGTGAGTGAGATTTCTAAAGACAAAATTATACACGTCGGGCTTTGTATGCAAGCTGAATGTGATGGTTACAAAGTAAACACTCAATGAAAACAAAATCACTACATTTACCGCTGAATAAATTTCCGAACTAACTGTAGTTTGGTAGTACTATGTCCTTTAAAAAAAAAATGCTATGTTCTTAAATACGTCCGTATTTACGTTGACAGTCCTAAGCCTGTTAAAGTATGAAGGAAAATTTAATCACCGTTTCGTTTTGGTAATAATATAATAGGCAAACCAGAATTATGAATATTCAAGAATATCTTGTGTGCCTACCTATATTATAGAGAAAGAAAATAATTCCGTATTCGTAACGAATAATAATGAGCCATATTAGGATACCATGCCTATTACTGGGTAATAGTCAAATATTAGTCAGCCATTTTGAGATTCATATTCTCTCCGTATTCGTTAACTCTATATTTGACTATTACCCAGTAATAGGTATGGTATCCTAATATGGCTAAGTGAATATATTCAATAATAGTATTACTTAAATATCACCCTAATATAACACCTCTAGCCACCATGCGAGTATTGCGATATCGATCGATGACATGACATTGACAATCACGAATGACAATCGGTTTCAATAAGTCAAATCTCTCAGTGTCAAAGAAGCTATGAGACTATGATGCTTAGAGTATATATATGATGATGACTCTGATGAGTGAGTTTAGGCGGGAAAATGAAAAGTGCACATTGTCGATTTTATATTATTTTTCAAAACTTGAATTTCTCCGAAGTTTAATATGTAATTATGGTGGATAATTAACCATTAAGTGTTCGTGAACGTGTGAGAGTGTAGGCAAATGATATAAAATTGAAAATCGCGACTTTTTGGGTTCACTCCTAACCTCCATCGAAGCCTCAATAAAGTTTCTACTGTTTTATTGGGGCAACTGAACAACATTATACTTGACACTGGCGAACACAAAAAGTGTGGTGCCATAAAATCCCATGATGGGAAATATTACATTGATTACTCTAATACTTGACACTGGCAAATACACAAAAAGTGTGGCGCCATAAAAAAAAAAGGCTATTTTTTTTTATTGACGGGCCAAGACATGACCGGAGCGCTGTAGCCGCTGTAGCGATACAAATAGAAATACCATAGATTATTTCTCATGCTGCGCCTGTCTTTTAGTAGTCCTGTAATTATTTGATTTTCTAGATATAAATCAAATCATTCCCTAAAGAAATCACCATAAATTTTATTGTAATTGGTTACATTACAAAACACAAGTTCCAAATAATAATGTTGTAGTATGTAAGGTAGAATTTTCTACAGACAGTGATCTTTTCACCCATGTAATACACTGTATTTATTTAGTATGAAAAAATCCAGTTCCGTTTCTTATAAGAGACTATGAGAAAGGGTGTTGAGTACTAACACACCATCATACTCACATGTGACAACTCTCAATAATTATTTTTGAGTTTATTGTCATTGTTGAAGTAACTTTAAAGTTAAATTTAAAATTAAGTATTAGAATAGAGAGCTGATAAAAATACATGGAAATTATAAAAATCAGTTTTTATAAACAAGTTTAAAGCATAAATAAAAGTGATTATTTCAAATTTGTGGCCTTAACCAGCCTCTAATATCCCTCGTCACTAACAGTAATTGTATAAGCAGGATAGGCTTTCTTAATTAGCTTGGCAGTGATGTCATGGTCAGCTTTGCCATAGCCTTGAGAATAGCCATAAATGTGAATCTTGTTATTTTCTGGATCATGGGATATTCTACCGCCTCCTAGTGGTTCACAATCCAATGGTTGAAGTTTTTCTTGTACCTAAAACATAAGAATGAAATCTGAATTTGATTTTAAAAACCAAAAAATATATAATGTTTAACTCTGTATTCGTCTGTTGCTCGGCTAAACTGCTGGCCAGATTAAGTAATTTGGCTTGCATTCTGGGAAAAAATATATCTTGTCTCAAAAAGTACTCTGGGTTGCAATGACACTGACCAATAATAGCACGGCACTTTGTGCCCTGATGCTTTAATATATTAATTCTTATTTTACCTCATCGTAAATATCCGAATGGTAGTTGCATCTTTTATATCCACGAACAATCACAGCTGGTTCCACACTATCCTTTGTTTTGTCGTACACATTTAATAATATGTATTTAAATACTCCTGAAGCGTCTATATCAACTTTAGGTAGCGCATCTAATGCTGACGACATCTTTCTACAGCACTCTGCAAAACTTTAAACTATAAAAACATTACAAATAATTTTCATAGAGGTTATGTAAGATAAGATGCGCCGGTAGACAATTTACCTTTGTTAATAAGTTTTACGCTAGTCGATGAAATCAAACTACTGGAGAAAGAAAATACTTTATTTATTAACATGAGACTAGAAAATACAGAACAGAAAACCGCAGAAAGTCCTGTCAATTTTTTTATTAAAATTACCAAAACAAAAGTTATAATTTTTTATGTGCTTTTCCGTTTTACGGTAAAAAATAAACTAATTATGTCACTCACTGTGTAATTTTATAAAATATATTAAATTTAATGAAGACCTACATACTTATTTAGTTTATTTTTGTTTTCAAAGACTTTAATTCGATTAAAATCTATATTTTATTTTATTTTTGCAAATCAAAATATGACTTTCAGTGATTTTGTGTAAATTTCATTGACGCGATTAGTGGACCACTTTCGTTTCTGCTTCTTTTTGCATTTTATACATAGATTATAATTAATACTTTGAATTACGTGTAAAGGATCGTGTCCAGTGTCCCACAGCAACTGACACTGACAGTCCTCCACAGACAAATAAATAGAGTATATTTTATGAAAGACAATAGGGTATTTTACACCATGTAAGAAAAAATATAAAAATGCATGATTATGATAGATTTAAAAAAAAAGCAAACGAGAAACTTTAGTATTTATTAAAAATGCAATGTAAATTTTATTTCAATTTCAAAAATAGTCTTTTTTAATCTGTTTTAAAACGCCATCCGCCATATTGGATTCCGACGTGATGTCACCCCGATAGTTATTGACGTTAGTTGGTCTTGTGCAGTTGTATTGTTTACTAACGAAGTGACATCACGACCCGAAGTAGCATGGCGGCTAACGTTTCCGCGTGAAAATTCAAAATAGTTTTTAAGTCATTTTTCGGTTTTATAAAACTGAAATAAAAATTCTACTGTTTCATTACGATCTAACGATTAATTTAAAACAGTTTTCAAAAAAAGGTGTAATACCCTATTATACCTGACTAGCTTCTGCCCGCGGCTTCGCTCTCTTGAAGCTCAAAACCAACAGCGATGATCTCTTCTTTGCATGGGTCTCTAATACATTAGAGAGGTCAAGCTGTATCTCAGGTTCCGTTAAATTATTTGAGACTAGCTTCTGCCCGAGGCTTAGCTCACTTGAAGCTCTTAAACCAACAGTGATGATCTCTCCTTTGTATGGGTCTCTATACATTAGAGAGGTCAAGCTGTATCTCAAGTTACGTTTTATTATTTGAGATAAAAAGTATACCAGTTTTTAAGTTGAAGCACATACTTTCTAACGGTGATAACAAAATTAAAATCTAATCAGTAGTTTTTTCGCCAACCCGTAACAAACAGACGAACAAATAAGAATTTTAAAAATCACTTTTTTGGATTCGGAGACGTTTATATACCCTAACCCACTTGTTTTTTTAAAATATCTTCAATGTACAGACACAGCTTTCTTACAATAAAATTTTATAATAGTAGAGCTAAGAATTATATCAGTTTTTAATTTGGAGTACATACTTTCTTACAGTGATAATAAAATTAAAAGCAGCTAGCTAGCAGCTTGGAGTTAGGAATTTGTGTCCGGTTAAATGGCAATAGTCTCCGCCCCCTATTACATGGGACCTAAACATACCGGCGAACTGTGGGTGTACATTAGTGCGCCTCTGCCTAACCCTTTGGAGACTACAGGCGTGATGGTATGTTTAATGTACAGACGTAGCATTTTTTCTATTTGAAGAAAAAATGTTACAATATTAACATTCAATTTTCAATATTTTTACGGCACAAATGGGCTGACTCAACCGGAGTGACAAACCTCGCCTCGCAGAAAACCGGCGTGTAACAACACTTACATTGTGTTTCGCCAAGTGAGTGAGGATACCAGAGGCCCAAACCCTTTTATAAGGCCGGCAACGCACTTGCGACCTCTGGTTTTATGGGTGTCCATCAAAGGCAATGAGCGGCGGTAATCGCTTACTATCTGTCTGTTCGCTTGCCTTCTATGTTATTAAAAAAACCTTGAAAAGAATTGTCTTTTCAAGATTATTGAAATTATGTGCATATTGATGCACAATATAATAATATGTTTTTTTACCTTACTACGGGAAAGTTAAATTAAGGGTGAGGTATTTTGTTCCATCCCAGGTTTGTGATGTCATGGTTCAGTTGAGTTTTGTAACTGTCCATTTCGTTTTATTTTCTAGGTACTAGTAAAGGTAGACTGAAAGTAGGCCTTCGTCCAACGGTGAACCAGCCAGATTAGACCATTGAGTTGTATTGTAACTTAATGATACAAATAAGCTTAGGATCTAGGACTCAGATCTAGGATGATAAAGTATTGACAGCTTTTCTCTCAGTCTCTTGTAGACTAGTTCCTCAAATTAAGTATATAAGTAACTAGCTTCTGGTTATCATAGTGAGAGGGTTCTGCCAATCTACTATATCAAGCCTTATGCAAAGAGGACTTAACATTGTCAGTGAATGGTGTGTCAAAAGTGACCTCTCTGTCAACGCTGATAAAACTGTTATAGTACCTTTTACGAAACGACGGCATTTGGACAAACTCACACTGCCAAAGCTGAAAGGAAAAATAATCAAGCATTCCACGGAGGTCAAGTACTTGGGCGTTACCATCGACCAAAAGCTTACGTGGAATTCACACTTAGCTAATGTACTTAAAAAAGCTAAGATGGCACTTGGGGTCAGCGGCCGCCTAATGGGGAGCAACTGGGGTGTAAAACCTAGTACTGCCCTATGGTTATACACTGCCATTGTGCGGCCGATCGTTACGTACGCATCAGTGGTATGGTATGACAAGGCCTACCAAGTGACCACTATAAAAAAACTTGACAGTCTGCAGAGAACTGCCTGTCTCATTTCCTCAGGAGCCACGTCCACATGCCCCGCTATGGCACTAAATGTTATTTCCCATTAAGGGATTGTAATTTATGGCACCACACTTTTTGTGTTCGCCAGTGTCAAGTATAAGTTGGTGAGTTGCCCCAATAAAACGGTAGAAATTTTATTGAGGCTTCGATGGAGTTTAGGAGTGAACCCAAAAAGTCACGATTCTCAATTTTATATCATTTGCCTACACTCTCACACGTTCACAAACACTTAATGGTTAATTATCCACCATAATTACACATTAAACTTCGGAGAAATTCAAGTTTTGAAAAATAATATAAAATCGACAATGTGTACTTTTCATTTTCCCGCCTAAACTCTAATTTAATCTGAGATGGTCTATGGTCTAGAGTAGGTGTCAATAGGTGTCAATTGTCAATGTTGTCTTGTCATTTACGTCATTCGTAAATTGGTGTTATGTTGTCTGTATATGGTGTTTTGTTTAAGATTTTTCGTCTTGTGTCTTCAATATTTTTCTATTTTCCTGAAATACTATGAGTGCATCATCCACAAAAATGGATTCAAATTTGACTGGTAAGTTATGTCAGGTGCTACATTGAATAAAATATGTTGTTACCGATCGTTCAAGTCCAAAAATATGCTTCAAGGTTATGCCTCGCGACTCCATGGTATTTTTTTGCACAATATTTATTTTTATGATTGCTGTGAATAGTGGTGTTCATGTGATTATTCCACCTGTTTTTTTTTCTTTCTAACAGTGGTACCGATACCGACAAGTATATAATATTTTTTTATTTAGAAAGATCATAATTATTATAGTGACCAAATTTCAATATTACTGTTCCAACTTGAGACACTAGGTGCCACTTGCACCAACTTCTTAAATGTGTTTAATTAATTTGTACTAATTTTTCATAGAAATTTCGTGTCAGCCACTTGCATCTAGTGATCATCTCATCTATAAACATACATACATTCTGAGTCTACGAAAATAATTGTAATGCTGTCATTATATTGTTTGACATAATAAATATCTTTTTAATGTTTGACCTCAATATTAAGGCTCTACTAAATGATAATTATCCACATCAGCCACTAATGAAAAACAAAAAATAAATACAACATACACTATTATTACACACTATTATACTACAGTATTTAATAGTTCAAACAATGTTTTATTGTTGTAGGTATGTGGGTGAGTTTCTTCTCTGCAGCCGGCATACCTTCAGATGTGTCTGCAACTTATGCCCTGACATTCACCGAGAACCGCATCCAAAGTGACATGCTTCTGGACCTTAACAAAGAATACCTGAGGGATATGGGAATCTCAAGGATGGGAGATGTAATCGCTATATTGAGGTGTGAAGTTTTCTCATGTATACATACATCCTTAGTTTCAGTATATGCAAAAGCGAAACTTGAGACATGTGTCTAGTATTTTTATGTAAATGTAAAAAAAAATAAGACTTCGAAATTTTCTACCAACTGCTACTAAGATTACGCTAGCACAATCTCTCCTTCTCCCAATATTAGACTATGCCGATGCCAGCTATCTTGACCTCACTGAAGAGCAATTAGACAGATTTGAGCGTCTTCAAAACTTTTGTATCAGATTTATATTTGGCTTGCGTAAATATGATCATGTCTCTGAGTTTCGTACTAAGCTCAATTGGTTGCCTATCCGACTTCGCCGGAATTCTTATGTATCCTTTCTTTGCTTACAATGTGCTTTTTAATCAATTTACCCCTTTATACCTTAAAGAACGTTTTGAGTTCTTTTGTGACACGTATTCTAGGCTTTTGAGGTCATCAGAAAATCTAGAACTTAAAATCCCTACGCATTTCACACAGTTCACTCATAAGTCCTTTTTCGTTCAAGCGGCTCGTTTGTGGAATGCGTTGCCACGTATGGTAAGGCGTGCACAATCCTTACCGCTTTTTAAAAAGCTTTTAAAGAATCACTACTTAGGACTTTAACAGTGTTATAGTATTTTATTAAAATTATTATATTATGGATGTTGTTTTTTAAACCTTTTTAAAAATATATTTATGTATGTATATGTGTGTATGTATGCAGCTATCTGTATATTCTACTGTATTATCGTTTTTGTTTGCTATTTTTTATTTTTGTACACTGAACACGAAATGTATGTACCCTTTTTCTTGTCCAGTGCTCAAATCACTTTGGTTGCCTGGAAGAAATCGCCTTAAGCGATAAGGCCGCCCATTCTACATTATTTGTAAAATAGATGTGTTTTAATTTGTATTTTTGGTGTACAATAAAGAGTTAAATAAATAAATAATTTATTTATTTAACTTTATAAATGATAATAGATATTTATTTCTGTAAATAGATTTTAAAAAGACACTTTTACAAGTCGTTTTACATATTTTTTTTACTAGATGGCGCCGGCATTTCCTATCTGACGACCTCTGAGGAGAAACGCCGAAACAAACTCAGAGAATCATGGTCTCTTTTAAAGTCCAGAAAGTAGTAGTAGTATTATGGGATATGTGTTTTACGATGTAGGGCAAAATTTGAACAGGCCTTTTGAAGAAAGAGCCATAGCAGTCTTGAGTTGACCTGTCCTAACTGACGGCACGTATGCACCAGTCATCGTGTACACAACCATTATTTAGGGAGCTCAACGACCCGCTGCACGGCAATACCAGATCAGCAGGGCATTTGCGGAGGCCATATGTATACTCAAGACAGTCAGAAAAATCTTATTGGTTTTATGTGTTTTTTCAAACTAGCCTACACAGTACTCACATTTACATTTATGACAACTAAGTATATATATAATAAAAAAAAGAACAATAAAGATGTGTAATTGTGTTTAATTTATAATTTCAAAACTTTATCACGAAAAATCACAAAGTTATTAAGCTTGTTATGTTATCTGGTTGTCCATACAAAAACATGCTCACATGTCATATCACCTGCCGCTATGACCTGTCGTCACTTGTGTGGTGCACATATAAAAGTGGAAAGATACTAAGGCCCACTTGCACCAACTTCTTAAATGTGTTTATATTGTATTTAAACACGAAATTTCTATGAAAAATTGTGTTTAAATACAGTTTAAACATATATATAAAGTTGGTGCAGGTGGCCCTTAGTGTCGCTCAGTGTCCTACTTGTAACTTTCTAAATATTTTTGGGACAAAATATAACATGGTGTAATAATTATTGGATCAATTAAGTTACTTATTCAGAACAAACTATATTCAGGTTTTGCATATACTAAAAATAATGTTGTATAAAATGTTGGATTGAATCATCCCTGTATTCTACGTAGACAGTTCCTTAGCATCAGAAAAGAGAGACCTTATATAATATTGTATATAAAATGCTTTTCTTTATAAAGTATTAAATTATCTTTTCAGGCATGCAAAGCAAGTACACGAGAGTACAGCTCGTGACCGGGTTCTGAGCACAGCAGTGTCTGCTTCAGTCAAGGTTCCCATCGCGGCAATCACTGGACGAGCCACCGTTTCACAGCCTTCATCACGTTAGTAAACACTGTGTATTCATTGCAATTTATTTTAGTACTACTTTGCCTGCAGCTTCACATTTGCAAGTGCACATGTTCATTTTTAGGGTTCCGTACATCAAGAGGAAAAAAACGGAACCTTATAGGTTCACTTTGGTGTCTGTCTGTCAAGACCCAAGGGAATCGAAACCTACAGGGTACTTCCCGTGAACTCAGAATCTTGAAATTTGGTACGAAGCAATGTTTTATGACACAGATAAAGGAAAAATTGCGAAAAGCATACATTTTTAGTTACATCATATATTAAAAATATTTTTAAGTATGGAACCCTCGCCCTCTGTGCTTTTTTATGTGTGTGAAATCAGTTAATTTGTTGTCAATACAAAATGTTTGAGAAACTCCATTGTCTTCTATTTTATTCCTGAAATTTTCTAGTGGTTAATTAGTTATTCTGCTATTACGGGCGTGGACAAATCCAATATTACCAAAGATAATTAAATTCGCTCCCTATGTTCTTGAGTTATAAATGGTGTAACTAACACGACTTTTTAAGTAATTTTATTTTCAGTTGTCATAAAACCTCACCTTATTATTATTCAATCTTATTGATATCAGAGTTATTGTATTTCTTACCATCAACCTTTATGCTTCCACTACACTACTCGCGAAGTTGCTTCGACGAAGTAAGACGAAATTGACCGAAGTACGTGACTATACCCTCGTGAAACCTCGTCAGGAGCCTTCGAGTTCTCTGACTCGGGTGCAAAAAACGACAACGATCGGAAGTCGGCCGAGGCGAGATTGCATGGATCGAAAAAGGGCCCCATATACGGTACGATTCGTCTATACGATCGATCTGATGAAAATCGTGACGATTGATCGCATCAAAAATTTCGCTAATCAGCATGCCTACATCGTAAGCCTAGTTTATAACGATCTTGACATACACCAACGATTCGTCGTTTCGATCAGTTTGACGCGACGGATCGTACAGATAAATCGTACCGTATATCGGGGCCCTTTACTGTGAGGATCGAAACGATGTGCCCTTCTACACTATCGTGTTCGTTTAACTTCGGTCAAATTCGCGAGACTACCAAAGAATGTTGGTGTTTTCTTCCAGTCTAATGATGCGGAAAATCAGATTACATTGGTAACACTGCAGGATAATATCGTTGTATTTGCTAAGTACAACACTCTCCGACTCTCTTAACGTCATTACTTCACTCCACAGCAGCCAGTCGTATTTTGGAACACTACACGCGCAACCCACAAGTGCAAGAGCTTTCCAGTCCATCGTCTCAACTGAAAAGAAAATCTATTGAAACTGGGTAAGATTCAATTCATCGAAATTCAATAGTTAACATAACAACATACCATCAGCATCACGCCTGTATTCCCTGAAGAGTTAGGCAGAGACGAACTAATGTACACCCACAGTTCGCCGGTATGTTGAATTCCCAGGTTATTATAATTAACCAGGCACATGCTACTGGGAATTTCATATACAAACTCAAGAACACTGCTCGCCCTCTAACGCAGCAGTCAATAATTATCAATAGTTATACAATACCGCACAACAGAGAAACATACACACACATACACACACTCAACACAGATCCACATACACACATAACATTAACCATTTTTCAGTTAGTTAAGTAATGTAATGAACAATGTTATTTCAATTTAAATTTATACAATAATTTATTCCTCCCAATGTATGTGCAATGTAAAACTTATCTGTTCTCCTTACGCACAAAATCGTCAAATTGTTATGCCTGGGGGGACACCTGATGACCTGAAATACAGGCGTTGGCCTGTATTTCTTATAATTTATGTTGTGGAGAGAAAATAAATAATTATTTATTATTATTATTCTGCGACATTTTTACACAACACCATCTAATATTATGATTTATTTGTTGCCATATTTCCGTTAAAAGAATAAAAATGAAGAGATTAAAAATAATAATTTCCACATTAAAAATATATATATATATCCAATTAATACATCTAATTTACTCTGTCTTATAGAAATGATGAAATCAGTTTGAAGAAGTCGCGTCTCATACGATTCGCGGCGTCACAGCCGCCTCCAGTCAAAGAAGGTACAGAGTAATACATATTATGAATTTATGACACATCATAAAAACCATTCATGATTTCCCAACACAATCTAACCACTATCAATTGTCTCTGGTTACTGTTGTTACTATTGTTCTGGCTACTAGGACGCCATACTAGCGTGGAACAAACTGCCAAAGGACGTAATTGCAGCTCAAAATGTCAACCAATGTAAAAATAGACTGGACAAATATCTCAGTTCCAATAACTTACTTGGCCATGAAAAGCCGGATACAGGCTACTATCAGTTGTCTCAACTGCCTGCCTGTTAATAAATAATAATAATAAAAATGACAAGTAAACTGGGATATACTTTACACGCTTGTGTTAGGAGTGGGTTCTCTCAATCGGTGGGTTTCGAACCGGCAACCACATGATCGCAAGTCCAACGCCCAAGCCATTAGACTACAGCCGCTTTGTTAAATGTGTTCTTTACATTTAGGTATCATCACGAAATTTTTTCTTAATTTTAGGTCCGGCGAAAACTGTATTTGCCAGGCTCGGCGGCGCTGAACCGGCTAAGGTTGCTGCAGTCGCGACGAAGGCCCCAGTTCGGCCCATATACGCGCGCCTCGGGACCAAAGCCGACCAGCCGAAAGACGACCTTACAATACCTATGGATAAGGATGCACTTAAATACGAAGGCATTCTCAAAAGTACACCTGAAGTCTCTAAAAAGAGTTTTACAGTCACCACAACAAAGAATAATATAAGGAGGATAGCTGTGGGCACCATGAGAGCTGACGAGACACCTGTTAGTGTCAAAACAAAGCTTGCAGTACCTAAGGCTAAATCTGTTAAGTTCTCAAATCATATTCAATATAAGGAAATAGAAACTATTCGGAATGCGAATCTGAAGGCTGCAGTTCAGAAACCTATTTCGAAAACTGAATCGAAAATCACGCAAGTGTTCAACAAACCTGAAAGGAGGTTGTCTATGCCCGAGCCTGTTAATGGAGTCAAAGCTAGGTTAGGTGGGAAAAACACGAACAACTTGACAATCACTAGTAGCGTTTTTAAGAGATTAGGCGTTTGATGTTAATATTAAAATTTTGTGGTATGTGATTTAGCGGACAATTTGTGAGTAATATCATGATATTCTATGTATGGACGAATACCCGGCAAGCAATAGATCACAGATATAATAGGAAATCTATTGTTTCTAGCTCCGGGACAGGAATGCTACGTAGCGAATTCTCTACCACTGTGGATATATGGATGAATTTACTTTCCAAATTGTGAATCAATGAGTCAATATCCGACATTCGCAAGCCGCTTTTGAAACTGATTTCTGGGCGAATTATTTGCAATGGTAGTATTTTTCACACAGTGAGGCAACAAATTGTACAGTTAATTGTTATTTTGGTTTGTGATTATTGTGTTCGTATTTATTTTTGTGAAATCAGCCAGAACTGTTTAATTTTGACGTAATGATTGTTATAAAACTTGGAGCCATGTGAGTTACACAGAAAGAAAGAAAGAAAGAGAGACAATATTTTATTATTATGGCTTTTAAAAAAAATAGGGATATCTATTACATTTTTTTTTGGATTATCGAATTAAATCATATCACAAAGATTAATGTATCTTCTGTCATCAAGAATAGTAACTATTAATACGCTTCAGTAGTTTTCTTAAATCATAATATAAATGCCCGTTTATGTTCGAGTGTTCAGGCGTTGAAATTGCCCTTGTTTTGACGCATTATTTTTCTATTCAGCCCTAGATGACCCGATTTACAATTTATCTATCTATCCTTGCATAAAAAAAATGATTTGCTATTCGTTAGTCTGACTAAGACTCAGACGGCTAGACAGATTTGAATATATTCACGTCCCAGATTCAGAGAAGCAGGGCGTGTCGGTGGAATCGGTCATGTTTATTGCGCCGTACTCGCTGTTGTTGTGTTACATGTGAACGAACTCATTGCATTCTAAGCCTATCCCTTTAATTTTCATCATTCTCGAACCCATTTCGGACATACTAATACGACTATTATCATTATCTGTCAATCACTGTCGCTGGTCATTCCTAGCTGTCCCCCCGGCAACGCCCGGAGCCGAGGTCGGCATACGCGTAGGGGACGGCCTTAGCTGATATTGCTTAGTTTATAAGTTGCTCCTGGCTGGAGGCATTCGGTGCCTCGTCACCAAGTCCGGTTACGCTGTAAAGATCCTCTGAACCAAGAGACCACGTAAGTACATTAAAAAAACAGTACGGTCTTCTTCTAGCATTGGCATTAAGGAATTCGTCGTCGAGTTACGATAAAATTAGTGGTTAAATATAATGAAGGATGAAAATAAATAATACCAAAGTGCACCTAAATACACCAAAGAATTTATACAATACTGTCTGTCACCATCTGCTATTTAGGCCCACTTGCACCAAATTTTTAAATATTTGAACACAATTTTTCATAGTAAATTTGTGTTTCAATTCAATTTAAATATGTTTAAGAAGTTGGTGTAAGTGGCCCTAAAAGTAATACGGAGTGTCAATGGAAGAAATGAGAGATTTTTAGAGAGATTTTCCATACTTACACATTTTGATTTTTTTTGCGTTTTTTAGGATTTCCCTTATTATTTTTCTTTTTAAACCACCTATTAAAGCGATGAAGTAAAAAAAACGACCAGTCAAGTCGTTTCTGAGTTTTAGCGAGACTAACGAACAACAAAACAATTTTATATAGTATAACGATTTATTGCTGGCGAAAAACAACAACAGTGGGCCAGCAGCGAATGTGTGTACTGATGTAATTTTACATTTAAGCGTTTTTTTTCTGGATGAATGTCTACTTAAATACGATTGGTTTTGGTGGAATCAATTTGCATTTTAGTGTTATGAGAATAATATTGCGTCTCTCTGAAGTGTTTGCTAATGAGTGTTATGTTTAGATATTAATAACCAAAATAATAATTACCGATTATTGTTTTTACGGCGTGAGTTATTTTATTCATAGAATTTTGTTAGCGTGACTAAAATTACCGAATTATGTATATTTTTTGGCCTGTATACTTACATGAGATACTATCACGGCTGTATTCCCGCAAGTTATAGGCAGATGTGTACAGCATTACACCCAAAGTACTTTGAGTTCCATAAACAGGAATGATCATTATTGTGTTGATTAGGAGTTCTTAAAATGTGAAATTTCTGAATGTCATAGGATGATTGGAAGAAAAGGAATATTGCGTGAATTAAAATTTGAGAGATTGAGTTATAAATAGCCTCAACCCTTTGCAATTGTTTTAGGATTACTGTCTTTAAGTCATTATCAAATTCTTGAGACAAATTCTGCGATTAAATAATACATTAATTTCCTTCACTAAAGTAACTCTTAGCATAAAAATACAAAAAGATGATACATTAATGATAAAAAATTGAATCTCTCTAAATGTCGCATACGCATTTAATTATTCATTAAATTACGGACGTGCTTAGTAATCAAATCTTGCCAAACGAGTTTGTGACTTTACCGATGACGTAAAAGTCGAGTTAAGTCCATAGGGGTTACTTATTAGTGTGGCTGTCTACTTGTATTTTATACACCGCATTGAGCTGAGGTGCGATGACTGCTGGCGCATAATCATCGTAATATGTTACAAATTATTGTAATCCGTTGTGTCGGGCGTTGCAGTCTTGCTGTGCGGCGGTGTCACCGCGCTGTTTAAAGATGATTGTAGTGTGTGAACAGCCCGTCTTTACCGAAAGGATGGGCACGGGTAAAGAATTGCAATTGGCTGCAGTCTTAGAATGCAGAAAATACGTGTTTTTTTTGGCTAACGAGCGGGCTAGGCTGTCTTACTCGTACGTATATCAGCTTAGGCGCCGAATGCGTTGTAAAAACAGGCGGGTGTCCATGGGCGACGGATATCGCCATCGCTTACCATCAGGTGATCCGTCTGCTCGTTTGCTCCCCTATCCCATAAAAGAAAAATATTTATAAATATATCGTTTCTATTGATGCTAAGTTTAATTAAATTCCTACAATAACGTGGTAACATTAATTAATTAAATACAAACTGTTCAAATTTTAGGTGCCAGGAAGCATTCTCACGGTATATCACGTACTTTAGTAATGTTAGCTGTCAAGTAAAAATAAAGGGGTATTTAATTATAGGGTGGTTGTACCTACTGTCTCGTCCCGTAACTCCTTACAACTAAACTTTATGAGCAGTGTAGGTTTGGTTTCACGTGGCCCAAGCAAACTATGGTTTGCTTTTTTGACCCATTTGCAACTATTCACAGATCAAAATATAACATCCTGTTGATGTCCTGAGTTCTGATGGTAGTCGCTTCGGGTAAAATACTGATATTCAGCCGCACCTAGTTAGACGACGCCGAACTCACCCTAGTTGCGAAAACGTTAGGAGGATGATTTTCTAATTGCAAGTTTTTAAAATTGCCCACACATTTAATAAGGTTTACCTTTTTTATAAGTAGGTACCTACCTAAGATTTAGATTATTATTAATTAACATAATTTAAGTTGCGTAAGCATAATTATTTGCCTGTATTAATATGTTTTCTAAGTAAATATTATGAAAATAAATAATTATACTGTTCTAAATGGTTTCATTATAGATTTAATGTTTTTACTAGATGTGCCTAGTATGCGTTGCAAATCTTCCATTTTTTTTAAAAGGTCGCTTAACCTGAAAAGAACCCATTTCAACTGATTATCAACTCTACGAACGACTATTACGAACTCAGTATCAGTTGAAATTAATATTCAATATGTCGATTCATTTCTTGAGCTATCAAGTTAATTTCTAACTAAGATATTTTTATTAGAACAATGTCGGTCGTTCGGTGCATGTTTTCAAAACGGATGAATATTTTCGAGTGACTAATACAGTATTGAATCTGACAGTTTCATTGTAATCGGATGTATAGCATAGAAAGTAATAGAAACGCATAAAGAACGAACTAAAAAACAAATAAATATATTAAGTAATTCAATTATCGTCGCTAGAGTTGATATTTGTGTGGGCAGTAAAACATTATTCAGTTGTGTTGTGACTGGGATTTACCTAGTTACACGGGTCTAAGATGTCCAAACTCAACAAGTTAGAAGTTTGCAAGAAGAAATCATTCTTTAGTTACTGGGTTTTTAATTTCTGGGTTTTTTCCTGTAGCATAGGCTGAAGGTTGGACCTTCAGCCTATGCTACAGGACCTAGCAAAGGAAATAAAAAAATGAGACAGGTACAATGAACTAAATAAAGACCAAAATAATAACGAAGAGATCCCATGAAAAAGAGAGAGATCCCATGAACGGAATAGAATACATCAACTCTTATATTTATACTTGGGCTAACTAATCGCTTTCAATGACCAAACAACATTAGAAACAGTAAGTCGAGTTGCCAACTCATGAAAGAGATATTGGACTCATACAGAAATAATCAAAGTTAACAATACAACATTAGGTACAATAAAAAGAAAAATATACCAAACATGCATATTACCAATACTAACCTGTGGGTGCCAGACTTGGTCAAATACACAGAAGAAACAACAAAAACTAATCACATGCCAAAGAACCATGGAAAGAAGTATAGGTACCTACTGGGCCTTACTAAAAGACAGAAAAAGGGCCATGGACATACCTAAGAGGCATCACAAAAGTAGTTACCTAGATGTTGTGACCAAAATAAAAACCTAAAATGGAGATGGGTAGGCCACATGCTCAGAGAAAACAAGGACAAAGGACATATCAGAAATAATCAGAATGGACCCCGAGATTCCAAAGAAAAAGAGGAAGACAAAGAAAACGTTAGTCCGATGACATTGAAAAGATTGCAGGGCCACTACGGCATAGAATGGCTATATCACGAGAAGACTGGAAAAAGCTGGAAGCCTACGTGTCGCAAGAGACGCCGACACAACTAACAACAGGAGCTAGCATGCACACGAATAAAAATAAATGCAATGATCTTTAGAATTAAGTTGGAATTATCATACCATCACGCCTGTATTTCCCGAAGGGTTAGGCAGACGCGTACTAATGTACACCCACAGTTCGCCGGTATGTTTAGGTCCCATGTAATATGAGCCTATTGCCATTAACCGGGCACAAATTCCTAACTCCGAGCTGCTACTGAGAATTTCATAGAAAAACCCAATAACACTGCTCGACCTGGGAATTGAACCCGGACCTCTAGCGTAGCAGTCGCGCTCAGGACCACTTGGCTAATGAGGCAGTTGGAAATATGAGATTATTATTTTATAATAATTAAAATTACTTAATATTTTACCGATTTAGTCGCATCGTTTTTTCACCCTTCCTTCAACCCATCGTATCGAACTGTTTCATGTGAGTTGTGCGAGACTGTACGTGCGCAACCTTTGGGAACAGCTAACGTCAGACGGGCACAGTTATTTCGAGGGTACAGTAGGTACTAATACCCCGATTAACGAATACTCTTGGTATTAGGAAATAAATAAGAAAGGTAAATAATAGAATAGACGTACTTGAAGCAAGCAAGTTATTGCGGCTTATACAATTTGCGGTCTCGCTTCGTCACCATTGCGTTTGTCGTTTGTTACTGCGTAATGTTAGTTAACTAATGAAATATCTGCACGTATCGCATAGTTTTTGAGGAACGACCTTTCTGTCACGACCAATGTGCAATGGAGTAAGTGCTGTGCCGCAGTAGGTACCACAGAGGTGCAAAGAATGACGTCCGTAAGAAATACTAAAGGCTTTTTCCAAAATCTATATATATAAAAGAAAGTCGTGTTAGTTACACCATTTATAACTCAAGAACGGCTGAACCGATTTGGCTGAAAATTGGTGGAGAGGTAGCTTAGAACCAGGAAACGGACATAGGATACTTTTTATCCCGTTCCCGTGGGATGTGATGACAGACCGAATTCCACTGGGGCGAAGCCGCGGGCAGAAGCTAGTACTTTATAAAAAACTAATGAGTTTCTTAATGACACTATAGGTACGTACGTCAAAGCCGTATCATGACGAATTGTTGCCATCATTTCCCGATTGAAAGAGAGGGATGCCACTCTACAGATTAAATATTGCTATCCCATACCTACCTAAAAACCTAAAAATTATGAGGATAACACGTCGTATACCGCCCCAGCTCTGGTAATCGAAATGTAGGTAATAGATAAGATAGCTTTACGGATTACAATATAATAAGCCATTTAATTTTATGTGAATACTAACCTTTACCCGCGCCTTCGCCCACCTAAAGCTATACTAGGATTAAAAATTGGTCCCAAAAAATAATTTAATCAAAAACCAATAGTGATGATCTCTATGTATCAGAGAGGTCAGTTGTATCTCAGGATCCGTTTAATGAATTGAGACAAGAAGTTCACCAGTTTTGTTTTAAGTTGGAGCATATACTTTCTAACAAAATTCAAATATATTCAGTAGTTTTTGCACCAACCCGTACAAACAGACAAGAATTTTAAGAAATTTTTTTTTGGGTTCGGAGACGTTTACTCTAAAACCCACTTATGTTTGTAAATATTTTCAATGTATAGCTTTTTACAATTTTTAATAGTAGAGATTACCGCACGGTGAGTAGGATATCAGTTCTCCGTTTATTTGATATTAGCTCACGCTTGATTGATGAGCAGCGGCACCGCTGATACGTGGACTTTCACTGGGTTTCCAGTAGCTAGCCTCCCTGGCGCGCTGACCGTGACCGTGGACCGAAGAAAGCTACTGGGTTAGGAAAGTAAATACTGTGTCACACATTCTAGCTCTCAACATACCGGGTAAGGTTCCAATTTCAAACTCTGATACTTGGTTCGATTCATTGAAGTCTGGCGAAAATCTATTGTCCCATTAACTTATACTTAGCTTAACAAATCCTTGAATTGTTGTGCCATTCCGTTGCGCTCTAATGTTACACAAATTAACAGTTGGTCCGAGCGTGACAGTGAGCGTGTAACGCCGCCCTTAATCTGTTATGTTGCGAATGCTGCGTTCATGGTGCTCTTATTGTGCGGTATTGTCACAAACCACAGAATGGGCGTTATTAAAAAATCTATCACTCCTCGCAACTTATGTAACCGGGCGGCTCCCAAACCTATTGTTGACCGTCGTATTACATTAGTTGATAATTGTGTTACGTATCCGGATATAGGAAGTGCTTTATTTATTTTCCATTTCCAATTAAATATAAACGAATAATATCAATTTGGTTATTTTATTTGGCGCTATTGATTGTTAAAATGATATAACGGGTGCCTCTACCTAAAACGGTGTAAAATAGAGTGGCATTAGCAAAAAGACGATCGTCCGCCGGCGGTTGCGCTCGCGCACGTTACGATATAAGCGTGCGGAGGGAGCCGCGCCGCTGCAGTGCCGCTCCCACTGTCTCGACACGACGTCGCCCAACATGGGAGGAAAGGTAAATAGATTAAACATAATTGTTAATTACATCATATAAATATAATTAAATAAACAACGTTTAATTAGTATTATTATTTGTTGTACCTATTATAATTATGTCTCCTTTTTTTACAGGCAGTATTAGCGGTGGCGTGCTGGCTGACTTTGAGTCGAGCCCTTGGTGATAAAGTTGTGACGCAAAGTGCAGTCAAAGATAATGAAAGTGCAGCGAGTGCTCCGCGCTTATACCGGAACGTGCCCCTCGGAGTGTATGCTAGTGCCGCGCCCTACGCGGCCTACTCGTTCCACTTGCCCCAGTACATCGCTGCGCCCAAAGCTGCAGCCTCGCAAGTCTCCCCAGTGAAGCAGGCGCCAGTGAATCAGAACGTTAACACTTATTTGATGGATTCCTATGGAAACAGATTCATGGAAACTCCGCAGCTAGCGTCTTATAAAGCCGCTTTCCCGCAGCAATATGTGGCGCTTCAACCGAAATTACCCGAACATTTGGCACAGCCGTTGGTCGCTGCCTCGCCTAACTTCCAATTCAAGCAGTCAGGTCCGCAAGTGTTCTTTGGTGCGCCCTTCAGAGTGCCAGCTCTACAAAGTCCGACACCGACACCTCTGAATAATTTTCCTAGTTTCGGACGTTTAGTGTATGCAGAGAACGTTCAAAGTTTAGCGCCCGCTTCCAATTTTCATAATCATCAAGCTATTAGCGCACCGTCAGCCCAACAGCAATCATCAAATAACAAAGCAGTGTTCGCAAATTCTCAGTCGCATGAGCATTACGGCAATATAAAACATGAACCTAAGTTCCAAAGGCAACAAGAAGCTCAAATTATTGTTGGAAAACCCAAACTCCAAAATGTTCAGGAATATGTGCCTCGTGGTGAAAAGAGCATCCAAGAAAAACCTCATGCAGCGTACGGTGAAAAGTTCCAACGTATTCAAGAAGTACCTCGCGCTAATCATGGTGAATCCAGGTATCAAAGATTGCAAGAAATATCACACGCATCGTATGACCAACCGAAGTTCCAACGTATTCAAGAAGCACCACGCGACAGCCACGATGCGGAAAAATACCAAAGAGGGCCTCAGGTGATTCACGTAGAAAATACATATCCCCGTCTAGAGGAAGCGCCAAAACACCAAGAAGAAAAGTCCCATGAAAGAGCTCAACTACAAGCTGCTCCTGCCAAACAAACAACCATCACTTACGTAAATGATATAGATGGTAAGAAATCTGTTGTAAAAGTGCAAAGCGAACCTCTACCTCTATTAGACTTAACTCTTCTTGAACCACTAACGTTTGCTAATCCACTCGTACCTCAAGTGCAACATTTCCTGCCTAGAATTAATCAGGCGACATACCAAAAATTACCACAAGCTGATATAGACGCCGTTAAAAATTATCAGAAAGAGTATGTAGTACAAAAGACAATGTCATATGAAAGTGGAAATCTTAATGAAAAACCACAGAAGACTGCACCTAAAAAGAAACAGAAGAAGCCAACACAATTCAATAAACACGCGAACAAGAATGATGCTCCGAAGAAAACAACAATGACATATCATGAGACTTTGGACGATGTTCCAGAAATTGTATATGAAATAAACACGCCCGGTCATAAGGAAACTTACAAGGAAAAAGCCGTAAGCTACAACAAGGAGACTCAATCGGAACCAGTGCATTATAGTTATGGATCGAAATCTGAGAAAGATCCTGTCAATTACAGTTATTCCCGCAATACAAAGGAACCAGTACAGGATGTTCACTACCACAGTCATGGTCAAGGACCGGCACACCTAATATATAATTTCAAACCTGAGGAACATAATAAGGAAGTACAACACACAAAACACAGCACTGCACCGCACAGTGAAGCCGAGAGTCTTAAAGATTCTCCACAAAATTCAGAGGAACGCAATTCAGGATACCATCATCCTCGCACTGAACAATATGAAGAACATCCTAGATCTTCTGAAGAAATTCAGGAACCAGCCCATAAACAACAAGAACACTATAACAGGCCTAGTAAGGAAGGTGAGCATGAGTCGTTGAAAGCTAGCCCACCAAAACACTCCGCTCCAGGTCAACATACAGGACAGTTCGATTATACACCGATAACAAAAGAATACGAAGAGGATATACGTCTGATCGCTAATGCCCAAATAAAGGTAGACCCAAGTCAACACGTGCAACATGCACAGTCGACACATGCGCCACCCCCTCAGCGTGACAACGAAGATGACGCGCCGGAGCAACATCAACACTCGTCTCCTCATTCGCACGAGGCACCGGAACAGCAATCTCATCATCATTACTCTGCCCCGCATTCGGAATCGCATAATGCACCTGCAGCCCATATACTTGAGAAATCAAAACGTGTTATAATACATGAGGAAGCCCCGGATGAAATGCATATGCTCAGAGCACAAATGAGAGAAGAAGTGATTAATCGGGAGGAAAATAGCGAAGAAGATTTTGAAAAGGCATATAAAAATGCGGCAGTTGGTTTCCCTGCATATAGCAAACAGGCTTTAGAAGCTGCAGAAAAAGATATATTCGATCCTGAAAGTTATGGAGTCCCACCAGATCATGTCGAGTACGATGTCGAACATACCCCATTCCAACAATACCAGGAAGAAGGTGATGATTTTCCTAAAGAATCACGCGCAAGCTACAAAGACGCGAGAGACAAAATGAAGGAAAATTACTACATGGGCTATTCAGTTAGCAAGCCAGACAGTCTGCTTGACCGCTACCAGAATAAACTAGGCTATTATAAACTATACAAGGAACAAAAGCCAGATTATTTTGTGTCAGATGGAGACGATGAAGATAAGAAAAAACAGAAACAAAAATTCGCCAAGTACTCGGTGGCGCCTTCGTTTAGTTATCCCTCCACAAAGAACGAGAAGGTTAAATCGTATTACGGCAGTCCCAAACCCAAACAACAGTTATATGAATATGACTACTCTAAAGGAGCGCCGCGCGATAATTCAGCTTTCGCCTCGCGACCCTACCAAAGATACAGAAGTAAAACTAATTTTGTAGAGCCACAATTCCAGTACGGCTTCGAGCCGATCTCTATACCAAAGCTTCTTGATAGTGAGCTAGCTGCGATGGCCAGCAACCAAAGCCCCGAGAGTGAAAAGCCGGGTATGAGGAAAAAAGTTTATAAAGAAAACTGGTATATTAAGAAGACCAGCACATCCGCTGGGGCGCCAGCTAGCTGATAAGACTTATTTATTATTCCGTTTAATGTTAAGTTGTTAAATAGTAATTTAATAAATTGTTCAAATATTTATTTATGGTTTTGTTTGTATGAAATTATTTTTCTCGGATAAGGAAAACTAATCTAAATCAAAAATTCTTATGACTAGCTTGAACTAATTCCCAAGTGTTGCGTAATTAAACTTTCGCTATCTAACAATATATTACGTGATACTAAACTCTTTTTGCCTCGATTCTTGTCTTCTATCAGTAAAAAAAGCTACATTGCTTTAGTCAATAAAATCACTCACCGTGGAATAGATAAAAAGTTCCGAGTTCGATTTTGCATGCTAAGCGACCGGAATCAGAGAATATCAGCTGCAACGCTTAGGAAACACATTGTTTCACTTTTATTGCAATACTTAAAATAACTATCTCCGTTAAAATAGATATCAATCGGTCATAATCGATGATGATAAAACGCATTCCTGAATCCTATTTCCTTCCGTGTCCGGTTGTTACGGTGTATTTCTGTCCTACGTTGATTTCCTTGATTGGAAATAGCATAATGATCACGCGAACGGTGATGATAGAGTAGGCACGCGAGAACACTTTTTTGCCGCCAAGAGCAAAGCGCAAGTGCAAGTGTAAATCGACGAGAAGCGTATACGCACATCAAAAACAGATGCTAAAATCTTTAGTGCGTCATGCTTGTAATGTATAATTATTATTTTTATACATATTAGTAGAATTCTTAGCGTGACACAGAGCGTAAAATTATAAGCGCTAAGCATAAAATATAAATGTCGTTTGCTTGTTGTTTTAGCAGCGATTCTAGACTCGATTATGAACCGCTTTCATTAGGTACTGGTAGCTTTTTGTTTGGCCTGTAATTCTCTGTGAGGCTAAATCCCAAATGTTTGTATTGGCTGGTAGACAATCTATAATTCTTTAGCACCGGACTACGCACTACTTAGTATAGTGGTATACCTAATCTGTGTTGGATTTGAACGGTCTAAACGCGCCCTTTACTATGTTTATAAAGAAATAACACTACGCCTAAATTATTAACTTACGTATCTCGTCTCTAAATTGTGATACGTATAGTATTCTATTTCACTCACTGACCGCTCCTAAAGCATCTGTGCATCCTTATCCTGAGCGGATGGCTAGTGACGTCACTGGGATAGCCGACCTTCTCTACCCTCACCTTATAGACTATTGATAGCAAAAGTAAGTAGGTACCTATATTGCGATTTTTTTCACTTGAAATAATTGCCGCTGCAAGCGGCTGCACTAGAGATTGAAACCGAAGAAGGTCGCACGGACGTAGTTTCATCAAAATATATTGTTTAAAAATAAAATATTTCGAAAACTTGTTACAAAAAGCGAGATCTAAGTACCTTGAGTTAATTGTTGGGCAATGTTCGATTATACGCCGACAAGTTGCGGACGCTTAGGCATGAAGAAATTAATAAGCAAAAACGTCGCTTCGACCATCGATAGTGGTTTTACTACAGAAACCAATCAGTCTTTCAATAAACCCAGTTTCAAATCAATTAAAAATGCTCAAGATTGTATCGAATAATCTCCTCCTTTACTGATGTTGCCATTGTCATTCCACAGACGGCCAATGGCCTTTTCAATGTCTGCCAGTGCTTCTAGATACAAGATACACTAGATACAAGATCACTTGCAAATAATTCGCCCTTCTGTGACATCATGTTTTTTGTATGCCCAGCATTAGGTTTAGCATTATGCCACTTTCTAATTTCTATCAATAAAAGTAAAACTGCCTTCAAAACGATAGTTTTTTTATGTGCAAAGCAGTTTTGGAAGTCAGTGCCTTCGATTGGATTGGATCTTTTGTTTCGCCAGTTTCGCCACCGACTTCCGAAATTGTTTCCTTTTTGTTAAAAGTTATTTCTAAATTTTGAGTGGCGTCTGGCATGTCGTTCTAGGGAGGTACTGGACAGGTATTTCCTGTGATCTCTGATACAATAATCTAATCACGATTCGTTGAGGTGTTTACATTTTTTATTTCGTATTTCATCACCAAATTGATCCACCTATTGAATAAAAAAGAATCATCAAGAATGCAATCACATTCTGATGCATGGGTATATATTGTTCATGAGTTCCATTCTTTGACTAGGATAGATAGTCAAAGGTGCCATTGTTTATCTCCACAGGTCGTTAACAGATCCTTACATTTGGTAAGGAACAAAACAAAATAGAAATATAAAATAAAATTGACGTAATGTTTTTAAAATCAGTCCACAATTAAGTAATGAAAATGTCATTGAGGATAAGTTTTGAGCATACAATCATACAGATGACATAGAACCTCCATCTTACATATAATAAGAATGTAAGTGAGCCGTGTCTGTACATTGCTTATATTTACAAAAAAACTAATTTGGGGGACTCAGAATCAGTAACACAATCCATTTCTATTATTTTTGGAACTTTTGTCTGTCTGTTTGTCTGTCGGTTTGTCTGTCGGTTTGTCTGTCGGTTTGTCTGTCGGTTTGTCTGTATGTTTGACCGCGCATCAAATGATAACTACCGAAGAGATTTGGAGGAAGTGGACAGGAATTCATAGCCTTTTTCTTGGATTAACATTTAGGCTATATTTTAATAAAATCGGTTCACTCTATCAAAAGTTATTAACATTTTAACGATTGAAAACGTAGAATTTGAACAATAACCGTTGAAGCAAATTTCCTTTTTAAGTATTTCCGTACTAGACTAGCACGGGTCAAACATTATAACAGAATCAAGAAATAAAATTAAAAAATACACTCACAGGTACTAAATAAGATAAAAGAAGAAAATAAAACAAAGAAATGAGAACCCATTATTCTGAACGGGAATTGATTATTAGTACAGTTATTCTGACTCTACTTCTACAGGGCATCACGGGGCATACATAGGACTTATCCAGCGAGCACCAGCCGGTGTAAAAACTAAATATTTGAGTAGGGTAAAGAAGTAAACAAAGAATGACAACTCTTTCTCTAGATGACTAACACGAAATCGTTATTACCTCAATGAAATTTGATTCCTTATCAGGTGTCATTTTAAGTTGACAATTTTGACAATTATTCTTTTCTTCTTTAAAGCATCCAGCTTTAAAGTAACTGATTTTATAACGTGAAACCTCCATAGTGTAGATTCTAAAGAGTTTCCATCTAATCAAATCATAAAATAATATACCACGTAAGTATGTGCCTATGTATAATAAATAAAAATATGGGTCTTTTAATAATAATAATAATTGCAACGTGCGTTAATCTTTACTGATGCCGAAACAGTTATTTGAGATTTTTGTCTATGTAGGTATGTCTGTTTATATTTGCGAACATTTAAAAAAAATTAAGTAATGTAAATTAAGTCAATGGCGCTAAGTGTATTAACAATATGGAAAACCAGAATCCTTTTTTCTATGAGATTTTTCGAGGTAGTTAGTTGAAACTTGGAGAGGACAACGTTTCTCAGGTCAGCTAGTTTAAAATAATAATAATAATTGAAGTGTGCTTTGTGTCACTTTATCCATAAGAATGTATATAGGAGTAAAATAGAATAAAATAATCTTTTATGTATGTTTTTATTAATTCAATACTGATAGGTACTTTATAAGCTATAACTTCACAAACAGCATGAGAAACATGACCTCAATTGAAGCTAATGTGACTAGTAACATAACATGAATAAGTGTTCATATAAATTCGAAACATTTCTAAAACTTTCCCCTAGAGAGACTATTATAATATTAGAGAGATGAGAGTACAAAAATAAATTATAAATATTACTAAACGACTAAATGGACACCGAGAGGCGATAGGACACCGATTCTTCAAGCCTCTCAACTGCTATCTGTCTTTGCGAATTGTCTCTGTGTGTGTTTCAATATTTTTTCTTCTCCTGAACAGTTTTATCGTCATTAGGACTGTAGCAATTCCTAGGCCTAAAGCCATGATGGCTACTATCATCACACCTGTTGAAATTTGATTGCCTTGTTTGTAATGAAATAGTTCGCTAACCAAAGCTACTGGTCGTAAAATTTTGACTACTGGCTCACAACCCGATTCCCTCACGTACTTTGCCCATGTTCTATTAGCGAAATTTAGTTCCCTGGGCTTAGCGAAAGGTCTTCTACCTGGAACTGTCTTATTGACCACTGTTGTCATATTTCGGAGCTGGGTTTCATTGTAATGACAGTATAAGTGCTTCTTCTTCTTGTTTCCTTTCACCACAATATCTTTCTCAGCACTCTTTGCTCCGATCAGAACGTCTAAATTTCCTTTGATCATGTTAGCCCAGTCCCACATCTCGGCGATCTTGCAGTCACACACGAACGGGTTGCCCAACAGATTGAGCGAGTGCAGCTTAGGATTGTTGGCGAACACGTCGGGATCGATTGTTGTCAGATTGTTGTTACCAATGTTGATCTTCTCCAAGTGATGTAATCTTTCAAGAAATGAAAGACTTCCTTCTGCAGATCTGAGACGATTCCCACCTAAATTGAGGTCAGTTATGTTTTCAGTATTCTTGAAAGCATCTACGTTCAGTGAAGTTATATTACAGTTGCTTAGGTCAAGAATTGATACTTGTGATAATTGTTTTGGGAATATAGGTCCTGACGCTGGGATAACTAAGGGGTTTCCACCGAGCCGTATCTCTCGCAAGTCCATATATGTCAAGTTTTTAAAGAAAGCTAAACCATTCAGAGGCCTCTTCAGTCCACAGAATTCCAGCTCTATCGTAGTGAGTTGCGTTAGATTTCCGAATAGTCCTGCTTCTAGAGATAATAGATCATTGCCAGAAAGTACTAGTCTCTTCATTGACGCCATTTTAGCAAAGGTGTCAGGACCTACGTACGATAAATTACTATATCCCATATTTAAGTATTCCAATTTTTCCAGTGGTGCCAATAGTTTAGTGAATACATTCTCAAGTGGATTGTGAGATATGTCTAACTCAAGAAGATTATCGAAAACGTTAAAGTTATCGGGCAGGTCGCGAAGGCCGCAATGGCTTAAGAATAATCTTTCAAGTTTAGGTAAGGGCTCTAATGCCGCTTGCAAGTCTGCTGCAACCAACGAATTTCCGGATAAATATAAAGTTTTCAATCTAGTTGCGTTGGTAAACGTTTCAGCCGAAATCGGGCCTCGTATATTACAATTGGACAAATCTAATAATTCCAGATGAGTGACGCTGTTGCCCAATGTTGCTGCAACATCTAAATCGCGTAATTCGTTGTCAGCTAAAATTAGTGTGACCAGATTGGTACAATTCGAGAACGTGTCTTCTGATAGAGATGTGAGACCAGATTTTCTCAAGTTCAAGTATTCTAATCTCAGCAGCTTTCCGAGAACCTCAGGCCAGTCTGTGTTTGTCAACTGATTACCGGATAGTTCTAAGTATTTAATGTTTGTCGCAGCTGAGAATGCGTTTTCGGATATAGATGTGAGCTTGCAATTGTTAAGTTTTAAAGTTTCCAAACTTGTCAAGATATCGAAAGTTCCTGCCTCCAATGTTTTCAAAGGATTTCCTGATAGATCTAGTGTTGTAAGGGTGGTGATATTGTCGAAAAACTGTGGATTGATTGAGGATAAATTGCAGTAACTGATATCCAGGTATTGCAATGTGAAGGAGGCCAGAAAAGGTCCTTCCACGGAAGTGATTGGATTGTCTTGTAGCTCCACGTTCAATAGGCCGCGAGAGTCCCTGAAACAGGTTATGCAAATATTTTAACAACAGAAAACACATTGCTCTCTTATGACGAATGTACCCTTGAACTTAACAAAAGTTTAAAGGGGCTGTATTAAAAAAAGTAACCTCCAATGTCACAGCGGTGAGTCACGTACAACGTAGATACGCTCTTTATTTCGAATGCAATGCCATGAGACAGTTAACTAGATATCACCGTATATATTAATCTGAGTCATCATAATTGGGTATGAGCTGGTACCCGTACATCGTACCCATACTATCAGGTGACAGGGTATTTTTTCCGTGGAACCCAGCCAATTGTAATAAGCGCAAGCATGTAAACGACGATCTAGCCAGTGAATTCAATTTGCATTCGTTGTGTGACTATTATCCAATATTGGCACTAGGACTGGCGGCAATTGATCTCGCTTCTGCTACCGTAACGAGTTTAAGAGCAATTTAAACAATTTTGTCATCAACGTGTATTGTGTTCTCGTATGAATATCGTCGGCCCGCAAACAATGGTTGCCCGTGAGAGAATAGCTCTGTGGAGTGTAGGAAACAAATGAAGGTGTGTTTTGATGAGTCACTTTTGTACTTATTTTATATGTTTAAATTAAAGCTGGAATCTACCCCACAAATATGTAAGGCGCTTAACCCACACAGAAATCACAAAGAACTCATAGTATGGTATTAATATAAAATATATTGTTCAACCCACAAAGGTAACTGAGCATGAAGAAGGTATAAAAACCGCTACTAAATATTTACTTTATAATAATATCATGTGACTTTTGTGCTGATAGAAAGTACGCAAATTCTGTATTTCGGTTTTCAAATAAACAATCGTTTTAGATAACTTTTGTAATGTTTTGCGTCTTAAGATAGTGTTATTTCAAAACAAAGAGTTTAATGGCCTATAGTTTCACCCAACTGACAGTACTGAGACGCGATTTATTCTGTTTTATTTTGGAGAATTTTGCCTGTGCAATCGTCTAGCTTGTAATTCGATTACTCATTACAATAGCGGCGGTGTTCCACAAAACTTATTTTACAAAACTTAACAACATGGTTAAATTCGCATTAGAAAAGCTAACTGCCTCATTAGCCAAGTGGTCCTAAGCGCGACTGCTACGCTAGAGGTCCTGGGTTCGATTCCCAGGTCGAGCAAAGTGTTATTGGCTTTTTCTATGAAATTCCCAGTAGCAGCTCGGAGTTAGGAATTTGTGCCCGGTTAATGGCAATAGGCACGCCCCCTATTACATGGGACCTAAACATACCGGCGAACTGTGGGTGTACAGTAGTACGCCTCTGCCTTAGCCTTCGGGGAATACAAGCGTGATGATATGTTATGTAGAAAAGCTAATCTGTACTTACAAAAAGGCTTCGGGGTCCACGTAGGTGATGTTGTTTCCTGATAAGTCGATGTCTATGAGATATTCTAATGATTTAAAAGCCTCCTTTTCTATCCTCGTCAGGCGATTGTTAGCTATCTGCAGTCTCCTCATTTTAATTTCACCAGGGAAAGGCTTCAAAGTCGTGATGTTGTTTCCGTTCAAGTCGAGGATGTACACGCTGAGGCTCAGCTCATCATAGGGCACTTCTGTAAGGTTGCTCTCAGAACAGTCGGTAACCCAGTTGATCCTGAAGTAGTGGCAGTCGCATTCATCTGGACATTCTAGTTCGAAGTTGTCTCCATTGAATCCATACGTCAAACCTGTTGCGATTAGGTAGAAAGCAAGGACCGTGCGGTGAGCCATTTTCATGTGTGATGAATAACTTCAGAGTATAACTTGCGTAGCCATTATATCTGAAAAGGAAAATAAAACTGTTAGTATGGTCGTTTAATGAATCGTGACACAGATTTGTGAAACATTGTCGACGATATGCACCATCTGTGACTGATCTCGACTCATAAAATGAGTTGTTATTGTCATCGATCGGTAAACAAGATTGCATAAACCCTAGATAGTCATGTGCATATGCTGTTGGTGAAATGAACAACTAATCCGACGGATATCACTAGATTGATTGAGATAAAACAGTTCATTTAGGTGGAAAATTACGGTAATCGATTTTAAGCGTTTACCTTCGACATTTTTTAAATAATTATTTTTCTTTCGTCCGTGGTCAAGCTACTTCGAGACGGTGTTGGAATTAAAATAACGATTCTGTAAGTACCAGCATACGACTGTCGTGACAATAAAAGTAATGGTCAGCATCCTGTGCGGACCGGCCCGACGCGTTTCCCGCCAGAATTTTCCAGAATCGACACAATGATGTTAGGTCACGAGTTTAGTCATAGTAATTCTTTTAAATTGATTGATGACCTGATATATTGCCTTCATTGATACACACAATTGGTCACCATTAGTTGCATTCTTATGTAGGTACCCCCCCATCAAGATGTATGTCCCATGTAATAGGGGGCGAGCCTATTTCTATTATCTGGGCACAGAATGAAACTCCGGACCTGATACTGAGAATTTAATAGAAAATGCCGATTATCACTGCTTGTTCTATTAATTGAACTCTACTATACTACTTACAGTCAGTAGTTGTCTAGCGTTTGATTAAAATTAAACAAAACATAATAAATAACAAATGAATTCTAGAACCGATGTCTTCTAGATGCTGCATTCAACTTTTTTGTGAATTGGCATTTAGGTACCTAAGTTTACAATAAAAAACTTGCATGGCGCCTAAATGTCACGCCTTTATTAAATTAAATCTTCGAAACAATTGACTGACGTGGGGGTGGGTGTTAAACAGCTGATAATGTCGATATCAAAATCAGCATTAAATAGGTTCTTAGGGTGACACATGCAGTTACCAAACTGGTAAACGCTTGTGGCAATAAGGGCAAAGGTGAATGACTTTCACTCGCAAATTGTGTGGTTCGTACGACACCAACTTTCAACAAAATGGAACGTACCTACTTCTTGAAGTAAAATGTACCTTACGCTGTCGTTGTGAACGTTAAAGTATTTTGTAGGATAAGAGGATAAAAATATTTTATCCAAGACTTGAGGTCTGCTGACTGGCTTCCATGTGCAAATTATTATGTTTGCATTGTTATCCTTATTCTTGAACATAGGTCCTTTTCCCGTAATTTATCTATCTATATACTAATATATAAAGCTGAAGAGTTTGTTTGTTTGTTTGCTTGCTTGCTTGCTTGCTTGAACGCGCTAATCTCAGGAACTACTGGTCCGATTTGAAAAATTCTTTCAGTGTTAGATCAAGCCTATTTATTGAGGAAGGCTATTGGCTATATCATCACGCTACGCGAACGAAGGCCGCGGGCAGAAGCTAGTTACCTAGTACTTAGATATACCGCGCGCACCCCATCGCGGCCACATAAGCTGTTAATTACTTTATCTTATGTTAAGTGTTATCGCAATCGTTACACGAACAATGGCAGTTGGTGTGAACCATAAAATTTAGATTTTAGTAGGTAGGTTCAGCGCCGATAGATACCAGAATAGTCCGCGAATAGCTGGTCTCATTATCATTGAACACCGAAGACTGGAAACCTTAGATGGATACCTAATATCATTATTTTACAGAAGTTGGAACAAGTTGAAATTATCAATATTATAATTCCTTCCTTACTTATTGCAAACGAATGAACGTTTAAAATAAATATTTATTTTCCACAGCACAATGACGATGTAAATTAATTTGTAAATGTAGCACCTAGTTGTGACAAACTAGACACAAGGCGACACTAGTAGGTACACCTGTCTGCGATACTAAAAATATATTTAATGCATAGTACTCTGCCTATCCCTACGATTGTTTTTTTATAGGTAGTACAGACGTGTTGGATGTAGAGACGCAGAAGGACGGAGTAATAAATCCTTGACCTACTTACTTAGTTCAATTTACTATACCTAGTTTTTTACTCGTCGTTGACGCCATTGTGTGCCTATTCCGGTATTGTCACGCATTCTGAGATCAGCAGTGTCATCAGAGTTGCTTATACTTATATAAATTAAGCTATATGGTTTTGAAATAAATGCTTTGTCATTTATGTATGATATGATGATAATGATGATGATAGCTTAAGATCGGTCATGAATTAATTATAAAAAAATATATCTGTCGTGTTTTTCTTTGGTCTAGAAGTTCTTATTTATTTTAGGATTTCTTTTTATAAAAGCTAATTAATTTACAAGTACCAATTAGTTACTTATTTTGTGAAGAGTAGATACTTATACGTTGTGATATTACGAGGTAGCCACATTGATTTATGTACTTAATAATTATATAGTACGGAGTTACGGACCTGTACTACAGTCGAGATACGTCTGCGCGTCTGAAGTTTGCCGTTCCGAACAGTCGCGCAACAGTCAATTTAGTGATTTTGTGCAAAAATATCGAAATCAGCAAGGACAATAGTTTTGGTTGAAAAACATTGAGGTACTTACGACCCTAATTGTCTTTACACTGAGTTCTTTTATTTAAAAATTTACCATAGTACGAAACCACTTGCGGATAACTTCAGAAGGGCACAGTAATTTTGACCAAGTAAGTGAAAAGGCTGTGGGTAGCCAATTAATCTTTTTAATTAGGCACCCTGCACTTCAGCAGCATTTCATATTCCTTTATTAATCTATTAGGCACTCTTTGAAATGTCGCTTTTAAGGGCTGATATTGAAGATAAATAAAACGGACCACATATACAAGATGGTAGGCTAGCTTAGATAAGTTGGCTGTAGAATGCTCTGAAGGCCCCGTGAAGCTTGAGGCATGAAACTAAGACGTTCCTCCTTTGCGTGAGATTGTAATTTATTAAGTGCGAGTACAAAGTTATAATCCGATGAGAATGCGTGGACGTCATAGGTAGGCCATATTCCGGAAATGCCATGAATTAAAAAAAACACGATGACGATGTGATTTAATACTTTGCTTATTGCACAATAAAACCCAGTTAACGACCTAGAGGTAAGGGCTACTGTTGCGAGCACCTCACTACGCACTTCTAGAACACATTCACCGTTCACTTGAAACAAGTTATGCAGGCACTCATAACTTATGTAGTCTGGTGGTATAATAAAGAGGAACGACATAAGTTTAAGGATGCTTAAAAACAACAATAAAAAAAATCTGTTAATAAGAATGGAAACAGGCTGCACCATGGTACGGATTCAAAAATGGAAACCATACGATTCACGTCTCTAAATGCACAATATTGAAATCTCCCGAGGTCACATTAGCGTGTTCCGTCCCGGTGCATACATACTAACAATAACTTACATGACAATACGTGTGTCGCTGTGCAACGTGCTCACTTGTCGACCACTGGCTCTCAACTGAATATACTTAGGTATTGATGACACTGGCTGTTTACTTGACCAGCTAGTGCTGTCCGCTAATCGTATATGTATAGCGTTATATAAATCGCCCTGTGTACGCTGATATTGCGCTCGGATCGACATCGACAATGCAATTAGACGAAATGCGGATAACGATATCTGAAGTAGATATTTACGTATCTGATATACTCAGTGTAATGATATCCCGAGAGAAAAGGTCAATTTATGGCTTATTTCGAATACCAGGAACAGTTCGGGAGTATACTGTAAACAAACAAATTTAAGAATCAATTAGAAAACAAAAGAAAACTTGTATTGGGCGCATACGGGTTCCTAACACATCATATATTAAAGGAATCACAAACTGCGATGCAATACCTTCACCAGAACTACTAGTATTCTATTATCTGTCACCAGAACTATGAAGACTAGTATAACGAGGTATAGTCCAGCAATTACAGTTCAAAGATGACATAACAATGTTTTTATCTAGTGCTTGCAGCGATCATTTTAATAGGCGTTGAACCAATTTGGACGAATGCGGTCATCACTATAATAGTTCAGTAGTAGGCATATTCCCTATTTTTCTCTGACGTAGGTGGTAAACAAATATTTATCATTTATTACATTATACAGACACCTGTAGGCACCTGTTATGAGTACCTAGGTATTATCTTGTTAGAACTATGTGTAGCTACTAGTATTCTATTATCTGTTGTGTAGCCTCATTTTATTAATATGAGGGTGTAGCTTAACCCGTTTGATATTGAAACTGCTTGGTGCTATCTAATCTAAAACATAAATACCTAGTTGCCAGTATTACGTAAACTAGTTGTTGAATAAACGTAAGATAAATTGGACCGTGTTACATTTAGATGCACTTTGTGGTAAAATAGTAAATTACGCTGTTTAGCCGCAAGATAATATTACGTAGGCTTTTTGACCTACGTCAGTACTACTCTAGCATTTATTGTCTATTCAGTGGTTGCGTTGCGCGTGTGCAAACACGTTTCCTTTCCTTTTTCAGAGTGTAAACGCAATAACTTTTCGCGTAGGCACAGATAATAGAATACTAGGCGTAGGTGTACATTTCTCACTCAGTTACTCTCAATGACGATGACGGTTCATCAGCGATAGATTACAATTTTCATTCATGTTCACTGAACGCGTTAAACATGCGTACTCCAAAATAACAGTATGCTATGCAACTGAAGTTAGCCGTCGAACAGTATTCTTACGCAAAAGCATGAGATACTGATTCTTTTTTAAAACCTAATAAGTAATTGAATTTAATATACTGGAATCAGTTGGGCAAAATCACTAATGTGAAACATTTCGATACGCCCCAATTGTCTACACAGAGATTTTGTATTTAAAATTTACCACGGCAAACCCACTTGCAGATAACTTTAGAGGCGAACTGTTATTACGGGTGAATACACCGCACTATATTATTCAGGCGCACTGTTATACCTACCTACTGTGGTATCACATGATATGTGAAAAACGACATTATAATTTGTGGTACTTATACCAGGGTGTGTTTTCTCGCTGTTCAATTTAATATTAATACTTCATTAGCTTCTTCGGTTTTCAAAAATTGTGCCCTAAATAAGAAAATTGCCTAACTTAACTGCCTCTTAACTGCCTCGTTAGTCTAGTAATCTCAAGTGCGACCGCTACCATATAGGTCCTCAGTTCGATTCCCAGTTCGAGCAGTGTTATTGGGATTTTCTATTAAATTCTCAGTAGCAGCTCGGAGGTTGGAATTTGTGTTTAGCAGAAGAAACAAGCTTCCATCTAATAGCAAAATGCACAATGTATGCGCTACTTAGATGCGAAATACTAGGAACCGATGAGATAAATGAAGAACAGCTAGCAGAACTCTCCATCGGACAACTGGTGGGCTTCTGCAAGGCTACGGGAAGATTTGCGACGCCGAGCGCTAGTAACCCATGACGGGATCCACCGAAAATGGGGAACTGGGCGAAATAATCCCAACATGAGGACTGATCGCCCGTCTGCAAATTAAATTGAAATAATAAAATTCGTGCTTACCACTTTTATACCAGACAAACAAAAAAATAAGGCTTGAAAGACTTAGATTCATGGTTCTGATTTTTTATCATGTCGTTCATGTGTAAGCATTGTCAAAATTTAAGGTTAAGGTGATCGTAATTGTAATGTCGTTAGTGTCAAACATCCAGGGTTACCAACTTAGGGGTTTTCCCCCTAAATTAAGTGTGATATTAGCATGGGTGTTTTTAGGGGTTTTTTTTTTAAATTACACCTTTCTCTTATTTTTTATTAGAGCAACCCAATCCAGCCAATCATATCTATTTGTTAACCTAGCCGCTTAACGACATCTAGTACGGTTTCTCATGACTAAGAAAAAGGAGTTGAATAATACTTAAGTATACTTACATTATTTAAATAATAATTCATTATGTTTTACCGTTGGTATAAAAATAACTAGTAAACTAAAATATTTCAGTAATATTCCAGTTACAAGGGGTTTGTGTCTGTTAGAATTAGTATTTGTAAACGAACTCACAATATAAGACAAAACCTCAAGTGGCCCTTAGTGTTTAAAATAAACTTACGTTTAAATTTAGACAAGTATGTTTAGGGGTTTTTCCAAGTAATTTATTCGACTTTAGGGGTTTATTACTTTAGGTTTAGGGGTAAATAATTTCGGAAGTTAGTAACACTGTTCGTAACAATGTCAGTTGAAAAACAATCGCGTTTTGCGGCGAAATAACAACAATTCAACTATTTGGAATTACAATTCTAATTAACAGTAAATAATCGTAAATGATGGCTCAAACGGATGTTGGACTGTCTACAGATGAGGAACCATTGAAAAAGATATTTGATGACGCGATGAAAATCTTTGATGATATAGAAAAGGGCAATGAAGCTACAAACAGTAATTCTGTTCAGGTGAGGGATTTACCTTAATTCAGTGTGTTTATTTGCTGTTTAGTTTTCTCTAATTTGTTCTCGAAACATTTGTTCAGGTTAGAGAAGTTATTATGGTAAAATTTGTATGTTGAAATTTTGATCTAGAAAGTTCCTGATAAAGATACTTACTAAAGGTTGGACTAGTCATACTCAAAGATGCTCAATATCAAAGTAAAGCGTGAGAAATATATTCAAACCATAAGATGGGTTGGACTTTGAATGACTATCAGTGCCTTGTGGCTCCAAGGCAAGAGAATCAGTGTAACAACATAACTTTATTTGACGATTTGTTTCTGATGGTTCACAGTAGCTTTTTATATTTAGAAGCAATGAGTCTATGCATTATTCTGGGACTCTTAGTTATACTATATGACTGATACTGTATACCTTTTTACTTTTTATGGTCTTATTGGGTGGGACATATAAGACAGGAACATTTTCTTATTTATGTATTTTCTCTCTTTGTTATTATGCAGGTCAGAAATTCATGTCATTTACCTTACAGTAAAAACAAATATGTTGATGCCTGCATTTAAAGTACCTACTACACAAATTGAAACCATGTAACTTTACACTTTCTTATGTCTCATAATAACTAAATATAGCTTCCAAGGTTAATTAACAACTTGTCACTTGTTTGTGTTATTCTGTAACACTTGATACAAATACATATAGGTATCATATGTAAAAAGGAATATAACAATATAATGTACTTCAGCTGGAAATGCTAAAAATAAGCATTGCTATCAAGTTTGAAGAACTTTTCTTCATAAATAAAAATCTCAAATTGAGAAGAGTTTCAACAACTTTCACTTGAGTTTTCATTGCTTCCTGGTCTCACAATTTTGTTATTAATTGAAATTCTATAGTTACATGAACTCTTAGAGATGTCTTACTGTTACAGTGCATTTGAGTGTCTTGTAAGCTCACTTTTTACAGTGAGTGGTGAGAGTAATAATACTTAACTCTATCTCTCTTTGTGAACATTATAGTTGAGTGTCAAAGCAGCGATAGCAAAGTTTGAGAAGGCCACAAACCTGGTCTCCATGTCAGGGATGTTCAGTAAGAATGAGAGTGTGGAAGAGTTGCCCACTGAGACCCTACAGTACTTGCTCCTGCCAGTGCTGCTCGGGACTCTCAGTCTGAAGCTTTGCAACCAACCAAGGCTAGACCTTGTTAATGTTGCTGAAGTTTATTTCAAGTAAGTAATGATTTATTAAATATCTAAGAGTTAAGTAGTCATTTATTATTATTAAAATTAAATGCAACTAGTACAAGATCACAAGATATGTAATGCAGTGGTAGGCTAAAAAATATAAAAGAGATCAGTGGCAGCTTTAATCATTGTGAGACTTTAGGTAGCAGATCTTTGCAAGGCTCTTGCTCTGGCCTTGATGTGTGTTAAGATTTATGATGTACCAAAAAATGAAATGTGAAAATATAATCTTCCCATACAGAGGCGATGATTATAGTTTTGGTGTCTGCAAGTCTATTTAGCAAAAGAATGAAGAAGAAGAAACTATAGGGGACTTTTTAAATTAATTGTGTATTGTTCAATAGTTTTAAAGTTTCTAACTTGTGGCAAGTTGAGAAGTGATTACATATTTGAGTCAAGCTACTAGTATTCTATTATCTGTGGTCAAGCTATTTATGTCACAATTTTATTCAACTGTTATTTTCTCATTACAGAGACTTCTTGCAGAGATGTAAAGACTATGGTGTGACAGATCTTGAGGTGCCGCAGACCAGCAATGCTTCAGATGCAGTAGAGAAGCCACAGAGTGAACAAGCTAAAATAGCCAATCTGGTGTGTTATAATTTTATTACTTTATATGTTACTAGCTTCTGCCCGCGATTTCGTCCGCGCAGCGTGATGATAGATATAGCCAGGTAGCCTATGTCCTTTCTCAGGGTCTAAAGATTGTCTGTGCCAAATTTCATCAAAATCGGTTGAGAGGTTTAAGCGGGACAGCGTAACAGACAGACAGAGTTACTTTCGCATTTATAATATTAGTAGGGATAATTTGTACAAGCATTGATTACTTTATATCTATATTCATTTGAAATCTTGTTCTCGAAAATAGCTACAATGATTTTGATAATAAATAATTTTGATTCATAACTCGAACAACAATCTTGACTTGCCCACAAAATAGATGTAGCCAGACATTTTACAACTGTCCTGAGCTGGTCACCACATCTCATGGGGGGGAGAGGAGAGTGGAGATGTGAGACAGTGTATGACAGACAAGGGATATAAGGTTATAAGAAATGGTTGAAGTTTTGGAATGAATGTGAATTTTCGAAACTGCTGTTTGGATTTGATTATTTTTAGATATAAAATTGCAAAATATGTGATGTCTGACTAGGGGGGATGGTGTCTTACAAATGTGTCAACATGTGACAGGGATGGGGGCGAGTGTAAACAATGAAATGCTTGCCCATTTTTTTTTAGCTGAAGCAAACTAGCCAATAGTTTCTTACGAATTTATCAACCTATAGTATTATGGTGTCACGGTATCCTTTAATTTCTAGGTTCTAACCAGAGAAGCAAAGATCAAAAGGTATAAGCAGATGCAAGAGCTGAAGGAGCAGCTGAGTACACTGTCAAAGGCAATGGAGTCGTCGGCAGACGATGAGACCAAGCGCTCGTACTTCATGAAACTGCTGCAGAGCTACATCAACCAGGCGTTCGAAGAACTCAGCAGTATTGAACAGGAAAAGGTCATATTGGAGTATATGGCCAAACATGCTGCAGGTGAGAGCCTAGTATATTTTTAAACAACATACCATCACACCTGTTTTCTCCAATGTGCTACACAGAGGTGTACTAATACCTATCCTACAGTTGGCCGGTATATTGCCTTTATTTGGAATTCGCTACTGAGAATTTCATAGAAAATCCCAAATAATAATTTGCTCGATCTGGGCATTGAAAAATTTAAGCATAGCAGTCATAGTTACTATACTATGCCTTTAATACTACGTAATTAGCAAAATTAAATAGGGGTTAACATTTTTTTAGCGCGGAAAACACGGTACCTAACCCGTAAAATACGGGGCTTTTGGTCGCCTTAGTTACTCTATATTAGCACAGGCATAAGCAAAGAGATGAGTGTGATAAGACAACATTGCGGGGTGAAATATGATGTAGTGACACATATTGAAAGGAATATGCTGACATGGTCTGGACATATTGAGAGAATGAATGAAAGACGATTAACGAAAGGAATTTATAAGGCGGATATCAGCCGCAACGTCAAGAGGTCGTCCTAGAAAGACATACTTCTTAACGGTCTTATTGGCGAGGTCATTAAAAAGGTTCAGGTGCGTAATACTCGCAACCGGTGCGTATATTTGGGAAGATGTATGAATATGGCAGAAGCAAAAGAAGTATGCAAGAATCGTAGCAAGTGGCGGTCTATAGTTTCTGCCTACCCCTGTGGGAGAAGGCGTATGCCTTACTCAACAATGGGTAGATTCTGGCTGTGGACCAGGATGATGTTCCAATCCAGCGCTAAGGTCTAATAAAATTGTGTTTTAAATAAACATTTAAATCAATAAAATATTTCAGGTTGTTAGGTGGATAATTATAGATATTACAAAAATATGACACAATAAGTGCTCTGTACATAGATTGCACTGGATTGACCAGTGACAGAATTTTGTCGGAACGATCGTCGAAACAGCCGGATTTTCCTTTACGGGTTTTTCTAATAGTGTGTGGCTAATTTAAGCTATTGCTATCAACGTCGTTTTGTTTCTAGAGCCTCGGCCCAAGGAGCGTCCCCGCGCGCCTCTGAAGCCGGTGATCATAACCCGCGATGCGATGCAGAAGGCGGTGTTCGGCGCGGGGTATCCCGCCATCCCCGCACTCACCGTCGAGGAGTTCTACGACCAGCGCGTCAGAGAGGGCCTGTTAGTATATACCTCTTATACCTTCTACCCTCGAATAAATACAAGATTTGTGGCGGGAATTAGCAAAATTTATGTGGTTTTGCTCATTGCAATGACAGTTTGAGTTTTGTTAACTCAACCTGACAATTAATCAATCAAAAACCGATTGATTATGAATATACTACCAGGCCCAGCATACTGCCTGAAAATAAATTTCATCACACACACAATTTCATCGGTTCAGCCTTTTAGGCTTTTAGTTATGTGACAAACGTACAGAAGAATTATATGTACCATATAAAGATTCTTGTGCCCCAGTGCAATTTTATGAAAGTAAAATAAATACCAAATTCGAGTATATAATGTATCAGTGTGCTAAAATGATTATATGCTTTTAAATTATTTAATTCGCAGGTTCCCCGGCGCGAGTACAAACATCCCACACGCCACCATACAAAGTACAGAAAATGATGCAGATGAAGAAGAAAGAATACAAAAGGTAAAATAAGCTAATATTTTATCTAAAACATTATCCCTGGTTACTAGTATTCTATTATCTGTGCCCTGGTCGAATTCTTCAAAACACAATTTTATTAGGCCGCCTGGCCTACTACTTCCTTTTCCCGCATTCTTCATAACATAACATAATCAACCCATAAATACTGTCCCACAGCTGGGCACGTTTCTCCTCTCAAAATTAAAGGGTTTAGAGTATAGTCCACCATCATAGCCTAATGCGAGTTGGCAGGCTTCACATAACATCGAGAAAATGCAGGTTTCCTCACATAAATTTTTAATTCGTCTCCAGTTGTCGGAAGCTTTCAAGTGACATTAATGTACATGCACATCGCTTCCCAGTTGATCCAATCTCCGAGTTGCTACTGAGAATTACAAACCTAATATGATTGTTGCTGTCGGGTTTAAAACCTTTGGACTAATTAAGTTAAAGTTAATGGACGCTTTAAAGGTTCTGAAACGATGGGACTATATTATTTCTAAATCTTTAATTCCAGGAGCGTCTGGAAGAAATTGATGACCCTGAGGAACGGGAGCGGCAACGAAACATGGATGAGTATAAAGACGAGCACCGCCGCGGCTGGGGCAACCGGTACAACAGGAGCTAGGACCTGAGCTGCCCAGCACCTACCATCTTACTGACCATGCTGGCACTGTGAGGTGAACGAACAGCTGATGACGTGTTCCGTCAGATTATATTCAAGTGCGAAGGAATGAAAGAAGCTAAGGTCCCGATTTAACGTACTGCTATTCGGGAAGAAACTGTTGATTCATGTTTCGGAAGGTCTTCATTATATTATTAATACCATCTTTTAATCAGTCCCATTGTAGAGGGCTTGAGAACTGTATAGAGTAGTGACTGAAATTAGTAAAATTACTCAAATACTGACTCTTATTTAAAGGGCTGGTGACATTTGCGGTGTTGCTCATGTCCGTGGGTGACGGTAGCCTTCATTAGACGAAGATTATTTGTATCGGCTGTCATAAAAATGATGCTGTATTTCTGGTGCAAGAAAACCGGTGCAATCAAAAATTGGTTCATATGTATGGGGCTATTCATAAATTATGTCCCACGAATTTCATGATTTATATATGTCACACGTTGTCACAAATGTGACGTGTGACAGTGTGACGTCACATATTTTACATCTAGAAATAATCAAAGCAAAACAGCAGTTTATTTTATTTTATTTAACAGGTACAGAAACAGACCACAGATTAAGTATTACATACTAGCATTCTTTTAACATACAATTTATTTATAAACCTGAAGTCCAATTATGACTGTACACAACATTCAAACAGTTAAACAACTTTTATGAGAAGTAAAAAAAAACGTGTTAGGAAAGTTAAATTTTGAAAGAAAACTTACTCTCCCCACTAACGTACTTTATGGATGGCCTCTATAAAGCTCAATTTTTATGAATTTCGTTGCGATCTACTGCATTTCATTCTTCTATGTAAAATTATATTACGTCCCTAACCCGTAATCATTCTATAAATAAAATGTAATTTACATATTGTATTTTTGGTTGTTTGATTTTCCAAGATTTCACGTTTTTTTCACGAGTTCGTCGTGCTTTATTTATTTATCAGCTATCACAACGCGGGGACAGAGACAGTGTTCAGGAGTGGGAACCGCGACTCGGCAAACGCAGTGTAGGACACCCTCCGGAAAGATGAATGATGATTTGCGGAAGGTTGCTGGCGGAAGCTGGATACGACATTACGACAAGCCGAGGATAGGGTGAATTGGCGCACATTGGAGGAGGCCTACGTCCAGCAGTGGACTAATATTTATGACGCGTTTTGCGCAGCGGCTGAGCGATCAGTTTCTGCGACTGGGACGACGTGGGTTCGATAACCACAAGGAACAAATATTACAACCTACAGGTAGTAATTCCGGGTTTGGGCGTTTGTGCATGTGAGAATTTGTGTTTGTCCCACTAAACAGGAGAAAATCTATCAAGTATTTTTTTTTTTAATTTTTTCTGAAGTTCTAGGCATTTAAGGGTTAAGGCACCCACAAAACAGGAGAAAATCTTATCTTTGGGGCAACTTAAAAATAAACATTTAGGTTGATATAGACGATCAAGAGAACACGAAAGGCTTGGAAATGATAATCGTCACAATGGCTGGACCAACTCTTGAAATTAAAAGTTTCTGCCACGTATATTTAGTACCCATTTTGTACTATTTTGTAACTATCCTGAAAAACCTAATTTCAAGATAACACTGGTCCCGCCATTATGACGTTATAATCGCGAGACCATGTCAGTACTGTCAAAACTAGTCTTATAGAGCCGGGGTGCAATGACCTGCCCAGAGACCTGGTTACAGCATCCATGTTATCAGGGTCTCCTATTGATTTCTGAAGCTTACGCGAATATCAGACATATTGAAATAAAACAGCCTTACGGATTATATCGCGTTATATTAGTATAAAATACAATACAAATCCCCATTTTGGGGATTTGGGTTGTATCAGGGTCTCCGTTCTGATGTCTGTGGTTTTATTCTTTAGGAGTCTGACATACCTCGTCGACTTCCTTCATTCCTCCCTTCCAGCCTCCTGAGGGCAGCATCAACTGCGATTTTAAATGCCGCTATCTGGATCTGAAATGATCAACTACGGATCTAGAAGAATTTGCACCATTGCCACAGATTACCGTTATGTACTTCTGGCGTAAATGAATCATTAAATTACGCTATTGTATGAGTGTTAACGTAACGTTAATTATTACGTAAACATTACTTAAAGCAATCATGGTTTCTCTAATGATCTGTGCGAATGAAAGACAACTTCAGGCATTTTTTTTACATTCTCATTACGTAGTGCGTTTAGGATTCGCATTTTACTCATTAGATACATTTTACCATTTTAATGTAATTAAAAATAAAATCAGTAGGTACTGTTTTCAGATTGAGAATAGATCGGTAATCAAGTGTTCGCGTAAACATTGGCAGTCTTACCTATGTGTAATTTATTACATTCCCATTACGACTCAAGTTTTTGGGGCTCAAATACGAACTCCGATCTTCTACTAAGAATTTTAAAGGAAAATCGAACCCAGAAAATAACACATTTCTGTATATAGTTATCGAACCCAGGAACTCCTCAGCAGTTTGCGACAGACTAACTTAAGATTCAATTATAGGATTGATTGAGTAACTTTAGAGAAGACGAAGCAAGAAAGGTATGCAGTCCCATGTAATGTAGGTATGTCATAATTATTTGATTTAATTTACAAAGCAAGTATAATTAATTATTATTTATTCAATGGGAGGCCTTATTTTGCAGCTTCCATAGATGTTCGTGTTGATATGTAACATGATTGTTGGCAGTACAGTGCCCGCGAGAATTTGTAGAAAGACAACTCTGAACAGCATTGTGAAATGAAACCAAAATTATTTTGTACTCCTTACTTCGAATTTGTTTATTTCGAAAGGTTATCAAGTACACGCAGATTGTAGGTACAGATTAAGAATACTATTAATACACTAACGTATTATTTGGCTTCGATATTCGAAAAAATGCGAAGTATTCTCTATTCAAATACAGACGCACGATGCAGTGATAATGGTGGCACCGAGAATCTTATAAGGACACCTACCCCCGGTTTTGTTTACATTCAAATATCTGAATAAGATCAACCTAAATAAATTCAGTTGTCGAAAAGCGTTTAGGCAGAGAGTGCATGTGAGATAAAGAGATTTTTTTAATTTGCATAGCCTGTACACCCTTTACTAATTGAGTTTTAAATGTGTTTTTGTGGACAAAGCTGAGGGACAAAGCGTTGAACTATTTGATACATGGACCTTTTAAAAGTCTCCCGTATTGTCAGTGTGGAGACTGCTGGTGTTGCAAGTTGATCGCGCATCGATGGGTAACAGATGGGCTTGTTAAAGGTCAACAGCACCTGTCCACTTTCACTGAACGGCCACGAATTGAAATTGAAAGTAAGTACCTACTGACACATTGTGACGTATTTTATGTAAGTACCTAGGTATCGAAATATCGAATTTGTGAAGCGTGAATGATGGATTAGTATTATAGGTATGAATGCTGCTTATCCACGCTCTATGTCAGTGATTTGAAATTAAAATCAAGTGAACTGCAATAAGGTAATACAATATTTTTTTCCCAGACTATAAGTATTAGCAATTGTAGGAGAAAAAAGACAGTTGTTAAGAACCATAGAGAATAGGAGAGGAAAAATGTGTGGCCACGTGATACGACACGACGACTTCTTCAGAACTATAGGTACCTTCGTAGTAAGTACCTCCGTAGGTAAAATTTAAGGAAAACGAGGAAGGGACGAAGTTTTGTGGAACAAGAGAAGTAAAGGGTGGTGATCGAGTCCTATCAAGAGGTAAAACGGAAAGCAGAAGAAAGAGAACAGCGCCGTTTACTACACCAACAAGAGCCGAACTTTTAAATTAAAGAAGAAGACTTTTTCGTGATATCGTATCAGAGATATCTGTCTAAAAAAAATTTCAACCAGCGGTCGGTGGGATTGAATTCAACCCAATTACCCAAGAGATAAAACCCTTACCTACAATGAAAACTTAGACCCATAAAACCCCGTGAGTACCGAATGATACTCTATCAATCTTTCAAGCACCAGCTAGATTTAGGTACCTATTATCATTGTGGCAGAAGAAAAGCGTCTACTAACCTTGGTGGTTCGGTACATCCTCAGAAAGTTATCCTAGCGGCCTCAGCATCAACCTGTTGAATGACACAACCATACGAAACCCACCCATTGCACTACCGACGTGAACCCATTCGTAACACAAGCATTTAGCTTAGCACAAGGGGTTAACAAGAATACTGTGTGATCCATCCCAATGATACTTCTCAGCCAATTCGCTCTTGGCAGAGCGGTCGTGGCCGTCATGTAGATGTGTCAGTTGGGGGCAGATGTTACCTATCAATCATACCTTCCATGTTTAAGTAGGAACCTAGTCTAGACCTATAAGAAGTGCTCACTACTTAAATTTTGCTTCGTGTCAGTATTATACGGTGATTGGATAGGCCCAAAGCTTTGTTTAATAAGGACCGGTCCTTTCACCGCATAAATGCAAGCCATCAACAAAAACGTCCCGTAAATGGCCAGGGTCCCTTTCTACTGCTACCTGCAAGTACTTGCCGGTAAAGGGAGCACAGTATACTCGCCATCCATCAGTGGAACGACTTCCGCGCTCCTCTTTATGGGAAGTGGCGCGTGCTTCGACGCGGAAGCCTGCGCGCGCGCAGGGAGTGTGTCTTTCCGTCCATTCATGCAGTAAGTATATTATATTGGATGTGGCAGCCGTGAACATCTAGTGTACTTGCTATTCAGGTTTTTTATTGACAACTTTCATTTGTCTTGTTTTGTAGCTACTATAGCTAGGTACTATAATATTATGCTCTGTAAGCTTTGATGTCTCTTTGATGATAATCGCATTACGTGAGACACTGTGTTTTAAGACTGCCGACAAACTGCCCTGCAGTTTGGCAGATGTAAATGTATGCCTGTAACTATTTTTCTTATTTAAATTTAATTTAAACTTTTGTTTCTACAGATTTATCATTTACTTGCGTCTCCGTTTCGATTTTAGGATCTTCAAATATAAACTTTCCAAAAGAGCATAGGTTTGGCATTCCTGTTAAGGTCCAGGCGAATGTCACGATTCTCTTCACGCACGTGTTCTTTGAATCATAGAGTTATTGCACCTTGCTCTCTCCTCTCATGGAACTATTGCACCTTGCTTTCTCCTCTCATGGAGCTGGGGAAGGCAAGTACGGTTTTTGTCTCAACGAGTTCGAAATATGCTGCAGCCCTCTTAGGCAGATGATCCATGAGAACTTCCCGCACTCTAAACACCAAAAAAATGATTACACTTTGTATTAAACATTGAAACTATAAAAAATGATTTTTTTAACCGGTCATAATTGATTTAATAATTTTATTTGACAATAATTCAATTCAGAGCTAATTTGCAGGTAGGCATTATTATTATTGTTGTTTTTATCTTTTTTTACTCATGTGTATTTAGTTAATTCTAAAAAAAAATCTATATTGTTTCTACCTGTGGAAACTTTTTATAAATGTTGCTACTTAGTTGTTATTTCTAGTTAATTAGCTGATAATCTTCTTAAAAGTAAAATAAATGTGAAATCCACTAAACTATCGTTTACAACATGGTCATCAGTTGTCACATCCAACACTCCTACACTACCTGCACAGAGCACAAGGTCACCGGTTCGGTTACAGTTAATTGTTTACTAATCGCGCACATTTGCATCTCCAGGCATCGCTACACTATATTCTACCTGTATCAAAACAGACACACTGACTACCATGTATAGGTTTTCCTTGTTCCTCAGCGATTCAATTCATTAAGAGTAGCGAATTTCCCATATAAACGTAATACCAATATACCTAAATCGTAATTCAAACACAATTTAATCGAAGTGTGTAAATGTGAAACGGTACAGTAGGAACCTAGATTAACGGTATCTTAATCCGAATAATAACACCCAATAACATAACAACTCGACTTGGGAATCGAATAGAATCTTAGTGTAAAAAATAACTGTTTTTTTATACCACTGAGGTGGCAAACAGGCTTACGGCCCGCCGTATGATAAGCAGTTACCGTAACCTAGGATGTCTGCAACACCAGACATCCCTAGGTTACGTCCCCAGTTAGCGGGAGTCTCCTCCAGTGAAGACGAAGACAGACTTGTGCAAGAGCGCGGTGCAGACTGCGTGCGCGACCTCGCTCGGTGGAATTTGTGCATAGCGAAGATAGCCGAAGTCCGTTTTTTGTCCCTTTCAGGTTATATGGATTGGAAAGAGACAGGAACAGGAAGCGGATGGAACATAGGATAATTTATATTATTTAAGCGGAAATGGAAACTGTTTTGACTATAAAGTCACAGATTAATAACAACAATATAGTTGCTTGCGGAAATATGCATTTAAACATCTTTTAGAAGCTGTGGCGTAAACAGGAGACGTTCGCGCGTTACCAACCCTGTAAAAACCTTTTCACTCCTTTTTTGAAGTGTGTGTAGTCTGTAGTTAGTAGTAGTGTAGTTTATAGATAAAATATTGATATAAATATGTAATACGTAACTGCCTCAATAGCCAAGTGGTCCTGACCGCGACTGCTACGCTAGAGGTCCTGGGTTCCATTCCCAGGTCGAGCAAAGTGTTATTGGGTTTTTCTATGAAATTCCCAGTAGCAGCTCGGAGTTAGGAATTTGTGCCCGGTTAATGGCAATAGGCTCGCCCCCTATTACATGGGCGAACTGTGGGTGTACATTAGTACGCCTCTGCCTAATCCTTGGGGGAATACAGGCGTGATGGTATGTTATGTAAATATGTAATAAACATTTTATTTTAATATATTTAAGCGAACTTGCTACACCCTTACAGGGTATATGTATGTTTAAGTTAAGTTAATAACGCTGTAAACTACATGGTGCAATAAATAAATAAATAAAAATAGTCTGATTGCTAGAGAGAGCCCCTAGAAGCATGCTAACTGGATACGGAAGATGGAAAACAAGTGTGACCCGATTTTATACTGATTGATAATGCCTTTCACTATATCATACCTAGTTAATTAGGACATGTTTTATGTTCGCCGCCGTAACTAGCACGTTAGTAAATGTAAGTAGTTGTCAATGATTACGAGGTACTTATCAATAGCTTGCTTGCAACGTAATTAACTTAGAAGGTGATAAAAGGCAGGCGTTTGTCGAGTGATTCGAAAATAAATTGCCTGCCTTGTCTGGTTTCCTAATATGGTTATAGTGATTGTCATGATGGAGATGCGATTTCAATATTTGGAAATCATTGCTTATTTTCAAACAGGACAAATCAGGGCAAAATCGCCTATGGACACCTGCAACACCAGAGATGCGTTGCCCGCCTTTTATAAGGGTTTGGGCGTCGGGTATCCTCACTCACTCGACGAAACACAGCGTAAGCGTTGTTTCGGGCCGGTTTTCTGTGAGGCCGTGGTATCCCTCTAGTCGGTATCACATTCGTGTTTCGTGCCGAATCATGGCTTTCCCACATCGAAATTTAATTTAAAATACTATTCGAATCAGTTAATGGATAACAATGGTCAACGGACAAAAATACTTACCCAATTTATTGCTGTAAATTAAAGTAAAAGTTATTTTGGATTTATAAGTATGCCTAAGTATTGTGATGACACCATGATTGCTCCAATTATTACATAATTAAGAAGGTCAACATCATTAAGTGAGCAAGTTAATTAGGTACTTTAAATTTATTTAAATGTGATTTTATTGCAAACAGAATTTGATTGCACTATAAGAAACCTAAGTACCTCTCTCGTTCCTACAAATGCCATCGTGGTTTAGGTACGGGAAGGTATTACAGTGACAAAAGTCCAGTTGAGGTCCAATGAACAAATCGGCTGGACTAGGTGTTATTAGGTACTGAATTAACCAAGTTGGCAACACTCGGTATTGGTTGGTATTAAGTAGGAACTCATACTACACCTAGTTATTGATTAGGTCAACGACTGTAGGCTTGTTAAGAACCCAACCCTAACTCTAACCTTCGAATTAAGTTGAATTTTTAGAAAACAATCTCTTGAATTTGAATCATTGAACCACCGCAGGTGTTCAGTTTTACCGGATCTAGCATTCTAGCCTAGCCCCAACAGAGCTAGAAGCTAGACTTGGGACAGGATATTTACATGTCTGACACACATACACTAAACACATTCGAAACACGTGCGTTTTAAATGTATGCACATAATAAACATTATTACAATTAGCAACTTAAAGGTTTCAAAATATTGCCGCGTACCCACACTGTCACCTACAGTTGAGTTACAGACAGGACCATTAGAGACTTATGGGTAGGCATATTGCAAATAATTTCTGGGTAAACTACTTATCTTGGTTAGTACCTAGATTGAAATAAAGATATCATATAGTGTAGAGTTTAATTTTTTCTCTGCTTATATTTTTGCTCTTTCTCCTACAAAGGTACCTACTTAAGTATTACTGGATCGCAAGTAATTTAGAAAGGCTGAAAATCATCCGATGGACACATCTAAGAACCTAGGGATGTAGGCACAGGTACCAAATGAGGAGGAAAAGTATAATATAACCTTTTAGCCAAAAATACCTTACTAACTACTCCTTCTAAATCTATCATGACCCATTAAATCACCACACAGAACTCATTCGAATCACTTTATTCTAGGTATTTGTATCCCAATCATAATCGTAGCAACTACTTTTTTCTGTAAAATTGCACTCCTGAGCCCAGAAATAGGGTTAAGTTACGCTTAGTTTGGGTCTCATCATATCTACGTTTGCTACTTTTCTGGTATTTATATAGGTCCTACGCTCTATGGCATCTTAGACTACATACATACATACATATTTTTACGCCTGTCTCCCATTGAGGTAGGCAGAGACAATATATTTCCACTTGCTACGATCCTGGCATACTACTTTCGCTTCATCTACGTTCATTAACCTCCTCATGCATGAACGTCGGTTTAGGGTGCTCTTAACCTGTCCTTTTGAACGGCCGCAACTTGGTTGTGGTACGTTCGTCGAGGTCGGCCCCTTCCAACCCTTCCATCCATACCTACTCATCATGTATACTCGTTTCGTCAATCTCCGTTCATCCATCCTCTCTACATGCCCAAACCACCTTAAACTAATATATCCAATATGGCATAGAACCAGAATTATCTGCAGATTTATCTGTTATTCAGCAACAGCTGGATCAATGTCCTCACAGTCGAGTATTATCAGTATACAATATCAGCACAGCTCGTTGTGCTCACTTCCTACATTATATCTACGAGTAACATCAGTGCAGCGATATTTCGAAACTGGTCCTTCGGTAATTGCGCGTACGCCGTTACAGTGCAGTTGGAATGCAGGCGGCGTCTCTGGGATTTGCATGTCAACTGGACGTGAAGTGTGTCGCCTGTGCAGCCGGCAGCCGGCTCCTTTTGGAAATAGTGAACCTTACTAATGCATTAGTATTTAAAGGCCAAATGTGTCTGGTAATAGGCACCCTTTTAACAGCGTATTAATTTACTGGTTTCTGACACTTACGCGAATATTAGACATTGAAATAAAACTATTTTTACGGATTTTATCGCGTTGTATTAAATTTTATTATTTCAAGCCGCTGAAGAAGATTAGTCAGTTCTTACCACCTGTCAAGTGCCACATACCTCTTCAAGATGCAGGAGTATACAAGCTTGATTGTGATTGCGGTCTCTCATACATAGGCCAAACTAAAAGAAGCATAGGGACCCGCGTAAAAGAACACATTGTCGATGTCAAACACCGCCGCTCCAGAAAGTCTGCAGTTTGTGAACATACCCTAGACAAGACCCAGCACTACATCAGATTTGATAAACCACAAGTCCTCGCAAAAGAAAACCGATTCCTACCTAGGATGATTCGTGAGGCTATTGAAATTAAAAAACACCCAAATTTCAATAGAGAAGATGGTTGGGTCTTACCAGCTGCTTGGAACCCCATTATAGAATCTATTAAATCTAAATCCAAGCCCAAAACTGCAAGACCAAAGGATACGGTGAGCTCGTTCTGCGTGAATCGGATCACTAATAATTAACAAAAATGTAAGGTAGCTGTTAGTAATTTTAACATTAAGACGTCCAACACCTCAGTCTACCCGTGACCATGGATGCTGTAAAGGATCCGAAACGTCGGGAAATAATAAAATTTAATACAACGCGATAAAATCCGTAAAAATAGTTTTATTTCAAAGCGTATTAATTACTAAGGGCCACTTGCACCAACTTCTTCAATGTGTTTTAATTGTATTTAATCACAAAAACATTCACGTGGGAGAGCCATGCTTCGGCACGAATGGGCCGGCTCCACAAGAGTGATACCACGGCCTCACAGAAAACCGGCGTGAAACAACGCTTGCGTTGTGTTTCGCCGGGTGAGTTGAGGTTACCGGAGCCCAAACCCCAGCGCACTTGCGACTCCTCTGGTGTTGCGGGTGTCCATGGGCGGCGGTTATCGCTTACCATCAGGTGATCCGTTTGCTCGTTTGCCCCCCTATCCCATAAAAAAAATTACCATAAAAAATGTGTTTACATTTTTTTTTGCCCTAAGTATTGTTTGAAAGGTAATTAATACAACGGCGAATCCAGAGCGGGAGCAAGTTATTAAGTATTAGTTCAGATTTCCTGGAGTTTTTCTGGATGTATTATGATTTTGGAGTCTTTACGGGGCAAGAAAATATCTGACTTGCCAGGTGGTTACGGCGGACATGAAATAAAAAAGATATAACACGAGCTACTACTGTTTCACGCGGTTTCACTCGCATCCTAGAGTGGCGTTACGTCTAACTCGATTATCTATGCTACTAAGAGATAATGTATTATTATAATTGTGAAATTAGTTTTGGGTTTATTTATTACAAACATCATTCTCTCATCAATCTTTTGCCCTAAAAAGGGTTACAAAATATTAGATAGGTATATTATTTAGTATGTCAAATACATAAAAACATGGCAATAATTGAGACACTCTTCCTTATAAGACAGCTTGACCGCTTCATCAAGCGCTAGCAATAGATTGCATCTAGCGACTGTCCGAGCAGTTTATGGGCATATGAGTTAGATGATTAAGATATGGTCGCGGTGTCTAAGATCTGCAGATAGTTTGTTATGTCAGTTCTCCGTTACTGCTCATTTAACTGCGTAATATGTAGTTAAATCTAGAGTTAAAATAGAATAATGTTTTCAGTCTTATGTGCGGTTACGTAGAATATTATTCTTGTATGCACGCAACTCGCAAGGCTGTCTGTGCCACACAGATATACTTAGAATAGAACTCATGTTGAATGGTTCTACACACTTAGGCTGGTTTTATAGTCACGCTGACCGTACGCTGACAGCCGAAATGTATGAACATCTAGCGAAGCGAAGCGAAGCGCTGTCAGCGCCGACGGTCAGTGTGACTCTAAAACCAGCCTTAGTGCCTCTTTACCCGACTGCCGACTTTTTTCAATCGCATGTTCATGTATTGGGTGGTTTTTAGAAAATTCTCTTCCATACAAAAGCCACACAATTACGAACACAACAAAAATCTCTCCAAATCGGTCGAGCCGTCCCGTGATGATTTGTTAGTATCTACATGAGGTAATTGTATTTCTTCTTATCGACAGTAAACGGAAAAAGAGGGATTGACTTTTATTTATATAATTAGATCTAGGCACTATTAATACTTACTTACAAGTTGGTGAGATCCTTAAAAAATCTGAATGCGGCTCTGTCAACCGGAGCGCGTGTGTATTTGAAGCTGGATGAATCTCAAGAAGTCTCAATTGTCAGAATCGTAGCAAGAAGAGTTCTGTAGTTTCTGCTATGAGAAAAAAGCGTAGTTTACATATATGCCAAAATTCGTGAGTAGGTAGTCCGTGATTTAATAGTTGTCGTTTTTTTATCGGATAGCGTTCTAAAGCTTTTCCATAGCCCTATTGAAAAACGGCGTAAGAGAATGTAATATGTCAACCAGAAACCCGCTCAAAGTCTGTCAACGTTGACATGTTCTGCCACAAATAGTATATAATTTTCCCCCATTTACAGCAGTAGCTAATTATAACCAGTTCCTACTTTTACCATAGCCGACTCTCACTAGATGATATGTTTCCGTTTGGAAATGGTAACATTACCAATGGTTACGGTGACCATGGACGGAACGTAAAAGTGATGGTAGACATGCTGGATTATACAAAGAAGTTTCACTTATGTGTGCTAGACTTCTTCATAAGTCTAAACGAAGTGTTATATTCAGTGGCGTAACATTAAGGTTGCAGTACTGGCAAATTGATACGGGTCGGAGGAAAGCCCCAGACCAACAGCCATAAAAAATCCATCCATCGGAGGCCCCAAAAGGTCCATCCATCGGTAGCCCCAACCGTTGAATTTGCCACGCGCCTCGAACGGTTTAGTTACGCCAATGGTTATATTAGGTACTTGTAAGAAATTCTCAGTAGCACCTGATGGCATGATGGTATGTTATCTAACTCATTTAGTACATACCTTCAAGTCTGTATTCCTCGAAAATATTGTGAGCCTTACCATTACCGTTATTTGACCAGGAATCCTATTATGCATCTATTTCCCTAAATATTTCTCATCATATGATTCACAAATCGAATATGTAATAGGTATTATTAAGTGATAAACCAAAAAAACCCGCGCTTCAATAGTGATGATTATCTAGTTTATCTTTCAAACAATGACATTGGGATCTTTTCTGTTTTCAGCAATATGATATTGTATCTCCTGTTATCTAAAACATTTCATCTGCAGCGCTTATCTTTTAGTTGACTATTGTGCGTTTTGAGAAACAGTAATTTTTATTTGTAAAAATAAATTTTGTGAAAAATGTTGCAATGTGAAGAGGACTCCTTGAAGGTAAATTATTTATACATACATACTTTAAGACTGTGTTCAGTTTACCCGTCAAGTTATTCGTCGATTCGAAGTATGATGAGATCATCAGTCTTCTTTGTGTCTGTACAATAAATCCTTGACTAATAATGTCTTACACAAAGACATCCTAGCATAAACTTATTGATTGAGATTTCGATAATTTCGGTACTAAATTATGAAGAATTTGACATATTCTTCATAATATTGTCAAAAAATTTGTTTTAAAATGTCAAAAACATTGTTTTTAAACTACCTACAGTCAACAAAAGAGCTATATACGCAGTCAGCTAACGATATGACATAGGATTTGATGTGAAGGTGGCTGACAAATCCTGCATTTTGTCACAATATTTTGCGCGATATTCTCTACTATTATAAAATTGTAAAAAAGCTGAATTAAAAAAAAACAAGTGGGTTAGGGTATATAAACGTCTCCGAACCCAAATATGATTTTAAAAACTACTGAATAGATTTAAATCCTTTAATCACTGTTAGAAAGTATATGCTGCAACTTAAAAATTGGTGAACTTCATATCTCAATTGAACTGATCCTGAGATATAGCTTGACCTCTTTGATGTAGAGAGACCCATACAAAGAAGAGATCATCAATGTTAGTTTTTCCATTTTTACTTCTGATATAGCTTCATGTGAGCGAAGCCGCGGGCAGAAGCTAGTATTATTATATAATATTTATCAAGAGACAAAAATGTCGTAATCTGCCTGCATTATATACTAACTCTTTTGTCAATTGTACGTTCAAAAATCCAAAAGTGTATGCTATTGGCTGACTAGCTTCCGTTTATTATTTATACTTATGTTCGTACTTCTATTTGTAGCGAAGCATATCTGACAGGTGCTTATCTTGACGTTGAGAGATCAATGAGCAATGTGTCACTCACTGGTCGCAGACAATGAGCTCACAGCTAGCCTCTACAGACGATTGCGTTGATCTATAAACCTTTTCTTTCGTTTACACTTTGATATAGGTACAAACTGTTTAAGTCATGACCTGGGGTGGGTCCCGAGATCAAGAAAAGTTATATTATGTTCTCCGGAATTTGTATCACTTATTGGGCGAATAGTAATACCTACACTTCTAGTTCATTGATATTTTAAGGCATGTGATGTCTCAAACTGCGTCTTAGTTTAGTGTTCGAACATCACGCTACGACTCTTAGGAACGGGGCAACCTGGTTGAGAACGCGGGCGGGTCGCTAGTTAGATTTTTTTACCATAACTAACAAATTGTAAGTTGTCTAACTAACAATTTGTTTTACATTTTAATTATAATAATGTAACTAGCTAAACTATTATTATCTTTCTAAGACACATAGCATAGACAATGGCTTCGAGACTTGAATCATGATCATGGACACCCACGTGAAAAAAGCGGTCAAGTGTGATTGTGGTTCTTGTTTATAGATTTGAAACGTTCAAATTATTACGTGACATAGTATTTTGATTGGTGTTGTGTTGATTTTAATAATAGATTGATTCTTCCAGAAATATATTCCTTCTTCAAATAATAAGATAGGATATTCCATGCATGTTAGAAGTTTTTTATTATTCTGTGAAGTTTTGAAAAATGGTTTTCGTGATTTGTGGTTTCGGCTAGATATATTTATAAAGCTTTGGCAAAGAAACTGTGGTTTTACCATGACATTTGAATGCGATCTTTTTTAGGTTGAAAGAGAGGAATGGCGCTACATATCATGTAGAGCGGCATTACTCTCTCACAAAGTCACAATCAAACGTCCGTAGTCAAAAAAAATTTAATACTTATGAATGCTACCTATTTCAACGTCGTATTTGGAAGTAAAATCTAGGAATATTTAGTACCTAATTGAACTCTAAAGTGCAAGTACTTAGACATCGAGATCTAAGAAAATGTAACTCGGGTAATTTATTAAATTTATCGATTCGACGTACTTACAGTTGGCGCAAAATAACTTGAACCAAAATGGTGGATGGCAGTAGTCGTTTTTAGTACATTTTGCACGCAAATACACTGCGCAAACTTTCCCCCTCTCCGTTAGTTTTGGGTCAAGTTATTTTGCGCGAAGTATACAGCAACAGAATTTAAATCATGGTCATTACAATCATTAAGGTATAACGGAACCAGTACTTTCCAAAAACTATGATTTAAAAAAGTACGGTTATCATCTAAAACATTGCGGGTAGCACGACATTTTAAGGACGGAACCCAGTAAATCGATGCGCAACTCTAAAGAACCCACGCAATAATGTAATATGTATAACAGCCAGCGTACAATTGCGTTAGTATTTAGCATAGATCACGTCGATAATATTGTGTCATGTCAGTCGTGGGCCCGATCGCATAGAGACGGGTTAAACCTACGTTACCAGTACAATTGATCAATTTACGTCTAAAGTTTTCTTTGAAAGTGTGTGTCAAAAGTGCCCTGGATTGTGTTCGGAGCTTCGGACGGAGGTGCCGAAAGTTGGTATGTATTGTGAATTATATATCATACTAGCTTCTGCCCGCGACTTCGTCCGCGCAGCGTGATGATATATATCCTAAAGCCTTCCTCAATAAATGGGCTATCTAACACTGAAAGAATTTTTCAAATCGGACCAGTAGTTCCTGAGATTAGCGCGTTCAAGTAAACAAACAAACAAACAAACTCTTCAGCTTTATATATTAAGTATAGATAGAGTATAGATTAGTCCCGTGCAGATATTAAGGTTATTAAGATGTCATGTACCATTGTATTGTATTTCACACAAAGTGAAACCTGTACGACTGGGATCTCTAAAGACCTAGGATTTTTAACACAAGTTTCCCAAATAAGCAGGTTTGGAATAAGAGTTGAAGGTTTTTATTAAATTTGTCTGCCTTCATTCACTATATTTACCGAAAATAAGGCATTCGTATACAAAGTAGGTTTCAGCAGTAATCCTTCCGCCTAGAAAAGAGTCATGATATAAATTTATAATTACCTCCATAAGTATATATTCAGGATATTTCAGTGCCTTATCGTTTAGAACGTCTTTCAGAGTGTGTTATCGTCAAGACCGGATAAACTAGTCATTTTAAATTATTCTATGCTAGGGAATAATTTCGCGGGGAACAACTAGCTAACTTTAATTAAGTTAAGCACTGCTTGAGCTGCGTTTACGAGTATATCTCTTACGTCACTGATTTTCCTAATCTTTTTGATAAATGTAATTGATCGGCTTTGGGTCGCAAGTAATCGCAAGCAGTGTGGCGCTCCGGTGTCCACATCCCGTATGTTGACATCACTCACTCATACGAAGACTACCTACGAATGTAGATTGCCCTGAAAAGCAAAATACCGTGATTAAGGACCACTTTGCACCATAACATAAACATAACATAAAATCACGCCTGTTTTCCCCGAAGGGTTAGGCAGAGGCGTACTGATGTACGCCCACAGTTTGCCGGTATATTTAGGTCCCATGTAATAGGGGGCTCCGAGCTGCTACTGCGAATTTCATAGAAAAACCCAATAACACTTTGCTCGACCTGGGAATCGAACCCAGGACCTCAAGCGTAGCAGTCGCGATCAGGACCAATAGGCTAATGAGGCAGTTAACTAATTAGAGCCACTTGCACCAACTTCTTGAATTTGTTTAAATAATATTTAAACACAATTTTTAATTTGTTATTTTGTGTTTAAATACAACGTACCTACGCATTTAAGAAGTAGGTGCAAGTGCAAAAAAACCGCATCAAAATCCGTTGCGTAGTTTAAAAGATCTAAGCATACATAGGGACAGACAGCGGGAAACGACTTTGTTTTATAATAAGTAGTGATAACAATAATATACTTAAGTACCATCACGCCTGTATCCGCCAAAGGGTTAGACAGAGGTGTATCTAGACATACACCCACAGTTCGCCGGTATATTTGTTTAGGTCCCATGGGAAACTAATTGCCATCAACCGAGCACAAATCCAAACTCTGAGCTGGTAGAAATAATTTCATAGAAAACCCCAAAAAACACTGCTGAGGATTAAACCCAGGACCTCAAGCGTAGCAGTCACGTTAGGGACAACTAGACTAATGAGGCAGATTAGATAAGTCTTTCTTCGATATCTAATCTAAATCTAACTGTATCATTTTTTTTCAAATTGGTTCAGGGTTTCAGGCGTGAAAACCAGACAGACAGAGAGTCTTAAAGAATAGTAGGTATATCTGGAGCAGGCACCTGTGTGTTGTACTAATATTCAGCTGCATTCATGTACCTACCTAGTTAATAATTGCCTGAATAACAACCCTAGGTACTGTTCGTTAGGGTTACAATTACTTTATCATCCCTGTACTCAAAGTTTAATTTACAATGAAGTTCTAGTTAACCGCGCGTAAATAAATAACATTGATTACAACACTTACGTGCTCTCTTGTTAAGTTTGTGCTAATGTAATAACAATATTAATCCTCTAATCACCACTCTATCTTATCACTGTACACACCTCTATTTGTCCACGTAGTGACGTCAGAGGCCAGACTGGTTGGAGCCAATGAAACTTTGTAAACGGCAACTTACACGTGGTAATGTGATGTGGTTTATATTGACTAGACCTCAATAAAAAATTGCTAATTACTTCATTAGTTGTTTCCTTTATTACACAAACTTCTTGAAGAGTAAAAAGTAAATAAGTTTGTAGTTTTATATGCATATCAACCATTATCAACCCATTATACTGTCCCACTGCTGGGCACGGCCGCACGGGTCTCCTCTCACAATGAGAGGGATTAGGCTATAGTCCACCACGCTTGCCTAGTGAGGGTTGGCAGACTTCACGCGCCGACGAGAAAATCTCTCCGACGTGCAGGTTTAAGCACGTGATAATTATGACTTCGAAAAGTCAGAGGTGCGTGCATTGGATTCGAACTCAAGACCTTTGACTTGTCAGTCCAATGGTTATATCACTAGGCTAAAACTGCTTGTTTTATATACTATAGTGGTAAGTATATCTTGTTCTTTATTTACTTTTAATGAATTTTTCGGTTCGGTGAACATTAAAAATCTTAATTAGATATCAAATATAACAACTGTAAATAACAATTATTAACAATAGTTATAATAACATAACATACCATCACGCTTGTATTCCCCGAAGGGTTAGGCAGAGGCGTACTAATGTACACCCACAGTTCGCCGGTATGTTTAGGTCCCATGTAATAGGGGGCGAGCCTATTGCCATTAACCGGGCACAAATTCCTAACTCCGAGCTGCTACTGGGAATTTCATAGAAAAACCCAATAACACTTTGCTCGACCTGGGAATCGAACCCATGACCTCTAGCGTAGCAGTCGCGCTTAGGACCACTTGGCTAATGAGGCAGTTTAGTTTGAGTTATAATAAGATACAGAAAATACAGGGGATGTCTGATACAAAAAGCAGTACTCCTGGACACGGCCCGCATTGTTAGGTGGTTCCTCTCTCTGGAGCCCTGGCCACCGGAAGCTTGGATACTGCTCCCGATAGCGGTGGGCTACTTTTGTTTGTCTTTTATTTTTTTATAACAATATTAGCTTAGATTCTGCCCGCGACTTCAGAGTTGGGTACGACCTACATAAAAAGTAGCCCATGTCTTATTCCTGACTATAATCTATCTCTGTGCCAAATTTTATCCAGATCTGTTCAGCCGTACCTACTGGCGTGAAAGACTAACAAACATCCATCCATCCGTCCTCACAAACTTTCGCATATATAATATTAAGTAAGTACTTTATGATAGGATTTCAAAATGTTTAAAGTAAGTAAGCCTTCTGGGTACTGTACCGGCTGACAGCGATGGGGAGGAGTCCTTTGACGCCCTCTTTTAGTTTTATTTTTCTAGTTTTAGGGCCACTTGCACCAACTTTCTAAATGTGTTTAAATCGTATTTAAACATAATTTTTCATACAAATTTTGTATTTAAATACAATTTAAACACATTTAAGAAGTTGGTAATTAATGTAGTTATGGTTTTATTTAGATATAGTAGTTAATTTAAAGTAAGTTAATATAATGAATGGAAGTTAAAATAATAATGATAAAGGGGCAAACAATTATTAAATTAGCGAACAAAAATATTATTGGTGTGAGTTCGTAAGAAATTCCGTTGCATTATCCATGATATTGCAATATGCACATTTGCACACACGTTAGTCAGTAGGTACTTACCTAAATTAAATTGAATTCTTCCAAATATTTTGTAAGAAATCAGCGATGAACCGACTGCATTTAAAGGATTGTGAAACGATTTAGTTACTTGTTTTGCTTGAAGCCATTAACAGAAACACTTAAAAATTGCGTCAACATTAGAAAGTTACGTGGCTTTTTGAGTAAACCGTGTGAATTCTACTAAAATCTAATACAACCGGCTTTTGTTTTGTTTTTTTTTTATATAATGTAGACGTTTTGGGTTGTTTGCATACAAACTTATTTAAATCTAAAGACATTTACAAAGAGATAATCGATTGTATCAAATTATATAAATTAAAGAAGAACATACGAAATTAATGCTAAACATAACTAGTAAATAGGCATAGTGTTAAATAACGTCATGTTTAACTGGCAATTAAATATATATTTAACTAAAATACAATAAACTTGTACTTCTTGCAAACAATTATGAAGTTATCCTTTACATATTGCAAGGCTCACTTGTGACGCAGCTAAATGCATAGAACATGTCTGCCACATTGAGGAAGTAGGCCACATAGTACTAGAGAAAATTTCGCTAATACATCGTAAGTTACGGAGTTTGCGCTACTCTACTTGCGCTGCGCTACTCCTCTGGTGTTGCGGGTGTCCATGGGCGGCGGTTATCGCTCACCATCAGGTGACCTGCCTGCTCGTTTGCCCACCTATCCCATAAAAAAGAACTTTTTGAAATAAACATATTTGTTCATACAGATTAAATAAAATCTAAAAAATCAAGCTAGGGCTACCTAATGCTTATTTTTCTAGTTTTACGTAAATATAGTATATATTATCTCCGATTCTGAGATAAGATCGATGAGAGTTCATTCTCGTTCTCCTCTAACTTCGTATTTTTAGCCACTAGGAATTGTTTATTTATTTTTAACCACTCTGACAATACAATGTTAAGAATGCTCGGTCTAGGCTGAGGTACCCACGCAGTATACCTCAATGGTTCGCCACGTGAGCTCGATATGTGTCCCACTACGTGTACCGACGACCTTGCATATCTCCCTGCTAATGCACTCGTTAATTCCAAGCGCGTTTTGTTTATAAAATGTATTTGCATCAAGTCCTTGTGTGATGTTGAATGAGTTTAGATCTACGTGTAAATAGTTATTAAGTATGTAGAACAATTTATTACGGTATCAAAGGATTAACATAACCATTTATGTTATGTAGGAGCTGCCCATTTATGGTGAAACATTGTTATTCATATACACGAATTAGACTGTTTTCCTGTTGGATTTAATACACGTGGCTCTATGGTAAATATCTTGACGTGTCTTGGCTTTCTTGGGCACTGCTATGCCCAGATGGTTGTGTCTGTAAGAATATGTCAAAATGATTACATACGGGCATCTTTTTGTGATTTTTTTGCATTTTTTATGCTAAGATTTTAAAGTTATTTTAGTGAAGGAAAAATTTGACTGCCTGCGAGTCGAATATTTCTCTCACTAAAATAACTACACTACGGGCATATAATTTTATTTACTCTGTACGAATTTCTGCGGTAACGACGGACCGAGTTTCCCATACAAACGTAATACCAAAATAAATCGTAATTCAAACACAATTTATACAAAGTGTGTTATAATTCGGATTCCGATACCGTTAATCTATGTTCCTACAGTATCATTTCGTCCAAAATACTTCACTTGAAATAAATGTGAGTGAATTCAATTCTTGATCACTTTACCAAGTTTGGAACGATTTTCCGGTCGTTTATTTCCAGTGAAGTTGTAGTAGGCGAAATGGTACTGTAGGAACCTGTAAGGTTGATTAACAATATCTCAATTTTAATAATAACATAGTTTGATAAAATATTTTTTGGATGACGATTTTGTGGGTAATTCGGGCTCCGCATTTCTGATAAAATGATTACCCCTTGTAAGCAGTTGAAGGTGTCCATGATTTTCTAAATAACGTGGGCTTCACCATGAGCAAAACTAGCGATCTCGAATATCCAAGAAATACCCATCACGAGGAATAGCTTCAGAGATAGAAGGAACTTGTGTTTAAGGAAATTCAGTGTATTGACTTCGTATTTTCTGGTATGTCTCCATAAGGTATACGATGATAGAATGAAGAATGCAACGTTAGACGCAATCAAAACTGCGACCGGACCATAGAAGAAAATCCACGTTTCGGTACGACCGTCAAACCAGCACGTGATAGCCTAGTGATATGACCATTGGACTGCCAAGTCAAAGGTCTCGAGTTCAAATCCAAGGCACGCACTTCTGACTTTTCGAAGTTATGTGCGTATTAATAGTTAATTATCACGCGCTTAAAACGGTGAAGGAAAACATCGTGAGGAAACCTGCACGCCTGAGAGATTTTCTTGACGGCGTGTGAAGTCTGCCAACCCGCATTAGGCTAGCGTGGTGGACTATAGCCTATAATCCTTCTCATTGTGAGAGGAGACCCGTGCCCAGCAGTGGGACATATAATGGGTTGATTATTATTTCTGATAATGGCTTCCCTGTAAATTTATGTAAAGTAACGCCTATCTGAGATGAATCAGCTATGGTAGATATTGAGACAATGGCTAAACTGTACGCTGTGGGGCCAATGAACTAGAAACATGCTGTTCTATTCGATACGAAGATAACACAGCGTGTTTCCTTTCCAGGCCGAAGCTTCTTCTGCAGATATATCTTATTTTGACAATAATCATTGTAAGTATTATTAATTGCTGCATTCGTATTTATGTCTTGTTTCTATTTTCCCTCGTAACATTTGAGCAATTGCTAATCTTCGATAATGAGGTGTCTATAGATCGTTACCAATGAGGTTAGAATCCTAAATGGCAAAAAATAAATGGAGATTTATTGTAGCATTTACATACATAGATCCACTCACGTAGCTACTGCTCCCACAAAGGTATGCAGCAACTGTAGACCTTGACTTGCTACAACTCTTGCATTCTTCTTTTGCTTCTGCCACATTTATACATCTTCTCATACATACGCGCCGGTTGCGAGTACTACACACCTGACCTTTTTGAAGGACCTCGCCAATAAGATCGATGTAGAATGTCCTTCTAGAGCGACCTCGTCCGACGGTGCCGCTAACATTCCTCTTATAAATTCCTTTTCGTAGCATTTAATATCGTTTTTGTAAATAAGAAAAGTTGACCTGATCCTTGTAGCTACAGAGAAGGATTAGGTCAACTGTCACCTAACTACAGACAGACAATAATGGTAACTCTTAGACAAGATATTCCGATACCGCCATCATTAATCATGTTTGCGCAAATCAATAATAATGTCATGTTATATGGTAAACAATTATACACAGCACCTTTGAATCGATCAAATCACCACAACCTTTATATTATGTTAATCGATACCTAATATTAATTATTCCAATCGATTATCACATTTGCATGGTAAACTTATAAATATTAATGCTACGTCCTGTATATCCGTATGTGGCCCAGTCAGATGGAATCGGTGGTGATGTCACCAGCACGTTCGTCAATGCATATCTCGAAAATATTGTGATTATGTAACAAAGCGGTTGTAGTTGGAGTAGTAACATAGTATAAATATATAATACTACTAGCTGTTACCTGCGACTTCGTCCGCGTGGTATTTAAAAAAGTAGGCTTAGTTACTCCTTGTTACATCAGCTATCTACCAGCGAAAGACAAAAAAAAAATTCAGAGATTTGCCGGAACAAACAGACAGACAAAACTTGAAAAAAATGTTGTTTTGGTACCAGGGCCTTGCAATTCATAGAGCCCTCTAGTTTCTACTCCTTTTTTGCTGTTGTATAGATAGGTACAATATAGTCTTCTGTCATATAATTATCGGACCGCATTTTCCTAAAGTACCCAAGGTCACCAATAGGTTAAAGACAGCCATGTGTACCTAGTCAGAGATAGCGTATTAGGTTTTCTTATAGCCTGAGTGTTGGGTCAACCATATAAGTTGAGATGAATCGAAGAAAATGATGATGATTACAGTGAAGGAATGGATAAAGTATTTTGAGAAATTTTGAATATAAATTATAGGAATAGTTTTACAGTTTTAACACGATAACACAAGCTGTTGTACCTACTATAAAAAATAATTAAAAATATATAATATTAATAAAAAATCCTGCTAATATTATAAATGCGAAAGTTTGTGAGGATGGATTGATGGATGGATGGATGTTTGTTACTCTTTCACGCCAGAACGGCTGAGCGGATCTGGATGAAATTTGGCACAGATATAGATTATAGTCTAGAATAACATATGGGCTACTTTATATCTGAAGTCCACCCAGACGGAAGTCGCGGGCAGAAGCTAGTAAGTATATAATATATTAATAGTAATATATAAATAGGTAGTTATAGTTAAAATTTAAATCCTAATAAACAAAGACCACATTTGTAAAAAAATTAGGTAGGTGGTAGATGCCAATTTATTATTGAATAAAATTTATAAAGTAATGAATGCAACTGAACTTGAGACGACGCGACGCGCACGTTGGTGGAATTAAGTTGTGATGCTCTGATTGTTGTTATAATAAATATTGTTTACCGGTTACAAATTGCAACGAGTAATAGCGGAAGTGGTGTTATGAAATCGTGGAGATGTTGTTTTTAATAATCGACTTTTTTAATTTAAAGTGTATTTAGCGTTTTTGTAAAAATAATACTTTTTTAACAGCCACTATTATCTCGTAATTAACGAACGCTTTTGTTTGTTCATCAGCCTAATTGCGAATGTCAAACACGAAATTGTAACAAATACAACGAAAACACGGAGACGGCATTATTTTTTTTCAAAATGGCCACTTATCACACGATGGTGAAGAGGTTATTTTGGATAGGCTTGCGAGATAAACGATAAATGATGTTCGTTGTTTTTTTAAATTGATTATTGAAATGATTTCTGCAGCTAACCTTTTTTGGAAATCGGGATACATATTGATGTACAAAACCCGGAAGCAACTTTAGCCCTATTACTTATGTGTGTCCAACTACTTAATATGTTTTTCAACAAAGTTTTGCTATACGGTTTTGTCGTTTTGTGAAAACTCGTTATTCAAAGGATCTTCATTGTCACTTGTCTCAAGAATGTTTCTTAAGTCGTGCAAGTGGCGTCGGCGATGCGCTAAATTGTTATGTAAATGCGCAGGCGCATGAATAAACACATATCGTACTGTGTGTAACAAGGGCCATCTGTAGATGCATCAAGTATTGGCAGGACAGGACCGTACTCTGCAGTTCAGCTTAAACTCGAACATGTAAAGTAAATAAGTATGCGTGTTTATTTAATATCTTTTTCAGGGAAGCAAAGGGGTTAATGGCAAACAAACCGGGCCTCATATTCGCTTTTTTATTATGTCAATAAAATCGTCATTAAGAGACTTAAATCTGTTGAATTTTCGTCAGTTTTGTGTACCATGTGGTAGTTGCATATTTCCTCGTGTGGAAAGTGATATAAATTGAGCCATTCTACATTATCAAAAGACACTACAATACGTTTGAAAAAAAAAAACAGAATTGTGGAACCCTTTTGTGCTATCCACTTTTTATCAAACCCTTTGCTAGGAACCTGAGGCCTAAAAACAGTGAAGTCTTAAGTTTACCAATGCATGAAAGATAATTATATCCTCTATTTGAGTACAATACATTTATTGGTTCTTTTTATGAAATTTCCTACTTTATTTATATTTACTTTGGGCTTGAATATTTGCGGATAGTTTACACAAGTGAAGCAAAATCTCCGTGTCGGAATTTCCCGCTGTCCTGCAATTGTGTTCCAACCACAGCCCATGTTTGTCCGGTACATATTTGTGTTGTTATGCATAAAGACATGCGTGCATTATGTTTATTATCTCTGGAAACTTGAGCGACGCGCGCCGTACGTACCGCAATCACATTGTTACTCTGTGCCGCAATGTTGTGTACCTCTGATTCATAATGATCTTTGTTTAGGATCTCTGTTTTGTAACTTTTGTATGGCGCGTGCGTTTATTATGGTGATACTTCGTTTTATTGACATCTGTCATCGCATATCAATTATGTCTTGGATTCAAATATTCTTAGATCGCATAGGTACTACCTACCTTATATTTGCGCCCTCCAAATGGGACGCCATCATTACAGCGTGACCGTGAAGCAACCTTTATACAAAACACTATAAATAGTTTTACAAGTTGGGACTGACCACTGACGTTAGCTTATCACACTGCATAAGTCCTAAGAGTTAATTGAGCGGTTGTTTGGCTGGTTGAAGATAAGCAGACCTTTTGCTAGCTGCGTTTTCAAACCTTAACTAGATAAGATAGTCTGGTCTGGATATACTTAATAGCAATAATTATGGTTGGTACTTATAATCTTATAGTGTAGACCGTAGTATTGACAACAACAGGTTACTAAAGGCCATGATAAGAAAGTCACATAAAATGTTAGACATTAAACCCGATTTATGATATTTATTAAGTATTTCAACTTTATCATATAATAGGTACTTACCTACTTTTGAAAAGTCAAAACTAGTTGCACGGTTCCAAGAAGTGAGTCTCATGGAGAAGAGTTGGTAAGAAACTCCACAATACTTAAAAAAAAAATCACAATTAAATTATTAAATTTTTGCAACATTTTTTTTTTTATTATTTTAAACCACTTACAATATCTTTACAGCATATCCCAATACGATATTATAAGCTAACCTTAAATCTAAACATGTGTGCTTAGTGTGCAGATTAGCAATTTTCCATCACTTCTTGTGGAATCTCCACATTAGCTATATTTAAGTAGTAATGGCGAGACTATCAATCCAAAGTGCGCCGTGCAATTACGTTCTTTCAATGCGGTGTTATGTGTATTGTATTCCACCGCTTATTGTTAAGGTTAACAACGGCAGAAGTAACCGGCAAATGTCAATTCCATGAAGGTGAATTGAAGTTTTAAATTCACTTTACTTAAGCTAATTCGGTGTAATTACGAATATAGTTAATTAACTTATATTCTCATAGGCAGTTTGTGCTTAGCTGTGGGAATTTTACAAGAATTTAAAAAATATCGGGTCGTGCGGCCAGCATAGCAAGGAAATAATAATCTTAAGCATGGCTATCGTAGCAAGGATTATTTGATAGAATAATCATAACATAACATAACATACCATCACGCCTGTATTCCCCGAAGGGTTAGGCAGAGGCGTACTAATGTACACCCACAGTTCGCCGGTATGTTTAGGTTCCATGTAATAGGGGCCGAGCCTATTGCCATTAACCGGGCACAAATTCCTAACTCCGAGCTGCTACTGGGAATTTCATAGAAAAACCCAATAACACTTTGCTCGACCTGGGAACCGAACCCAGGACCTCTAGCGTAGCAGTCGCGGTCAGGACCACTTGGCTATTGAGGCAGTTACAAGAATTTTAAAAATATCGGGTCGTGCGGCCAGCATAGCAAGGAAATAATAATCTTAAGCATGGCTATCGTAGCAAGGATTATTTGATAGAATAATCACGTTCCAGTTTTAAATTCAGACACAGTTCTTTTAATACGTTTAATATTGTCTCTAATCGCTCATTAGATAATAAATGGCATGCATTCGTTGCAAATGATGCGCGCACGCATGCATCATTACGGAGTCATTATGATAGACAGACATTGACACAGTTCAAATGCTTATAGTTTTTTTCCACTTGACCTTAACAGTGATGTTCATTTGTTATATTTGGTCATTTAATTTAAGATGTTTTTTTTACGATTTTAAGTCGTTCTGCTTACCTAATAAATTTAAACAATTGTAATAAATACTCAATGGACCATTGGGTGGTTCACAGAGGTCTTCATATTGCAAAATAAATCAATTTTGCAATAAAGTGAGCCTATCAGGAAAAGAAATAAAAAAATTATTAGGCCTTACAGCCTTACAGATATGACATTATTTTTAAAGTTATAAAACTATCTGGTTCATAAACTCTAATAGGATAAATTCAATGGATAAAAAAAAACTAAAATTGATATTTTAGAATAGATTTAAAAGAGGATTTACCTACTATGTTCCAATATATTTCGCTAAAATAAAAGAGAGACCCTTGAGTTATACTGGCTAGAAAATCCCGCAGTTCTTTCTCATGAATCGGAGAAGATTTGATAAATAATAATCCCACAAATTATTTATTGCATTCATATGTTGTTATCCCATAATATTCATGAGTGAACTCATTTAAAATAATCTAAAGCTGCCAAATATTACATAGGCACAGTTATAAATACGTAAATAACAATAGCAGCCACTACTTACTAATACGTAATTTCTCAATCCAAGTTCACACACTGCTCATCTTATGGCGTAACAGATAACAATCAGATTATGCAACGTAAAACGGAACGCATTCGAATTCGTCCGCACGTTAATTATCAACGCGCTTCCGGGGAATTTCATTGTATTCTTGTAGCACTACCCGCGTGGTTCTGAATTTGAATTTTGTTTTTTTTTAAGAATGGCTGACTAAGTTGTTTTGAAAGACGCACCATATTTTATTTTTATATATAATATTTTTATTCAAAAAAGGTACGCTATACCTTTTTTGAATAAAAATATCAATTGATCCACCTAAAGCTAACCAAATGATTTTTATTTATTTATTTAAACTATATACAACATAATAATGCATAATTCATACATATTGGCGGACTTCTGTACCAACAGTCAAGCGCCTTCACACTTTTTCAAATAAGGTGCATTGGGGTTATTACGGAAATGGATGTGTCGCAGTTAAATTGTATATAATTCGTTGTTATATATATAACTGCTAGTTGTTTTAAAAAACAGCTGTGTCATGTAAAACAGCTGAACAATGTTCAGCAGCTTTACATAATTAGTAAACTTCAACACGAGGAATTGGATGGATGTTTTGCTTTCTTTAATACCTACAGCGCATTAACGTTCAGCGGTATTGTAAAATACTTTTGTGCATTTTCCGTTTAGTAATTAAAGTTAAGTTCAAAAATCCGGCGCTCGTAGCGCTATATGTCATAACAACGGTAAAAGCTGGTCAAAATAACCCAAATTTCTTCCATATAAGTATGCACAAGGGCTACAATTCGGTTCTGGCAGTCTGGCATCATCATCATCATCATCATCATCATCTCATACAGCTCGACCTCTCTGATATATACAGACCCATACAAAGAAGAGATTTTCAATATTGGTTTTTCCATTTTTACGACTCTTAATATAGCTACATGTGAGCGAAGCCGCGGGCAAAAGTTAGTGTTCTATAATATTCTCCAATAATATTATATTGATGGTATTATGCAACGGACCGTGTCTCAGTGCGCTTCCTAGTTCGTGTACCGAATTACAAAACCGTATAAATGGCAGGGCGTGACATTTGAAAATCTAATGTCTGGACGAAGAGCGCATGCGCAATGTTTGTGTCACTTGTAGAGATGTACCGACGACAATGCGATTAGTCTAGTCAAACTATGGCGCCGAAAGGGGGTTTTGGAAGTTCGTCGATTCGATTTTTATTATTACTGAGAACTCGTCATAGGTTTAAGTGACAAATCTATGACGAGTCTTGCAACCCAGTCTATGCTTAAAATATCAGTGTTGCCCAAAAATTGGGTTGTGTTGTCTAGGTCTGATGGTCCTTTCTTATAACATTCTGATACTAATATCAGTATTACATAGCCATATTTGGTAATCTGGAAGCTGACCGTTAGCTTATATACTTGGGAAGGCCAGGAGTTAACGGAGAATCTGAGGATATACTTATGCAAGTTCTTTTTGTTTCTTTTAATTTGAATTCTATTCTATTTCTATTTATATTTCGGGGACGCCGGCAGGCACCAGGCGGGCGATCAGTCCTCATGTTGGGATTATTTCGCCCAGTTCCCCATTTTGGTGGATCCCGTCATGGGTTACTGGCGCTCGGCGTCGCAAATCTTCCCGTAGCCTTACAGAAGTCCACCAGTTGTCCGATGGAGAGTTCTGCTAACTGTTCTACATTTAATTTGACTTGGTTTTGTCTTTGTTATTAAAAAGGTACTACCTACATTATATTTCTAAGTAAAAGACTAGTTGGCCAGTTGTGAAGTGAATATAACTTTTTTAAATCTGCTTGAGCCTTGCTCTCTTACTTGCGATGTAATATCGCAAGCAAGACTCGAGTAATGAGTTATACGTAAAGTGTAGTCTCTCTATAGGTTACATCACTATTCTATTAATGCGGAACTGTCAAACGTCAAGTCGTATGGTACGTTTAAACCGACTACCTAGGTTATATACCGAGGTTACCTTTACATTTATTTGAGGATAAACAATAGCTATCATCGGTCGTTGACTTTAATATGGCCACATCAAAATTATAGGTTTTGTTAATAGGCAACATTACTCCTTGGTTTCTCCATTAGTTGTCGATGAGGTCACACAGAATCCTACCTGGATTCTGTGTGAATATTTGCACGTAAAGTAAGTAGCACAAGCGCTCAGGATACAAGGCCCTTGAAAAAAAATTATAAATTCATAAATTAACGGCAACATAAGATAGTTAAATCTTCCGACCCAGCAGCTTACATCAGGTACGAGACAGTAAAATATTAATTCATGTCAAAATTCTACGTCCAAGCGTAAACAATATGAACTATTGTTTCATGGTTTGAGAGTGCATGTATTTTTTAATCTCAGCCACAGATAATAGAATACTAGTATCTCAGCTAACGGTAGCGGGAGCGAGCATTAAATTCACTTGTAGATAGGGTACATGTATTGATTGATGGTCATATATTCATGATGATTTTGGTTGTATATTGTCTTATCTGAAATCAAATCGTTTTCTCATTTAATTGTTAATTTACATACCATCACGCCTGTATCCCCGAAAGGTTAGGCAGAGGTGTAGTAATGTGTAAGACCCACAGTTCGCTGGTATGTTTAGGTCCCATGTAATAGGGGGCGACCCTATTGACACCAACCAGGCATAAATCCCAAAGTCTAAGCTGCTACTATTTCACGGAAAAAAACCGATAACACTGCTCGACCTGGGAATCGAATCTTAGACCTCTGCGCTTGGCAACATTACTTATCTACCTGATAATGTTACTCGGTAATCGAAACTTTACGATCGAATGTCAAATTAAATCGATTACGTTCGACATCGCCTACTGAAGACTAACCTTCAGTCTGATTCTCTCATTGGAATTAATTCCATTGCATGTGGGACACGGGTTCGAGATACGTAGATACGTATTGATAACATGGATTGGGGAGAGATGAACGTTAAAAATTGTGTAATGATGACCATATTGATACGCGAAGGGAAAATTGAAGGCTAAAAATGAATAAGATTGATAAAATCATTGATTGAATCGATTCCAGCACTGTGTCGGTGCAGCTAGGAAACCTCTCACCAGTCGTATCATCTATATCCATTTTTAAATGAGAACATGATCGACTTCGAGTGCTCAACACGCTCAGGCAGCTACGTAACAGGTGATCGAAAAACTAAAACTGCATACGAAGTGTACGTAAATAGCCCAAGTATTCCGAAATTGAGGCAAATGAAATTGACACCAAGTTGAGAATTGTTTTGGCAAAGGCGTAACTGTTAAATGTGCGGTTGACATGTCAATTTAGTAGGGCTGTCAAACAAGCGACTGTGATTATTTATTCTACACTGGAATAACGACGAAGTACAAAAGAGACGTCGTTCTTGAGAGTATTTAGTACTTACATACTTCGAAATTAACATTTCGTTCTGATATCCCACAAGTTTAAAAACTACAATCTTATAATCTATATATATAAAAGAAAGTCGTGTTAGTTACACTATTTATAACTTGAGAACGGCTGAACCCTTTTGGCTGAATATTGGTGGAGAGGTAGCTTAGAACCAGGAGACGGACATAGGACTTTTTATCCCGTTCCCGTGGGATGTGATGACAGACCGAATTCCACGGGGGCGAAGCCGCGGGCAGAAGCTAGTTAAATATATAGTTCAAGTTCAATTGTTTTTATTTCAAATAAGCTTTTACAAGCGTTTATGAAACGTTGTGATTCTGATTGCATCGTTCTTAAAGGTTGGATCGTTTAGAGAAGAATCCGGCAAGAAACTCCATGGACACTCTTTTAAAATAAATTACCTATATTACAATCTTCACTATTACAATTGCGATAACAGCAGGATGTGTGGACATTCAAGGTTAATGTCTAAATTTGACCGAAGTCGATAATATTAACGAATGTTCACAGCATTTGAGAACCCGGTGTTGTTTTAAGAGATTAAATAAACAAAGTAGTAAAAACACACACCATCAAATATAAGTATATAATTTTATGTACATATCTATAAATAACCTAATTTCAAACGCATAATCATAATCTTCATCAAATCATCGGCAACTCTAAACCAATTGATTTGCACAAAGTAAAGTCTACACCATCCATACTATATAATTATGTATTATTTTATATAGTCTCATAAAAAAGTTGACTATGAAAAGAGCCGAAAAACTAATTAAAATCAGTAAAAAATAAAAACGGTATAAGCTTTTGCGTACCTACGCTATACAAATTCTACACCAAAACCAACCGTGTGGGAAAGAGACAGAGCATCCCTTCTCAATCCTCTGCAAAAACTTTAAAAGCTTAAATGTTATAACTCTATTATATTTTCCATTATTTTTTCATTATACAATATTTTTTTGTAAATTAAATTTTAAAATAAATCAAACAACAGTAACGTACCCTATTCTGAGGCATCTAATTATGTCCTGGGTTCTTGACAACCCTGCTAGAGAAAGCGCTCTACTCATTCGTCTCTGATACGAAACTTGCATCCATAAACACTTCCTTACGGCAAATGCGACGCGAGCGCATTTCCGAAATGAGACTATAGGTACAGCCTACTGAAATTATGTAATATGACAGAGTGTAAAAAGCCTTCTTATTACGATGCGACGATAGCATGAATAATGTTGACGTTATGTAGGTACCTAACGTAACGTGAACGTGATTTGAAGGGCAAATAGATTTAGGGCTAACGCGCACTTGATTTTTAGTCTACCAATAGTTTAGTCGCTGTAGTAGTCGTGTATAATTTCATGTCGAATTCTAATCGTCAAATGCGCGCACTGCCATATAACTCCATAGTGAATCCCAGAACGATCAAACTATCGCCCGACTAAAAATTACAAGTGCGCGAGCGCTCTTAAATTATATTAGTTGTATGGTGCCGATGTCTTCGAATTGAGAATTGGCGTTCTGGTTTGAAATCCATACCAACCCATAATTAACGGTTTAAATGCTGAGGTAGTGTTAATTATTGGGAAAGTAAAGCTTTGATCCAGCCGCAACTCAATCCAAGTGTAACTTCAACTGCCATGAATTCCAGACGCTCCAGATGACTTCTATTAGGTAGATAGATACCTACTATCCAACGTCGTTTTATTACTTCTAAACTTCTTCCAACATCATTAGTGTGTATGATATTTGGATAACTATGTCGAAGTTGGATTGAAAAAAATGCTGTTTTACATAACCGCTTCTTGTTAAGTAAAATTTCTTTCATCGCAAATTTACCCGGACAAAACTTATGTTGACTGGAAAAATCTGTCAAAATATAACAGTCACGCTAATTGTAACTGCAGTCAAATTATTCTACAAAACAACTTATTGTGGGTAGCGGTTTTGTTAAAGATATCGCAATAACCATCCAGCTGTATATTGTACAGTTGTTTTACATAACAGAGCTGTTTTGCTAGACAGCTAGTCGTTATGTAAAACAGCTAATTATAAAATTAACTGCATGAAATCATTCTAGACACATAGCCTCGTAAATACATTGAAAAACTAGACTAAACTACTTACACCCTTCCCATGAAACTCCGTTAGCTGTTTTATTATTATGCAGGCAGTTAATTTGGATAAACTGTTTGTCATTAGAGAGCTTTTTTATTTTATATGGCGTTATTTTCAACTGGAAAACTGTAAATTGCGACAGTAGAACGACATGCATTACGAATGAAGAAGTATGTAGGTTATTACACTTGGCACAACACTACACCTACACGGTAACCTAGGCCGTTAGCAAGGTGAGGTCATTATGAGAAATTCATTGCGAATATTGTTTAAGTTTTTGTTAGTTTACTTTGTTCAAATATTGTGGATTTTTAGTTTCGTTCCACTGATCTCAATATAAAAAAAACTTAGGTAGTTCTGTCTTAGGTATCTGTCATCTGCTCTTAGGAGGTATTTTCACACTTTTTTTTGTGCAAAAATCGTGTGAAAGATCCTTGGAACGTCCGCCGCCATGGGATGCAACGGGGTATTTCGGATGTGTACCGACTGAAAACCACACTTTTTTTTTTCAAAAAAGGCTTACTAGCAATGTGGATCGCACATCACTAGTATTCTTGTTAACCCCTCGTGCGATAAAATGCTTGTGTTACGAGTGGGTTCACGTCGGTAGTGCAATGGATGGATTTCGATACGGCAACCACATGATCGCAAGTCCGACGCCTTAGCCATTAGGCTACCGCCGCTTAACTTAACACTTAGACGTAGGACGTGTAGTACTTCTATAGCACTAGGGGGTTTTGATAACGGAAATATACGCCCATCTAGAGATTAACCTAGATAATCGTCGACTATCCTTCATCGGTAGGTGGACGTGCATTGAGGTAAATCACGACTCACGAATACTCACGATCCCTATATTATCGAACTAATCTAACGCGCTTTTAATCTCATCCATTTCTGTACCGGCTTACAACGTTGAGTGTTGCCCATATATATAATAAAATTTATCTAAGACATTTTTTGCTGTAGGTAACCGTACAAGGAGGTTCGTTATTAAGTTATCGTTGTAATTAGTGGCTATAATTGGTCCATGGTCTTAAAATCCACGGTCAGTAGGTCTCAGTTTGAGGTCTGGGTCTCCACTTGGCTTAGATATGGCCAAGTTTTTTGACGTCTAGGTTTGGGTATAGTCACTTTGTAAAGATTAATAAATAGTGCTTACTTACTGCTATTTATGTTGAGATAAGATGATATTTTTCATATTGTTTTCTTTTATGGGATAGGTAAGCAAACGAGCTGATGGTAAGCGATAACCGCCGCCCATGGACACCCTCAACACTAGAGGTGTCACAAGTGCGTTGCCCGCCTTTTAAAAGGGTTTGGGCCTCGGGTCACCTCACTCACTGCGCGAAACACAACGCAAGCGTTGTTTCGCGCCGGTTTTCTGTGAGGCCGTGGTAGCTTCCGTGCCGAAGCATGGCACTCCCACGGTATTTTTTTAATTTACTCATTAAGAGTAAACTGCCTCATTAGCCTAGTGGTCCCGAGCGCGCCTGCTACGCTTGAGGTCCTGGGTTCGATTCCCAGGTCGAGCAAAGTGTTAGTGGGATTTTCTATGAAATTCCCAGTAGCAGCTCGGAGTTTGGAATTTGTGCCCGGTTAATGGCAACCCTATTGCCATTATCATACATCACCGGCCCCTATCATACATGGGACCTAAACATACGGCGAACTGTAGGTGTACATTAGTACGCCTCTGCCTAACCCTTCGGGGAAAACAGGCGTGATGGTAAGTGTAATAATGTCAATACTGATATTTAAAAAAGCTTTGCCACACGCATTTATCTCCTACAAGTGGGTGCATTTACAAACACAAATCTCAAAAGTACATAGACCCAGAACAACTATGGTTTCGTGCGGGGTTCGAATCCACGACCCATAACACAGCTAACATTTGCTTATGTTTCCATTGGTTTGTTATTAATTCTTTGTAATTAATAAGTTTGTTAAATAAATATTATTGGTTTTTGACTTTTGCATTAAACAGCTTCCATTTATTTTTGTACTAGCGTCTGCCCGCGACTCCGTCTGCGTGAACTTCAGATAAAAAGTAGCCCATGTGTTATTCCAGTCTATAATCTATCTCTGTGCCAAATTTCATCCAGATCCAGTCAGCCGTTGTGGCGTGAAAGAGTAACAAACATCCATCTATCCTCACAAACTCAATATCAGTAGGATATCTATGGACGTGTTTACTTCCGCCCTCAACTTAAATATTCTAACTAATCAGCTCTCGGGTATTAAAAACAAGAACGTCCAAAATAGTCTCCTTTGAAGGGGACAAAATTAAACAAAACTAATGTCATCCCAAAATAGTACGGAGCGATTCGACGCCGGCGCCGCACTTCCGTCGCACCCTGCCCTGCGTAGGCGCATGGACTTTGACAAACGCAGTTTAGATCACCTTTCAAACAAAAAAAACAAAATCAAAATCGGTTCATCCATTCGGGAGCTACGATGCCACAGACAGACACACACACACACACACACACAGACAGACACGTCAAACTTATAACACCCCGTCGTTTTTGCGTCGGGGGTTAAAAATGGAACTGATTTATAAACGCAGTTTAGATTATGAATAATTGTGGAATAAGGCGGTGGGGCAGAATAAAATCTGTCTATGTTTTCACCTAGACCGATAGCGGGAAACTGGTCGAGTCGAATAATGATTGTTAAAATCTATACTCTATACTAATATATAAAGCTGAAGAGTTTGTTTGTTTGTTTGTTTGTTTGCTTGAACGCGCTAATCTCAGGAACTACTGGTCCGATTTGAAAAAATATTTCAGTGTCAGATAGCCCATTTACTGAGGAAGGCTATAGGCTATATATCATCATGCTACGCGGACGACTTCGCGGGCAGAAGCTAGTTACATTATAATATAGGAAAATAAAGCTCAGTGCATATCGGCTGGCAGCTGAGTTTCGTTTCAACGAAAGTAAACATAACACAGTAGCGAAAATTAACGCTAATGATACAAATAGCACTTTCAGCGGTCTAATAGCTGTCCTATTAAATAATGTAATTATCTGCAGTCTCTTTCTCGTGAGTCGTCTCTGTGGCTGCGCGCGCGCAAATCTGGATGTGAACAGGGTTATCACTAACATTCCGGACATATGAGATTGTTGAGATAACTTTCCAGTTTTAGCTGTTTCCGGGCAAAGTATACCTTAATGTTTGATGAGTTATAGAAAGATAATAAATAGACAAATAAATGAAAGAAAATTTCAATGAGAATCAGCATTTATTAGAATTTTAATTAATATTAACACAGATAATAGAATATTAGTAATATAACCAACAAAAATTCCTCCAAAAATCAATAATATTACAACACGTGCTGCTATCCACTTTGCTCGATGCATCGGGTAAAGTGGATAAGGCGATTGGGCAAAATCAACACAAACACTCAACGTACTTAGTTTTAAACGGATCGGTGCAGATGTCATACATAGAGAAATACACCTATTCATTTATAAGCCGTGCATTTCTCTTGACGCAATTTGCTTACATTTATCACTTTGGATGTAATCATCAACGGTATTTTTATTCGGACAGCCCTATTATGGACCGCGGCGTCCGCGCAGGCGCCCCGGCCCGGCCGCCCGCGCCCGCCGTGCTCACGCGCATCAGCCACGCGCTTTCACGACACTTTCACGAATTTAGCATTCGGCGCACAGGCTTGCTTTAATTGTACCGGCTCCAGACGTTGGACCTAACGATCTCAACAATATTGGCTCTAAGCGATTTCAACCAATCAAAACATTTGTTTCAGCCACCTACTTGAGTGTTGGCGCTACTGTTCTTTTGCTGATTTGAACTTTGGATGAGTAGCGTTCGGTGCTGAATCTTTTGAGGCCAACGTGTGGAGCAGACCTTATTATTACTTAACGTCCTTGATTTTTAATAAATGTAACGATCATTAGGATTATTGGTACGGGGGGAAATCTATACAATATGTACTGTTAACTATGTAATCATCAATTTAATATTCTCGATTTGGCAAAGTTCTGTCACAATAAACATAATACTATGTATTTTTTAATCTAGCAAGAGCAACAGCGAATCAGGAGCAACAAATTATCCTGTAAATTTGTAATGTTGTAAGTCGGTAATGTAAAACTATTGATATTGAGTTTTGTTAAGAAATTCTCAGTAGCAGCTAGAGTTTGCAATGCCTTTGAAAAAGCCCTTTAAAACATGGAACCTTAATACCGGCGAACTGAGGATACAGTACATTAGTACACGTCTGCCTAACCCTTCGGGGGATACGTAAGGGCGTGATGGTATATTATGTTAAGAACACTGTGGACACAACATTTAAACGGGTCATCGTCAACTACAGGCAATAGACTCGCCCCCTTATTACATGGGACCTAAACATACCGGCGAACTGTAGGTGTACATTAGTACGCCTCTGTCTTATCCTTCGGGGAATACAAGCGTGATGGTATGTTAACTACAGTCATTATCTTAACTGCTAAACATATATTTTCTATGAATGAATACTTAACTCGTCGCTATCAATTAATCAGGCACGCTTATCTGTTACCTTGGCAATGTTTGTACACAATTGTGTATGTAGTTGTGGCGGCACTGCGTGATGTGATGTCCCCGAAACATGGCAATTTACTGCCGCATACCGCTTCTGTTAACTAGATCTTCATTGACGCCTTCCAGACGGACTTTTCTTGTGATGTTTAAAAATAAAACGGTTTAAAGCAGAAGAAAATATCGTCGCAATTAACTTAAAAATCATTGATATTTTGTACGGCACTGATGGCCTAGTGATATGGTCAAATCACATTCTTCGCATGTTCTTCTTCGATGGTCCTGGGAAATGGCAACTTTTGGTATTCAGCAAAAGTGGATTATTGATTTATCAAGTGACCATTTAGCTCCCACGGTCTTCAATCATAACAGTACACCCATATTTATGAATTGAATGTTATTTTTTGTTTTTGATCGACGTCTGTGTTTGATTTATATTTTTCACTAGCTTTTGCCCGCGGCTTCGCTCATCTGAAGCTATATTAGGATTAGAAATGGATCCCAAAAATAATTTAATAACTAACCAACAGTGATGATCTCTTCTTTGTATGGGTCTCTATACATCAGAGAGGTCAAGGTGTATCTCAGGATCCGTTCAATTAATTGAGATAAGAAGTTCACCAGTTTTTAAGTTGGAGCATATACTTTCTAACAGTGATAACAAAATTAAAACTACTCGGTAGTTTTTGCTCCAACCCGTTAAAAACAGTCACACAGACAAGAATTTGAAAAATCACATTTTTAGGTTTGTAGACATTTATAAGTATAGCTTAACCCACTTGTTTTTTTCTAAATATCTTCAATGTACAGACACAGCTTTTTTACAATTTTATAATAGTAGAGAAGAGAATAATACAGGCCACTTCATTTGCGCTCCTTGCTTTTTCCCATAAATATGGTCGTACTAAATGCGCCAAGCAAGCAAACCAAACAGTCAGGCAAGCCGGGCGTATGCAGCCTATTGACAAATCTAATTCCTGATGGCCATCTTTACACAATGGGCACTAATTTCCAGTAAGTGTGCAAAAACCTTATACAATGCAAGGTCAGCTATACTGGACATATATGGCACACGTGTAGCCGTGTTTATCTCTCTGATGCCTCTCTGATCATCATGGATAACTCATTTGATATTGATACCCTTTACCAGTGCTATCTAGCATTTTTGCGCCCGGTGCGAGATTCTATAACTATGCTTTTAGAAGTGTTCTAGTCTAGTCATTTCGCGCCCCTCCAGGGTCTGCGTCCTGTGCCTTTGCACAGCTGGCACCGCACTACCCCGAATTACCTACTATAACATTTGAATTAATGTAATCTCTGCGAACACGAGAACTCTTAAACCTGTGAAGAACACATTAACTGAGTGATCTTCAAAACATGTGAAGTGTAACTACCGCTTCCGTGTACCTAACTAATGTTCTCGTCAAGTGGAGTAGCTGAAATGATAAATATTAAACAAGAGTCGACTCCCTTAATATTTATCGACTTCCTTATTCACTTAATGTTTGTTTTGTATTGTTTGTTTTCTTAATCCGATGCTAATATTTATATTAGCATCGGATAAAGGTGTTACTAATTCATTGCCATTCTGCCGCCAAGCAATAATGTAATAGGCTACTATTATTTTTCCAGATAGACGATAGACGAAATACCCTTCTATTTAGCCAGAGAAATTGCTGGGCATATGAGTCTTAACGATTGAGGTTTCGCAATAGAAACGTGTTAATGATATTATGGGTGTTTCTGGCGTCTATAGGCTGCGGTGACGAAGTAGCCCGTATCCAAAATTGTGATAGTTTAGGAAATTCATTTCCGCTCCTGTAGTGACAAAAGGTCAAGTGGGAAGCTGGAATCAAAAAATACCTACTTACTTGACCTTGCTGTATTGTTCTAGAAGTTTCCAAGGACCAGACTGAAACAACCGTTCTGTCTTAGAGTTTATTTCGGACTGACCCAGTGCATCGTGTATCGATCAATGCACTGTGTGATCGTTATCCAAGTATTATTGAGAAAGTGAATATATCATATTACACTTGATGAAATATTGTAGTATTGTAGAAAAAAGTCTGGTGGCAAAACATCCAGGAGTGGGACAGTATTGCCAGTTTCGAAGATCTGTTTCGCTTGGCGCAAGATCGGCAGAAGTTCACTGAGCTGATGGCTACCTCCAGTAGTAATTTTATGGGATGGGGGCAAACGAGGGGACGGATCGGCTGATGGTAAGAGATTGTAATCAAGTGCGTTGTAATCTCTGGCCTTTTAAAGTGCATAAACATCCGGTATCCTCAGTCACTCGGCGAAACACAACGTGAGCGTTGTTTCACGCCCGTTTTCTGTAAGGCCGTGGTATCACTCCTGTCGAGCCGGCCCATTCGTTCTAAAGAATTGCTCTCCCACGATATTCTGAGAAATATGAGTTTCCTTATAGTATTTGTATTGTTTCAGGGCAACTACACGATGCGCGTGAGCAAGGTCCACGTGCGGCGCAGCAGTAGCCTCACCTCGTGGCGAAGTCTCAAAACTGAATATGTAAGTGGTTAGTTATTTATATTAGACTAGCTTCCGCCCGCGACTTCGTCCACGTGGAATAGTTACTTAGTCTTAGCGTGATGATATATAGCCTATAGCCTTCCTCAATAAATGGGAAAAAATTAATACTGAAATAATTTTCCAAAGCGGACCAGTAGTTCCTGAGATTAGCGCGTTCAAGCAAACAAACAAACTCTTCAGCTTTATATATTAGTATACATACACTCACGCCCTTCTCCCACAGGGGTAGCCAGAAACTATAGACTGCCAGTTGCCACTTGCTACGATTCTTGCATGCCTCTTTTGCTTCTGCGACATTCATACATCCTCTCATACATACGCGCCGGTTGCGAGTACTACGCACCTGACCTTTTTGAAGGACTTCGCCAATAAGATCGGTGTAGGTCCTTCTAGGACGACCTCTTCTGAGCTTTATATATTAGTAATAGATATAGATGGTAGGATCCACACTTGACACAGAATACCTAAACTATTAGGTACCAAAAACAGAAGGTACAGAATAAATAATTTAACACCTTCTTAGTACTATTGGCCCAGGATAATAAGAATAGATTGTAACTGTAAGGGTCCGGCTGGTGCCTGAATTGACCATAAAAAAGTAATATTAGTATCATGATATTATTGGGATACCGTTTATCTAGGTTCCGTACCTCATCAATTCGAATAATAACACAATTTGATGAAATATTGGATAAATATAGTAAGAAAGAAAGAAAGAAAGATGCATTTATTGACACAAACATTAACAGGGTCATCAATCACTACTTATTATAAAACAAAGTCGTTTCCCGCTGTCTGTCCCTATGTATGCTTAGATCTTTTAAACTACGCAACGGATTTTGATGCGGTTTTTTTTAATAGATAGAGTGATTCATGAGGAAGGTTTTAAGCTATATAACATAACGATATACGACTCTTAGGAACGGGGCAGCGCGGGTGAAACCGCGGGCGGGTCGCTAGTGAAAAATAAAATAGACAATATTTATAATGATATGCTAGTGCCAAAAGAGCCATCAGCTCAGCTTAATGCTAAGTACCAACTATAAAAACTGATACCTAACGCTGGTTTTCAGTTGCTAGTAATGGGATATTCGGTCCGCTCCACTCTATTTTTGAGAGGAACAATCCTAAAACAATTTCAAGAAATCAATAGACCTAAAATTATTGCTACGCAATCATATTGATTCACTCACGTTTAGTCTGATGGTTTTCAAAACACCACACACCAAACAATACCACAGTAATATCCATGAACCATATAAAAAAGTCAATTACCATAATTATTACGTGAGAAAAAGTGGCGCGGGCGCAAGTTGGCAATAAGTACTTACTTGTAAATCGAAACTGCATTGTTAGCGGTCGTGAACTTTGCGCAACCGGCGCGTGGTGCCGCCCGAGGTCAAGGCGAGCCATTACAGATGCTTATTTAACATGATTGACCTGGTCCACTTTTGTTACGGTTCTATGGTAAAACTGAGTATTTTACAGACAGATTTTCACGCCTGTCTCCTATTGGGGTAGGCAGAGACTATAGATTTCCACTTGCTACGATCCTGGCATACTACTTTCGCTTCATCTATGTACGTTCATTAACCTCCTTATGCATGATCGTCAATTTAGGGTGCTCTTAACCTGACCTTTTTTGAGAACGGCCGCAACTTGGTTGTGATACGTTCGTCGAGGTCGGCCCCTTCCAACTCTTCCATCCGTACTCATCATATGTATACTCATTTCGTCAATCTCCGTTCATCCATCCTCTCTACATGCCCAAACCAGCTTAACATATCTTTCTCAATCTTTGTTACTACACCTTCTTTCACGCCACAGTATTTTAATACGCTATAATATTTTAATACGGTATTTATTCACAGTATTTTAATACGGGTTTGGATAAGTTTAAAGCCTATCCTTAATTATGGATCCTTCTCACTTCTCCAGGATTGTGAGATGGTTTAAAAAGTTGAAAATTTTCATTTCTAGAAAATTGATGGCGAATCTAGCCAAAGTCCATGGTTACTGAAGAAGACGAGGAAAAACAACCGACTGCCCGCGGTACCACTCGCGTCCTAAAATGATTTACTTACAAGATGAAATATCCATCAGATTTTCAGTTATAACTCCAATAATACCTAGTAGAATTATTGAAAACCGCATTCAATTTCGTGCAGTAGTTTTTGTGTGATGGGCGTACAAACATAAAGACAGACTTACAGACAAACAAAAATTCTAAAGAAATGTTTTGGGTTCTATTGCTGTTCTTATAAGTATATAAAATAAATAAATATAAATTCCTTATATATTAAATAAATAAATAAATATTTTTTTCTAAAATATCTTTGTACAGACATCGGCCAGTTCAATTACTTACTTTTACTCGGCTTCTAGTTGGTTACCCAAGATGAACCTGCACCAGATTTTAAGGTAGACCCCCAAAGTTTTTGCTTGATGCGCGTACAAACAAAAATCTTAAATTTGTGGTTAGGGCTACTATTGCTCTTATGAAGACCCCTCATATATTTTTTAAAAATATATCCTATGAACAGATATCAGCCTGTTACAATTTTACTATATTTAGGTACCTAAAAAAATAAAAAAACGTGTAAGGATAGAACTTTTTGTCCATGTGATATTAACAGTAGGTACATAAGTATGTAATTAGATGCTAACAATATACTATTACATCACGTAAATATAACATGCAAATGACTGAATCATGAACATTTAGTTCGTGTAAACTATGTACAGTGGCACAACCCGACTGCCATGTACGTTACGTCAGATCACGTAATACGTTATGGTAATAATTGCTTTGGCGTACGATGGTAATCATTCATATTTTGCGAATGTAGGTAATAATTGGTTTTAACTTGCCTTGCGAAGGCATACGTAAGCACAGCTACCATTATATTCTACTGCAAGTATTGAATTCCAATAGGTACATACATGGACTTATTGAAAGCCTGATGATTTTATCATCGTTGACTGCCGCTGTCAACGATAACATAATCAACCCATTATTCTGTCCCACTGCTGGGCACGGGTCTCCTCTCACAACGAGAGGGATTAGGCTTTAGTCCACCGCGCTTGCCTAGTGCGGGTTGGCAGACTTCACACGCCGTCGAGAAAATCTCTCAGACATCCAAGTTTCCTCACGATGATTTTCCTTATTAATACGCACATGACTTCGAAAAGTCAGAGGTTCGTGCCTTAGATTCGAGTTCGAGCCCTCTGACTTGGCAGTCCAATGGTCATATCACTAGGCTAGGCACTAGCTTTTGTGATCGTCAACGATGATAAAACTTAAAAAAAACGCTAATAAAAAAAAATCTATTCTTATAAACATTGTTGTGCCCGCCCGACAGGGTCCATAATTGATACTTTAATTTAAGCCTTACATCTATACACATTACGGAATGCATTGAACAATTGAGTATGATTGTAAAGGATGGTGACAAATGAACTATGTTGGGAAACCTTTTCTTTTTGTATTTTTATTTTACCTCTATGGCTTCCATTATTTTCTTGAGTCATGACTTTTTACATGACGCCTCCATTCTATCTACTTTTTGGGGCCTTTGAGGACGAAGCAAAGAATGAAAGAGTGTTTTCTATTAATTCCTCACTGAGACACAGTACTATCATCATCGATTCATCACATATCGGATCTCTCTACTGTGCCCGAAGCTTCATTTATTTATTTATTATTTATTTATTTATATTTAATTACTACGGTTACAACAACCAATTACAGTAACTAAAACTTTAAAAAAGACAATTATATGAATTATAACAATCATTAAAATAAACAAAGTAAAGTAAAAATTAGGTTAACAACTCTCATAAATTCCTCTCACAGTATGACATACCAATAAAATCTTCGTCCACCCATCAGCAAACAGATCGCTTGTTGGATTGGAATCCAAGAGCGAAATCATTAAGCGAGGGACGATTATTGATTTAATAAGTTAAAGAAGATTGATCTTATGTTATGTTATCTTGCTGATATATAATACAAAGAAACATGCGCAATGACAGTAGAGAAATTTTAATTAAAAGAAAAATGATTAGTTATAACGAGTAAAAGTTTGTCTTGACAGCACTATCGCTTGAAGCGTTACCTTGATTTATATAAGGCATCTGGTCAGAAAGCGTTGCAGTTGCTGGATTTATTAAATGAGAAATATGTTTTACGGCACTGTCAAACGCAATAATGACGAAGAATGTAGTTTTCATACTGAAGTATTTGTTTTTTGCGTACAGTTAAATATGATAGCTGGTTGCGATAGTGATAGCGACCAACGAGAGGAGTGGCGTGACGATCAATCAGCTGCTTGTCATCTTGATGTGGAATAAAATGTAGCGCTTTTGTTCGAGATCAGAGATAGCATATTTGTGATTCATCCACAGCCCTCACTATCGCAATATTACACATTCACATTGCTTATTTATTGCAGAAGGATCACCTGATAGTAAGCGATTACCGCCGCCCATGGACGCAACCCTCACTCACTCCGCGAAACACAATATAAGTGTTATTTCACGCCGGTTTTCTGTGTGGCCGTGGTATTACTCCGGTCGAGCCGGCCTATTCGTGCCGAAGCATGGCTCTCCCACGTGAATATCTTCATCTTAATTCAAAATCAATCAATTTGTAATCGTATCTTAGGTTAAGTTGGGCTTAAAAAAAGGCAGCTACAGTAAACATAAAAGTTATGTTGGTAAACCAAGACAGATACCACTAAATAGTTACTCATGTACATTAAGCAATGATGAAGATATTCAGTGCTCAGGAGTCAGGAGTTGAATCAAAACAACATTGTTATTTATGACATATGCTTAATTACGATACACAATTAATATTACATTGTTGAGTGACATCGTATTGCGCATTACGTTGTAAGAAAATAAACAAACATCGGTTACTTTTATAAACAATAACATTATTGCCATTAAAATATATAATTGTAATCTTAAATAAATGACTTGCGAATCGTTTACTACAGGTTTAAATCCAGGCGGAGTCTAACCGGTTGAACCAATGGTTATGTGAATAAACAGTATTATATTTCGCGCACAATAACTTGACCCAAAACTAACGGAGAGGGGGAAAGTTTGCGCAGTGCATTTGCGTGCAAAATGTACTAAAGTCAAAGTCAAAGTCAAAATGTTTTATTTCAATTAGACCATTTTAAAAGGTACTTTTGAAAAGTCAAACTAGTTGCACGGTTCCAAAAAGTGGGTCATATGGAGAAGAACCGGCAAGAAACTCCATAGATACTCTTTTAAAAAAATATATCAATTTGGATGCTTTACAACTTTGTTATTAAATAGTTACTGAGAATGATGCAGTTTTGGTTCAAGTTATTTAGCGCCAACTTTACCTGTGGATATCAAACCTCGAATTCAAAATCATGAGCTAAAACTACAGGTTGCTTGAGAGATATTCTTGGTGGCGTGGAAAGCCTGCAAAACTGAAACAAGTGGCTTGCCTAGCCCTGCACATTTTGAAAGAAGACCCATGCTTCGCATGGAATTGTATGATTGTATGATATATTGATGAAGATTAACGGCGATGTACCTACGTATTAATTAACGACCACAGATTCTGCCCTAAGAAAAATTCGCATCGAACAGGTTCTCAAATAATGTGAAACTTGGATATCCGTCAACGTCCACACATCTTGTTATCGCAATATTGTAGCAGTAAAGATTGTAACATAATTTATTTCAAAAGAGTGTCCAAGGAGTTTTTTAGCGGATTCTTCTCCATAGGATCAACCTTTTCGAACCGTGCAATTAGAATCATAACGTTTCATAAACGCCTGTAAAAGCTTATTTGAAATAAAAACATTTGAAATTGAACTCGATCAGCGATGGTACCCTGCTCGGGAACCTAGTCAGACAGACATAAGATGTAGACAAATCAGAATTGCAAAATAGTAGGTCTAGTTTTTTTTAGTGCATCCAATTCCTTGTAGTGGGGTCATTAATACGCTAATCAGCAAAATACGAGAAAGTTAATGTTCTAGAATCTCAGACTACGACCACTTAATAAATTTGGTACAGGCTCTAATAATAGCGAATTGCTCATCATGAATAGTCTAGTCATAATCACAATCTAGATCTAACCATAATGACGGATAGTGAAAATGAAATGCCGTTAGTCAAATTTCCATTATTTTGACCGACAATTTGCAGTTTCTTCGTTTTTATCACTCATCTATTCAAAATCGACAAAGTTTTCTTTGCGACTTGATGAGCTGAAGTGGCTCTTATTATTTCTAGTGTAAAGATTATGATCAAGATTGTAGATACATATTTCTATTGCAGTCCAAGCCACAGTGTGAAGGCAGACAATTGTGTCAATTAGGGGAAATTATGGTCGTCAGTGGTATTGTCTTCTGGGCGTTTTCACAATGGGTGGTGACGTCTTATATTTGAGTTGATTTATTGTTTAGACAATGCGCTTTATGTAAAATGCAATAAATTTGATAACATTAAGTATCGAATTAAAGCAAAATTCATGATGACATTAGCATGTAGAATTACAGAAAGGAAAGCATATTCATACACATGGAAAACCAAAACTTTATTAATTTATTGATCATATATTCAATTTTCTTTTTTTTATAACGCTTACTAGCAATATGGGTCGCACATTAATCGTACTCTTGTTAACCCCTCGCACTGGGCTAAATGCTTGTGTTACGAGTAGGTTCATGTCGGTAGTGCAATGAGTGGGTTTCAAACCGTCAACCACATGATCGCAAGTTCGACGCCCTAATCGTTAATAATTATCGTTAATACTTATATGGATAAACAATACATTTATACATTATTTATAAACTAAATAATATAATATTACATAACAGTTGGCAAAGTTTTTGCCAATATTTCATAACATAACATACCATCACGCCTGTATTCCCCGAAGGGTAAGGCAGAGGCGTACTAATGTACACCCACAGTTCGCCGGTATGTTTAGGTCCCATGTAATAGGGGGCGAGCCTATTGCCATTAACCGGGCACAAATTCCTAACTCCGAGCTGCTACTGGGAATTTCATAGAAAAACCCAATAACACTGCTCGACCTGGGAATCGAACCCAGGACCTCTAGCGTAGCAGTCGCGGTCCGGACCACTTGGCTATTGAGGATTAACTAATTTTATTCAAAGGTTTTTAGCTCAATTGTGAGTATAGTTATTATAAATATGTAGATAATGTCACGATTACTACTAGGTACCATGAACCTAAAACATGTTATGCATCTTACAATTTACGAAAATCCAAAAAAAAAAAGAATTTGGTGTCCTAGGTATTTTTGGTTTATACTTGATAAGCTATCGGAAGGCGGTTTGGTCAATAATTACAGAATCGAACGCCAATGACCGGACGCAAGATGAACCGTGTGAAATATGGAAAGTTGGAAAATAAATATTTAAAGAGGATGTTTTTACTCCATTTTATAAACGTTTATGTAGATACTAGCTTCTGCCCGCGACTTCGTCCGCGTAGCGTGATGATATATAGCCTATAGCCTTCCTCAATAAATGGGCTATCTAACACTGAAATAATTTTTCAAATCGGACCAGTAGTTCCTGAGATTAGCGCGTTCAAGCAAACAAACAAACAGACAAGCTTTATATATTAGTATAGATATAGATACAAAGAATTTATTTTATGTAGATACAAAGAAAAAAAGGATGATGTCCGATTCGTTTTGACTGGATAAGTAATAACAGTCTCTGTAGTAGTAGTAGGCACATCATATATTTTGTAGTCCGTAGAAAATATTATGATAATTGTCTATACTAAGTTCCCACATTTGTGAACTATCCTTGTTGAATACATTATATTCAAAGATCACAATAATACTTTGTTGAATCTGTAGCACCTTGCAAGCGACGTTTTTTAAATGAAGAACTGAGACATTGCAAAACTAAACAGGAGGTTTCAAGTGTTGTGTTCCTGTTTAATGTATGAAAAAGAATGTTAAGTTCAAGTAAGCTTTTACAGGCGTTTATGAAACGTTATGATTCTAGTTGCACGGTTCCAAAAGTTTGATCCTATGGAGAAGAATCAGGCAAGAAACTCCAGGGACACTCATTTAAAATAAATTAAGTAACAATCTTCACTAGCAGGTACAATATTGTGAATAACAAGATGTGTGGGCGTTGAATTTGACCGCAGTCAAAATGTTAAACTATAACAGTAATATGAGACGCGACTATAAACCATGAAGTTGCAATGTGTACTTAACTTTTAAAGCGGCTAGTGATGTTGTCAAAATATTGTTTTCAATCGGCGGATGTGCAAGCTAGTTTTTGTTTCCCGGACGCGATCACAATGCTCCGCTTACAGGAACTCTCGAGTTCAACAGAGGTTGATTTTCAGACTTCATCAGTTTAGTTGAGGCCATACATAAAGCGGGTATTTCTAAAACCACTCATCATCAGCTTGTAAGGATTAAGTGAAGGATAAATTCAATGAATGTCTCTGGCAATTTTTTGTATGCAAGCCGATTTTAGCTAGGTTCTTGTATTTGTAGTTCACTTCACTAACTAAACTAATTATACAATAATACTTTGTTGAATAGTATTTACTGATAGTACTGCTAGATAACAATTTAGGGGTGAATTTCCACAAGTAGTTTTTCTTTCATTTCCGTTAATTTAAACCGTGGTATACTGTACTTCTTAATATTCTTCATGTTCGTACTAAATTCCATCAAAATATCTTAATAAACTTATGAGGATATTAGATTGCAAGCCATAAGACCAAGACTAAAAATATGTCGGTGGAACATAAATATGTGTCTCTGTTGGAAATCGAAACCACCACACTCTGCTCAACAGTAGATGTGACAACCACCAAACGCAATCAAAACGACTGAGCCGTAGCTTTCGAATATTTAATTACTAGCTTCTGCCCGCGACTTCGTCCACGTAGCGTGATGATTATATAGTCTATAGCCTTCCTCAATAAATGGGCTATCTAAAACTGAGATTATCGCGTTCAAGCAAACAAACTCTTCAGCTTTATATAATAAGTAAGTATAGATTTAAATATAACTTAATAATCATCGGAAATCTGCAATTGAAGCAAACTTTTCGGATTTCGACTGCATGACTAATATTGAGACAATAGGTCGTTTTCTACCCAATTTTGTTGTAAGTTTGGTCGAATTCGTTGAATTAAGGAAGATGCGGAGGGAAACAAGAGATTACCAACTTATACATCTAGCAGGCAAAAAGTGTAAACGTAGAATGTAGGCACAGGTATTAAACACCGCTGCTCTAATGGCTCCAGAACAAACTGGTCTTGTTTGTTCCCAGAATCAATTACTGTACATCACCGATTTAATGACTCGTTTGAACAAAAAGCTGGGCCGAACTTCGGTCGCTGACACTGCCGCATCGGTACTGGAACTACTCGCCAAATCGAGCATATAATTAAAAATCGATTTAAATTGCTTGCTGATGATATAGCGTTTTGTTTCCGTGCGTATCATTTTTGATACCGGGAATTCGAATCACTACCTTCTAAATACTCTAACCGTAATGTGTGGATTTCCCGATTTGATTTGATTTTATAAGCTTACTAGCAATGTAGGTCACCAATACTAGACGCACATTAACCCTCGTGCTAAACTAAATGCTTGTGTTATGAGTAGGTTTACGTCGGTAGTTCAATGGGTGGGTTTCGAACAGACAACCACACGATTGCAAGTCCGACAGCCTAGCTAGGCTACCGCCGCTGCATATATCGTTCTCTTTTTTAAGATTTCCATCTTCCTATGATAAGGAGCGATACTATTAAACCATAGTTCGTCATTTAGGTTTTTCCGAAGAATATCTAAAGAATGCCTTTGGGACTTCGATACCACACATGACTTGAAATAATGCAACAATGTAAATACTAAAATAATATAGGTTCTTTAATGTTATCTACGTCTAACCTATCTTTGCTATCTATTGCATCATCAAGCGGAAACTACAATAGTATACGTGTGGTTTGAATATCAAAATGATACACAATCTCGTTTCTTATCGTTACTTTAAGATAACTTTAACTATTTATTCGTGCATAAACCAATGACAAATTACGCACGTAAGCATAAACTCCTCCAGTTTTCTTATTAAAGATGCAATTTTGCAAATGCATTCTTTGGACATTACTAATTTAGGATGTTTGTATGGATCTCTGGACTGTCTCCAAGTACGCAAGGGTGAGGCACATGGATGAGTGATTGAGCCTCACGGGACTTGCTAACTCCAAGAAATTCATAGATTCCTTAGAAAGATGGCAAAATGCCATTTGGAACTCAAGCAGGCGGCAGGCCTGTAATTTGACGGGGGCGCTAACCAGACATTTCGGGAATAATGCTCTCCTACAAAAGATGGGTCTGACGGAGACGTCAGCCTGCAGGACCTGCAAAAGGGAAATTGAGAGCATGGAACACTTTCTGTATACATGCGATGCAACGGCTAGAAAGCGAATGTGCTTCTTGGGGCAAGGTTATTCAAGACCAGAGGACTACAAACTCGTACCCCAGCTTGAGGAACTGGGAGAGGATGAGAAATAGGTTATCTAGGGGAAGCACAAAGGACTCCATTGGGACGAAGTGCACTGAGGCCTTGCTGCCGCGGCCCCACAAAAGTTAAGATAGGATATATGTTCTTACGCGTAGGGGGCCGCAAACGGCGGCCCGCCACTGTCGGGCCCGCCGACGAATGCTAAAGCGCTCCCGTAGGCCCGGCATCAAAGTGGTGACGCGAAACGCCGAGGTTGGTTTTAGTCGGTAGATCGCTCTCTTCAGAGCGGAGTCCGACACACCCCACCGCGCTCCCCGGAGTGGTGGATAGTGCATAAAGCCTTTCCAACGCCGTCAAAAAAAAAAAATTGTTCTTACCCAACTGTGACTTACATTATGCATGTGACACCTCAATTCGTGTCAGTGTTGAACAGTATGCTTTAATTCTTACCTTATTAGAAACGACCATTATTTTAATAATACAAGTATTTCCTACAATGCATTCTTTAATAATCATTTTCCATTTTAGCAAGTTTTTTTTCTATTTAACTGCCTCAATAGCCAAGTGGTCCGGACCGCGACTGCTACGCTAGAGGTCCTGGGTTCGATTCCCAGGTCGAGCAAAGTGTTATTGGGTTTTTCTATGAAATTCCCAGTAGCAGCTCGGAGTTAGGGATTTGTGCCCGGTTAATGGCAATAGGCTCGCCCCCTATTACATGGGACCTAAACATACCGGCGAACTGTGGGTGTACATTATTACGCCTCTGCCCTACCCTTCGGGGAATACAGGCGTGATGGTATGTTTTTTCTATTTGTTGTGACAAGCAATCACAAGCCTGGTTCACTGATCTATATAGATAACCAAGTGTGTTGGTTCTAGACGTTTTAACCTAGCCTTCAATATATGATATGTTATCAATTCCCTTATTTCCATTTGACAGTGTTAAAAACAACACAGTATTCCGGTTTGGGACTAAAATAGATTGTGGAAATATCATTGTGTCAGTCACATGTGTATTCTTTATTGTCATTATCAGTTATCTCGTAAAGAATTGACAGCAGTGGAATTTTTTAAATGATTTAGTTTTTCTTGTAAGCATACCATCACGCCTGTATTCTCCGATAGATTAGGCAGAGCCGTACGCGTACACACCCACAGTGCGACGGTATATAGTAAGTTATCTATAGTCCACCTTTATAAAACATTATGGAATGCAATAAAGAATTGAGTATTGAGTATATAGGTCCCATGTACCAGTTGGTGAGCCTATTGTCATTAAGGGGCAGGAAGTCCCAAACTGTAGGCTGATACTGAGAATTTTATAGACAAACCCAATAAAAGGTTTCTTGACCTGGGAATCGAACCCAGGACCAATAATAATATTGTTAACAACAACTAACACAACCAAACCTATAATATGCATATAGCATAGCAGTTGCGTTCAGGACCACTAGGCTAATGAGACAGTTTTACCTGTAAACAACTTTTTTTTTTGCAATAGGTAAAAGGAATTTTGATAAGCTAGGCTTCTTGTTTCACCAAAACCCTAATCCAGATGCGTCCAGGTGCTCACCAGCCAGTTGTGATGTCATTGACTTTAATGAATCTCTAAAAAATATTATTGTCTCGGCCAACCATTCTATCAACATTTGGCCCCTTTGCCTTCATATTAGAATGTAACCTTTTTGGTGAATGCTCTTCCAATTTATAAGCCTAACGGCCATTTGCACCAACTAATGAATAAGTTTATATTGTATTTGAATACAAAATTACAAGGAAAAATTGAGATTAAATACACATATTTAAGAAGTTAGTGCAAGTGGCCCTTAATTTATAATTCTAAATGAGGACAATTAAGACATAAATTACGTAGGTATCATTATGATATTATTATCTTCAGATGAGAAACAGTCATTAAGTACCTATAAGTAATAGCTTCTAGCATAATGTCCTAAAATATAAAACCTGCTATGTTGAAATTTTTTTTGTGGTTAAGCTAATTCAACTTTTCTCCGCATAAAATGCTAACATTACATAGTGTACCCATTTACGTTTCACGTATTCAGTCAATTTAATATTAGGTATAATAAAACTTGTATTTCGGTTATTACCTTTGGGGCAATCCAAAATCGAGTTGCGTCATTAACTTTTAACCACATTTCTGAGTTTACCGTTCAGCTTATTATAAACTGTAGAATGTATAATTATTCTATACATGTACAGTACGTGTATAATTACGGAGGTTTTTGGAGCTGTCTGAACATTTAGGCCCACTTGCACCAACTTCTTAAATGTGTTTAAATTGTATTTAAACACGAAATTTCTATGAAAAATTGTGTTTAAATAAAATTAAAACATATTTAAGAAGTTGGTGCAAGTGGCCCTTAGAGTCACAAACTTAATATCAAAATAAATCGTAATACAAACATAATTTATTCAAATTATGTTATGATTCGTTAGTAAGTCTCCTATCCTGCCATTTCGAGCAAAATACTTCACTGGAAATAATTGTAAGTAAGTAAATGTAATTTTTGATTACTTTACGAAGCTTCGATCGGTTTTTCGGTCGTTGATTTCCAGTGAAGGAGTAGTAGACGAAATGGAACCTAGTTAGTAGTAGGAACCTAGATTAACGATATCCGAAACAGAAAAACAATACAATTTGATTAAATTCTGCTTGAATTAGATACGAGCTATTTTGTTATTATTTTTGTAGGGATGTATTTTTCTATTAACCTATACCCTATTAAGTCTTAAAGAGCGAATATCGGAAGGTATGGTATTTAAAAAAAATGTTGCAACATTACAAATATAAAAAAGTTAAGAATGAGTGTGATGACGACAATTATCAATTTCGACTTACTGTCCTTCTCCATTCATGAACATTGATCGTAAATGACAAGGGCAACTACAAATACAACCTTGTCGTAACGTTCGGTTGTAATGAAAAACATTACTTCAGCTACGGTTTTAATAACTAGTCACCTAATACGATCACCGTTTGTCTAAGTTACATGTTATTAAAAGAACCATCGTGATTCATTGTCAATTCAAGTGTTATTATATCTATCTCCTTCATATGTTTTATGTTAATCATACTCACTCGTTCTACAGTAAATGTTATCATTTTAATACGCTTTTGATTCACCTTAGTCGACCCTATTGTTTTTAACGAGAATCATAACAGTTTCGATTCATCATCTCGATACTCATGTGTTTCAAATTTTGAGATAAGTAGGTACAATATTATAATCCCAACCGGACACACGTTTGTTGTTTCTTTTTTAATTCGTGGGATTTGAATTTTCGAAATCCACCTGGAGCACTAAAAATGGTTGGATGCGCGTGAGGTCGCTACAGAAGACATTCTGGGGGCAGTTTGTGCAGAGGCTGTACGTTGGAGCGAGAGGCACGACATGAGCCTACTCGATTCATTCTCGCTTTCTCGCCCGCCAGTGCCGCGCGAACCGTTGACGTTATCGCCCGTCGCGTTTCATTCTCATTGTACAAAAGTTTTTTAATTCTTTTCGAGGTGTGATTTGAAAAGTCGGTAACAATAAAAGCAAACGAATTGTTTTATTATTTTCGAATAACGAATTGAATGGTGTTGTGAACAAGTGTATCGATTGTTGTAAACAGCTACCCGACCGACGCGTGGCGGAACATAAAAACAAACTCTCGTCTCGCGTTTCGAATGGTCCCCGGCAATAATTAGTTTGGTAAAAGTGAGTGTGTGTGCTGTGGACGCTTGATGGTTCAATTAGAACTGTTTTATTAAGCTTTCGTATGTACCATCATTTCGCTTAGTCTGCTCTTACTTCGGATCACACATGTTGAAGTTGGTTAGTGGCATTTTGCATGATTCATTCGCATTACAATAAACAGCAAATCGTCATTGTTTTTATCTGTATCGATATGTTCAATAATTACCTACATCAAAGGATTGTGATTAAACTTGCATGTCAACCTTGTCAGAAATATTTTCCTTTATAGACAAATTGTTAACAGCTAAACATAATGTAAGTAGGTATTTTATCAAATTAATTTTCAAATCGTAATTTGATGTTATCGTAAAAGTTATCGAATGCCGGTGACGAGAATCAAACCGCTTTAGTATTTATTATGAAGGTGCACACCATTACTTACCTCTTATCCACATGTGGAGGTGTTTTCCTATACAGACATAGGTACATTACCTATTATATAACTTCCTGCATTAGTTCCGCAACCATAAGAGAGGACTATGTCTTGTTGGAGTTGTTTTTTATGAATACCTTATAGCTCATTGTTTTCAGTATGATTGATTCCTTTTACATCATAAATAACATAAAACTTAAGATCATCAACCAGCTCGACGTGATTTACAAGATTCTTTATATTATCTACGCATGAAGGTATTTTCATATTACAATTCTTATCAAATCAGCTGGGTCCATCGTGCGTGATAGTAAAGTTGAATACCTACAGTTCTTGCCTTTTATATCAAGTAGATAGTTAATAATTACTATGATTATTTATTTACAGGGCATGTGTAATGTTTTTGTATCATTTATCGTAAAGGGTGTCTGTTGACCTATTCATGAGGATCTTTTTACTATACTCATTAAAGTTAACTCGTAAACTTGAACTTTAAAAGGTGTAGGTAGGTATTATACTACCAAATCGCCTTCCTGTTTATTGTATGAAATTGTAAATTATATCTAATCATTATTATTTGGTATTTCTGTTTTGATACTTAATTATGTGCTTCAATTAATGTTATTCTTATCGGCAGTAATTCTGTTATGTAATTTATAATAGTATGGTTATTCAATTTTTCTGTACAAATGTAGGTAGGTAGATATATTACTTGTGCTTGTAGAAGCTGGTTTACCACAAGCATTGTTTTCTCCTATAAATATTTACTTATTCGACTATATGTTATGCTTTAAAAACCGTGTGGTATTTGAAAAGCCTTTGCTATAGACAGATTTTAAAATTTAATATTGGTCCTTTTAACGCTTGTCAACATAAATTCTCGGATCATCGTAGTACCTATGTATGGACGCCAGCACATCATGGCATCCAAAACTGTAAAATTTCTTCAATAGTCTCCAAACAATACAGATTCCAATTCATTGCGGCAATTTGACACTTTGTGGTTACTTGATGTGCTGGCTACTGTACTTACATCCAAATATGTTATATTTAAGAACTGTCAGTTTCTAAATATATTTATTTCCCAAAAACCTACATATAAGACGAAAAACTGACACTCGTCTGAATAAAATTACAGCATTTAGTTTTATTCTTGAACACGAGTGTTTCATCGGTTTAGTTTTTGCTATTTTCTCGGCTGGACATTTGTTCCACTCACCTATTTCTTCGTGTATTTTTAGCATCGCGTGCCATCTGTCACAAGTCCACTAATGGGAGAACGTATCGCTACATTAATTATCGTGTTCCTAACGTCTCGTTTGGTTTTCTCTTGTACAAGTGATATTTCAGTGGTGCGTCAATTATATATATCGTAGATGATGGATTTTCGTTGTCGGAATCGTTTGCTTTGTTCTCGACTTTCTCATTTGTCTTACGCATGATAGTATTTAATGAATCTCTGTTCATTATAAGATTCATAATTGTTGGTGCATTTGTTTGTTGGTTTTAGCATTGCAAGCTGTTCTACATTAGTTATGATTTTGTTTAATTCTTTATCTCTAATGGTAGCAATTAGCATATTAATGTTAGCACATCCCTGAGGGACGTGCACAGTCTATACTATAGCATAATAATTACGTTTATTTATCGTGTAAATTATGTTTAATTTCATTACAATACTATGGGACGTGTATTATCATGAATTTGCTTATCCATTGTATTGCAGTTATAGTCACTTCCTGTTGACAGCTATTCTTAGTTGTCGTACTTAATTGCCTTATTTCCATAAATTACAAGAAAATATTGATTTAACTCATTAATACCATCATCAAGAGGTGAGTCCTGACTCCTGACCAGAGAGAGAATAAAAAATTGTAGCGGATGTTTAAACAATGTTCGTTTTTACGACTTAAGAAGGGTTAGCTGAAATGCAGTTAAATTTCCACTTACATAGGTACCTACCTATACATATTGTATGTATTGTTCGTATCTCGAAAAAGTAAGGTCAATAAGAAGCTGTTCACTATTATCTGAATGGCATCAGTAAAATTGGTTCAATTTCTATTTGGATTGAAAACATGTATGCGGCTTGGTGTCAGACTCGTGAAGATGGCTGAGACGAGACCAACATCTTTACATAATAATGAATGACAATGAACTTGGCGTTTTGAGAGTGCCTACGTACTTAGTTTTGAGCTTTAAAAATATCCTTTCAATAGGTACCTACCTAGTCCTTTTTTTATTTCGCTTTAGATTATTTTCTGACCAGTCTTAAGCGTTTCATTTAAGGGTTAATTAGCTTGTTATTCGTATCAGCGGAAGTTCTAGGATATTTTCGAAAAATTGAAATTTTGCTATTACATTAAAACTTACTTATTCCTTAACAATATTTTAAACAGCAAATACCTTTAAAACAAACACTTTATAAGCAAAGCTAATAAAGATTGTAAATTAAATATACATTAAAAACCTACGTCATATTATTTTAAACTTGGTGAGTGAGAGAACACAAGTGTTTTCATTGTGTGCCAATAAACGGCTAATTAGCTGTTACGTTAAGTATTTAAAACGTTATTTATGGATCCTGATTTTAAATTATTATTAATGTTTGAATATTTACCATTTTTAATTAAAAGTATTGTCTATGAAGTATTTTTAATAAGACCTCTTTTTTCATGTCTTCGCTTTCATTCATCGTCATAGAAACCCGTCACATGTAAGTGCATGTTTTAATCGGACTCTTACCGATTTTTGCTTTTGGATTTTGGCTTGAGTCTTGGATCAGATTTGGATTTGTATTCCTAATCAAAATGACTGGAAGTATCTAGCTCACCATCTGCTTTAGTGTGACCGTGTAAACGTCAGACCTCAATGGCGAGAGTTAAACTTTCGTAGATGTCTCTTCAGCCTTGAAAGCTTCACAATCTAGGTACTCGTCTCGAATAAAGTTGCTTTTTTGCTTTCGTTCGTTCATTTTATCTCTCTGTTTAATGAAGAAACGATACCCGTTTCTTCCGTACAGAAAGAAAAATTTATTTTCAATAAAGAATTCTTACATGGATTTTTATGGCAAGGCAAATACCTACTTGTTGTTGCCACCTGTCTGTCTATGGTAAGATAACGTTATCTGTAGTCTTGACATTGACATGTTTATTGATGATGCTGTCAGAATGTGAACGTTCGGTAGAGATTTGATTAATAGTAGTGAGGTACTGAATCTGGATGTACTTATGAATGACAATACGTCATCCGATCAATCAAAGCTTGTAGTAAGTATCACGAGGAGTATTGAAGGTACCTATTTGTAGCTAGTCCGTCAGTCGAATAGTATAGAAGACCTACCTGAACCTGAGGGTTCATTAAAAAATAATGGCGCTACTAAACGACTATTGTTTTTCTTTTTCTATAATTAAAAATCTGTAGTTATCGTATACAATATAGAATGTATCGATTTTATGTTTAAATGTTTTTTGATGCTTTTGTCGTGACTGCAAATAATCGTTACAGTTATTATTCGCAGTAGGTTGTGAGTGCACTTTTACAAAAACTTTGCCGTCGTTAAAATTGACGCAGTCATTACCCTTAGTATAAGAAATCAGTTGTTTGTTGTTCTCATATTTCATTGTCTGTTTATTGCTCGTTCCTTGGCTATAATTAGGGGCCAATTTTTTATTGTTATTTTTTACACATTGTTTTGCTGTTAAACTTTAAATGCTATCAAAATTAGAGTTAAATTAATAGGTTTCTCCTACGATCCGATGTACGATCAACTCTCATCCCATACGGTGCAATTTAAATCTAATTAAATTCACTTTCATTCAATAAATATAGAGATCACCTTGATTTCAATTTGTATCATGAAAACCTTTTTCGACAAAGGCGAGAACGTCATTCGTCTTTGGTCGTTAGCTTGTGGGATTGGTGATCGATAGATCATGCAATCGATGGAAATAAGCATGCAGTATAGCTTGATATTGGTGGCGTTGATTCCATGTCTTAACTTCTTTCATTTGTCAAAGAGAGAGTTATATAAAAAAGCTGATGAGAACTTGCAGTACACAGAAAACTTGAACGGTTAACTTGATCAAAACCTTCTCAACACGTTTATCTTCAATAGCAACTACAGATACCATCAGTTCACTTAATTAGAATTAAAACTGGTTGGGGCTGTAGAAAGTTAGAAGCTCTGTTGAATCCGTTCGTTGCTATCGACGATTGTGTTCTGAAGATGAAGTTTCGGTTTTGATTCATATTCTGATTGTTTCAATTAGGTACTTATCACTATTGTAGTGTTGTTATTGACCAAGGCATCATGTAAGATTATTGCTGAATGTAGTTATCTCAATGAATATTTAAAAATAAACGGACATTTAATCATACTTGCTAATAGTATTACAAGTTTTACTCTATCGAGTAAATTATATCGGAGCTGGTCGTGATTTTCTGGCAAGAGCCCGTAACAACTTCAAAAGAAAAAGCCTATTTTATGGATACCGTTAGGATTACCGAAACTTATCACTATTTGCAACACACTGCGCTAATGATCACAGTCATGTTACAATCATTGCATCTATAATCTATATCTATAACGATATATTGCTATCTAATTTCGCGCGTAATATCCATAATGGACGGCAAAACTAAGATATTACGTTATTTACAAGCAATTTGAGCGATGGAGCGTATCGGCGCGCGTATCATTTGCGGTGAGTTTGCAATATCTAATGTTTGGAAGAAATTACCGTGTATCAGACCTCCTTTGTGAGATCCATTGGAGGGCCATTACATGGTAAATTGCTAGGAACATGTTGTAGGTAATAAGTGGTAGTTATTGGATAGATTTACTTTTGTAATTTGTGTCAAGGAAATTGGACCTAATACTATGTTTTTGGAACATTTTTTGGTGATAACTTTGGTGCCGAATGGCCTAGTGATATAAAATTTTGTTCTATGTTGCTGATATAAACTTCGTTCGGAACGTTAATAAGTCAACTTTGAATTTTGATCGTAAGCACTGTAAAGGTGAAATTGCCTGAAAAGTTTGCTGCGAAGAAATTAATTCGTACTGATTCACTGAGCTTGTGGCACTGTAATTTTAGAAAGATAAGTTATTCGGTTACCTGTAACACTATTTAACACGAACGTTTTTATCATTTCACGTTTTCATAATAATTAATCATTTTTGACACCAGTATAATTTTTACGCTCTTCTTCTAGTGTCGGTTTCAAATGGACGTCATGAGCACAGCTCAATATGGTAAATGTGCCTTAAGGAACCTAATTAAGTGTTTATAAACACACTTCATCCCTCCACATTACCATACTAGAATTGGAAAATGACCTAAGTTCTCATCAATCTGACTGATTAAAGGGGTTGAAAGGTAATCAAAACGTCTGAAACTTGCAAAGGTTTCATCTCTTTATTTTAATTCGCTCCCATTTAAAATGTGGTATACAAGTTATACAGTTATATTTATCTCATCTGTGGATCCAATGGGTTGTGTGGACGATTTAACCCAAACTAATAGTGTGCTTTGATAAATTTGGAACATGCACAATTCATGTCTGAATTTCTGGTCTTTCACTGTCTGCCTTGTAACAGGATTTAAAAATAAATAGAACTATATCTTTGGATATTGATAACGCAAAAGGACTAGGTATTTATATGTCAAGATCTTGTTGTTTTAGCACGTGGGGTGTAAGCACTGTTGTGTTAATTATTGATAACATAACTATCTCATATCTCGCAATATCATTAGCAACGTATTAAATCACCTGATACTTTAGCAACCACCGATATGCTAGACAACAACGTTTATCAAACTGATATTGTATGGAATGAGATCTTGTGTTAAAATTATAATTGCGCCGTGTACTGTGTTAATGAAGACCGCTTAGCATTGGGTCTATAGCTGCCTCAATAGCCAAGTGGTCCTGAGCACGACTGCTACGCTAGAGGTCCTGGGTTCGATTCCCAGGTCGAGCAAAGTGTTATTGGGTTTTTCTATGAAATTCCCAGTAGCAGCTCGGAGTTAGGAATTTGTGCCCGGTTAATGGCAATAGGCTCGCCCCCTATTACATGGGACCTAAACATACCGGCGAACTGTGGGTGTACATTAGTACGCCTCTGCCTAGCCCTTCGGGGAATACAGGCGTGATGGTATGTTATGTTAGCATTGGGTAATTCAGCAAATCGTGTAAGATTTTGAATTGCGTCTGCAATTTGTTGCTTGTCGAGTCAAGCAGCTTCCAACCACCATGGTCTGATGTCGATAATGAGAAGAAGAAAAGAACACGGAAGAAGACGGCACGTTTGGCGTAGCGGTTGAGCGATCTTCTACGCTTGTGGGTTCGATCCCCACACGGAACAAATATTTGTATGATCTACAGGTAGTTGTTCCGGGTCTGGGTGTTTGTGTATGTCATAATTTATGTTTGTAAAAACACCCACAATGCAGGAGAAAATACGAGCGTGGGGAAAGGTCTCTTAAAAAAAACCACGCAGGAATTATTCTAGCAAAAATCATTATTTTGCTTCTATTGATATAAGTACCTACATATAAGTTGCTCGAAGGCGAATCACACTTATCTTAGTGATAGCAGCGTTGCGATTGAGCACGCGCGACTTGCGTCACTGATCGTTGCGCGACAAGTAGACTGCGACTATTGTGTCGCAACTGTTTGAGACGTCGCCCTTTATCGGTCGTGCCCTGTTAATTATTGACCTGGCTTTCTTTGATCACCTTGTCGTCTGAGATATGAAACTTAGTCAGATCGATCGCTTCGGAATGTCAGTCTACAAAATATGATGGTGAGTACGGAGCTCGGTACTCACCCATGCAAAAAGACCGTGGAGACCATTCAGAGCCATGCTTCAGCACGAATGGGCTGGCTAGACCGGAGTGATACCACGGCCTCGTAGAAAACCGGCGTGAAACAACGCTTACGTTGTGTTTCGTCGAGCGAGTGGCTCGGCCCAAACCTTTTTAAAAAGCCGACAACGCACTTGCTACGCTACTCCTCCGGTGTTGTGGGTGTCCATGGCGGCGGTAATCGCTTACTATCAGGCGATCCGTCTTTTCGTTTGCCCCACTATCCCATAAGAAATAGTCTTCAAGTATTGGGCTACCAATGCAAAAAGATTTTTTCAAATTACAATGGTTTATTCGTGCACAGAAACTCTTTAGCTTTATTCTATCAGATGCTACAATATTCTCATGAGGTACAAATTTCTAGCATGTAAGGAAAGAAAGAAAGAAACCTGTTTATTTAGCCAACATCGAGGCACAGGTAACGCAATGCAGTTGGCATTCGATGAAACCTTTTGAAAGTAAGATGAGGAATGTGTGACGTTGTCGTAAAACGGATAATGTGCTTGCGCATACTTCGATCCTGACCGAATTCGAATTTTAAATATTTAAACGTTGACGTTTTGTTCGAATCGTGTAATTATGAAACTCCGACACTTGGTTTTCCCTTTTAAGAGCTTGTGTTGTATTATCTACTTTAATTTGTATAACAATAAGTACCTACGCAGTATATTTTATTTGATCTATATTGCTCTCTATAGTCTTCGGTGTTTAAGCTATCATAAAATAACGAGCAAGAAATCGATTACCGATTTCAAACCCGCATAATATACATTGCGGTTAATCGAATAACGTACGAAAAACAAAACCTACATTATACTCTAATGCTTATGTTCAAAATCGTTTTCAAATGTCCGTAATCGATTGCAAGATCTCGGTTGTCTATTACGATACGATTGTAGCATCGATTGCTTAAATCGATTCTCCATCACACTTTAACGATTACTCCTATTATGATTCAATTCGTTTTTGATAGTTGTATCTAGTGTAAAACAATCGGATTACAATGGATATTGTCAGTTTGTTTTGAGGATTAAGTAATGAAGTAGTTTTTTTTTACTTAACACCTGCTTTTTAATGATCTATATAATATTATAGCAGCTTCTATCATTGTACATCACTATGTTGCCAATGCCATTTGCCTACACTTGCACACGTTCACGAACACTTAATGGTTAATTATTCACCATAATTACACATTAAACTTCGGAAAAACACTAATTTTGGAAAATAATATACAACCGACGACGTGCACTTCCTTTTTGTATTCGTCTGATCGCAATCAAACTGTTGCCCTAAATAAAAAATGAGGTTTAAATTAGGGCAATTTCCTAAATTTTATTGTACATAAAAGTCCTTATTCTTAGACTGTACATTAATGACGTCATAAGCCAATTTGCAACCTACGTGCTGTTATCATGGTGCTGTAACAATTGACAGCGACATACGCAAATGTGTACACGTTCGAATACAATACGCAAAGGTCATATTCTATAATATTAAAAGGTTAATCCAATCGATTATTGCAAGACAATACTGTTTCGATTAATATCGATTGTGTTGTTGAAATTTTGGGTCGAATGCTTTCATCGCTATCATCCTCGGCCTTCTATTTAGTTGTGTCAATCTCTATGCTCCTGTTCCAATTTGATCCTTGATCCAGTGAAGATTACAATGTGGCGGACATTGTAATATGGAACTGTCACTTCTACCACTGTGTACTTCACCTTACACCCCACGTTTTTAGGTTAATTTCCCTTTATGGTGTCATTTGATTTTCAACTCAAGCTCTAAGTTCCTACTGTTAATTTTACTTTTCTCTTGATGGCGGAGTCTAGACAATAGAATTATCTTTGTCATACATTTTTTTATAATCATAGAACCATCGCTGCTTTATTTCTCTTCCAAAGGTCCAATCAAAATTCCAAATCAATTTATTTGTGATGATTTATTTTGATCTTGTGAAATTATTTCCATTGTGATCTTTCTTCAAGCTTTTTGACATTTCACATACGTTCGCCGTTTTGTAATCATTGGTGATTTTATGAACTAATGCCGAGTATTGTGACACTTAAACTTAAGATTGATTGTGTGGATCGTAGATTATAATCATAAGTTCACAAGTGATTGTCAATCATTTTGAAATACTCCTATTGAGATTTTAAGGGTCACGAAATATACTAGTGTGAAAATAATAGATTGTTACCCTGTTCGATGGTTAACTTTGAGTAGAAAAATATCTGATGTGTCCAGAATAAAAACAGCTAACATTTAAATTTTTGAAAATCGTATCGTCTATATGAGTCGTATCATTTATAAATATAAATGAAAGCTTCTGCCCGCGACGTCGTCCGCGTAGCGTGATGATATATAACCTATAGCCTTCCTCAATAAATGGGCTATCTAACACTGAAAGAATTTTTCAAATCGGAAATTCAGTTCCTGAGATTAGCGCGTTCAAGCAAACAAACAAACAAACTCTTCAGCTCTATATATTAGTATAGATACGACTCGCTGTTGTATAACTCGAATTGTGACGCCAGACGCCATCAGTACGCCAGACGCTCTGACCTCTAAGCCACCGCGAGTCCCACCAGAGATATACAAGAGATAGATTACGGTGAATTTACAACCAGTCTTCTAGCTGCAATGAAAAGAGTATGTGTAACCTATACATACAAATTTACATTAACTTTTTTAAGCATAATTATACGACTGTATTCAGAGGCTGTTTTGGAATAGTATTCAACTTCGCAAAGATAATTAAAAACGTTCATATATTAATATTTCTTAAGGCTAGACCATATTTCGTAAACGCTGAATCATTAATCATAGTAATTGTATTTAAAGAATCCTTTTAAATACTACAGTATCAGCAGGCGTTTACATCTAACACTGTGAGTGTGACGCAACATAAATCCGACTGTTAAAAAAATATTTAACATAATCTCGTAGTTAATTTAGATTAATCCCAATTTTAATTACATAAATCTAGTGTATGTAATGCGTGTTTTATATGCGAAGATAAGTTATTTTACATGAGTAAGATAATGTACATTTTTTTTACTTATATTTACTTTCATGCATAGTATAGATTTGCACACTTTTGCTTTAGTATACCAAACACAATTTTTCATACAATTTTTTTGTTTAAATACTATTTAAACACATTTAAGAAGTTGGTGCAAGTGGCCCTTAACACTTGTATTTCTAAAAAGCATGATGAAAACAAATTGCCTCAATATTGTGATCCCAGGGGATCAACATTAAAGGTGAGTGCGTTTATCACACCCTCACCAATACAGATAGATAGCTTACTCGACATTTTTCAAGTTAATTTAATTCAATAGACTATTTTTTTGTAATGAAACGCGAAAATCCAAAGTATTTAATGAATTCCTAAGAACTTTTACTACCTATTTGTAACGGTGGTTGCTTTATTGAACCCAGTCAAAAACTTAGCTGTATACATTAGGTTTTTGTCCTGAAATAGAGCCTACTTTACTTTTTTTAGAACACTAGTATTTTTTTCTTTATTGTACTGTACTGGTTGATATTATCTTTATAGTTTTTAAGGATTTTAAAATGTTACTTAGAACGTTCTTCAACGTTTTACGTTGTTGTTTTGCGTTTTGCGCAGTTTAATTTCATTACAACTGCTCGTAATTATTTCCGGTGTTGAAATTATATATTTTGCAGCGGCAAGTGAACGTTTTCAGGGTATTTATAATAAATAGTACCTACACAGCTTTCATTGCCACTAATTAGGTAGGTACTAAGGTACTATTATACAATTCGCTTGAAAAAATGCGGTAACATGGAAAACGTAAAGGTTACGATCCCTTTTTAATGGTATTAGAACAGTTGGAAAACAGCTATTTTAGTAAAATACATTACATAGCATAATCAAGACATTATACTGTTCCACTGCTCGGCAGGGTCTCCAATTGAGAGGGATTAGGCTATAGTTCACCACGCTAGCCGATAGCCTAATGCGGGTTGGCAGACTTCACACACCGTCGAGCAAAGCTCTCAGACATGCTGGTCTCCTCACGAAGGTTTCCTTCGACTTCGAAAAGTCAGAGGTGCGTGCCTTGGATTCGAACTCATGACCTTTGACTTGGCAGTCCAATGATCCTATCACTGCTCTTAAATATCTACATTACTCACGCATAATCAAACATATTATAATTATAATCTTCTATAATATAAAAATGAATCGCCAAATGTGTTGCTAAGCGCAAATCTCGAGAGCAGCTGAACCGATTTCGCTAATTCTTTTTCTATAATATTCCTTGAAATACGAGGATGGTTCTTACGGAGAGAAAAATTTTAAAAATGCCTGAAATAGTCTAAAAGCAACACTTTTCTATATTCCCATACAAAAGATTCGTAATAATACTTAAAAGTCAATTTGAACTTTAATACCATACCATAAAGTTTAATTGTTAGTGGAGGGGTTCCGGGATGGCAAAACAATTGAGTGACGTTAGTTTCAGAATCGCCTGTTAGGCGGTACGAAGTTCGCCGGGTCAGCTAGTTTAGAAATAAAAGGCATTAATGTATCAGGCATCATTATAATCAGAATATCAATATCATCACCTCGTTAGTCTAGTGGTTGGAAGCGCGACTGTTACGCTAGAGGACCAGCCGGTTCGATTTCCAGGTTGAGCAATGTTATGGGATTTCTCATTAGAATTTATGTTAAAGATTCGCTCTCTATTACATAGGACCTAAACATATCGAACTGTGGGTGTGGTTAACATATCGAACTGTCTAACCCTGTGGGGAATACCTACAGGCGTGATGGTATGTATAAATATCATGTAATTTTTTTTAAAATTCTTAATAGGCTTAAGCTTGATCGCCAGTTCGCCTGATGAAAATATTTGTTATAATTAATCACAAGTCATAATCAGCACAGACCACATGTCTGGCAAACGACAGCACAATAAACATCCTATGGAGCTATTATCATTTATCAGCGACAGTCAACGACCCAATATTATGTTGTGTAACAACCAACAATTATATCGTGTTAATAAAATTGCCCCACAACAGGATTTCCCCTGGAGATACCTTCGAGTTTGTTGCCAACACAAGTTTCATTGCCAAAAAAGAACGTTTAAAAATGTTATATGTAGATATATTTTTTTAATGAGGCTTATTGCAGATATCTTGTTTTTTTTTCTATACTTGTATAATGAACAATACAAGATAGTTACAAATATTTTTTATTGGCACCCTGAAACCATGATGGCTGAATGTGTTGTTATTGGGGATTGGATATGTTTTTTTAATTACTTGATTGCTCACTAAAAAGGTATAATAATCATAGTTACCATTCAAAAATACAGAACCTACCGCAGTACTTACTAAAATTCGCAATAAGATATTGTAGCTGGATTTCTCCCTGGTTAAGATTAAATTCCAAAGCCTTATTCAGTATTGATGATGCATCCTTTTCTTCGTATCGATGATGTAAATCGTGAAGAGAACATTTTAAGATTCCGTTGCCAAATAGAAAGTGCGTGATATTGTTATGAATATACCGTACCGCACCTTTTAACCAGCTTTTTTTCGAGATTTTCTATGATAAAACTTACAAGCCATATTTAGTACCTAAGCAAAGTAAACAAAGACATTACGCAATAAATACAAGTAAGTAGTTTTTATGTTACGAATCCATTACTTAAGTGGAAAATCAATCTAAAACCTCTCACGGGCCTAAGCATAAGAATAAAGATACAATCCGTGTTACTGACGCACGATGTTGACTGCATTGATGATATCATGATGCACAAAAACATAAAGCAATCGGACCGGGGTTACGACTTGCCAGGAAAATTAGACGCCACGCCACACAACCGTTCGTGAGAATACGGGGATCAAGAAATCAAATATCTTCCATGAATGACGCGATGACACGAGTAGGATTATAAGAGGAAAGATCAAGATTTTGTTGTTGATGACAGAGTGATACATAATTTATTGACGCATAATATACCTATATTCGGCAACGGAATTGCTCTAAAAACTCGTAGCGAAGCAAACGAAAGGGAATCCAAGGGGAAGAGTGGTAATGGAATGAAAGGATGTTTTATTAAGGATATTTAATTCATGTTGTTCAGTCTATCGATTGTGGTATTTGAATATCTTTAGTATCAAGAATCGCAAAGGTTTCAGAAAACGCGACAACATGCCACTTATATCCGCGTTCATGTCAAAAATCAGAACGTTATTTTCAAATATCTGATGGATCATTCATTATCTATATTCAACACTTTTATCCTTAAACCGGTAATACTATAAATTTTACGATCGTTCGCAGAAATTCCATTGATATAATATGCTAAATAATGTCCATATTGAAGGTCTTTTATAGAACTTGCGAAATTCATATCTCAATATCTTACCAAATCCGTTAAAAATAGCTGAGTTCGAGTAAGGGCCACTTGCACCAACTTCTTAAACATATTTAAATTGTATTTAAACACAAATTTACTGTGAAAAAAACTGTTTAAATGCAACTTAAACACATTTAAAAAGTTGGTGCAAGTGGGCCTAAGAGTGAATTTTAATTTTTAAAGTTTTCCCCTTTTTTTTCCCAGTTCTCGTCCTTATAGGGATCTCGTAAGAGGCGAGAAAATATCCGAGTTACTCGGTCGTAGGACCTCTTAGGGTCTGACTAGTGAGCACATACTTTCTAACAGTGATAACAAAATTAAAATCTATTCAGTAGTTTTTCCCGTAACAAACAGACAAGAATTTAAAAATTCTCATTTTTGGGTTCGGTGACGTTAAATATACCCTAACCACTTGTTTTCTTTAAAATATCTTCAATGTACAGACACAGCTTTTTTACAATTTTATAATAGTAGAGATTTAAGAGATTTACTTGGGTGTTAATTTCATACAAATTCTGTTCCATTTTTGAATTTATTCAGTGAGAAGACTACTCAGACGTGGTGACATTGTCCCTAAGCGAATGGTACTTGAGTTCTACTGTTACTGATCTGGAGATTTCATTGAATGGTTCACATGTTCCAAAGTCACATTTTAATATTCTCCAGTCACGCACAGGGCCGCAATTGGGGCCACGATTATGATTACTGTGTGATATGAACGTGTGATGGATCACCCTTTTAGTGACAGTCGTAAATGTCAGTGAGATTCACGGCCAAAGTATTTGTGTCGTGAGATCATAACGATTAAATATGGTCATTTAAAAATATTTTGCTTTATAATAAACAATATTCTATCATTATATTATTATTTAGTGCTTCTCTTTCGTAAAATAAAAAAAAATAATGTCTGTCTGTTGTAATTGTTGATTTGTATGGTCCATTAAAGCATGCATATTAATAGGGACGAAGCGTTTTTGGTTTTATAACTCACCTGATTCATCGGACAGTTGCTGGAATGATGAGCATAGGTACGTTATACATATATTTTGCATGTTCCGGAAACCGGACGGCATACCTCTAAGATGCTTGGCTTTGTCTCTGTATAAAATTATTGCGGCAATAAATGTGATTTTAATGGATTATTTAACAGCGTCCGGTGTTTTTATCTCACGCATATCGACCTCAATCCAACTCTAGTAATGATTTTATTAATTATTTGTGGTATAAATTATGTTCATATGATCTTTATTACTTTACGAATGCGCATATGAATTGCGACATTCGTATTTATGCATTATTACAAAATGCCAGATAATAATCGTAGTGAGTTTATTTAGTTATGATAATAGCTGTTTTATTAAATTGACAAATAGTACTATTAATAGTGTTTACTTAAACTGAATGAGTTTAATTTTCCTTTATACATATTAAGTACCTATTTCATAATCACATTATTTGTGCTTTAGGAAATAGGATAGGGGATTTCCTTTATTGCTGAAAGATAAAGAGATAATAAAAAGGTAAGGTAATTAATTAATTACCCTTATCTTATCTTTTACATCAAATACGAATATATTTTTCATCATTGCTTCACATATCACTTATCCTGAATAAGTCCCTGCATATTTTTATTCGTTGTATTTGAATGAAACAAAATTAGCACTTTGGCGTATAGAAATAGGTCAATTCGTCTCTAGTGTGTTATTGAAAGCCAGTAGGAGTCATTCTAGCGTCATTCAATCACGTGGTCGTCACTTGTAGCAAAGAGTACCTAAATGAAAAATATACACATAGATTTAAATGTTGTTCTACCATTGTATCGCTAATCTCTCAGACTCATCATCTCATAAAGAAATCACTAATTAGAAATGTTGCTTCTTAAACATAAAAGCAACATCGTTTCAATTCACTTCTGACAACATTAATTTCTATGTCAATAAATAAAAAAAATATATGATGTCGGACTCTCCGTCGTTTGCACTTAAGTCCGTCCCTGTAACGTAACAATGTAAGTACCTGCATAAATAGTGGTTAGTGGGTGCTCCGGAAACGACGCAGGATGCCAGTGGCTTCTGTCTTTGTTACTTCATGTGTGGGCTGCGAAGGAAACATTAATAACTGAGTACCCAAGCTTTCGTGAGCGGAGGCCGCCAAGAGGAGACGAAACGATGTACTGGCGACACGTAGGTCACCTTTTTCGTGTCGCTAGACGATAGATGGATATAGTCATGGACGCCACAAGGGACCTGGGCACCAAGACTCTTTTATTGTGCCAAAATCGTCGTTGAATGCCTTCAATTGCCCAAACACGAATTCGTATCGAAATCAAGAATAATTTGTACAAGAATGAGGTTAATGAACGTAGATGAAGCGAAAGTGGTGTGCCAGGATCGTAGCAAGTGTAGTCTCTGCCTACCCCAAACGCAGACAGACGTGAAAATATTATGTCTGAATGTACGAGATTTGTAGCAGAAAAAAACTCATACGTTTACGATATGAATTCTATAGTTGTTCGGTTGTTCGTGCTAGGGCTACTAAACTGTAGTACAAAACCTGCAGTATCAGGCCCTGACCAAAAAAATCAACCCTAAAGTTCGATAGCTTTTTTTTTAACACGGAAAGTCCTCATGTACCGACTAAAAACCACACTTCTTCTATATTCATAGCCATGGGATTCGCGACGTTCGCCACTACCGTGACAGAAGTCACAAACCTTACATAACTTACATAATCAACCCATTATACGCCCCACTGCTGGGCATGGGTCTCCTCTCACATTGAGAGGGATTAGGCTATAAGTCCACCACGCTAGCCTAATGCGGGTTGGCAGACTTCACACGCCATCGAGAAAATCTCTCAGACGTGCAGGTTTCCTCTTCCTTTCGATGTTGAATTAACTATTAAATACGCACATAACTTCAGAAAGACAGAGATGCGTGCCTTGGATTTGAACTCGAGACCTTTGCTCCTGGCTGTCACTGCTTACAAACCTGCACTGACCTTATTCAATGGACTTTCCCGATCGGAGAAGATAGAGGCATTTGTCGGATTTTTACCGACAAAAACCACAAATAAACGTTTTTTTTTTATGAGATAGGTGGGCAAACGAGCAAACGGATCACCTGATGGTAAGCGATAACCGCCGCCTATGGACACCCGCCACCAGAGGAGTCGCAAGTGCGTTGCCCGCCTTTTAAAAGGGTTTGGGCCTCCGGTAACCTCCTTCACTCGGCGAAACACAACGCAAGCGTTATTTCACGCCGGTTTTCTGTGAGGCCGTGGTATCACTCCGGTCGACCCAGCCCATTCGTGCCGAAGCATGGCTCTCCCACGTGAAAACAAAAAATTGATCTTCGCAATAATACTTATCCTAAAGTCTAAGGGTATCCTAAAGTCTAAGGGTATCCTAAAGTCTAATTGGATTACGCTATTTCGATAGCAGGCGTACTAATGCCTATACGATTTGGCAATTAAAACTATCCTAGAGAATTTCTCTTTTAAATAAATAAATATTCTGGGACATTTTACACAGCACCATCTAGTCCCAAACTAAGCAGAGCTTGTACTATGGGTACTAGACAATGGATATAATACTTATATACGTTTTTTTTTTGTAAATACATACTTATAATACATAAGAAACACCCAGACGAACACAAACACTTATATTCATCACATAAATATATGTGTCCTGTGGGAATCGAACCCACGACCTCATGGTCAGCAGTCCGGTACTCGAACCACTAACCACAGAGGATTGCCTTTGTGCGCTAAATTAACAAAAGTAACAAGCATCACCCCATTCCACTTGAGGACTGGTTTTGGCGATTTAATTGCTTGAGAAATAGAATGAATTGGATTCTATTATGCAACAGTTTCATTGTAGTTATGAAGCAAGAAATATTAATTTAGTCAAATTAATTGTTAAGATTCAAGACAGGTGGCCCGCCTTTTGTATTTTCCTTATAGCAACCAATTTTATTATAGAGGAAGTGTGTATCTACTGTAATAGTGTACCTATTTATTGAAAATTGTGGTTTATACTGTGGAGTTTTTCAAGTCTTGAGACACCATGTTACATGATGGGATTTTAATGGGGGATGATGGGAAAATATCGTCAAGAAACCTGGATTTCATGATTTCTAATTATTCCTACATTCAATTCTTAACAATTTTTTAAAAGATCATTATGATTTGTAGATAGTTTTGTTCAAAAAATGTTATGTTAAGAGTGCTAATGTCGCCATCACTTAGATTTTTTGTAAAGGCGTCGCTGTAGGGGCATTTAAACATACCATCACGCCTGTATTCCCCGAAGGGTTAGGCAGGGGCGTACTAATGTACACCCACAGTTCGCCGGTATGTTTAGGTCCGGCACCTGTTTAACCGGGTACAAATTCCTAACTCCGAGCTGCTACTGGGAAACTTTCATAGAAAAACCCAATAACACTGCTCGACCTGGGAATCGAACCCAGGACCTCTAGCGTAGCAGTCGCGCTCAGGACCACTTGGCCAATGAGGCAGTTATACTTTACATAATGCGCAAGCGTGATTGATGAACTTCCTTCCTTGTTTATGAAGGGTTTGGTATGCAGTGTTACAACTATATCGCATCAATACGGACGTGAACTTTGGTTATAACTCCGTTCACCGAGTACCTAGCATTACAGACCGGTGACTAACCCCAGATAAACATACATACAGTATAAATTGTGTTGTATAGCTGTGCCCATTAAAGTAACGTGAAAGTGAAATTTTAATTGGAAAATGTGTCTAGCGTTAATTTGATAGTGGCTATTAATTAGTAGGTAAGTATTTAGGTCAAAGTACCTACTTTTTATCAGATAAAATCTTTAAACAGGTTTAGGAAGTTATTTTTATGGATTTGAACTAAAATGTTACCTAAAAACCCCAAGGCCTTGTTCCCATTTGAAGGTCGAAAGCAAGTTGGCAAAGGCCTTTGGCATAACGTCTGTTATTATTTTGATGGTGTCAAAATCAGAATTCAATGACTTCGGAGTTGCAGATTTTTGACAGCTTTATGATAGAATTTAAATAACAGACTTGATTTGACAGATTGATTGGAATCACGGTCGCACCAAGACAAGAATCATTTATCATCTATGGAATTTTGACGTAAAACCGGGCCTCACATCTCGGATGACATCTCTAAACATCAAGACATAGTTCCAAATTTAAAATGTTATGCAAAGGAATTTAAAAGATGACGCCTAGCCTAATCACTAAGCCTGACAAATTCAAATAAATTCGGCCTTGCTTTGCCGTGTATTTGCTAATGACACACGTCACCTGATAACTTTACGTGGATATTCAAGGGTGCGGCTGAACTTTGTCTGTGTATTAGACGGAGATAATAGGTAGGTACAGTATTATTAATTATTTGATAGTGATAATGCTGGCGGAAGTGGAGATAACAGCTGTTCTACTATGTATTTGGTTCCGACAACTATTGGGTAAAATGTTCATTTTGTTTTAATAGCTAATTAAAGAAACATAACAATACCCTTTTTCACCGAAGGGTTAGGCAGAGGTGTACAAAAAACAAAATTATTTGGTTTACATACTACTAGCGACCCTAGCGGATGCTACAGGCAACCGGTGTTGTCTAATTCAATGTGTGCGTATCTACGTACAGTACGTATTATGCACACGCTCAAGCGAGGATTGATAAAACGACTTGCACACAACTATAACCAAACCAGAAATTAATCTCATACATAAAAGGAATATGATGCAGTATTTTAGCCGGCAGAGTAATAGCTTCCGTAGCGTTACGGTGAGGTGACTGGAATCGAAGCACAAGCGGCGTGTCGTGAGTTCAAATCACGGTAGAGGAAATTATTTTTGTCATTATGTCATACTTTTTATTAAAAAAGTAAATTGTGTAAACTCTTTTGGTTTAATTGACTTGTTTTTATTTGTGTTGTATTGATTTGTTTGTTATTGAAATAAAACAACAAAAATGGTATATTAAAACATTTAATTAACTAAATAACGGATCGATTAATATACACAATAGAAAAACAATTTTATCGAGCCTCGAGGCAGTTATTATTTATTTATTTATTATTACACACACTACTCGTATCGTTACAGGATAACCTCCACTACAATAATGGTTGAAAAATCAACTTACAGTTAATCGTTTCTTTAATGAAACGGTTACTATTTTATCAGTTATGAATACAAAGTTTTGTTTGATGGGTAAGTATGAGCGTAATATTTTGTTAGAGGTGATCAATTTAATCAAAAATAAAGACGTCAAGTAAGTAAATAAAAATTTACAAGTTAACTTTTCACATCATAATAAGACAAAGTTATTTTTGTTGGATAAGGATGGACGTAATATATTTTGTCAAAGTATTGAGTATAGGTATATCAATTTAATCATAGTAAAATAAAATGTGAAGTGAATCAACATGTTAGAGGAAGAAATTAAGACAATTTCTAACCTCAGGAACAATAACATCACTCACATTACAAAATGGCTACATATTAACTAAAGACTTTCATTATTTATGATACACACGTCGTTTAAAACAGTGTGATCACTTTTAAAATATAGTGTGAAAAATATAACACGTCATGGCAATTATTAATGTGTCGGCAAACCATCGTTATCAATTACCTCTTGTAACCTTCTAGGCATGCTGGCTACCATACTAGCGCATATATTGCTACCCCGTAGCGACTCCCAAGTGGACGTAACTAGGTCATCTAAATTAGATTTTGATCTTGTATTCGATGAGTCCCAGTTTAGCACCATGTGACCCCATAGGTTTTCTATCATATAAATCTGGACTTTTAGCAGGCCAGTCAATAATAGTCATGTTTTCTTGGTTGTCAAATCTTCTGTGCTGGTTTGCTGCATCGTAAACCAGCTGCACGCAAGTGGTTTCGCACGGTTTGTAAGCACACATTATGAGCTGTTGCGGTTATTCGGGTGGGGAGGAATGGGTCCGCTCTGTGCCTAGATATGATGTCCCGGTGTCATTTGAAAAAATTGCCGATGGTTTTGGCCCACGTCGGCGATGGTCTACGTCACCGGAATCTGCAAATCGTCGAACCCATAACTGCACGGTTCTTCTCTGTAATAAAAAAGAAATGCTCAGAAACCAGTATAAGTATATAAATGCTAATATGTGTAAATAAATATTAATCATAATTTAACATGTCATGTTAATATAATTATAATACTAAAAACATTGATTCCAATGATATACCTATTATTTGTATCATCATTAGTAAACATAATTAATATTAGTTACTTGCTTAATTCGAATAAGTAATTGAATCTTGGCTCAAATCCTATGCCATAAATTTAATTTATTTATATATTGTGTTAAGTCAGTATTACTTATATGAAACTTTCCTAAATGAATTAATTATTATGTGTTTTAATATACTTACTATATTAATTAATAAAATAATTAATTATATTATGTGTTATATATATATATATATATATATATATATTATAATATAATATTTAAACATATATATTATATTATTAATATAATTAGTTAATTCTATTATTAATTAATATAGTATATTAAAACAAATAATAATTAATTTATTTAGGAAAGAATAAAATATTTAATATACTTACTATATAATATAGTATAATTTAACGTTTACAGACAAGAAGAGCATAGGTTCATAATGAAAATGTCCATAAATGTTACTCACCGATATCATTAATCGCCTCGCTATTTCACTGATAGAAATGTTTTGCTCGTGTAATACAACAATTTCGGCCTTCTTAAACATCGTTAAATGTTGCATGATTAAGCAATAAAAAATAGGATAACACCGCACACAAATTATTAAAGGAGTTGTAAGAAGCAATCTATGCTTAAACGAAGGTCGTAATAGTTAATGCAAATAGACTGGACAAATGACGACGTTCAATTCTTATAAAATAAAATAATTGAAAAATTGTGGGTAGCTTTGTCTACTAAGGACACAAAATAAAATGCTTAAGTAGTTAGTTTCGATGGCATATCTCAAACGTTGCAAAACTTCGATTGTCTTATGAACTGGATTAATAGTAACTTGTAAAAGATTTAAATAATATTATAAAAAGAATATAATTCGCAAGTGTGGTTTGATCATACGGCATTCGTTTTACCAGTCAGAGACATTAGCAACGGTGCTAAAGCTGCTCTAGTAAAATTGTTTGAAATAGTGCAATGCATTCAACCACACCAATTAGTAATAAGGACTATTATAGCGTGTTAGCCATGCCTAAGTATTGATGTAGGTGTGTGTGTAGTAGAACTCGCTCGCTTGGACGTTAGTATGCGTACTGATTTACATCGTCTTATTAGTTTACGCACACAATAACAACGGCAGTTATCCATGTGTTGATGTAAACTAATTAGGTGGTTAAACTGTACTAATGCAACCTAACAGTTCGCTGGTGTATTTAGATCCCATGTAAGAGGGGGCAAGCCGGTGGCCATTAACCGGGCAAAAATCCAAACTCCCGAGTTGCTACTAAGAATTTCATAGAAAAACCTAATAACTCTACTTAACCAAAGAGTCAAATCCAGGATATTAAGTGTAGAAGTCACGCTTAGGTAAACTAGACTAATGAAGCAGTTAATAAAATAAAACAAATGTCTCTACTACTACTAAAGATCCGACTCGACCAGAATGATACTACGAAAGTCGGCAGTAAACAACGCTTACGTTATGTTTCGGATACCGGAGGGAAGGTCGAGTGCCTCTTCGTCGTCCCGTGGAAACTTAACTTACAGTTTATGGGCTTGGATATTTTCAATCTATATATATAAAAGAAAGTCGTGTTAGTTACACTATTTATAACTTAAGAACGGCTGAACCGATTTGGCTGAAAATTGGTGGAGAGGTAGCTTAGAACCAGGAGACGGACATACGATACTTTTTATCCCGTTCCCGTGGGATATTTAAAACACTGGCCATAAGGTTACTTTCTTAACTTAAAATAAAAAAATAACTTAGAATGATATACAATTTGGTAATGATCCGCTTTCGTTTCCTTTATTTCTGAAATTAATCCATGGACAGTGATGTGGGTTATATGTTTACCTACTTATTTTTAAGAATCACATATTGTATCTTATTAACTTAAAAACAGTTAGGTACATGTTACCTAACTGTTTTTTGTTCCTAATCACTAAAATAAAATAAAAAGCTTGAATGAGAGCATGCAAATTCGTAATGGAGCCTATTCAAGAAATCCCAGCGGCATCGTCTTTTTTATACTTAAAATAGAACAAGAATGTATTAATGACGCTTTTGTTCTAATGTTTAAGCAGCTGTAATACAAAATAAGGTTTCATTAGTCTTGATTTAACAAAAAAGGTAAAAAAACGGGTATTCCATCTCAGTGCTCGATAACTATGTTTTTCGATGATTCTTATTCCATTTTCTGTCTTCCTCATTTAAATTTCGAAATTTTATCACATACAATTTCTAAATTTTGCTATCGCGTTTGGTCATTATTGAAATGAAATTATATGTTTATTTGAGGGCGCCGGCATTTCTTCATGGTCCCTTTTATCGTGCAGAGAGAGTTGTGAGATATACTATATCTGAAAATATAGGGTAATTTTTAGAGTGGTATTTATTCAACACAGACCAAAATCCACAAAAAATATTATCAATATCTACTAACACTTACTTCATTTCATCGCAATGCGGCAGGATTACTTAAAATCCTCCTATCATCTGTTTGAACTGGATGACGTAAGCCTTTGAGTTCATAATATGATAACTGTTCTAATTGTTATGATGAGTTTCATCATTTACTTTGTGACCTTTATCTCGTTTCATTATCGTTGGAGCGCCTTCGTTTTTAATGGCTGTAGTTTAATTAGTAGGTACTCGTACCTACTGTAAGGGCTTAAATTGTAGTACCTATAACAGCTATAAACTCTACTATTTATAATTATAATTAAATGTGTTACGTACCTATATGATTAATGTAACTTAAATGTAATTTGACATTAATTAAGTAAATTTTGCATGCTGCTTTGTCAGCGAAACATGATGTACTTTCACGATATAGACAATACCTTGTGACCATATTTTATAGCAAATAAAAATATTTCTATTTCTATTCTATAAAGAATGTCTTAGTTTGTAAATGAACCCGTAAATTAATACGTCACTCATTAATTAGCATTTATTCATAGACTACCTAGTCAAGTATTAGCAAAATATATAAACGTTTAGGAACACCGATAAAGGAGATTATTTCTAGTATCTTTTATAACTTAGACTTAAAGCACAGGCTTCATGAAATAACTAAAGTTGAAATGACAAGTCAACACAATAGTATATCCAGCTTATCGCTTGCAGACAAAAGTATTTTTCCTTATGATGAGTAGGAAAACGAACCGTACGGTAAATAATGTCAAAATTATTAGTACTTATAGTTATTAATTTATTTAATTAAGACATCAATAACATTATAACATTTTATAAAAGAGAGGAGAGTCAGAATGATGCTGAAGGAATTAAGAAAGTGATATATATGAATAAGTTTATTTAGAAACCTAAGAGTTTGATCCAAATTCACGTGTTGGATTATCTTTAAAGTGATTTGGCTAAGCCAGTAATACATTTTAGCAACAGTATAAGATTTACAATTTTATTTATTCCGATAGGTGTTTTGTCCCGGTATGTAGACTTCATACATTTGGACTGATTGTTAGTGCCACTTCTTAAATGTGTTATATTGTATTTAAACACAAAATTTCTATGAAGAAGCGTGTTTAAATACAATTTAAATATAATTATGAAGTTGTTGCAAGTGGCCCTTAATCTAATCCCACGCATATAAAACTATCCATTGCATTATCTTAAGTTGTACGGTTCCAAAAAGTTGATCCTATGGAGAAGAATCCTTCAAGAAACTCCATGGACACTCTTTTAAAATAAATTGTTACAAAGACAGTTATAGAGAATTCCTCGACTTGTTTCAGACTTTGAAATTTGTGATTTTGGCTTCTACATACGGAATATTTTATCGATAACTACATCTCGATTCATAATTGCAGTTGAATTGCAATTTTCTTAATTACAAATTACAATTTCATTTCGATGCGTTCAATTATGTTGCAATTTTATTGTCTTCTTATACTGAAAGGATTGACCAATGTATTTCGTAAACTAGTTCAGAATACTGAGGTTTCTCATACTTTATCATTCGACATTGTCTATTCATGATGAATTTAATTGTCCTTTATGAAATAGTTCTCATTATTTTATCATTAATCATTGTTTGAGATCACGGTGATAGTCATTTTGGGCGAGTTTGTGTATTATGTTTATCTTTTGGTGCAGCTTTTGATGATGATGTAAGAAACATTGAGATACTATAGATTTAACAGTAGATTATTCATAGAATAATGTACAACAAGCAAAAAACAAGCGGTTGTTATATTTCATGAGCCAGAACAAAACGCTTTGTCTGTGTCGAGGGTAGAAAAACAAGAACAAATCATTCCGATTTATGTCTAGGATTTAATTTATTCTTGTTATCAATTACTGTGTAGGTTTTATTGTGTGTTCGACTTATGTATAGGCCTTATTTGGCATGTAAGTACATAAAACAAGTCTCTCTACCGTTCCCGCTAGATCTCAAGAGACTATTTTTTATGATAGGCAACGACGAAGCTGTTTAAATAAAAGAATCGCTTACAATGTATATATATATATTTATTTTAATTAACATAATTTAATGAAACCTTTCTTTCCTCAGGAGTCTCCAGAGGTCCGCATGGCGCTGCCGTTGCCTGCGCGTGCGCCGGACCCCTCAGCTTTAGCGGCCTACTGGGCAGAGTATGAGGACCTCTGCCGACAGATCAGCGGCGCACTCGACGATGACGACAACCATTACGAAGGTAGGCTTTATTTACAGTTATAGGTCGAAAAAGACTGAAATGAAGTGAAAAAAAACCAACACATTTTGTTGTTTGTGAAATTTTATTACGTAAAGTAGGAATATAACTGAATAAACCTGGGAATATTGCGTCTAATAATCTCAGTATAATAACATGAAAATTTCAGTTTCGATTGTTTTTGTACGTTAGATTTGAATTTACGTTTCTGCTGACCGATAGATATGATAGAAATGATGTTAAGGCCCACTTGCACCAACTTTTTAAATATGTTTAAATTGAATTTAAACATAATTTTTCATAGAAATTTCGTGTTTAAATACAATTTAAACGTATTTAAGAAGTTGGTGCAAGTGGCCCTTAATCTTATAATTTTTTAAATTAAATTCTAATGATGTAAAGGTGAATAAAAAAACTGAGATTCAACCAGTCCTTATCGGTCCTTGCTACATGTTAACATCGTAACCGATTCCCTTAAACATACAATATCGGTTATTTCAATACGTTTGTCGATAAGCAGCTGATACTGTAGTTTTCTTTCATTACCAAAGCATGTAAATCAATTTGTAACGGTTGATAGGACCAACTTCGATAAGTAACACTGTGACAAAATTTAAATCATGGTACTATTATTACGTATTTTACTGTAAATGCTACGAAAACTTGAAATTCCTTTTCTTTGTTTTGAAAAAAAAAAAACTTATTGCCATTTCGGGGACTTTATTTTCTATTTAGATACTTATTTGCTTCTGTTTGCGTCCTTAGGACAGTAAAGAAGATAGTATGAAATTTTTAATGACTGACAAATGAATTAAAGAAATTAATTTAGTAAAAAAATTCGTGATTTCGAATAAAATATTTAAAAAAATTATGTACTTAAAAAAATATGTTAGCAAACCGCCAAAAAAAGTTGATATACATACAGCCAAGGCTACTGCTATTGCCTTGGCTGTATCGCAACTGCATTGCAAGGCACTGAATTATTCGAAAATAGAATATGTGTTCCAAACACGTCGTCGTGTTTTTTTTTATTATTCTTTTTTCGTGTCTTGCGAAATGGAATTTGGCTTTAATTAGTGAAGGTATCGCATGATGTCTTCATAAATCGTGGTTATTATTATAATCTTAACTATTATTATATCTACATATATTAGGTAAAGTAAACAACACTATGCATTTATTCACTCCCTCCCTGACTTGAATCTGATTTCAGTTTGATTTTGAGCATTATACAGGATGTTTGGTAGAACGTTGAACATACGAAAATGGTGGTTAGTTGGGGTCATCTGCTACCCACTGGGTCCAAATTATTTAACCTTGGCCGCACCGTTTTTTTTTTTACTTTTTTTTAATTTCTCAGAAAATTCTCAGTTTTTTATCAATTCAAAGTCAAAGTTATGCATCTATGTATTTTTTTTACATCTTTTTGTACCTTTAAAAACTCATAACTTTTTTCCCATTAAAATCTGTACCAAACAATAATTTTATGAGAGTCTGCTACAATTAGACATTAATATAAAAAACAACATCCTGCCTGTTTTACCCATCACAAGTAAAGATATTCGAATTTAAAGTAAAAAAAAAACTGGTAATTTTCTGTGAAATTAAAAAAAGTAAAAAAAAACCGGTGCGGCCAAGGTCAAATAATTTGGGCCAAGTGGGTAGCAGATGACGCCAACTAACCACCATTTTCGTATGTTCAACGTTCTACCAAACATCCTGTATTTATCTAGTTGCGTACTGTAATACACGGTTCTCTTTCCTCACCAATGTAACGCTCGAATCTGTTACATTACAGGCGATTGCTACCGGTAAGGGATCACCTACATAAAACAATTACGCAATGCTTATAAATTAATATGAATCGGATGTAATGGGATGTGAAGAATGTCGTGGTCAATAGACGAATAATTTACTCGTTTGACTATCTCCCACTTTGGTTATTTGCTCTAGGCGTGGTTTGCGCAATTGACGAGTAATATTAAATAGACCCCAAGGTCGGGCGACTCTGCTCGTTGCCTTAATAGATAGCATTCATGTGAGCGTTAATTATATTTGCAATTAAACACGGGATTTTAAGATGGACGCTGATGAGGTCACTGTTTACCTAAATAGTTTTGAAAATTTAAGTGTTGATATGCAATGTCTGTGCATCTAGCAAATAAATTATAATTTCATCCATTTCTTAGTAGGTATAATGTATAAAATATTATTTATTTGTTGGATATTTAAGTTACCTACTCATTAAATCATTATGCACGAATAGTTTTTATTGCTGCCTTATCTATAGTAGGTATATTATGTGGTAACACTGGTTACAAAATGGTTTTTAAAATAAAGTAGAATCTAATCGTGAAGCCCTTTTACCGTAATTATAATTGAAAATTGAAAAAAAACTGCCTCATTAGCTAAGTGGTCCTGAGCGCGACTGCTACGCTAGAGGTCCTGGGTTCGATTCCCAGGTCGAGCAAAGTGTTATTGGGTTTTTCTATTAAATTCCCAGTAGCAGCTCGGAGTTAGGAATTTGTGCCCGGTTAATGGCAATAGGCTCGCCCCCTATTACATGGGACCTAAACATACCGGCGAACATTACATTAGTACGCCTCTGCCTAACCCTTCGGGGAATACAGGCGTGATGGTATGATGGTATGTTATAATTGAAAAATTTCCTTATAAGTACATATCTTACAACCTTGACATGTACTTAGTTTATATGAATGGCCTCCGTCACATGGTTGTGCTCGAAGAATTTTAATTTGCTATTCAACACCACAATAGATGTATTGTTTGGTTGGCAATAGAAACAGTAAAAATTGTCTTGGCAATTTTTTGTGTCCCAATTCCTATTTCAAATGAAAAAGTTGTACGAGACACTTTTGTCTTGCTATTAAAAAATAGAAATTCGGCATCGTGTTGCCATTTTTGTCATTATTTTTTTGCGGTAATGATTTTTATTTGAGTTTGGATTTTCGTAGGATAAAGTAGGTATATAAGTATACATATCTAATTTTAGGTTGCTCCGTCGATGAAATTATCTAGAACAATTTAAAATTAAAATTTTAACAGTAAATACATACCTATATTTTTTTGCTTTTTCTTTTGCAAAGCAACCAAACCGAACCCAGATGTTTTTTCAATATGTGGCGCATACGTGCTGTTCAGCTGTTCTACTAAAGATGCTTACTAAAAGTTAATAAATCATAATTTATATTCATAGAAACCTTTACACAGGAATAAATCCTCATTATATATCGTTGTCTTTCTCATAGAAAAAGTAACCAAACTAATCACTATGGTTAGTAATAATCGTTTTTTAATCAACTCAGGGTGTTCAGCATTTCTCCAAATATTACCTTCGCAATAAGAACCCAGTTTACGACATTCTGCGAAAGGTAAACACAACGGGTTCTTACGATTGCCCAAACCCAAGGTCAGTTAAATGTCACATAAGTATACACAGCTGCTGTATCAATGGTTCTTTTTCTTGATACTAACTCCTTAGTTTTTTAACCTTTATGGTGCACGCGTCATGCTCCTGGAGACATGAACTGAAAAAAAAAAACAAACGAGTGAAATGTGGATGTACACCAGTATAGGTATACCTTTGCCTAACTCTAACCCTTCGGAGATGAATTCAACACGACTTAATGTCCTGCATAACACAGACTACTTAGAAACTTTTTAAGTAGATGTGGCAATTACTTAGAGCTTTTATAAAAGATGCTGATTGTCGCAAGTTTGTAAACTTTGCTCCCTAAAGCAACGAATACATATTATGTAACATAGGTGTCTTTGTGATTTTTATAAATTAAAACTGTAACATAGCTATTTTAGGTGTAATTTGTAAGGTTCACTTGGGTACCACAATTTAGTTACTAAGTAGGTTGGTAGTTAATATTTTCCTTAATGTATTCAGTTGTCCTTTACAAATAAATATATTTTAATAATAATTGAATTTATAAAATTATGTGTACCTACAAAAACATTTTCTTTTGCAAATATAATAATTTTGTTGTTGTATTTCTTTTATTATTTAAGTTTATCAAATCTAGAATACGCTAAAATACTGAATTACTGAGTAGGTACCTACTCTGTCAATATCAGATCAGACACTGTCATTAAAAAAAAGTTAGTTTTTAAACACTCGAGAAATTTTAATGTTCTTGTAAGCGCCCTCCCCGTCGCGCCGTTTTGGTAAAAGCATACGATATGACGTTGATATTAAGATTTGCAAAAATCGCCGTCAATATTCGACACACCTCAAAAAAATCGTGAAATAATGCAAACAAAGTGGCTTATTATGTTAATATTAGTGCGTCATCACTTAAGTCCAACAGAATTGATGGCAGGACATAAAACATGAGTTTGCTACACAAATTCACGGAAAACGAACAACGCAATATTACTTGTACTTATTTACCTGTTAAGCAAAATGTCGACAGCTCGACAGTAAAATTATTTTGCCACACAATCTACTAAGCCACTGCCAACGGGAAGGGAATTAATAAAATTACAAGATTTCAAAATTTACCGCCTATATGACGGTAACTACTTTACTAAAAAGTGTAAATTAAAAAAAAATCTATCATAGGAGAGCCATGGGCCGGCTCGACCCGAGTGATACGACCACGGCCTAACACAAAACCGGCGTGAAACAACGCTTACGTTGTGTTTCGCCGAGTGAGTGAGGATACCGGAAGACTAAACCCTTTTAAAAGGCCGGCAACGCACTTGTGTTCTCTGGTGTTCCGGAGTGCTTCTGGGTGTCCATGGGTGGCGGTTATTGCTTACCATCAGGCGATCTGTCTGCTCGTTTGCTTCAACATATAGCTAAAAAAAATCAACATCCGACTGCCAAAAAAGATGGGAACAAGATGACGAATCTCATGGAGTCGCAAAAAATCAATTTAATTGAGAGACTGCATGAGACTGGTCTCCTTCATTTTTTTTTTGCCATTTTTGTTTTTTTTATACTTAATTATTTTTTTATTCATAAGTAAGTAGTAAGTAACTGCCTCATTAGCTAAGTGTTCCTGAGTGCGACTGCTACGCTAGAGGTCCTGGGTTCGATTCCCAGGTCGAGCAGTGTTATTGGGTTTTTCTATGAAATTCACAGTAGCAGCTCGGTTAGGAATTTGTGCCCAGTTAATGGCAATAGGCTCGCCCCCTATTACATGGGACCTAAACATACCGGCGAACTGTGGGTGTACCTTAGTACACCGCTGCCTAACCCTTCGGGGAATATAGGCGTGATGGTATGTATGTATGTATTCATAAGTAATCTTGCTCTACGCAAGGGCAAAGATCAAATATTTGCCCTCGCCTACATTAAAAGTAATTTTGAATTTTAATTTGCACGATTTCTCTCAGAGTAACTTCTTTGTTGGTTCTGAAACAAAGATATATATTTCCTAACAGAATAACCCAGTTCTGTTAGGGAATTTTCAGTTTTTACACAGCATCTCTTCTCTCTATAAGTGCAAGCCACATTTTGCATCGAATCGTAATATAATTGTTTGTCACGCATCAACATCGTATTGCCTACGTCGTAATAAATGGTTACGATGTATGTCACGTTTGTGTTGTTAATGCTTAATATTTACATCTCCAAATCATGAACAAACACAATTTTATAGCTACTGGACCATAAAAGATTATATGGTGGAATGAAATGTAGCCTTCCATTGCTAGTTTTACTATCAATCCCTTCAAAGTCAGAGTCGGTAGTTTTATTTTATTTAGACCATTACTACAAGTGATACCATAAAATAGACTCGCCCCCTGTCTACCTAAACATGTCACAGATTTGTGGGTGGCACATTAGTACGCCTCTGCCTAACCCTTCGGGGAATTTAGGCGTGATGCTGTTACTAAAAGTACTTGCTATGCTAATGATATGATATGATGCTATGATTGATTGAGCTGCTAATTAGTACGAATGCACCCGGTTTACTGTCCGAATATGCACTCACACTGAGGCCGCAGCGCACTTTAGTGCAGCGGCTGCGGTGTCGGATTGCTAGATCAGCAAAACGTGTTCGATCGTAATGATTGCATCGAACACAAACAATATCAATACAACGCAATAAAATCCGAAAAGTTATTTATTTGAATAATAATTACCTATAGTTAAATTTATGTTAAGATAGTAACTTAGTTTTAATTTAGTTAGTAAAATGATTAGGTATATATTTTGTTGGAAAAAACGCAGTCAGCCGGAACCTTCCTCCCTTGAAGTATTTATTGTATATCCAATCGTAAAGATTAGCAGGAATAACTTGATTTCAGTGGCTGCACAGGGAAAATTCAATAAACCTAAGTGCACATTATCATAGTCTTGTTAACATGTCTAAATAATCTTAATATGTCAGCGCTAGATCCGTTTTCCTAACAAGGCTGAAACGAGTTCTGAACTGCCGACGTCAAATCGCTTGCCGAGACTGCAACATTAAAGTTAAGGATACACTTCATGCTGAGATGCGAGAAAGCATATCTCTGGCTTCTTGAATTTCAGACGAAGAGACACTTTGGCAGTAGGAATAAGATATGGATGATCTTTTTTTAGTTTGGAATCGCTCTTGCTACTCAACTATTTGGCAAACAACGACTCACTTTCCACAGCAATCTTGTTTTTAAATTAAGTCTAATGTTCAAACAACACAACACAACGAAGGTGTAGTAACAAAGATTGAGAAAGGTATGTTAAGGTGGTTTGGGCATGTACAGAGGATGGATGAACGGAGATTGACGAAACGAGTATACATGAAGAGTATGGATGGAAGAGTTGGAAGGGGCCGACCTCGACGAACGTACGACAACCAAGTTGCGGCCGTTCTTAAAAAAGGACAGGTTAAGAGCACCCTAAACCGACGTTCATGCATGAGGAGGTTAATGAACATAGATGAAGCGAAAGTAGTATGCCAGGATCGTAGCAAGTGGAAATCTATAGTCTCTGCCTACCCAAATGGGAGACAGGCGTGAAAATATGTATGTATGTATGCAATGTTCAAAGGAAAACAATATTTTTTTAGTCCAGTTTACAATCTGGAATATTCATCTCAAATAACTATCCTTAGAAGAGCGATAGTGTAATGAACTATCTATAGAGCGGCAAACGTCAATCTTTATTTTGAATTTCTGACTTCCCAAAATTTTGTGGGTCTTATTAATTTATTACTCGATTATATAGTAGGCAAAAGAAAAGAACTTGACGAAACTTGATCGACTGGGAGATTCTATTGACTGACTTGTATAATGACCTAAATAGTCCAACGATCCTTCTCATCCTGAGTGTAGAGTGGACTCATGCCTAATAGTGCGACAGTGAATTGGTTGATGAAGATGATGAATCCAATTTTGTTAAGGCATGTTGAGAGAATGGATGCAAGGTCTAATAAGGAACGGACTAATGAAAGGGATTTATAAAGCGAAGGTGGAGTCGCCGGGAGAGGAGAGAGAACGTCCTAGAAAGACTACACCAACCTTATCGGTGAGATCCTTCTAAAAGCTGTTGCTGTTCGTATATTTGATGCAAAACAACTGGTATCGGTATTAATATCCGTCTAAGCCGTAGCAAATTCATTTCGTTCACTTTTTCTGAACCCGAGATGGAGAAACCCGTTTTCACATGCAACCGCTACGCACAACCGTAAACGTTTAATAAATTGTGGGGCACTAGTTTTCTGTATCTTGATAAGATGATATCTTACTAATATTATAAATGCGAAAGTTTGTGAGGATGGATGGATGGATGAATGGAAGTTTGTTACTCTTTCACGCCAGAACGGCTGAACAGATCTGTATGAAATTTGGCACAGATATAGATTAAAGTCTGGAATAACACATGGGCTACTTTTTAACTGAAGTCCAGGCAGACGAAGTCGCGGGCAGAAGCTAGTAGACAGAAAGTAGTAGACACAGAAACTAAAAGGAGAGGTGCGATGTCAATGTCAGCCACGATAATTCTATAATTTATTTTAAAGATATACAAATTTTGTTTTATTTTGCCCTTATCCTCCCACTGCAGAGTAAAGGGCTAAAATATCCAAAGGATGTCATCATAAATTAATTTATGAACAGTAAATATATTAAGTGCTATAGCTATCACCTGGGCAAGTTTTGCAGAAATTCGGTAATGATTCTTTAATATAGTCGACCTCGGTCAAACTTGGACATCCTTCAACGTCCTCACATCTTGTTATCGCAATATTGTACCAGTGAAGTTTGTAATTTATTTATTTTAAAAGAGTGTCCATGGAGTTTCTTGCCGGATTTTTCTCCATAGGATCGACCTTTTGGAACTGTGCAATCATAACGTTTCAAAAACGCTTGTAAAAGCTTATTTGAAATAAAAACATTTGAACTTGAACATAATATTGAGGAAGCCCTATTCCGCAATACTGTACACCATTTGCATATTTAATATTTCACTACAAGAGATTCGGTTCAAACATAAAAAAAAACTTATCTATAGATTTATTCAAGAAATTGGTCAATATTTTTGCTTCAACATCCATTTCAGTACTAAATAAGCTTTTGTTTTAAAATCTAGTAAAGATTTTGAAACCTTCTTTAGAACTTTTAGTTTTATAAGTTGGAGTCCGTCGCTCGAAGTTAACCAATCAAGACAATTTGGGGGCCAATGAACCAATTAATCGTGAGTCGTGCTTCAAAAGTTCTATGAATGTAGGGGCTTATTATAATTATAATCAAGAGATATTTGTATTCTCCTTCAAGTAAATTTCAATAAAAAATGTATTTCGTTTAGTTTGATCATATTAATTAACTTAATTAAAAGTGGTTGTCTTCTCTATTACTGTCAACAATTTATGTTATAGATTGTTTAAATCTTCTTTGCTGAAAGATACAGTTAATAAAGAAAGACATGTAAGACACCTTAAGCCAACAAACTTACTTCTTTTTTGCTGTTGTATTGTTGAAATCATCTGGTGCCTATTCTTATTCATTAACAATATTATCGATTTTAACTTAAGTAAACCTTTGACTCTTCAACTTAAAGTAGCACTCCCGGATTTCTGCAAACAATGAGTAATTTATCAAAAAAGTATGTAACGCATACGGATGGGTGAGTAATGGACTTATAACACATCTGTGAACAGTTATTTCTAACTGTTGACAATTACAAGGGGATCCGTTGCGATTTATACCTTGAGTGATTCGGCTTTATCATGTTGAACCTCACACGATATATTTATATCCTCGTAAAACATCTTCCGTTGATCTCGATACGCTAATCGTAAATCGAGATTATCCAATAAATCTGTTGTGAAATATACTATCTCGGCGCACTCAGATAGAATCGATTAAATGGTTGTAAGTTGTAAGAAAGCAATCGATATTACACACGCCGGTGTTTTTATCGGAACTTTCGTACGTCAGAGCTGGACCCGCATTCCTTAATAACAACAGGTTTGTTGAGAAAACCGGACGCTTCGAAAACACAGCTACCATCGCAATTTCTCAACTCGCCAAAGATCCACGTAACCTTCCTTTCTCAAGTTGAAGTTCTGAGCCGCACCTCTGCCATTGCGAATCAGCTTGAAGGTTGTCAGTCAACATATGTTCTTGTCCAACTCGAGATCTGTATTAATAGAATGCACTCGCAAATTACGTTTTACAGTTAAAACTTACTTTTACTTTCACGATTATTTTGCATGAAATCTAACTGCTCGTAACATTATAATCTCATTTTCAATTTGCGTTTCTTAAACGTTATTTCAATGAAAAACACAATTCCTTTTACAATGATACATCATAAAATTAACAATGATATAATCCATTCCAGCGTTTAAATGAATGCAATGAAAACAAGTACCTACATCAAAAGATAGAGCTGAATCAACTGTTATGAGCTCTGCAAAATATGATGCGATAGATAGTAAAGGATCAAGAGGGCACTGCACTTAGAATTACTTAGAGAAACCTATAAAAGTATAAGACGGATTAAGATGAGCGCTAGACTTCACAAAAGCTTTTAAAAGCGAGGCCTATAAGCCTATGAGGATATTGACATTAAAAGACAAAGAGGCGAAAAAGGAGCTTCTTGCAAAATTTATTTGACTGCGTAGCTATTTTCCTGTAAATTAATTACCTATAGTAGTATGTTGCCAGTAATGGATTGAAAAACATACATATCTGTACGTTTACTCAATCCTGGCAAGTAAAAGTAAAATCTGTAAGAATCAGCTGATCATTATGCATGTAGAAAAAAAATATAAGCGGCATACTCCAAGCGGAAAAACTAGTATGGATCAGGTGCATAGAATACATAAGCGATAGCTTTTAGTACTGCAACCTTTATAGATATTACAGGCTTCTAGACTTACAGTTATACTTAAGTACTAAATAAGCATACAGAAGGTTCATTTTATTTCAAAATTTCATTTATTTTCTTATCACAATAGTTTACCTTACATGCTAATGTGAGTAAAACGCGTAGTGAATTACAATTCCATTTTATGAATATACATTGGATACAAAATCAATAATTTGTAGCTGCCTTCTATGCATACCATTTTTTTACGGGATAGGGGGGGCAAACGAGCAGGCAAATCACCTGATGGTTATCATACTACCAAGCCATTACCGCCGCCCATGGACACCTGTAACACCGGAGGAGTCGCAAGTGGATTTTGGGCCTCCGGTATCTTCACTCACTCGGCGAAACACAACGTAATGTTGTTTCACGCCGGTTTTCAGTGAGGCTATGGTATCACTCCGGTCAAGACCATTTATGCCGAAGAATGGTTTTTCTATTATCATTATCCGTAGCTGAAACTTCTGTCCCACTTCAATGCCGATGGCTATAGCTTACAGTTTCTGTACAGATCCATATTTAGACAGTTCCATTTCTTCTCCGATAGTTTCTATTTTGTGCGTTGGCTCTCTGCGAGTGTTCTGTCCTTCCTTATTCCGTAGTCTAAATAGGATTGGATGCGTAGGCGCTTTCATTCACAAGTGGGCACTCAGGCACCACTTAACTAGTGGTATTTAATAACGGAGGATCACAAGACGTGACCGCGCATATGTAACGCGCGACGTATGAAAGTGCAAATTGCGCTTGCGTTTTGGGCTGTGACGAGACGTCGACGAGTATCACACTCGTCTACTATTTGGAATGTGAATTACTATTGATATACGAGTATATATCGTTTGTTACGTCATTATTCATATTATACAATATACATGTTCTCAAACTAATTGATTCATCAATGTGTTTTTTTAGTTTTTGTTGTACTTTTTTACTGTACAATTAAAATAGTTTTATGAATATTAACTGCGGATTAATTTCTACCACCATCAGCTAAATCTTAAGGAGGCACACCCTTGAAAGCTTCAGGCATACCGTGATTTAGTTTAACAGATGATTTTGAATGCTTTTTTTGTGAATTCTTCACTTACTTTCACAGGTGACCTTGTCAGAATTTAAGCCATTGAAAACCAGGTTAACATCTGCAATAATAAAGATTTGAATGACAATCGCAGTTCATTCATGATTCAATCGTAGAACCATGTAACCGTGACAACCTTCTTCGGTTGCAGTCAACAACGAAATGTTTACTCTAGCGTGCAACACTGCAAGTGCGCATGTCCAGTGCTGGCAGCCAATCGGGCGGCAGCACCCGTTATACCGAATGAGATTGTTGGTAACGGGACTGCGTTCGCGCAGATCCGATGATACGTCGCTCGACGGGTTTGTCCCACAAGGTCGAGACCGCGATTTGTTTGAATATCATTAGTGCTTGTGCTGGGATTAATTTGTGTGTGGTCTTTAAGATCTTGCATCTAGGCATGTGTCACTTGAGCGAATCAAGTAGCTGTACAAACCCGGTAATTTTCATATTAAATAGATTTTTTAAAGGATATTCAGCATACGTACGCTTGATTGTCTTTAGATCGGCACAACTTTGATGATACTAACATACTTATAATATAGCCTTTTTTAGAAGTCGTTAATTGGACGCAATGCTGAACGCTTATAATATAGACATGCACAATTCACACTTCTAGATCTGCAGACGCAGTACATACAATCGTGTAAAATCAAATGCTATGAACATGGAGTACGGTACGATGAATAAAGAAATATAGCTGTTGCTAGCAATAGAATTACAATTAATTAATTGAATTTGCAGTGACAATATTAGGAAGCAGAGGTAGATCTAGTGTGACAAAGGTGTCATATTTGAATCAAAAGCACACAATTCTGACTTTTCTTTAATTAAATATCACAGGCTTAAACGGTGACGGAAAACATTGTGAGAAAACGTGCATGCCTGAGCGATTTTCTGGACAGCATGTGAAGTCTTAACTCGTCTCATTTTGAGAGGAGACCCATCCCCAAAAAGGTGATAGATGATATGATGGTTATAGTTAATAAACCAACTCAAATAATTTCGATTCCCTAGATTATTTTACAACTGAACACTATCTTATCAGTAATGTTTAATGTCTAATAGCTGATATTGTGTAATCTGATTGACTATTATCTGTTCTAATTTTAATTAATATCAAGGACGGAATGTTTACAAGTTGACTGTAATAATATGAATTCCACTCATTAATTCACAGTGACTAGATTGGATAAGAGAGATTTGTAATTAATATATTAAGGTGACATTGGCTTAGATAATTACTTAAATGTGGCAATCTTTTAAGTTGGCAGTGATATCGTAGTAGTTGCTACTTTAGGTAAGGACACACGTGTATACACTAGTTTTAATGATGAAGAGTTGTGTTCAAACAATGTATCTTTGTCAATAAGCAGCACATCAGTAGCAGGAGTGTTGGATGATATATTGAGATTAACTATTTAAAAAAAAAATAGCGTATAATATTTTGTGTCAACGTTCAAAGGTCATAAAATACTAAGTACTTAAATCTGAAATGTGTTATTTCTATACATAAGAATTAATGGTGAGTTCAACGGTTTTTTTGTAACTAATTATGAGTGAGAAAATTTTGTAAATAATCATGATTAACGGAAGGTTCCGATAACAAATTGGACAGTGTCTTTGCTTACTAGAAATAGGATTTACATAATGTCTTAAGGTCCATATAGGTAAGTAATATCAAAATCCTGCCTAATCTAGTAAACTCGATCGAACTCAATCGACGGATTTGTTATTGGAAACCGGCCTGAATACACATAATAAACGGCGTCTCTCAGGTGGAATATTTGATTAACATCAGAAAGTTACAGGAGTTTTGTGTATGGAATTTTCCACTGGATTGCATGTGATATGCTTTTTCCTTCATTGTTTGAGACAGTTGAGATGATTTATTAGATGCTACTTATAAGCTTTTTAAAAACAATATTAGAATATAAGAACCGTAGTATCTAATTCGCTGGTTTATCAGTAGCAGCAATATTTGTTCGGAGGCCTTGTACTCACATATAATTACGACTTTACGACCACAATTCGGAGTTAGGTACCGGTGCACCTTGAATTTGACGCTCCATAATGTGATTCGGACCGTTAAATAAACTGTCGCTACAAATTACCATTCGTCTAATCCGTTTTACTGTTCCGATGTTTATGATGCGTTGCAAATGGTAATGTGTTATGAATTTGCATGGATTTTAGCTAATACTTATGTACGAGTCAATGGCATTTTAGGAGTGAGTGGTTGAGAGGGAAAGCTTTATTTGTTCTAAATAGTGCCGTCTCATTTTCTCGTCGAGCAAGGTTTAAATATGAATACTATTAAGTTTAATTTGCTTACTAAACGTTTTTACTGCCTTGGAAAAGGTCGAGGATCTTTCCGCCATGATACCATATACAGAAACAATTAATCGAGTTTAAATAATTCACAGGTAGGCTTCGGACTTCATCGAAATACTTACTTCCCACCGCAACATCCAAAAATAAATTAATGAAATTAAAATAATACACACTTATCTATGCATTGTAAATGTAACTGAAAACCGAAATTAAATAATATAATAAATAAATAAATAAATATTCTGGGACATTTTACACAGCACCATCTAGTCCCAAACTAAGCAGAGCTTGTACTATGGGTACTAGACAATGGATATAATACTTATAAACTTTTTTTTGTAAATTCATACTTATAATACATAAGAAACACCCAGACGAACACAAACACTTATATTCATCACATAAATATTTGTGTCCTGTGGGAATCGAACCCACGACCTCATGGTCAGCAGTCCGGTACTCGAACCACTAAACCACAAAGGTCGTCACGGTTGACTACCAGTTATTGCTTAGTTTTCTGTAAATTACTCAATGCTCACACTAATTCAGTAATTAAAACGAAAATATAAACTATATCTATCTGCCCATCTTTATTACTCTACTGCCAATAAAGTTATTACCACAGATTAAATTATAACAAAAGTCTGGTTCAAAAATACCTGCAATAAACCTGCCACCTGGGTTTATTGCACTGAACATGCATATTTTCATAAATACCATTGCTCTATCAGCAATAAACAATACTATCAGCTGTTCGTTAAAGGCCTAGTTATTTCTTCATCATCATCATCAGCCTATATTCATCCCCTGCTGGACGTAGGCCTCTCCTAGTGAACGCCACAGAGCTCAATCTTCGGCTTTCCTCATTCAGTCACTGCCAGCTGCCTTCGGCAAGTAGTCACTCCACCTGGCGGGCGCCCTCCAACACTACGTTTGCCTAGTCCCGGTTAGTAGCATGTAGTTGGTAATTATTTCTTACTGTAAACACAATAGAATACCTACTAGTACTGTAACGAAAAGTACGCCCACTTTATTGTCCACCTGGTACCTAATATCTATCTGTCCATCGCACAGTGATTCTTGCGCAACTGTGTTACAGCACTACTAAGTGAGTTTGACGGTCACCTCACTACTCGTGAACTAATGGTCATTATTACGTATTGTTAAACGCTATTGCCATCAATTGTTGGTTTGTGAGGCTCGCTTGATAATTAAATTTTATTAGATGTTATTATATGTCAATTTAAATTGGGCTTGTTATATCTCTATAGTTTGAATACCTGGCGTCAGGTATATCTACTCTTTTAGGTTATTTTAAGAATGTGTAGATACTGAAAATGTATCGTGTAAATAATTTTTTCCGTGCATTATAACTATGCAAAAAAAAATTGAAAATTTGATAAACATTTATCATATTAACAAAAATTACATTTCTACGCTTTTCTTAAAAAATGTATGAATTATATGTAGATTACATTAACTTTAACGATGAAATAAAACCATGGGACCCAAATCTCATTTGCAATTAGTAAGCTCCGACCCTGCTGTGAATAATAGGGTGAATGACTTACGCATGAACAGATTCCAACTGAGAAATTTCAGTCTATCCAAACGACCTCTTCTCGTAGGCTGACTGAAATATACATAAATAGCTTCTGCCCGCGACTTCGTCCGCGTAGCGTGATGATATATAGCCTATAGCCTTCCTCAATAAATAGGCTATCTAAAACTGAAAGAATTTTTCAAATCGGCCCAGTAGTTCCTGAGATTACCGCGTTCAAGCAAACAAACAAACAAACTCTTCAGCTTTATATATTAGTATATAGATTAAACAGTTCCTTTAAAAGCTTTCAGTGTAATAATTTTATTATAGTACGTAATAGAGGCGCACGTAGAGTATTAAATAGAAAGTCCGATAGAAATAGTAAAATCACTTGCCAACAGTGAAAGGAAAATTACAGGTTGGATCTCACATGATTTGATTCGCGTAATAAATACATATCGTTACACTTAACGTTTTAGCATAGAAATAAGCCCATTAAATAGGTACTACATTGCTATAATAGCAAAGGACTTTAACAGTTTCTATTAAATTACGTAATAGTTCAAATTTCTCTAACGAAGTTGATTTTCTGTTGATTAAAATCACATCGTTCATTGTTTATCGACATACATCAAATGATTATGAAATTAACCTCTCTTTCCATTACTTTACATACCTTATTACAATTAAAACTTGTATAGGTATCGTATACAAATAGGTACTGTTCTTAATAATTATGAAATGTAAGTTCTCCTTTTAGAATATTACAACACGTATCAATATAGATGAAGACCAACCAGAATGAATCCTAAGTACGATAATAATGAGATTATCATTCACAATTTCCGAATCTGTTTTCGAGTATAGGCCTTCAGGAGGGATTATTCCCTTGGAGATCTCATAGCCTCCTTGTGCGGGACCGGCTACAATTTGGGTGTAGTCAGTAAGAGTTGTATAAACATTTTGTAGCATGGATTATCCATGAGGATTTATGCACGGGAGAACAAAAGGCCTCCTTTTGAAAAGTTCAAATTGAAAGACTTCAAAGTGGAGCACAACAAGATTATTTTGCGGTAGTCTCCTTCATTCATAGAGCTCAGATTTAACAGATTTGTCTACTATTTCCGAAATGCCATAACTTTTTTTCTTCAAAATTCAATGCAAAACCACAATAAAACAAAGATTTTTTAAATATCTTGCGTAACGGAACGCGCCGTGCGCCGTAATAAGTTTTTATCTTCACTTTTACTATAACTCGGGGATTAATGGAAACACGTGTATTTTAATATGTTAACATAAATTAATTATAATGAGATTTTTACGTTATGTAACGAAAAGGAAGGAAAAATTTCATGTAATGTATAACAATAGCGGTTTTTCAACGTGCTGGGTGATACAATGGCACGCATCGAGGCTCAAGTCGTGGGTGGACGGGTACTAAGAGATATTGGAGTTACAAGCAAAGTTTATGGCGTAATATCAAGTAGGTTATCTGTCAATCACTACATAGTATAAAACATTGTCACTTCTCGCTGTATCTGTCCCTATGTACACACATCAAAAAAGTTTGCGATCAATAGCTTAAGCTGATATAATTGTTTAAATTGAACTTTATCAAGAAAAATTCTTTGTTGTGACTTGTGTGTTTTCTTTAAATAGAAATACCCTGTGTGAAATTAAAAAATAAATCTACTTTTTATTTTTTATGGCAAATTAACAAAAAAGATTTCGATTTTTCAAAGTGATCGTAAACTTTTTGATGTGTGTATGCTGAGATATTTACAACTACGCAGCGGATTTTGATGCTGTTTGTTTTAATAGACTAGCTTCTGCCCGCGACTTCGTCTGCGTGGACTTCAGATAAAAAGTAGCCCATGTGTTATTCCAGACTATAATCTATCTCTGTGCAAAATTTTATCCAGATCCGTTCAGCCGTTCTGGCGTCAAAGAGTAACAAACATCCATCCATCCATCCTCACAAACATTCGCATTTATGATATTAGTAGGATTTTTAAGCTATTTTAAATAACCCATGACTCTTAGGAATGGGACAGCGTGGGTGAAACCGCGGGCGGGTCGCTAGTTATACATAAAACAAAGTCGAGTTGCTTACACCATTTATCGGTACTTAACTCAAAAACGGTTGGACCGATTTTAATGATCGTTGCCAGTAATGGACAATATATGGGTTGATAATGTTTAGGATAGGGTGGATGAAATGAAGTACCTACATTTACACTGTGTCTTCCGCTTAAATACTTTAAAAACATCACTTTTTATCATATATTTTATTGAATGCAGCATTAGCCCAGTGGTCCTTAGAGCGACTGCTACGCTAGAGGTCCTGGGTCCGACTACCAGGTCGAGGAGTGTTAATGGGTTTTTCTATGAAATTCCCAGTTGCAACTCGGAGTTTGAAATTTGTGCCCGGTTAATGGCAATAGGCTCGCCCCCTATTACATGGGGCCTAAACATACCGGCGATCTGTGGATGGTACACCTCTGCCTTACCCTTCAATACAGGTGTCATGGTATGTATGTATGTACATAGGTTTAAGATAGGTACCATACAATTTTTTTTTTATTATGGCGCCACACTTTTTGTGTATTTGCCAGTGTCAAGTATTAGAGAAATCAAGTACTTAGGTAATATTTCCCATCATGGAATTTTATGGCACCACACTTTTTGTGTTCGCCAGTGTCAAGTATAATGTTGTTCAGTTGCCCCAATAGAACGGTAGAAACTTTATTGAGGCTTCGATGGAGTTTAGGAGTGGACCCAAAAAGTCACGATTTTCAATTTTATATCATTTGCCTACACTCTCACACATTCACGAACACTTAATGTTTAATTATCCACCATAATTACATATTAAACTTCGGAGAAATTCAAGTTTTGAAAAATAATATAAAATCGACAATGTGCACTTTTCATTTTCCCGCCTAAAACTAAAACCTACAATAATTGAAATAAATCTTTCAAATAACATTCCAACGTTGTCATAAAAACACCTTTGATTTAATTTAATATAGTTTAGAATTCGACCTTCTTGCGACATTCAACATAATGGCGCGACTTTTTTATACAATCAAAAATATCTAATTGATCTTGGAGCACTTATGAAATTAAATCACTTATAAAAAATGTCTTGACTTGATCTTGAATATCAACGGCCTCCATTATCTTAATTGATTTGCATGCAAGATCTTTTACTATGAAGTAAGAACAAGTATATAAATAAACTTCAAATGTACATTTCAATAAGTTTTTGAGCTAGTACAGTTAAGAATATTTTTGATATATTTTAACTAAAGAAGATACAAATATTTTGTTAAATGATAATAACACATTGGTTGGAAGGTCGATTATTCAAAACGAATTAGGTAATATTATTCAGTACCTACATAACCTAAGTTTTTAAAATTTGTCTGAATATAGGTAATAAATAATAAAACTTAAAGAAATTCCTCGCAGGCCCTTCTTTAAAAATAAGAAAAACAAAACATTGTGATTCCACATTTGAAATTCGAATCGTTGGCATGAAGTCCACTAGAGTTTATTTACGTCAGTGTTGCTATTTTGATCTTTTTATTTACGTCTCATTTTATTTTTAAATGACCACTTGCCAAAGGAACTCATTCATCAAAAAATATAATGAAACTGTTAACTGGCGCTACAGTCGTCGTGGCCATCACAGTTTTGGCAGTAATTATTTAAAAACTTGGTAAGCAGCAAACTAATAAGTTTTATTTGTTTATTCTAGAGGATTTTCTTTGATGTGGTGAGGGGTTAAAATGTATATCAGATATGTTATTGAGAATAAAGTTAAGTAATGCAGACTTATTCTTCCCAGATTTTTAGTCATATGAGTTTTTATTATTACTGTTTAAATTGAAGTCAAAACTATTTATTTAAGGTATTTGTCGCGATCCAAATAAAACATGTATGTACAGTTTAAAGATACAATATTTTATTTATTGGCTCACATTTATTGAACAACCTTATTTTTTATTGGTTTCCGGTAACATTTCCAAATAACACGCAATTTCCTACAGATTTCATAAAGTTACAAATCTAATTCCTTTTTACAATTTCGTAGGTTGTTCACCTTCAAAAACATTGCGTATAATTGGAAAAAAAATATTGCCACACACAAAAATCTTATAAGTAGTTATTAATTCAATTTTCTTTTGTAAATTTTTATAACTTTTTTATGAACGATTGGTAAAGGAAACTAGTTTTAGATCCATCGATATATTTTTTGCAAGCAACGGTTGTGGTCGTCAGGTAACGGTACTGTCTTTACAATATGATGATGGTCTCCTTAGTGTTGATTGTCTATTGCTGGAATTCAGTAGTGGGCTTATAATTAGGTAATTCTTTGAAATTGGTCATAGAAATCAATCTAGATGACTGTATATCCAGTTAAGATTCTGAATATTCTTTTAGCGTACCTAAATATCTCTAAGAAAAAAACATAAATAGGAAAGAAAAGCTTTCAATCCTATTTCCTTCTATTCTAATATTTTGAGTTTGAGAAAGTTTTTGAGGATGCTGGATCAAAATTTGACGCAAGTGACGCACGAAAGTCTACGCAGACCAAGTCGCGGGCAGAAGCTTATTAAATAATATTTAGATATTTGTTCTTCATAATTAATAATTTCGTATAGAAAACAGTAGTTATCAGAATTCGTTTATAAACCACAATATAATAACGGATCAACATTTAAAACTAACATTCCTCAATAATGTGAGCCAATAGTTTGTCCACCATTGCCCTCGGGTGTGGCGACAAGGCGTGAATTTGTATGCGAAGGTGACGTCATCTTTCATGATAAAACTTCTACAATGTTTGCCGCCAATGTTTGCTGCGAAATAACCAAAGTAGGCTCAAAGTTGAGATTCTTTTAGCGATCTCTTACTAAGTCTCCTAACTCCTTCATGTCTTGTCTTGTATTACTTAAATATCACGTACATTCTTTATTTCCTTCTTAGCTATTTTTGCATCTAACTCTGTTCTTTATTATAAGAAGAGAAATAAATAAGAATAATGTAAATTATGATATTTATAATATTTATAAATTATTATTCTGCCATGTCCAATAACTCCTTTCAACGGTTAGAAAGACTCGCATAAGCTTCTGAGTTTGCTTGCTGTGCTAAAGTACTAGTGTCCTATTATCTGTGGCTAAAGGAAACATTTATTGGTGGTTGGCACCAAAATGTTGTCTAAACAGACCAACTGTCTGACCTCGGATCCTGTTTCTACTTATTACCATAAGTATTTTGTTGCAACTACGCAATTCTGCATAGCTATCGCCAGCCATCGACATTGCAATAATTTAATTGCATTAGTTAGGTACATGTTGAGATCAAAATGCTGAAAAGGGAGATGATTTTATAGACTGCTTCTTATAAGATTTTATAGTAGCCCCTAGATTGCTACCAAAAAAATAACAATTACAATTTGTAAGGACCTTTACAAGTTTCATAGTTAACCTACAAGTAGGTTATGATACGTTTGACCTCCATTATCATTGCGATATTAAAACAAAACATTATATTCCTAAATAAACTTCATATTAATATTAAACTTGTGCACAGACCCGCAACTTCAATTTCAACATCTTGTCTAGTAAAATCATCGACATACTACTTCATGTATTCTATCGACCGTGCTTCGTATTGTTTGACAGACGTCATCTGCAAGTCAAATGAGCTTGCGTAGATACAGATCTAGCCTGGCTTTTGAAGGATTAACGTACGTTTAAGGCCGACCGTTCGTTTGATTTCAGATTTGATTATTGCTGCGCTGTGCATACCAACCTGTTACTAGCAAAGATAAAAAAAATAGTTTCAATCCCTACTTCTTGTGCATTTCGTGAGACATTTTTGTTTAAACGTAAAGCTATAACTTTATTTCGTCATGAATTACGAAGGAGGTTGTTGCGATATTGGAATATTCTTTTTTTCAATCCCAAATATCTCATCTCATCCCATGGTATGTTGTGGATTGAGTTAAGTATAAAATCAATTCACCAACCTCATAAACTTTTAACTAATTCAACCTTGCGCATCTCTGACATTGTCATCCATTAAATCATGACATCACCAGCTTTATGAGGCAGGCCTCAATATTTATCAATGGTACAAATCTGATATAATCTTCCTATGTCATTGTCCTACTTTTATATAATATCATTCAGACAAATTAGATCATCGGTTTTATCGATGCTCCGAATTTTTGTCATAGAATATCGCACTGACTGGATTTAGATAAAATTGCATAAGGCGACACATTTATCAGATTTTTATTTAAATTAAACACAAACAACACTTATTTTAATATTATTTTAGTGAAGGAAAAATTCGACTGCGAGCAGGATTCAAAGCTGCGTCTCGTGGCTCAATACACCAGAAGCTGTGACCAACTAAGCTACCGAGAGTCATATCCGCCAGGTCCAAATTTGTCTTCACATTCTGAATTTACGTTTTAAAGGTGACGTCAGTGACAACTATTGAAAAAAAGTAGAAGAAAGTAGTAGAAAGGAGAAGAAATAGAAGAAAAAAGAGTTAAAAAAAGTAAATTAATTTGGTTCTCAACCGACATGAATTACGTTACTTTATCTTGCCCGCTATTCACTATAATAACTTCATATCTTATGTTGATTCATTTTGTTTCTATTTTTTAAGCGTTAAGTCGTCAGAACTCATATTTAAATATTTCAGCAGGCGAGTCTAGCGACCTTTCAATCGCAGGACAGTGCCGACCTTTCAATCGTCCGTTTTCAGTCAATGCTGCAGCGTATGCTGGCCTATTGTCAATTAAAATCACACGCGACCCCGACAAATTATGAATAGATAATACAATAGCAGGCGTTGATAATGACGAGGAAAGAACACAAAGACAACCTGTCTTTCACAGTTACCACATTCTTGAAATTCGGTAGGCGTCGTAAATCAATGAAAGACCCGCGGTATGCCGGAACATACTAATTCCAAGCCAATTTTAAGCCTATAAGTAAAGCAATTGTTTTTGGTTCAAGACCTTCTCAATTGCCTCTTGTGGCTAGTCTATTGAATTGTTGTCTTTACGGTTATAATTCAGAATTACCGTTTTATTGTGTTTTATCTGCAGGCTTTATTGTTATGTCCCGCATTGTATGGTTTGTTTAATTAAATATTTTTGTGTGGCCAATGTCTTTAACTGTTTTTTTGTCTATTATTTTTAAATAGTAACGATCTAGCTAGTGCAACAATTGGTTATTAAGTTCAACTTGACCATCAATTTTAATCTGGAATTCATTTGTTACAATCAAATATACCTAATAGGTTATTTAACCTACTTTCCTAATTCGTGCCTATCATTGCTCATTATTTTGACAATTGCCATTACTCACGTCCTGGGTGCTGGAAATTGACCCACTTCATATAAATTGTAGTAATTGTCCAAATGTTCAATTTGATTGCAAATGGCGACACCTACACGGCCAGCCTATATTTCTTAAAGCGTAGGATGTCATATTAGTAAAATACCATTACCTTATTTGTAGCTCGGCACATATCTATATACTATATTTCCATATTAATTAATACTCATATTAATAATTTATGTTTTGTCATGTATAACTTTTCAATACAGTTTCTATTGAGAGTTCTTGCGTGTGGAACGATTTAATTAGCCATAGTTGTTTCAGAATAGCGTCCTCGGTTGATTTAGTTTTTAGGCATCAGTTTTTGTTCAATTTAATTTATGCACGAATAATTGGTTCTCTGTCGCTTACGGTTGTGTTGAATTAGATCATTGCAAAAAACTTTGACTAGCAAAAGGAAATGAACTTTTATACCAGTTACTCAATATTTTTTTGTTTCTGTTTTAAGAAGTCTATTATTAGAAGTGATTGTGTCATTATTCTCATGTTTGTTGTCGTTGAGGTCTTAATAAATTAAAAGATCGATTCGTTAAAATAGAATTCAGTAGTTGAACGAGGGAAGACTAAATACACACAAATACAAACAGACATACACAGCTTGTTTATTAGTAATGTACCTAACTATATTACACCGGGCTTAAATAATTAATCTGGCAATGACTGGCTATGCAGCCAGTCTTCTAGGCATGCTAGCAGATGATGTCATATAATAGCTTCATATTTGAATATATTCACAAGGTATGATTTTTATTTAAGTATCTGTATTACCATGCCTAACTTTTTTAAATGAATGTACAGATAAAAAGCAAAACCAACACTAAAACAAACCGTAGTAATGCTCGCAAATTACAAATCCGTGCAAATAAACAGGAGCAATTGAAATATAGATGTTAAAAACAGGACCGTCCCTCGTAATGGCAAATCAAACCATTTATTATGGGCAATAAGCTTCTCAGAAGTACAGGGGGTTTAAATACTGTCCTATGCTGTATACAGGATACCACAAAATGACAGATGATTATAAACTATCGCCAACATAATTTACACGGCGACATGTTTTAATATTCTGTTTGTGACAGACTGACAGTCCTCTAACTTTTGTGATAATCTGTAAATTGTGATGGTTTTTGGATTACGTCATAACTAACTTCTAATAAATAATGTTAACTCTCGCTTGTGAACAACGAAAATTAAAAGATTTCCATACGTCAAGATATAAATCTGCAAGTTTCTGCCATTCTCATTCTCCCAGGCTGCAAATCTGTGCTTGAATCAATATTGATAAGTGTACAAGGAATTGGATAAATCTTCCGTCAAAACAAGGATGATGAATCGTGTTGTGATGTTTGTAGATAGCGGACAGTTTCTCAGTGTTGGAAATGGACGAGGTGACATACAAACAGACAAGCACTTTCACATGGGAGCGGGGGCTGCGCATGCGCATTGTCTCCGCTACCATTGTTCCGATACACGATAATGAAAACAACGTATTACTTTCTTTGGTTTTGCTTGGGAAAATCGCGAGATGAGCATTTGGTAGCAAAAAATCTATTCGAAAGTGTTATCCGCTAAAGATTTGCTGTATTTAAAACAGATGTCAGTATAACTTGGTTGACGTTTGGAGAGTTTTAAAATCGGCATAGTCAGAAGAATTGTCGGTTTTGTAACGATAGTATGAAATAGAAAGAAAATACGGTTTCTCGTGCAAATGTTAAGGTAAAGAAATTAGTACAAACAAAATTCTGCTACTTAAATATTTACGAAAAAATTAATAATACAGTAACTACATATTTATTTCGTTAAAACTTACTGTTATTTAAATCTGACCTAAAATTATGATTTTTCGAAATATTATCCTCAAGACTAAACTGTATATTATTAAAAGACGGGTGTATTTCTAACTTAACTTTAAAATAGCGTATCTATTATAGACAGTGGGTTCCCACGAGTGTGAGCAAATAGTTTTTGTGCCCTGTCGATTCCTTCAGGAAGTAAGGGAGAGTGCCGTCACGGCGAGCGAGCCTGTTCTCATGCGCGTGGGAAGACAGCTACGTTATCTATGGTTACCTGCCGGCGTTGTTTACATATTTGTGGGGTTTAATTGGTGGTTTCAATATGCTGCCGTGGGTCCTCTTAGACAAAGAGATAATTTACGACCCTGCTAACGTAGCATTCTCTTTATTTTAGAAAGATGAAGGAACAAATAAGAAGGGCCATTTTTTTTTGGATAAGTAAGTGGGCAAACTAACACACGGATCACTTGGTAAGAGATTACCGCCGCACAAGAACACCCGCAATACTGGAAGAGTCGTAAGTGCGTTGCCCGCCTTTTTTTGGGGTCCAACCTCCGGTGTCCTCACTGACTCGGCGAAACACAACTTAAGTGTTGTTTCCGGTTTTCTGTGAGGCCGTGGTATCACTCCGGTCGAGCTCGACGATTCATGCCGAAGCATGGCTCTCCCGCGATGATTATCTTCCTAATAACTAGACAATTAATAAATAAGTACTCTAGTACTTACTTATGTTTTGTAAAGTGTTTCAAAAATATGTCCTTCTTTTATTTATACTAGAATTTTCTCCTATAGGCTTTATTGTAAACTTGTAGTACATACATCATGTAAAGATTGAATATAATTGTTAATTATGTAATTAATTATAAAGTGAACTTGTGTGTTACCACATTTAAGTATATTTCAAGGTAGGCAATTATCTCGTTAACGCGACTGATTCCGATCTATCCGTGATCTTGTGATAATAGCGCTTTATTGTTAATTCCGAAGACTCAGGCGTGGAAGAATGTTAGGTTAGTCACACTAGAAAGTCTAGATATTTTCACTTAGAACTTTCAATCTTTACATGCTTCTAACGCTTTGGGTACTTCGAGAATTACTTATTTCAATATTCGATATGATTTCGGGTTCTCAATGAATTAATTAGTCATTAATTATTTATTAACCGATAGTTTTTATCGGTGGAAGCATTAAGGCTTCGGTTTCATTTACACAGATAGTTGTTATCTTTAATTTATACCTATGCCTAAGCTTTCATAGCACTTGATGTGGTTTCATGATTGTGTGTGAAATTGATTATGCGATATATATAGTTTGATATCGATTAATTTCTGATTTTATTTGGGATACCAGATATAATGAATGTAGGTGAAATGCTACTGATAAAATTAAATAATATCTACGAATAAAATTAACATACATTTTGTTTAATTAATAATTGCAAAAACTGTAATTAAGTATATGAAATTTTATATTTCAACAACGGTGTAAGTACATTTCATTATTATTTGAAGTATATTACATAGTTTAGATATATTTTATAACTGTTTCGTTACCCCAATTTATAAAAGCAAGATTACAAAATTGAAGTATCTGTAGTAGACATATTACTTTTGATAGATAGCAGGTTTTACAAGAAAAAAAAAAAGATATATTTAATAGGTGCAATTATATTCTGTGCCAACAACGAAGAGTGCATTGGATGTTATTTGAAAGTAAAACCAAGTACAAAATTTTCTTACTCAGTCAATCGTAACTTTAACATAATGTTGGTGCACCTAATTATTATGAAAATCATATTCCGAATCGTCATATCCGTTGCCTAGCAACGGACGCGCGGGCATGCTCGCATGCGCCCGCGCCGCGGCACGCAACTAAATGTCGACGTGCATCATACTTTTTATAATATGCGGTGACTATGCGAGAATATCGCTATATGCGTGGAATACTAAGTATATGTCTCAGGAATGATAAGGTAAATGATGAAAAGACAGCGGTAAGTAGGCCTTAACAAGAAATCAAGAGCGATGTTAATCAGACTACTGTTTGAAAAGTCTGACGCGCCGCAAAGCTAAATGCATACCAAGTAGATGCGTGCTCTATTAAAGTGCAGTGCACAGCCCTATTATTTATTTAATTACACATATTCCCGCGTTTTATCATAGACTCACTTAATTTTTTACTCCAATTAACATGCTTTTCACTAAAGTGTAATTTCTCTCTCTCTTTCTCAGAAATGTATTGTTGTTCGTCGAGTTCTTAATCCGAATGTCATCTCAATAAAAAGTGGATCAATTGAATAGGTAAGCGAAATCACATACGCGGTCCGTAATCGATTCTCGTCAGGTAGTGTTCATGTACTTAACATACTATCCCCGATCGTCGTGTGGGCGAATTTATTTGGCCGCATTTGTAACGGTACATCCTTATTTTATTGTGCCGTTTTTTGTTTGTTTTTATTTTGAAAGGCAGTGTTCTTCATTTGTTTTCGTGGTATACTTATTTTGATCGATAGTGTAGTTTACTACATTTAAATGGAAATCTCTAAACACCTGCACGTGTTAGATATATTATAATAAAAATATAGTTTTTTTTTAACATTTAAGGATCTAGATGCACAGCACAAAAAATTAAGCAGCCTACTAGTATCCTTTTACTGACATTCTTGAAGTATCTAAATGACATAATATGTCTCCATCTGGATATTTACTTATTATTCTTCACGGCATATTGGAATGCGCTTCCTCGTTATTTAAATGGTAATAACTCTTAGCAGGCATTTGTCTAGCAAGGCTTAGTTGTGAACTATTGTTTGGTTTCCTGCTTCATTAGTATTTCATGCATAGATTTTAATTTATAATGTCATTCATGTAGGTTTAAATTTAGATTTAAATAAAATATCGTTATATCTTATTTATTTAGATGCCCATAAAAATATATGTTTTACCGATGCCAAAAAGGTCTTCAATTTGTCCATAGGTATATATATAATATTTCTTCATGTGTGTTTGCCTAACCAATTGTTTTTCTTTTTTTATTTGAATGAGATTAGGGGAACTTATTTCCGAGATGAGACTTATTTCCCTTTCATTCATTGAAGATACACGCCAACATAATAGGTATTATGTTTTTCTTTTTAATTAAAAAACAAATTTATTAATACTTACTATTATTCTCAGTAAACTTTTGCGTGTGATGGCGAATTTATTGGATGATATTTATAAGATATTTAGAAGTTGGTAGGTATAATTTAAAATAAAATTTATTATCTAATATATAAGTTCTGTTTCCACTTTTTCTGCATATAACTGTCTTGTTTACTTGACTGTCATAATATTAACACTAATTGATAATGGTGTAATTATTTAGTTGTAACTGTAATAAAACATAACTTTTAATGTTACAGAATAATTTTAACAATAAAATTACATATCACGATTTCAGTGTTTATATAAATTAGGATAAATGTCAATTTTATTAAGTACTTTGCCATACACAAATAAAATATAAATATTTTCCTTTAATTGTTCTGACAATATCGTAAAAAATCATATTGAGTTAGTGACAATGTATACTTGGGTTTATCTTAAACTATTAATAGTTGAAAAAAAATAGATCTAATATTGCTATCTTACACTATTCGCAGTCAGCCACTTCAATATACAGACTACGTAAATGCGCAGAAAGATAATAAAATGCTATTATGTAGGATGTTACTATGTATCTAGATTACTTCTATATTTAAATCTGACACCAATACAGAGTTATCTTTTATCCGTTATCTATATTTCTGCGTAGAAAAATATATTACAGCAGTTGAAAGCATTATTTTGTGAAATACACTCGTGAAAGTTGTGATATAAAGCGATATTAATGGGCGCCCAACATGAGGTTGTACAACGCGTATCTTATTATAAGTAAGTTTTACCAATCTTATAGAAACGCCATATAAAATAAGACCTTCAGTTTTTATTTTGCTTTCCCTAAAAATCTTATTCGGACTCTATAGCCTACTCTATTACGAACGAATAGGTTTTTTAAATTAAGATTGCTGGATTTTGTTTTTTTTTATAAGTATTTTATTTTAAGGAAGTGGAAGAATTAAATTAAATTTTATTAAAACGTCCAAATTATGTTGCTTTTTTATTAGTATTTAGGTTTTAATTAATTGTTTACACAAATTAACAAAAAACCTCACCTAAGTATTTTAAATGCGCAGGAACCGTTTCTTATTTGTAAATGCAAATTGTTTCTTACCTACCAGCCAGTATGTTTCCGAGAGCTTTTATGTTCGAATATCTTTATGAAATTGGTAAGTAATAAAACAAATATAAAAAATACATAAGTGTGGACTTGTCTTCTTATCAAGTTTTATCAAAGAGTATCGAATGGCAAATATATGTATTAGTATGAATGGTTGATTTATCAAATAAAAGCGTGTAAAAATAATATTTAAAGAACATCTGATAAAATTATTTTAAACTGAACTTGGAATCTTGTTTTCTAAACAAGATTCCGAAAGAATTTTATTCTATTTGTGATAATTTTAGGTGTCAAAAACAATGACATTACAAATCACTAACTACCGAATAACATTACTTCTTCAAAATATCCACTAATTCTAAATTACTAGTTATTAACATAGAAAAATCCTAATGTCCTCTAATCTCTATTGTTTGCGCACATATAATCTCTAAATATTTTAACTTCATTAGGGATTCAAAACCCTTACGCTTTGACTATAATAGTCAAAGCCCTTACGTCTCTTATCTATGGTCACCGAAACTTCTTAATTCGAATTTTGACGTCTTATGGTTAGTTTTGTTTATGCTTTGGTGACGAGTGCATCGCAGTGCAGTGTATTTTGGAGTTGTATTCTCTTTCTTATGAAAATGGTGTTGTTGAGATATAAGTGTACACTTTTGTACGATTCGGAGGGTTGTGGTGAGTTCTTAAATTCTTACTACTGGTATAACAACAACATTTTATAAGTTGAAGGGGTAAATGTAGATTTTTCCATTGAACTTATAAAATTACAGGTAGAGAAAATCCCCTGTGTGCCCATTTTTGCTGAATTAATGCTCGTCGATCCAATTATACTTGTCTTCACAATCGGACTGTATACATTTCCATTTTCCACAAAAATAAAAATAATGTCAAGATTCAGAGCTACCATAAACATGAATGTTTCCAAACATCAGTATTGACGTTGACTTCTCGCAAATAGCAATGTGACGTATGAAAGTGAATCCGTGGCGTAAATATAACTCGTCTAGACGCCATCGACAGTGCGTTGACACAAATAGTTTTAGTGCTCATCTGTGACTAGGAGAGGGAAAAGTGCATTGTGTAGGCAAGTATCCAATAATGAGTCATCAAAGCATTCTAAACTGTATCTATTACAAAGACTTAGGGCCTGTTTCACCGTCTTCTCATAAGTTCATACGTACAAGTTGTGTTCTAATTTTGAATTTATTTGGTAGATAGTGCTCATCCGGATGTGGTGAAACAGGCCCTTATTAGTGTAATAATTCTAAGCACGTCCTGGGCAAGCTAGATGTCCTGGGTTCGATTGTCAGGTTGAGCAGTGTTAATTGATTTTTCAAAGAAATTCTCAATAACAGCTCGGAGTATCTGTGCCCGATTATTGGTAAAAGGCTCGCGCTTTATTACATGGGAGCTAAACATATCGGCAAACTGTGGGTGCACATTAGTACATCTCTGCCCAACACTTCGGGGATTCTAGGCGTGATGATATCTTGGTATATTGTTACTATAAAAATAGATGTCGAAGTTAGCGTACTGACTTTCAAAATAGGAGGAGCATATGAGGAGGCGCTACTAATTACGGTAATCAAATGGGCATGAACTTTAGATTTTGGTACATACTTAAGTACTTATAATTTTGTTACTATTTACATAATGTACGAGTTCTATAAGTACTGCTTGTTATTTTCTACAACAAAATGTATGTAAGAAAAGCTCTGGGTCGCTAGGTACACATTTCTTTTCGAATTTCCGGAAAATACAACTAGGAAAATGAAAGTTACTTGAACGCTCATTGATTCAGTTACCGACGTTCTTTAGTAAATAACAATGAATTCTTAACTACTTGACTAGTGTTTGATACTTACTTCAATTACTAACTACTTACTATAACTTCCTATAAGCTTATGTGAATAGCTCTCCTATTAAAATCTCCAAAACAACAAGATCTAAAATTTTCAGCCTTATACAGTTTTTAAGATTACAGTTTCACTCCATTTACTGAACGGAAATAATTGAACTCTATCCCGTGTTCCGATCCGATCTATAAATACATGACCATAATAATCTGGAATCGTCGGCGCACGCGCAGTTAGCCGCGCCGCGACGCCCGACGCCGACGTTAAAAACACCCGCGTAACGTAGTGCATTTTTTTTAACGTCACATTATTGACAGTTATGACATGTGTCAAATTGCGCGCGCAATTGTGAGATTTGTTGTAGAAAAAACGGGTGATATTGCGTTGTATGTTACAGCTGGGTAGATTTTATAGTTCTGGACTTTTAACTGAGGCTCTAAGATATGAAAATATATTCTTTGGTTTAATAGAAAGATATAAGATATAGGATCAATAATGTCATATAGTTTTTTTAAAAGATCAGCTCGCGTAAATGTATCTGATATGCCAGTGCTTTGCTGAATAGGGGAAAACCAGTCACGTTTTAGCACCCGTGAATGTATCACCACGCCGCTTCTTACCGTAATCCCTTCAAAACACTTCAGTAAATAGATAATATTATATGACTCTTTCAAGAATAAAAATGATTACGCAAATCAATAATCACTTTCGTGATATTTCATTCATAAAATCATAATGCGATACACTAATGACTCATTCAATCATTCACTACTCCAGACATAGTGACTACAGATAATACGTAAGAACGACTCACCTGTGACGTCATGACACGTACGATTGTACACCCACGTACACAAGTCGTCATGAAAAAATCTTGCGTTATCTGAGTTTTGGCAACTGTTATTGTGTGATAGAATGTACTCTTACTGCAGGTCGTTCAGGCGTCCCAGATCCGTTTAAATTAGGAGTAATTTGTTTAATCATTCATTAACCGGTGAAATTCTATTTAGTTTTCACATTTGTTGTGTGATCCATGTGTGTTATGGGCGCGTTATGTCGGTTCCAAGCGAAATACGTGATAGGTGAGTTTTTTGAAGAGATAATTAACCATCATCTACATAATTAATATTAACAATTGTAATTTATTTCAGGTAAGTAAATTACAATTTATTAGAGACCACAAAAATAACAGTGTAGATATATTAATTAGGTATACTTATAATATACACATCACAAAAATATCAAAATTTTATTATTATCATACTTGTACATAGTACTTTTAATTTTCATTTCTAGTCAAGTAAAATTTTGTATAATAATTTAAAGCTAAATTTGTTTGCTTGTTTGTGAAACCAATTTAATTAATGGTTCTGTAAAATAAACAATTAGTTAAGTTGTTGTTGTAGAGTATTTATTAAGCTGTGTGTGGCCCATTCAGCCTATTCAGTAAACTGTAGTAAAACATTAAAATCTCAAAACAAACTGCGTGTGTTCCGGTTAGATCGGTCAGTAATTTTTTTTTTAAAAAAGCTTACTAGCAATGTGAGTCGCACTATACTAAATGCTTGTGTTATGAGTGGGTTCACGTCGGTAGTGCAATGGGTGGGTTCCGAACCGGCAACCACATGATCGCAAGTCCTGCGCCCTAGCCATTACCGGCTACCGCCGCTTAAAAAAATAAATTGTAAATCAATTGCTTTATCTTCGATTAAACTGTAAAGTTTTGTGCATGCTGTGTTAGTCTATAAGTAATTGTTGCACTTGCTTATGTAAATTACCTGTTATTATATTGTTAATGTATCAGTGTAAACAATAGTTGGCTAACTTAATAAAAAAAAAAAAGTTACTACTTATATACATACTCCGATACAGTACTATTCTAAAAAATATATAATTAATCTAATTGAGTGCTTGGTCCTAGTTTCGATTCTTAGGTTGATCAAAGTATTATTGGTTTTTACTATGAAATTCTCAGTAGCAGCTAGCAAAGTCGAATTATTAGATTTTTCTATAAATGTTTCATAAATTTCTTTCAAATTCACAGTAGTACCTAATTCAGAGTTTCGATTTATTTTTGGGTCGCATAATGGTAGGTAATAGGTCGTCCCCCATTACATTGGAAAAACCGGCGCGGCAGGTCGGTGTACACTCTACCTAGCACATCGAGGAATACAGGCGTGATTGTTGATAAATATTAATCATAGTTGTCGGGTGTCGGATCAGGCAGGTCTAAAAAAAAGCTATTTGAAAACTGCAACGACCTGAAAGATTAATATAATTTATATAAACCTATAACAGCATACAATTGCCTGACTGCCTCATTAGCCAAGTGGTCCTGAGCGCGACTGCTACGCTAGAGGTCCTGCGTTCGATTCCCAGGTCGAGCAAAGTGTTATTAGGTTTTTCTATGAAATTCCCTAGTTAGGAATTTGTGCCCGGTTAATGGCAATAGGCTCGCACCCTATTACATGGGACCTAAACATACTGGCGAACTGTGGATGTACATTAGTACGCCTCTGCCTAACCCTTCGGGGAATACAGACGTGATGGTATGTTATGTTATAACAGCATACAACTGGATTCAGCGAGTTACTAAACAAACATCAACCACGAGTTTCGGCTTGGTGTCTGAAATAAACAACATGCTGTATTTAACGGACACGGAACACCTTGGCTTTTGTGTCGACACGGGTTTAGTGCATTCAGGTCATTGATACGTAAAAAGTACACAATAAAAAACTTGTAAAGAAATTCACGGTTCAATATGACAGTCCATTTTTAAATTTATAGGTATTTTGTTCATTAGATTACCGTAGCACTTTATTATTTGAGTATTTTTTAAGGAAATTCAAGAAAACCATATCTAAGTACACCAAAAAATCGCCTTTCTGAAGAAACTTCTTTTTCGTTTCGAGAGAAGTTGATTTCAGAACAACAATAGACTTCAGTAAAGTACCTAACTACTTTTTCCTGTACCTACTTAAGTCTCACTATTAACGGTTGTAAAACCAAGTATTTGATACATTCATTGACCCCTGATGAATCAGCACTGTATCCCACCTTAAACCAAGTAAACACACTTAGCACATTGCTACCTAAAATAGGGTGCAAATAACATGAAATAAATCCTTCACTACGACTCAGTACTTCAAACATCAGCTCTGCATTATATCCCCTTAATGGCAAGATCTGTTTTATACAAACTTGCCATATTTCGAATGCCACAAAATGGTACAAAAAGCTTCAGTTAGCGTTGGCGCTAACCGCTGACTCAGACGAACAGACAGACGGACTATATTTAGTAACGGGGCGCAAATATAAGCATCCTGTCGCATGCAAGTTAAAGTTGTATATAATTACGTACTTATGTATGATACCTACGTAATGTAGAAGTTCCTCATTTGTAATAAATTATTATCTTGTAAAAAAACATTATAAACTAAGTTAATAGGTGTATTTCAAGAACATCAATGTACCTTCATTTTTAAATTAGGTGGTGGCTGACTTACTTTAGACCAAATTTTCAATCTTCTTAAAGTAGGAACGTGTATTGCTTTGTTCGTCGCTTCTTTGTTTAAAAGATTTTATGATCAACACTATTTTTTTATATTTTTTATAAGTATGTAATGTATATTAAAGCTATTTATATTATAATTGAAATGATAAATTTTAAGATATATTCTACAGATTATAATCTGGTATTTTATCGTCTTAAATTTAATATATGTAATACTTACAAAATTTATAATTCACTTCCTCATTCCAAAAAAATCTATGCATTGTTTTATATTCTTTTCTTAATAAAATCGCACAGAAACAATAGATTTATCGCTTCCTCTTTTATTTAGTTTAATTTGCAATCAATGGTCACGGATCACAGTGTTGCCATAACAATTTAAATCCAATGAGTAGACACGTTTATGTGCGTGCAAATAAGTTCTTTGACCTTGCGTTTTTTAAATTACCAACATTGTATGGTTCGTCATTGAATAACTAAGTACAGTCCTCGACAACCGTAGATATTATGTTTGTCAGTTTTAAACAAAGGGAAAATGCTAAACACGATGTTTTTTAAATTTGCATAACATTACAGATTTTTTTAAACTTTAATGTTCAGTTCGTATGCGATAATATGTTGTAAAATATTAGAAAACCAAAACTGTTTTTTTTCAGATGTTATTTATTTACTACCACAAAATTATTATTTTAATTTTAATAGTTAAGTATTAATAAGTTATATACCGTTTTAAATATTTTTTCATTCTAACTTTTGTCTTTGAATGTACCTACGCAAGTGAACATTGGTATCGAGTTAATGGTTCATGATCTAAGTGCAAACAAAAAACTGCGGAAGATTTTTGTTTGAACAAAAAATTCTGAGGAGCTTGCAAATTGTGTCTACTTGGGTGGGAGACGGGGGTAATACGAACATCTTTGTAATTTTTTAGGTCACTTGGTTGTGGCGAACAAAAACACTTGCAAAATTACATTATTGTAAGTTTCTGAGAATATAATACATTAATACCTACTTATAAAGTAATTAAAATGAAGATGAATGAGAAAATATTTAATGATTAAAAAATTAGATTAGATTATTGTTTATATCTTCACGATGCCACAGAATACCTGTACCTAAGTAAATGCCATCCTTTACTAAATTAATTTTGTTTTTGTTTATACAGAAGGGGAGTTGGAAACAGAATGGCTGCAAGCGGCAGGCCTCGGGTCCCTGGCGGCTCCGTTCCAAGCCGGTCTGGAGGTCACCGAGGCCCAGCTGGGTGAGGCCGTGAGGCCGCTTCCCAGAGAGCAGGCCGCAGCTGTGCGCAGGCGCGTCAGAAGACTCAACAGAACTGTGAGGAGGAAACGTGCTGCTTCCAGGGCGAGGAAGCCTGATATCAGGGATGTTTTTAGGGATTTGGAGGTGAGTTGATTTCTGAAATTACATATTTTATTTTTAGACTATTTCTACACTAGCTATAGTGTTGTAGCTATAGTCTGTGATTTATTGAGACAGACATGTCTATAACAAAGGTCCAATCTCTATACTAAAGTTCATCAAAATTGATTCAGCGGTTTAGGTTTTCATATTCTTCCCTAATAACAACAGATATTTTTCGTTATACTAAGAATCAAATACTAAAGACTGGTAGAGAATGCTTATAGCATTTAGTCCGCCTTTGTATGTGCATAAAAAAATATAAATAAATAAAAAAAATGCATTGTATGTGTGTGGCCTAACGATAAATGAACGTCATTACCTAATCGTTTATCAATTACTACGGTCGTGCTTAGCATACGCGTGGAGTCCAAGCTTAACTTAATAGATAACAAAACGTGCTGTTAATTGATTAAAGATAACTTATTCAATAGCAGTGATAGCCTAGTGGTACCTACTTATGGCTATGGGACTGGTAAAAATCGTAGGTGTCTTGTTCGAACCCAAGACACTTACTTGCCCAGCTGCCTGATCGTTTGTAATCATATGAGAAAAACGTCGCGAGAAATTTTTTCTCGATTTTCCGACCACGCAGCGTGGTGGGCGGCCAACTGTGAGTTTACACTAGTACGCCTCTGCCTAACCCTTCGGGGAATATAGGCGTGATGGTATGTTATGTTAGTCTTTCCCTCTCATTCTGAGACTAGACCCGAGCCCAGCAATGGAATAGTAAAAGGATTATGATGATAATTGAATATACTAAATATTTCTCGTAGTATTTTTTATGTCACTACACATTAAGCCTATTTAGTAATTTTAACTGGAAACTCGTAACGTTCAATCAATAAGCCACACTAATGAAGCGGTCATTAGAGTAGGTAGTTCATTAGAGGAATCTTGTTTTCATTGGCATGTTATTGGAATGTATTAGGTGAATTGGCATCTCCATTGTCAGTATTACATACTTCCGAAATACGAATTTTTCCTTCACTAAAAACCTTTGTAAAAATTAGCATTAAAAATGCAAAAATTCACAAAAAGTTAGTTATTAGGTATGGTAGCATCGTACGACATAGAACTAACCGTTAGGTACCTAAGGTAAGTCATGTCGGTTGAGAGGCAAAGTAACTTGCCTTTCAATAGATTTTACTGACGTCACCTTTAAGACGTAAGTTGAGAATGTGAAGGCAAATTTCGACATGGCAGGTGGGACTCGCGGTGGCTTAGTGGTCATAGCGTCTGGCGTACCTAGCCAGAAGACGCAGGTTCGAACCCTGCCTGCGAGACGAATTTTTCCTTCACTAAATAACTTTATAAAAATTAGCATTAAAAATGCAAAAAACACAAAAAGTTAAGTATTACATACTATCACGCCTCTTCGTCAGGTATATAGGCAGAGGCTTGACTTTCCAGCTTACTCCGTCCTCCCTGTGATCCATAATGAAACAAAGCTATTTGAGTTCGTCGTACCCTGCTGCTAGTTTTGTCTGGGTCTGTATTTCGCACTGGATTGCCACATATTCTGCCGCTCAGCAAAATTATAGTGTTCCGGTTTGAAGGGCAATGTAGCTAGAGAAATTACTCAGGGCATTTGAGACTTAACAACTAATGAGATCGCGCTAGGGATACCACTGGTGTTGCTGAAGTCGGTAAATACTTATTCGACATCTTATAACAATAAAAACAGCACTTTAGAATGTTTATTACAATTTTGCTAAATATTTGGTTCGTGGTAAAAACACGAAACGGATCTAAGAACTATTTTATTTACTGACAAACCACAAATAAGCAAACTGCATCATAAACACTGGAGTACATTTTAATGAATCATCTGTTAAAATAGGTAATGTTGTCGAAAAAACTAAAGGAGTTCTTTGAATGTCAATGAATCATACCCGAAAGCTTATCGACTTGCAAAAAGAATCTCCTGCGATTAGTGTTCAGAATAATATTGGATAACACTCATAAAAGACTCATTCATACAATTGTATCGGTTGGGAATGAGTAGGTAGTTTGTTAATTGGATTTTTGATTTCGGAAAAAAATACTAAGGTATTTCTTACACTTGGTTTATTTTTTTTACCACAAATTCATATTGGGTCCTGACCAAACGTATCTTAATTTGACACGTTTGGCGTAGCGCCTGAGTGATTGGCTTTTGCACCGCAGGTTGTGGGTTCGATCCCTATAGGAACTAATACGTACAGGTAGTTCTGGGTCTAGGCGCTTGTATATTACAGAATTTATGTTTGAAAAAGAACCCACGATACAGGAGAAAATTCTAGCGTAGCACAACATAAAAATAATCTACCACGCTATTGACAATACCAATTTCTTATACCAAGTCGGTTACATTTATTACGATTATTAAAGCTAATGCAAACAATGCATAATAGCACTCATATGTCATAATCAGACTTGACCCATCCAGCACCCACCTACAGTCTTTTAAAAATTACTAAAACAATAATTAAATGAGATTGTAGCTAACACGGTCAGCGTCGCATTAAAGATTAACCATCTATGTATTTATCCTACAATCGATACCATTATCATCAGACTAGATCTTGATTGCATTATCATTATCAGCAGTAGATCGTCAGCGATCATTCGCGATTTCTAATGACTATTCCACCCCACTGAACTCAATGAAAATATCTTAAGAAAACTCCATTTGGAACGAATGTAAGAAAACTGTCAATGTGAAATGTTTTATGATTCTTCTAGCACTTTCTAAGTCTACCTGATCACTTGTGGTTAGCCGCGAATGATTGGCTGTTATTATATTTAGTTTCACGTGTACTAGGTTAATTTTATTGTCAGAGTAAAAGCGGTTGTCATGCGGTTCACTATTTTTGATTGTGAGTGTACTTCTCCATTTTGAATCAGCCGATTCGAGGGTGATCTTCTTGCATTTTAAACTTTGATTTCTTAATAGAAGAAGATTTTGTGCTCGTAAGTTAACGATGTTAAGAAGCAGAACAGTCAGTTAAACAATATCTAACTTATTGTTTAACTATTCGCTCGCTCGGATCGCTCGCCGATGTAGTATCTCTCCATATATACTACATAATATATTAAAGTTATAGTTATTTGTAATATGTGTATGTATTTACAAATTTTTATATTCATATATTGGAGAAATTACCAATTTTTACCCCAAGATATGCTTAGTTTGAGGCTCACCATAACTCGAGTTTTCTGTTTGTTACTTTTCTGGCAATAAACTATTTGTATTTGTATTTTAGGCTAACATTTTTAGGTTCAAATATTTTGATTAAAAATTGGTATGGCACACCTTTTATTTGTAGGAAAATTCTATTAAATTAGCTAATAACTCATAACGAATCATGTAGATTAAGTAAATCTCAACTCTCGCTGTATTAATCGCCGGAACCATTCCAATTACAATGCCTTAAGCGTCATAAAGTATTTTCCGGTCGTTGCCTACCTCAATACTACAAACGTTTAAAAGCAAACAATTACTATACGAATAAATTCAGCGAAATTTAACCACAATTATCTCGATCGATATCCCAAAAATGTTTCGTGAAACTTTGCTCGCAAAAATGTGAATTTCGGCATCTCAAGTTGATATTCGCGCCGACGAATCACGCGTCTCGAACATGCGATTATTACGGAGAAACCATTACTGAGTGACAGGCATGTTGAAATATGTTTTAAAACTGCTTTTGTGTACTGCACTTTAGGGCCAGGTGATAATGGCTCATTAGATAAGCATGCAATTAAGGTTTTTGGGGACAACCAGTTCAGTTCCAAATCGTTCGTTGTTTACGCGTGTTCTTGCTTGAAAACGATTCGTTTTACACATAGTCAGATTATATTTCTTGAATTGTTTACCTTCTTTAAATTGTGAGTAATTAGTGTGTTTGGGTGCAATGTTTCGAGTTTAAACAGTAATGTGAAACCTTGTGTGTGAATTCGAAATACAAATATTCCTCAATACCAAATCGTGCCGTCTGACACTTCATCGAGACTTACAAATGGTTGAGGTAAATTCCGCATCAAAATTAATTGTAATGGCAACTTAAATACATTCGGTACAACAATAACTTTGATTACTATTGTTATTTCCCGTCACTCAATTTCCTTTACAAAGTCGTCGACAGTGAAAGCATACGGAGGAACGTGTGAATATCAAAACATGCTGCAAAATTACGACAGTCATTGGACACAATATTGTCTTGTCTATATACAAAAATTACGCAAAATTTATATCTAGTAATACAGTAATGTTAATTACCCAAGCTATAGTAGTGTTAAGTACAGTGAGCGGACGCGTTGCGTTGCGTCCGCTGGTTTCCAAACTTCAGTGCGTGCTGCAACAGTGCTGCTAGTTAGGCGTGCAGCGCTCAGCACTGCCGTGAACATGATCTGTGACACCATGCGGGTGAAGGTGTGCGAGAAAGTGGTCAACTGTAAGGGGCTGGCGCTCGTGCGCTCCTATATCGATGCTCTGGTAAATATTTGTGTTCTGTTCAGTGATATTGACCTCGTGGATTGTGACGTCATTTTGGAAAGTTGGAAACCTGAGGTCAACAAAGGATGAGAGGTTTGATATCTTGGATTACCCAATGAACGTTAAGCTGTTTATCTACATTCAAAATATATTAAAAAAAAACATTTATTGTCTCTGATAACTGTTGTTTTTCATTACGATGAACTCCAATAACATTTTTTTAAATGCAAAACGGATTTGTGTGTTTGTTTTCCATTGATCTCATGAGATACTTCTACGCAAGATAAATTCAAGCGTCTACTAAAAGGCAGCAAGGGATCCAAACAAGAGATTACAAGTATCATGTGATTGTGGATAAAAATTCCGCAAGATAAAATATATTGTGGTAGCAAGTGTATCGATAAGATTACTAGAATTGGAATTGTCTGTTTGCTTTTCTTGTTTGCCAAACTTTCTCATCTTAACATTTGTCCATTTTAATTAGTATTTTTTCTTGCTACTCTCACAGGTCTAACAGGCATCCAATGCCAACATTTTTCTGTCGTATTATATTCAGAAGCCATTGTTATGGTGTATGTTTGTAGATAAAGGAGAAATTCTAGCGTACCTACGACAAAAACTTGTTCATTTTTCCTCTAAGATTATTTTCTCCACTAAGATTATATAATTTGTACTTCGGTATCTGTTATCTCTATTTTAGGATTCGTAGCGTCGATGTCCTTAAATCAGGTGTAGTAATAGCTAATGATAGATTTAGATCGCACGATTCTACTTTATCTACGATAATCTATTTGTAATGCTTCACTTTCAAGTATTTTATTAATGATTTTATCGTGATCATACGATAAATTACTTTCTTTCCTATTTATTCTAGAAAATTAATATTTAGTAAGCTAGATTTTTGCGGATGATTTAACACCTGATTGAATTCCTATAGATCATATTACTACAGCGCAATAAAGATAAATATTGCTTGATCTACTTTTTTGCTCATTGTTTACCAACAAAGCATAAAAGTGGGGCAAATAAATGCGCAAAATTGCACACTGACGTATCGATAGATATGTGGGTACTTGGAATATATTGAAATGTTTAATGAGATGCATATTTTCGAGGTATATGATTTTCAAACAATTGTATAATATGGCATTAAATGTTAATTATTTTCGTTTGATATACCTAGATTTTTTTCTTTTTTAGACAACTTGTTTACTAAGAACAAGAAAACTTTCCAATTATGACGATGTTAGGTGAACGGTCATGGTTACGATAAGTTTCCCCGCCACGTGTTGTGGGTTCAATGCCCACACGGTGCAAATATTTGTATGATCTATTAAATAAATAAATAAATTAGTAGTTGGTAGTTGTTCCGGGTCTGCGCGTTAAAAAAGCGTCTGTCCAGTGCACTTATCCAGGTCATACCTACGCTACGATTAAAACGAATTGTTCAAAATTAGACTTCACCCTCCAAAAATATTTTATAGAATAGAATAGAATATTCTTTATTGCACATCAAAAAATGTATGTAAAGTACAGTTTTACAGTTAGTTTTTACAGTTTATCGTTTATTATAAAGAATTATTATAACATTTAATAGTATTAATTGAGCGTTTTGAATAGATTCAATCAAGTCGAGCGTGCCGGAAATGCCGACTATTATTGTTTTCTAATTTTTTAGTCGTGTCCAAGGTAAAACTAGCAGCTAATAGGCTAATGGGCTGTAAAGATTGTGTGCATAATACTTCACGGATCACGGTTTGCGCACGCACCGAATATCGGTCGTTGGATCATGTAGATGTTATTCATTTTTTATGTTCTTTGTTTCGGATTGAGTGCTAAGGTCTTGTAGTTTGTCTGATGCGTAATACAAAGCAGGTGGATCAGTGTTTTGAAATCATTCTTGGATTATAAATTCTGGTTCATCTTTCATCCTTTAATGTCCTACTTCCTAGGAAGCTATCTGTAGCTTTAAGGTCGGTTTTAAAAATCTGGTCTGTCTAGCTTTGTATGAAGTAGTCTATATCCTTCCATAGAATTCCTAATAAGAATATTTCTAGCTCTAGTCGGAAAGCCCTAGAAACAATAAACCCTTTATTTGATACCATCAGTTTCGTTGCATATGAATAGTTTCACAATAAACTGATTCTCATGCGCGTCGCCTCTAATATTATATTGTTATTCTAACACGACTGCCTGTCTGTGGCCACAGTTAGTTCTAAGTAAATACATGTTTAGATTATGAGGATTATGTTCGTGTAACTTGAGTCATTCAACTTGAAGACATCAATTGCATTGAACGGTATGCGTGGGGTATTTATTGATGAGATTAGATAAATATCTAGTCTTTTATTAGGTATGTTTGAAATTATTAATTAATGAATTTTGAGTTTACGTTTCCGTGTTTTGTTCGTTTTTACTTTTTACCGATGCATCGTATCGCGTAACATTGTTCTTTAATATTGTTGTCTCTCTCAAAATCATCTCAAGTTTAAAATAATTTGTCTTTCCAATCTTTATAGGTTCGCTTATTTAATAGAAGTAGGTAAGTAAGTACCTACTGATTATAAAAACACACAATTCCTTCCTTCATTATTAACAACTTAGAAATGTTTTCCAGGCTTTCAACGAAAGCTGATATCACTTCCGTTCCCAGCAGTTTTCACATTTCTATCTCGTATCTAAATAAACTTGCTCCAGTCAATGCTCCGATCTCAGTTATTCCTAATATAGCCATAGGTTTCTTGTCAAGATTTCCTTATCAATATTTATCGGCGTACCGTAGCGGGAGGCGGTTAGACTTGAATCTGACCGGTTCGAAGCGCACCGCTGACACACATGTCCAATGCTAAGGGACTGTCGGAGGTTGTCGCTTCCGGAATATCCGCCACTTCTGCATCCGCAGTGACAGGAGGAGCTGCTAATGCATGGTTAGCTTTAATTATTGTTTAGTTGTTTATGTGAATGTTTCGTTCCTCTACTGGCCCAACGTGGTGAACTGTATGTGAAATTTCGCTATCATATGGTATGTGTCTTGTAATTACGTTACCTAGTGTAACGTTTCCTTACCTACTAGGCCTAAATTTACTTTATTTAGGCGGTACTTTTAGTGATTCACGGAAGTTTTAATTATGTTTGATACAGATGTAAATGTTAGTTTTATAATGATCCATCGTGACAGTCTCGTTGAAAGTTATTAGAATTCTTGAAATAGACGATAAATTGATTGAATGATGCGGAACCGCACTGACCCTACATTGAGGGTTAAGTTAACCAGTACTACTAGTCAAAGTCTCGTACCTATTGTATTTTAAATAAACACACCGAATCAAATAGAGAACCGTGTCTAAATAAATTAAATCATTAATAATGAATTTCAATTACAAAAATAATTCAAAATGTATGTCGATTCAAGAAATCAATTCAGAAGTAAAGATATAACAATGGTGCCGTGAAAATGTCAGTAGACTAAAATATATTACATAAATAGTCGATTATATAATGGCAGTACTGGTTAATAAGTAGAAATTACATTGAAATTCTTCTAAAAAGTAGCCAGTCATTAATTTAGGAGCTTTCACCCACGATTACGTAATGTGTGGGGACAAACAATACCTACTACGTAATATTCCGTTTCTCTTTTTTTTAACTATTTGAACTGTTAAGTAGAAGGGACAATGAGTTAAGTATGAGAATGTTTATTTCTAAGTTTTATTGCGCTCTAGTTGTGACATTAATGTCATTATGTAGTAGTACATAATGTTATAATTATTTTATGTAACAATCTGAGAATTACAAGAAATATTTTAGTTTGTGTTTTCAGTAAGTACATTGGGGTAATGGCTACCTTTTCTCTTGCTTTTTCATGCCAAGAAATAAATCTTCATCGAAATACCCACACTAGAAAAAAAGAAAGAAGATCCACCATACTTTACCAAGTAGATTCTACTTATGAATTTAACTTTATCACTTTGCCAGTGAAATTCCAACGACAAAAACCTCGGCATTCTAATTCCGCAATCAATAGCAATTGTGCTGTGATAGCCGGTAACAGCGTAATTGTCGAACAATACGCGGTTCACAGAGTTCATCTGCAGTCGCATGCGCCTGCGCATCAAAGAGACGCGGTACAAAATGGTACAAAAACTGTGTACATGACAATCGATTATGGGAAGCGAATTTCCATTAGATTGTTAAGTTTTTGCAAATATGCATAAGTATTAAACATTTTCTAATTAATGCTTATATTCAACACTGAAGGATCAAGAAAACGCGTACCTACCTAATGATTTGATATAATGTTTGTCTACTAGATTTAATTTTAAGGACCCAGGTCCGGACGTCTATCAACTGCCTCATTAGCTAAGTGGTCCTGAGCGACTGCTACGCTAGAGGTCCTGGGTTCGATTCCCAGGTCGAGCAAAGTGTTATTGGGGTTCTCGATGAAATTCCCAGTAGCAGCTCGGAGTTAGGAATTTGTGGCAATAGGCTCGCCCCCTATTACATGGGACCTAAACATACCGGCGAACTGTGGGTGTACATTAGTACGGCTCTGCCTAACCCTTCGGGGAATACAGGCGTGATGGTATGTTATGTAGGTCCGGACGTCATCGTCCTCGTGGGATCCGCGTCCGGTCTACCCAGATGGGGCTGAACATCAGTATTACACACGAAGCGGTTGCCAGCAGACCTCCGCAACCCAATACCAATATTCGGAGGATTCAGGCTTTTTTGGGCTTCTGACTACCACAAATAGTTGTCATAGATTTCCGTATAACAACCAGGACTGACGGTTAACGTGCTCTCCCGAGGCAAGGAGTGGTCTGGATGTGTTAAGAATGGTCACCCATCCACACACTAACCGCAGCTAGTGGAGCTTAACCTTGCAGATCGACCCAGATCCATAAGTCGTATTAACCTAGAGTTATGGATCTCTATGACCCAGATCCATGTCTTGGTTAAAATTACATACTTTGTTTTATAATTTAGATTTTATCATTCCCACGAATCTTTCTAAATTCGCTTTCATTTACTTTTGATTAACTACTCTGTCGAATTTGTTAATTAACACCCGTATCTAAACGTAAATAAAATTGTTTTTAATCTTAGATTAGCGCACGTTACACTGATTAGTGCAGCCATCATATCTACTATCCTTATCACAAGGCACAACAGCAGAACTCGTTATGAAAGTACTGTCCTTAGGTTATAGTTGAAAGTTATCTATGAGGTATTCCAATGATACGGTTGGCAGTACCGATCGTATAAAAAAAAAAACAAAAGTGACACTGACGCATGAAATTGTTGAATCGGATACATATTGGCGCCACCATCAGACCGATCAGACCCATCTTTTTACTTCATTTTGCGAGTTTGAGGGTTGAACAACCACAGAAACAGCTAGTCTAAAGTAAAGTTTATACTTATTGGCTGTGGTCCTAAGAATTTCTGTCTGTGGAATTCCTGGCTTACATTTAATCTGACCGCCTGATTTTATAATGATGTAGCGTATTAACAAGATTGACATGACATATCAAACCATGCATTCCCACGGCACCTGTTCGCCACGTGCTTTTTACTCTGTTTCGAGTAGGTTCGTAAGTGTTATATGTACCTAGATAATGAGCGCAATTTCCGCGTTTCGGGTCATGATTAATGTCGGTGATTATAATAGTTTTGTAGAATGATCAATTTATAATTGAACAAAGATTGTAGTTAGTAAGATGACTGATGGTCACACTGCATTCCAGCGTGCAGATTAACATAGCTCATTTTAATCATCCTCAGACAGAATTAGACGAGGATGTGTCCCGGACGTTCCTACTTTGACACTTCTATTCTTTTTATGTGAGACTATGATAGATTTTGTCGAGTCTTGTTTGGAATTTCATTTACACTTTCTTTGATAGAGTCCAGTTTAATAAGTAAACATTTTATACATCTTTGGTACTAACTAAAACTACTTTATACAGTATACTTACATAAAAAAAACTAAAACCTATGCCTCGATAGAACATGTGTGATAACCAATGCGTTGAATAGTAATAATAATTTTTATTTATCTCAAAAAGGTACAATCTAGGTATATAGTATCTAGGTTACAAGCAGATTCAAACCTTAGTGAGAGCTGGAGTCTATACTGGGTTCGGGACCTGTATGACAGATCTCCAGGCTCACACCCTTACAATTAATACAAAATTAAATTAAGTGAATGCATAGGTATGTTGTTGTAGTCCTCGAAACACTAGGACCATAATTGCGATAATTACTGATATTTTTTTGCATCTATCTAATGGTGATCTCATTGTCCACAGAACTCAAGTGGTAGTGAACCGCGGTCGCGCAGTGCGACTCCCGACTCATTGGATTCTCTGCCGAGCGGCGGCTCCGGCAGCCCGCCAGCCGAGTGGGCAGATGCCGCCACGCCGCCAGACTTCGTGTGAGTACCACAAGGAAACTTTCTGATGATTGAATGTACTATCGCTTTCATCGTTGTGAATCTAATTAAGGTTCCATCTAGAAACTTTGTGTTATATCTGTGGCTCTAATGCTCGATGGCGCCGTAGGATTACAACATTTGGCAAACTGTTTTTTTTTATGGGATAGGGGCAAACGAGCAGACGGATCACCTGATGGTAAGCGATAACCGCCGCCCATGGACACCCGCAACACAAGAGGAGTCGCAAGTGCGTTTTCCGCCTTTTAAAAGGGCGGCGAAACACAACGCAAGCGTTATTTCACGCCGGTTTTCTGTGAAGCCGTGGTATCACTCCGGTCGAGCCGGCCCATTCGTGCCGAAAAATGGCTCTCCCACGTGGAAAAATGATTTCAAAGATCTCATAAGGATTCTTTTATAATTGTTCATGTACTCTCATTTTCATCACGACATGTGCGGGAGAAGTCAACATCATGGCTAATTTACGTATATCCATATCATAAATAGGGTTAGAGACTTACTTACTGACTTTTAGCCTATCTCAATACACATTGGCTTCTTTGCTAGTCTCAAGATAAATGTTTGTACAGTGACAGCTTCCCGCCTGCCGGCACGCATGCGCCCCTAGCGCGCACGCCGTCGGCCCCGGCGGGGCGGCGCGCGCGCATGTCGCCGCCGGCCGGCGAGCCGCACTCGCCGCCGCTGCCCATGCACGAACTCTTCAAGCCTAATGACTTGCATTGGGCCGATATTGCGAGTAATACCGGTGAGTGGCGAACTTGGTCTTAGAGGACCCAAGATATACCTAATATAATCCAAAAGCGGCGGCTAGGGCGTCGGACTTGTGACCATGTGGTTGCCGGTTCGAAACCCACCCATTGCACTACCGACGTGAACCCACTCGTAACACAAGCATTTAGCTTAGCACGAGGAGTTAACAAGAATACTAGTGATGTGCGACCCACATTGCCAGTAAGCTTTAAAAAAAACGGGGGTTTGTTAATTAGGTGGCAAAACACGACTGTTGAAACTGACTGAAATGTCACTGAGACAGTTTATAAAATATTATTAGCTAAGTTAAGTTTGTTTATTGTTTTCAGAGGGTATCGAGCTCCTAGGTTACCAAAGATACGGAACAGTGCAAGGACCGAGGATAGGAAAAGAACGAATCAACGGATCTATACTCAAAGACAACGACCTATTCATGTAAGTACTGCCTTCAGCTAAAGAACAACAATAAGTACCACGTCTCAATAATAGAACACAATAAAAAAAATTAGGTATATAAAAATATAATATAGTCGGTGCATTTACAAACACAAATCTTTACACGTACAAACATACAGACTTGAAACAACTACCTATAATAGATCAGTCTACCCGTGACCATGGATGCTGTAAAGGATCCGAAACTTCGGGGATAAAATAGTATAGGTAGTATCTTTTCAAGTTCATAGAATATTATTTGGAGAGGAATGTTTAATAAATCGTGTTTTCAAGCGTCATCATAATTTTCTGCTTTTTTCTTGCAGTAACAACAAGCACGCGGCGGTATCTCGTGCTAAGAGCGCCGCGTCAGCTCAGCAACCGCTCAGCTTCGAACACAAGTTCAATCTCGACCGACAGATGCTCGACCACGAGGAGGTAAATACCATTGCTTGAAACATTTAATGTTGAGTTGCTGATGCGTTGCCTAGCCTCAAGATCCCCTACGTACCGTAGTTGTGACTGTCATACAATTGTGCTCTCACGCACAAAGGTACGATACACACCGAGGTGCTTTGGATTCCAACGAAGACGAAGAGGTTTACGTCAGTAAAGTATGGTATATTTACTGAGACCAAATATAGTCAAAATCCAAGAGGCCCGGAACCAAAGAGAATCACAAATCAGATATTTTGTCGTCTCTTATGAGATGCCTATCCTATATTATACAGGGGACACGAGGAAAAGTTTATATTGTTTATTTTTCTCGTTAGCTCTAACAGGCCGTAGTTAATTTCCTTGTTTTGTTGATTTGTTTGATTGTCCACAGTACAATCTGGGAATGGCATATTCCTGTAGATTAAAAACACCCTTAAAAATAGGGAATAAACCAGTACGACTCGTTTGGATCCAACTGTTCTTTGACGATACATATATAAATCTAACATCGTTTGGAAATGTAATTTATTCTATAAGATTCTCTGCCCCTAAATTAGTTTTATGCCTTCAGGATTGGCCAGAAGAAGACAGCACTGTGGACATTGAGAGCATTGGTGAGCCGCAACTGAAGCGCTTACCACCCCTATTGTGGTTAGAACTCACTACGCTCTTCGACCGATACTCACTGCCCTTCCAGAAGAGGAAATCACCCAAGAAGAAAAGGAAAGAAGGTGAGAATTGTAATCAATCGTAAATTATACGTTCGAGGAAACATTTTACTTCACAAAAGAAGCAAGACCAATATCCAAGTTGAGTTAAAGCTATAATTCCACAATGACTACTCTATTTTTAGCGAAGAGACTAGTTCCTGATTTATGATCATCTTATTTTTTCTACAGAGGGTTCAGTTTTCGGCGTGGCACTGGAGACATTGGTGCGCAAGGACATGATCCTGTGGGAGGAGACGTGGAGCTGCGCGCCCAGCGTGCTGCGCGCCCTCGCCAGTGCGCTGGCACAACGCACTGCTGATGAGGGACTCCTCAGAGTGCCCGGCAATAAGCAGAAGGTAATATCCCATACAAGTATTCTATCACTAGAACTTAGAAGTCATACAAAACAAGGAATCTAGTCTAATAACCTAGAAATCGATCGATGCATTAGAATCAATCTATACCCACATATTTGCTAGATTGAAATGCGAAGGATTTGCACTTAATGACTGAAACTTAAGAACATTTTGAAAACATCTTGAACCACCGAATTTTGTTCAAACATTTCCAAACGATTTTTTATCATATTTTTTGTCTTCTCCAGATCGAAGCTCTCTGCCAGCTGATTGAGAGGCAGTGGTACTCAGACCGCTCTGCCGTGGAGGCTACTCTGGCTCGTGCCAGCAGCCACGACCTGGCCGCAGTGTTCAAGCGACTGCTGCGAGCATTGCCTCAGCCCCCGCTCACCCAGGAGCTTATGAGGCTGTTCTATCACACTTATGGTGAGTTGACGTCTTGGAGAAGAATGAATATCCAAATTTTTTATCTATGCTTTTCTTCGGACCACTGGAGGACGAGAACGAGTGTATATGGAGACAAGATGACCTTTAATTGGGAAATTGGGCCGAGTTTAATTGGGAAAGTGTGGCCTTCATCCTGCATTCGAACCCACAAGCCAATAATAAATAAATAATGCATTTTACTAAGACGTGATGAAACATTTCAGTAGTTAAGGAATCGTAACCTTTTCTAATGACTATGCTGTATTCCCAATCTTGACGTCTATCATAAATCATGCGATTTCCCACTTTGGAAATTTACACCGATGATTGACAGCATGACTTGGGTCAATATTTAAGGCCCATCCAGATTGTAGTTTGGTGAACCGAGTTCATATAAATCTTTTAGAGATAAGATTATTTGAGAGGAAATATTCGTAGCTTCTAATTCAAACGTTTCCTTAAGCTTATCGACTTGTTTGTTTATTCCAGCTCTGAGCGGCACAACGCAAGGTCGGGCACTGAACCTGTTGGTGTTACTGTTGCCGGCGGAGCAACGCGCTACTCTCCGCGAGCTGCTGCGGCTCGTGCGGGAGATTGTCGCCAGGCAGGACATCAACAAAATGACAGAACACAACGTCGCTATGATTATTGCGCCTACGCTTTTCCCGCCCAGGTAAATAGAATGAGAAAGAGAAATAAAGGTATTCAGAGCGTTTAAACGTGTCAATCCTATTACGATATTGGGAGATGTCGTTACTTAACTATTAATTTTTGAATTATGTTCCTCAAAAGCAGTTAACACCTGTTAGAGGTTTGATGCCTAAACCCAAAAAAATAAAAATTAAGTGTTTGGATATATCCACTTTGAAAACAAAGTTTTGTAGCTACGCCAACAAACTGGCGTGCCTCAAGGTTCTACTTTTTTTTTTAAATACGTTGCCCCACACTAGGATTTTCTCCTGTATCGTGGGTGCGTTTACAAACACAAATTCTCACATACACAAACGCCCAGACCCGGAACAACTACCTGTAGATCATACAAATATTTGCTCCGTGTGGGGATCGAACCCACAACACGTGTCGCAGAAGCCGATCGCTCAGCCGCTACGCCAAACGTGTCGTCATGAATTGAATTGCCCATGGGGTCAATAAAAAGTATTCATGCCCAAAAATATATCTATCAATTTTAACTTTTAATATGTAAAATCCAGATTGTAACAAAATATTATATTTGTCTACAGTCTACTGATCAAGCCCTCAGATAGCCTCGAAACTCAGCTGGCAACCGCCGCGAACAGTTGCCACGTGACGGAGGCTCTGATGCGCTGGTGCGACCAGCTGTGGGTGGTGCCTGCCTCGCTGCTCGCCGCCGCACAGCGGAAGCCGCCCCCACACCGGAGAAACCACCATACTTGATTCACACGTGCACTGATTGTACATACTCTACAGGGCCCGGGACGACTCGGGACGAGCTCGAACTGGCTTTCACGGAAAGTGAACATTAATTTTGACCTTGACATTGAAACGGTCAAGGTCAAAGTTGATTTGACCGCCTGTTCTAGTAGTGTTTGCGTTTCGAAGGACATTTAGTTTTGTTAGTGACCTTGAATGACTCGAGGTCAAGGTCGAATTTCGGAGTGCGGCACTTGGAGTAAATGGGCTAGGTTGTCCATTGAGTGGTGCTCACTATAAGTATTATATCGAATAAGAACAATAAAAAATATATCCATTATTATTTTCAGTCAAATTGTGCTGTGTTTATTATATTTTATTCTTGAACAATATTATAGTCAAGTGATAATTATTAATATGCTTACCTACAATAATTATACTCCAATTATGCTATTTTGTATAATAATGTGAATAAGATGCCAAATATTCAACCATTTTACTTAATTTATAGTGATATTATTCCAGTTTAGAGGCTGAGCCTAGCTGATGTACCTTCAAATGTATTTGTTTAAATAACTTTTAAAGCAATGACGATAAAATCTAAACAACTAAGAAATAATTCTTTCTCTCAATGAAGTCAGAAGTTCAGTTTGACTATTTTGAGAACAATGATTTAATCACAATTGTAAGAAAAGTAAGAGTAGCTTGGTGCCATCAGTAATTTGGATTCGAGGACATTGTTGATTCTTGTATTATTTGACATGTAATTATATAATTTAATAAAATGACAAATATCTTGTTGTAATGAAATAAATTAAAGGTAGGTAAAATTGATATTTAATACATTTAACGAAAAATTCACACTTTTGTATTAAATTTTAACCAATGAGTAGGGCAATTAACGCGAATTAGGTACGTTACCTTTTTGGCAATAAAGTAATCTAACGGTTGTAATAATGGTGCCTTGCATTGATATTATATTCGCACAATTAATTTTAAAACATGTAAATATACTTTGGTTTTTGTAATATATTTTACCGATACTAAGCATGCAAAGACTGACTTGGTGTATTATTATTATGTAATATTATTTTATAAGTGTATCTACTTTTCTGAATTTAATAAAAATGCATATTACTTATACAAGTGTTTTATTCTTAGTTGCTTACCTAAGGGTTTTATTATTTTAAGCTAAAAGAAACAATATTCATTGGATATAAAAACTAACAGTGACTGAATTAAAATAAATTAGTAAGTTCTGAAGAATAAAAAAAAAATCACTTTTTTATAGTCAGTTTGTTGTAATAGCTCAATAAGTAATATAACAAATCCTTACCTTATATTTTTCAGCATTTTCTGCTTTAAACACATATCAATCACATTTCAAGTCCAAACACACATACCCAGGTTACATGCACCAAACTTAATCATAATCTCAATATTTGAAGTTCTTCACCAAATAAATAGCTTCATTATCAGCTCCACAAAGTATCCTGCCTTTATCACAATGAAGACTATTAATTGGTTTATGTAATACTGGTATCAAGGAATTTACCATCATGGCTTTTTTATCTTCTAGTGGCATCCAAGCCACTTGAGCATCTTGTCCTTTAGAGCTCTTTGTCATAGCTTCCATGTTCCAATCCCACAATTCCCCTGATACGGAACATGTTATGAGTTTATGTGGATTTTGCGGATGGAACTGCATCTCAGAGACTCCAGCAGAATGTGCATTGACAAGTGACGTGGGGAATGAGTTCATACGTAAGTCCCAGACGGCAAGCGAACCAGATTCACTGCCTGCGAGGATTATGTGGGGCTGTGTGGGATGATTGATTATGCAGGTAGCAGCAAGCTCATCACCAGCTAGAAGGAATGATGCTGCTGGCTTGTTGTCTGCTGATCTTAGGTCCCAGATTTTCATGTGGCCTCTCAGATTGCCAGTTATAACCTGGAATTAAGTGAACTTATAAGTAAAATTTTGAGAAAAGGACAATGAAAAAAATATCTCTGCCATCCAATAAATACTGCTTAAGTAATAACTTCAAAGCCAAAATAATAACATATGTGCCAGCTGACACATAGCGATGAATAAATTATGAATTAAGTACCCCAAACAACAACTTCAATTATATTTTATGTAACACCTTAGTAACATAACAGACAGAAATGTGTTGCTGGGAGTTTGTTGTGCAGCTTCTTCCCTGTACTGGTGAAGGGTGGGCGATTTGGGGGCTGTCGATAAATGTAAAATGTAAAAATGATGTTTAAGAAGTGCTACCTAGTAGTATATATTGAATAAGGGATTTTGACTTCGACTTTCAAACATCTCATTTCATGCATCTTAGTAGGTAGATAGACTTTATTATACCAAAAACTGTAGTTCAAATGGAATTTAGATTTCTATCTAATAAAGAGAATATAAAATGGGAAATAAACATTATGATTGTTCTCTTATAAAATAAACTTATACCCAAGAAACATAGCTGACCTCATTATGTTTGATGAAGCAGATGGAATGTAGGGAACAGCTGTCAGCTCCCTTGATGGTGTGCATCACCTCCCCTCTACGCCCACTTAGGACATTCACATGGCCATCTTCTCCAATAGTGGCTATATCACCTTCCAATGTATCCAAAGATGTACAGGAACATTCCTCTTCACTGCAGATGAGAAATATTTGGCACATTATTATAGGTATTTATATGTTAAGTGGTCTCACAGGTAAAATTAAACCAATGAGTAGGTTATGGCTCAAGTGAGCAGTGTTATAGATTTTACGAATCAGAAAATGAATCTACACATACCCCCAAACATTTCAAAATTAAGTTTTTATACTGGTTTCTGACAGAAATAAAACAACTTTTTACAGACTTTTGACTAGCTATGGGTAAAGTATATTTTATTATTCATAGCAACTGACGGTTTTCTTACAATGAGTGGGTAGACCCAGTTTACAAACAGGAATTAGGTACCTATATCTGTCATAGCTCAAAATCACAAGGGCAATGGCCGAGATTGTGGCACCTTGGTAGCTCACCCGTAATTATGTAGCTTCTTCCAGTGGAAAACTTCTCGAAGAGGCGATTGTTTCTCATAGACACTGACTTCGAGCACCTTCACATCTCCATTAGATAAAGAAACAGCTATTAGATTCTTCTCAGTAAACTTTATTTCTGTGACGTCACCATCCACAGGATACTCCGACAACGGGCGAGGGTATTCCACCTCGTCTTCTTCGTTAGGACTTTCAAAAGTCCAAACTTTAACGGAATTCACTTCATCATCCCAACTGCCGGTGAAAAAACACTTAGTATCAACGTAATCTTCAGCGATCCATCTTATTTTGCTGATTTTCTGCGAGACAAATGTTCCTTGCACATCGAGCGGCATTGTTTTTTGGAATTATAATGTTTATATTATTTTCTATGATGAAACGAAGCAAGCAACCCTCAAACAAAAGTGAGGTTATAAACATTCGTTCCATTTTCCAACTTAGTTACGCTGAAAAAGAAAAAGTATTAACTTCATCATTATTGAACTAAATAGAGTTCTAGGTCAATTGAATAAATAAACTCGTGAAACAATAAAAGTAACAAAACTTCGTTTTAATTGGTATAAAACTGTTAAAGGCGGGAGTAAAATCATTAAACAGTTTAACAACAATATCTTTATGTTTTAAAACGGAACGTAATTATTGAGCTTTCAGTAACGCAATTATTATTTGAACCTGTTTTCCATATTTTTAAGATAAACAATTTTCAATTGCAAAGTAAGTTATCTATACTAAAAATAGCTAAATTCAATAATTATAAACATTTTTAGCTTGATAAATAAGTAAAATATTTATTGTATCATCCGAAGTCAGTCGAAGTCCGAAGTCAGTCAGCACTACGTTATTACTAAACGAATGAAAATATGTCAGTAATTAAGTTGTCAAAGTTTTAAGTTTGACTGTTTGTTTTTGTTGGTAGCTGATTGAGGAGGTTTTTAGTCTTTTTATTAATTTAGATTCCACTGATAAATATTGTAATGACTTAGATATGAAGTTTATTGTTTCATTGCTAAGTAGATAAATTTGGACTGAGTGTACTCATTTAAGAAGTAATTTTCGCATCGCTATGGTTCGTGAAGGAGTGTTACCGCCAGCAGAATCCGGCGAATTTGTTGCAAAAAATGCAAAACACGTTAAAATTCATGAAAAAGGCCTTGATAAACTTTGCGGAGAGGTAAGATTATAGAACGCTTAAGTGTTGAGCGGTGGGATTGTAAATTTTGCACTGACTATTTTTATAAATTAATTTATGTGAAGTCTCTTTTGTATATGTGAATGTGAAATGTAATATTTCTTATATTTATTGACCTTTCTAGTAATATATAAAGGGGAGCTAAGACAGAGAGTTGCTTTAAGGACTGCCTTTCAAAAGCCTGTTACTTTTGATCAAATACCAGTTTAGACACCATAGTTGTCTACTTACTATAACAGACAGTAAAAAATCAATTATCACTGGGTTGCCATTATTTAAAGTCTCAGGGGTACAAAAACAATAGATTTTGCATTGTCCTTCATTATTAATTGACAGGTTAATTGAATTAAATGAATTAAAGTAAAGAAATACCAATTCCAGATGCTAACATCAATAACCAACAAACTGGAGATCCCTGACACTGGTGCGGACATCATTCACCCTCACAAGGACCATGAGAAGGCAGCAGACTGGGTGTTTGTGGCTGATGCCCTCAACTTCTGCTTCTGGTCATACACTAACACTCCAAAGTGGACTGTAGATGGACATTCAGGGTACTATGCCTTAGAGGCTGCTCTTGCTAGAGCTATAAAGGTAAAATTGAAATGATTAAAACGATACAAATTTACGGTAGTTGCTCTTAGCAGTCTAAAAAAAATCTTTTCTTTAGACTGCTAAGCTTTTCTTTCTTGTCAAATCTTTTCCTGTTCAAATTAATTCAGCAAAACGATAGATTTTGCATTGTGTCTATAGTGTGGGCATTGTCCAGTTAAAAAAATATTTTCCTTCTTTCCCAGCTGATTTAAAGTTGAACTCACAAAGTATTATTGAATTTATTTGCCTAACATGAGTTTTTCGAGGCCTAAATAATATTTATTAAATAGTTATCTTGAGTCTGGCTATTCACATATAATATCACAAGAATTGTCTGTGGTTTTTACACATAATACTTTAATTTGTTCATTTCAGGAAGGTATTGATATAACAAACCCAGAATACTATTCAAAGATAACAGAAGACCAGCTCAATGCAATCATGAGAGGGGACAACAAAGCCACCATCCCATTATTTGACCAACGGATATCTGTTCTCCACGAAGTTGGCACTATCCTCCTTCAAAAGTACAATGGTACTTTCATAACTTGTTTGAAAGAGGCGAATAAATCGGCTGTTAAGTTATTAGAGATTATTGTAAATAATTTTCCCTGTTTCCAAGATGAAGCACTTTTTAAAGGACAGAAAGTGTCTCTGTATAAAAGAGCACAGATCTTGGTGGCAGATTTGTGGAATTTCTTTGGAGGAACTGGGTGGGGAGAGTTCACAGATATAGGGAGGATTACGATGTTTGCAGATTACAGAGTACCGCAAGTGCTTGTTTATTTCGGTGCATTGAGTTATAGTGAAGAGCTGATGGATAAATTGAAAAGAGGTGAGTTTTATTCATTTGATTGATTCATCATAGGTTGCTACTTGATTGCCAATTAGCAACTTATGATGAATCCGTGATTTGCATGAATTTGACGCAAAATATAACCATATTTTAAGCTAATAAATATTGAATTTAATTGAAAAATTTACCTAGTACATACTAAGTACACAGTTATTATAGGTATATTCAACAGAAGTATTTTTTTTTATTTAAATTATATTTGGTCTTCAAGTAACAAATTAGGTACCAACATAATACAAAATAATTCTTGTATTAATGTATGTTATGTATTAATTCCGGGACCCTGATTTGCTGATATAAATTAAATATTTTAATTAATTTTATAAATTGTAAATTAGGTAAGCAATCCAAAACCCCATCATACATTATAAATGAATAAGTAGGTACTTACTGTCTGTTTTTTTTTAAAAAGCTTTTTAGCAATGTGGATCGTACATTAGGTACTAGTATTCTTGTTAACCCTTCATGCTAAGCTAAATGCTTGTGTTATGTAAACTACGAGTGGGTTTACGTCGGTAGTGCAATGGGTGGGTTTCGAACCGGCAACCACATGATTGCAAGTCAAGGTCTGCCACCTACTGTTGCTCCAATAAAAAAAACCCGGTCAAGTGCGAGGCGGACTCGCGCACCGAGGGTTCCGTACTTAAAAATATTATTATTATAATTATGATGTAACTAAAAATGTATGCATTTCGCAATTTTTCCTTTATTTGTGCTATAAGACGTTGCTTCGTACCAAATTTCAAGATTCTGAGTTCACGGAAAGTAGCTTGTAGGTTTTGATTCCCTTGAGTGTCGAAAATTTGCGGAATTTTGCGGCATGAACGGTTGTATCTTTTGATTGCGTTGGCTTAGAAGTTTGATTTTTTCCCAGCTCCAAGGGACAGTAGACCTGAGTATTTGATATAAATTTCAGCTTGATACCTCAACGCGTTCCTAAGAAAAAGGGTCTTGATAGACAGACAGACGGACGGACAACAAAGTGATCCTATAAGGGTTCAGTTTTTTCTTTTCGAGGTACGGAACCCTAAAAAGAAGCAGACCCCAAAAATACTAATTGGGAAAGCCTAAGAATAATTAAGCGCCACCTTTATGATTGACCTGACAGTTATTGAATTCATATCTTATCATAATTTCTTTCATAAACTTACCCATTTGATTTTATCTTCTGTGTTTTCCAACTCTCAAAAACATCAATAAATAATGTTATCTGAATCGCTAACGAATACTTGGGGAGTTCGTAGCTCATTCTTTATTTGATCGAAATGAAACCTACACACATGAAAAAAAGTTTGCGATCACTAGCTTAAGCTGATATATTTTTTTAATTGAACTCTATCATGAAACAGTCTTTGTTTTGTGTTTTCTTTAAATAGAACTACCCTGTTTGAAAGAATCTAAAAAGAAGAAGAAATCATAATATAATCTACCGTAACAAAAAATATTTCGATTTTTTATAGTGATCGCAAACGTTTTTTGATGTGTGTAGTTCATCTACATTTAAATTATGTTCTATCTAAATATTTTTCTATCTACATTTATATTATGTTATATCTACATTTATATGAAATCAATTAGGTACAGTGCTTTAGTCTCGCAAATACTCGAAAACGGCTAGAACAATTTTGATGTAACTCGTAGGTTGTTCTGAGTAGGTACGCCGAAGGTTAGATTAGTTTTTAATCACAAATAGCCATTGCAACGCCTCCCAGGGGCACAACACAGCTAAGTAATTAAATAAAAATAAAGGAACACGATAATATTACGCACAAGTAACAATTTTATGGCACAATACCTACCTTTGATTTCCCGAGGTTCGCTAGAACTGCACGGGCCGTGGCACAGACCACATATATCCTAAAGGGGCGTGGGCCGTGGTCACAGGTAGACTAACTGACGTTACAGCGGGCATTTGCGTGAAGCAACGGTTTTATAGTTTTACCCTCATTTTATGAAATTCATTTCTAGAAAATTTCACAAACTTCGTTTTTGATGTTAAAATACTGTAGCATACTTGGAATAAATTTCGTAGTGCGCGCTTACGTTTTAAGTAGTCAGCAAACCTGCCATTCGTATCCCAAAATATAACACACACAAAACTTTAAGTACATCAAAAAATTGTACTTTTTTCTAATCTCTTAATTTTTTCTTAGTGATGTATTAGGAATTGTCACCAATCTACACAGACCGCAGTGAGCCCAGCTTATCCTAGAAAATCAGTTGATCAGCTTAGTTATTACTGACATATATTGGTCAAAATTTAATTGTCAAACAAACTTACCTACGTCATGGGGTCTCATCCCGAACAAATGAAACATAGTTCAAATGAATTGTTAATAGATGGCATTGCATGTATCGATTCCCAAACCTCGTGTGTTTGGCTTCGAAATTCTTACGAGGAAAGACCTTAAAAAAATATGTACTTACTTAAATCAAATGTTTATACATAGGACAATATAATTTAAGTCTAATTTCTTCGATTATATGATATTCAATTAAATCCTCGTGATTCTCGCTTTCTTTGGTAAATAGATGGCTCTGTGGGCAGTTTTCGCTCATTTTACAAAAAGAAAAGATGGCGCTGTTCGCAGTTTCTGAGTCTATAATTATTTCTCATATTTTTAAAAATAAAGTATTATTTTATAAGAATATTATATTTCAGACGAAGTTTTTCTAATGATGTATTATCTTTTTGTACCATCGGGGGCGAAGCACTAATACATACGATAGTCTACTATGATGACAACACGAACATACCTAGATAGGTAGGTACCTAGAAAGCGACTTACACCTAATAGGTAGGGTTACCTTCGTGTAGGTGCCTTGTACCGATTATACTTACATAATAAAAAAGGTAGGCTAGTTAAAGGTAGGCTACCTACATAGTTCAAGTAGGTATCTACTAAGTATAGATATATATCACAAAATAGGTAAATATCAGTATTCTATCATCAATAAATGCATCATGCAGACGGTCGGAATGGAACGGAACGCGAGTCGTAGGTATCATACCATCGCGTCTCGCTCGAGTTCGGTAGATATACACTCGGTAGTCCGACAGCTGCGAATGCGCCGTAGTAGGTACCTACCTACCTACGTAACGAACGAACGGTGTCGTGATGGTTTTGAGCGCTGTTTGAACGCTGTAAGCATACCTATACATATACATATACCATAGTACCTATATACCTACCAGAGAACGAAGAATATTAAGTAGGTACCTACCTATACGTACTAGTACCTACGTACGTTTAAGTATTTGTTTTTTTTAATAGATCGGTATTTCGCTTCTTCTACAGAACAAAATACCTACCTACCTAGATAGTGAATAGGGTAAAAAAGTGAGACACGTAGTAGGTACTTACTAGTTTTACTTACCTACCTACATACTTATGTACTTACGAAGTACTTACCTATCATATTGAAATAATTACTTATGTTAGGTACTTAGATATTTAAAATGGTAGGTAGAGGTACCTAGAGGTACAATGGGTTATAGCTGTTACCTGACCCACCTTAAAAATTTACGAATTTGAACCCTCTGCTTGTGATATTACGGGTTATTCAATTTGTATGAGGTAATCAGACTAGCGCTACTCGATGACAAATAAAATAATAATACAGACTACCTACTAAGCAATTTTGATCTTTAAAACAACGACCTAGGTCGTTGTTTTAAAGCGACTTGTTCAAGATAGGCAAATATTATAAACTACAGTTGTGCCAATTTGATCTTTAACACGTAACGTTAGGGTAGGTAATCTTTGAATATAGTTTTGTCACATGATTGAGGAGTTGTTAATTTCAATAATACTTGTTAAGGTGATTTGGTCTGGTGGTTGCAACAGTGTATCTATGTTAGCATGGTTATGAGTTCAAAACTAGCCCTGCGCTTCTTTTAGCTTTTTATGTTTACAATATTCAAATATATTGTTTTTTGAATTCCAAATGTTTTTATATGATATTTAAATACTATTTAAATAAAAATAACAACAGAAATGAAAAACATTAATTATTATGATAACGATTTTATTAAATATAGAATACACAATTACTTGTCATAGTTATATAATTATATATGGACGTAGTTAAGCAGAAAGGACTCAATCCACAATAAGTCACTTTCGATTTATTTTAGTTTGAAGTTTTAGCTGTAGTTTCTGTAACAAAACGTTACATTTTTTTTATTGTTTGCCCTATATTATTAAGAAGATAGTTTATATTTTATTTTTCCATCAAAATAATGATATACTTTGCAATAGATTTTGAGATATTAAGTGAAATGTGGGTTGAGTCCTTACAATTAAACTTAAATTTGTAAAGATAGGTATTTTTTATTACTTTCTCAGAATGGACTCAAAACTATCCATCGACTAGAAAAAAGGTTATTAAAAAAAATAAAACAAGTATTATTATAAAAAACGTTATATAATTATTGACCTTAATCATAAAGTTAACAAAATCTGGTAAAAACGCCATAATTCAAATTTAAAGAATAGAAAAAGCAGCGCAAATTTAATTCCCTCATCTTCCAAATCAAAGTCAAGAGTTGGCTCGTATCCATCAAACATCCTCGTCGATACAGCTGTTTCCTTTAAGGCTGATCGTTTCGCTGAGCCCGCCAAATTTAAATTACAATTGGTTTTTCGCAATTTGTAGGTCTATAACACATTCTAGATTCCTAGCTGTACTAATTGCGCCTTTAGCTATACAATATACACAACTAATATCAGCCTCTTATCGTTTTTACTCAAGACACTTGCTAAAATGCTTGATAGGTATATTAGAGAGGGGCCACTAAAAAGACATCCTCTCCATGGACTTCAGTTCGCCTATCAGGCAGGGAAATCAACAGAGGCGGCATTACATTACGTCGTAAGCCGCGCAGAGGCGGCACTGGAATCGCAGGAGGTTTGTGTCGGAGCCTTTCTTGACATCGAGGGAGCCTTCGACCGCACAACCTTTGAATCAGTACAGCGAGCTGCAGAAAAACATGGCATTAACCAAACCATCATCAGATGGGTGACTTGCATGTTATGGAGTAGGATCATTCATTCCACTCTTAGAGGGGACACACTCAACGTTAGGACGACCAAAGGCTGTCCACAAGGGGGAGTATTGTCACCGTTACTGTGGTGCTTAGTAGTAAACTCACTACTAAGCAATCTAAATGAAAGCCCTTTCCTAACCGTGGGATACGCCGATGACATAGTTATACTTGTCAACGGCAAATTCCCGAACACGGTTTCAAATCGGATCCAAAGGGTTCTCTGTAAAGTAGAGAGGTGGTGCAAAGAGAATCACATCTCTATCAATCCAAACAAGGCAGTTGTCATTCCATTTATTAGGAAGAGACTGCTCTCAGGCCTTGGCCAACTTCGGCTTTATGGCAAACAACTAAACTGGGCCTCAGAGGTAAAAAATTTGGAGGTAACCCTGGATAAAGAACTAACGTGGCGAGCACATCTGGACAATACCATAGCCAAGGCTCTAAGAGTCTTGGGTATGTGTCGCTCAGCGTATGGCAAAACCTGGGGACTTAGACCAAAGGTTGTGCAGTGGCTGTACACCATGATGGTTAGACCAATCATCACATATGGCAGCATTGTTTGGTGGCCCAGGACGCAAGTAGGGATATGCAGGGAAGCCCTCGCTAAACTACAGCGAACGGCATGCCTAGCTATCCCAGGGGCGTCCAAAACCACACCAACAGCGGCGATGGAAAAGGTATTCAACCTTGCACCGCTACATATTGTCATAGAGACTGGGGCCCGTCTTGCACTACACAGACTGGCAATAAATGGCCTGTGGGATAGTTCTAAGCCTAGAACAGCCTAGAACTAGACACAAAAAGCTTAAAATACAGGAAGGCCTTGACGAACTAACGAACATGCACTGCGACAAAATGCAGCCCATGTTTTCGTTCAAGAGATCTTACAAGGTTCATCTACCGTCAAGGGAAGAATGGATAAAGGGACTCGACCCACCAGAGGAGGGCAGTCTGATATGGTACACTGACGGTTCGAAAACAGAGTCGGGTACAGGGGCGGGTGGGGTACATTTGGAACTCCAGCAGGCGGCAGGCCCGTCTTTTGATGGGGGCGCTGACCGGACACTTCGGGACTAACGCTCTCCTACAAAAGATGGGTCTGACGAAGACATGCAACATGCAAGACAAGCCTCGGCCCTACACAAGATAAGATAAGATCCCCAAAATTACTTTCTAGCCCTTTTTAACCCCGTTAGGCGATGACTTTCAATACAATACGAAATACGTCTTCCATCAATTCTGTTATAGAATGTTTATGCAAAATTTGAAGTAGATCGGACCAAGGAATCACGTTGCCCCATACAAACTTTGCCCCCGTTTTTCGGAAATCCTTTCTCGGATGCCTATGGTCATTCCCTAGGCACAACAAAATTTGATCAATTCGTCGCATCTTTATTCTTTTGTTTTTCACATACACAAACGTAATAAAACAAAACACGCGTTTCACCAGTCAGTCAGTGTCCAACAAAATGTTGCCACTCGCCTTTTCAAACTCGTTACAATACTTAGCCTGATTCACAAAAAGGAGATAGGTAGTTTGAATCCTTCCAACTAAAATAAAAATTGATTAAATATTACTAATACTTTTATAACATAAACAACACAAATGTTTTACGTTGTTTCAATTCAATTAAAAATATTCGTATCTGTCATTATTATCTATTCCTTAAAAACGACTCAGTCTACTTGAGTCAACTTTTTGAGTCAAATTGAGTCAACTTGAGTCAAATTATTTGATATTAAATGTGCGGTTCACCAAAAGCTGTTTTTCTGAAATATCTCAAGTGTTTTGAGTCGTTTCTGATAAACAAAACGATTTTTTTTATGTCAGTAAACCTATATCACAGAAACGACCCAACATGTTTGAGTCGATTCAGTTATTTGATAATATGATATTTCCAATCAAAACTAATTCTTAGAAAAGATCCAAACTGTTTGAGTTTATTCTGGTTTATCGACCTTAAGAACATACTCATAGAAATGTCATTACTCAGAAACAATTCAAGCGGACTGAGTTCGTTCAGCAAATACGTTTTGTATGCTCTTCATACTGTGGGTTGAGTCAGGGTAGTGAGAAAAACTAGTTTTCGTGTTCATTTTAAAAATAGGGTTTTCATTACATGATAGATTCGACCCTCAGGAGTATGATGGCATACTTAACTCAATTTTGACCAAAGTGTGGATTGAGTCCTTTCTGCTTAACTACGTCCATATATACTTATATTAAAAAGCAAAAACGTAAAAAGAAGTTTTAATACTTATGAAAGCTTGATTTTTTTGATTAAAGTTGTTACTTACTAAATATTTTCTTTGTTTTAAAGTTGCCTATAAAATACCCATTTTTATTTTTAAAGTAGGTAATTAATCTAATACATACCTACTTTAAACAGTAGTCAATGTAGTGAATCAACATGTTAAATGTTTAGAAATATAAATAATATTTCTATTTTTATAACAATAACATCACCACATAAACTATTATACCTACTTTAAAACTTATGTGACAATAGCACTATACTTTGACTTTGTTTTTAAATATTTATATAATAATAGTTATGATCGCAAAAGGACATGCTTAATTACTGTAAGAAACACTTCCTTAGAAATTGTGATAACAACAATTGATTTGACACACTGACACATAAATATTGTTAACTCCAGTGGAGCACCATCTCTTTCTATAATTTGTTGCAAGGGGCTTCGCATGCCGCACATCATGTTCCAGCAAGCATTACTTCCTCTCATCAGTTCCCATGTTGAAGTCACAAGTTGTGCCAAATTTTCTTTTGTCCTGACTTCTAATGAATCCCAATTTAAAATCATTTGACCCCACAAATGTTCTATTGGGTTTAGGTCAGGCAGGGCTTTTAGATGGCCAATTTATTGTCTTGACACCTTCTTGACTGGCCAGCCAATTTTGCACCACAGCAGCTCGGTGTATGGCGCAATTATCTTTCATGAAGAAAATATCCGTGTTGTCACGTAATATTTCCAAATATTAGTGACTATTAAATCGGCCATTTCCCGTTTCTTCAAAACGTCACCACACCACAATCTGACGGTATTTCTCTGAAACAAAGAAGGCATATAAAAATAGGTTTGATTAAAGCAATAGCTAGGTATAATAATGAAATTTAAAATTATAAAAATACACTTACTGCTATATAAGTCTCCTAGCAATTTCTCTGATGCCAACATTCTCATCGTGTAAATAGTTTATTTTGTATTTTAAATAATCACAGACAATGACATGATAATAAAACTACTACAAAACATAAATAAAAAAATTGGAAAAATACGTTGTTTTTCACAATTTAGTAAGGCAAGGTAAAAAGTGTTCGCGCGTAGTCACTGCAATTGTGCGTAGACTGGCTTTAGCTTTGTTGTCACGGTTTATTTTTATTTTCCTACCCTAAAACTTAGTAACATTTGAATACCAGTTTTATAATGAACGCGTATTTGTCTTTCATCTACCCACTTATTACAAGTTAAGTGAAAATATAACCAAGTTAGAAACTTTATATTTGGAGAATGTGTCCGTCTATAGTTCTTTACAATAATGTAAGAAATACTTCTTGAATAAATTCTAAATTGAAAACAAAATAATATACGCCATGCAGGATTTGAACTCGCATCTTGCTCGTCTCAGTCTTACACACGAACCACAAGACCAGATCTACTTGTGTGTATTAATTAAAATAAGCTATTAGTAGCAATGACACTAATTATATTATCGAAGATAAACCTTTAGTCTTACAGCATAAAAATCTAAATTGAATAACAAGTAGTTAGAACGTTTTGCGTATCTGTATTATTATTGTATTCGTTCATCGAGTAGCGCTAGTCTGATAAACTCATACAAATTGAATAACTCTTGTAATGTAACAAGCAGAGGGTTCAAATTCGTCCGTTTTTAGGGTGGGTCAGGTAACAGCTATAACCCATTGTACATATCTAATAAGATTTACGTTATCATTTACTTTTTAAGTAGGTACCTAAGCTTTTGTAGTGAATAGTAAGAGGTTTTCATTGCTGTAGGTAGCTCACACGCTATGCAAGTAGGTAGGTAGATGAAATTAAAATACTGTGGGCGGGAAACCCTATAGCGTGTTTACGTTACATGAGTAGATACGTTTATCTACTCATTGTCATGATGTCATATGTATGCGCGTAGGGATGAGATACACTTACCAGTGTCAAAAACCAAGTATCAAAATAGGTAGGTACTTACCTACTTGAAAGTATTTGGCACAGCTAGGGTTCTAACCCTATTATATAATATAAATATTATCCTACAATATTTCTGAAAAAGTATAAGTATTAGTAGGCAAAACTACTACATGTTTTCGTTATCTATTATATTTTTATGGGTAATAATTTTAGAACTACCTACTATTTTTGACCGACAAAGAGTTGGTAACCCTAGCCACAGCCCGCCGCGTAAGGCGCGGTCCGGCGCGCGTCGCGGCGGCGCGGGCGGCGCGGGTTGAAAATACTCGTAGATCAAAGTTTTTTTTTGCCAATACGATTATGCACGTTGGGTGTATCGACATATGGATCAATTTTCTATGCATGCGAGTATTTGAAGACTGTGAGTGTTCCTACATTAGCACGCCTCTGCCTAACCCTTAGGTATATGTATTATAATTATGTTAGATAAAAATGTATGGTCCCGGGTTCGATTCCTAACTAAACATTTATAGATCTATCTAAATTAAACTTTAATTTAAAACTTTAATTATTTAGTTAGGAATCGAACCCTGGACCTCATAATGTTCACCTGTCACGTTCAACAAAAACTAGAATATTTTTGTGAACCCCATGAAAAAAATTCACAAGCCGCCTAGCTGCATGTATGTGTCTGTGATGAACTGATGACTGTGATGTACTTAGGTATAAATAGCGAGGCAAACGAGTTACACAGTATAAGCTCTAATCTTAGTGACTAAGTATAAATTCCCTTAAAATTATTTGTAGCAGGTCACAAATTTATTTTTTGCTTTCGTTATTTTAAAATTAATCTTTAAAACAAGTCTGTTTTGGTACAAATTCTCTTGCATTTAGTAGCAGGTCGGAAAATCATGTTTGTTTTCGTAACATTAAAATTATTTTTTAAAGCAACTAGGTAGGTAGGTACCTACCTAGTTTTTAGCACATGAGTAGATATACTACTCTGTGTTTTTAGTAAGTAATCTCTTCCAAATATTAGGTATATTTTATTTTTTGCGGGAAGATCTCGTTGCCTTTCCACTTGAGTTGCGTTACGAGTGCGACATGTAGGTAGGTAGTAAGCATTTGTAAGTAAGTAGGTAGGTAGGTAGGTACCTAGGTATATTTATACAATAACTTTATTATCATTTTGCGATAAAGATATATAAGAACTAGCTTCCGCCCGCGGCTTTGCTCGCGTGGATTTCGGTTTGTCACTCGGTCTTTATCACGGAGACACTTGTCAGTTGTCACCTCCCAGCCCAAAATAATCAATTAAGTAAGTACTTAAACTATTTTTTTGTAATATTTTGCATTTTTTTTCTATGCTATAAGCACAGATAAAAGAATACTAGTACAGATGCCTCATCCCATACAAAGAAATGGGACCTTCCTATCGGGCGAGATTCTTCGGGCAGAATTGTTTTTCTTTTGTAGGCGATAGATGTCGCACGTAGCACGCGCGTTCACGCATGCGACATCTATCGCCTCGGGTTGTATATCAAGTGTTTACTATATATTTAACCAATAGATGGCGCTGGTGCGCCGGGATGTAGGTAGGTACCTAAAGTTGCTACTTGTTGTTATTACGGTCGCTCACCCCGAACAGGTACCTACCTCCTTCTCGGTAGCGCGTAGGTACTTTGTAATACATTTAATTTTATAAAACTACTTACCTATCTTCTTACGCGTAGTTTATTTTCGTTATTATTTAACGTAAATTCATGTAAAAATGTAGGTGTCATTTTCAAGGTTTCTCAGGATACCTACTGATTTCATAAATGACATAATATATTTTTAATAGCCGACATTATTTTTTTTAAATATAACATGACGTGGGTGTAAATTTCATAGTTTCTGATTGTGAAAAAATCAAAATGTTTATAATCCAAGATTGTGAACATCTAATTATTATTTTTTATTTAATAAGTATTATAAAGCTAGAAAGTTTGTTTGTTTGGTTGACCGCGGAAATCTCAGGAACTACCTACTGGTTCGAATTTAAAATAGGTATCTTTTGTGTTAGATAGTGCATTTATCGAGGAAGGTTATAGGCTATAAAATATCTTATAAAATATCACGCTATGACTTATAGGAGCGGGGCATCAATGAAAAATGTAGCAAAAACGGGTAAAAGTTATTTCTTTTGAGGGCTTCCATTGCGTGCGCTGCGTAAACGAAGTCAATGGCTGCATAATATACCTAGGTAGGTACCTACCTATCTATCTGTTAAGGTTGACTCACTACCTATAACCTTTTTTGTTGTAGGTACCTAATCAAATTTGTTCTAAAATAATGCATTATTTGCGAAGGTGTTTAACACAACAAAAGTGTAGTATATACCTACACTTTTGTTGTGTTATGGATTAATATCATTAATCCATACCAATTAGGTACCTACTTAAATACGTTATTCATCACAAGTAGGTACCTATTTAATTTTGAACAGAATTGCCATTGACATCATTTGGTTTTAATGAATATCGGAGATAATTATCATAGTTTTAAAATAACTCCACGACAAAATAATGATCAAGTAGGTAGGTCGGTACTTAGCCTACCTACCACTAGCGCTGGCCGGCCGTTTAAAACGAGACTTTGTCGCGGTTTACTAGAATATTTTCTAAGTAAGTAGGTAGGTAGTTTAGTGCTGGAAAAAATCGACTGCCTGAAAATCGAGCCTGCGTCTTCTGGTTAGATAAGTACACCAGACGACCACTGAGCCACCGCGAGTTTAACTATTGAAAAGCAAGCTGCCTACTTTGCTTGTCAACCGACATCGGTGTAGGAACCTACCTACCTATTTAGCCAGAAGACTCTACGCAGGTTCAATTCCGCCCTTCAAAGTTTCCTATATAGCATAGAAAAAAAAAGCAAAATATTACAAAAAAATAGTTTAAGTAGGTAGGTACTTACTTAATTGATTATTTTGGGCTGGGAGGTGACAACTGACAAGTGTCCGTGATAAAGACCGAGTGACAAACCGAAATCCACGCGAGCAAAGCCGCGGGTGGAAGCTAGTTCTTATATATCTTTATCGCAAAATGGTAATAAAGTTATTGTATAAATATACCTAGGTACCTACCTACCTACCTACTTACTTACAAATGCCTACTACCTACATGTCGCACTCGCAACGTAACTCAAGTGGCAAGGCAACGAGATCTTCCCGCAAAAAATAAAATAAAATATTTGGAAGAGATTACTTACTTACTAAAAACACAGAGTAGTATATCTACTCATGTGCTAAAAACTAGGTAGGTACCTACCTACCTAGTTGCTTTAAAAAATAATTTTAATGTTACGAAAACAAACATGATTTTCCGACCTGCTACTAAATGCAAGAGAATTTATACCAAAACAGGCTTGTTTTAAAGATTAATTTTAAAATAACGAAAGCAAAAAATAATTTTGTGACCTGCTACAAATAATTTTAAGGGAATTTATACTTAAAGTCACTACGATTAGAGCTTATACTGTGTAACTCGTTCGCCTCGCTATTTATACCTAAGTACATCAGTCATCAGTTCATCACAGACACATACTTGCAGCTAGGCGGCTTGTGATTTTTTTTCATGGGGTTCACAAAAATAGTCTAGTGTTTGTTGAACGTGACAGGTGAACATTATGAGGTCCAGGGTTCGATTCCTAACTAAATAATTAAAGTTTAATTTAGATAGATCTATAAATGTTTAGTTAGGAATTGAACCCGGGACCATACATTTTTATCTAACATAATTATAATACATATACCGAAGGGTTAGGCAGAGGCGTGCTAATGTAGGAACACTCACAGTTTTCAAATACTCGCATGCATAGAAAATTGATCCATATTGCGATACGCCCAACGTGCATAATCGGATTGGCAAAAAAAAACTTTGAACTACGAGTATTTTCAACCCGCGCTGCCGGGACGCCGCGCCCGCGCCGCCCGCGCCGCCGCGACGCGCGCCGGGCCGCGCCTTACGCTGCGAGGCGAGGCGGGCTGTGGCTAGGGTTGCCAACTCTTTGTCGGTCAAAAATAGAGGGTAGTTCTAAAATTATTACCCATAAAAATATAATAGATAACGAAAACATGTAGTAGTTTTGCCTACTAATACTTATACTTTTTTCAGAAATATTGTAGGATAATATTTATATTATATAGTAGGGTTAGAACTCTAGCTGTGCCAAATACTTTCAAGTAGGTAAGTACCTACCTATTTTGATACTTGGTTTTTGACACTGGTAAGTGTATCTCATCCCTACGCGCATACCTAAGACATCATGACAATGAGTAGATAAACGTATCTACTCATGATGACGTAAACACGCTATAGGGCTTCCCGCCCACAGTATTTTAATGTCATCTACCTACCTACTTGCATAGCGTGTGAGCTACCTACAGCAATGAAAACCTCTTACTATTCACTACAAAAGCTTAGGTACCTACTTAAAAAGTAAATGATAACGTAAATCTTATTAGATATGTACCTAGGTACCTCTACCTACCATTTTAAATATCTAAGTACCTATCATAAGTAATTATTTCAATATGATAGGTAAGTACTTCGTAAGTACATAAGTAGGTAGGTAAGTAAAACTAGTAAGTACCTACTACGTGTCTCACTTTTTACCCTATTCACTATCTAGGTAGGTAGGTATTTTGTTCGGTAGAAGAAGCGAAATACCGATCTATTAAAAAAAACAAATACTTAAACGTACGTAGGTACTAGTACCTAAGGTAGGTACCTACTTAATATTCTTCGTTCTCTGGTAGGTATATAGGTACTATGGTATATATAGGTATGCTTACGGCTTTTAAACACAAAACCATCACGACACCGTTCGTTCGTTACGTAGGTAGGTAGGTACCTACTACGGCGCATTCGCAGCTGTCGGACTACCGAGTGTATATCAGCTACCGAACTCGAGCGAGACGCGATGGTATGATACCTACGACTCGCGTTCCGTTCCATTCCGACCGTCTGCATGATGCATTTATTGATGATAGAATACTGATATTTACCTATTTTGTGATATATATATATATATATATATATCTATACCTAGTAGATACCTACTTGAACTATGTAGGTATCTACTAGCCTACCTTTTTTATTATGTAAGTACCTATATTCGGTACAAGGCACCTACACGAAGGTAACCCTAACTATTAGGTGTAAGTCGCTTTCTAGGTAGGTACTACCTACCTAGGTATGTTCGTGTTGTCATCATAGTAGACTATCGTATGTATTAGTGCTTCGCCCCCGATGGTACAAAAAGATAATACATCATTAGAAAAACTTCGTCTGAAATATAATATTCTTATAATAATACTTGATTTAAAAAAAAAATTGAAATAATTATAGACTCAGAAACTGCGAACAGCGCCATCTTTTCTTTTTGTAAAATGAGCGAAAACAGCAAACAGCGCCATCTATTTACCAAAGAAAGCGAGAATCACGAGGATTTAATTGAATATCATATAATTGAAGAAATTAGACTTAAATTATATTGTCCTATGTATAAACATTTGATATATGTAAGTAAATATTTTTTTAAGGTCTTTCCTCGTAAGAATTTCGAAGCCAAACACACGAGGTTTGGGAATCGATACATGCAATGCCATCTATTAACAATTCATTTGAACTATGTTTCATTTGTTCGGGATGAGACCCCATGCTATAAGTATAGGAAACTTTGAAGGGCGGAATTGAAACTGCGTAGAGTCTTCTGGCTAAATAGGTAGGTAGGTTCCTACACGTCACAGATGTCGGTTGACAAGCAAAGTAGGCAGCTTGCTTTTCAATAGTTAAACTCGCGGTGGCTCAGTGGTCGTCTGGTGTACTTATCTAACCAGAAGACGCAGGCTCGATTTTCAGGCAGTCGATTTTTTCCATCACTAAACTACCTACTTACTTAGAAAGTATTCTAGTAAACCGCGACAAAGTCTCGTTTTAAACGGCCGGCCAGCGCTAGTGGTAGGCTAGGTACCGACCTACCTACTTGATCATTATTTTGTCGTGGAGTTATTTTAAAACTATGATAAGTATCTCCGAACCAAATGATGTCAATGGCAATTCTGTTCAAAATTAAATAGGTAAGTAGGTACCTACTTGTGATGAATAACGTATTTAAGTACCTATTTGGTTATGGATTAATGATATTAATCCATAACACAACAAAAGTGTAGGTATATACTACACTTTTGTTGTGTTAAACACGTTCGCAAATAATTATGTGATTAAACGAACTTACCTAAGTGAAGTTCTATCATAATTATACGAAGCTCCTTCTCCGAGACAGATTAACAAGTAGTAACGCTGGATTGTACCAGCGCCATCACAATTATTCCAAAGCTAAAAAAAATAAAAGTTTGTTCTCTCGCCTGGCAACTCTGTAAATGTCATTTCGTTTAAAGATAGTAATTATGAACAACCCTGTTTATGGGAACACTTCAGTGAGGGGAGGGTTGGGAGACCTGTCTCGGAGAAGGAGCTTCGTATAATTATGATAGAACTTCACTTAGGTAAGTTCGTTTAATCACATAATTATACTTACTCCTTCTCCGAGACAGATTAACAAGTAGATGTTTAAAGTAAGGGTTGTGAATGAAACTGCAGTAAAAGAAATAAGGAATTATTTATGTATCACAACTTATATAATAAATACAATTTATAAATCAAAATCAACAGTTTGAGTTTAATTGACTGCCGTGTTGCATATGGTTTCACTAAAGACGGTTGGATCTTGTACAACTGGCCTATTATAGTGTCTTGCGAAGGTGGCAGAGTTTTGAGACCATCCAGCAGTTTTCTGTATTTGGTCTATATTGATCCCAGATCTTCTAGCAGCTGATGTAGCCGCATGACGAGTGCTATGTGCTGTGAAGATATTGATATCAATTCCAGCCTCCTCTAGAGTTGTTTTTATCCAGCGACTTATGGTTTGAGTTGACGCACAATGATGCGGTTTTTTAAAGGTTAGTATTAAATTATCAGTCCCTGATCTCAGTGATTTAGTTCTGTCTATGTAACATTTTACAGTTGTGACTGGGCATATTTCTATTTTATTTTCAAAGGTTTTAAGGTGTACAAGTGGTTGACATTTTCCTGTTTTTGAGGTTTTTATTATGTCTGGGATGTATATTTGGATTCCATCATTTACAAATGTTATGTTGCTAACTTTGATTAGGGATAAGGTTTGGACTCTATGTCCTGTAGTCAGAGCAAGAATTGTAACTGCTTTTCTGGTTAGTTTTTCTAAACTTATTTCATTATTTGGGTAAATGGTCGCTAAATATGATAACACTACTCCTGGGTCCCAAGTAAAATTATACTTTGGTGCAGGTGGTTTAAGTCGGTAAACTCCTCTCATGAACCGTTTAACTCTATCATCAGTTCCAATTTTGTTACTGATTAACAGTGAAAGGGCTGATCTCGTGGTATTTATTGTCCCGTATGAGGATCCGGATTCAAAGCATTCGCTTAGAAATTTGAGTATATAGGGGATAGAACTGTGATAAGGGTCTATGTTTAGTTTTCTACAGAATAACCACCAAGCCTTTAAGGATGAGTCATATTGTTTTGTAGAGTTACTTGAAAGAGAGTTCAACATGATTGTAAGAGCTGAGGTTGGTGTGCCCCGTCTCATGTATGCTTCGCTGAGAGCAGCCCTGCAGCCAGGGTAAGTTGATGATGGAGAGGGTGACTTCCTCTGAAAGGAGAAGATAATAGGTTTATATTTGGTTCAAAGATTAATATTTCCTCAATGATAAGTGACTTTAACATAGGGAACCACGGTTGAGACGGCCAGTATGGAAAAACTAAAATACCCGTGGCCCTATCAGTTTTTATTTTATGAAGGCATTTTAATATTAAGGAGAAAGGAGGGAATGCATAAAAGTAATAATTTGCCCAGTTAAGGGTAAATGCATCAACTTTGTAGGCTTCAGGGTCACATTTCCATGACACAAACTTTTTACATTTAGTATTTATTCTTGAAGCAAATAAATCTATTTGTGGAATACCAAAATGATAAACAATTTTGTTGTAAGCTCTTTGAGAGATCTCCCATTCAATATTAATTTTCCTAGACTCCCTATCAGCTTCATAGTTATCTTTTGTGTTTATATAGGATGCATAAATCCAAATAGCCCTTTGCTCACACCATTGCCATATGTCTCTAGTAATATTATTTAAGTGAGGATACTGAATACCGCCCATTTTGTTAATATATGCTACTGCAGTGGTATTATCAATTCTCAATAAGATTTCACAGTTATGCATGTCTTTTGCATAGCATTGGAGTCCTAAGAATGCAGCCTTGAGTTCTAAATAATTAATGTGCTGATTCTTTTCTGAGTTTGACCATGACCCTGAAGCTTTATTTAGATCACACACAGCTCCCCAGCCTGTAGTGGATGCATCTGTAAGTATTTCAGTTTTAAATGTATGTTGTTTTATTGGATTATGTTTGTGTAGATTTTTACTCCACCAGTGTAATTCTGTGTAAACTATACTTTTGAGGGACATTGTAGCATCATAATTGTCATTAGAGTGCAAAAGGGCTAAATATTTCTCCCTTTCTAATATCTTGGTATATACCCATCCATATGGGATGGCTGGACAAGTTGAACTTAATGTACCTAATAATTGGGAGAATTCTCTAATTTGACAGTGACTTCTTGCTAGGTAAGATTTAATTTTATCTAAGATTGCAAGTTGTTTCTGTTGGGGAACTGATATAGCCAGATTTGTTGAGTTTAGGACAAACCCCAAATATTGACATGTTTGACTTGGTGTTAGAAGACTCTTTTCAAAATTGATGACAAATCCTAAATCTTGTAAAAGTCTATATGCAATTTTTACATTTTCTTCACATTTCTTTTTTGATTTATGGAAGTATAAGCTGTCATCTAAATAATTTGTCATCATGATATTTTTGTTTCTAAGGTAGGTGCTGACTGGTCTCAGCAATTTTGTAAAGACAAATGGTGCTGTACATAAACCGTAAGGCAAAGCATTAAATTCAAATAACTTGTCATCAAAGGTAAATCTTAGGTATTTTTTATAATTGTCAGCAATGGGTACCGAAAAGTAGGCTTCTTTTAAATCTATTGAGGCCATAAAACAGTCTTTTGATAATAGTTTGCAAGCTGTTCTGATATCCTCTAATTTGAAATGTTCTGTATCTATGTAGTTGTTAAGTTTTTTCAAATTTAATATGAATCTGAATGAACCATTTGGTTTTGGAACTAGAAATATTGGGGATGTGAATTGATTTGGGCAGTGAGAACACTCTGAAACCGTTCCTAAAGTAATTAATTTATCAATTTCTGTTTTAATAATTTCTTTTTCTTTCTCAAACCAAAGCTGTGTTCTAGTTCTGTAAGGAGGTGGAGTTTCCTTAAATGGGATCTCATAACCTTCTATCCATTTTAATATTACTGGGTCATTAGATATCTCGAGCCAATTGTTCTTAAAATACTTAAGTCTGCCTGCATGTACCTGAGGGTCTACCGGCGATATCTGGATCTGGATCTGGTCGAAGCTTTCTTCGGAGGCCTCCGACGAGCTTGATCTGGTCGCGGCTGTGCATGCTGTTGAAGATGACGATGCTGCCCGCCGCGGTTTCGCTGTTGCTGCTGCTGGTATTGCGACGGGCCTTTCCAGTTTCCCTGTTTCTTCATTGGGGCCCCAGGTCTAGTTTCTTTCTTTTCTGATGCCCTGATCAGAGAACTGGTCTTTTGGATTGTTTGGGCCGCCTTTATTTTCTCGGCACAGTCTGCCCCAAATAAATATTCATCTATTGATGAACTCCTTACCGCATCTTGAATGGTCTTATTTGCACCGGCTAATGCAAAAAATTTCCTTGATGAGGAGTCTTGGTGGTAGATTTCAGCAGCTACTTTTGCTGCATCATTAACTTCTTCTACCAAAACCTTCGTGTTTATATTTCCAGTCATAATTTTTGTTAATGACTTACCTAAGCAGGTCATCAACTTTCCTGTTAGATTTTGTCTATAGCAAATTCTTTTGTCCCTTTTTAGGGATGGCTCCGAAAGTATTGCTGATATCTCAGCATTCATAGTCGGAGCCACTGCCCTTGGAAAGTTGATTGGAGTTGGATATTTTTTAAGAATGGCGTCTCTAGATTCTTTGCCCAGTCCGGTTTGGATGATTCTCATCCATCGGAGGGCTAACTCTGGTCTAATGGCTTCTCCAACCTCACTTTTCTCTTCGCCTTCTGTTCCCAGGGCTTGTAAGAGCTCATCGGGCAAGTTGTCCTCTGAAAAAACAACATAATAGATAAATAGACATGTCTATCCGCTTAGTGATAGCGCTAAGTCCATAGTTTTTGGCTTTGTCTATCCGCGATGTGATAGCGCTAAGTCCATAGTTTTTGGCGTTGTCTATCCGCGATGTGATAGCGCTTGCCATGTACTTCTGTGAGTATAGTGACACCATGTCCACCCGCATGTGGGGGTGCTTACGTGTGGTTGGGATTACCCAGACGTTTGAAGTTTTAACGTGACTAAAAACGGTACTTATGTAATATATTTTACAGACCTGTATTAGGATCTTGATCCGCATCATCATGAGATGGATGATCGATCACTGTAGGCGACAGTGGTTTGAGTGACTGGAGCACCGGGGACAGCTGTGACACGGGAGCCAGCGGCGACGGCGGGGTAGGTGCTCGCGGTGGTGAAGTTGGTGGCGATGAGTCTGCTTGTTCCACCTCCATTGGCATCCTCTCTAATCTTCTTTCCAACTTTCGTATTTTCTTCATAATGTATTCCTTGTCCTTAATTTTCCTTTTACCCATTTTAAAATAACGCACTCAAATGACTCGTTACAATTATAATGAGGAATGTAGTGAACAGTTGAACATAGTTTAAACTAAATGGAGCGCGAAAGTATTAGATGGTCGTTGGAGATGGAGGGAAAACGAAAAAGTGAACAAAAAAAAGAACTGCCAACCGATCCAGTATGGGTGGAAGCCGGAAATAGTCAAATAGATTATTACTAGACAATATTAGGTACATGACTCGGAAGTAGTTTTTAAATTCTTGATTTTAATGGAGACCGGAAATAGTATTTTAATTCAATAACATAAAGGTTACGAAATTTTACGAATGTTTGAGGTTACTTCTTAGTCAGATTTTCTTTAAAATAAGGTAGAGGTCTTACCCTGATAAATATACTTCTTATTTCATGTAATACGTACCTCTTCTGTCTTGAAAACCAATCCAAATCACAAATTCACAATACAACATAGAGGTACTCACGCCGGTATCAACACATTGACTCGTGTACTTGTTATTTCACCGTAAATATCTTTATATTGTATCTTACGACGTCACATCTGATAAAAATATTTATTGCAATATTTTTTGGTGTGATTTTACACATTATTGTACAGAAATAATAATTTTATTGATAATTTGTCGAGAGAACGAAGTGACAGCGCTACGCACAAAAAAACGTAATGACATTTACAGAGTTGCCAGGCGAGAGAACAAACTTTTATTTTTTTTAGCTTTGGAATAATTGTGATGGCGCTGGTACAATCCAGCGTTACTACTTGTTAATCTGTCTCGGAGAAGGAGTAAGTATAATACATTATTTTAGAACAAATTTGATTAGGTACCTACAACAAAAAAGGTTATAGGTAGTGAGTCAACCTTAACAGATAGATAGGTAGGTACCTACCTAGGTATATTATGCAGCCATTGACTTCGTTTACGCAGCGCACGCAATGGAAGCCCTCAAAAGAAATAACTTTTACCCGTTTTTGCTACATTTTTCATTGATGCTCCGCTCCTATAAGTCATAGCGTGATATTTTATAAGATATTTTATAGCCTATAACCTTCCTCGATAAATGCACTATCTAACACAAAAGATACCTATTTTAAATTCGAACCAGTAGGTAGTTCCTGAGATTTCCGCGGTCAACCAAACAAACAAACTTTTTAGCTTTATAATATTAAATATTATTTTTTATTTATTATAAAGCTAAAAAGTTTATTTAATTAGATGTTCACAATCTTGGATTTTAAACATTTTGTTTTTTTCACAATCAGAAACTATGAAATTGACACCCACGTCATTTTATATTTAAAAAAATAATGTCCGTCATTAAAAATATATTATGTCATTTATGAAATCAGTAGGTATCCTGAGAAACCTTGAAAATAACACCTACATTTTGACATGAATTTACGTTAAATAATAACGAAAATAAACTACGCGTAAGAAGATAGGTAGTTTTATAAAATAAATGTATTACATAAGTACCTACGCGCTACCGAGACCGAGAAGGAGGTAGGTACCTGTTCGGGGTGAGCGACCGTAATAACAACAAGTAGCAACTTTAGGTACCTACCTACATCCCGGCGCACCAGCGCCATCTATTGGTTAAATATATAGTAAACACTTGATATACAACCCGAGGCGATAGATGTCGCATGCAACGCTTGCTTGTTACGTGCGACATCTATCGCCTACAAAAGAAAAACAATTCTGCCCGAAGAATCTCGCCCGATAGGAAGGTCCCATTTCTTTGTATGGGATGAGGCATCTGTACTAGTATTCTTTTATCTGTGCCTACGTGTACGAACCTATGTGAAATTCGACAGTAGGTCGATACGAAGTTTGGTCTCATCCCGTTGCTTGAATCAGATATGACTCCTATTGTTCATCTATAAAGCAATAATCCTAATATGCTTCTGCGAACTTATTCAATAGTTAGACGACTACCTAAATAGAATTTCGTCTTACAACACAAGTTCACTTCATGAAATGATTTATCATTGCAGATGTTCTTCTCCCAAGTGGATCGGAAGAAGAAGTAGAGATCAGAGGCTGCTCAATCCATGCCGTAGAACTCCTCAAGAAGAGAATAGAAGATAAACTGAAAGGTCAGAAGGTAGAAGTTCCTAACTCAAGTCTAATAGACTATTATCTTTGGTGCTACAGGAGAAAGTATGCTGATGATATGGAGAGCATTCCCTTCCACAAGACCCTAGGTATTTATTATTAAGTATAGTTTATTTTATTGACGAGAATTGAGGACTTGTAATGTATGTCAGTGAACTATTACAAATGGTGCTAGTTTTCAGTCGGATTTTCACTGAAGTTTTTTTTCGTGTTGTCTATGAGCTGTGTATTTTCAGAGAAATCTTATTATTGGAATTTCTTGAATTATTTTTGCCTTTTCTAAGTAAACCTTTATAACCGTCTCGTAAATTAAATTTTGCTGCAAATGCGTGCAATTAAATGGCCCAGTAAAAAATATTTTTGTACTGTTTATTACCTCTTGTATAAGTATAATGTTCATATACAATATAAATAAAAAACAAATTAATATTACGTTATAATTTTATTCTATTCCACCCTTATCCTTTATACGATCATATTTTATCTCGCGACGTTTGCACGCGTCCACAAACCTCCTTATCACAATATAACAGTGGTCCCCTATTATAACTTACTGCACATCTAACGACATGACTACATTTATTCAATAATACACAACCGCTATATCATAATTAACCCAGTTATATTATTTATTTACAACTTTGGCATTAGCTAAATTATCTAGGTACTTAATTTTGGGGAAGATTTGTGATTATGTTTTAAATTTTCTTAAATATATTTAAACACCATTTAGGCCCACTCGCACCAACGCCTTAAATATGTTTAAATTGCATTTAAACACAATTTTTCATAGTAAATTTGTGTTTAAATACAATTCAAATATATCTAAGAAGTTGGTGCAAGTGGCCCTTAATATTAGTAATATAAATTAAATTAGAATAAATAAATAATCAGAAAAATCAATCAATAGTTATAAAGTCACATTCATAATTTATAAATAATGAAAATAAGTAAACCTAGAATTCCAGTTCATTAGTTTACATAAGATGGTTAGTATTACATAAAAATAAATAAAAGTAATGCCCACCAGCCATTTATTAAAAGCCGCTTGCATAACTTTTAATAAGTATAATTGTATATATCTCTGTCAATTGTGTAAAGTTTAACAATTAATTGAAGTACATAAGTAGTGCAAGCGACCTTAAATATTGTAGCAGTAAATATCAAAGACCAGCTTCATAAATTAAGCTTAAAACATGAGCACATTTCTTCCAAAATATAACATGGAATCTAATCAACTTAAATAAAGTGAAAAATAATGATTACAAAATGGCACTTAATATTTACACCGTAACCTACTATTTAATTTATTTAAATAATGTGACCGTGTTATTATGCACTACATTATATACTAAAAGGATTATACTGCTGTCTCGTTCAGTGTTTTCACTACATTACTTGTTTAGTATGGCACAAACAAGTTGTAGTCAAACTACTGCGATAGATAGCACGCAATGAACAGAAAATCATGCTAATATCTCTCATGCTACGTGAAAATACGGGATCTAAGAGAATTGACTGATTATTGTGATAATTTGTTACACTGAAAAGCGATTGCTAAGCAAATCTTGATCCTATTTGAACATTTTTCATTACAATTTTATGCTAAACTTTTATACACTTATTCCTAATTAGTATACATTTGTTCAGAACAAAACTCTACATTAATTTCCTAATATAATTTGTGTCTATGGCATCGCTTTTCAACCTATCAAACTTCACTTACTACTGAATTTGGACTTGAGACTTTCGAAAAATGCCAACTTGGTCTTGATCGTACCAGGTTCTGGCAGGGGGCTGCCTGGTCTGCTGGATTCTTTTGTGACCTCTTCAGTACCTTCGGGAATTTCTTTAGAGCCTCCCGGGACGGTTAATGGCGTGGACATGGAAAGTTTCAGCTCTTCTCTAAACTCTTTGGAGATACTCCTGGCTGTGAGACTGTGCATGTAGACGTGCTTGTTTCTCTCTGGTTTGAATTCTGTCAGAATGTTCTCTTTACTCTGCCGCCGTCGCGAGTAGGGCTGTATTGGCTGGAATAAAAATTATAATATAATGTTTTTTTTTATTGTAAGATGTTTTATTTGGTCTATTTGTGTTAATGTTTAGTCATTTATATTATATGATCCTATCAAAGAAATGAATACTTTTTCGGCTAATATTTTGCATAAGAACTCAATTCGCTCTAAATTTAGCACTACACAAATAGTTGTCATCAGAGTCTTAGTGAAGTATTTGTCATAACACGGTTAAGTTTCGGCAAACAATGACTCATAACACATCACTCGTTTACTTACCTTTACTGGTCCGTTAATGTTCTCCATACTAACAAATATCTTGGCTAACTCCTTGACTTTGGGCAGATTCTGCAGAGTATCATCAGATTCAATCAACTCCAATTTTTTAAGTTCAGCACTTTCTTCTGCTGTAGCGTCTTCGTGCACTTCGTCAGTATAACTGACGCTATCTGGTTCCAAGATGTTCTTATCTACGATATCGATGTTGTCATTCGTGTCAGTCTCATAGCTTGGTGATATGTTATCAGGCTTACATTTAATAATCTCCCCAGTTTGCACATTGTAGATTTTTATTGAGTCTTCTAAGCTACTCGTGCTTATGTAAGACGTGTCCACGCTAAGGGGTGATTTTAGAGGTTCATCGATTCTTTCACCATTTTCTTGTATTGGTATAGGAGGCGGAGGTTCCGTTGGAACTGTTTTGTAGGCTGTTTCCAAAATTTCTTCGAATTGTTTGTCTGTTTCGTCATCGACGTAAATAGGTTTTGCAGCAAATAGTGGTGTTTCGGTAGCATCATCATACTCAATCATAATATTGTCATTATTGTTTATAGTTATCGTTGAGGATGCCATGTCCTCTTTACTAGCGAATTTTGTATACTGTTGGTTCGTCGCTATCATGTTGAATTGTTGTATAAGTAATCCCTGAAAATGTTTAATACATTATCATAATGTAATTAGTAGCTATTTTTACTGCAATTTGTTTATGATTAAGTACTCTTTTTATATTTACAGCTAAAATCCCCGTTACTTAATTTTTACAACAAACAAAACATAACTAATAGTGGCTATAAAGAGTGCGGTATAGATATTAATTGATGTTAGTGAAATAACTAGGTAATTACTGTTAATATTGTGATTTAATACATGCACAGTGCCCCTACAAGCATTAAAACGTGCATCATCATAAAGATCGAAGTCGGAATCACTGAATACCGTGACCATATTAAAATAACTTAATATTAACATGCAAAAATTGCTAGAGATGAAACGAAAGTGTGCGAGGTATTTGCAATTGGATTAGTATTCAGGTGAGTAGAAGTGGTATTGCGACTTGTTAGTCAAGTGGCAAGCAGTCGGATGCGGTTAGTCAAAATTTCGTTTTGCCAAAATCACTCACCACTAACGTCTTTGAGGATTACTGTAGTACTGAAAATTTTAATAAGAAGAACACAAAATCTATAAGTGCAGTACTAAGTAGGTACTTTTTGTATTAATAGTGCAGTGCTGTTAGTCAGCCTTCTTTATATCCAACAAATAACATGCCAACTTCACACACAACAGGCAATACTGTGTGTCAAACGAAGATATTTTAGATTTAGTAATAAGAAAGATTCATTCACCACAGTTTATGGAAAGTGACCGGGGTGCCGGGTTAACCTAACGTATCTTAATGGAGGAGTCTGGAGGCTATGTATGTATCGTACACAGTAAGAGATTCACATGATGAGAGATATTGGTCAGTTGGAGTGCCATTGAGAACGGAGATGGTGTATTAGGCTATATTGGGAATGAAGGTGCTCAATCACCAGATATCGGTACGAAAGCCTTTGCTTAACCTGAGACTGCCACCGAATGAATAATTGAGCGTAGAACGACGCTTGCTGCGGAAGCAGAGATCGTCGCTACGCAGCGTGTTGCTCCGCCTAACATTGGTGTACGTCTCGAAAAGGTCTTCGGTAATCTCGGGTACTTTCGGTATTTTAAGTCTAACTATATCCTCGTTTTCCACATAACCGCCACCGTCGCACACAGTTCTACATTGGTGTCTTACGTTGGCATATCGACCGACATAACGTTTGTCTGTCGCATGATTTTCGTCAGCGTTATCATTTTGTCTATCGGGGTTTTCGAAAATTGGGTTTATAGCGAAGTTGGGGCTCGCATTCCTAGGGCTGAGTACGTTGCGGACGATGTTGTGATGTAGGGCGGAGGCCTCGAGGTCGCTCAACGAGCTGCTGGCACTTACGGGCGACGCGAACTCTACGTCAAAATTGTCTAAACTGGTGGAATTGTTCATCGACACCGACGACACCGAGCTCGCTTCGCTCACGCTGGTCTTTTTGCGACCTCCGCACGACGCCTTCGCCTCCCTTATATAATAGTCACGTCCGTAACTGCGGGAAAAACAAATTTTGTAATAAAAATGCTCCACTTGAAAATCCCAGGTCGAGTAGTGTTATATGGGGATTTTCTACTTCTAGCAACTTGGAGTTAGGTTGTGCCCGGTTAGTGGCAAGTGGATCTTCCCCTAATACATGGGACCTATACATACCGGCAAACTATAGGTGTAAATCTTCTACCTATCCCTTCTGAGAATCTACTTATTCAATTCCTTTTTGTGAAAATATTAGATTTATTGTTACAGTTCGTTCAACTCACCGTTTATACTGCGGTATTTCTTCGGCCATAACATCTTTCAGTACTCTAGGCGACGGACTTTTAGTTCTTCTATCAATACTGTTATCAATGCTATCATTACTCATAGTTAAACTTAATTTTTTATGTTGGATCTCTTTTATTGGATGATCATTTGTTTCGCTTCCCTCATTATCTGCGTCTTTCATCTCAATGGTATCATCCTGAGAGTCTTTCTTAGCTGTTAACATGTCGAAGAGTGAGGAAGCACTCTTGTTTGATAACCTCTTTTGAATAGCTTCTGGTGAATATGGGTTGTTTGGCATTTCTACGTAATTTAGCCATTTCTTACGCTCCCTGTAAGCTATTGAACCTGTAACGATATTAAATGTCGATTAGAAAGAATACAGATGATAAAAATAATTCCATTAAATCTTTCAATTTTATATTCGTTTACAATATCATTATTAGGTGCCTAACAATAATCCTATTTTTGCAACGAATTGACTTTCCTCATAACATAAACATAATAAGAAGCAGCAAGATAAGCTTATCGATTATTTTTATAATCGACAAGTATCATTACACTTCAAAGTTGTTGTAAAATGTATCACTCACCTGGTATCAACTCATCATCTTGATCAGTATCACGAGTTGGAATCCTGAAAAAAGGAAAAAGTATACTATTTACAGAATATTTTAGATATATTGTTTTTAAATTTTAAAATAATTAAAAATAAATAATAATAAATTGCGGATACACAAAGTTTCATGCGACACCCTGTCCTTAGGGCACCAATATTCACAGAGGAGGCATGAAGTCTTAGAAATGGGAATTGGGAAGCATAACATTCTCAGGAGATGAGAACTTAAATTAATAATCCTAATTGATTACATGGACGTTATATTTTCAATCCCCACACGGGAAAATAATTGTATGACCTACTGGTAGTCGTTCCGGATCAGGGTGCTCTACTATTTCAATTGTATCAGAATGGTCGTCCATTGTTTCTAAATGACAAAAGGATTGACTGATTTTTATATAGGTACTTACTGTTGCGGCCCGTCATCGAAGTGTTTTCTGCGCAGACTGTCCGCATACCTCTGTACAGGTAACGTTACTGTTTCCTCGTATTCGCCCTCTCGCTCCTGGTGATTTACCGTGTTTGTCGATTCTGTAATTATTATCATTTTGTTAATGTCTGGTCATCATTATACTTCATGTATTTCTTTGGAACAATTTACAACCTTTATGCCTGAACCTTAAAAAGAGACCATGATTCTCTACTTTTGATTCAGCATTTTTTGTCAAATCTATTAAAATCTTAAACAATGACTTATAAAAATGTTTATAGATCTTCTATTTACAGAAATAAATATCATTTATAATTCTGTTTTTGTTTTTATTATTATTTATTATCATGAAGAAAAGATTTGCTTACCTTTGTTAGTTGTAAAATTCTCGAGACTATCCATTTCATTTGAATCGCTCTTGTATATGTCTCCGTTAGTGTTAGCACATAAATCATCCATCAATTCCCCTTTCTTCCCGTTAAGAGTTCTGTGTATTTCTTCTTTCACAACAAATTCTGCTTTAGTTAAGGGTCCACTTTCAATACTAAGCATTAACTTGCCACCATCAACTTGATCCGTCGCGTTCACATTGATGGTTTCCACAATAGTAACGTTATTGTCATTAATTGCGTTAATGATTGCGTCTACTGTATCGTCATCTTGTATTTTGTCCACGAGTTTGTCAAAGTCGTCAGGTCCATCGATAATGGTGAGGCTGTCTGGTTCAAAGTCATCTTCGTCAACTTGAGGCTTGCCACCTATTACATGTTTGGAGTCTAGAACTTTCTTCATGTTACTCTTGTATTCTGCTTGTTCTTCTGAGTCGCTTGCGTTGTCTGATAGGTCTGTGGTGTCGTCGGCGTCTCTGTCGCCGATCAGGGCTCGGTACTCAGTGTTGGAGTTGGGAACGAGCATCGGTACCGGAACAGACTGTATTGTTTTGATTTTTTTCTTTTGGAACAGCCAATTTTCTTCCCATGAACCGTCGACAGCTTGTAGGTCGCTGCTCGAAACTTCGTCGAACTCGCGATCTTCATTATCTGTAAATGATAGCAAAAAACCTATATCTGCCCTTGTAGTGAATGAATTTATTAATTTTTGCATAACTGCGTACCTGTACTGCTGATAGCTTATCTAGAAAAAGGTTAATAACATCTACCCGTTATTTTTCTACACTAGATAATGAGTGATAACTAAGCTTATAAGACTCTGATTGCACATTTTTTCTAGACTTCCACAAGGTTCCAGGATTTAATTTATTTATCGGGTAAAGAAATTATTCTTTTTAATTAATCTAAGCGCCACGGTCAGCCAATTTCATGAGATTGCTTGTCGTTTTATTGGTAGACGGTTGCCGCCCGTGTGGTCGGCACATTTGTTTTTCGACTATAGACGAGGCGCTCAATAGGTTAATTCATATACATATTATATAGTACTTATAGCATTATGTAATGAATTTGATAGTATTACTATTACACATAAATAAAAAATCTTTGGACGGATATCTGTAGGAAGTAATACTCCTATAAAACTGTTGGTGGAATATTTTTGTGCCCTATTATATTTGTGATTTGTGCCCTTGTTTAACTTACCTTTGTTATGCACTATGTCTCCTCCGAACTCTGGGAAGGGCACTCTCCGCGGCACCTCTAGGGCTTCGTCTGTCGCCTCCCCCTCCTCCCAGTCAGACACATCGTCTTCTTCGCGGAGCTGAAACCAAAAGAAAATCACGTTACTCAACTCTTCATAATTAAATTAATTTGTAATTATAACATACCATCGCACCTACCTAATATTATATGAATGGATAAATTTCCGACAGGCATTTGGACATTGTTGGAATTTTTAAAATTCCTTTCTTAGTGCACACCTACGTAAGGAATATTTGTGCAAAATTTCATGCTTGTAGACCAGTGGTTTCAGCTGTTCGTTATTCGATCAGTCTGTCAGTTTCTTCTTATATACATATGTATAGATATAGAAAAACAAGATAATCGGTCATTAATCGATCACAAATACAAACTCAGAGCTGCTAAAAAAAATTTTGCTCGAAGTAAGGATATTTTTACCTATTACCCATACAAAAAATGCTCTCGCGCTGGGTCAGGCAGTTGTCCACTTTGCCTTAGGGTTAAACCAGCCCTGATCTCATTGCATGTCTTCCCAAGTTCTTGTCGCTAGTACTTACGGGAGGAGTAATGTCTCTGTTGTGTCGGCAGTGCAGCGAGCGTGGTGAGGATCGCTCGGAGGGCGTGGGGCTGGCGCTCGCCGAGTGGATGCCACTGCTTCGACCTCCGGAACCATTCTCATTTTGGTAGCGCTCGATCACCTGCAGAACATTTAACAGTAAAATTATAAACTAACTTCGGCAACAGTCTTTGCCTTATGATTTAAAAACCCTAATTTATTGCGTGATCGTGTTTGCACCCGCCCAAAAGTAGTTTTGTACAAAATGCCTAAGGCAAAACTTTGTAAGATTGATTCTTGAAGGTACAAAAAGTACCCATACAGGCCTATATAATTGTATATGTATTTGTATGTGTATTATGTTTAAAATAAGTAATTTGAAGCGTCGAAAAGCTTCGTAACACGTATAACATGCTTAATATACCTCCTTACCTAATAATGATACATAAATAATTATAGTAATAAACTATTTTGAACTTTGAACTGATATAGGATAATTTGTATTTGCCGATAATTAGTCATTACGACATAATTATTTAATTTGCTATAACTACTAATATTATGCTTTTTCTATTTTAAAGTACATAATTTTAACACGAAAACATCAGGAAAAGTCTTTTGGCTTTCTGAAGAGGCATGCAAGAGAAACCGATAAGTATTCGAACTGCACTCATCTCTCCGCTCTCACTTTCAAGATTTACACAGGAAACTCGTACCTACTAAATCACTAAGATGATACATACAGATAATCCGCTTGAAATTTCGTACATCGCTCAGCCGTATCTGAGCCAGTGGAGCAACAATACGGCTAAACGCATGAATTAGTAATTACCAGCAATCGTATGAAAAAACTCAAACCTCTCCGTTCGCTTCGGGAAAGTAGCTCACAATGGAACTGAAGAAATTGTTCATTTTCACGAATCGTTACACGAAATTAAACTTTATTCAGTCGCGATACGAGGTCGGTGAAAAATTGAGTGTTTTCTAAAAAAGGTCTGGTTCACACGGACGCTGTTTTGCACTGCACTGTCGAGAAGCGTGTGGATCCAGTAGCGTAGGGTTGCCGGTTTAAAGCACTATATTTTTATTTACTAGTTTTATTTGCTCGCTTTTAAAATTTTCTAAGTTCATATAATTTATTTACTTAATCTATTATTAGATATGATTAACTAAACAGATCAACAAACATTAAAATCTTTCCGGATTCACATAACCACAATTATTTTAATAACTATCATAATTCTATAATCACAGTTTTACCAAAATAATCGAAGGCAATCACATATTTACATAACTCACCAGACTTATGGCCGCAAGAACGTATAAAAACACAACGAAACCTATCATATAAAAAGTATACATTTTTAAAAATCACATTTCACTTCACGACACGGAATTTATCGTTTAGACAATATCATCGCGGGCGAGCGATTAACGCCGAATGTATGAAAAGAATATTATCACTCATTAATCTCATTATTTATTTATGACTTACCATTTCTTTGGAAAACATTGGACCGATTCGGCACCGAACTAACTTTGTACTCGCGTCGTAGATATGGCTGCGATATCGAGAGATAGATAAGTTGATCGATAAGATATTGAGGCGAGCCATGCGTGTGACGGATCGTGTCTAACATCAATACATCCTTGTTTTACTTTGATATTTCATTATTGTATGTTATGATCTAAAACATGGGTAGCAAGTTTCCATTATCGTATAATCTTTATTGATTAATTTTCCGGAATATAAAGTTAAGTACAAAGATGTTGGTTGTGGCAATTGACACAAGGAATACGCTTTTCTATAGTTATTTTGTAGATTAAAGTGGTGTGGTATCTTATCCTAATTAAAAATATCAATTATCATTATTTATAGCGGGTCATTTCTGCCCACTTGGCAATTAGTGAACTGTGATAGCGTGGGAGCAATTTATTTATAGAACGGGTTTTTTGTTGGCTATATTTTATCGATAGAATATTTTGTGAGGGTGACAGCCCTAAATTAGCGTGGAGCGTGCCCTAACTAAAGAAGCTGTTGTAGGGATTCGCGGCAATAAGGTTATGTTTACATAAATATACGCTATGCAATTGGATTGATCCCGATTTTTTCACAATTTGTGTAATACGTAGTCACTGGATGCAATAAGCAATCTTTGAAGGTTAAGAAGAAATAAGGTCGGTAAAGGATTAGCATGTGTCTATGCCCACTAATCTGCCGAATGACGCATAACGAAGGCTCTTTTGACATTGGTGGCGCTACACTAGTTCCGGATATTCGAGCATTATAGGGATGAAACCCCATTTATTCCGTAACTAGCGACCCGCCCCGGTTCGCACGGATGCAATGCTGATACCTACTAAATATACTACAGAATGTCTTTACATACAATGTTCACAGCTTTTATTTCTCGTAAAAAGTAAAGGATAAAAATTGTAATTGTTAATTGTAATTGTAAGCGCAAAAATGTGTTTATTTACGACATGACATTGGAAACCTCTAAAATTGACAGTGTTTCTTTACTATATTATGCATGTATTATACATATAAACCTTCCTCTTGAATTACTCTATTTATTAAAAAAACACAACAAAATTTGTTGCGAAGTTTTAAAGATCTAAGCATACATAGGGACAGACAGACAGCGGGAAATGACTTTGTTTTTACTATGATTGTAGTGATTTTATAGGTATTATATTTATGTTCATCAAAGACTCACCTTATTCAAAATAGCCGTTGCCAACAAGTCTTCGTAAGTGGAAGACTCAATGGTAGGAGTGTGTGGCTCAGCAGCATATCTCGCTAGAGCTGGCAGTGCCGCCGCCTCCTCCACGACCCTCGCGACTAAACGCTTCAGCTGCACGTGCGCGCCGCTTGCACTGCGAACCTCTGGCGACGGAGACGCGTTGCGCGGCGCAGGGAGATCTGTGGAAGGTAGAGAAGAATTTGAAAATCGAACGCGTTAAAAAAAGGTTTTATCCAAGTCAACTCTCATTTTTGAAAACGCCTGGAGTGTTAAGCGTGAGATGTTATTACATTAGAACTCTCTGCCAAACCTTTCTGAGGATTAGGGACGATCAGTAATTTTGGCAGTTGTTCATTTTTCTACCTTATTGTTGAGATAATAAGTTCGAAAAGATGGTACTCGCTAATATTGCCAATAGTATCTATGTTAACAAATTGTTAAAAGTAAAAAGAAAATGTCATTGTTTTGTAACAGAGAAAGTGAATAATTATCAAAATACGGAGTGTGCATCAACGCAAGTAAAGACGTGAATCACGAATGCATTCGAAAAAATATCCTGGCTACGGATTAGATTTCCAGGCCTAATTATTGGACGAGCGGTGTTTGAAATTGGAACAAGATTAGAAGCCCCAAAAATGTCCCCTAGCTTATCCATGTTTTTACTTTGATTCCTTAATGACTCAAGTAGATAATCATTTCCTATTTTGGCTGTCAGTATTTTACATGTCCCTTGCCATTAAGCGGCAAAATCCACTGCTCGCCCCCTAGATTTTGCCCGTTCTAGTATAATGTTTCATTACGGTGGTACATTTTACGTAAGGGGCGAAATCTAGGGGGCGAGTGATGAAAACCTCCATGTAATTTTGACATAAATAAATAAAAAAAAGTTAAATACTCGTATAAAACATTGATGGTTATTGTATTCACTAGGTACAATAATTTAATTTTCCTATCTCATTATCGCAATCCACTTGACCCGGATTTGATACTTTGTAGATTGACGTTATCATGCCTTTATAATGAGGTGTTGCAACTCACATAATTTGTAAATAAATGTTAATTTTGAATAATAATTGAACTATAGACTATAAATAAATATAGACTGAAGCTTCTATGAACACAGTTAACCTACCACGAGAAAAAGCTGTTCCTGAAATAATCTGATTTAATTTTGTTATATTTATTTCAACATTGATTCCAACCAATCAAACGGTGTAGGTACTTATACAAAATTGATGTAGGTAAATAATGCCTATACGTTTCTTTTTTATAGGTAACATACGAATCCTGATCATTAGGTTTTTGACAATACCTAGATTGTTTTTTTTTGTAGAAATTATACTTTAAAACATTTATCAAATAAAATGTATTAGACAGGTATGATGCCATTACTGTGTCATTGTAATGTTTGTTAGCTATTACGCTATTAGGTAGGTATGATGGATGATAGATGAGAGATTTTTTTCTTAAAGTCCATTGAACCGACAATCATTTATTTCGGACCATTAAATATACATGGTTGTATTTATATACATATTATCATAAAAGTAAAAAAAGGCAATTAACGCGGAACTTAACAGTTAAATGCCCACGAAAATAATTATTTTCATAATTTTAATTACTTTGCTAATCTCGCAACAGGTTTCGCGATGTTGTAATCACTGCATACATTATAGTTTTTTTGCACTAGTATTTGTATAATCCCTGAGAACTGAGATCATTTAAGTCTAAGAGCTAACAAAAACAATGAGATTTGTAAATTTTTCCGCAAGTAGTTTAAGTTTCCTGTTTATGTTACCTACTGAAATATTTTAAGGTTTTATAATGAATACCCACTAGCTCACCTAATTAAAACTCTTTGTTAGTTTTTTTACAAGCGTTTTACCTACAATTACGGATTCCTTAATAATATTGAGTGAAGCAAAGTTAAAAATATCTACCTATCTGAAAAATTGGTACCTACTACTATCAAACGTAATAGATGTGATAAATAAGTGAAGTTTCACGATGACTAACCCGTGATAAATAGTACCTAGGTTTACAATATTATCTGCTCTACTATCTAATATACTAGATAATAACTATACCTCCTAATTTCACCGATTGTCAATTCCATTGAATAATTGTAATTTTAAGATTATATAATTCGCGAGCTAAATTTAGGCAAATTAACCTTATTGGTAATTATAATACGCGTAAGTCACTGATTTTATCCCGATTATCAACCATATCGATGTCAAAAAATTGACAGATTTATCGAAATAATACGTTAAGATTTATTTTGATAAAAAGCATATAACAATTTGAATAAATTCCATGCTCATGAAAGATTTTTTTATGATTTCAACAAGTCACACACATTGATAATATGATTCATATAAACAAATACATACCAAACCTTATGTACAATCAGTCTGTAAATTTTTCCACGTACTTATTCAGATATACTATTACTAATTTAAGTTGTTTACTCAGGTTCAATGTGGCTGAACGCTTTTGATTCATAATTATCCACACTATGACGTAAATAATTTGAAATAAAATTTAAAATATGTCGCTCAATACCGTTACTTCGTCAATGTTTTTATTGTGACCTCAGTAGTCGCTGCCGCGGCTGATGATTGAGTTCGATCCCCAGGTCTAGTAGCGAAGCAGTGTTTCTTGATTTTACTATGGAATACTCGTTTTGTCCGTATCACGTGCAAAAAAGAATTGCTTGCAAATAGTTCTAGCAATTTTTACATCTATTATTTCAAGAACACGTGTAGGTAAGATAATTCCTTGGACAAAGTCTATGTAACTTTGTATGAAAACAAAGTCCATACAAGCTTAAGAGGTTAGCAGCCGGCCTCGACATAATCGTAATAAAAATAGTAAACAATAGCTACAATATGGCGGCGCTAATGATACTTACAACAACTTAATTAATGTTAGGGTCATCCAGGTGTCCAGATAACGCAATTGGGACACACCAAAGATCGTTGTTCAAATGAAATGTAATTAAGACGCGCTAAAAGTATGGTGAAGCATGTCATTATCATCCAAACCTTTTTCCAACATGTAAGAGTCGGCTTCTAGTCTAACCGGATTCGACTGAATATCAGGGTAATTTTTACTATCGTAAAGGATCAAAATACGTAGGTACACTACAAAATACATGAATAATTACACAAAAACTTCGTACTTTGCTATAACGTTCGTTCATTACCAATTTTCGCAAACAATTATTTGCAATAGTGCGTAAAGACCTTAACATTTTTATGTCTTTTCATAAAATAATAGCCTTATCGATTATAGTGCCCAGAAGGGTTTAATGCCAGGCAGCTGTTCACAGTATAGCCAATGTAAAAGGTTTGTATTAAATGTCATAGAATAAAGTCGTTCTTGTGAGAAATTTCATCACCTCACTGGTTCATGGATACTATGAGCCGGTTTGCGCACGTCATAAAAAATACTTTTTTTTGCTATAGGTTACATACGTAAACGTAAAATTTACAATTCTATGTGTTAATAACATCCTGGAAAAATCTGGTTTAATCTTGTCAATTTATGGAGATCATTAAATCCGTGTTAGTGATGAAATATTATGGCTCATTTACGCCATAAAAATAATAGAAATTAAGGGTGAGTGACGTAGTGTTGCGATGTACGCACCGATCACTATATACCTATTTCGCCCCGTGTAATAAAATAAGACTTTAGAAATTATTAATTATTAATTAAATTCGCCCCTTTAATTTTTTTTACTAGAGTAAAAAATTAAAGGGGCGAATTTAATTGGGAACTTGCAAGTGATGCACACACACAGTGTTGATTTCAATACTAGATTTAATTATTTTAAATTGTATTTTTATTAGATTATACAACAAGCTTCCAATATTGAGTTTTAGTTCTTGCTGACAATGTCAAATTACAGATTAGGTATATAATTAAAATGTTACCTGTTTAAAATAATTCCGTAAGAACTTGTAATAAATACACTTTAATGAAGCGATAATTGGCAATGAACGTCTTAGCCGGTTATCCTTTAGGTCAGCCACAGACCATTTTTGTATATTTCGAGGTGAAATATTAATGTTGTCAAGTCACTATATGAACGTGTTACTTAATCATTATAAATCAATGCGTATTTTGTGTTCAGGCAAAATATGTAGGAAGTTGGTATAATATGCAAAACTGCCTCGTTACCCTAGTGGTCCAGACCGCAACTGATACACTAGAGGTCTTGGGTTCGATTCCCAGACAGACACCCAAAAGGTAGTACCACCGAGCAAGTCAGATTTTTTCTCGCCTCTTACGAGATGACTACCTGAAAGGCAGCGAAGAACAGTATTCTTGCCCGTCTCCACATTTAATGTTTTATGTGAATACATAATACTCAGTAACACGGTTCTATGGTCGCGAATTATGCAAAGATGGCGGTTGATATAATTACGAGCATCTTATAGAATTACAAATGAGATCGCATGCGTGTTCGATGGATGAGCAACCGGTTATATTGCAATACTAATATAAAGTAAAAGTCTGATAAATGTGGTGCCTTAATATAACCATAGCTCTATATTAATTACATCATTAAATTTAGGGCAAATAGATCGTTACATTAAATTTAGGGTTATGTTAGGTTTTCTTTGCAGAAAAATACCACCGCTAAATGTTATTCCAATATGTTCTAGATCCTGCACTAGGATTTTCTGCTGTATCGTGGGTGCTTTTTCAAACAAAAACAAATTCTCACGTACACAAACGCTCAGACCAGGAACCCACAACACGTGTTTCAGAAGCCGATTGCTCAGCCGCTACGCCAAACGTGTCGTCTTAAGAAATGGATGTTTGTTACTGTGTATGAATTTTAAGAAAACTACAATATTCTACCGCATAAGTAGGTACATCAGAATAAACCATAGGCTATAATTCAATTATCTATGCGGAAGAAATCGCGGGCAAAAGCTAGTCAAAGATGCATACAAAACGGAAAATTCTAGTAAGTGGCCATTTAAAGGTACTACGATCTCAAAATTGTAGCCATCAAACCGTCCTCCTCCCTCAAGGCCTTTAAGTATATAATTACGAGTAGGTTCACCCGCAAATCGACACACCTGTTTTTAATATAAATAAAATGTTAAAACATATCTGAGATCACCGCCAAAATGATTGCCGCACTACGACAGACTTGAGTAGGTCCCAGATGTTCTTGTTATGCCGACTAGGTATTGTCAGACAAGTTACAATAATTATATATTTTTACTAGTTTCTGCCCGCGACTTCGTCCGCGTAGCGTGATGATATATAGCCTATAGCCTTCCCCAATAAATGGGCTATCTAACACTGAAAGAATTTTTCAAATCGGACCAGTAGTTTCTGAGATTAGCGCGTACAAGTAAACAAACAAACAAACTCTTCAGCTTTATATATTAGTAAGTATAGATGGGTTTCGGGGTAATCGAGAATTTCGCCTGATGGTAAGCTATTATCGCTCCTCATGGACACCCGCAACACCAGAGGTAGTCGCAAGTGAGTGGCCGGCCTTACAAAAGGGTTTGGGCCTCCGGTATCCTCGCTCACTCTGTGAAAGACAACATCAGCGTTGTTTCACGCCGAATTTCTGTAAGGCCGTGGTATTACTCCGGTCGAGCCGGCCCATTCGTGCCGAAATATAGCTCTTACACAGTAAGAAATATAGAATTTCGGACGGTTGGTGGAGCGGTTGTTTGATTAGATTCTGTGGTAGTGGTTGCGGGTTCATATCTCGCACGAACAAAATACACGCCTAGTTACTAGCCTACACGTACCTAGTTGTTCGGGTCCGAATATATGGGCATCTAAGAATTTGTGTTTATAAACGCACACACCATACCTCACGTCTTAAACAAAGGAGAAACATATAGAATGCCTCTTTTGTTCGTGTTGTCCAAACCACTGTAAAATTCGGCTAAGTGAGAGTCTTGATTTTATACTGTGGAGATTTTTACCAACTTCACCTTGGAAGTTAGGAACTTTCTTGGAAGATAAGAAGATTATATCATCAATGATCACATATTAAGTACCTCAATCCTTCGCCTGACAGGTCAATATATTGATTACTTAGCTACCTAGTTTAACGCCTATGTGAACCAACGAAATGAACTGCGATAGGAACATATTTGAGAGAGAGTTTCACATTGTAACCAAGTAACGTTCTAATGTCACTTGGCATAGGCATATTAAATCTAGCACAATTTACCATAAACCTAGTGAATTGAAAGAGAGTATAAGTGTCATCATAATAGGACCAAGAGGCGGTTTTGTAAGTTATTAAATTATATCTAGAAAACTTACCTAAGATTTCCTCGAGCCAGTAACAGGATATGTACAGGAATATGGCAACACCGAACCAGAAGCCGATGAGCAACACTGCCAGGTACTCCCACATGGTATATGTCGCATCACTAACACTCGATTGTTAACATGGACAAATGTGGCACATCGCTAATTGAAGAAACTATTTCATGACACTGACATTTAAATTTTCTAGTTATGGCATGAGTCTGCGTATTGATTTGTTGAAATTACAAAGTGCTTGTCGTTATGTTCCGAATAATCTGCTGAAAGTGTTTCAATTACCTATAGGTAACAATGGATACTTAAGAGTTACCTATCATTAATTAATGAATATTTACGTCATCATTTAACTATGTTTTTGCAATATTGTACTTTCTAATAAATATTTGCGCCATATTGTATGGCTACCGAATAATGAAATGGCGCGACATTCCATTTTTAAAAAAATTACTAATAAGTTCTGTTGTAATTTTTTTTTTGTTTCTTAATACTTACTACATTGCTAATGGAATGTAATAATTTAAATAAAAAATTCAAATGTCAAGAATTGTTGCACTTTCAAAAAATATGAAATACTATAAAGTGACCTTTTAAATTAAATATTACCCACATATGAAATGTTTAACGCGTTTCATAGCCTTGATATTTATTTCGATTTATTAGTAAACAATGTTCTTAATTATTTTAATAAATCGTGATGATTACTCGGTGGAAGAAAAATAATAACGATTGCCTTATGACTACGTACCTTTGACTAATATACACTACGTACCTAAGAGTAAACTTTCTTTAGTATGGTTAACCTTTTTGAACTAAAAATTTAAATAGTGTTCCATTTCCACGACATACAATTTAGTGCGTGATGATTATTTACACATTTTTCAGTAGTTACTTAAATGTAAATAGTTTACAATTAAGTAGTTATTTCCTAATTAACCATGACGTCATCAGATTTCTACGTACAACAAATTTTTCGACGTTATGTAGTTACGTTATTGTTACGAAATTCATCGTGCATTATTGTTTTGACGGTAAACAAAAGCGCGACTCAATTGTTGAAATCTACCGACACTGCGTGTTGGTAAACAATCAAAATATTCGATGAATTGCATTTTGGATGTTCCGAATGAAGAATGAAAACATAAGCATATTTTGGTATGCTATTAATATTGACCTACTTTCAGGCGTTAACAAATTTTTTTTAACAAAGAAGCTACGTACGTAAATACTGTACATCCTATTAATATTATAAGTTTGTTACTGAAAAAAACTACTGATTGGATTTTAATGAGACTTTATAATAGAAAGAAAGAAAGAAAGAATAAAATTTATATATAATAATAATATAGTTCATACATCAGAATAACACATAAGCTTCACCTAATTCAAATATTTACGCGCACGAAGTTGCGGGCAAAAGCTAGTACGTAGTATAGGTACCCCAGAGAAACTTCTCTTGGTTCAGCTTATGCGTTGAAGGGTAACAAACAGATAGAGTTCCTTTGTACTTTTAAAATAGTAGTTGGTATCGGTATATCTAATTAATTTGCATTAGGTAATTATAAATATTTAATTGCAATCCATGTGAGCTTGTCTAATGAGTTTTTATTAGTACACTATTTGCACATTGATTTATGTATAATGTTATTACTCATATTTAAATACCAAGGTTTAATTTAATAAGTACAGTTTTTATAAGCGCGTCTGGAAAAATACTTAATCTATGTACTTATGAAAAAAAGAGCTAGCTCTTTTTACATTTTACATATATATTTACCGAAGTTACCTTAGGTAAGATAAAATCCTTCCTGGTATAATTAACGGTTTGTGACAAGCGGGTTATATAGGTAAATAATAAATAAATAATGCGGAAAGTTCTCTTATAGGCACCTAAGAGAACATTCCGCATTATTTACCCCGTTTAGTCTGGGGAAGTAAGTATTACTTAATGGGTGTTTAGGGAGGTACGTCGGAATACTAAAGCACTTATTCATACAGGGCACTTTTTCAAATGACGATGCAATACCGAGATGACACTATTATCACTATAGTTTTGATTCGAAAATACTGTGTTCGTGGCGTCTTAAATAACACAACAATAAAAAAAAATGAGTTGACGCTTGAGAGAGAGATTGATTGTCATTATTGTGTATTATGTTCATTATGTTTAGTAATAAATATTATTTATTTATTCGTCGCTAAAACAACAAACAGAATAGCTTAGAAAGAGATTCGGGAGGCCTTTGCCCTATGAGAAGAAATAGGCTAGAAAAAAAAGTTTTTTTTTATTTGGTCAAGTGTGGCACATATTTTGGCACGTGATTGTACCTTAAACTCGTAGAAATCTAAATAACATGTCTCATTATTTAAATCCCTGTCATATGTCCTGCTACTATTAAAATACCGATATAAAAACAGTTATTGAATTTGCTACTTTGAAAATAAGATAATTTCCATTCAAGAGGAACAACGTCCCAACCTTGTTAAAAATGTTATGAACGCAGCACACGTTTGTATGGCTACTATAGTATGTAAGTAGTTACGTTTACGAATGAGGTAAAGTAGAGTGGAAGATATAGGTATTTCCCTTAGAAACACAAGATTTAATCCTCAAGGTGACGTCCTTTCCGACAAGAGATAAAAATGTTAAAAAAGAAGTTTAACTGCGTCATCAGTGCCACATAGTTGTAGAATTGTATAAGAATTCATAAGTCACAATTGGATTACATAATTGCCGCTGAAAATATATGTTTATCTCGATGCAAAATTATCTAGTTTTACGTTACATAGACATATTCACAAAGTTTAAAAAACATAGAGATCGAAATAAAACTACATTTTATGGATTTTATATCATTCCCAACGCGATGTTTCGGATCCGTTACAGCAGACGTTTTTCTCATAGACCATTTTGAAAATTTTGCTGGATTCCAACTACATATCTAACACATTCCCAAAACGTCACGTTTTTTGATATGGCAACATAGACCCCTGTCGAGTCTCCCGTGAACCCCTGGGGGTCTGGACAACTTTGGGAACTAATGCTTTACAGCATCCATGGTCACGGGTAGACTGAGGTGTTGGAAGTCTTAATATTAGAAAACAGTATAGTTTATTAAAGTTAAGTAGGCTGGATTTTTAACCAGGTTTTTTTAAGTATCTTGTGGTAATTACCTCGAATGCTATTTTACCATGCGTGTGCAAGGGCTTTAACCAATTAATTACCTTCTATTTAGCGTTGTTTTTTTACCTAGGTCCATTTCATGTGACCAACCGCCGGCTCGAACAGATTGATACCCAGACCTCACAAAAAACCGCCGCGAACTCACTTAGGTACGTTATGTTTCGCTGAGTGAGTCCTACTGGAAGCCCAAACCCTTCTAAAAAGTGGGCCACGCACTTGCACTCCTCTAGTGTTGCGGGTGTGCGGCGGCGGTAATCGCTTACCATCAGGTGATCCGTCCGCTCGTTTGCCCCCCTATCCCATAAAAAAACTGCGTACCGACTAGACAATGAAATACCTAACAGTCAAAACAGAATCAGTTCCAATATTTACATTCACATAATGGTCGCGACCTACATAGCGTTGTTTGGCGTTAAACTATCGTTGACATTGCACAGTGAAGGTCGCCGCAGTAAGTCAATAGGTGACAGATAACGAGGAGTTTGTTTGTTAAACTGTCACGTAGGTCTAAAAGCCTTGGTACTTATGTGTCTACAGGAAAGCCTGATTATGGAATTTATTACTTACTAGCTTCTGCCCGCGGCTTCGCCCCCGTGGAAATAAAAGTATCGGGAACGGGATAAAAAGTATCCTATGTCCGTTTCCTGGTTCTAAGCTACCTCTCCACCAATTTTCAGCCAAATCGGTTCAGCCGTTCTTGAGTTATAAATGAAGTAACTAACACGACTTTCTTTTATATATATAGAAGATATGTATTTAGCCTGGTCAGGCTTTTTATTGCGGAAAATCCTCTTCCCAATAACAAATCAGTCAGTAGATTTGATTACTAGAGATAGAATTTTGACATAATATGGGCTTTATGTCAAAATTCAATAATGTCAAGATCCTAACTGTAGTAAGCTAATCTATCGACGGTTTTGCGACCGTTATTTGTAGATATGATTTGCACATTATTTTACAAGGTGAAGAGAAAAATATCTATGGTAAGGAAACTTCTATATCTTGTAACAAACTTTATGACGACGTGTGCTAAAATCTCAGGGTAAAATATCTAAATAAATAAATAGCTTTGGACATACTTAATTAAGACGTCGACCGGTTCTTCCTTTTTTACCGACTTCAAAATAAAAAGGTAGATTATTTTGATATCATATAACTCGAAAACAAATTAGAGGACATTTCGTATAGTTCTCATTGTATTGATTAAATTGCATGGGACCCTCTATATAATCAACAGTTGCGAAACAAAGCTCTAAGCTTTACCTAACATCGCACCAATAGTTCACAAGCTAAATACGGAAACGCATTCTAAGTACTGAGTACCAACATAACACACACATCAACAAAACGAGTTGCCAGCACTTTCGATGCCATCGGTTCCTCTTCCTATGGCCGGTCACTTTCATCTGACATTCATGCATAATGCCTTCATATTCCCTTGTATGAGCGCTAGACGTGCCTAGGTGGTGCGCCTGAGTCAATGTCCAAGCTATAAGCGGCCGCGAGCTTGTAATAACAAGGAAGTGCGATTTTATAATTTTTGTTTAATTATAATTACATACCATCACGCCTGTATTCCCCGAAGGGTTAGGCAGAGGCGTACTAATGTACACCCACAGTTCGCCGGTATGTTTAGGTCCCATGTAATAGGGGGCGAGCCTATTGCCATTAACCGGGCACAAATTCCTAACTCCGAGCTGCTGCTGGTAATTTCATAGAAAAACCCAATAACACTTTTCTCGACTCACCGACTCACCTCTAGCGTAGCAGTCGCGGTCAGGACCACTTGGTTATTGAGGCAGTTGTTTAATTATAATCCGAATATGATTGATTGTATGAAATTTGATATTGTATAATTACATAAAGACATATATTATAGATTAATAATATAAGATTACAGATAAATAATGCGATTATTGAAATCTATCATTATCGATAAAGAATGTTATACTTAGTTATAGGTTGCTTATTAGTAAAGTTGGCCAAAATGTTTCATTAAGTACGCAAATTCGGATCCGGATTATCCGGAACGAATTTTAACGTTATAATATACTTAGATTTCATCCAACTTTACATAAACTTAATATAATCAATTGATGACCTAAGTCATTCAAAGAATGACAATAATGACATTTTAGAGAATCAGGAACTATCCTGCTTTTTCTCAAAGCATTTCTTCGTAAGAGGTATACAAAGTCTGTTACTTTTTATATCATGCGAATTTCCAAATGTTAGGGCTCTCAGGATTAACAGCTTGACGCAGACATCCTGTCCTGTATAACCCATATCCTTTGTCTGTCCCATGTTTAATTTAGTGTATACAAATATTATTTTTTCGAACTATTTGACAAAATACAATTGCTACAGTTTGTCCCCTGCACCACAGACCGATGCGGCGGTCGTCAATGCGCTAAAAAGGAAAACTATTTCCGATCAACAACATCCACATGGTACAAGGGTACCCTTTTCGCTTTCTATAGAATTGTGGCTTTACCTTTAACGTTTGTTATGTAGTTAGACATAAATGGCTGAAGAATTTAAGCTGTTTCTGACCAATTTTATAGAGTTCTACGATCTTAGGAGTATAGGGTCAGTTTACAACTATAAGTTCGAAGTGGTACCTACTGGTGTTTAAACGATGTCTTTGTTTGTAAGTGTTTGTTAATTAGTTTAGGTTAAAATAAGTGAAAAATCTAATAATTATTAGTTACCCAGTCTTTTATCTGACCAATAAAACAGACTGAATTTTTTTAATAACTAAGATATCTTGACTGTTTTATATAATTATCAATTTTCGGATATTAACTTTTTTCAAGCTATGTTTATTACATAACATCGGTTAAGAGTAGGTATTATTTTGTTAATACCTTCATATTTCATATAGCTCTATAGTTCTAAGTGATTCTGGTAACCTAAAAAGATAGGAAAAAAGTAGAATAACATTTCCCTGTAAACATTCTACGTATAAATTTTCCCAATTCACAAACATGTCCCAAATAAATTGTAACCTAAATAGTCGGCCATGTTGTAATTCATCAAGATGGCGTCACGTCGTAGATAAATGACATTTATCTAGAAGGGACTGCGGTAATTATGACGAAATGTAACTCCTAGCAAACATGTGGTTAAGTAAGAAATATGAGGTTAATTAACGCTTAGCTAATTGCTGTTTTTCATTCGAGAATTCGATTAAACTCCTTGCTAATTGAAAATCTGAGAGATTATTTTCAATCTTGAACTTAATCCGATGACTTGAGTTTGTTTTAATGTTATTTAAATTATGTTTATTGATGGTATCCCAATATGATTATACAAGTGTTCCAAACTCGACAGACGTATGTACGTATTGAATTTGTTTGGTACATGAAATTAACTCTTCACTCGATATTTTGTCTTCACAGATATGATTGAGTTTCATTCTGATGGGACAAGTCGATATACTTCGATTTGGAATCGACGAATCGACTTCGATTATACGAAGTAATAAGTAGGTAATACGACCTGTAACAGAATAAGTGCAAGACCTGAAAGTAGTTTGTTCAGTTCAACTACTGAATTGATTCAGTGATTTTTAATATGTGTTAATTTTTCCCGAAAATATAAGTAATTACAGTATCTGAAATTATGACCCGATCGATCAATGGCCCACTTTTTTTTTTCTTATTAAAAAAAAAACGTTGCCCCTCACTAGGATTTTCTCCTGTATAGTGGGTGTGTTTACAAACACAAATTCACACATACCACAACCCAGACCCGGAACAACTACCTGTAGATCATACAAATATTTGCTCCGTGTGGGGATCGAACCCACAACACGTGTCGCAGAAGCCAATTGCTCAGCCGCTACGCCAAACATGTCGTCATTGGAAACTGAAACGTATTTGCACAAATATCTTAGTCGTTGTGGATACGACTGTAGACACTAAAGTACAGCCACGAGATTAGTGTTTAAAAAAGATCACCATTTAAAAAAAAAAAATGCTTACGTGTCTCAAAATGACTTAAGGGTTTCGTTATTACAATTTTGGCCGATATTATAATGAAGTTTTTTTTCGCTTATTCAGTTAGGTTCATGTTGTATAAATCTAGGTTGGCATCACAGGCGAGTGACGCAATGGCAAATCACTATTCACCACAATATTTTAAATCTTTGATTCGCAACCACAACACCTGCCATCTTTATTGACTGACAACTTTAGAGTTGATGTTGAAAAATTTTTATGGGAGAGGGAGGCAAACGAGCTGACGGATCACCTGATGGTGATCATGGTGGTATCACCGGCGATTACCGCCGCCCATGGACACCCGCAACTCCAGAGAAGTCGCGTCGCCGAAGTACGTTGCCCGCCTTTTAAAAGGGTTTGCACCTCGGGTATCCTCACTCACTCGGCGAAACAAAACGTAAGTGTTGTTTCACGACGGTTTTCTGAGAGGCCGTGGTATCCCTCCGGTTGAGCCGGTCCATTCGTGCCGAAGCATGGCTATCCTACATACCAAATTGAAATTGATTTCTCAATACCACCGCGCTTCATATGATGGGCATTGCGCCACCAGATCATAATAATTGAACAGACTGGACTTACCTCTGACCCCACATTATAATATAAAATTACTCCACACTTAATATAGCACCTATTTCGAAATTTTAAAAGTAACCCTAGCGTTACAAAGTGCCACTTACCTAATGGTAAAGAATACTTGTATTTACGATTGCGTGTTATATTATAATGAAATACCTGACTGAATGGATTTAGTTTTATTTATATTTTATGCTTGGCTAAATGTTTATTATTTTGATATAAGTACTACATAAACTTTTAAATTAGGTTGTACTAATATTATCTTTCTTCATTATAATTTATACCATCATTAATTTCTTTAGAATTTTAGAACTGCATTACAACTGTTGTAACTGCCTCGTTAGTCTAGTGGTCCCAAGCGCGACTGCTACTCCAGCTAACCTCAGTTTGATTTCCAAGTCCAGTAGTGTTATTGCGTCTTTCTATGAAATTCTCAATAGAACCTCGGAGTTTCGACTTGTGCCCAATTGATAGGCTCGCCCCGTATTACAGGGAACCTAAACCTTCCGCTGAACTCTAACCCTTCGTGGGATACAGGCGTGTATTTTATATTAAATAAAACTTTGGTGCCTAGGAGACCGAGTTTACCAATTTAATTATTCGTCAAACGCTACCTAATTGCAAACACTTTTCTTGTTCTTAACTGTAGTTAAAATGTGACAGATATAAATTGATCAGGTACTAAAACAAAAGTGGAAGGCCTACTCTACCCACCTAGGGGTGCAAATAAATGACACATTGCGATTTATCGAGTACCAAACGAGTTCTCAAGTGTAGACCACGATTAGGCAAACGCAGTGTAGGGCGTCTGCCGGCCAGGTGGAGTGATAATTTGCGGAAGGCAGCTGGCAGTGACTGGATGAGGTGAGCCGAAGATCGGGCTTACTAGGAGAGGCTTACGACCAACAGTGGACCAATATAGGCTGATTATGCGTTTTTTCTATTAAATGATTGGGGACGTAGCGTGATTTTTACACCACAATACCTAATATGCTAAAGCTGTGTCTATCAGCATAAAATCCTATCAGCATAATACGGCCCTGAATTTTGTTAAGATAGGACATGTATTCTAGCTTAGAATTTAATTCAACTCATCCATAGTCAATGATGAAAGCTCCTTTGTAATTAAATCTATTCAATAATTAAAACCTCTACACTCAATGGCTGTAAATTGTTTCACACATTCTTCAATCATCAACCACGTCAGTTCGTGTATCCCAATGCGATAATGCACGACTACTCATCCGAATCGTACATAATTATATGAATGTTAAATGCGTCTGCTTATAAACAAGTTGCAATTGTATCAGCTTATTGCGTGACCGCGAGTTGCAATCGTTTTCGTGTCAGTTTTATGACGTAATCGCGGTAACTCCCATTCACTGGGTCAGGTGTCTTCTAATAACTATGCATGGCTGTTATAGGAATGTATTTTAATGAGATTTTGAAAATGTTTTTACATAATTTCTATGTGTGAAAGCGCAGACAATATTATATTATAATAAATATTATTAGCGAGCATTATGGTCTTTATGCGCATTGACCAAGTATTAAAACTTTTTGGGCCGTCCATTCTTAGCCTGTTTGAATTTGGAGCAGCCTTTGAATTCAAATTTCGAATTAAAAGAATTGTCCACCAGTTTGAAACACGGTATTTGAAAACAACAATAATTCATTGATGACTTTATTTTGATCCAGTTTAGTTCTAGTTCTTGACATACCTATCTCCTCACTATACTCATATATATCATATCATCATCATTCACTTCTGTGAATAATATCGCTGATCCAATAGGTACACTGTATTTTTTTTTTTTTTTTTTATCTACTTTATACGACCATAGAATTATCGAAAAAAACATTAAGAAAACGAGTAAATAAGCGAATTGATAAGTCAGTTTCCAATCAATGCCAATGATAAACATTTGTTTTTTATTTATGAGTAAATATCACGAACCAGATAATGATGATCTCATGAGAACATGTTGGTAGGTACTTAGATATGTGTGTATGTTACCTTGGCGTGATGAAAAAAAAACCACATAATCTATGAGATTCACAGACAAGACCACAACCTTAAGCTTGTTACACAATGGCGTGATTAAAGTGTGGTTGTAGCGACAGATCACAACATATTTTGTGGTAACCCAAAATTTGATATACTGAATCATAATTATGATTTTCTGCCAAAGTATTACCTTGAGAATGCGTTCACATTTTATTTATTTATGATTGTTGAAATCCACGAAAGTTGTTGTAAGGTAACTGGCCTTTTTAGCGCTTGAACTGTAAATGGTCATCTTTTTGGTTGCTTAATTTATTTCATTTTAAGTTTTGCTACACCTATCCATATTACTATAATTAAAGCAGTCTTTCTCAGAATGGCAATACTGTCCAAGTTTTAACCAAAAAAAAACAGTCTTAAAAGCGGTTACCTAATTTCACTAATAGTGTTTGTTGTGGACTGTAAATAAAACATTGATGCGCCGAATATGTGGTTTTATTCCTTCTTCACAATTTTCCTTATCTTCTAAGCGTTGAGATCGTGATCACCAACTGTCGCCATAATGGCTCTACTTATATAACGAAATAGGGGGGTGCAAGTAGTGTGGGTTGTAACTATACCTCACTGCTTGCACTGACAATCAAACATAACTGGAATTCCTTAATTAATTAACAGTAAATAATTGTATATATCAAAACAAGACAAATAGTAATAATAATAACATAATCAAATAGTAAATAATCATAAAATCAATATATCAAGTTCGTCCATAGTGTCTGTTTTCACTGATATCACTTTTCACTTGTCACTGTGGTCTGTATTTGGTGGTCGTCACCAACAGTCTCCCCCTCGGTGCGCTGCTGCTGCACCTTCGCTGGTTGGGGTGACGACGCTGGCACGATGATGACCAGCCTCGATGCTGGCCGCCGCAGGGTGCCCGCCGCTGTCCGGACGTCCACTATCCTGGTTCTTCCGTCAGGTCCGGGGTAGGTGGCGACTATTTCGCCGCGAGGCCACGTACATCGTGGCAGGGTGTGGTCCACAATGAGAACCACGTCGCCGACAGCTGGGTCCCGGTAGTTGGGGCCCTGGAAGTAGCGGGGCGAGAGAGTGGGTAGGTACTCCCGCACCCATCTGGACCAGAAGTGGTCTGCCAGACGTTGTGAAGTTCTCCATGTCGGGGAGCCGATCAGCTCCGTGTCGTCGAAGGAGCCGAAGAGGTTGGCTCCACATGATCGCCCAATAAGGAAATGGTTAGGCGTCAGGGCTTCTTCTTCTTCGGGTTCTGTGCTCACAGCAAATAGGGGCCGCGAGTTGACTATGTGCTCCACTTCCAGCAGGAGCGTGTGTAGGGTTTCTTCTTGAGGTCTTCGTTCACGTAGCGCAGCCGCCAGTGCAGTCTTTACTGTTCGCACCAGCCGCTCCCAGGAACCGCCCATGTGTGGTGCCCCTGGGGGAATGAACTTCCACACGATTCCCAGTTTGTTGGTAGCAGTCTGAAGCTCCTCGATGATTTCCCTGTTAGCACCCACGAAGTTGGTGCCATTGTCGCTCAGAATGATTTTTGGCATTCCTCTTCTGGCGATCATTCTTCGTAGCGCAAGAACCATGGAGTCTGATGTCAATGATGCTGCTAGCTCCAGGTGAATGGCTCGAGTTGTCAAGCATGTGAACAGGGCTCTTCTGATGTTCAGAGTAGTTGCACTCGTCTTCTCTTCTCCGGTGCAGGTTACAGCTTCCTTTTCGCAGGTAGGCCAGTTCGTGGGGTCTTCGTACAGGAACACTGGACCTTTGAACCATCTGTGCGACACGGTAAAGTCCGCCGTCACTTCTCTGGTGGCGTCGTCAGCCACGTTGTGTTTGGTGGGTACCCATCGCCACTCCTTGTGTCTTGTTAATTCTTCAATCTCGGCCACTCTGTGTGCGTCGAATGGCTTGTATCTTCTGGGATCTGACTTGATCCAAGCTAGCGCCGTTCTGGAGTCTGTCCAGAAGTACCTCTGACTGATATTCAGGTTCTGCTCCAGGCTCACGTTGGTGGCTAGTCGGCTACCCAGCAGGCACGCTTGCAGCTCCAGGCGCGGGATCGATGTCGGCTTCAGGGGCGTCACTCTGGCCTTTGCTGCTAGGAGCTTGACTTCAACTTGATTCATATGCTGGTACCGCCAGTACACTGCGCAGGCGTAAGCCCTTTCGCTGGCGTCGCAGAAAGTGTGCAGCTCCCCCTCGGTGGCGTTGTGTGTTAGACAGCGCGGGAGATGCAAGTCTTCAAGCTTCTTCAGGTTGAGGAGCCAATTTTTCCATTCTTTTGCTTCAGTCGGCGGCAGCTCTTCATCCCAGCCAATTCCTACTCTCCACAGGTTCTGTAGCATGACTTTTCCTTGTATAGTTATCGGGGCTGCAAGTCCAAGGGGGTCGAAGACCGACATAACTGCGCTGGTGGCCTCTCTCTTTGTGGGGGGTCGATCTCCTCTTATGGCTCCCTCTGGGGTGTTGCGCAGGTTCAAGGTGAAGTGCAGGGTGTCTCTGTTCACGTTCCAATTGAGCCCCAATGTCTTCTCTATCTGATCCTTCTGTTCTCCCAGGCGGATGGACTTCGATTCCCTTTCTGAGTCGACGAACTCTTTTACAGCTGCGGGGTTGTTGCTCGCCCATCCTCTTAAGAAGAATCCTCCTTTCTTGTGTATCATGTCCACTTCTCTTGAGATTCTTGCTGCTGTTGTTGCATCTGGGAAGCTCGCCAAGTAGTCATCCATGTAGTGGTCGCGGCTTATAGCTCTCGCTGCTTTTGGGTATGTCTCCGCGAATTCTTCTGCATTCTTGTTCTTCACGTATATCGCGGTACACGGTGAACATGCTGCTCCAAATATCAGTGATTTCATTCTGTACTCCTTGTCCTTCCACAGAAAACGCAGGCTGTCTCTATCTTCTTCATTAATTTTGATGCGCAAGAACATCTCCTTCACATCAGCGACGACTGCTACTGCTCCTTGTCGGAATCGAAGAAGGACGCCGAACAGTGGTTGCAGTAAATCCGGCCCTGCTAATAGCGCGTCGTTGAGTGACTTTCCTTGTGACTTCGCTGCGGCGTCGAAAACCAGTCGCATCTTCTTTTTCTGCGGATGTGTGACAGCGAAGTGAGGCAGGTACCATGTTCGTGGTGATGTTGTTTTCTCTTTAGCTTCTTCTGCGTAATTGCTGTCAATCAGATTCTTCACTTGATCTTCATATTTTCTTTTGAATTCTTCATCTTTTGCGAACTTCTTCTCCATCCCTCTGAGGCGTCTCGCAGCAGCTGTCTTGCTCTCAGGTAGTTGCTCCTCTTCAGACTTCCAGATCAGTCCTGTGCTAAAGCTCCCATCCGGCATCCTCTTTGTTGTAGAGTTCAGCACATCCAGGGCCCGCTGATCTATGTCGTTCGATGGCTTCTTTGCTGCTACTCCCAGGGCCTCGATGTCGAAGTGTTCTCGTATCATTCTTTCAAGCTGGTCGTCCTTGGCGTTGGGTTGCGTTGACAGGTGGTTCACTACTCTCAGCGGTGTGGTGCTGCTAGTCCTCATTCCGTGCAGCACCCATCCTAGTTGTGTCCTTGATGCGACCGGCTTGCCACGATCGCCTTGCTTCACCTCTTGAGAGACGATCAGATTCCAGTTGTCTTGTCCTATGAGCACCACAGGGCGGGCGTTCTCGTATGTCAGTTGATCTTCAATGCCTTTCAAGTGTTCGCAGTCCCTTATGTCTCTCGCGTTCACTTCTTGGGAGGTTAGCTTCAAGTCTTTCACTGTGTACCCACATAGCTTCTCCATGCTTCGCCCAAACACGCCTTTGATCTTAATGTTGATCTTCTTGGTCTTCTGATTGATCCGATGGCCGCCCACTCCTTCAATCCTCAGGTCCTCTTCTGGACCCCGGGCTCCAATCTTTTCAGCTACTTCGTCTTCAATCAGTGTGACCGTAGAGCCCTCGTCCATCAGGGCGTACACGTAGGTGTTTGCTTCTGGCCCTATTAGCTCTACTGGGACGATCTTCAAGTAAGCCCTTGCTTCTGTTCGAGCCGCGTTCATCGTTGAGGCTATTGTCTGTACTTCATTTGGGGGCTTCGTTGCTTCTTCCCGATGTAGCAGTGTGTGATGACTCCGCTTGCACTTCCCGCATGGTTTCGTTCGTATCTTCAATCATGGTTGTGTCTCCCGTAGGCGCGCTCCCGTCAGTCGCTGTTGCCGAAGTCGTAGCTGACGTTGTTCCGCCCGATGTAGAAGTCTCTGTGCTGACCTCTTCTTCAGTTGTAGAGCGCGTGCTGTCCCCTTTCCTGCTTCGCGTCATCATATCTCAGCTTCAAGAAGACGTGGCTTAAATACCGATCGCACGTCTTCCCCGCAATATCTCTGTCGAATCTACACTGGAGTGCGAGGTCGGTTCTTCAATCTTTGAATAATCTTCAAAATGAATCTTCAGATTCCCCAAACAATCTTCAAGTTATTCAAAGTCTTCCCGCATTAGCTTCCAGCTTCTACTCCGAAGTCGTGTACACTGAAGTACTATTCTTGAGGGGTACAAGTAGTGGTGCGCTCAACCACCCAACGAAATGTTCCTCGGAGTGTAGAAATCTTCCCGCAGAGTCCTCTCTCGTACGATGACGCAGCTAATATATAACACACGCGCTCTTCCTTGCACGTCGTCTCAGCAATATCCCTCTGTCGAATCTACACTGGAGTGCGAGGTCGGTTCTTCAATCTTTGAATAATCTTCAAAATGAATCTTCAGATTCCCCAAACAATCTTCAAGTTATTCAAAGTCTTCCCGCATTAGCTTCCAGCTTCTACTCCTTTTTTTTTTTTTTTTTTTTTTTTTTTCGACGTGGACATTAGCTGTTGATTCAGGGAATCTTGACAGCGTAACCGAACTTGGTGGCGAGGCACCGAATGCCTCCAGCCAGGAGCAACTTAAAATTAAGCAACAGCAGCTAAGGGCGTCCCCTGCGGGACACGGGCCTCGGCTTAGGGCGTTGCTGGGGGGGGCAGCTAGGGACGGCTGGATCTGGTTTAAATTATTATTAGGGACTAATTTAAAGCTACTGGCTCGGCGCGGGCCGGCTCGAGCAAGGGTCGGGGGGGGTTACCATTACTGGGTCTTCGCGACGGGCCTCGCCGGCGAGGACGGTAAATCGGGCGGCGAGCTTCTACTCCGAAGTCGTGTACACTGAAGTACTATTCTTGAGGGGTACAAGTAGTGGTGCGCTCAACCACCCAACGAAATGTTCCTCGTAGCTTCGGAGTGCAGAAATCTTCCCGCAGAGTCTTCCCTCGTACGACGACGCACACGTTTTTCTTTCTTGATATACTCCGTCGAATCTTCACTGGTCGATCCTTTCACTCTTCTTAGTGTTCTTCTCAGCAATCTTCCAGTCCGTAACGAAAAAACCCCAGACCGCGGTCGCTTAAGTACTTTTCTTCAGGGGTGCAAGTAGTGGTGCGCTCAACCACCCAACGCAATGCACCTAGTACTCGGAGTTCTTTCGCAGATATCTTGCCGCGGAGCCCGTATCACGATCTCAACGTTCCGTTTTTCTGGTTTCAGTTTTCTTCACAGAATCCGGCTCGAAGGACCATGTCTTGTTGTGGACTGTAAATAAAACATTGATGCGCCGAATATGTGGTTTTATTCCTTCTTCACAATTTTCCTTATCTTCTAAGCGTTGAGATCGTGATCACCAACTGTCGCCATAATGGCTCTACTTATATAACGAAATAGGGGGGTGCAAGTAGTGTGGGTTGTAACTATACCTCACTGCTTGCACTGACAATCAAACATAACTGGAATTCCTTAATTAATTAACAGTAAATAATTGTATATATCAAAACAAGACAAATAGTAATAATAATAACATAATCAAATAGTAAATAATCATAAAATCAATATATCAAGTTCGTCCATAGTGTCTGTTTTCACTGATATCACTTTTCACTTGTCACTGTGGTCTGTATTTGGTGGTCGTCACCAACAGTGTTTTTAATTAGCAACATCACAATAAGATTAAGTAGGTATATAATGTGTATGTGTGACCTGTTTGGTCCACCCAAATCGATAATATAAGTGTGTTAATCGCAGACATTTTCGTCACCACAAATGACTATTTTTGTGGTTAATTGGTCATAATTATTGTTTATTCATCAACCAAAGAGTTCCATCCGAAGGAGTTTTAAACAATGCGTGCTAATGAGTATAAAGTAAAAAAAAAACAAATGGATAAACAATACTAAAATGCCATTATGAAATTTTTTGCGTAAGTAATGCTTTTATTGCGTCTTCCCATTGAATTTTGACAACTTTTCTTCTTCCTCTTTTGTCTTCTTCTCTATAAAAATAAACCTCGGATTCTAGAGGAGGGGTTATTTGCACAAAGGAGCGTCTACGATCTTGTGACTAGATCTGATAACGTAATTAAAGATATAATACTCCCAAAAGAGTTTATCCCAGTTCGAAAATGATGTTCGTTTATAAGTTCAATAAAAACGAGGAAAGGAGAAAAAGAGAAGAAAAGGAGTAAAGGAAAGGAGGGAAGTTATAGAACTAAGCGAATAATTTAAGGTTTTTGCGGATAATTTTGAAGCGGCGGTAGCCTAATGGCTTGGGCGTCGGACTTGCGATCATGTAGTTGCCGGTTCGAACCCCACCCATTGCACTACCGACGTGAACCCACACGAGGGGTTAACAAGAATACTAGTAATGTGTGACACACATTGCTAGTAAGCTTTTTTTTTTAAAAAAAAAATCTTATAAGAAAAATTGCCTTTGCCTAACGTTGGCAAAATTATCCGAAACCACGCTTTCAGTAGCTGCAAACATTTAAAACATTACGAGTAGTCCGTGAGAAAATTATGACGAAGCAAGAAAAATTGTCATATGTGTAATAATTCATAGCTGTGTACAACGATTATAAACGAGTTCTCTAGTGTTAAAGAATGTGAGACGTCACTGAGACGTCGTAAATTCGCTTTGTGGAAATCAGCGGATTTCATTTTTGGACTGTTAGATTTGAGGTATGTACTTTTATTTCAGTTATAATTACTTACACAGTTCGAATGGGATATAAAAACGCAAGATGTATATGTCTGTTTTAATATTTCTTTTTTCACCTTAATCTGAGGAGGTGATGAATGGTGGAACAAATGTAGGACTAACAAAATATATCATTTGCATTTACAATTATAACTAACGATTATATCAATCATCTACACACATAACAAGTTATGTACTGTTTTTCTAAACGTTTTATTAAAAGATATTCTTTCAATTTTTCAAATAAAGCAGGCATTCAGTTTATTGAATTTATGTTAATTATAATTATTTACTGCCTCGTTAGTCTAGTGGTTTCAAGTGCGACCGCTACGCTAGAGGTCTTGGGTTCGATTCCCAGGTCGAGCAAAGTGTTATTGGGTTTTTCTATGAAATTCTCAGTAGCGGCTCGGAGTTTGGAATATGTGCCCGGTTAATGGCAATAGGCTCGCCCCCTATTACATGGGACCTAAACATACCGGCGAACTGTGAGTGTACCTTAGTACACCTCTGCCTAACCCTTAGGGGAATACAGGCGTGATGGTATGTATAATTATTTATAGCGGTTTTTGGCAACTTTATCTTTGATTTTATGATTGAAGACATTTTTCTCTGATAAAATCCCTGATGAAAGAAATAATCAGGGAACAGATCAAGTAGGTAGGTACCTAACACCTTGCATAACAATTAATCATTCACACATCTCTAACTTCATAATGAGAGCATACAACTTGTTGCCATAAACAAAAAGCGATTCACAGATAACACAATGTGTGGTAGAAACTAGAGTATCTAGCCATCCCAGATCTTATAGCTACGTGGGAACTGACAACAATTATGTATATGTGAGCGAAAATCTAGCGTATGCGCTTTCCCAAACATTACACTATTGTGGTGTACTAAAAGATTAGCTATATAATGCAAAGAATTTATCGAAAAAAATATCGAATACTAGCGTCCCACCCGCGGTTTCACCAACGTTACCCCGTTCCTAAGAGTCGTAGCGTGATGTTAAATAGCTTAAAACCTTCCTCTTGAATGACTCTGTCTATAAATACAACCGCATCAAAATCCGTTGCGTAGTTTTAAAGATCTAAGCATACATAGGGAGAGACAGACACCGGGAAGCGGCTTTGTTTTATACTATGTAGTGATATTAATTTTCTATATTGACAGTAGGTTATGACTGCTACGCTAGAGTTCCTAGTTTCGATTACCAGGTCGAGAAAAGTGTAATTATGATTGGATTAACGATATTCACAATTTTCTGACATAGGTATGTAGATTAAATATTTGTGGGCGCTAATGGCTGTGACACAATTTCCTATAATTATTGTTGCTGTTATCGTTCATAACAGTTGTAAAATAGATTGTGTCAATAAAAATATTAATAATTACTTACGTGCTTATGCTATGTAATTCTCAGTTAGAGCTCAGTTCGGATTTGTTACGGTTAATGGCAATAAGCATGGCATCGGCATAGTGGCATGACAAATGTTAGTCAACTACCTACCATGCAAATATTATCTTTAACAAAACCGTAGACTAATCACGAAGAACTAGAACGAACTAACTAAAACTAACTAACTAAAGAACTATCGAATTCGTATCGTAAACGTATCGAGTCTTTTTCTGCTACAAATCTCATACATACATACATATTTTCACGCCTCCCAAAGTCCCAATTAGGGTAGGCATAAACTATAGATTTCCACTTGCAACGATCCTGGCCACACCACTTTCGCTTCATCTACGTTCACTAACGTCCTTCTCATACAAATTATTATCGATTTCGATACGAATACGGTTTCGCAAGTGGTTCGAATCGATCTTGGGCTACAGACTCTCTTTTCCATAGCTATAGCATCGCCGTGTCTGTGGTGCTCGAGCTCAACTATTACGAGATGTGACACCTGTCACGTAAGATGATGATCCACATTATTACATATTTTAATACTCGAAACACTTCCTGTTTGTTTTTGTCACCAAACGGACATGGCAGTTACTTTCAATTTTGTGACTTTTGAGTGTTTAAGGCGTGCGGTCAATTTGTGGGCAAATAATTTTACAGTATGGTCCAATACTTACTGTAAAATTTTGTGCCCACAAAGCCGCAAGTGGTTTTGAAATTTTTTGGTAATTATATTTTATTCCGCCGGATTCTTAAATAAGGACAATAATACCATACCATGGTATTATTGTCCTTATTTAAGAATCCGGCGGACGCTAAATTGTCTATACAAATATTCCAAAATAAATCGTAATTCAAAGACAGTTTAAACAAAGTGTGTAATAAATTATAAGATACATAAAAAAAATGAATATTTGAATATTGGCAAATAAGTAAGTAGTTTCTTTATAGAGGCTAGACATCAGCAAAGAAATTGACGTTTATATTTTGTCTCGCTAAAAATAATACTTATGTAAATGATGACCGTTTCGAAAACAGGTATTCCAAGTTGCAATTTACTTATTGTTTATCTACATTAATTTTCCTTTTTTTTAACATCTTAAATATCCAAATCTTTTAATAATTTCTCTCAACATACACGTAAGATGGTATGTAACAATAAATCAAATAATGAATTCGTCAATTTGGCAAGCGCCAATCTGTGTTACGGAACACATTAAGTAATTAAATTATTAACTTCGACGTAAGTATTGGTATATTAACCGGTTTTGTATGCTCAAAGTACAAGGTAAACTCATTTTAAAGCACTTTTTGTACAATGATGATACTCGCTTATTATTTAAATTAATGGCTCGAGTTTTTCGGCTCCAACTTAATAATAAGCACTTAAGTCTTTGAAAAAAGCTTGTGAGTTGAGTTTCAGGGTTCGGCAATTAAGTGGTTGTTACTGAGTCGAAGCTGTCCGTCCTTCAGTTCGTGCCAAAAGGCTTTACTTATTGTTTCATACCAAGGTAGCTACTCTCGTCAGACGACACGAATGTTGAGCGCCTGAGCGACGGTTTCTGCCCTACATGATAAATGATGATAAATTATATTTATTTTTGTAATTAGATCTTAAAAAGACACTTTTACAAGTTGTTTTACATATTTTATTTTACTAGATCGCGCCGGCACATCCTATCAGACGACTACATGTTGTGGGATCCCAACACGTAACAAATATTTGTATGACCTACAGGTACTAGTTGTTTCGGCTCTGGGCGTTTGTGTATGTGAGAATTTATGTTTGTAAAAGCCAGTGGCCCAACGAAACAGCTGAAAATCCTAGTGTGGGGCAAGGATTTTTCCAAATAAAAGCTAAGTACTAAGTATTTTCATAAACAATCTTTCGGGAGTATGAGCTTACTCTGAAACACCGAAAAAAGCCGTTAGAATACAATTTATTCGAATGGCGAAAAAATAAAGTAGTTTATCTAGGATAATTATAGTAGCAGCTCAAAGATCATATTTGCTCTCTAATAGCGAAAAGCTCGCCTACTATTACATGGGACCTAAACATACCGGCGAACTGTGGGTGTACATTACTACATTTCTGCCTAACCCTCCAGAGAATACAGGCGTGGTGGTATGTAAATCCTAACATTTATTAAGGAACCTTGAATTGTCAACAACGATTTCCACATGACCGTTTTTTGACCTTTTGCTAATTATTGTTTTTCTTTAGCAAAAAATTATAATATTATTCGTCGGAAATATTACATTATATATTATCTTTTTGCGCGACGATCATTTGCATAAAATATAATACTTAATATATGAGTGCCTAGGTATCTCTCTAAAACATCGTGAATGTAATTATCTCACATAAAATCTTCTTATTTTATCTCGACATGACCAATTAATATTTCCATTGTTACTATAATATAATCTATATCTACTAATATATAAAGCTGAAGAGTTTGTTTGTTTGTTTGCTTGAACGCGCTAATCTCAGGAACTACTGGTCCGATTTGAAAAATTCTTTCATTGTTAGATAGCCCATTTATTGAGGAAAGCTATAGGCTTTAATTCATCACGCTACGCGGACGAAGTCGCGGACAGAAGCTAGTAACTTATATATCGAGTCAGGTAGGTACCTATTCGATGTTATTTTTGCAGAAAATGTTTGTCATCGTACGATCGAAAATCATTACATAGTTATTAAGGTAGGTACTCAATGCAAATAATTTTTGGCAATAGTATTATTAATATTGTTTTTTATGGTAACATAACACCTCTTTTTAACAATATAATGCCATTGCGGTCCCATGAAAACGATGACAATACGTAGTCGTAAATATTTTTTGACTATAGGCTGTCTAAAGTCAATGATGAAAAAATGTTATAGTCTGCTGAGTAGATTTTAAATTAATATTTTCATGAAAACGTTGACATAATAGTGTCGATGGAAAATATAAAATGAAACTAGCTAAAAATTAAAGTAGTTTTATGCATTTTAATGTAATGTTAGATAGGGAGCGTAGGTACTATGACGCAAAAGATGACGTCAATTCTTATGCGCCCTAAAAAGGCTTTACTATGACTAACACTAGTTAAAGTTTTTGTTTACAACTCTATCAGTCGATTATTTTAATTTGATTATTTTTGTGTATAAACATAACATAACATACCATCACGCCTGTATTCCCCGAAGGATTAGGCAGAGGCGTACTAATGTACACCCACAGTTCGCCGGTATGTTTAGGTCCCATGTAATAGGGGGCGAGCCTATTGCCATTAACCGGGCACAAATTCCTAACTCCGAGCTGCTACTGGGAATTTCATAGAAAAAACCAATAACACTTTGCTCGACCTGGGAATCGAACCCAGGACCTCTAGCATAGCAGTCGCGCTCGGGACCACTTGGCTAATGAGGCAGTTTTTTTGTGTATAACAATCAGGTATCTACTTATAGCTGCAAAGTCAAAAGGATAGTTATGTTTTTTTGTAATTTATGAAAAGCCTTTATTGCTGTCTGTGTTTATATAAGGCTATATTTGTGTTGCTGATATCACAAACTCACCTTGAACGATAAAAAATGTAACCTGCTTCAAAATTATTTAAAATCATACAAGCATTTATATTGTAGCTTAGTATAAGGAAGATTGTGTTTATTTATCACGTGAATAATTTATAATACCTTGTTTTCGAGTTAGTTTCAAAAGTAGATCCTACTAAGAATAAGCTTTAAGAAGGCAGTGGTTTACTCCTTTCATGTAATCCAGGGCCGGATTAACAATGCCAGGGCCCCAAAGCAATGCCGCGGGGGGCCGCTTATTAAAATATTGTTCCTCTACTAAAACACTACTTTATTTATAAAAAGCTACAGCCCGCGTAATTACTCGCATCCCATAGGATGTCGAAATCAGCGCTGTCTACCGGATTCAATACAGCTAAGTACAATCCAAGTGATATCATAAGTACTTACAACAAAAATATTATCTCTGTCGCGGGGACCCTTTTTTTGTTTGCGTGTGGAAAATTCCGGGTGACTTACCGACTAAATACCACACGGGTGTTTGGCCTCACCACTTTTTGCTGGGGTTACGGGAACGACGTCTCATTCCTCCTAAGCCTACACTGCTTAATGGATACTCCGGCCCTGATTAAACCACTCAAGGCCCATTTGTCCTTACAATTTTTTGGAAGGTTATGGTACATACAGAACTGGTCTGGTATATTTTTTTACACATATAAGTAATTGAAAAATATGGATTTGTTCTTATTAACTTATTTGTCGTATTCGATCATAGTTTTGGTCGAAGAATGCTCGGTTCTAGCCTCCATATTGGGTGAACTGCTTTGAACCAGACGATCCAGTGCCCGCCACATATCCTAAATGACCTCGTCACAGACCAACACTGGCGGGGCAGACCAAAAGGTCTAGAAGCTAGAGATCGTGATTCCTAAAAAGGAATCACGACCTCTAGCTTCTTGATGGATTATAACGTATAATGTTAAGTATGAAGAAAAAGAGCCATGGATCAAGAAGACTTTCAGCTTCAAAAAGAAACGAGAAATCCTTCAATATGTTTCAGACTTCGCAAACATTATAAAGAGCCATCATTTTAAATAAACATCAGCACAGCCAGAGGCGAAAAACGTATAAAACTCACACTCCATACATCTAAAGTAAATAACAAATGGTTACCGTCTGTCTGTTCAAAGTTCATTTGAATTACGTAGGTATAAAGTGCCAATACCAAGTGCAGAGCTAGCATAATTGCAGCAAATAAAAAACAAAGACAAGTAGAGGCAGTCATAATCGTTTAAAACATTTAAACAGTCATGAATAATTAGGAAGCTGAAGTGAAGTGGGTTGGCCTGTATCTGTAGAAGACTTAACAAAAACAACGACAGGTGTTACTGGTAGGTTGACCATAGTCAAAGTCAAAGTCAAAACATTTTGACTTTGACTATGATCCAATTAGACCATTTAAATGGGTACTTTTGAAAAGTGGAACGAGTTGCACGGTTCCAAAGTGGGTCTTATGGAGAAGAGCCGGCAAGAAACACCATAGATATTTTTTTTTTAAAAGAGGTTCTATGGAGGTATATATATGGGTATCTATATAGGTTGTCGCTTGCCATAAGGGGGCCTATAAGCTTGTTTGTCACCTATATATTAGGATGAATGTGAGACGATGTGGACTACTGCCATATCCCTCTCACTGTAAGAGGAGACCCTGACCAGCAGTGGGACATTATAATGGTTTGATTATGTTTTGGTAAGTATGTGAGACTTTGTGTCCAATCTGCACATATCCATAATTCTAGACGTTGGTAGGTCAATGAGATGCCTAGATAAAACTAGTTTTTGCAAATATAGTTGCAGGCTAGTAGAGATGTATGAATGTTCCGCAATCTATCTGTGGACATGTGACCATTAATTGCACAAGAGAATTTAAATTATTTTATACCAAACTGCATTTAGTTAAAGACACGTTTTACGATACCGTAGGTATCACAAAACGTGATTCAATAAAGCATGTACACTGAAGTACAGTGAAGTAAAACTCCGGGTTTTTATTTATAACTTTATAAGTCAATTTAATTAAAAGCATTTCCCAATTCGACCTACAAACGATAATTTATTATATAATTAATAAGAACGGTAGCTGTCCCATTGCAACTGAGCTAATGCATACCCATCGTAAATATACACATAACAACAATAACTTGAAAACAATTTGTTTACAAAACACCTGAGATAGTAGTTTGTAAACTATCGATGTCTGACGGCATTTTGCCAATGTTTGTTGCAAATGTTGGTTATTTGCAAGTTTCGCAAGTTGGTAAAGGTGCGTTCACACTTAGACATACTACATGGCACACGGTTTTGGGACAAACAGAATGCAATAAATTGAGGAGAATAAATGTTTCAGATTCCATTTCTTTTTCAAATACTCAATTTATTTTTTTATCTTTTTGTATTTTTTTTGCATTTTACATGCTAAAATTATAAAGTTATTTTAGTGAAAGAAACCTGCGTCTTCTTGTTAGATACAGCAACGCTATGAACAAAAGATGCAGGTTCGAATCCTGCCTGCGAGTCGAATTTTTCCTTCACTAAAATAACTTTTTTTTTATAGACACGCCGCCGATATAAAAAATACATTAAGATCTGAGTGCATAGTGCGTATTAATTAGAGCGCCATATTTAAAGAAGCTCCACATATCGTAGTGAATTTCTACTTGCGTTGGTCGCACCACAGTAGCATGTGCGAACCCTTAAACTGAATTATATTTTTTTTTTGTGATTTTTTTGCATTTTTCATGCTAAGATTATAAAGTTATTTTAGTGAAGGAAAAAAAATAGAATATTATGAATTATATTTTTTTAGTTCAGGCAAATTGTGCCGTATACATTTGTGTCCAAGTTCCGAACAAGTGTGCCAAAGTGCGCACAAGGCTTTACGAACTCAATGCGCCGGAGTTCACTTAGTGATCTAATTTCAGGTGTAGGTGAAGGTCAGTCCACGCGGCGGAGACGAGGTCAATGCACTCCAAATGCACGTTGGAAGGTTTCGTTTTCTAAATTACTCTCACCGCGTGTTGGGCACGGAGAGAGTAATGTGTCAGACTAAGTAGTTGAACGAATTTGATAATAATGATGTAGTCCTGACACTATTGTTATTACAACGTAATGTAGAAACTATTGGGATAAATAAAATTAAATAAAAAAAGAGTTACGAATTGCCGGATTATTTCAGTCGCTAGATGAAACTGGACCAAAATATAAAATATAAATATTTAGTGTCTAATTGTGTCCTGCAAGCAACAGAATATTTTTTACGAAAATTTAATTTAATAAAAGCTTAGTCGCAATTGAAATAGTAATGTGTATTGGCAAAACTATTATAATTATTATAAAACAATTCACTTTATTTACTAAGTATGCAAAATGCTTGTGGAGAAAAATAAACGATATTTGTATTGTATTGTATTAATTATCCTTTTCTTGATTAGAATAAAAATTACCAAGCTAGGACCTTTTGCAAACTGTTAAATGTTGATTTGTATGATAGAATTGTGTTTATTATGACATCGTCACGTGTTTTTAATAATATCAGTTCTGCGTTTGTTTTCAATGTATGTAAACAGGACGAGGAATTCATAGAGCTGCCACGATAAATTTGAAACAGTGTTGAAATTTACTGGAAATCTAGAACTTATAGGAAATCTACCAAACTATTTCATTTGTTTGTTCGTATCACATGCGAGTCCACTTGCTCAAAATGAGTTAGACATTTTACGATGTCCAAGTTCCGTTCTTTTCCTGCGGGAAATAAGCAATAAATTCAAGATTTCAAGCATTCATAATAGTAGCAATTAAGTATTTCCTATTATGGTAGGATAGTGATTATCACGAGGGCGCAATAAATATATTTGCTAACTTTTAATAGTTATTGAGTAACTGATAGACTGATGGATGTTTTCCTCAATCGTTCTTGGTCAGACACTAATTATAATTAGACTATATCTACAATTTATGCCTTGATTAGATTGTTATTAGCGTTGTAGATCAAGTAAAAACATAAACACTGCACTCCGCAAACTTAAATTAGTAGGGCCTTATTTACTCATAGTCTATAGGTAATTCAATATTATATATAAAGCTGAAGAGTTTGTTTGTTTGCTTGAACGCGCTAATCAAAAACTACTGATCCGATTTGAAAAAATCTTTCAGTGTGAGATAGCCCCTTTATTGAGGAAGGCTATAGGCTATAAGTATATCATCACGCTAAGACCAAGTAACTATTCCACGTGGACGAAGTCGCTGGCAGAAAATAGTTTTTTTTATAAAAATCATGTCTGTAATGACTACATCTTCATCATCGACACCTTTTTTCGAACTATAATAACCCCTATATAGTAATTTCCAGTTTGATACATCCGGATATCAAATCAACTGTCATCAGAATTGCGTCATATTCTGGTTAAATAATATTAAACGATATCGTAAACTACATTTTACGGATTTTATCGCGGTATATTGATATTATTTAGTTCCAGACGTTTCGGATCCTTTACAGCATCCATGGTCACGGGCAGACTGAGGTGTTGGACGTCTTGATGTTAAAATTACTAACAGCTACCTTCCATTTTTGTTAATTATTAGCGATCCGATTCACGCAGAACGAGCTCACCGTATCCTTTGGTCTTCCAGTTTTGGGCTTGGATTTAGATTTTATAGATTCTATAATGGTTATATCAATGTCTAATATTCGCGTAAGTGTCAGAAATCAGATCGTAAAGGTTAACTTATTATCAGTCCGGTGCCCGACCAGAAAATGAGCCCAGTAAGTAGAGGCTGGGCGCCTTCGAGTGGGACGCGTAGTATGGCTTTGAAACCTCTCTGAAGGAGTCCAATGAAGACTGGACCACATCATATCATGATCGTGGCGATTGTCAAGATGGCCATAACAAAAGGCCAAAAAGTCAAGTACCTATCTACGGTTTTCACAATACGAGTCCGACATACCCAGCTCACTACCCGCGGGCAGACGCTCCATTGAGGGTGTTCCATATGTACTATAAAAAAGTAGTTTGGGCTTCTGACTACCACGTAGGTACTAGTTATTTTAGTGATGGAAAAATTTGAACATTAATTCTATAGTTCCGTGTGTGACAGATTTTTTAGTAAAATTTGTGTAGATTTTTACGACATTTAGAAAAATCATTTACTCTCGTTTTCTAGAGCAAGAGTTAAACTTTCTTAGAGATCAAAACAATTTGAGGTATAATCATACAATATCATACAAAATTGCTATCTATTTTTATCGACTTAAGTGTGAGTTCAAAAAAGTATTAATTTCGTACATAGCTTTTTATCTTTCTGTACAGTAGTGATGAATAACTTTCTTTCTATCTATTTTCACTTAAAACTAACTTAGCCTAGTTGTTAGACCCGTCATTAGCTTGCATGATGAGATCGAAAGAGCTCTTGTAGGTACTACTCTTTGGCTAGAAGTAAAAACGATGGTGGTAAAAATTCATTAATGTTACCGGAATCGACCCCCGTGGGTCCTGCGACATCATTTTGTCGTTGCAATACTTATTTCGTTTAAAGGTAACTCCTTTGGATCATGCGATATAATTCTGTTGTTCCAATATTATGTTGTTTCTAGTTATTGTCTAGGCAAGACAGATTATAGAAAACTTGAAAGACATTCTGCAGGAGTATTTTAGCTAATTCCAGTACTTCAGGCTAAACTTGCCCCAGGTTCAGTATAATACGAATTTTGAAAACGGGTGTCAATTAAAAATTAAATTGTTTAAAAATATTAGTCTGTGCCAAAAATTTGCTGCCTTTAACGTACTTATCGGACTCGCGGTGGCTTCGTGGTCATAGCATCTAGTGTATGTAACCAGAAGACGCAGGTTCGAATCCTGCCCGCAGTTGAATTTTTACTTCACTAAAATAACTTGTAGCTTATTGCTTGTTTATTAAGAAAGATTAATATTTTCTACTATATCGTTTTGAATAACGATGAATCGTTTGAAATACCCAATAAATGGACAACACTTAATAGATATAGTAGGTACTTATTATTACTTATCTGTAAACACAATACACGTGAAGATAACAAAACTATATACCACTATATTAGCAAAAAAAATAATTAATCAAACCTAAACTCTGGTTTAAAATAGGTATACTTTATCCATTTAGGGCAAAGTCAAAGTCAAAATAATTTATTCAAATAGACGTCTAGGTAGTACTTTTTGAACGTCATTTTAACATTATAGATAGCCCCCAAAACACCCGTCCTTTACCGCCTCCTAGTGTTTTCGTTGTGAAGAAGAAACTAATCAGATGTCATAGGTTTTTTTTTTTTAATTGATGTCATAGGTTATTATAAAACCTAGACAATGTCGTATTCCTGTTATACAAATATATATAGGTACAGCCGACAGCAGCACGTTTTTTATGTAAATAAAAAAAAATATGAAAAATACGTAAAAAATGTAATGATTATAATTATATCATTATTTATGAATTTCTATAAAAAAATGTATTAAAAAAACTTTATATAAGTACCATGAAGGTATTTACCGGCTCACTAAAATATAACAGACGTTAATAATATTTTGTAGTTAATAAAATTCTTGGAAAATCCAGGAATTTTATTAATTAGTGTTATATTTTTATATTTTACCTACGTTTAGAATTTTATTTACATTAAAAATCTAAAATCTAAATTTAAAAAAAATATTAGGTATCCATGAACGATCATGAAGAATTTTTTATACGTCACACTAGGAAATGTTAACGGAAGCTTTGTGTATTTTTTAATTATACCTATGTAGCATATTGTTCTTTTTTCAAAATTAAATGCACACACGAGGAAAGACGAATGGATTACTTTGGATAATTATTTAATGCTCAGTAACTTCGGACTCAAAATACGGCTTGACTTAAAAAAAGAACGAGAAGCAACGAGAATATATAATTAAATATAAATATTAATACGTGCATATGTATACAAAGAAAAAAAACGAAAGGGAAAGTAAAGCGGCCGTCTTACAATCATAAGTTAAGTCACAGGTTACGGTAGAGCCAACAGTAGCTTTGTTTTTTTTTTAATATAATAAGAAGTATACATACATGGCATGCAGTGATAGTCTAGTAATACCGGACTACGGGACCATTGGACTGCTAAGACAAAGATATCTAGTTCGAATCCAAGGCACACACCTTTGGCTTCTCGAAGTAATGTGCGTATCGATAGTAATCACGCGCTTAAACGGTGAAGGAAAACATCGGGAGGAAACCTGCACGTCTGAGAGATTATCTCGACGCAGTGTAAAGTTAGACAACCAGCATAGGCCAGCGTGGTGGACTTTAGCCTAATCCCTCTCATTCTGTAAGAAGACCCGTGCCCAGCAGTGGGACAGAATAATGTAGTAAAAAGAAGACAATCAAGAATAAGGGTGGCCATAGCTTATACACTCGCAAGTTGACATCCTGAGACCGCAATTATTAAGTCTCATAAGCCCAGTAATTAGGCGGTAGCCTAATGGCTAGGGCGCCGGACTTGCAATCATGTGGTTGCCGGTTCGAAACCCACCCATTGCACTACCGACGTAAACCCACTCGTAACACAAGCATTTTAGCTTAGCACGGGGGGTTAACAAGAATACTAGTAATGTGCGATCCACATTGCTAGTAGGTAAGCTTTTTAAAAAAGAAAGAAATAGAAAAAAAATGTCACTAGCTACACTACCCTTCAAACTGGAACACAATAATGTTAGCAGCACATTATTGCTTAGCGGCGGTACTACCCTAGACAAACAGCAACGAAGTCTTTTTTCTGTTGTACGGAAAATCCTTATGGGTCGTCTAAGTTAAGGAGTAGGTAAGCACTAAGTAATTATGTTAGCAGTGGTACCACCCCAGACAAACAATAGTGGAGTCTTGAAATGAAACTACTTTTTACGGATTTTATCGCGGTATATTGATATTATTTTGTTCCCGACGTTTCGTTTCAAAAAGTAGTTTCATTTCAATGTCTAATATTTGCGTAAGTGTCAGAAATCAATAGTGGAGTCTTTTGTTGTAAAGAAAATCACCTGTCGTCTGCCACCCGGGAGGTCGCAATTGCCTTTCCTTGTCCTATAGTCATTGCCATGGGATTCCTGACATTCACCAAAATCACGACAGGCAGTCCAGCATTCGCCGGACCCATCCAAAAGGCCAGACCTCGCGCCGCATCATCAAGAGAGCACGTGTGCCGAACACGTGCATGGGAGAGCCAAGCTTCGGCACAAATGGGCCGGCTCGACCGGAGAGATACCACAGCCTCACAGAATACCGGCGTGAAACAACGCTTGCGTTGGGTTTCGCCGAGTGAGTGAGGTTACCGGAGGCCCAAACCCTTTTAAAAGGCGGGCAACGCACTTGTGACTTCTGGTGTTGCGGGTCTCCATAGGAGGCGGTTATCGCTTACCTACCATCAGGTGATCCGTCTGCTCGTTTGCTCCCCTATCCTATCCCATAAAAAGAACGTGCGCCAAGCAGCGGAGTCCTACCATCATCTATAATTATTTTGGGGTACTGCCGGCGATTTTGCCAAGTTATGGCTATATAAGCTCAATAATCTTAATAATAATTTATTGTTTGCTAGCTTCATTGTTTAGTACTCGGCCCGCCGTGATACCTGCGATGATCTCAAAAGGTATTTCCCATGTTATTGTTCCGATAACTTATAGGTATAAGAAACTTCTGTGTAAAAGGACGGGCCATATTTATGCTGTGTTGTCTGGCTAACTGTGCATTAGATTTTTAGTATGTAAATAAATTTTCTTTCCATGATAGAATTTATTTTTTTCGCTAATCTTGTATTTAGTGTTCTTCTTCGGGTAGACAACAGAAAAATATTAATGTTAATTAAGGTACATAAAGGATTAACCCCTACGATTTTTTTTGTGATTCTCCAAAGAAAATATCCTAAACTAAAAGACGTAAATCTATGGCTTCGCTGCCATAATTTACGCACAAAATCCAAGGCTAGTACAGACTATAGATAACAAAAGTTATCAGTCCAAAGTAAAAAAATCCTGGGGCACTTCTAATCGTGTCTCGTTACACAGTTGCGTAAAGTGATGGGACACTCACACGGGACAACGGGGCTTTCCCCATTTCCCGGTCATCTGAAAACTCTACATATTTAATTACGTGAAAGTCTGCGAAAATATATAATAATATGAATAGAAAATGTACCGTGTGAGGTGTATAAATGGCGAGATAAAACTCTTCAGTTTAATTTATAACGATAAGAATGTGATAAATGATATCAACGTAACATTCACGATTTAGTCATAATAATGTAAGAAACTGTATAGTTAAACAGAAAGGTGAATTAAACTTGACCTAAGAACGTCATTTATTAGTTTTATATCATCGCCTCTCATATTTTTAACTTAAATATATATTATTATTTTTTAAATATATTCTTAATAAAAATTTTCTTCAATGATTTACCTATCTGATATTTTCGCAATTATTTACATAGGTACTATTATGCCATTAGGAGGGTCTTTATCATAGTTCTATGATCACCATAAATCTATGACGTACCATCCAAACACGCAAAAGAAATACATAAACCTTATCGTCACCTGTTCAAATACGCAAACTCATACAACAACTTCAATATATCACTAAAAATAACACTTGAACAATTTCACATCACTACACAAAATTGGCGGTATAATTTTGACAGGTAACTTTTGTAATACAGACTAAAAATTACGATGAAAAAAGGTTTGGTACCGGAAAGCGGACTTGGCGGTGGCGCGAAAAATTCGGAGCGCGCGCGATGGATGCGGGCGTCGCGTGCAAAGACGACTAACTTAATGCGTGCGCGCTAACTATAGAAACTGATGCGGTGACACCACAGTCTTAACCTAAAGATTAAAACTTATAATTACTGTAACGTAATCATAGCTATTAGGCGTGTTTTGGCATAATGATAACCGATTGATTATGCAACTTGCCAATTGATTAGATACTTCATTAGAACTGACCCATTTGATAAATTGACAATATTTTTGAAAAGTTATAAATATGACTTAAAAACATTTTTAAGTACCCAATAATGACGACATAGATAATTTACTTAAATATATTGCAGATAATAAATGATGTGCAACTTATCCGAAGTACGATCTCATGAAAAGTTATAACTTATGAAAAGTTATAAGACGGAAAGAAATGAGAAATTAATCAATATTATTTTGACGTCATAGCTATCAATAGACAATCTACCCATCAATAGTAATGACAGGAGGAATGCTTGGATTTCTCTGCTATAATTAATAGATAAAAGCTATTTTGCATAATATCAGCAGTTTTCTACAGCGCAGTGACACATTACGTCATTGTCTTCTGGTTGTTTATGGCTTTTGTTGATATAACGTAATACACCCGATTTCGTAGATAGTTACGTTAGAATGAATCCTCATGTACATATTTGCTGTAGAAGATAAGGTTTTCCGTAAAAAGAAAAAGATTACTTATATATTTACAGTATTGTAAGCTCTCCATACGAGTAATAACTACAGATCCCAAACTACATGCTGAAAGAAGGTTACAAAGAAGTCTACATAAGGGCAGATATAAACCTTTTTAGGCACACGTAAAAAAAAAACGGAACGACAAAAAATCTAAATTAGGAACGCTCGGCCAGCTATGTAAGTCGTGCGTTAATCCGACATTAATCCCAGTTCAAGTTAATCCGGGATCGATGTAACCGGCCCGTGCGGATTTCACGTAAGACGCGTATAAGAAAATTTACAAGAGCGGTAATTGCGACGCCTCAAGTAATTGGATTATTTAGCTCAGAATATTATAGAATACTAGTAATGTGCGTCCCACATCACTAGTAAGCTTTTAAAAAATATATAGGATGGCCTTTTGGGCTCTCTATAATGTCAAAATGAATAAAATATGATTGCTTATACAAAATGTATAAGTAATGAGTAATTGTTAAATAGTAAATAAAATATAATTTACTATTTAACAATTACTAGTTAGTAGTCTATCTTGAATAAATGAATTTGAATTTTCACTTTTGGAGTCTCAGCCAGGGGCTGCAATATCCAGAAAGAAAATGTTGGCACATTGGAGCTTAGAGACTGCTGCTGAGTTTGTATAGGATGCAACATTGCCAAATATTGTGAATCTAAATGGACTCTTTAAGTTGGAGACAAAATAATTCTAAATCGAGTCAAAGATACAAACAATAAAATTATCTAGAACAATATATTGTGTTTACATTGTTTCCTATTTTCTCAGTACTCAGATTATTTGATTACCTACCATGACCTTCGTCTCATCATACTTAATCTACGATCACGCTAAGATGTAGATAAAAGAAAAATCTTAACTATGAAAATTAAATATGAAAAACAAAGTGGCATTTTAAGATTTACAAGAAATTAAAAAAAATGTAATTTAACGATTATTCATGTTTGTTAACGAACTGTTTGGGAAAGCTGGTTTAATTTCAGTTTTTGATGGTATATTTCATGTAATAACAAAAGTTAGTATTTTTACTATTTCCACATTGTTATTATGTAAATTAGTTATGTATTTATCACTAATTTACATACTTAATTAATTTAATTTTTAATATTTTCATTTCTGAAGAAATGTCTCCGACAGTATAAAGAGCCATGTCGCCATGAAGTAACTGATAAATTGCTTCAAATAAGAAACTTTTATACAGAAAAATTCGACTCGCAGGCAGGATTCGAACCTGCGTCTTCTGGCTAGGTACTCGCGGTGGCTTGGTGGTCGTAGCGTCTGGCGTACCTAGCCAGAAGACGCAGGTTCGAATCCTGCCTGCGAGTCGAATTTTTCCTTCACTAAATAACTTTATAAAAATTAGCATAAAAAATGCAAAAAAATCACAAAAAGTTAGTTATTAGGTATGGTAGCATCGTACGACATAGAACTAACCGTACGGTAAGTCATGTCGGTTGAGAGGCAAAGTAACTTGCCTTTCAATAGATGTTACTGACGTCACCTTTAAGACGTAAGTTGAGAATGTGAAGGCAAATTTCGACATGGCAGGTGGGACTCGCGGTGGCTTGGTGGTCGTAGCGTCTGGCGTCCCTAGCCAGAAGACGCAGGTTCGAATCCTGCCTGCGAGTCGAATTTTTCCTTCACTAAATAACTTTATAAAAATTAGCATAAAAAAATGCAAAAAATCACAAAAAGTTAGTTACTTTTATACGGAGCTTATACGTAACACATCAATCAGCCACAATGGATTTGCCTGCTCATTTGACGCTGTCACAAAAATGAAACTTTCTCCATAGATTCCACTAAACTTCCTTCTACCCAACATGTCTATAGTTACGGCCACTACCTATAATATAGAAAGAACATAGAGGATGGAGAATTTTATGATGGTACGACCCCGTCGTCAATTGCGAAATATTCTGCTAACATTTTTGTGTTCCAGTTTGAGAACCAGTAACTGATATTTTTTCTTCAAAATGGTGATTACTATAACTGTGATACAAGTGGTGTTGCTGGCTTCTATAGGCTGCGGTTGCCTTTTAGCATCAAACGACACGGATCTTTGTTTGTCATCTTATAACAAAGGTGTCATATACATATCAGTTAGAAACATCAACAAGACCTCGGAACATTTATTCTGTGGAGACCATAGCAAATTCTGAAAAACAACAACTTCCATGTAAAGTGAACAGATTTTCGTTTAATGATAATAATAAGAAATATAACTTCATACAATCCTAACGGCCATCCTTACATTAGGGTTGTATGATTTCCCCACAGTTTTCTCTGCATAACTTAGTCGCCGTGACCTTGCGATCACACGTCACACACAACACCCGTCAAAGATTGCGGTTGGTGCGTCTACACGTGACTCGCGTCTGCAGATTTTATAATCTTTTGCGATAGTATTTTATAATAAACATCCAAAGAGATTCCAAATATGAGATAAAAGAGAACATTTTAATACTTAAATCTAGATTTGTTAGTCAGTCTAGACTAGGGTAAAGAATTTTCCCCGTGCATTTGTTGTAACAGGTTTGGGAAACCATATTTCTCTTTATTAATAAAAAAAATCTCATTAGCCAGTGGTCCTTTGCGATTGCTACACTACAGGTTCTGGATTACGGACATATTCCCAATTTGAGCGGATTTTATGCGAGGAGTCGCAAGTGCGTTGCCCGTCTTTTAAAAGGGTTTGGGCTTTCGCTATTCCCACTCTCTAGGCAAAACAAAACGTAACCGTTGTTTCACGCCGGTTTTCTGTAAGGCCGTGGTATCACTCTGGACGAACAGCCATTCGTGTTGAAGCATAGCAATATGCTACCAATTGCATGGAACCTAAACATATCGGCAATGCACTTGTGACTCCTCTGGTGTTGCGGGTGTCCATGTGCGGCGGTTATCGCTTGCTATCAGGCGATCCCTATGCTCGTTTGCCTGATATAACATAAAAAAATGCGCGAACTGAAGGTATATAATATATTATTATCTACAACTCTATGTAACCCTACGGGGAATACACACGTGATATTACGTTATGTAGGTAAGTCACATCAGAAGAAAATGAGCATAACTAAGTACTTAGTAGGTATGAGAAAATGGTAGTCGTAAATATTTCCCCGACATTGGAAAGTGAACTTTTACGATTACAATCGATTGCCGATGGCATCGATAAGGCCACGTGTATCGGTTACTGAAACAAATCGATTTGTAACATCGCAATCGGATCGAGTACGATCCTTTAAATTTTCACGGTTACGTAAACAATGTTATTTGTGAAAGAATGTTAGTACTTACATTTTCCCGAGACCGCATAGTTGGTTTACAAAGAATCGGTATGTTATTAGATTTGTTACGGTATTTATGTATGGCAATAAACTCTTTGGCAACTCGTATGGCAATAAATACGCCTCTGCTTAACCCTTCGGGGAATACATGTATGATTGTGTGTATGATAAAAGTAAGTAATAAATAATTTTGGTTTGACCCTCATAGTGGGCCTTTGTGAGTGTGTATGTCACTTAGAATTGTGTTTGTAAGTGAATGGTAATCAAAGACATTTTTAAATTACTAGATAATACAGTACTTACATATTATATTACATTATAGAAGTCATGTGAGTCTTGAGATGTAAAGAAATGTATTTGGAGGAGTGCATGTCATAGTTAATGTATACATCAGAAAGTTTGAGTTAAAAGTGAACAATTAGCCTGTTTTAGTTACACAATTGACAGAATAGTGGTCTAATAATAAGTAAAGAATGAGTAGGAACGGATAGAAGAGTTGGAAGGGGCCGACCTCGACAAACATACCACAACTAAATTGCTGACGTTCTCAAAAAAGGTCAGGTTAAGAGCACCCTAAATCGACGATCATGCATGAGGCTAATGTTGTTGCAGATGAAGCAAAAGTGGTGTGCCAGGATCGTAACAAGTGGAAATCTAAGACTCTGCCTACCCCAATAGGAGACAGGCTTGAATAATGAACATAACATACCATCACGCCTGTATTCCCCGAAGGGTTAGGCAGAGGCGTACTAATGTACACCCACAGTTCGCCAGTATGTTTAGGTCCCATGTAATAGGGGGCGAGCCTATTGCCATTAACCGGGCACAAATTTCAAACTCCGAGCTGCTACTGGGAATTTCATAGAAAAACCCAATAAAACTGTTCGACCTGGCTATCGAACCCAGGACCTCTAGCGTAGCAGTCGCGCTCAGGACCACTTGGCTAATGAGGCATAATTAATTGAATAATGATTAAATCTATTTATGTCGTCCAATAACTCACTGACAGATTTGGTACACAAAAATGACAAAAACTAACAAATATTTACTGAATAAGGCCAAGAGAGGTCAATTTTATAATTTACCTCGGTTTTGCAAATATCCTGGGCCAAATAATCGTCTATTCGTAGACGATTATTTGGCCCAGGATATTTGCAAAACCGAGGTAAATTATAAAATTGACCTCTCTTGGCCTTATTCAGTTCATTGAACGAATAATTAGTTTCAGTTTCTGAACTGATCTGGTCCCTCTTCAATTAAGGAATTATGCATCACAGCATCTTAGACGATCTAAGCATGTTCTAAGCTTCATTTTTTGCGTGACAGATAAAAAATTAAGAGTTTCAGCGTCACAAATTAAATAGAAAACATTCGTGCAATTCCATGCTTTTCAGTTCGTTCTGCGATTGTATTTTGTTAGGCTGTGGCAACTGTGTAGTAATCTGGCAGTTCTCAGAGTTTTAGTGCAAGATGCAATCGAAATAGCCTTAATGGACCAGAAAGTTATAAAAATCTAAATACTTAAACCATGATAAAAACGTATTTAAACTAAATAATAAATAACATAACATACCATCACGACTGTTTTCCCCGAAGGGTTAGGCAGAGGCGTACTAATGTACACCCACAGTTCGCCGGTATGTTTAGGTCCCATGTAATAGGGGGCGAGCCTATTGCCATTAACCGGGCACAAATTCCAAACTCCGAGCTGTTACTGGGAATTTCATAGAAAACCCCAATAACACTTTGCTCGACCTGGGAATCGAACCCAGGACCTCAAGCGTAGCAGTCGCGCTCAGGACCACTAGACTAATGAGGCAGTTTAAATAAATAAAATAATAATTAATAAATTTATTATCATATTGTATGTATCAAGTAAAAACGTAAGGCATGATAGGATGTATCGTTAAACATAATTATGAAAAATATTCATTCATATAATTCTATAATTTTTTCTGGTTTAAAATTATCTACTTAGATTAACGTGGAAGAGTTAGGCCCACTTGCACCAACTTTTTAAATATGTTTAAATTATATTTAAACGCAAGTTTTCATAGAACTTTCGTGTTTAAATACAATTTAAACACATTTAAGAAGTTGGTGCAAGTGGCCCTTAGTCAGGGTTTACTAAATGTACAGCTACAATTCGCCGGTATGTCTAGCTCCCATTTAGGCAATAAGGGCCGAGCTTATTGCCATAACAGGCCACAAATCTATATTCCATACTACCGAGAATTTTATATAGAAATGCAATTAAACTGCTCTTAAACTGGAACTCAACTTTGGAATAGAGTAGAAGTCGCGCTTATAAACACCAGACTAATGAGTCTTTTGTTATTGGCTAAAAATTATCAAAATTAGTTCAGTAGTTTAGTCGAATAGAAACAGAAAAGAGACGGACATGCATGCTTTCTCATTAATGTTAGTGTGACTGCAGACGACCTGTCATGTAACACTATTGTTTTATCTCGCAGTGATGCAATTGATCGTCAGTTACGTAAACAATAAAGATTGATGTTGTTTATATATGGCAGCACTTCCATTGAGCTCCGAATATTGGTATGATAATGGAAGGTATAACAGCCTTATTTTTAATTAACCGTAAAAAAAATACGGGGTCGTTGTACCTACTCATCATTATGAATTACTTTTTCTAGAAGAACAATATTCAAATCGCGAAGAGAATCAAGTTTTCCATACTCTTTTTTTTGCATTTCCATGCTATGATTAGTTATAAAGTTATTTTTGTGGAGCAAAATTCGACTACGGGTAGGATACAAACCTGCGTCTTCTGGTTCAATACACCAGACGCTATTACCAACTAAGCCACCGCGAGTCGCCTGCAGCCAAATTCTTCCTTCACTAAAATAAGTTTTCCATACATTTAGTCTTGTTGGGTTCACTCTAACACTATTTGAAACCACGCACCTAAATTTAGAGGACGTCTGAAATGGCCTTTTGAAGACAGAATCATACCATTTACACATCATAATCAGTGAGGAAAAATTCTATAAATAAAATATAAATAGGGTAACTTGAGATACTGATAGAAAGTTTAACAGTACGTTTTGAACCATGAGTTGTGGGTTCGATTCTCGCAAACAAATAATTGTATAACCTACAGATAGTTGTTCCGGGTCTGGGCGTTTGTGCATGTGAGAATTTGTGTTTGGAAAGCTACAAAGGTTTTTTTAAGTTGTACAAGTCGTGTATGATAAAAGCATAGCATATAAGCATTGTCATAAGCATAATTATTGACACACCCAATATGTTTTTCAATTACGTAACATATTTACTTAGCACCTCAAAACCGGGCAACCTCAAAAGTTAATACATAATCGGTGGTTTGCACGGAAGACAGTCACACCGTAGCGTAACATATCATAAAAGAATAAAAAACCAATCCAATACATTATATTGAAGTGTACAAAAAATCTATTTTAATTTAATCAAAGTAATACTTTTTCATAGTCAACAAATCAAAGTTACATGTTGTTTGTCTTACGAGTGTTTGTGTTCTTTTTTAAATAATATTGCCCCACATTAGGATTTTCTCATGTATCGTGGGTGCTTTAAGAAACACAAAATCTCACGAAGACAAACGCCCGGACCCGGACTCCGCGTGGGGATCGAACTCACAACACGTGGCGCAGAAGCCGATTGCTCAGTCGCTACGCCAAACGTGTCGTCAAAATCATGATCAAAAGAAATAGTTAACACCAAAAGTCCCGTCCTAGGGATTAAAACTAAAACTTCATACTCTGCATCCGCGTTTGCGACCGCTAGAGCAATGGGGTAGGCGTTGCAAAATATTGTAAATTCGACGTAAGTTATTCACGTGGGAGAGCCATGCTTCGGCACGAATGGGCCGGCTCGACCGGAGTGTTACCACGGCCTTCGCCGAGTGAGTGAGGTTGCCGGAGGCCCAAACCCCTTTTAAAAGGCGGGCAACGCACTTGTGACTCCATTACCAACCATTACCATCAGGTGATCCCTCTGATCGTTTGCTCCCCTACCCAATAAAAAAAAAAGTTACGCGTCTGTTTGACATGGTGCCGATCCGAGCTAGTAAGTGATTACGAGCAACCTTACACACTTGTGCAAGGCCGGGGCGGGTGTAATGTTACCAATACGTTGAGAATGGCAGGTGACGACGCATTACCAAGTTGGGTAACGGAGTAAGACCCTTTGGTTACTCAACTTGGAATATTTTCAAGGTTATAAAGTACTTTTACAACTATTTACTTTGAATTATTTTCTTATTACTATTGCCGCTGTTTAACACCCGCTAGCCTTAAGTTAAGTACGTAGCCTTAACTTGAAAGTATTATTCCATTTGCCAGATTTTTTATTGTAACAAAATGACAAGCAAGCTTTCTGGCCGCCTTTAGCAGGCTCACCACTTGCTGCTTTGTGCAATAAAGGGGGTCATAGTGTTTCATTTATTATTTATATGTATATATTTCCATCTACTCCTACCCACTCCCATAAGGTTCTTACCAATTCTCTCTCAAACCTTTGTTCTTTTCTCTTCTCTCACATAGGAAAGGCACAGACGTATACTTAGCGTTACCCTTTCCTTTTTCCATATAACATACTTGAAAAAAAAAGTGGCAAAGTGGCGCCTATAGACGCTAGCAACGTCAGTTGTATACAGACACGTGTTAATCAAAAGACCTCAGTAAAGTTGTTCAGTGTTGCCGAGTAATTTCACAAAACATATTACCTCCTAAATATTTCATAATTGTTATTCTACATTTCATTAAACTTAATTTTATTCTTCCTTCCGGCCCTTCCGGCTGATAGCGCTGCGGAAAAGTTCTTTGATGCCCTGTTTAGTTATATTTTCGCAGTTTTAATTAAGTTATAGTTTATTGTTTTAGTACGTTATTTAAGTTTTAGATGGGTAGTTATTAGTAAATCTTAATATAGTGATTTTATCATTCTAATATAAGTATTAGAATGATAAAATCACTATATTAAGATTAAGTGTATTAAGTAGTAGTTTAGTATTTCAAAATAATTGTATTTATATTAAAATTAAAGCTGAAGAGTTTGTTTGTTTGTTTGCTTGAACGCGCTAATCTCAGGAACTACTGGTCCGATTTGAAAAATTCTCTCAGTGTTAGATACCCCAGTTATTGAGGAAGGCTATAGGCTATATATCATCACGCTAAGACTAAGTAACTATTCCACGCGGACGAAGTTGCGGGCGGAATCTAGTAATTGTATATTTAGGCATTTTTATTTCATATTAAAAAGGTTATGTGTCAAGTAGGTACATATCGTATAAACTAAAAATGCTACCTAGTAGGTATTATTTGAACAATTTAAACCAAAATATTAAATTGATTGATATTAAGCGGGCAATTCACCATTCGTACAGCGATCTAGAATAATAAAATCAAATAGCCTCATAGAATATTTATGGTCATCGTTTTAAAATAGTTGAATGGATTAAAAAGTTTAATATAAAGTGCCAATGTTGCCATTAAACGTGGCAATTATATTTTAGGTTTAAAGGTTAATTAATATTGTTACAACCCAGTTGCTGACTTTGATGATTCGATTAACTGTACGCCTGTTGGTGATGCGGGCTACGAAATTTGCGAGTGTATAGACATAAAGTAGCATAGTCTAAAAGTTAAAAAAAAAACGCAAATTACTTAAATTTATAATATATAAAACAGACAGCGTCGTCGTTAAAGAGAATAGAAATATAGGTTAGTAATTTATTTTTCTAGAAAAATGAATTCTTCTTCAACCAAACACATCTATCGTAGTTAACAGTTTAACATTGAAACAATACTTAAATTTGTGCTGTAATAAACAGTTTATATGATACATAACTGCTACTTTACGACTTGAGTACCGACATTAACTGAGTTGATTCTAGTTGATTACTATAAACGAAGAATCACTGGCAATTTGACGACCTCTAGAAAATTACTGTTATTGAAACTTGTTGGTGTTGTAATGACATAAAACATAGCTCGATAAGTGTGACAGCTGTCATCGAGATGACGCGTATGAAGTTCCGAATTTTTTACGGTCCAAAGAGTCCGAATGTACGCAAAACTACTAGTATTCTATTATCTGTGGCAAAACTATGTCATACTGCTTGTCTTACTTCAATGGTCATACTTTATTGGTGGTAGAGAAACAAAAAGGATGTTCATTGCCTCATCTAAATACTGGACTGGAGTAATCGATCTTGGAAATGTAAGGAATCGAATAATTTGTTTTGGTCATTACGAGTGCTGACGCCTATAATAGCAAAGGCTGTAATATCATAATATTATTTTTGCTCTATTTCACGTTTTACACGTTTTCATAAACATACCATCACGCCTGTATTCCCCGAAGGGTTAGGCAGAGGCGTACTAACGTACGCCCACAGTTCGCCGGTATGTTTAGGTCCCATGTATTATGGGGCGAACCTATTGCCATTAACAGGACACAAATTCCTAACTCCGAGCTGCTACTGGGAGTTTGATAGAAAAACCCAATAACACTTTGCTTGACCTGGGAATCGAACCCAGGACCTCTGGCGTAGCAGTCGCGTTCAGGACCACTTGGCTATTGAGGCAGTTTTAAGTCACACAAATGTACGGGAAAAGTTTTTTGCAATTTGCGAATTTTGATTAGGTACTCCAACTATAAACTGTAAAAAGACTGGAGAGGATTTGGAAGAACAGAAGCATTAACCGCAAAACGAAAATAAGCCTGATGCGGACCCTTGTCTTCTCGATCTTCTTGTACGCTTCGGAAACCTGGACGCTAAAAGCTCGCACCCGGCAAAGAATAGACGCGTTCGAAATGTGGTGTTGGCGCAGAATGCTCCAGATTTCATGGACGGAACGCCGCACAAACGAGTCTATTCTAAAAGAACTCAACATAGGAACGCGGCTCTCGACCACCTGCACACAACGCGTCCTAAGCTTTTTCGGCCATCTGGCCAGGTCTGGTCCAGATGGTTTAGAAAAACTTGTTATTACTGGCCGCATGGCGGGGAAGAGGAGTAGGGGTCGTATGCCTATGCAATGGGTGGATACAGTAACAGCAACAACTGGAGCTACTCTACAGGCAAGTGTATACCAAGCCCAAGATCGTGCAGCCTGGCGAGCGATGGTGAAGAGAGCCCATAGCCGTCACGTCCCTCAGTCATGAGGATACGACGAAGAAGAAGACTCCAACTATGGTTGGTCCTTTAGAAGTTTTTGATCTGTATTAGAAACAGGACCGATTGGCATCAAAAATGTTTTTGTGTAAAATGGCTATTTTCTTACTATCTGTATTTTTTTTTTGAAAATCTGTGAATGGGGATCAAAATTCCATAAAAAATATGGATAGTCTCCTAAGACCATTTTCGTGTAGGTAGCTACAACCGATAAGGTACTTTCTCTTACTGCCATAAGACCGATTTTAATTAGAATATGATTTCAACGATATTGTTTTTTTTTGCAACATCGTACGAAAATCTATTTTTTCACACAAATGCCCAATCCTAGAAATGTCACTCTTGCCTCTTGCCGTACATATATAATACAGATCATAGTGTTGACAATAAACTGTGATGTCTTGTTTTGAAGAAGTCGAGAGGCTCTTAGGAATGCTTAAATATTGTTTCTCAGTTTTCGTGATGCTGAAAGATGTAAACAAATATGCTTAGTAAACTAGTGAAGTATCTTCTAACAAATGTGAGATGTTTGTATGGAATTATGTTTTAAAATGTGAATTATGTGTAAAATTTGTATACCTACGCACCATATTCATTCACATAATCCTCCATTTCTTAACCAGCTACATGCTTAAAACCTTTTTAGTAATCTATAGTAGGTATATGTATATATAAGTATGTTTGAGAGAGTTTAGGCGGGAAAATGAAAAGTGCACATTGTCGATTTTATATTATTTTTCAAAACTTGAATATCTCCGAAGTTTAATGTGTAATTATGGTGGATAATTAACCATTAAGTGTTCGTGAACGTGTGAGAGTGTAGGCAAATGATATAAAATTGAAAATCGTGACTTTTTGGGTTCACTCCTAAACTCCATCGAAGCCTCAATAAAGTTTCTACCGTTTTATTGGGGCAACTGAACTTATACTTGACACTGGCGAACACAAGTGTGGTGCCATAATACAATCCCATGATGGGAAATATTCTTTGAATACTTGATTACTTTATTACTTGACACTGGCAAATACACAAAAAGTGTGGCGCCATAATTAAAAAAAAAAAAAGTATGTTTGACGTACGAATGGCCACATTAGAGATATTTTAACGTGGTATGGCCAAAGTTAATCAAAAATAACTCAACTAAAGACTGGATCTACGTAACAATAGTAATGTAATAATTAGGCAATATCTTAGGATTTTCTACGATCATTAACTACGCTTGTGCAAAGACCTACATTATACTGTGTATAATTTAAAACAAAATGCTTTTGTTACACGATTTTAATGTAGTGTAAAAGGATGTATTTCAATATAATGATTTTTTATTTTGTTTATTTAAATATCTATGCACATGTGGTAATCGTACGATTTCATTATGCTCTGTCGGGGGTATGGCGAATGTGATTGCTCAGTTCCTTGGCTGAAACATAGGAAAGAGGCAATTTCGATTAAGTACCTACTCACGAAAATTTTCCTTACGAAAACATGGCTCACACTTTTCTCTCAAGACCATGTAAACCAATAGGTAGGTAGGTACTCTACAAGTTAATATTTAATTTTTGCTAGACACTGACATCTATGAATATTTTAACACTTAGTACATCGTAGTTAAGAAGCAGGTATAGGTATTTTATAGTTTTGATTTGTATTAGGTAGAAACAAACTGTAATGTTTCTTATGTTTAAAGAATACTAGCAGCCCGCCCCGGCTTCGCACGGGTCCCTAACTTTATTTACTCCGTCGAGTCTCCCGTGAACCCTATATGTTAGGGGTGGACAACAATTTATGACTTAAAAAAATAGATAGTAGCTGATTCTCAGACCTACTGAATACTTATGCATATAAAATTTCATAAAAATCGGTCAAGCCGTTTCGGAGGAGTATGGTAACTAACACGAGAATTTTATATATAAGATTATTAAATACATATATTATAGTGTTGTAGAAATGGTACAAAAATTGTTACTGTATTCGTAGTACTGCATGGCCAAATATTTTGCCCTTACGCAAAGTGCTAACATTATTGTGTTGCGGATAATAAGAGCGCTCGCGCACTTGTGATTTTTAGTCGGGCGATAGTTTGATCGTTCTGGGATTCACTATGGAGTTATATGGCAGTGCGCGCATTTGACGATTAGAATTCGACATGAAATTATACTGATAGTTTAGTCGCTGTAAAAGGTAGACTGAAAATAACAAGTGCGCGTTAGCCCTAAGCCAGTGAAATTGATGGACACAATGGAGGTGTCAAGATGAACCCGGTACCAATACCACTGGTGTTACTGGCGACCATAGGCTTCGTTTGCCGCTTACCATCATACGACTTGTCTGTATGCTTTTAATTTTTTTTATATATGTATGTTGTAGCTAGTTTACAGCCGTTCTGGAAAATCTCAAATCGCTCATCACACATTGTGTATGAGTTTCCATGATTAACAACGTGCTTACGATCATTTTGTGAAAGTAGGTAATAATTAACATAACACACCATCACGCCTGTATTCCCCGAAGGGTTAGGCAGAGGCGTACTGATGTACACCCAAAGTTCGCCGATATGTTTAGGTCCCATGTAATAGGGGGCGAGCCTATTGCCATTAACCGGGCACAAATTCCTAACTCCGAGCTGCTACTGGGAATTTCATAGAAAAACCCAATATAACTTTGCTCGACCTGGGAATCGAACCCAGGACCTCTAGCGTAGCAGTCGCGCTCAGGACCACTTGGCTTATGAGGCAGTTCTTTTTTAAACAACTCTAAAATTCTGATTTAAAGTGACGTTGCCCTCACACTAGGATTTTCTCCTGTATCGTGGGTGCGTTTACAAACACAAATTCTCACACACGCCCAGACCCGGAATAACTATCTGTAGATCATATATATATTTGATCCGTGTGGGGATCGAACCCACAACACGTGTCGCAGAAGCCGATCGCTCAGCTGCTACGCCAAACATGTCGAAAGATTCCCATGCAACTTCAAAATAAAGACCTATTAAGAAGATACTTGACATTTGTTTTTGACGAAGTATGTGTTTAACTGTATAAAAAGGATAGTCATAAATAAATAACAATTTGAATGATCTTTAAAAAGTTGTATAGCCGAAGCCATAAGCATTTTACTTTACACAGCCTGGCAACAATAACTGCACAGGCTGGCAATTTTTTTTTGTTTTCTTTTTGCGGTCCCACGGTCGGGTAGACGCAATAAAAAGCATGAATATTAAACCATGGCCTAGCTCGGTGTCGGGAATTGTACCCCGTTTTATGGGCGATTGGGTGCACTGAAGAGCAAGAATATAGCACACTATAGACATTTATTCTTATGTTTAGTAGTTAAAATTATTCTAACATTTTTCAAAATTATTATGTTACACTCAAAGACATGAAAAAAGGCACATCTATTTGTAATTTCAAATTTAGTTGAGGCACCAAGAATGTCGGACGTTTTAAAGGAAAATGCACGATTTATGATTATCACTAACTTGTATTTAAGAAGAAAACCAAGAGACGAATGACCACTTGAATTTATAATGCTGTAATTATTATATCATTGTTTAGTCTTTATTTAAGTAATTTCAAACCAGTCGACCCAAAGTAATAATTAATACCTTTTTGCAGCGATCTCTACAGCACCTGACATGGTTGTGTTTATTCACAAGAATGAATTTTAAATAAGTATTATCAGCTCGAGTGTTTTATTTAAATATTTTCCGTAGTGTTTTTGTGAAATAAACACTTAAATAACAGTCGTTTGCAAAGTTAATTACGAAATTGAGCTCGGTTATCAACTTTTACATAGCAAATTATAAAGTCAAAATATTTTCTAGGACGGTAAAGTCAACGTCTAACTACAAGATATTATACCAACCTTCCACAGGAGATAGAATTTCACTTTAAGTAGTGTTCATGTTGACTACTTTAGCACTACATTAGGAAAGTAAGGGAGGCTAATATTTATGTAGTTATACGAAGTACATACTGTAAGTAATTAACAGTAAACATAAGATGAAAGCCAGATTAGTGTTGTTTAGTGAAATTATTAGTATTTAGTAGTAGTATTTTATTTAAATCAAGATAATATGCGTACAATTTTTAAAATGATGATGACATTACCCAAAATTTGTTGGGGTCAAGTGGGTTTGTATTTTATAAGTTTAGAAATAATGAAATCAATTATAGTCATTTCATAAACAGCGTATTCGCTGTTATGAAATTTAAAAAACTAAATTAACGTAGGTATATGTTATTAGATATGCTTTCTCAACTTTGTAGCAGCCTGCTAGTGATATAATTTAGATCTTGTTTTTATATTTTATACAAATATTATCTGAAGAAATCTTGATTATACCAACAGATATTTACACAAGAGTAACAGTTTAATTAGAATTCTACACACCACATTAGCATTGCCTAGTATTCTATTATCTGTGGCATTGCATAACAAAAGACGACCGTAACAAAAACTAGTAGGCAAAATATGCATTAAATACATTCCTAATGTTAGTTACCTATTTTCTCCAACGTGTGCAATTTTTCACGGCCTTACGTGTAAACGAAAATACCATTAAAGATTTTATTTCGTGAATATAACGATGAGTACTCGATAGCCGAGGTGTTGTTCAATAGCCGATGACTGCCATAACAACACGTGTGTTTGTGGTACATAGCTGATTTAAAGGATTAAGGCGGTAAAACATTTCAACGAAAAACGAAATGGATGGTAAGGTATATGGCGTGTTTGCCCCAAAGCGAACAAGGAATGCAGTGGAGATGCTTATAAAAATAAATAAAAAGGTGTATTAATAATAAGTAATAGACATTGACACACAACCTACTCTACGTAATATCATAATATCTAATTTGCTAATTTTTTTAACACAAATCTTAGGTAGGTGCTACTGAGAACAACCCAAAAACACTTCTCGATCTGGGAATCAAACCTAGGACCTCAAGCGTATCAGTCGCGCTTGAGACCAATAAACTAATGAGGCAGTTTAAAATTCACTTTGAAACTTACTTTTTAATACTGGTTGCTAAGTTAAAACATAAATAAGTAAGCATGCGTCGGAGAGACTGTATTCTAAGCAGTAAGTAATAAAATGGACAAAATAAAATAATGCGCATACGCACGGGTCCGCATGAGGTCTGCATCAGATAGAGGGCCCATGACCTCTGACTCCGCAAGTCCAACCACTTTCTCATTTCATTTTGGATCGATGTAAAATGGATAGTTGTCGTATTTTATAAGAACACTAGCTTCCGCCCACGACTTCGTCCGCGTGAAATAGTTATTTGGTCTTAGCGTTATTATATATAGCCTATAGCCTTCCTCAATAAATAGGCTATGTAACACTGAAAGAATTTTTCAGATCGGACCAGTAAGTTCCTGAAATTAGCGCGTTCATGCAAACAATCAAACAAACAAACTCTACAGCTTTATTATATTAGTATATAGATAAAATACCATCACGCTTGTATTCCCCGAAGGGTTTGATGTACACCCACAGTTCGCCGGTTGTTTAGGTCCCATATATTAGGGGGCGAGCCTATTGCCATTAACCGGGCACAACTTCCAAACCCCGAGCTGTTCAGGTCGAGCAAAATGTTATTGGGTTTTTCTATGAAATTATTAGTAGCAGTTCGTCGTCCGGATTAGTGTCCGGTTAATGGCAATAGACTCGCTCCCTATTAGGTACATATACAAACGTATCGGCGAACTGTGGGTGTACCTATATTAGTACACTTCTGCCTTACCCTTCGGTGAATACAGGCGTGATGGTATGATTTTATAAAGCAAGTGTTTCCATAAAAACATTAGCGCTTCTAGAAGAAAAACATTACTGAATATAATAGATCTATAATATAATAGATCAACAATTATAATTAATCATAGTTTGTTTCACGTGCTTTTAAAATGATGTCGAGAACAATTAGAATCGCACATGGCAGGTTTTTTAACGTCCTTAGTTTATTCTTCATCATCTGTTTTTATTTCGTAATTTTTTTTGGCTCTATGACAGAGACGCGAATAATAAGTAAACAAATTGATGTTACTGCACTGGCTAAGGTATGTCCGCAGCAAGGCTTGGAAACCGCAAAAAAATCAGTTAAGACCTAAGTACATAGTGAACTTTTCATTCGGTTTTGTTCTAACCGTAACTTTATTTAAACGGGTTTTTCTGCAATAAAGTTCGTGAAATAGGTTTTGTTCAACAAACCGGATTAAAAGGGTTTATTGAACAAACCTATTTAGTAGTAGAGTAGACATTCGTGACAAAGTAATAGAAGGTTCGTCAATTTTTTTTTAACCCCTCGTGCTAAGCTAAAATGCTTGTGTTACGAGTGGGTTTACGTCGGTAGTGCAATGGGTGGGTTTCGAACCGGCAACCACATGATTGCAAGTCCGGCGCCCTAGCCATTAGGCTACCGCTGCTTTCAAATAAAATTAAACGTGTAGGTACGATTTTGGGGGTGGCCATGACCCCCCCCCCCCTCGGGCCGTCACTGCTGGCTATAACACGAGAAATCAAAGCACAATAAATAATCATTATTATCAGCAAAATGACGCCCATTGAATTCAAATCCTGATTCATCAGATTAAATTCTAATATTTTCATAATCATAGGCATGCAATTTCACGGCTATAGCTTCATAGCTAAAGTTATTTATAAGATAAGTGAAAAATAATGACGCGTGCGCAGTCCTACGATTACCTATCTGAAATTACGTATGATTACAGTTTAATAGTAATTATTTCATACTTGGCCCAATTAAACGCAGGTAAACACATCGCGTGCATAATAATTGTGGGGCCTACACTACACACTGGTTTCACTAGTCACGGGCATGCGAAACTCGTGCGCATGTCCAGTCGACAAAAGAGTTCGGTTTCTTTCACACCATCGTCATTGACGCTTCACATCGTCATAATCATTTCACAATTAATAGAAATCAACCCATAGAATTTCCTTGTCATGTGAATTATACTACATTTTTTTTATGGGATAGTGGGCAAACCAGCAGACGGATCACCTGATGGTAAGCGATAACCGCCGCCCATGGACACCCGCAACACCAGAGGTGTTAAGAGTGCGTTGCCCGCCTTAAAAGGGTTTGGGCCTACGGTAACCTAACTCACCCAGCGAAATACAAAGCAAGCGCTGCTTCACGCCGGTTTTCTGTGAGGCCGTGGTATCACTCCGGTCGAGCCGGCCCATTCATGCCGAAGCATGGCTCTCCCACGTTAAAATCATCATGATTCATCAGAGTGGCAGTTTTCGCCTCTATAGTCTCATCTGTCCAATTGATTGGAGGTCGTCCTACGCTGCATTTTTCGGTTCGTGGTTTGGTTTCCAGAAATCTTTGAACGGTTTTGAACTGCAGAATCTTTTTGTACCAACGGCCATCAGTTCTACGAGATATGTGCCCCATATAATATTAAATGAGATAAATCATCAGAATAGTGATGATTTAAATTAGACAGATGGCGCTGACCATCGCTACTGTTAATAATCTACGCTCATCAAAAGAATAATGAACAACAAAGATGACAATACTTTTGTATTTAATATTCCAATGTTATTGTCCATCTTTAGTAGCTTAACCTCAGCTAATTTAAAGATAATAGGAGATATTAAACGCCTGTCTTCAGTTTTTGTTCGACGAAACAATGCAGCTGAAAATAGTCTGAATGTGATAAGTATTTTGGAATATGATTCGAGTAACCAGGTGCTGAAGTATGTAATCTTCATTGCATCACAGTACATTGCAAGGATTTTGTAAAAAATTAATGACTGAAGTTATTTTGACACACCTAATGAATGAAATAGTGTCATATGGAGGGGTGGAAGGGTCGAACTGAGAATGTCGGACTCGCACCGACATAAAACGTACTAGCCTTCGTTGCTTTGCAACGAACATAACAAAACCTATGGCGAATTTAGGCGTGTTACTACCTACATTATTAGTTTCTTTTTAGGATACTACGCGTTATTTATAATTTGTACTTCTTGCCGTTTCAATCAGCAGTTCATACTAAAATTGTTTTAGTTCACATGAAGAGTTGTACATTAGAGAAGATGCTACCAACCATAGGAAGTAAGTAGTACCTAGTTAGCTCCAATTTTGTCACAACTTTATTGACATGATAAGTAATATTTCTAATAATTAATTCAACTGACTGCCTCGTTAGTCTAGTGGTCCCAAGTGCGACTGCTACGCTCGAGGTCCTGGGTTCGATTCCCAGGTCGAGCAGTGATATTGGGTTTTTCTATGAAATTCTCAGTAACAGCTCGGAGTTTGGAATTTGTTAATGGCAATAGGCTCGCCCCCTATTACATGGGACCTAAACATACCGGCGAACTGTGGGTGCACCTTAGTACACCTCTGCCTAACCCTTCGGGGAATACTGTATTCCCCGCGTGATGGTATGCTAATTAATTCAACTTAAAGCTAAACAACATAGTGTAGTTATACGTAAACTCTTGATTTCTGCCATGAATTTTCATTAGTTTATTTAAAAGCAATTCCAAAGCATTTCATGAGCAATTTGTACTTTTCAACAATTGAATAAACAATGTAAGTACGTACATGTTCCGTGAAAGTAAATAAATGCAAATTTAAAATAATCACGTTTAATTAGTTACTAAGAAAAATAGTCAAAAGAACGTGAGATGTAACGATATGGTCGATTTTAGCGTAATTTCTATACAAAGATTCGTGTAATCTCTATTTATAAGCTGTTAGCAAAGTACTGGTAATGGTATGGTATAGGTACTTACCTACCTACACAGTAGGTAGTCGACGTAGACCAGTCCTTCTCAAAGTGGGAATGACACCCTCTTATGGGTGCTGCATTCAGGGAGGCAGAGAAAACATATCACTACATATTATAAAACAAAGTCGCTTCCCGCTGTCTGTCCCTATGTATGCTTAGATCTTTAAAAGTAAGCAACGGATTTTGATGCGTTTTTTTTTAATAGATACAGTGATTCAAGAGGACGGTTTTAAGCTATTTAACATCACGCTATGACTCTTAGGACCGGGGTAGCGCGGGTGAAACCGCGGGCGGGTCGCTAGTAGATAATAATAAGTAAAAAAATTGAGGGCTCTAGAAAAAAAATCTAAATATGAAGAAGTTGAGAGTTAATGGCGTAAGTAAACTTTTTTAGAGAAGGGTTGTGTAATTTTATTTGATATTGACAAAAAGTTTCAAAAACGACTGAAAGAAAATGTGTCTAACCAACACGGCGAGGATCTGAAATAACATACCATCACGCCTCTATTCCCCGAAGGGTTAGGCAGAGGCGTACTAATGTACACCCACAGTTCGCCGGTATGTTTAAGTCCCATGTAATAGAGGGCGAGCCTATTGCCATTAACCGGGCACAAATTCCTAACTCCGAGCTGCTACTGGGAATCTCATAGAAAAACCCAATAACACTTTGCTCGACCTGGGAATCGAACCCAGGACCTCTAGCGTAGCAGTCGTGGTCAGGACCACTTGGCTAATGAGGCAGTTCTGAAATGAGGATCTGAAATATTGAGATAATTTAATAGTCATGGATTTAACTGTTCTATATCTAACTGTGTCCTTTTTATTTCACAGTACTTGTGTACCTTTTATTGTAAAGTGTCAGATGATTCCCTGAATTGTAGTCTGAAAATTATAGTTTTGTTTTTATTGTAGTAATAGGTAGGTACTATATTAAAATGTAAATAAACTTATCTAAGTATGCCTTATTTTAACTGCCTCATTAGCCAAGTGGTCCTGAGCGCGACTGCTACGCTAGAGGTCCTGGGTTCGATTCCCAGGTCGAGCAAAGTGTTATTGGGTTTTTCTATGAAATTCTCAGTAGCAGCTCGAAGTTAGGAATTTGTGCCCGGTAAATGGCTCAATAGGCTCGCCCCCTATTACATGGGACCTAAACATACCGGCGAACTGTGGGTGTATATTAGTACGCCTCTGCCTAACCCTTCGGGGAATATAGGCGTGATGGTATGTTATGTTGATGTTGATGCCTTATTTTTTTTATGTAAGTAACAGAACTAAATTAACTTAAAAACAATGCATGTACCAATCTAGAGGTGTACTTAATTTTGATTTTGATGTCTAGGTTGGCCGCAATAGTGCCTGCGTCCAGGGCCGGATCTACCGTATGGCTTTTTGGGCTTCAGCCCAGGGCCCCTTGGATTTTATGGATATTAAAATATAAATCAAATATTTTACTGTCTAATTTTTTTCTATACTTTGAGTAATTAGGTGAGGCCCTAAATTGTATTAGCCCAGGTCCCCCTAAACTCACGGTCCGGCCCTGCTTACGTCTATAGTGCCATAGTCTATAAGCGACTGACATAATAGAGTCTGCAATTCAATGGTATTCTAAGTATGAATGGAGCATGTCAGATGCGTCGGCGCGTGCGCTAGAGAGTCTAATAGTCGGTAGAGTTCAAGTTTAAATGTTGCCAGATACGAGTACGTGATTGAATTTTGCACTGGTTCTGGGAAATTCTTTATACAACCAAAAAATCTTTATAAAAGGGAAGTACCCCTAATCCTGTACGACATTTTCTCTTTACTTTTCTTTCTTTCCAGAATATTTATTACATACTGATTGTTATTTATAGGTAACATTTTTATTGTAATACTAGGTACCTACTTTAGAAGTCCTAGAAGGACCTACACCGATCTTATTGGCGAAGTCCTTCAAAAAGGTCAGGTGCGTAGTACTCGCAACCGGCGCGTATGTATGAGATGATGTATGAATGTCGCAGAAACAAAAGAAGCATGCAAGAATCGTAGCAAGGGGCGGTCTATAGTTTCTGCCTAACCTTGTGGGAGAAGCGCGTGAGTGTATGTATTTATGTATAGAAATACTTATATAACTTTTTCAAACATAAGACTTGATTCCTATACTTACTTAATTAATACCCCCTATAAGATATCTGTCTTTTAGAGATACATTTTTGTTATTAATTAATATCCGTGTTATGTATAGCGCATTGTACGTAGGTAAGTACTGTTTTATGTTATGTCAGTAAGAAGCAAAGTTCAAAGTTAGAACGTTGACCGTTTAATTGACGTCAGCGGCAAAACCCGATTGAAAATCGACGTGTTATGAGTTACGATGTTATAGAGACTGTAAAAAAGTTAATAAGATGGTCGAAAAAATAATTATAAAAAGCAATATACTTGTAGCTTTCCATTTGATATAAAAAGTTTCCTTATAAAGTAGGGTTTCAAATCAAACTGAGTTTGTAAATCTTTTTAAGTATATATTAATATCTATTATTTGTATTAATGGCTACTGTCATATATTAAAGTGCTGAGTTTGTATTTATCCGGGCCTCATCTCTGAAACGATTGTACGGTTTACCCTACGGTCGTCACCAATAGAAAGAGAAATTATAGAGGACAGCTTAATTTATAATAATACAAACCCATGCAAAGCTAGTGGCATGCTAGTTTGGTATAAAACTATAATGACGAAGCAACATTTAATTGTAAAAAAGAAACTGATGCTCGCTCGCATAAGTGTTTTATGATAACTTGAAGTGCGGGACAACACGTGTGCTGTGAGTTTTTGACATAATTATATTGTTTTTGTATGCATAAGGAGACAATGCTTCGGCATGAATGGACCGTCTTGACCTGAGTGATACCACGGCCTCTCAGAAAACCGGCGTGAAACAATGCTTGCGTTGTGTTTCGCCGAGTGAGTGAGGTTACCAGAGGCCCAAACCCTTTTAAAAGGCGGGCAACGCACTTGTGACTCCTCTGGTGTTGCGGGTGTCCATAAGCGGCGGTTATCCCTTACCATCAGGTGATCCGTCGTTTGCTCGTCGCTCGTCGAATTACAAAATTATCCCACCTTTCGTAACAGTCGAATGTGGATTACACACGAGATGTGTGTGTATTTAGTTTCAATAGGTACCTATACCTAACAGAAGCGGATCCAGAAGGGCGGCTAGGAGGATCAAGGACGCAGTAATGCGAACGCCTGGCAAAATATTAAGATATCAAGTTTTATGTAAGTTTGTAAGCGCCTGCGAAATATGCAATAGCGCAAACACAAAGAAGTAGAAACATATTTTGCTAAGGCACATTTTTAGAGTGCTTCTTGTTTTTAAGTATACAATCCATGCAAACACAAGTAAAAAAGTGATCGTGCAGTAAAAATATTGTTACTTAAACAACAAAACAGTAAATAGGAACAATCACGCTTTGATGCTTGAAAATTTGAAAAAATAAAGTCACTACAAAAAGTAATTACAAAAGTATTTACCTGCTTACTGTTTTTTTAACCATATCTGGTTAAAAAAACAGTAAGTAGGTAAATACTTTTTTTAACATCTCAATTCATAAACCTGAGCAAACATTATATAATTGTGTTAAAATTGCAATGCATGCAAAAACAAAAGACATTTCAAAGAAAAAAATTGCAAGAATAGTTGTTGCCAGTGAAATAAATATTAAAGATAAAGTGAATATCACAGTGCATGCTATACTTTATTCGCTAGCTTACGTGTGAGCGCGTCTCGTAGCGCGATTGCTAGCGACGTCAGAGCGCTGCGCAGTCCCAGGTGGTATCGCTCGAACATGCGAATATCTACGCAGGTTTATATTAAAGCTAGGTATGGTTAACATGCACATGACATGATACAGCCTACAATCCACAAAATACAGTATTCAATATACTTTCCAAACTGCTTCAAAAATCCATAGTTTGGGAGAAATAATTCAATAAAATAACCGGTAATTTAGGTATAATGTCGACTGTATTACTGCAAAATTTAAAGGTTGTCCTTCGAGTACCTAATGATATTTTTTTAAATTGCTACGATATTTGATTGAACTTATTTGCTTTTCCGCAACTACTTATTTCTTGAACTAGGTTATACCTAAACCGGCACCTAGATAATTGGTAAAATGTGAACAATACTTTGGCCTTTCAGCTTAGTGCTCTAGTCAAAAGGATCCTATGTGATATTAATAAAATGTATTGTCTGTTATCAAAACACAATGTATTGTAGAATTAACACAAATTTTTTTTTTTTAAATTCACGCTAAGTTGATTATGTGTTTAATATATTAAATAAACCTTTGTTTATCACACAATATTATAATTATAAAATTACAGAATATTAAAAGCAATGATCACAATACTCGGCTGCTACATCTCACGTATGTATAAAACTAACAACGCCATCTATTATTTAAATAATGAAATTGTACTTTTTTTTTTTTTTTTAAATTATGGCGCCACACTTTTTGTGTATTTGCCAGTGTCAAGTAATAAAGTAATCAAGTATTCAAAGAATAGTTCCCATCATGGGATTGTATTATGGAACCACACTTGTGTTCGCCAGTGTCAAGTATAAGTTCAGTTGCCCCAATAAAACGGTAGAAACTTTATTGAGGCTTCGATGGAGTTTAGGAGTGAACCCAAAAAGTCAAGATTTTCAATTTTATATCATTTGCCTACACTCTCACACGTTCACGAACACTTAATGGTTAATTATCCACCATAATTACACATTAAACTTCGGAGAAATTCAAGTTTTGAAAAATAATATAAAATCGACAATGTGCACTTTTCATTTTCCCGCCTAAACTCAGAAATTGTACTTACAGGCAGGGTGTTCATATAGCGGCGCGACTCTGGTGCCCTCTAGCGGCCCACCGGCAAGCTTTGCGGAGATGGTTTCAAGGAATTCCCTGATCTTCTTCAATTCTCCGCGCGTGGCGTCGTCGCTCGGGCCGGGGGTGTCGGAGACGTCGCATTCTTCCTCTGAAAAATTATAAATTTTATCACTATACTGTAGATGTTTTTACCGTGGGAGAGCACTTTTTTATAGCTTTAATGGCTTCGGCATTTCCTAACTGAAGACCTCTGAGAAGGAAACCGAAACAACCTCAAAGAATCATGGTCTCTGTTAAAGTCAAGACATAAAATAATGCAAATAATGTGAGTGGGACAATGCACGGCAATGTCTGAAATGGCCTTTTGAGGAAATAACGTAGCAGCTTTGAGTAGACCAGTCCTAACTGACGGCAAGCATGGATCAGTAATACCACGGCCTCACAGAAAACCGGCGTGAAACAACGCTTACGTTGTGTTTCGCCGAGTGAGTGAGGATACTGAAGGGTCAAACCCTTTTAAAAGGCCGGCAACTCCTTGTGACTCCTCTGGTATTGCGGGTGTCCATGGGCGGTGGTAATTGCTGATCCGACTACTTGTTTTTTCACTATCCCACTAAAAAGAACTGTACAACCTCTATTACTCTCTATTATCGATCAGTAAAAATCGATTCGAGCATTTGTAGGAAATGGTAAGGGCCAGGGAACGCAAGTTTTTTTTATTTTGATTCATGAAGGAATGCACACTAAAAGAAAAGTATGCATCGGCGCTGTGCTCAAGCCGTAACAGGAAACGCGCAATGAGTGTTAGAAAATGTTGAAATACTTGTACATGAGGAACTTTTTCCGTACTGGCCAAAAGAAAACTGCAAGCGGAAGCAATGTTAGGGAAAGCCATGTGAGTTTAGACGTCTTGGATTTAGATTAAATATAGAATTTCCCTTACATACACAGCAACTCTTGATATGTTAAGAAAATTCATGACGTAAAAAGCATTTACAAATGATTGTTGGGAAACAGAAATTTATTGACGTTTTTTGTCAATATCCAGTTCATCACAGTTCGACACTTCGACTGCTTTTTTGGAGTACGGAAAATTATCATGGGCATAGGATTTGTGATATTCGCTATTATAACCACCTAATCTTAGCCACCTAAAGGCATGTCCCATTAACAAATCAATCAGTAGATTGTCTCTAGTAAGACAGAATTTTGACATAAAGTATATACAAGTAATGTCAAAATCCTATCTCTAGTAAGCAAATCTATCTAAACGTAGGTTACGGTAACCGATTTCCATCAGGCGGGACTTATGCTTTTTGCCTTAGTGGTAGATAATAGACTAGACATCCTGAATATACTGACCTATTTGCTCAAGCTTGTCGGTAGAGACGCTCCACGGCATCACGCTGATGGCTCGGTGCACCTGCTGTAGGAACCACGCGCCCGTTTCGAACTTCACCGGTCTGAAACGTGAAAATATAAGCAAGATAATTTCAGTTCACATAAAAAAATCTCATGATTCGTAGGTCCACTTCTCTTAATGCCATTGAAACTATAGTAATATAGTGTAGAGTCGCTATGTTTAAATGCCTAGACCACGAAATAATTTTGTCGTAATAACAAAATATGTGATAATGTCGACCTCTGTGGTCTGTGGTTCGAGTACCGGACAGCTGACCTTGAGGTCGTGGGTTCAATTCCCACAGGACACAAAAATTTATGTGATGAATATAAGTGTATTGGGACTAGATGGTGCTGTGTAAAAACGTTCCAGAATATTTATTTATAATGAGACGACATAGTAATCTCATGATCCAACCCTCAAGGATGATTGAGTTCTGAGACATTATAATTTTTTATCGTATTGTCTCGTCTCTATAATTATATTATGTCACGGTACGAGTTATGCGATGGGTGGTGTGCGTAAGTCTAAAAGGAATGACTTTAAAGAAGGAAAGAGAATAAATAATATAGCTTGCATCTGCAGAAATCAAAGCCTCCTTTAGAAACAAGTTGTATCAAAACTAATACATGATCTAAGTTTAAATAAAACTGAATATAGAACGAACCAAAGCGGATAAATTTAAATAAATAAATAAAATGATGATGAGGGTTTAATCGCAAACATGTCGACAAACTTGAAAACAGCATCCACAATAATAATGAACATAAGCAAATAAAATAATTCTGTGAAAATCTTGCACAAGGTTTTACCTAAAGTCAGACACACGCCAGATTAGTAATTATGATAAATAATGATAATGTTTGCTTCATGCAATTGCTATTGAGCTCACGTATATTTTGAATTGACCTTTGAGGTAATTTGGTTTAATCTTTGGTTATAGGGGTGGATATAAGAAGTCGATGGTCTATTGTCGTGAAATTGGGTAGGTTTAGGTCTTGTAATGCCTCATTAGCCTAGTGGTCCAGAGCGCGACTGCTACGCTAGAGGTCCTGGGTTCGCATCCCAGGTCGAGCAAAGTGTTATTGGGTTTTTCTGTGAACTTCACAATAGCAGCTCGGAGTTTGGAATTTGTGCCCGGTTTATACCAATAAGTGCGTTTACCATGACATGACACCGAAACATATCGGCGGTCGCTATACATGAGTACGACTCTACTTATCCCTTCGGGGAATATAGACGTGTTAATGGTAAAAAACCTACCTAAACAATGCCACAATCTTATTCCCCCTTGCTCTTTCTACTATCGGACGACCAGAAACACAAAAAAACGACATAGATTCATGGTGGATATCCCGAAAATCCGAACGAAACGCTTTAACTCCACATTTACCATGCGTACCGCGGAAATGTGGAATGTGCTTCCCGAGTGGGTCTTCCCCGATAGATATAATCTGGGTGCCTTTAAATCACGAGTGAATCGGTTTCTTCTAGGCAAGCGCGCTCCATCTTAGGTCGCAGTGTCGCTTAACATCAGATAAACTGGCGATCAAGCGTAATAAAAAAAGTGTTGTGATACTCACTCTGAGGAGTCACAGATGCAGGGTAGAGCCCCACCGTGCTTGTCCCCCCCACAGCTACGACACACGCCGTCGTCCCGCGAGGAAGAGTGGCATCTTCTGCTCTCGGGCTCGTTCCTGTAAATCAATCAACATGAAATTACTACATCATACATTGCTAGTAAGCTTTTTATAAAAAAAAAAAAATCTTGTGGCTAAGTAATAACTTAGCAGACTAAGCGCCACTTGCACCAACTTCTAGAATGTGTTTAAATTGTATTTAAACCAACATTTCTATGAAAAATCGTAATCGTAAATAAAATTTAAATACAATTATGAAGTTGGTGCAAGTGGCCCTAAGAAGCAGTGATAGCCTTGGGGTGTGACCACTGGAATGCCATGTCGTAGGTCCCGAGTTCGAGCCCAAGGCACGCACCTCAGACATTTCGTAATCATGTGCGTATCGCTTACAACGGTGAAGGAAAACATCGTGAGGAAACCTGCATGCCTCAGAGATTTTTTCGTCGGCGTGTGAAGTCTTCCAACCCGCACTAGGCCAGCTTGGTGGACTATAGCCTAATCTCTCTTATTCTGAGAGGAGACCCGTGCCCAGTAGTGGGATATTATATGGGTTGATAGATGTAATAACTAAGCCGATTAACTGATCTGCAAGGTCAAGCTGCGCTCGCGCTCGGTCAGTTTGTGGCTGGGTGACCATTCTGAACACATCGAGACCACTCCGCCGATGCACGGAGGAGAGCATGTAAAACCGTCGGTCCCGGTTATCATAAAAAAATCTTTGATAATTGTTAGTTGTAGCTGTAGTCAGAAGACCAAGAAAGCCTGACAACCAGTCTATACTCCGAATATCGGTGTTGCCCAGAAATTGGGTTGCGATGATCTGATAGCAGTCACTTCTTGTAAAATGCTGATATTCAGCCGCATCTGATTACTCGGTAAGCATGGGTACAAATAAAAACAAAGATTCTTAAAAAGGTAGACATACAGATGTCTAGAAGATATTTTATTTTATATCTTTATTTTTGGAATCGAATACGCTATAATTTATAACTCTAGATTCTATTTTTTTTTGGTCATTGGACCGACGAAATTAATCTACCTAAAAGATACATTATTGGCCTTTGCGTTTGTGCATTAACATAAACACGATTTTATGCAAACAAGGATCGATTATTTTTTTTTTTCGTATTATTTACAATTGAAATGTCATTGAATGGCCAATAGGTGTTGGTGAAATTGGTGGTTTCGGGGGATTTGTGTTTTTAAATGCACCATGACAAAGTATTTGACTGAGAATCATAAAAAATATAATTTACAATATTACAATATTAATTATTTATTTTTATAAGTAATATAATATTTATAATGCAACGTTTGGATTATTTTCATATATTTAAACGAATACTGGATTAATATTAATAAATTAATGTTGTATCTCATAAGTAAACTATACTGTTCTTTTGAGAAATAAAGTTCTTTGATCTTATGTGTGATAATAATTGGGAAATGCGTTGAGTCATAATTGAGACCACTCACTGCTAAGTACGGAAAATTACAAATAGCAGACCTCCGAAAAGCTGGTATGGTGTTAATAAAATATTGCCAGTTGCCACATAGAAACTTGTTTAAGCAATATACCTATCTAGTTCGAGTACCTACGTACATTAGCGCGGAGCGTGAGTCGTGCGCCCAGACTAATTTGTCTTTATTATTATATTTGCTTGTTGATAACTGGACGGATAATAAAACACATTTAAATATCTATTAGTTTATTCATACCATCACGCCTGTATTCCCTGAAGGGTTAGACAGAGGCGTACTGATGTACACCCATAGTTCGCCGGTATGTTTAAGTCCCATGTAATAGGGGACGAGCCTATTTCTGATTATTTTTGAGGAGTTTCTTGCCGGATTCTTCTCCATAGGATCGACCTTTTGGAACCGTGCAACTAGAATCACAACGTTTCATAAACGCTTGTAAAAGCTTATTTGAAATAAAAACATTTGAACTTTGAACTTTGATTGCCATTAACCGGGCACAAATTCCTAACTCCGAGCTGCTATTGGGAATTTCATAGAAAAAACCCAATAACACTTTGCTCGACCTGGGAATGGAACCCAGGACCTCTAGCGTAGCAGTCGCGCTCAGGACCACTTGGCTAATGAGACAATAAAACAAACATATTTATCTGTATAACCAAAGTCGTGTTATTTACACCATTTATTACTCAAAACCTTTGAATTGTTGTATTCGTCATTTCGTCTCTACCCCGAATAACAGAAACTATTAAAATATCCGCGAATTCAGGAAAAAAAATGTAGTTTTTTATTGGATGGGGGCAAACGAGCCGACGGATCACCTGGGGCCCTAGTCTGCTATTTCAATTGACTCAGAATGACCGTCCAATGGCACTAAATGACATAAGAAATGACAGATTTCGTAGAGAAAACTGTCAAAAATCAACCATTATGAAGTCACTGAATCACAATTCTGACACAACTGAATAGTAGACTCGGCACCCTGATGGTAAGCGTTGCAATGCTTGTTAACGTAATCCGAGTCAATAAATATATTTTTACTAGCTTCTGCCCGCGACTTCGTACGCGTAGCGTGATGATATATAGCCTATAGCCTTCCTCAATAAATGGGCTATCTAACACTGAAAGAATTTTTCAAATCGGACCAGTAGTTCCTGAGATTAGCGCGTTCAAGCAAACAAACAAACAAACAAAAACTCTTCAGCTTCATATATTAGTATAGAAGTATAGATTAAAGTCGAAACACACTCCAATGTGCTTTAAGGGAGTTTAGGCGGGAAAATGTAATGTGCACATTGTCAATTATATATTATTTTTCAAAACTTGAATTTCTCCGAAGTTTAATGTGTAATTATGGTGGATAATTAACCATTAAGTGTTCGTGAACGTGTGAGAGTGTAGGCAAATGATAGGTAAAATTGAAAATCGTGACTTTTTAGGTTCACTCCTAAACTCCATCGAAGCGTCAATAGGTAAAGTTTCTACCGTTTTATTGGGGCAACTGAACAACTCATACTTGACACTGGTGAACTACAAAAAGTGTGGCGCCATAATATAATCCTATGATGGGAAAAGGAAATATTACTTGATTACTCTAATTCTTGACACTAAAAAATACACAAAAAGTGTGGCGCCATAATATAAAAAAAATGTGCTAGACTCCGATGTTAGGGTGGTTGCCAGCCAGTCAGATCCCAAGAGGAGTACCAACAAGCAGGTCAGACATGCTTTTCGTCTTTTAGTAGATAGGTAGTAACCTAATTCGTCCCCACACAAGGAAATGTACCTACTTACTTAATGAATGAATGAAGTGTAATGTTTAATTACTCTTACTTTGTATGGAAGAGCGGAGTCTCCTAACACAGACATTACTTGCTTAAAGGGAAGCTCCAATCAGTAATGTTTGTAAAACCATAACTCTTAAAGAATAACTATTTTGTACTTTGAACACTAGGGAGGCGCTAGCGGTATTTCCGTATTTCCCAAACTTTAGCTAGACTTCAATATTTAGAAACATTACATAATATAATATACTTGGCATTTCAACTAATAACATTACAATAGCATTTGGCATGTTTCTACAGTAATGATTAATAATGATTCATAACAAATTGATGATTGACTAGCAATTCGAAAGGATTTCGTTGAAAATACAAGAAGCAGACAAGGCAAGTACGGCTGTTGCAAGTGAGCTCCTGGGTTCAATTTCTTACTGGATTTTTTTACTAAAATTATTGATAGCTGCTTGAACTTGTAATTATTGAAAGTAATTTTTCCCATGTAACATGGGAAAAATTTAATACAGTAGAACTGTACCCGCAGCTCTCATGGCTAATTGCTACAAGCCATAGACCCTAAATAATACAGATACTTTTGAAATGTCAAAACCTAGTTGCACGGATCCAAATACCTGATCTTATGGAGAAGAGCCGGCAAGAAACGCCATATCTTGTAACTTTAGCTGTTGATTTTCCATAAATAAATAATTAATAATAAAAATAAATACCTCCCATATAAACGCAATTTTCAGAATTGGTAATTCCTTTCACATCGAGTATGCAGATTTTCACAACAGCTGCAACTTGCGCTGGCGCTGGGGTCTGGTTGCAGCGACCACTTGGCACACGGTTGCCCAACGATCGCAGATCAACTCGCCTGTGGTTTTGACACAGCGCCTTGCTTGGCTAATCTCCCTTCATATAGCGGGTATTCGGGCGATTGCTTATACTTGAGTAATTTATACACTGTCTTTCGTGTATTTACACACTTCAAGTTATTAAAAGTGAATGTCTTGCTTGACAAAGTTTATTTGATATTTTTTTGGAATAATAAACGATTACTTAGGTATAATTCTCCTTATAGTCATTTTCAGACCCGGATGCAAATTTGTTCCGTGTGGAAAACGAACCCGCGATCCTCGGCGCACCAGTCGATCACACCACAAATATTCAAAATCAAAAAGTTTAATTTCTCCACTCCAGAACTGATTTCTAATTGACTCAGACAAATATAGAGATGAACACCTGGTCTAGGAATCGAAGACTGGATATCACACTCAGCGCCGTTTTTACATCACTAAACCAGTATCTAAAGTAAAATTGAAATAAAACTAAGTACTTTACCGTGGGAGAGCCATGCTTCGGCACGAATTGGCCGGCTCGACCGGAGTGATACCACGGCCTCATGGAAAACCACGTGAAACAACGCTTATGTTGTGTTTCGCCGACTGATTGAGGATACCGGAGGCCCAAACCCTTTTAAAAGGCCGGCAACGCACCTGCGACTCCTCTGGTGTTCCAGGTGTCATTAGGCGGCGGTAATCGCTTACCATCAGGTGATCCGTGTCTGCTCGTTTGCCCCCTATCCCATAAAAAAAAATATATTGCCAAATGTTGTAATCCTAGGCGCCATCGCTCGTCAGAGCCACAGATATAACATCAAGTTTTGAGATGGACACTTGATTGGATTCACAACGATGAAAGCGATAGTACGTTCAATCATCAGAAGTTCAGATTCCTTGTGGTACTCACAAGAATCCGTCACCTCGTTTGTCTCCCTATGCCATGAAAAAACCTCGTTGAATTGATATTTTTTAATATTAATACATCGCGATAAAATCCGAAAAAAATATTATTTCAATGTCTTATATTCGCGTATAAGTATCAGAAATTAGTCATAAAATAGATTTAAAAAATATATAATAGAGGTTGAACAATATTTTACTTCTACCATGGTATCTAATTTAAACTAGTGTTGGGTATCATGTTGTGAATCAAAGTGTCACGTGCATAACGTCTTTATTTATTTATCGCGAAAGACTGTCATTATGGAAATTGAGATAGGATTTATAATTTGTTTATAAGTTAGACTTATGAATATTTTTTTGGGTCAAGGGTGTTATTGGGTGTTTCTTTGAAATTTTCTTCTCTTTAGCAGCTCTGAGCTTGGATTAATGCCATTAGACTTGCCCACTATTACACGGGACCTAAACATACCGGCGAACTGTGGGTGTACCTTAGTACACCTCGCCTAACCCTTCAGGGAATACACGCGTGATGGTGTGTACCTATGTGTTCCAAAATGTCAGGCTAAGGTCTGCATTGTTGTAAGTTTTTTTTTCGAAAATCCAACGGAAATCTCGAGAAAATTGACAAAGGCGAAGCTGCGCACGAGTCGCTAGTATAGATAATATAAATTTGTAAATAGAATTAATTGTCACAGAGATTGATGATGTTTTGAATTATTATGTAAATCATGCATAATAACTCAACTGCCTCATTAGCCTTGTGGTCCGGAGCGCGACTGCTGCGCTAGAGGTCCTGGGTTCGATTCCCCGGTCGAGCAAAGTGTTATTGGGTTTTTCTATGAAATTCCCAGTAGCAGCTCGGAGTTTGGAATTGGCAATAGGCTCGCCCCTTATTACATGGGACCTAAACATACCGGCGAACTGTGGGTGTATCTACATTAGTACGTCTCTGCCTAACCCTTCGGAGAATACAGGCGTGATGGTATGTTATGTTATCTTGCTTTATTATTATAAATCATACGTCAGTCGGGGTCAAAAGCCATCTTGTATTTATATTTTACTATAATTGCAGCGATGTCCGGACACTTGACTTTATTTACACAACACACACCTTTATGGAAATGCAAGCTATGTTCGCATTTCCAAAGAGGTTCCTTCTACTCGGTGGTAGAACCTTTTGGGGTCTAAACTGACTGGCTACTTATACGTCGGAGTCCGTCGTAACGCACCTCATTTTTTTTTAATAAAGCTTACTATCAATGTGGGTCGCACATCATTAATATTCTTGTTTACCCCTCGTGCTAAGCTAAATGCTTGTGTTACGAATGAGTTCACGTCGGTAGTGCAATGGGTGGGTTTCGAACAACCCACATTTCACAAGAAGTTGGACGCCACGAGAAGACACGAGTCCACGAAGTTGGACGCCCTACCGCCGCTTCAAGTATGTGTTTACACTTTTGCGCGAGAGCCAGTCCTCTTGGGCTGCTGGTGAATATAAATGATCTATTTAAATTTAAATAATAGGTATTGTACTGGTAAATAACCATATTATTAAATCAGTTGTAATAATTCTCATCTGAATTTATAAATATCTTGGTTTACCTACCTATTCAAAAAAACCTCTGATTGTTACAAATTAAAATAATCTCATGTTTTTTCTTGAAATATGGCATTAGACAATGGACTATTATCTCTATATTGTACCTACATGAAAATAATGCTACATATAATTACTTATAAAAACAAGAATATTATCAACACTGGTAAAAAAGTACCCAACTCTAGTGAATAAAAATACTTACTTACATCGGATCACCTTGACAAATCAACCACCCGTTTAAGTCCCCTTCTAAATAATTAAAGAAAAACATTCCATCTTTTTGTATCTTTATTAATCTTGCTAAGATTATAAAGTTATTTTAGTGAAGGAAAAATTTGACTGCGGGCAGGACCAGAGCCTATAATAAGACGTAAATTTATAATGTGAAGGCAAATTTCGACCTGGCGGGTATGACTCGCGGTGGCTTAGTGGCCATAGCGTCTGGTGTATCTGACTGGAGGACGAGGGTTCGAGTCCTGCCCGCAGACAAATTTTTCCTTCACTAAAATAACTTTGGACTCTTCCGATAGGCTAAAACTACAGACAGAGTGATTTGGAAGGAGGGACGGGAGGCCTTTGCCCAGTGGGACGAAACGGGCTAGAAAAAAACACTTTAAAAACATTCCAATGGTTTGAGATTGAGAGATATAAAAAACTAACTACCCAGCGGATTCACCCCCTTTTCCCCGTTCCTGAGACCGTAAGCCGTAGCGTGATGTTAAATAACCTATAAACATCCTTATGAATCACTCTATCCATTGGTAGAAACCGCATGAAATTCCGTTCAGTAGTTTTGAATTTATCGTGTTCAGACAGATAGACGCAGCGGGGGGACTTTGTTTTAAAATATCTAGTGTACCTATGATATTTATTTATTTATTTATGGTTCACCAACAGTTGTCACAGATAAATATAGATAAGAACGTATAAATATTTTTGTTTTATGTCTAACTGCACAAACAATTACAGGCAGATATGAGGCAACATTATCAAAAAATCGATATGAAGACCACCTCCTTTTTTGAATTTGGTGATAGTTATACGAAATCGTCTCGTAATGTAGTAATGCCTCGTTAGTCTAGTGGTCCCAAGTGCGACTGCTACGCTAGAGGTCCTGGGTTCAATTCCCAGGTCGAGCAAAGTGTTATTGGGTTTTTCTATGAAATTCTCAGTAGCAGCTCGGAGTTTCGAAATTGTGCCCGGTTAATGGCAATAGGCTCGCCCCTATTACATGGGACCTAAATATACCGGCGAACTGTGGGTGTACCTTAGTACACTTCTGCCTAATCCTTCGGGGAATACAGGCGTGATGGTATGTATGTTATACGAAATATTGAGACACCCACTTTTAACCGATGCCTTAATATACAAAATGACAAGTTTGGATCCTTACGAAAGCAGTGCCAGTGACGATGGACGTCATGTTAAGAGTAATGAGTGTGTAAACGTAATACAATAATAAATCGTAATTCAAAACAAAATTTAATCAAAGTGTATTTATTATTCGGATTCCGATACTGTTAATCTAGTGCCTGCTGTGGCATTTCATTCAAAATACTTCACTGGAAATAAATGTAAGCGAATGCAATTCTTGATAACTTTACCAACTTTGAAGCGATTTTCCGGTCATTTGTTTACAGTGAAGTAGTAGTAGACTTAATGACTAAATTCGAATATTAACGCAATTTGATAAAATATTGTATGAATTACGATTTATTTTAGTAGGTACCGCCGGATCCTTAAGGAGGCCGACCCGAATTGAGTTTGCATCTCGTTTGACAGCGATTAGTTAATAATTTCACAAGCAGGAACAACGCATTTTACTTCCGTTAACGTCACACAGTTGTTATTCATGTAAATATTCACTGCATAAAGTATTAATTTATATGCCTCGATGATCACGCACGCGGAAGCTGACCATGATGTCCTAGGTTCGATTTCCAGGTTGAACAAAGTTTTATTGGGTATTTCCGTGGGCTTGAGCAACATCTAATGGCCCGGATAATTACTGGCGGATATGAGACCTGGCGTTTATTAAATTTATATTTAAAATTAAAATATTTTTGGTTAGTCTCTGGTTTGCTATAAAAGAATAAACAAAATTAATTTGCACTTAACGTTTATTTAAACATTATAAAAACTAGTCGTTGTTGGCACAGGAATTCTGTCTCTGTATAATTAAAATAAAATATTCTAAATACAGACACGTAAAGAGAATAGTAACTTACATAAAATAGCACGTATTCTACTGGATACTTGGCAAATACCTAATAGAATAATCTATTATGTACATTTCAGCCTAACCAAATAACTAGATACATTGAACAATCTTAATTTTAACCTGTACTAAATGGTACAGCTACATCACTAAACAGTCACTTCACTATTGTCAACATTTGGTCATTCACTCGTCGTCCAAGTCAAACCACATAGACGTCACACTTCTCGATCCTTGATCCCTCGCCTGCTCCTCAGTAATGATCCTTAGAACCACGACCTCCATCATGCATAGAGCAAATAATATCAAGAACACGGCAAAGTTCGATCCTTGATGGTGGAACTGAAAGGAGGGCGGCAACGGCCCCGGAGGTGGCCAAGCTGCCACCCCAAACGTCACTAAACTCGAAATACTGGATAAACTCATACTATTGCTTTCACATCACTATTAAAAAGTTATTCCTTTACTTTTGTGCAATTCAAATTTCGAAGACAGTTCTATTGTCACATCATTCTGAATCGATATTTTGTGTTCGATCCGAATTTGTATTACGAACGATTTGCGAATCGATTACGCGTTGTTTGTTTACAAAGCGTGCAAATCTCCCGCGTGCCGGAACGACTGTGCCGTTCGTTATCGGACGCGGTGCTCGGCGCCTGCGAATGCATTGGCGGCACTAGCAGCCGCCGTTGGCTGTTGCAATTCTCTTATGAAATATGAATCGCTTTAGTTAGATGCTTTGAGTTGAGAAACGGTTGAAACACGAGTGAGCGCAACTGTTTTGCGGTCAAGGCTGCGCGGGTCCAGTGTACGATGACCTTTACCTGTGTGACGTAGCGTATTGTAATGTTTTACGTGTGTCGTACAATGTTGCGATGCACTTGATTATTTGTATTGAAATTTAACGCCCTTATTCATTGTTTGGATCTATTCAGTAAGCGAATATAGGTCGTGGTTCTAATACATAACAATTAGGTCTTATCTATTTGCTAATGAATAAGTATTTTTAAATATAAGTACATAGAAAAAAAACGCGGATTAAGCGATATAAATATACCAAAAAAATCGGTCAAAAACCCTTTGTGATATACCTAAGTTTCGTACGAAATACCGATATGCCCCACCCAAAAATAAAGGCCTATCTAAATAGGTCGTGCTCTTAGTAAATATAAGAAAACATTATTTATGTCATACCTATCACCTACATAATAAGTATGATGGTCCTGAGCGCGACTGCTATGCTGGAGGTCCTAGATTCGATTCCCAGGTCGAGATAATTGTTATTGGATTTTCTATAAAATTCTTAGTAGTAGGAGTTTGGAAAATGTAGGCTTGCTTAAACTTACCAGAGAACTATGGAATACATTAGTACGTCTCTGCCTAACCCTTCGGGAAATACAGGCGTGATAGTATGTTTGTGTAATACATATCTGCTGTAAGAATATACACTGTGAAAAGTATATTATTGCATTTTCTTTTAAGCGAATCTTTTCTTAATTCTTACAGGAAATCCTCATGGAGGTAGCAGGGTAAGAATATCGGACTCGTAGGTACTGACTCAAGGCCGCACGTGCCTTCCTTTGCCTTAGAGTCACGGCCATGGGATCCATGGGATCCGTGAGCTGGCGAGCCGCTTTGTGCCAAGGTTAGCGTCGCCCATGGACACCTGCAACACCAGAGGAGCCGAGAGGCTCATGCGTTGGAGCCCCTACGGACTGCAGACTGGCAGAGTCGAAGCCGAAGCCGAAGTCGAAGCGAGGGGGAACTTGATCTTAAGCGCAATACTTATTGGAAACACACACGAAGGTGCTATTACGGCGGACTCTGACGTAAGGGTGGTCGCCAGTCAGTCAGACCCCAGAAGTCCTTCCACCGAGCAAGTCAGATATTTTCTTTCCCCCTGAAAGGCAGTGGGGAAATAGTATTCTAACCCGTCCCAACGGGAGGGGGGGGGGGACGCTGAACCAGTGTTCACTGAACTCCTTCAAAGGGGGACCTGGCGTTGGATCCTACTAGAAGCTACTGGGGCCATTCAATCAATCAATCAAAATATTTATTTGCTAGAATATGGTACATAAGGTCTGTCTGTCTGATGGTGTGTATTGTCTGGTCGTATGAATGTCTTCAAAAAATGCAAAGTGCACGTTGTGGATTTTATATTATTTCCAAAACTTGAACTTCCCTGAAGTTTAATGTGTAATTATGGTGGATAATTAACCATTAAGTGTTTGTGAACGTGTGCGAGTGTAGGCAAATGATATAAAATTGAAAATCGTGACTTTTTGGGTTCACTCCTAAACTCCATCGAAACCTCAATAAAGTTTCTACCGTTTTATTGGGCCAACTGAACAACTTATACTTGACACTGGTGAACTACAAAAAGTGTGGTGCCATAATATAATCCCATGATGGAAAAGGAAATATTACTTGATTATCGTGAACTCGAAATCGTGAAATCGTGACTTTTTGGGTTTGGACATTTTAATGGGGCTGAAACATCTGAATACTTGACATTGGCGAACGCGAAAAGTGTGGTGCCATAATAGAACCCTATGATGGGAACTATTATTAGGTACTTGATTACTGTATATATGTACTTGACACTGGCAAATACACAAAAAGTGTGGCGCCATCCTAAAAAAAGGAAGGCTTTGTTATTGGGAACCGGCCTAGATATATCCCTGTATGTTGGGTCACTGCTCCGATTTCCAGTTGTAATAGATATTTGAGATGAAGTGAAAATGCCGATGAAATCTGCTTCTCTAGTATAAGAAAGAAGAAAGAAAGAAATAAAGTTTATTTGACACAGTCAAGGCACATTTACAAGAGAAAACAAAAAATAATATTAAAATACAGAAAATACTAAATTATTGTGCCTCACGGCTGTGGCAAATAGGCCCCGTTCAGCATATGCCAGGCAGTAACGAGTTCTGTTATAAGTCTAGTCAATTTCGCAAGCGGTAACGTTGTACGTTAAATACATACATTGTATATTTATTAATATAATTATATTGTAATACTAACTATGGGTGTAAATTAGTACCTACGCTTCAAGCTTACCTTCCGGGGAACACAAGCATGATAGTATGACGATGGCGGCAATTTTCCTTCAGTGTCAAAAGTTTTTTATTACAGAATTCTTCGATCTTTTGTCTTTTTTGTATAGAGTTTTTAGCTACTATTACGATTTAGATTGCGATAACTCTAAATACAAAGAGTTTTAGCACTTTTGCTGAAAAGAACTTAATAAACAAAGATAAAGTGTTTTAAAACCTTTTTGCTGATAGATTAAATAAAATGTGAAACCTCTTTTGTGGCAGAACTAGTTCAACGGTTGAAAAGTTTAAAAAATTAAACTGTCAATGTCACAATATGTTCATCTACATTATGTACAAAGATGCTCCTGAACTTTCAACATCTCTACGGAGTCGCTCAATCGAGACTTTGGACACCTCGGTGGAGAAGACCCTGCTGGTGAACCCCAACTGTCCAATCAGGATCATGCTGGAGTACATCAGGAAGAAATGTCGCCTGGGAATCTTCACCACATTCGACTTGTGTGATGAAAGCGGCATGTTGATGGGCCTATTTAGCTTGCAGACCTATGCGTATGCGACTGAACAGTTTGAACATAAGAAGACATACTATTTAATTGTTTTTAAAATCGTAAGGATGACTGCTGGCTCTTTTATTATTGATAATACTTATGTTGATTGCAAAGTAGACTAGAAATTTGACAGCAACACAGAGAGGACTGTAAGCCCACTCTTGAAAGTAATTCCATTTCAATATTATTTAAATGTGGCGTGAAACAACGCTTAGGTACTTACGTTATGTTTCGATACCGAAGGCCCAAACACTTATAAAAGGCCGGCAACACACTAGTGTTACGGGTGTCCATGGGCGGCGGCAATCGCTTACCATCAGGAGATCAGTTTGCTCGTTTGACGCCCTATCCCCTAAAAAAATGACAATCTAATGACATACTGATTTCTGACACTTACGCGAATATTAGACATTGAAATGAAACTACTTTTTACGGATTTTATCGCGGTATATTGATATTATTTTGTTCCCGACGTTTCGGATCCTTTACAGCATGTGCATGTGGATTGGGTGATCCTCTCATCAATCTTAACAAAAATCGAGGAAGATTTAGTAAAAAATAGTTAAAACATTATGGCGAAGTTTAAAAATTTGTTAAACCTGAGATAAAAATGATATGGTCAATAAAGTGGATCACCCAAATCGCGCCCTTTAATAAAACGTCAAATGTATATCTCAGAATATATAGCCTTTGCACTGCTGATTTCTGCATGGAAAAATTGTAAAAAATAGTTAAATACTATTAACAATTTGAGAATTCACTTGCACTTCCCGTTCAAAAGATATTACGATTAATCTGGATCACTCATTCCGCACACGGGTCGTATGAGTGTTCTTAAAAAATATTACTTTATACTGAATAAATACGTATTATATTTGTTGTGTAATATGACTAAACTTACGAGAGAATTTGTTAAAGAATGAGTGTAACAAAACTTATAAGCTGAAGGAAGAAATTAACCTTTATTTTTCCCTCCAATAAGCCCGTCTGAGTGTTCCATACTTCGACCTATATCTACTTATATACACTTCGTAGACAGACTGGGATTGTATCCAAAATTGTTAATTGTTTTTTACTATAACTTGATATATCTTATATTTTTGTACCTTTTATTATTTATTAGATAAGTGATTTTTAACTTCTTAAAGAAAAACATCGTGTAGGGTAACCATACTTTAATATGACAATAAAATACTTGCCTTTTTTCCTTTAAAATTCGTTACAGTACCTTCCTACATATAATTTAGGTCTCAGTGTTTAGGGATTATAATTTTAGCAGGGGGTGGGACACGTATCTATATTTATATTTTTCCTTTCTTCAAGGAAATACGAGACGGAAAACGAGATTTCTTGAATTATTGTATAATCTAACATATAATAAGAATGTAAGTGAGCCGTGTCTGTACAATGCTTATATTTACAAAAAAACTAATTTTGGGGGACTCAGAATCAGTAACACAATCCATTTCAATTATTTTTGGAACTTTTGTCTGTCTGTTTGTCTGTCGGTTTGTCTGTATGTTTGACCGCGCATCAAATGAAAACTACCGAAGAGATTTGGAGGAAGTGGACAGGAATTCATAGCCTGTTTCTTGGATTAACATTTAGGCTATATTTCATTAAAATCGGTTCACTCTATCAGAAGTTATTAACATTTTAACGATTGAAAACGTAGAATTTGAACAATAACCGCTGAAGCAAATTTCCTTTTTAAGTATTTCCGTACTAGACTAGCACGGGTCAAACATTATAACAGAATCAAGAAATAAAACTAAAAAAATACACTCACAGGTACTAAATAAGATAAAACAAAGAAATCAGAAACTATTATTGTGAACGGGAATTGATTATTAGTACAGTTATTCTAACTCTACTTATACAAGGCATCACGGGACATACATAGGACTTATCCAGCGAGCATCAGCCGGTGTAAAAACTAAATATTTGAGTAGGATAAAGAAGTAAACAAAGAATGACAATTTATTCTCTAGAAGACTAACACGACATCGTTATTATCTCAATGAAATTTAATTCCATAACAGGTGTCATTTTGAGTTGACAATTTTGACAAGTATTCTTTTCTTCTTTATAGCATCCAGCTTTAAAGTAACTGATTTTATAATGTGAATCCTCCATAGTATAGATTCTAAAGAGTTTCCATCTAATCAAATCATAAAATAATATACTTACCACGTATTACATATAAATAAATAAAATAAAAATAATAATAATAATTGCAACGTGCGTTGCAATTTGCATATAATTGCATCTTTACTGATGCCGAAACAGTAAGTTATTTGAGATTTTAATCTATGTAGATATGTCTGTTTATATTTGCGAACATTTTTTAAAAATTAAGTAATGTAAATTAAGTCAATGGCGCTAAGTGTATTAAAAATATGGAAAACCAGAATTTTCTGTGAGATTTTTCGGGGTAGTTAGTTGAAACTTGGAGAGGACAACGTCTCTCAGGTCAGCTAGTAAAATAATAAGCTTAAACACTGACTGATAAGAAAACATGAAGTGACATGCGGTTAATGGGAGCTATCAGTTAAACAAAAAGAACGTATTCTAATTATAAAATTTATACTCAACAGACCTACAAAAGAAAAACTTTTTACCAATAAATCATAAGCTGTTTATCTTATCGTGAAATTGTAAAAGCAAAAACAGCATTTTTTAAAAACTTATTCAATGATATCCCATAGGATGGGGCGCAAAAATAAAATAAAGCATCCCACTTTACGGGTACTTGCGTAAAAAAAATATTTCGTTTTTTTTTACTTATATAATAGATAGCGATATTAAATTGTTTGTTTACCTATGTCAAATTCGCTTTTAAGTAGATACGCCGCAGACAGGCAGACATGATAAAACTATAAAGGTTCTTTTTTTTATTTTGAAACCATTCAAACATCCAATATGTACCTTAAATCTAAGAAAAGTACAGCGCCAGCACATTACACCTTATTTTTTATGTATACCTAATCACACCAATCACAACTAAATAAGGTACCGCAGTGATGAGCTTGATAGTCATCTTCTGTACATCTTGTACTATAGAAAAATTACATCCAAAACAAACTTGTAAAAAAAAACAAGTCTCGCATCTCAGTTCTTCTATCGTAAAAAGTTGTGAGATACATGTAATACCAAGTCGGTCAATTTATTCAGTCCCTATTTAAGGGTCCTTCTGTCTTAAGTTATTACGTAATTAATTAAATAAGCGGCGGTAGCCTAATGGCTTGGGCGTCGGACTTGCGATCATGTGGTTGCCGGTTCGAATCCCACCCATTGCACTACCGACGTGAACCCACTCGTAACACAAGCATTTAGCTTAGCACGAGGGGTTAACAAGAATACTAGTAGGTAATGTGTGACCCACACTGCTAGTAAGCTTTTTTTTTAAAAAAAAATAGATTACCTAACAACATTTTATAGTGACCATAACAATTTTTTTATATGTTTTAAATAAATAGATTGACTTGGCAATCGCACTAAACAATCGAATTTAATATAATATGTATTACTTGTAAGATACATTGTGTTATTAATAAAAAAAGATACAATGTGTTTTCATGCGATGGCCAAGTCCAATCTATATATCTATGATTTCAAGTAATGAGTTCAAAATCAAATTAAGTAAGTAATATGAATTGAAAAAGATACTCTCGGTTTTATACATTACCACACAAAACTTTAAAATAAATTATTGCACAAAACTGCAATATTATGTAGACCAGGTAATGTTACGTTGTCGCGTCTGATGAATCCAACCAATAGATAAACGTTAAAAATAAGAATTTATGAGAGAAGTTAATCAAAACAGTCTCACAAAATTTAAAAATCACATCTACCCTACTCAGCATTTTCCTTTAGGAATGAACGAACCATGATATATCATAAAGTATGACCATTATAAAAACACAAAATATGCAAAATTATAGTAAAAAACAATTAACAATTTTGGATACAATCCCAGTCTGTCTACGAAGTGTATATAAGTAGATATAGGTCGAAGTATGGAACACTCAGACGGGCTTATTGGAGGGAAAAATAAAGGTTAATTTCTTCCTTCAGCTTATAGGTTTTGTTACACTCATTCTTTAACAAATTCTCTCGTAAGTTTAGTCATATTACACAACAAATATAATACGTATTTATTCAGTATAAAGTAATATTTTTTAAGAACACTCATACGACCCGTGTGCGGAATGAGTGATCCAGATTAATCGTAATATCTTTTGAACGGGAAGTGCAAGTGAATTCTCAAATTGTTAATAGTATTTAACTATTTTTTACAATTTTTCCATGCAGAAATCAGCAGTGCAAAGGCTATATATTCTGAGATATACATTTGACGTTTTATTAAAGGGCGCGATTTGGGTGATCCACTTTATTGACCATATCATTTTTATCTCAGGTTTAACAAATTTTTAAACTTCGCCATAATGTTTTAACTATTTTTTACTAAATCTTCCTCGATTTTTGTTAAGATTGATGAGAGGATCACCCAATCCACATGCACATCTTTACAGCATCTAATGACAGTAGATAGAGGTCGCCTCTTGATCAGAAAAATACTAGACTCTTCAAGAGTAAATATTCGAATCCTTACCCTATAGAATACATAATAGGAAAGTGCTCAACAAGATGAAAAGAAAATAATATATTTTATTTCTGAAGAACAGACCTTAAAATACCCTTAGAGATATATAGTTAGATAAGGGCAATGATTTGGCCGAAAAAACGCAAAGATTATGACATTAATTCAACACCATTCTTTTGCCAGGAATCGGACATGAAACGTTGCTCAGTTCTGCCGCAGCTGAACCACGAGAACCGTATCTACCTCGAGCTCAAAGCGCGAGTTCAGAAGCATTTGTTGTCGGGGGAAGTTAGTCCCCCGACGGCCGTGACCCCAGGGAAGTCGTTAGCCACACCAACGACCCCCGTGGCCCCCCCGAAGGTCATACCAGCGACACCGGTTAAGACTCCTGCAAAGAAGAAGTGATAAGCAGGACAGATGAGAGATTTTGTGATATCAGTGCTATAACTTATATAATAAAGTTTAAAATAACTATGACTTCCTATTTCTTTTCAAGGATTTTTTAATATTTATTTTTACGAATTTATTATTCGTATCACTTGCGAAAAATATTTAACGGAAATGTCCTTCGGATAAAATTTATTTTTAACTTTTAAAGTTAATGAAAAAACTAAATATAAAGGTGAGGGCTTTTATTGCACAGAATTGGAGGCTTGAAACAGTTAATAAAGTTTGTACGGTTTAAGAAATTTAAAAAAAACAGTACAAAGAAAAAAATACCATGCCGCTTACACGAAAATTTACAGTAATAATAATTATACAGTCCACAAAAATATTCCTTTACAAAAAAAGTTCATTACGCAATGTTTATGAACGCCTACTCAAACATTTTATTGTAATAATTATAATGTGCTTTTGCTACTGTAAACTAGCAGGCACTATGTGTAAAACAACGAAATGTATTTTTTTAGGAATTGTAATTTTTTTAATAGAAATCTCACGTCATTTTATAAGGTGTCATAGGTATTTAAGTATTTTTTTTAACCAATACAGGAAGAAGAAGAAAGGAGAACGAATTTTTTTTTTATTAAAAAAAAATTCATCCATCCATGTGCAACTGTTCCTCTTATCTTATTATTATTTTCATTCATTATAACCTTCGATCTTAATATTCTTGTCGTAAGATTTAACCAAAGTAAGTAAGTACTTCAGTACAAGTCTTGAGTAAAGTAGCTAAGTAGGTAAGTCATGCCATGCCCTTACGCCCATGCCCATGTTCACAATCACAAACTAAAATACAAATAGTTCATGTATTTTGATGACTGTCTAATGAGGCTGTAGCCGAGACAATAACGGAACTAGGTAATTAAAAACTAAGTGTCTTTTTTATGGGACAGTCGGATCAGCTGTTGGTAAGCGATTACCGCCGCCCATGGACACACCCGCAACAACAGAGGATTCAGCAGTGCATTGCCCGCCTTTTAAAAGGGTTTGGGCCTCTGGTATAGCTTCACTCACTTGGCGAAACCCAACGTTTTTCTGTGAGTACTTTCAGTACGATAAGATGATAGAAGGGTTAGGCAAAGAGCCTAACCCTTCAAGGAATACAGGCTCATGTTATGTTAGTAAATCTAAATACTACAGAATTATTTGGTATTAGTCGTTGTACATTTTACTAGGTACCACAATGAGCTGTCCTCAATAGTGACACACACACAAATAACACACATAGTGTATTATAGTTTGTCAACCTTCCGGTTCCTACTCAGTACTCATGAGCGGTGTAGTCGACAATTCGTGACCAAATACGGTAGCACGAACGGGTTAACTGTTTTGAAAATTAATTTAACTGAGTACCTTACGTATTATAAAATAAAGACCTCCTCCCCCTCTGTCTCTCTGTCTGTTCGCGATAAACTCAAAAACTACTGAACGGATTTTCAAGTCACATTTGTGAAAATTTCTGCTGAACGCGTGACTTGGTACATTTTGGGTTGAGTACTCGTGCTCACTGATCTCTATACAATCTATACTAATACATAAAGCTGAAGAGTTTGTTTGTTTGCTTGAACGCGCTAATCTCAGGAACTACTGCTCCGATTTGAAAAATTCTTTCAGTGTTAGATAGCCCATTTATTGAGGAAGGCTATATATAACATCACGCTACGCGGACGAAGTTGCTGGCAGAAGCTAGTGTATTATAAAGGTATGACTCATACTGTGGAAGTCTTTATTTCGCACCAAAAGTTTATTGTTCATAGTAAGTATAACTAAGTAAGATATTCTATTCGGGTAGGTACTTTCAATTTTTATTCAATCCTGCGTGTGCGACTTTCCGGAAGTTGATCGCACGTGCGCCGGAAATTCAGCGATCACTGCTGGAATATCTAGTAGAATTACGTAATTGGAATTCTATAGAATATTATCAATAACATTAACATTTAACTCTTTATGTAATAAGTAATTATTGTTTAACATTAGGTTGTTGTCTGTTTTATCAACCTCAAAGAAAAGAATGCAGTTTTGTATAGAAAATCAGTATCTAAAGCATTAATTTTCCTTAAATTATTGATAGCATCTGAACTGACTTTAAAACTAAGCATAGCTACCTTGAACAATATATTCTGCGAGTGTTATATTTTATTTTCAGTCTTTTTTCAGTTCTTTACCATTTATTAAGCGTAGCGGAGAATGGCAACATTCCATGCCCAATTTACAACGTAAAAAACATGCGCCTTAAAACCATAGAGGAACAAAATAAATTCAAATTCCGAACAACGGACTCGCTCCGCTCATCCAACCGTGTCGAAGCGCATTTGGCGCGTCAAAATAAAACAGTTGACAGCCGACAAAATTAAATAGTCACCTGTTTACATCCTGTTCATACAATATCTGTGACATCACAAATCGGCAAGTTAATAACAGTAAACTGTTTTCCAAAAGTTACACTGTGTATTATGATTACTAAAGTTTTAATAAGGTTTTAATACGTGACAGTGTTTCTCAAAATTAAGCTGTGTTGGAAGCGTGATTGCGTTGCAAAACTTGTGGTTGACATCGATTACGTATTAATTACACGCCATTTTGTTTTTTATTCGGGTTAGGCATTGTCTGTTAGGCTATTGTTGCAAAATTTCACCGTGTCTCCTTGTAATCACAATGATACAATTAAAGTGAGATTAACCGCGATTTGTTCATGTATTACGTGATATATGGTAGGTTCCTGTTTGGTATATAGGTACATTTTATATACTTAGGTATTATTATATTATTATTTTATTAGGTATTAGGTTCTATTCATGGCAACATAATTTGTAAAAATGTAACAATATGGTGTACAATAAAGAATATTCTATCTATCTATCTATCTATCTACTATGAAATACTTTAGGTAATCATATTATATTATTTTTAAACTATAATAATTATGCCTCATTAGCCTAGTGGTCCCGAGCGCGACTGCTATGCTTGAGGTACTGGGTTCGAATCTCAAGATTGGGTTTTTCTATGAAAATTTAAGTAGCAGCTCAGAGTCTGGATTTCAGTCTGGAGGATCACCCCCTACTGCATGGGACCTAAATATACCGACGAACTGTGGATGTAACATTAGTAAACCTCTACCCTTCGGGGAATACAGGCGTGATGGTATGCTATACAAATATAAAATTCTCATATCGAATGCCGTGGCGCAGAATAAGTATAGATTCAAGGAGAATTCGAGGTTAATCGTTGATTTCAATACGAATAAATAAAACTACACAAGATGACAGACTGAACGAGTGAGTATCATTGAAGCCTCATTTTCAGTATGAAAATTATCTAATCACGACTGAATCACGAGTGTCTAGTTAATATAGCCTCCAATACATAAGTGGACAAAAAGCGACAAAGCGCAAATTTTATAGATATGAGGTGGAATTAAATATTGTATCGTAAAATGAGTTTGAGTAGAGAACTCTGTTTTTCAAAATCTCTTTCCATTAAACCTGCAATGCATTGCACATTTATACTTGTTTTTTTTTTAAAAAAAGCTTACCAGCAATGTGGGTCGCACATTAGGTACTAGTATTCTTGTTAACTCCTCGTGCTAAGCTTGTGTTAAGAGTGGAATCACGTCGGTAGTGCAATGGGTTTCGAACCGCTAACCACATGATCGCAAGTCCGACGCCCTTACCAGGCTAGCGCCCGCTGCTTCAAAATATTATTTACTTATTAAATGTTATTTCAAAATACCCTTATTTCATTATATAATTAAGGTGAACATCGTTTCATTTCGAGTACAGTTGCCGGAAAATAGCTTGAACCAAAATGGTGGATGCGCAGTAGTCGATTTTAGTACATTTTGCACGCAAATGCACTGCGCAAACATTCCCCCTCTCCGTTAGTTTTGGGTCAAGTTACTTTGCGCGAACTATATCATGATCTCATCATCATTTCACCAAAGAGGTTCACAGCCGAATAAAGACCTCCTCTGTTGTATTCTGCAAGGACCGGTTATACACCGCCTGTACCCAACAACTCCCAGCGATCTTTACCATGTCATCTATCCATCTTTGAAGGTCGTCTGATGAGCTATTTGATATCTATATTCGACCTGATTTGATACTGTCAAGATGGTTGATGACTTAAAAAAATAAGAAGAAGAGTTTATGAGAGGGAAATGGATGTGTACAGAAACGGACAGAGATGGTCGGAGGCACAGCCAGCAGAGGGATACTAGAAGCTGATGATGAAGAGAACCCTGAGTCCTTTAGAAGTTTCTTTGTAGCGAAAAGAGCTTGAAAGCCTCTTATAAAACGTACGTAGCCCAAGAGTCACGTTCATAACGGTTTGTGCAGACTCCTCGCACGAGCGTTGTCGAGCGAGCGTTGGCTATGACAGATTGATTGTCACGGTTTTCCTACTACGTGATACTCGTGATAGGTTATCAATTCACAAGGCTTTCACTATTGGTGGTATTTCTAACTTAATGCTTTCTTTATTTCGTTCCATTTAGCTTCCGGGAATGAAAAGTCATAAGTTTCACACATCGACTACAGGTGGTTGGTATAACAAAGGAGCAGTATCTCCTATCCGGTAATGATGAGCAGTGTGATGTTCTGCCAAGTATAATTAAGGATTTCTGTTCCCTATGAAATGAAAATTCAAAAACTGAAATTGTTTGTCTCTTTTTTTTGACAATTACATAAATGGGAACACATAGGGCACTGTATTAAAATGCGGAAGCGGGAGTCTCCTCCAGTGAAGACGATGACAGACTTGTGCAAAAGCGCGGTGCAGACTGCAGCGTCCTCGCTCGGTGGAATTTGTGTGTAGCGAAGATAACCAAAGTCCGTTTTTTGTCCCTTTCAGGTTATATGGATTGGAAAGAGACAGGAGCAGGAAGCGGATGGAATATAGGATAATTTATATTATTTAAGCGGAAATGGAAACTGTTTTGACTATAAAGTCACAGTACATTTAAAACTGACCATCTAATTACGTGGTAGTACCTATTATCCTGACTGCAATTTTTTTACGGGAGGAACTACTCTCTTAAGTAGGTATATATTCATCCTCATTAGCCGTCACGTCAGTTTGAATATTCTACATATATATATTGCAAATAGAGCAAAATTCTATAGCAAAATCAACTTAATCGTGTTCAGCCACCGTTAATGGTACAGCAGTTATGTCATATTGAGTGTTGGTCACCCTTCATACGGTCAACTGCGTAATACAGATGTTCGACGAGCCTCACCCTTCAGGAAACAGTAGCGTGACGGTTGAGGCACAGGTAGGGTTGCCATCCGCCCGGGTTTCCCCGGAATTGGTCCTAGTTTAGAGGGCGTCCGGGGGGGCTTCATTTGTCAAGTCTTGGGCCGCGCGCGACACGCACACTTCACACTCACTGTGTGTCACTTTATGACATTTTCAACTGTTTTTTATTACACTGACTGTGTTTAAGAAAACCTGTTGACACGTCTCTAAAATACGGGGTTTTCACGCGTCTTGTCCTGCTTTCCAAATTTTAGAGATGGCAACCCTATAGGCACACGTATGTCTGCTGTTTTTTTTTGCATAACTGCCCTACTCTCACGTCCAGCTCACGTCATCATTAGCTAAGAGGGCCCCTCTTAGTATATTATAGCGTAATATACTAGAGATATATATAATACGCTAGAGATCCTAAATTCGATTCCCAGGTCGAGCAAACTGTTATTGGGTTTTTCTATGAAATTCTGAGTAAAAGAGTAGAGTTTAGACAGTGGGCCACCTATTACATGGGACATAAACATACCGGTGAACTGTGGCTGTAAATAATACGGTAAAATAATTCAAGATATATAGAGAATAGAATAGTCTCTAGCTAGCGATTTATTAATATTAATTAATGTCTCTGATAGCGGCTGTAAGCGTGTGACTCGTGTGACTCGTACAAAATACCATGATACCATCACACCTATATTTGCTTAAGGATTAGGTAGAGATCTACTAATTACAACCATAATTCGCCAGTATGTTAGCCTCCTGCCATTAACCGGGCATAAATCTAACCTCCAAGCTGTTACCGAGAAGTTTATAGCAAAACTAAATAACAATATTTTAGAACTAGGAATCGAACCCAAGACCGCCTACGACCCCTACACTAATGAGGTTAATATTAAGGAACTCAATCATGAAGTATGAAATAATTAATTACATTTCAAATACGGCATAATTATTGTAGTTTTGTGTGGCCTTTGCAATTATTACAAATATTACAAAATAGTAAAGACCTCACTTTCTCTATCTAACAATTTAGACATTCAAAATATAATTAGATTTAGCGCGAAAGGCTAAATTCGTGCTTTATTTTATTGCACTACACACACTAACTTCCTCATTAGCCCAGTGGTCCTGAGCGCGACTGCTACGCTAGAGGTCCTGGTTTCCATTCCTAGGTCGAACATAGTGTTATTGGGTTTTTCTATGAAATTACATTTACATTACATTTTCCGATTGAAAGAGAGGGATCTAGAGAGGAATCTCTACAGATTATATAGCGCTATCTCATTCTTACAACCTAAAAAGGATGGCGATAACACTTCGTAATACACCCTCTGGATAAAAAGTAGCCTGTATATTTTCCATATTATAATCTATATCTGTGCCAAATTTAATCCAGATCCGTTCAGGCGTTCTGGTGTGAAAGAATAACAAACATCCATATCCTCACAAACTTTCACGTTTATAATATTAGTAGGATATATTTGGGTTATATAGGGAAAATTTGACTTTGACTTTGATATTTCAATGCAAAAAAGCTTTGAACCGGTAACGAAGGTAACCTAATTTAAATAATTTAATATAGTAACCTCTTCATTAAAATTTACAGATTTGTAACTATTGGATCCTGTAACATATAGGTTTTAATTGAATGCGGTATCCAGTGCACCCGTTTTAAGAGGAGGCCAGCCTATTGCTAGGTACGAGTCCCAAACTCCGAGCTGGTACCGAGAATGGCATAAATATACCCAATAACACTTTGTTTGAACTGGGAATCATAACGAAGACCTCTAGCGTAGCAGTCGCGCATACAACCACTAGACTAAAGAGGCATTTTTATAAGTAGACTTAATGAAAAAGAAACCTTTTATGTATGTATTAGGTTCACTAGGTTTAGGATGTAGTCACTAGGTTTTATAGAAGACTAGCTTCTGCCTGCGACTTCATCTGCGTGAACTTCAGATAAAAAGTAGCCCATGTGTTATTCCAGACTATAATCTATCTCTGTGCCAAATTTTATCCAGATCCGTTCAGCTGTTCTGGTGTGAAAGAGTAACAAACATCCATCCATCCATTCTCACAAACTTTCGCATATATAATATTAGTAGCAAGTAGTATAGCATAGTAGCAAGTAGGATAGGATATTAGAAGAGCAAATTGTTCCCTATGAGTAACAAGGAGTAGATCTATTACGAGTTTACCTCTTTTATCTTTTGTAATATTGAAATATCTTTGCCATAACCTAACTTAAATCCAGCCTATGATAAAACAAAAAAAAATCTAAAAAAAATCATACGTAATCATATCAATAATGTTGTAGAGTAACACTTTTCCAATATTTCCTTCGAGGAAAATAGAGCGACAGTTGTAAAATTGCAGAGTGGGTAGGAAAGTATTAAATAGGTAATAAAGTGTTATTTTCTTACTTCCCTAAACTATGATGAAGTTCCCTCGTTTGAAACATACCACGCTGTATTCACCGAAGGGGTAGGCAGAGGTGTATTAATACAGTATTACCACAGTTCTAAAGTTTGTTTAGGTAGAGGCGAGCCTGAATATACGTATACATAAACAGCCTACTTTTAAGAAATTTTAATGTTATTAATCAGTTCAAGCATCGTCTGGTTAGGTACCTACCTTAAAAATATGTTCCAATAAAATCCACCAATGTATCACAATATCACACACAACACAACACTAGAACACAAAATATTCCAAATTCGAACGTGACGAGAGCAGTGATCGTTTCCGAATTTCCGTTCGACGGCATCAGCGCGAAGTGACTGAATGGAGTGAACTGTGAACGATAGCGCGGGCGGCGATATGCTCGACGCGTCACTCATACAAAACAAAACCTCCCCTTTTGGGTATAGAGTAATAGAGTTCAATGGTTCACTTAGATGTGGCCTATTAGACGATGGAATTATGGAACATCATGTGAAATGTTTTGTTTTTGTTTTTTTTTAATACTTTAATCTGGCACCATAATTAATATAAAATAATTTGAGAAAATAACGTGGTTCCTTTGTTCAATATTCACTGACTGACTGGCAATGCTGGTAACAAATATAAATACTTAATTTGAAAAAAGAACGTGATTTATTTGTTCAAAAATGTATAGAGGTCGTTCTTTTTTTGCAGTTTATGCTGTCTCTAAGTGCTTAGGTAAAGCAATATAAATTAGACACTTCCTTTTTTTAGAAACTTCCTTACATTAGGTTATTAATTATGCTAATATTATGTAAGTAAGTATTATTAATATCCGTTGTAATTATAACGTAATGATGGCATTTATCCACAGACAATGAATTAAAACCATGCCAAGAAAATCGTAAAAGAAGACCTACTCTCCTTTTCAACCAAAAGTTATTAAGTAGGTAGGTGCTACTTATCGAATTAATTTATCCTACGGAACCTAAAGATAAAAAAATGCTGTAGACCGTACGGTTGTCACGAGTGTTCGATGTACCATGAAACGTAATATGGTCACTAGGTGCTCAATGACTATACAGTGTCAATAACGGAAAATATTGACCGAATTACCGATATTAGGTAAATTGTAGGTACCGATACCGATAGTTTTTTACCGTGGGGAGCCATGCTTCGGCATGAATGGGCCGGCCCGACCGGAGTGATACCACGGCCTCACAAAACCCGGCGTGAAACAACACTTGCGTTGTGTTTCGCCAAGTGAGTGAGGTTACCGATAGTTTTTTGCCGTGGGGAGCCATGCTTCGAAATGAATGCGCCGGCCGACCGGAGTGATAGGTACCACGGCCTCACAAAACCCGGCGTGAAACAACACTTGCGTTGTGTTTCGCCGAGTGAGTGAGGTTACCGGAGGCCGAAACCCTTCGACTACAGCCTCTGGTGTTCCGGGTGTCCATGGGTGGCGATAATCGCTTACTATCAGATGATCCATCTGCTCGTTTGCCCCCCATCGCATAAAATATACTATTATGTATGCTATTTATGGCGACAATAACACCAGTGACCTTGAGTAATTACACTGCCGGCTGCCGCCCAAAGCCTGCGAAGTTCTTAGCTAATTCGCACGCAATGTATAGTCAAAAGCTAGAGGGTTAGTATGCCGGTATACTTACTTAGGTCTCATGCAGACGTAGAAGATGAGCGATTGTTTTCTTTCCAAGTGACGATACAAAATTATCGATACTTATACGAAAAAGTCGCTTCCCGCTGACCATTTTTCCCTATGTATGGTTAGATCTTTAAAACTACGCAACGGATTTGATGCGGTTTTTTAATAGATAGTCATTCAAGAGGAAGGTTATAGGCTATTTAACATAACCCTATGACTCTTAGGAACGGGGCAGCGTGGGTGATATTGCGGGCGGGTCGCTAGTTTCCATATCAGAAAAAGCACATAGGTACAATCAGTCTATTTTCCTGTTTCAGCTATGTTGCAGTCACTCGATGAAAAGATTTTAGTAGGTAGGTATTGTTTTTATTTTTAAATTGCCTAAATACAGCTATCTCTCACAATTCGTGATGTTTGTGAACCGTCTCCAATTTTATTATTGTCCGGCGCCTTTGGTAACCAGTTACGGTATTCGTTCGAAATTTATGAAAGGTGGTCAAGGTTTTAAGGTCTTTTAAGACTCTTTGCTTCTCTATTAAAGGCATGGCTGAAAAAAAAAACTAGGTAGGACATTCCTCGGTACCGGCACCCTTCGAGCCTTTTTTCTTAAAATTAGCAAACCCGAATTCACTATGTAACCTTATTCCTAGTCTAACGGCCCCAAACGTAATTGACGTGCCATTTGGGTTTCAAAAAATGAACAAAATGCAAACGTCTCGTTCGGTTACGCTCCGCGCACAACATCGCACCTTTTGTTCAGCAGCGCGGGAGTCGCGGATGTGACGAAATTATCGATGTTATCTCGCTGACAATTTTGGTAAAATGCAAATAACTTAAAATTTTGCAAAAAATATCTTATATGTGACTTAAATATACTTCCATAATAAACTTATAGTCAAAGAGCTCCCCCTTATAAATACCATTATCATTAATCATTAATTTTAACATTTGTAGGTATGTAATTAAATAATATGATATTTCGTACCTATGTATATGAATGGTTAAAGTTATACAATATAATGAACAATAGTTCATAATATTGTATAACTTATTATTATTGTATAATAAAATGAGAATAAAACTGGAATTTTGCGGGCCGCTTAGGTCACCATGATGCTTCAATATGGTTCTATGTATTTTATTTAACGCCATCTATTAAAGCAGTTGTGAACTATTACATCTAATAATTATGATAATATTTTGTTATTATGACAACAGATGTCACTGCCATATATATATTTTCCGCGCGCTTTTAATGGCTTCGAATCTTCGATTTCTGTACCTATTTTTTTATTATTGTTCAATCGCAATAATTATCAGTGTTTAAAATAATAACTGTTATCATGAACGTACTTATCTGATATATATTTGCTAGTATAAAAATACATTTTATATGTCTATGATTATAGCAGTAGTAATTGCATCCACAACTGAGGATTAAACCTTGGCTTAAAAATCTCTATCAACTATTAAGCCAAAAACTTGCCTAAAACTGCGCCAACCGCCAAAATTGACTTTTAGCTACAATATCGATTTATAAGCAAAGGTTTTAATTCTCAGTTGTGAATAATCTACTACAGCTATGAATCTAGAATGTGTTATAGATCTACAAATTACGAAATACCAATTGTAATGTGAATTTGGTGGGCTCAGGTAAACAATCAGCCTTAAAGTCCTTTTTTTCCTTAAAAGACAAATAATACTATACTATAGTTACTCACTTTGGCTTCGTTAGTCCATTTGCTACGAGGTAGCACACTCCAGACACGATTCCAGCCAGAAGGCCGAAGCTGACCCCAGCTGACAAGGACAGAGTGTCCGGCATTCTGTCTCTCTCTCTAAGCTTTAATGGTTGTAACTACTTCTTACACTTTCACACTTGTTCTAGTCACCACTTGAAAATCAGTCGTTCCATTATTATTGCCTTGTCGAAGTACCTGTAAAAAGAAAATTATTTATTTATTTTTTGTTCTTATCTAATACCGTTCTAATTTCCCCATTGATTGGTGATTCCCCGGCTGGATAGAGTCGTCATTGGATTCCGAAATTAATTCGAATAGTTCTCTTAGATTGTAACAGAGTTTAAATTCGTGCTTCGTAGATGTTAATTAGGCTCGCTTCAGGATACCTAATGTCACGAGCCCCATGGCCCTCACAAGGTAGTATAAATAGGGCAAGAGAAGACAAGTACAGTTTTTAGTATTAGGTATAACATAAAACATAGACTCATATTTATCTAATGGTTTCTTTAATATTTACCTGAAACCTATTCTATTATCTGTGCCTGAAACGCAAATATAGTTCAGAAATTTATCAACAGATGGCGCTGCCTGTATCCTGTTTATTTAACTTAAGGTCGATTTTTCCATCGCCAGGTAATTTTATCGTAGAGTAACCATAGAGTAACTAAATACAAATGCTTGTCAGTTTTTCTATACAAAATCTGTCAAACGGCAATTTTATTCCCCAGTTAAAAGTTATCTGCCGATGGAAATATCGGCCCTTAGGTAGATAAAGAATGTTGGTTTACTTAGGACCTCAGTAGATAGGTAAATAGGTAGTAGTAACAGCTAACATTTATATTTGGAATGTTTTTGGGTCTAAAATGGTTGACAATGACAATGCCATTCCACGTCCGAGGAATACCAAGAACTTTGTGTTGCGACCCTTTTGGACCGCATAGTCACCTTGACGAATATTTTGTGAGCGTACTAAGTTAGTATGCCAACCCTTTCGGGGTTCACCACCGGAATGTGACAAGTTTTAGGAAGTCACATAACATAATAGAGCTAACTTTCCTACTAACTTTAGGTATAGCTTAAATTCAGCAATAAAAAGAACATGGAATATAACAGAAAATGCTAGAAAGATTAAAATTGAAATGAATATTTTCAAGGGCCTGGTTAATCTTTAATCTTCAAAGCTTAATCTTAGTTTCAAACATAGGTATTAAGCTTTCTGTTTAATCACTATCCCACTTAAATACCTACATACGGTAAACAATTTGGCCCGATTATCTATAATTTTTGGTACGATATCATCTGGTTTGTGCAACCTATTAGATTTTGGAAACCCCAACACCCACACGTGAACTCCTGCACCTGGCGCAAAGTATCTGCAGCAAATAACTACGTACACAACCAAATGACAAACCTGCCTCCGTGTGCATAAACACAGACGGGAGCAAGCAAGAAGATGACTCCGTGGGAGCCGCCTACCCTACGTCGGTGGTCTTTCATCCGGGTGAAACAGTCCCCAATTTTTTTTTTTTATTGACCAAAAAGTTCACACTTCACAGCTCCTGCCCTGTCTTCCAGGTAGAGCTTTTTGCAATTATGGAGGCGTGTAAATGGTCATTTCATCAAAACCATCCATCTATAACATATTCTCTAACTCACAATCTTCACTCTTAGCTATTATCAACAGATCTAATACACACGCCATAATCTCTCAAATACATAATCTCATCAAAGAACGTCCCGGAACAATCGAAATCACCTGGGTGAAAGCACATGTGGGTATCGCAGGAAACGAGACAGCTGACAAGGCTGCAAAGCATGCTGTGCATTTAAATTGCCCACCCGATTATTTTAAATTCCCAATATCCTATGTGAAGAAAAAGTAAAGAAAAGAGAACCTTAAGGTCTGGCAGGGCCGCTATACTAACAGCGAGCAGGGACAGAATACGAAAGACATCTTACCTACACTCAAACAAATACAAACATTCTACAAGCACACTAAACACTCACTTTTACACAGCACAGCTACTCACCGGTCACGCATACAATAAACACTACCTACCTACACAGATTCAAAATTACAACAACAGACACCTGTCCCTGCAACGATAATGTTAGTCAAACGTTAGAGCATCTTTTAAAAGAGTGCCCTCGATATTTGGGACAAAGAGTGAAACACGAATTCAAATGCGAAAGACACCGAGTGTCACCTTATGACGTCTCGGAACTGATGACGAAATAGGACACGTTTCAGTCCTAAAACATTCTAAAGGGACTGAAGCTGTTCAATGGGATGTAGATATTGAACAGAACAAAATATAAAAACCGTAGTAGTCACCATTGTATGAAATCGCAATGGGGGACTCAATCGGAGATCAAAATACAATAAGAGCGAATCAAACTAGCATTGGAACGATAACAACGACAAGGCCAAAAAAAAACCTATAAGATTTAAGTGTCGATTACCACTAATGTCTCAACAGCATAACTAGTAACAAACCATACCAGCCAATCATAATTGTAACGATGCATCTGCCATTGCAAGTCACCTGGTAACCTAGCAACAACCTAACAAGCAAAATGAAACCCCACCAACAATACCAAACAGTTAAACGTCCGTTACACAACCCAGTAACGCTCGAGTTAAGCTTCACACACTATCAGATGCATCATGTGCCAACAATGCAATTCCCATAGTCGCTTCAGGATGGCACAATACGAGTCAGAAGTCATGGGAGCTTCTCAGTACCTCAGAGGTGCCTTGAGAACACTTTCTGGAAACTTGGAGAGATATACATGTAACTGCTTTTAATGGTGTCGAGAGAGGTTCTTCTCCGTAAGACCCACTATTTGGAACCGTGTACCTAAAACTTGGAGAATTACAACCGCTTTTAGTATTGGTGTCTAGAGAAGACGATTCTACTTATGATCCGCTGTTTGGAACCGTGCGACTATAACTGAGAGAATTACAACCGCTTTTAGTATTGGTGTCTAGAGAAGACGGTTCTTCTTATGATCCAATGTTTAGAACCGTGCAACTAAAACTTGGAAAATTACAACCGCTTTTAGTATTGGTGTCTAGAGAAGACGGTTCTTCTTATGATCCACTGTTTGAACCGTGCAACTAAAACTTGGAAAACTTCAACCGGTTTTGGCATTGGTATCGGGACAAGACAGTTCTTCTCCATAAGACCCACTATTTGGAACCGTGCACCTAAAACTTGGAGAATTACAACAGCTTTTAGTATTGGTATCGCGAGAAGACGGTTCTTCTATTTATTTATTTCGCGAGAAGACGGTTCTTCTCCGTAAGACCCACTATTTGGGGCTATGGAAGTAGTTTTAGACAATTCAAAAGTACTTGTATCTAATAATGCTTCAATTGAAATAAAACGTTTGTCTTTGCGGTACATTGGGTTAAATATGAGATTAAGTACTCAACATGGAAAATTTAAGGAGAATGGTAAGGTGGATTAATTTTATAGCTTTTCACTAGTAATTTTAGGTAAAAACGAATGAACGCTATACATACAGTTTATTCTCTAAATCGTCCGTTTTCCGTCACAGTAGCTATTCTGACGGTTTTATCTGAAGTCATAGCTTGAACTATCCAGAAAAATGGTGAAATGGGAGTGAAGGTACATTACTAGGTACCAAACTAGGTAACAAACGTGATGTACCTACACATAGGTACCTTACAAAAAAGGCTGCTTCTGATAACATGATTCAAATTAAAAAGATTCGATACTTGAAATTGAATAGCGAACATGTATCTAATAATACGGATATTCATATTTTATAAAAGCGACTTATTACGAATCATAAAATAAAATAGCAATTTTAGCTGCCTGATTCCCAATTCTTTTTACGACTTTGTTGGAACTGTAGAAACCTTTTCACTCTTTTTCTGAAGAACTCCATGCTGTAGTATTTTGTAGTTGGAAAACCTCGGCAAATAACTTATTACTTGCTACGTAGGTACACAGAAGATATAAAATAACAAAAGTAAAGTAGGTACCTAAATCAAAACAGTGTTCTTAAAAAGTTGCAAGAACAGCATTGTTAAAATTCAAACATGAAGTGTTAATTACCTATGTACACTTCATCTGAATTCTAGAATAGTCTTAGATAGATCAAGTAACAAGGTATACAACAACAATAATAATAGGTAGATACTTAAAAATAATTCACATGTTGTTAATCAATGCACGTGTTAGGTATTGTATTATAGATGCATTTCAAGAAGCTTGAACATGACTGTTTAGATAAAGGAAACGCTATCTACTTATGTATGACATTATTTTAATTATAATACATTTTATTTAATTAATAATAACTTAAGTACATATAAAAGACACACAATACACGTACAAATAGTAAGTATATGACCATTGGACTGACAATGGTTTCGAGCTCAGCAAAGTAACTGATGTCTTTTCGTCTACGCCCTTATGAAGTCTGCCAACCAGCATCTTGGACTATAGCTAAGGTAGAAGTACTCATGTTCGCATGGAGCCATCTCTATATTGCTAAATTTTATAATTTTAAATAATTCTAATGACAATTACAATTTGTAACCGTGGTGGATGGAACAAACTGAGGGGGCCATATAGCCGTATTCCAAACAATATTCTATCAAAATATGTTATTATTCGTATTGAGGTTCCATACTGTACTGTACCATTTAGTCTACTACTACTTCACTGGAAATTAACGACCAGAAATTACCAAGAATTACATTCGCTTACATTAATTTTCAGTGAAGTATTTCGGAAAAATGGTAGAGCAGGACCTAGATTAACGGTATCGGAATCCGAATAATAGGTAACACATTTGATTAAATTGTGTTTGAATTACGATTTATTTTGGGATTACGTACGATTACATTTTGGGATTACGTTTGTATTGGAAATTCGGTCCGCCCGGACTTTCTCGACTATATCATTGTAATTTTGTAATGCATCCGTTGCTTCGTCTTACAAACGCAATCAACACCTCACACTAATTGGCAGATTGTTTAGAGACATTTAGCAAGTTATGCAATGAATTAGCATGAAGGTGAAGACAAACAAAACAATTGTGACGTGTTAGAACATTGACGACTGTCTGTGATGTAACATGTAACTAGTGTGAACGCTTCTCAAGAGATTGAGAATGCGTGAAAAGTACTTCTTTGTTTAGGTACTGCTAAGAAGCTATCACAAACTTTTTGAATTCATACTAATGAGGCCGAAAACAACGTGTTAAGTGAGTGGAAGGGATGCTACTCTTCATGCAAGAATGTTATACCATATCATCTGAGTATAACATTCTATTAGTTTACTAGTATAATTTTCTTCTAGATATTTATTATATTAACTTACTTTGTACATTTTTTAATCCTACTCATATTACTTATATGCGAAAGTTTGTGAGGATGGATGGATGGATGGATGGAACGGATCTGGATAAAATTTGGCACAGATATAGATTATAGTCTGGAATAACACATGGGCTACTTTTTATCTGAAGTCCACGCAGACGAAGTCGCGGGCAGAAGGCTTTATAAAAATAAAGAATAAAAAACATTTGAAAATATAAAAAATAGTAGCCCACCGGTATTGGGAGCAGGATCCAAGCTACCGGTGGTCAGGGCTCCAGAAAGAGGAACCTCGTAACAATTCGGGCCCTGTCCAGAAGTAGGTACTGCTTTCTGTATCAAGCTCTTGATCCAGCCAGCTAGTGAGAGCCTCCGTAGGTGTTGGTCAAGGCTCTTGGCAATTAAACCATTGGCTGACACAACGATTGGTACAATCACCGCCGAAACACCGTCCTTAGTTATTCTTATTAACTATTCCTTCGAATTTGAAATCGCACTATTCTATTCTATTTCTATTTATCTTTCGGGGACGCCGGCAGGCACCAGGCGGGCGATCAGTCCTCATGTTGGGATTATTTCGCCCAGTTCCCCATTTTGGTGGATCCCGTCAAGGGTTACTGGCGCTCGGCGTCGTAAATCTTCCCGTAGCCTTGCAGAAGTCCACCAGTTGTCCGATGGAAAGTTCTGCTAGCTGTTCTTCATTTATCTCATCGGTTCCTAGTATTTCCCATCTAAGTAGCGCATACATTGTTCATTTTGCTATTAGATGGAAGCTTGTTTCTTCTGCTTCCCCGCATGCTGGGCATATAGGGTCCTCCTTTATTTTCATGATCGCCAGGTATCTGTTAAGTCCTCAGTGTCCCGTTGCGATCCCTACTGCTATCTTTCGCACTAACGGCTTGTGATTTTTTTTCTATCCAATTCTCAGTACTAGCTCGGCGACCCATAATTCATACGGTAGGACGATCCGGTATGGTACAGATATGTCCAATCGCATGGCTGCCTAAACTATCAAAACTAAAACCACAAAAGAAAAAAAAACGAACGGGTTAGGCAGATGTGTATCCATCCTTCGGGGAATGCAGGTGTGATGGCAGAAGAGGTTAAACTCGTAGTTAATAATTTAGGTTTCTTTCAGGTAAGGTAACAAGTCAGTCACGAAGGATTAACAAGTTTAGCGAAACTCGAGTTTTGAAACACGGTAAGTATTACATTTTGTATAATATTTACATTCCCATGTTTCCACACAACAAGCTTGCAGTATCTTACATGTGCGTGTGAAAGACCTAAATAAACATAAGCTTGCGTAAAGTCTAACCTAACCTTGGTTCAGGCTTTGTCCTAGATGAGCTGCATTATAGCATTGTATAGTGCAACGAGCGTCCCATTATGGTCTAACACTATCATAGTCTGATTATCTTATCCCGTGTGGGGCTGAGGCAGCAAGGCCGCAATGCACTTCGACCCAATAGGATATTTTGCTTGTGCTTCCCCTAGATACCTAATCCTCATCCTCTCTCAGTTCTTCAAACTTTTCCATGAGCTTTATAATGAGGCCTGGGGATATAAGTCTGTAGTCCTCTGGTCTTGGATAACCCTGCCCCAAGAGGTACATTTGCTTTCTAGCCATTGCATCGCATGTACACAGAAGTTGTTCCATGCTCTCAATTTCCCTTTTGCAGTCCCTGCAGGCTGATGTCTCCATCATAATAAGATAGTATTCAGAGACAGACAGACGGACAACAAAGTGATCTTATAACGGTGCCGTTTTTGTCTTTTGAGGTACGGTACCCTAAAAAGGGAACTTCACTTATTAAAAACGCGTGAAAAACCAAGGCATAGTCCTCTAGTTGAGTGATAGATGACTCCTTTTTTCAAACTCTTCGACAAAATAGAATAAAAAATGTTGACTATGGTACTATTTACCTCAGTTGATAGATGTCAATGTTAATGCTTTAGAGTTTTTTTTATCAGAGATGTTATTTTTTTCCTACACGTTAAGTTATTTGTGATTGCAGCACGTAATCATGCCTAATTCCAGTCTTTACTTCCAATGTCTACTGGGCATGCAATGCAAAGAGTTCACCATAATAGCCGCTGATCAGACCAACACACAGAGCATTATCGTCATGAAACACGGTACTTTATTTCACAATGATTGTGTTATTTATTTATTTATTTAAATTAAGGCACTTCAACGACTTACTCACTAATACATTTTTATGGTATCTTATCATTAAACTTATAATCTAGAGTCAGTTTGTCACTTATAGGTGTGCACAGCACTTACAAATTTGGTGATCATAATTACATTAAGGCATCATAAACACTAAGTAGAATGAAATGAATTATTACAAAGATTGGAGAGATTGTAATTGTTTACGAAATTGTAACAACGTGTTAGCGTAGATGTCAATGCTTTTGGGTTATAATATACCATCACGTCTGTATTTGCGGAACGGTTAGGCAGAGCTATTTGTACTACAGCTGATATACCCACACTTCACCGTTAAGCTTATCCCAAAAACCCGAACGAAACTCTTCAAGAGTCCGACGGACCTAATTCCCAATATATACGTAATACCAAAATAGATCGTAATTCCGGATTCCGATACCGTTAATTTAGGTGACTGCTCTGCCATTCCATCCGAAATACTTTATTGGAAATAAATACCAGCAAATGCAATCCTTGATAATTTTACCAAGTTTGGAAGATTTTCCGATCGTTTATTCCCAGTGAAGTTGTAGTAGACGAAATGGTATGGTAGGAACCTAGTTTAACGATATCTCAATCCAAATATGAATTGAAATCCCATTAGGTAGTGAGAGATCTCAAGGATATTATGATATATTCTTAGGATTACGATTTATTTTGGTATTTAATTGTTGTGGGCAAGCTCCACCGAGCCCTTCTGTCCACTTATATCATGCCTACCTACCGCTGAAATGCGGAATGCGCTTCCCGAGTGGGTTTTTCCAGATATATATAATCTGGGTGTCTTTAAATCAGGAGTGGATCGGTTTCTTGGAGCTCACTGTATTATTTCATTCAGTTACATTCTCTCTTATAATAATAGAACAGTTGACACATTGTCTTTGGAAGGTCGTGTTATGACAGTTTTATAAACTAGCCATCTTTATAGCTTTCACAAATGTCTCCATTGTTCTTAACGTTATCATTTAAAATATCATTGATTGAAACAATATGACCATTAATTTTATTTTATAGGGTGACTGGTAGTTATTATAAACTATATGATGGCACTCATTATAACTACCAACCTTTACAAAGGTGCGTTTTTCTTCAAACGACTTCAACATGGAGGAGGTTCTCAATTCGTAGTTTTTTCGTATAGCATGAGGTTCTTCAAAAAAGGAGACACTACAGGAGCGAGCGACACCTCTGATATTGCAGACATCCATAGGCTGCGGTAACTGCTTACCTGCCTGTCTACCAACCCGCATTAGGCCAGCCTGGTGGACTACAGCCTAATCCCGTTAATTCTGAGAGGAGACCCATGTCCAGCATGCAGGACAGTATAATGGGTTGATTATGAACTGCTTACCATCAGGCGGGCCGTAAACTAGTTCAGTGATATACAACAAAACCACAACCGCGAATCGTAGCCCAAACGCTACACCCAACAGTTTGACCACCGCTGAATTTGAGCGGCCATTTTTCTTCCTCCTATCTACTCATTCGCCTTGACCATGATTCGGTAATACGGGCTACTAATTACAGGCCTCAGTCGTAAACATACGACATTGAAATAGTTAAACATCTCGTTTACCTAAATATTGTTCTTGCGTAAGATCAACTTTATCGCTTAACGTTATTGCTTTTGGTATACTAATGATTTAGGCCTGAAAACATAATATGTCATTTGGTAGTGAGAGATCTCAAGGATATTATTATTTAAGATCATTATCATCACGCGCTGTCTCGTCTGTATTGCGCTTCTACTTGTCGTCATCCGGTTTATTTTTTAAATGTGGCTCAACGATCTCCAGGGTCATCATCCAGGGTCAACCTACCTTTGATCCAGGTCAATTAACACCCCTAGTAGGTAAGGCACGCATTTGCCCCAGATAAAGGAAATTGTAGGAAATTATGCTAGAAAATGCGCATACGCCTGTTGTTGTCGTTGCTAATTTCATGAATCCAATTTCTAGATTTTTAGCTGGCATGGGTCTGTTATACCATGCTGCCTATTGAAGACTATCTAGGAGGATGTTCCAAACCTAAAAAAGCCAATCTCTATCCTCACTTCTCACATGCCTCCAATTTCCAGACGAGAAAAAGCTGCATCATATCTCCAACCGGCTGGTGATGGGCGTGATCGGGGATCCAGGGGATAGCGGCCAGTTCGCCCAGTTCATCTCCAAGAACGTCCAGCTGTACAAGATGAGGAATGGGTACCAGCTCACTACTGCGGCCGCCGTGCACTTCACCAGGAAGACCTTGATGGAGGCGCTGAAGAGCGGGGTAAGTTTACCTTATCTGATTTCTTCTCTGTTTCTTTCTTTGTCTGATTCTGCCATGTATAAGGAAACAAAAGACTACTTGTAAGCTTTGTGCTTCATTATTTCTTTTTTTTTCTTCTTAGCGTGTCGATGCCAATTAATAATTGTCTGATTCTGCCATGTATAAGGAAACAAAAGACTACTTGTATGCTTTGTGATTCATTATTTCTTTTTTTTTCTTCTTAGCGTGTCGATGCCAATTCTTGGTTTGGTGACTTGTTGTTCCAGCTATCAGATGCTCACGTGTACAGGTGTTTCTTTAAGGCAAGCGCGCTCCATATAAAGATCACAGTGTCTCTGAACGTCAGGAGAACTGGCAATTAAGCGTTAGCCTATCAAGAATAAAAAAATAAAAAATAGGTCAAGTGCGAGTCGGACTCGCGCACGAAGGGTTACATACCATGATTAACGAGTCCGACTCGCACTTGGCCGGCTTTTTAGTATTTGTTTTTATAGCCGCAACATCATCTGTGAAAAATTCCTGTTAAACTATCACAGTTCATGAGCGGAGTCTTTAGTTTTTTAGGATTAGAGTAACAATACTAACCCTAAAAAAAACAACTAGACATTTGTATGGCCAGCTAACAATTTCCGCGGTGTTATAAGTTGTGTGTATGAATGTGGAGGAAGGTGTCTGTCAGCCTAACAAGGGGACGCCAACGAACCGTCAATTATAACCATTGTCGAGTAACTTGCAAACTGTGGGTTAAATGGACATGCAAAGCACTTTCGCTTTATTACGTTTAACTGTAACACTTTCGACCGTACGAATTTATAAAGTCAGCGCTAATTACAGACGGTATTTAATTAACTTTTCATGAATCATAATTATCGCTTCGTATGTTTGGTTACATTGGTGTGAAGTCGCGAAAATGTATTTTTACACAAATATAAATTACAAAACTATTTGTAACTTTTTACCAGCTTCAAAAAAAACGAGGTTATCAATTCGTAAACTTAAACAATTTTCACATGTCCATTTTTAGTATACACAGTTTTGGAACCAGGAAAAAATATTTGGATATCTGGAAACTTACTTTAAAATAGCAAAGTAATAGAAAGTACAATCAGACTCGAGAAAAATATCTGTAGATATTATACAAACATTCGTCTAGGGTGGGAAACGAACCTATGACCCTCGGAGTAGCCCTAATGAGTACTCCACCGTGCCACAGAGCCACCGTAATTCTTACACCAAACGTTCATGAATCTTGATTGGACATTCGATTGGTGTTAGATTATCCACTCTGAACATACAATTAGATCGAAGAGTTTTTTCAACATAACATACCATCACGCTTGTAACCCCCGAAGGGTTAGGCTACTACTAATGTACACCTACTAATGTACACCTACTAATGTACTACTAATGTACACCCACAGTTCGCTGGTATGTTTTAGGTCCCATGTAATAGGGGGTGAGCCTATTGCCATTAACCGGGCACAAATTCTTAGAAAAACCCAATAACACTTTGCTCGACCTGGGAATCGAACCCAGGACCTCTAGCATAGCAGTCGCGCTCAGGACCACTTGGCTAATGAGGCAGTTTTTCAATCAGCGGCCTTTTTCAGCCAGCGGCCAAACTTTGCGGTTAAGAAAGTGAGATATATAGGTATATATAGATTAAATAGGGCCGTCGCTTCCTCACAATCTAAAAATAATCACGTCGTCATGTATTGATTGCTTAACAAGGAACTACACTTTTCTTTAACTTACTTTACTTTCTTTTGTACAGAATCCATCCATGGTAAACATGCTAGTCGCCGGGTACGACGAAGCGGATGGGGGACAATTGTACACTGTAGACTTTCTGGCTTCCAGTGTGAGGGTACCTTTCGGAGTCCATGGCTTTGGGGGACTGCTCAGCATGGGCATACTGGACCGGTATCATAAACCTAGTGAGTATTTTTCTTTTTGTCAGTGATATTCTAATATCGCATTAAATAACAGTTTGCTTTAAGGGCTAACTTTGGTTTAATTATATTGAAAATTAGACCTTCGAGCAAAGTGTTACTAGTACAAAAAAGTTTTTATGCTTTCTTTCGTATTCGGAAGATGTTTAAATCGGATAATTCTCATTACTTATTAAATATACCTATTTGCCGTTAAATGACTAATTAACTGTTGTTTGTACAGTGCAATTAGGTTAATGAGAGATGTTTTTTGTTCCGAATATGTATTACTGTTAAAATACTCAGTGGCGTTGCTAGCTTGGGTGGCACCCGCTGCGGACATCGTGGTGTGGTGAGAAGTGACACGAAGAAATTCAATTATGATCATAATATTCCTACTGTATTTAACATTTTTAATAATCATATAATTTAAGTCCTTATTTCAGGTCCAGTGTCACCTCAGTAATAGGTCCGCCTCTTGTTCCCTCCCTCCTAGCTACGCCATCGAAAATACCAGCGGTTTGATGAACGATAGAAGCGTCTGGCAAACTGGCAGATGATAACAAAGAACTAAAATCAGTAGTTTATGGATTAAGTCGGCAAACGAGTTGACGAGCCACCTGTTGGTGGAACACCAGAGGAGTTGCTGGTGCGTTGCCGAACCTTGAGCCCCTACGCACAGTAGACTGGCAGAGCCGCAGCCACCGAAGGGAACTGGATCTTGACTGGATGGCGCAAAAGTCGAAACACACACCAAGGTGCTTTACGACAGACTCCGACGTAAGGGTGGTCGCCAGCCAGTCAGACCCCAGAGGTCCTTCCAGCGAGCAAGTCAGTTATTTTCTCGCCTCTTACGAGATGCCTATCTGAAAGGCAGTGAGGAACAGTGTCAAAACAGTTCACTATTTTGTGTCACGGGTGATGATTAATAATTTGTTTGTCAGCTCTAACAGAACAAGAAGCGTACGAAATAATAAAGCAATGTGTTCAAGAGGTGCACACGCGGCTGTTCGTGAACCTGCCCAACTTCCAGGTGAAGGTCATCAACAAGGACGGCATCAAGGACCTGCCCGTCATCAACCCAGCTACATTCATACTAGAGAAGAAGCCGACTTTACCATAAGCAATAAGATAAGGCGCTGTGCGAACAAGAATAAGATTTTTCTAGAAATGAAACAAAATATATTTGAATACTAGGTTCTGCTAGCAGTGCTAGCGGCTTCGCTCATCAAAGAAGGTACCTAAGGGTTAAATCGATAAAAAGTACCCTTAATATTGACCAGACTCATATTCTACCTGTTTCTACATCAGATTTCATGTAAAACCGTCAAGTAGATGGTTATCAGCGATTTATAACATTTCTAAAATTCATGAATTTGACTTTAGTTTGGTTTTTCTGTCGTGATTAATATATTGATAAACCTACCATAAATGCGTTACAGAATGATCATCCTCAAAATAGTGTTTAAAATAAGCGTTAAGGGTCCGACGGATGCTGAATTGTGCATTTTCTTCTTCTTATCGTGTCAATGGTCAAACCATATTTATTTGAGTAATATGAGGCCACCTTAATGGCGTGAGGTGTGGTCATAAAAACGTAATACTATAATACATCGTAATTCAAATACAATTTAATCAAATTGTGTTATAATTCTGATTCGGATATCATTAATCTACGTTCCTACCCACCTATTTCGTCTACTGGAAATAAACGATCAAAAAATCAGTCGAACTTCGTCGAAATTGTCAAAAATTACATTCTCCTAGAAAACTTGATTACTCCGAATCCGACAAATTCTCTTTGAATTACGATTAATTTTTGTATAACGTTTGTAACGTCAATTCGGTCCGCCTCGCCGGACCCTTAATTATCAGTTTTAAGATGATGTGTTCGATGGCAGTAACTAGTTTCAAAATACATTAATATCGTCAATATTTCTTCACACTAAGATCCTACGCTTGCGCAGCGCCTCGTGCCTTATCAATTTAGTTTAAATGACGTCACAGCTTTTTGAATATGTACTTACATAATAATGTATTATTTGTAGAAATATTATCATGAAGGTTTTATTGTTAACATTTCGTTTTATTCTCGTTCCAAAGTCTGCTCATTAGTATGATGGTGTAATTTATTTTTACTCTCACTGTAATTTATTCATACTATAATTTCTTTAACTACTCTTTCTTTTTCACCAGGTGTTTTTCAACAACAGTTTTAGGTAATCCATTGCTTAACGTCAGATAAGTGATCACAACTGAACCGTTTCGGTATTTCGCGGGGTGTTACAAAAATTCAGCGATTGACACACCTCTAATGAACCATGAGATTGAATTAAAAGTTTATTGTTGAGTAATTTACTTATGTGAACCGAGAATTACTGTACTATCTCCCCCCATTGTGTCGTAAAAGGCGATTCAGTTTCGTTCTACAATCTATTTTTAGTCCAGTAGGATAAGTAGAAATAGATTTTCGTCCGTTACCGAGCAGCTAAATTAAAATTTTGACTTCTTGGAGCGACCATTAGGGTACGACAGCGGCTGATACCATCACGCCTGTATTCCCCAAGAGTTAGCAGAGGTGTATAATACGCCCACTGTCGGGCCCGCGGACGAATGCTACAGCGCTCCCGTAGGCCCGGCACCAAAGTGGTGACGCGAAACGCCGAGGTTGGTTTTAGTCGGTAGATCGCTCTTCTCAGAGCGGAGTCCGACACACCCCACCGCTCTCCCCGGAGTGGTGGATAGTGCATAAAGCATTTCCAACCCCGTCAACAAAAAAAAAGGTGTATAAGTAATACGTAAATGTAATATACGTACACCAATTTTTACCGTGGAAGAACAATGCTTCGGCACTAATGGGTCGGCTCGACCGGAGTGATACCACGGCCTCACAGAAATCTGGCGTGAAACAACGATTACGCTGTGTTTAGCCGAGTGAGTGAGGATATCGGAGGTCTAAACCCTTTTATAAGGCAGGCAACGCACTTGCGGCGGCTCTGGTGTTGCGGGTGTCCATGGGCGGTGGTAATCACTTACCATCAGATGATCCGTCTGCTCGTTCGCCCTACCCCATAAAAAACCCATAGTTTGCCGAGCCTACTGTCATTACCGGGCACAAATTCAAACTCCAAGATGCTACTGAGAATTTCAAAATAATGCTTTGCTGGATCTGAGAGTTGAAGCCAGGACCACTATGGTAGCAGTCACACTTAGGATCACTAGACTAATGAGGCAGTTTCTACTTATATTTTATCTACATTTATATCTTTAAGTTAAGTGGAAGCTAGTGCTTAATAATATGGAACCGTATATATTCTGTAAAGTCCTGGCCCTTAATTACCCAACACTGTATGCACAAACAATCTTAATCCCGCAAACCCTACGTCCTTAATTACGCAACTCCATCATTCATGTTAAAGCCCCATAATTAGGTGAGGCGGCCTCAACAATCTTGAGCCATTGTGTACACTGCGTATATACATACGTGGTTGGTGTGTAAACATGCCACGCCATGCGCCACTAGATAATGTAGAGCGCACGACACACTCATTATCACATGTGAGGGTATTTATAACTTAGTGCACAATGCAGATATTCCATGTATGGTTGCGCTAAGATAAGCTGAAGGTTGAAAACCAAGGTTAGGGGAAGGCTTTTTCCATTATTAGTTTCATATTAGAAACTATATTTTGACAAAATTTTACGCTCTTAGTTAAAATAATTTAATCGTGGGAGAGCCATGCTTCGGCACGAATGTTCCGGCTCGACCGGAGTGATACCACGGCCTCACAGAAAACCGGCGTGAAACTACACTTACGTTGTGTTTCGCCGAGTGAGTGAGGAAACCGGAAGCCGGTTTTGGAAGGCGGACAACTCATTGGCAACTCATCTGGTAAGTGTCCATGGTCAGCACCTTCACAGGTCGGATAGGGTTTTCGTAACACATACATAGTATAATCGAGTTAAATAATAAAACCTAAATAATGACCGCCTCATTAGCCAAGTGGTCCTAAACGCGACTGCTACGCTAGAGGTCCAGGGTTCGATTCCCAGGTCAAGCAAAGTGTTATTGGGTTTTTCTATGAAATTCCCAGTAGCAGCTCGGAGTTAGGAATTTGTGCCCGGTTAATGGCAATAGGCTCGCCCCCTATTGCATGGGACCTAAACATACCGGCGAACTGTGGGTGTACATTAGTACGCCTCTGCCTAACCCTTCGGGGAATACAGGCTTGATGGTATGTTATGTTATGTTATAATAAAACCTACAGTCGTGACACCTACCATGTATCTAAATATACTAAAAAAAAAACACTACTCTAAATTAAATTCAATTCAATTTTTTCTACAATCTTCAGTGTCATTTTAATATGTGGAAAGAAAAGGCTGCGCTTGTTTGTATAGTGAGAGAATGCTAACACATTACCTTCGACTATTACATATAATGATTCATACCATCACGCCTGTATTCCCCTAAGGGTTAGGCAGAGGTGTACTGAGGTACACCCACAGTTCGCCGGTATGTTTAGGTCCCATGTAATAGGGGGCGAGCCTATTGCCATTAACCGGGCACATATTCCAAACTCCGAGCTGCTACTGAGAATTTCATAGAAAAACCCAATAACACTTTGCTGGGAATCGAACCCAAGACCTCTAGCGTAGCGGTCGCACTTAAAACCACTAGACTAACGAGGCAACATATAATGATTCATTTCCGTTTATACGCTCAGGGAACGTGCGTGAAATCGTAGCAGCTATGTACATAATCTTATTGATCGCATAATCAGGACAAAATCACTTTCATCTGGAGGTACTATCGACAATCTTGGCGGTGAACCACCCTTAAGGCTAAAATCGCTTGCACTGAGCGCGCGGGCGTGCTGTGCTTTATCACCCCTTCCCCTCACCCCGCCGATATCCCCTTGAGATTCATGCGCGTTACTTGATACTTTGAATTTCTATTAAATCGTATGATGAGTTTTCGCATTTTAAACTATCCCAATTGGCGGAGTGAAATATGGGTGTGGCTGACGTATCGAGAGTTGTTCATAGGATTTTGTTAGAAAAATGGTCGACCGCCAAGTTTCGCGACTGTACCTATTACTAGCGTGGGTAATATAAATTATGTCAATCTTATAATATCTACATAATCTATTCTAATATATAAAGCTGAAGAGTTTGTTTGTTTGTTTGTTTTTTGTTTGATTGAACGCGCTAATCTCAGGAACTACTGGTCTGATTTGATAAATTATTTCAGTGTTAGATAGCCCATTTATTGAGGAAGGTTATAGGCTATATATCATCACGCTACGCGGGTGAAGTCGCGGGCAGAAGCTAGTAATATATAAAAGTAATCAGTTACCACATGTATGTAAGATCATCACTTGAGAAGGACTCGAACTCGACCTATATGTCTGTTTTTTTTTCAGGACAAAGTTTCTTTTCATTTTCTCTGGTATTTTCAGCTGCGCATGATAAGTTCGTTTGTTACAAGTTTTAACTCTTCGAAAGCTCTTCATCGATGGCTTTGAAATAGCACAATATTTTTCTAATGTGTCTGTACTCGGGTAACGGACATCCATTCAGGATATTCACACGATAAAAAGAACTTGTTCTACCTACTAAGATACCTTGTGTCTACTAAGATTTCTACTTAATTATAATTCGAAACTGCCTCCTTCCTTAGCGGAGATAACCCACTCTAAAATACCTACTTATATATATTTTTTAAAGTCTCGAATCAATCAAATGAAATTTTTTTTTATTTCAAATAAGCTTTTACAATAATTTATGAAACGTTGGTTATGATTCTAGTTGCACGGTTCCAAAAGGTTGATCCTATAGAGAAGAATCCGGCAAGAAACTACATGGACACTCTTTAAAAATAAAATAAGTTACAATCTTCATTGGTACAATATTGCGATAACAAGATGTGTGAACGTTGGAGGATGTCCAAGTTTGACCGAAGTCGACAATATTAAACGAGGATTCACATTATTTGAGAACCCGATGTCATTACACGCTACGTCACATTGTCGAACGAGTAGATATCGCCACCCACGGACACCTGCACCACCAGAGGACTTGCTGATGGGACGCCAAGATTTAAGAGATGTGGAATGCAGACTGCCAGTGCCGCAGTAACAGAGGGGAGTCTGACTCTCACGTACATAAGTCGAGACACAAGCCAAAGGTGCTTTAGTATAGTATATACACTGTATTGCACACCAATAACACAAAGTTTACACAAATAGGTATAGAAGGAACATAAAACTATAGTTAATGCACAATGGGCGGTCTTATCGCACAAGGCGATCTCTTCCAGACAACCCTTGGGTGGACTGAAAGAAAAGAATCAGACAAACGGTGAGTAGTGTAGTAGTGTAGTGTAGGTGTACTTAATTATGAATAAAATATATATAAAAAGTATACATAACATAATATGTATATAAATACTCAGCAAAACAAGTAGGAAACATTAATTTAAAGGAAAAGAGTAAGTGATAGAGCAAGCATTAGCGTGTAAGGAGATATGCTATGGGGGTGTAAGGGATAAATAATGATTATTCAGCATCTTTTTAAAGAGAGGTAGCGATTGAGCACGTCTTATGTCAGGGGGCAATGCATTCCACAGGCGAGCTGCTTGGATCGTGAACGATTTATCAAAAAAGCTGGTAGAATGCATTCCAATCTTCAGTTTCAAATTTTCCGTAGATCTCAAAAATCTATCGTGTGTATCGCAGAGAAACTCAAAGCGATCTATAAGATAGTGCGGAGTGGAAGGTGCTTTACGACAACAACGGAATGCAAACAGACATCGGCCTTTACGACTCCGATGTAAGAGTGGTCGCCTGCCATTCAGAACCCAAGAGAAAAACAGAGGAAGTCATGTTGTTTCTCGCCTCTTACTTAAAAATCTGTGTTCTCTTAAATCGCCTTGTCGGGCAAAGTTATCATGCATACGTTTTATCGTGTAAGTACGTTCACCGCTAAGATTTTCATGTAAAGCACTAGAAAGGATGCTTGCTAAGAATAGTCAAGTAAATAATACTTGACTATTAATATTTATACCATAATATAACGTGCGTGCCAGCTAATGTGCAGTAGTGACAAAATTATTAATTAATTATGCACCACGGACAAAAATTAAAATTCTATCTTATGCAACTTTTAACGCCTGAGTAACTTACAGACAGAAATGTGATGCTGGGGAGTTTATTGGGCTGCTTCTTCTTCCCTGCCACTAAACGGGCGGTTCTGTCAACTCTATAATCGTTAAGTGATCATTTTACTAAGTATAAAATGATATTTCAAACGATTTTTGTCGACATAACCCGTGTCTATGGTTTTCGTGCTAAGTCAGATAAAAAACTTTCTACAAACCAAATATACTTAAAAGATGATACTGAAAGAGCAAAACCATTGCTCTGTAAAGAAAGTTACGCAAAATAAAATAAATATGCATAAAGTGACGCATCATTTTATTTTGGACCTTACGATGGCTTTGTATAGAGATCAGAATTACTCATTAATTTATTAGAGATCAACGATTACATTATAATAAATTAGCAGTTTTAGCTATTATACTGATTTCAGAATATGAGACATTGAAATAAATCTACTTTTTACTAATTTAATAATATCAATCTTTATAACGCGATAAGATCCGTACAAGGTGGTTTAAAAATTCAAAGCTATTTATAAAATAAGTAAGTATAATTTAGAATAATTTAAAATATTTTTAGTTACTATTAAAATATTTGTTGTCCGCCAATTTATTTAGAATTTCATATACATTTTTAGATTATATAATAAAATGTATTTTTAGATTACATAATGTGTTACAGAGAACACAATTAGAGACATAATGAAGTCAACAACATTGACTGTGATTTTTTGCAATTATGTTAGTATTACTTTTTTTAAACAGAATTACTTTTTCATGAAAGGTTATTATACAGTACCTATATAATATTAATAAAATATAACATAACATAATACCACATCTGTATTCCCTAAAAGGTAAGGCAGAGTCGTAGGTATTTTTAGGTCGACTACCAGTTGGGCACAAATTCCAAACCACTTGTATAGACAACAAACTTCGAGCTGCTACTGAGAAACGAACCCAGGACTTCTAGCGTAGAAGTTGCTCTCAGGACCAAAAGGCTAATGAGGTCAGAATGATGTTTAGGTGAATAAAATTATTAATAATCTTCTTCTACCTATCTCTCTTCTTTATTTAATTGTGGCTCAGTAATGATCTACAACAGTGCTACCCAAAGTGGTCTATATCGACCCCCAGAGGTCGGCGACGGATCGGATAGGGAGCTATTTCAATGTAATTTATTTTTGTACGCTTTAAGTCCACTTTCATCATCCGTACCGCTCAAATGTGGAATGCACTTCCCGAGTGGATCTTCCCCGATATATAATCTGGGTGTCTTTAAATCATGAGTGAATCGGTTTCTTCTAGGCAAGCGGGCTCCAGCGTAGATCGCAGTGTCGCCTTATACCTGGTAAACTGGCGATCAAGTGTAAGCCTACCAAAAAAAATAATAGTAATTTAAAAAAAATAGTATTTTGTAATATATTTGCAAACATTTAACATTAGTTAAGTGGTCAACAAGATAAGAAAGTTTGGGGACTTCTGATTTACGTTAATTCATCGACGTCTTTCAGAGTATGGATAGGCCACCATTTTTAGCCTGAAAAGGTTCTACGACCTCATATGGTCTAGATATATAGTTTCAATAGAATGATGAAGAATAGTTCCAAACAATTTCAGCTGCATTTAGTTTTAGAGGCCGGCCTTGATATAGTCGAGGAAAGGCTAGATTGATGATCTTAAATTATATTTAATCATCCTTTGTTTTACTTATTATAATTTGTGCGAGGTTTTAGATCGGGGTTTAATGTTTGCTTATTTTTAATAACTAACTATTGATTAACTGATTTCTGAAGTTTACGCGAATATTAGACATATTGAAATAAAACAACTTTACGGATTATATCGCGTTATATTAGTATTATATTATATAACTATTGATTTCTGAAATTAAGTAGACATTGAAATAAAACTGATTTTATCATGATTTTATTTTAGTCTAACCGAGACCATAGATACTGGAAGGGATCCAAAACTTCAGGAATTAAATAATATAACACTACGCCATAAAATCCGTAAAAAATAGTTTTATTTCAATTTTAGTTTTTAAGTTATTTATTCTTTACTCAATAAGGTTCGATTTATTAACTAAAAACCACAGTTGTTTCTCTGAAGAACATGGCAGTTTGGATAATTTATTATGTGGGACAAAACCTTACGCCATTATGTATGTTCCTACGCCTATTTGCCTACGAAATTTTATATTTGACGTAGAAGTGTCTAGTCTGCGGGTCTTGACAGACTTACGTGTATGAATTAGGGCTTCGCCCCGCAATAAATGATAAAGTCGTGATTGCTCTTATTGTGCATTATTTTAATTAAAATCAAAAACCCCCCCATCGTCATACACCTGGTCCTCACAGTACCTACTAGTAAAGTGTGACGTAAGAACCTATACCACTGCCTTACCTTTTGTGGTATAAGGGTGTGATGTTTATTTTACATACATTGTTGATTTTAACATAGCATTACATACCATCACGCCGGACGCCAGGCGTACTAATGTACACCCACAGTTCGCCGGTATGTAGTTGTAGTTGTATGTAGTTCGCCGGTGTAATAGGGGGTGAGCCTGTTGCGATTTTCTGGGCACAAATTCCAAACTCCGAGCTGCTAATGGAAATTTCATAGAAAAACCCAATAACACTGCTCGATTTGGGAATCGAGCCCAAGACCTCAACCGTAGCAGTCGCAATTGTTGAATTTTATGTTAAAAAAGTAAGGTAGTATCCGTGTGTTGCCAGTTATTTAACTAAGTAACTAATTTCCCTGGATGGTGTTTTGTTCGATGTTGAGATAAAATGTAGGTAATTTAATTTTCATATAGTGTTTCTCTCAATATGGGTAGCTAATTCGGGGAAGTATAAATATCTTCAAATGTACAGACACAGCTTTTGTACACTTTTTTAATGGTAGAGATAATGTTTAATGCTATTTTTTTGTTAACCTTACCTACTCAAAATTTCTTGGAGCGCGTTTAAACTAATATATTGAAATATTTTATTTCTAAAAATTCTTGGAGCGCAGTGTAATCAGATAGCTGATGTATTTTTTTTTTATTGATTGCTTGCGGCGATAATGTCACTGCGACCGAAAATGGTCTATTGTGATCGCCACTCTTTGAGTTAGAGTTCACCGCTGAATCCTGCAGCTACTATGAACTGCAGGATTTTCCTGGGGGTGAGCTCTTTTATTTCACCCGGGCTTAAGGTATGTTTCCCTAGATGAGCGCTATGCTTGTGCATTAGCGATCCAGATTCCCCAAGAAGATGAAGTGGCGTTTCATCAGCCTCTTCACAAGGTCGACAGGTTCGCGTATCGCTCAGCCTTAGGTTGAACATGTGCTTGTTTAAACAACAATGTCCCATTAAGGCTCTTGTCACAATGCGCAGATTGTTCCTGTTTAGCGCAAGTAAAAGGCATGTATGCCTTTTATTATAGGCTTTAATCTGAAAAAAACTGATGTAACAAGAGTAACTTTGTTTAATACAACGAGGACGAAGTCGCGTGTAACAGCTATTCTTCTATAAGCTTCTATAAGCCCATAATATCTTACTGCATTATGATGTAACCAGTTGTATAGAAACCTAACGAGCGGTAAGACAAACACTAACAAACTAAAAACCACAAGCGACAGAGGCGTTAGACCAAGACGGCAAAGGAAATAGCGATGTTTTAGCACAAAAACAACCCTTTTTGTTTAGATTCTATTGCCAACCATCTTAGAGGCAACAACTAAGGAGCCATAAAATTGACTATTCCGTAGCGAAGTTCTAACTCGGCTTCTGTGTATCTTTACGGTACTTTAAAAGTTTTGTTACAACGCAAACTTTGCGCTAGAGATGTCCAAGTTTTGTGCGTCAGATTTTTTTTGGATAGTTAGTCTAGAATATACTCTCTTCCTTTTTGCTTTTTAAAACACGTTGTACCACGCTAGAATTTTCTTCCGCAGGTACCTATCGAGGGTGCTTTTAAAATCCCAAATTTCACATACCATCAATACCCAGACCCGGAACCAGTATATGTTATACTAGCTTTTGCTCGCGACTTCGTCCGCGTAGCGTGATGATATACTTATAGCCTATAGCCTTCCTCAATAAATGGGCTATCTAACACTGAAAGAATTTTTCAAATCGGACCAGTAGTTCCTAAGATTAGCGCGTTAAAGCAAACAAACAAACAAACAAACTTTTCAGCTTTATATATTAGTATAAGAAGTATAGATAGTATAGATTTGGTACTAGTATTCTATTATCTGTGGATTTGGGTTGGGATCAAACCAGCGACCATTGGCGCGGTTGCTCAACTGCTGTTTTAAAATATCAAATAAATATAAAAAGTCGCGCCTATAAGTAAAATTAGCAAAATTCTTGGGAAAAAGCGGGGACTAAGGCCTGAGGACTAAGATGTCCGGTTATACCTCAAGATCTACTGGACGGATTTCTATAAAATTTGCTATACAGGTAGACCCTGGTTTACAATTAGGATTATCTTCATATTATCATTATTATATTATCAAGGCTGGATATTATTGCATTGTCGCCAACTTTTTTGTTATATCATAGTTACTTACTACATTTACTAAATACAAACACCTTTTAATTTTCTTTTATTTCGAGCAAGAAGAACCTATATCATGCACAGGTTACAAATCTAAAATTCGACCTGATTACCGAGAATTCCATAGAAAAACCCTTTCACACTTTTGACAACATGGCGATTGAACGAGGATTGCTCACTTGCGCGTGAGAAAAATAGCATGAAAATAGACAGTAAAAAAACTGCCATATACAAATAAAGCATATCTTTATTATCTATTGATTTGGATGTTATAAAAAGAATTGTTATTTAAAACCATTGAGGTAAATTTTCAATTTGAATTTATAGCACTCCATAATATTGAATGTTCTGACAATTTCATTTTGTGGTTACTATTATGGATATTGAGCATGGCTAATATAGAAAAATTTACATACATTTCAGTACTTAGTCATAATGTAGAATAAAGAATACATTTGTATTTGAATACTTATATTACATGTATGTTTAATAACAATATCACGCAGTAATTAACAACAGCTAGGCAATGTCAATAACATGAGGGTATATAGAAATAAAATGGATATGTTTTGTTGGAGGAAACCCCCGCTCCGTTCTTAGTTAATATTTTAGCTTGTAACTAATTATCATCCAAAATCCTTTTAATTACTTGAGCTACTATTAATTAATTACATGTTAAAAATTTCAATTAACTTCCTGTCAAATTATATCACAAAATATTTAATAGTAATTAATTGTGCTCATAATGGCATTATGTAACCACTTAAACTGCATTCGTTGGATTATTTCTATAAGAGCGTTTAAATAAGTTTACGGTTACTAGCTGAAATTTCAGCAGATTAGGTACAATTATACCGAGTTATATAACTATGCAAACAAAATATTTTTTTGTCAAACAATATGCAATGATGATGGCGATTAAAGAAAGCTTACCAATTGTTTATTTTGACATAAAATGCACACACACTAATTTCACAAAACGAAATTTTGTTCACTCACTGACACTGATTTTTCCTTATCACTTTTCTAATTCCACCTCTATTGAAGGCGGGTAGAGTGTAATTTTGTTCGTGATGGCGTTTGTCGCGGTAAGACGCGGGTGCGCAAGGCCGCTGCGCTTGCGCGGATGAGTTGTTTCTTATCACGAGGCTCGGTCTCGAGTATGTAATGTGACCACACTCAACGCGATGGGAAATTACTTTTAATTTTTTCAATAATGGAATCGTGACTGAAATGAATAGATTTTGTATTGAGTTTTATTTTATGTTAATGGAGCATTAGACAAACTAATTAAACTCTTAATTAGTTTGAGTGTCGATCATCATAATTCACGTGTTTGTTTGTTTAACGTCACGTGTATTGTTTGAATAACTGAACCGTATGTTAAATTCCATTAAATATAATTATTTTATTTACGTACCTACTATTGCATAGTGACTAAAAAAATATAACTAAAAAACAATTATGAAAGTTAAGTGGGTACTTACATGAATGATTTTATAGCAATTCATTAAAACTTTTTCATGGTTTTCTATAAAATACTAATTGTAAAACCTTTGAGACTAATGGGAATTTTAAATTTAATATCTTTTGGATGATTACTTTCTTTGCCAGGCTGATATAATGACACTAGACACACCTATTTGTTATCTAAGACTACAAAATTATCTCTGCTTATGAGTAAAAAGTACTTAGCATTAAGTATTCACTAGAGGTCCTAGATTCGATTCCTAGGTCGGGTAGTGCTATTGGATTTTTCTTTAAAATTCTCAGCAACATCTTGGAGCATACATTTGTGCCCGGTTAATGGCAATAGGCTCGTGCCATATTACATGTGACCTCAAGCATACTGGGAATACACGTGATGGTATGAGTGACTATTGCTTGTAATATTTAAACACCTACACCTCTGCCTGCACCTAACTGTGGTAAGCTGATAATCACCCCCAGTGATCATAATAGGTAATTCTAATTTACCTAGACTTACAGGAACATAATCGAAAAGTGTAGAGTTACTTATGATAAAAATGTTTCGGGACGAAAATTAATGACGAATATCGATATTAGTACCGAATACGAATATTCATCGCTTTTTTTTCTCATTTATTCATAGTTCTATATCATTGAGTTATTATCCATCGCCTCAATTCTGTACTAATCACATTAACAGTGTGGTCACCCTAGTAGAAAGATGAATGAAAGTACATTCTAATATGTGAACAGCGTTAACGACTCCACCTGGCGGATTATAGAGAAAACAATTAAACACACGTGCACACTTAAAATATAATTACCTACCAATATTTTTTGTTCGTCATTCAAATGTTATGTTTAGTTCATCATTGAGCACAGGTAATGCTTATTGATTGGATTCTATACTAGCTTTTCCCCGCGGTTTTACTCGCAACCTAAAGTGATGTTAAACTTTCACATGTAAAGGCGTCATCAATTTATGACCGAGAGAAATAGGGATTATTTTATATAATTATATATAGATAATTACCGGTTATATCTAGACGAAAGAACTTTAGGGCTAAGCAAATAAATTTTCCGAAAGGTTATGTAGGTAGGTACCTACTTTTAATATATTTTTTAACTAATACCTACATGCAGTCGAAAAATCCAGTGATACGATCTACCGTTACACACATTGTACAACCGTGCGAAGCCGTGGCGAGACACTAGTATTACTATTACTTACATTTACACAGGTGTACCCACACAAGGTTGTGCAACAGAATGCTAAACAAAAGGGTGTACTTATAGACAATAAACAAGTGAGATTTACATGCGAATGTTGGAGACAGACGTCACTGCGAACTGCGCCAGCGCAGTGTTACATAACAAACATAACATACCACCACGCCTGTATTCCCCGAAGGGTTTTTTTTATGGGATAGGGGGGCAAACGAGCATACGGATCACCTGATGGTAAGCGATAACCGCCGCCCATGGACACCCGCAACACCAGAGGAGTCGCAAGTGCGTTGCCCGCCTTTAAAAGGGTTTGGGCCTCCGATAACCTCAACTCACTCGGCGAAACACAACGCAAGCGTTGTTTCACGCCGGTTCTCTCTGAGGCCGTGGTATCACTCCGGTCGAGCCGGCCCATTCGTGCCGAAGCATGGCTCTCCCACGTGAAAAAAGGGTTAGGCAGAGGCGTACTAATGAACACCCACAGTTCGCCGGTAGTTATGTTCAGGTCCCATAAAATAGGGGGCGAGCCTATTGCCATAAACCGGGCACAAATTCCTAACTCCGAGCTGCTACTGGGAATTTCATAGAAAAACCCAATAACACTTTGCTCGACCTGGGAATCGAACCCAGGACCTCTAGCGTAGCAGTCGCCCTCAGGACCACTTGGCTAATGAGGCAGTTTATCACGTTATATTGATATTATTTGATTCCCGACGTTTCGGATCCTTTACAGCATCCATGGTCACGGGCAGACTGAGGTAGGAGGTAGGTTAAAATTACTAACAGCTACCTTACATTTTTGTTAATCCAACACCTCAGAGGCCTTATCGGAGTCTGTTGTAAAGCACCTTTGTGTGTGTGTGTGTTCCGACTTTTGGGCGTCAGAACCAGTCCGTAGGGGGTCGGCAACGCATCAACAACTCGGCAACTCCTCTGTTGTTGCAGGTATCGAGTAGATGCGATAACTACTGACCATCAAGCGACTTATCTACTATTGAAGAGATGTCTGCGACGCTAAATTAAATTATAAAACTGCCTCATTAGCCAAGTGGTCCTGCGTGACTGCTGCGCTAGCGGTCCTGGGTTCGATTCCCAGGTCGAGCAAAGTGTTATTGGGTTTTTCTATGAAATTCCCAGTAGCAGCTCGGAGTTAGGAATTTGTGCCTGGTTAATGGCAATAGGCTCACCCCCTATTACATGGGACCTAAACATACCGGCGAACTGTGGGTGTACATTAGTACGTCTCGGCCTAACCCTTCGGGGAATACAGCCGTGATGGTATGTGCGTCGCTAAATTGCGTAGATACATAACTCAGTACTTAGTAGGTAGGTACTTAAGTATGTACTGAGTTATTATTAATATTATTGTTTTGAGCTATTAGTTATTATTATTATTATATTATTGTTTTGAGCTATTTACATAAGCACGTATCCACTTTGAAGTGGCAATATCTGAAAGTGGCCGATAGCAAAGATAAAGATAACGATATGTTAAAGATAGACCTTTTGTTTACTCTTTATATTGTAATAGATTATTAGAACAGATTAACTTTGCATCAGTGGCCAACACTTGGAGCCGAATAGACAGTGGTGCGTTCGGTTACCTCGTTAAATTAAGGAATTATTAGGGTATACTTCTTCTACATTACATACAACATTATCAACCCATTATTTATGTTCCACTGCTGGGCATGGATCTCTTCTCACAATAATAATAATATCACTACTTATTATAAAACAAAGTCGTTTCCCGCTGTCTGTCCCTATGTATGCTTAGATCTTTTAAGCTACGCAACGGATTATGATGCGGTTTTTTTTAATAGATAGAGTGATTTAAGAGGAAGGTTTTAAGCTATTTAACATCACGCTATGACTCTTAGGACCGGGGCAGCGCGGGTGAAACAGCGGGCGGGTCGCTAGTACTTAATAATAATACGATTATTTCAGACGAAGCATTGTCCATATGTTGTTAGTTATAAAGGTCTTAAAACTATGTTAGTATATATATTTCTAAAATTCATAAATTGAAAATCAATTACAATTAGTTATCTTAAAACATGCAGTCTGACAAATCTCCCCAGCACTGCAGAGTCCATTCTCTCAGCAATAACCCTTATGGTTCTGTTGGTGCTTCCCCGAATCCGACGCATCAGTGACGCTGAGTTTTTACGCATTAAGGCATAAAAATCATCGACCCTTGCATCAGCAAACATTATTGAAGCGCTACAAAATCGGGGCAGCCCCACCAGAATCCTAAAGGCGTTATTATATTTACAATGAGAGGGATTAGGCTATAGTCCACCACGCTAGCCTAATGCGGGTTGGCAGACTTCACACGCCGTCATGAAAATATTTCAGGCGTGCAGGTTTCGTCACTATGTTGTAACTATTAAAACGCACATAACTTCAAAAAGACAGAGGAGTCGTGCCTTGGATTTGAACTCGTACCTAACAATAATTATTTCTATAATGTTTAACACTGTGTTACTTATAACTAGGTAAATAAGAAAGAGATTTTTAATTGATTAATATTAAAATACCCAATTTCAATAAACAATTCCTTTTCGACTTTTGAAAACCGTAAAAAAGAAGCAAAGATGACCATCTGACTAGTAATATAATTTTCATACAACAACAGTTCGTCCACAACTGTAATCATCAATTCATTTCATCATGTTATTAGAGTCATGACCGCTACTGTACAGCCAATGTAGCGGTCGAAGAGAACCGCTGTGTAGCAACTAGCAATGTTATAATATTTTGTACGACTTAACATCTGAGGACTGTTATAATCATGATGATAATATTTCTTTAGTCACTTAGATTTATTTATATTTCAATGGAAAATAGTGAATGTTGCTGACGTAATAACATTAGACAATAGAATGTTAAAACTTAAACCTCAACCACAAGCATTTGGCCTCTTAATAATCTATCTCTACTATTATAAAATTGTAAAAAAGCTGTGTTATTATTTAAAACGTGGGTTATGATAAATAGACATCTCCGAATCCGAAAATTTGATTTTTAAAATTCTTGTCTGTTTGTCTGTTTGTTAGGGGTTGGAGCAAAAACTACTGAATAGATTTTAATTTTATTATCACTGTTAGAAAGTATATGCTCCAACTTAAAAACTGGTGAACTTTTTATCTCAATTAATTAAATGAATCCTGAGATACAGCTTAACCTCCCTGATGTATAGAGGCCCATACAAAAAAGAGGTCATCCAATCCACTATCCACTCCTTATTTGCTTCTTTGGCAAATAAGGGTCACCATCATTCAGCACAGAGGACAAGACGTCGTCAATAGGGTTTTTTAATGATTTGAGGGCCACCACCTCGTACAGACCTACATATTTACTTACCCCCGTTAGTTTATACCGTAAGTAAAGTACCTACTACCTATATCACATACTAGCTTCTGCCCGCGACTTCGTCCGCGCAGCGTGATGATATATAGCCTATAGCCTTCCTCAATAAATGGGCTATCTAACACTGAAAGAATTTTTCAAATCGGACCTGTAGTTCCTGAGATTAGCGCGTTCAAGCAAACAAACAAACAAACTCTTCAGCTTTTAAATATATTACCTAGTATAGATTATTATCTTGAAATTCCCTGTCCCAAACCCGTTTACAAATTATTCATTCATTACAAATCTAAGTATTCCGCATGATACAGTTGCGTGCGTATCCATGAATCAATCTGCTTACCTCAGTAATACATGTTTGAACATTCCTAGTATCACTATCTACTTATAGTAGTAACATGACTAAACTAGAGGGAAGCATTCGGATCACGCCGGCCGCCGCGCCGGACTGTTCTACATCCGTCAACGTCGGATCTCGTCGCTCGTATTGTTCGCATCGCGCCTATCGTTCGTGTCGTGCGGATGTCCGCAAACACGTATCATGTCGTATAATTCCGGACACGGAGGTTGAAATTGATTGGGGAACTATATACGGCTGAGTACTTCAGTTAGGTTGGTTTATCACTATTCGACCTTGTGCTCTTAGTAATAAGCGCGAAAAGCTGTCAACTGTCAAGATTGATGATTATCGTGGGAATTGTGGGTGAACATTAGTATCTACCTACGCCTCTGTTTAACCCTTTGGGGAATACAGGCGTGATAATGGTATGTGATTTATAAGTATAGAGGATCAGTGATGAATTAGCTGGTAGTATCTGGCTACAGGGTTAATTTTTATTTGTAATAGGAGTTTCTAAACGGTATTACATACTTAGTTGAAGAAGTATCAAGTTAAAGAAAGAGTAGAAAGAAGAAGTATTGTAGTTTGAAGATCATTCCTTCGACCAGTTTTAACAGGTCTTTTGGCGGTCTTCTTAATATGCAATTTCATCGCATTTATGTGTAGAGATGTTTAGCGCCTTGTATATGTCGAGGCAAGTACCAAAAACAAAATCAATCTCGAAAGAATAATCTAAGAACACTCTAAGAAAACTCTTCAGTTCGGAAAGCAAAGATAAATCGGCTTCAGATGAGTTTTCCGATTAAATGGACTCGGTAAAAGCTCTTTCCGAGTCATTAGTTATTCGCTCCCGGGCCCCGGTGAGTCGTGAACTCGTGACTCGTGCCTTTCGATTCAATAGGCACTTTAACACCGCACGGTTTTGGAATTGAAATCCGTACCACTAGGTATTCTAAAACGCGAATAATGAGCGCTGAAACTGGGAAAATACATACACACCATCACGGCTGTATTCGAAGGGTTGGGTCTAGGCGTACTATTGTATACCCACAGTTCGACGAGTATGTTTGGGACCCATGTAGGTAATAGAGAGGCTGGCGAGCCTATTGCCACAATTTCCGAACTCTAAGCTGCTACTGGGAATTTCATAGAAAAACCTAATGACACTGCTCGACCTGGGAATCGAACCCAGGACCTCTAACGTGTTGGGCTAATGAGGCAGTTACCTGCCTAACCCTTCGCGGAATACAGGCGTGTTGGTCTGAATATTAGACATTGACATAAAATTAGTTTTATGGATAAGTATCTTGAATACCTACTTTCTTTTAAAGGTCATTTTGAACTATTTGTCCGCATTCATAGATAATTATTTTCCTAATTATTTTGGAGCTGACTTCCATTAACACCTACTGAAAATCCAACAACAGTCGGACTGTTAATAAAATGATTGATGTAAAGAATGTCTTTGACGTTTAGTGAATGGTATCTACTTTTACCATTGTTGCCAGTTTTCCCCAGCTGCATAATTAGCTGGAGCCATTGTGTTCGTAACCCCTCGTTTAGCACGCCGCAAGAAATTCTAGACACTTTTATTTCAGACTAAAATAGGTCTCCAAAAGTGTGTAGGTAGAAACTACCGACTTAAGAGTCCGACGGAGCTTAAATTGCCCACAAAAAGGTGATACCAAAATAAATCGTAATCCAAACAATATTATATCAAATTGTGTAAGGTATTATTCGGATTTATTTATTAATATAAACAACACATTAAAAAGTATATGGATTGAACTAGTTTCTTCACTAAGCTCAGGGGCTTGTACCGCAGATACCAATATAATAAAGTTTATAATGTTACTCCGCATTATTGTAGCTTTCCTTACTGAAATTACGTGAAATAATTTAGATAGAGTAGTTTTTGAGTTTAGTCAAAGTCAAAGTCAAATGTTTTATTTCAATTAGACCAGTAATACCGGTCTTTTTACTTTTGAACTGACAAAAACTAGGTGCGCATTATCCATTACAAACCATTTTTACAAACAACCTAGTTACCAATTTGTTTATAATAGGTATTTGTGTAGATTGACTTTTTCAAAATATATAATGTCATTGATTGATTGATGACCTTCATTAACCATTATTCTAGACTAATTTAAGGAATTCCAGAATAGTAAGTTATATTTTTCATATTTTCTCCTGACCTAATTTCCTTAGCAATATATTGGCGGCGTGTATAATTGCTCCAATACTGCATAAATCAAAACTATTTTAATAAAGCCGTATTCAGAAGTTAGTTATTACCAATAATAAAATTCATTCGCAGAAAAAGCTTGACCTAATTTGATTTTTTATCTATCTGGGTTCTATGAATCATTGATGATAATATTAAGTAAGTAAAATTGTTATCATTATATAACTGACTGTAATCTCTATAATTAAAAATTATTTGTCCGTATGTTTGTACGCGCATCACGCAAAAAGTTTTCAGGAAATTGGTTTGGGGTTTGGAGTTGTATTATGGGATGTGTATGGGACAAAAAGTAAGATTAGTTAGGTAAATCTATCTATAGGAAAATTCATCAAAATTAATTCAGCGGTTTGGGCGTAACTGACAGCCAGACGAATTTACTTTCGTATTAATAATAACAGCAAGGCTTCCTGCAGGAAATTTTGAAAAAAAAACAGCGGGGTAGGACTCACATGTGTCAATAGGTATTAATAAAATTCTATTACATCGTTGAGTGAAACTTTGCTAAAGCTATTATTGTTGGCGCTTTACAAACTGAAAAGTTAGAATAAAAATTATTATTTAATTTTATTTTTATTTATTTATTTTATAATTTAATTTAATTGAATTATTCTACAAGAATTACAAAGACATTCTACGTGAAGGAATGGTGGGACAATCTAGATCTTAATACTTAATTGGAAGAAAGGTCTAAACTGAGAAGGGGTGGAGTGGACGATTATGGATAAGAAAAAAAGTTTGGATCTTGAAGAAGAATATAGTCTACCTTTTATCGCGATAAATCTTTCAGATGCATGTGAAACTGCGTGAAACAACCAGCACTTTCATAAGTATCACTATTAAAACTTTAGCAAATTGTTACACGCAAGTTGGATGTCGGGCCAGCGAGTTAAACCGGTTACCTTTATAACAGAGACCTATAAGGAACCGACTATAAAGAAATCTACAAGAATGCCACCCTTTTCGTTATGTCTGCGCACCACTAACTTGGCGCAAAAACATAGAGCCTGTACTAGTTACTAGTGTTCTAATATCTGTGGTTGTACCCTTGATGCCCTTCGAGTGTTCGAGTTGATATATTTGACGGAGACAATATTTTTAAATCAAAAGAATATTTCTACCCGCAAATTATTCGTCGAGTCGAATCTACATACAAGTACTTAGTTTTATAAAGGTGACGACTTTGAACGCCCATAATTTGGAACTACCGGTCAGATTTGGAAATTTATAAGGAGGGATGGTTAGACTATATTAAAATCATGCTAGAGCTCTTAGAAACGGGACAAAGCAGGTAAAACTGCGGAGCACAGCTAGTAGTGAATACAATTTAGACTTTATATATTTTTTTGGGATAGGGGGGCAAACGAGCAGACGGATCGCCCGAAGATAAGCGATAACCGCAGCCTATGGACATCCGCAACACGAGAGGAGTCACACGTGCGTTGCCGGCCTTTTAAAAGTGTTTGGACCTCCGTTATCTTTACTCACTCGGAACACAACGTAAGCGTTGTTTCACGCCGGTTTTCATTCGTGCCGAAGCATGGGTCTCCCACTGTAAAACTACACAATTATAGAGACAGACAAAACTGACAAAAATCAAACATTCCAAAGTCAATAATGATGATAACAACATACGATCACGCCTGTATTCCCCGAAGGGTTAGGCAGAGGCGTACTGATGTACACCCACAGTTCGCCGGTATGTTTAGGTCCCATGTAATAGGGGGCGAGCCTATTTCCATTAACCGGGCACAAATTCCTAACTTCGAGCTGCTACTGGGAATTTCATAGAAAAACCCAATAACACTTTGCTCGACCTAGGAATCGAACCCAGGACCTCTAGCGTAGCAGTCGCGGTCAGGACCACTGGGCTATTGAGGTAGTTCATAATGATGATTCTGACACAATATGAAATAAGCATACAAGGGGCCCAGTTGTTTAAGTATGTATTTGTACTACATTTTAATGAATACTGTTCAATGTAATCAATGATAGACGACATATTGATTGATCGTCTGCAACACCAAGCACGAGTGGCCAGTTGGTCTTGAAATATTCAGTCCTATTGATGTTGGAATTCAAACCTTGTTTTAATGATTTAGGGTTTATATAAGAAGTGCTCGATACCCTCTCAATCAATTGGAATCGATTGTTGTGTAGATATATCCGATGCCCGTGCCCAGGGGACGATAATTGCTGAACATAAGAAGTGGATTAGTTGCCGCAATTCACTACCCGCGAAAGCCGACCATGAACAATACAGAGATACTTAAGTAAAAAAAACTAAGTACCTACTCAAAGTGTTAAAAACCGATAATGGCGCGCAAATTTATAGAGAAATTTATTAAAATATTAATTCAGCTTATGTTTTCCTGTTACCATAAACTAAATTAATGTTAACAGTACTTATTGCTTGACAAGTTGGGACTTAATAATTCATTCACAATAATAATAATTCATCTCACACGGTATTATAACCGACAAGAAATACCTCAGTTACATATATAATTTAAAAAAAACATAAGAACGGCACTACAGACAAATACTGTTGTTTCATTATAAAGTTTGAAATTTTCTTGTCAAGGAAAAAAAGCGCCAAAAATTTCTCAAGGTCCCACAGATTATAAAAGTTACTGTTATCAAACCTATTGTTTCGACCTTAATTATTTGGAACGTCACTTCGTCAGTCGGACAGGTGATGGATTACGCATGCGCGAGCATTTTACCCTGTCACCTCTTATAACCTAGAAGGGGATCAATTATATTCATAAACATCTTTTGTACGGTGTTTTTTTAATGAACAAGCGTGAGTGTGCGGCATTCTTATTGGCTGCCGACATCGGACCATTTGTGATTTGCCTCAGAAATAAGGAACACTAGAGGAACAAAATAGCCAGCAAGCGAATCAGTGTGAATCAGTGACCAAAGAATAACAGTTATTAGTGATGTTACAGTGATATTAATATAAATCTAAGAATAACTATATGCCGGCGGCATCTTTTAACAGTGCTTTAGTGAGTGAAGTCAAGTTCATTAATTGTGAAACGTTTAAAAATATTTGCGGCAAACATTTTTAGGTTATGTTTTCTTACCAAATGTTGATTGGTGAATCTTGACTACCTACTTAACTACGTGTATGTATGCAAGTACCTATCTACAGTCAGCAGATTAATCGGCATTTTTTATATACTATGTATGTACCTAGTGGTTAGGTTATGTTAGGTAAAGGTCGGTAGATATAAAGGTAACATTTTATACCTAATATAGGTAGTTAGGTACCTATAGTTCTAAAATCCTAAGGCGAATCTTTGACCGAAATAATTGTCTCAAAAATAATTTTGATTTACATACCGGCGAACTGTGGGTGGACATTATAGTATGCCTCTGCTTAACCCTTCGGGGAATACAGGCGTGATGGTATGTTATGTTAATTTAGATTTTATCATACTTTTGCCAAATGTATCAATGACCCTCAATGACCACCTAGCTCTGTTAGGTTGAGTAAGTAAGTACGGCACAAAACATGAAAACACGTTTACCGTGTGATATTGACTGCTTATCCTATTGAATCTTATCCGTGGTATAATAAAAAATCACTTGTTCAACCAAAACTCCATTGTAATATCATTGTTGACTCGTGAATCATGAGTAGTAGTAAGTAGGTAGTTGTTTTTATAGCTTCATACAAAATGAATTCTTACGCTGACCATACTAGGTATACCTACTACGGTTAAAATTGAGCATAGATATACTTAATATTATATACATAGGTACTTATTTACTTATTAACATTTCGGTCGGAGACAGTAATGGTGTGATTCATAATTAATTAGGTAAAATTACCAATAATCACACTTTTTTGTAGGTAGTAAATACTGCCAATCTTGGTCGTGATTATGTTTAGAGTGAGAATTGACTGGATACAATCCTCCTAGCTCTTACAGAGACCTTCACAAAAAATCTCAATAAATTTCTCAACCTGAGTATCAACTCCAGGACCACTAGAACAATGACGGAGGCATGATAGAAACCAACGTTACGAGATTACAAATTTACCGAGCGATGTCTGATTCAACGTCTCATCTTCTAAAGCCTACTTTGGAATCGGCCTTGCTATTTGCAATGATGGTCAGCCATGCTTGAATATTTAGGAGTCCCTTTAGAGACAAGGCATCAGTACTCACCCAACATTAAATTAGTTACATACGCACGTGACTATCTAAACATACATTTTATTAGCTCATTTCTTTTTAAGCTTGGTACAATATTTTCTGCCCACTCGTATTCGTCTAGAAGGCGTTTTATTTCGTGCCGTGTGTACATTGAGTCATAGAATTATGGTCTAGATTCCTAGCTTTTTTCAAGACTAATATTAACTGTTGCTAAGTGCCAATCAGCTATGACGTAAACAGTCGTGATGGGTGTAATGATGATTAAGGGTGTAGGTACTTACACATTTGCTATTCCAAGTTAATCGAATGGTTATCAAATTGTCACTTATAAGGAAGTCATTTATTTAGCTATCCATATGAATCCAGTCAAAAGTATTCTGTCTGCTTGTTACATATTCCGGCGAAACGATTTTGATTTTGATCAGTCGAAGACTCAGATCTTTCTAAGGTTCAGACTGAACCTTAGAAAATAACATAGGGTAACTTTTATTTAAAAAGTTCTTTGGGGTATAAATCGCGAGTAAAGAGCAAGTAGCTCATACCCAGAACAACTCCCTATTAGTAGAACATTCGGAATTTCATCGTCAAACTCGCAGCCAGATAGACGCGCATAATCGAGACCGACCAATAGTCTAGTGAGATATACAATCTGCCACCTAATAATAGATTCTTCCACCTGTCTTCATCTTCTTAAAGCTCAGTTTGAAAAAATCTTTCAGGATCATCTTCAGAACAATGTCTCTGATAATTTGTAAGTTTTTACCACACACATTGTTTATGGCTACAAACCTGCACTCGTAATTGCCAATCTACGTATTCATTTTTTGAAATGTTACTAATATCAAGCCTTGCTCTATTTCATAGTATTTTGGCGTCATGTTTCCTATGTATTACTACATATACTTCTCTGTGACTCTCGTAACCACATAGCTTGGAGGTACCCAAATCGATAAAGGATCATAAAATATTCATGCAGCACGACCCCACGTGATAAAAACTAACCGAGGCCATGGTCACGCAAAGCATTACATTTATATCCAATACTAGCTTCAGCCCGCGACTTCGTCCGCGTAGCGTGATGATATATAGCCTTCCTCAATAAATCAGCTATCTTACACTGAAATATTTTTTCAAATCGGACCCGTAGTTCCTGAGATTAGCGCGTTCAAGCAAACAAACAACAAACTCTTTAGCTTTATACATTAGTATAGATGGCATTTTTTTCCATTTGAAGCATGGTAGTGTTGGCTTAGCCCTTAAAGCTTAGATTATCTTCTGTGGTCGTATGGCTTCTGAAGAATATTCTTTTCATCATCATGATCATCCATGATGCGAAGCTATAACATTTCGCACAGCAATTGACATTATTCACAAAAATCTGTACAAACACAAAAACATAGTCCAATTCTCCAAACCGCTGTGTCTAACTTGAAATTTGGCAGGGAGCTAAGTGCAAACTTTAGAGAAATTCTCACAATATTAAGATATGTATCATGTCGAGACATACAATTTCGAATATACGGACAGTAAAACACGTGTTAGAAATTCTTCAAGCGTGTGGCCATGACTTTTATTTATTATAATTACTAATTTATCAACAACGAAGATTGCCGCGCGTCGCTGCTCCTAGGTACAGTCAGCGCCAAAAGTAGCTGAACACGATGCAATCTTCAAAACGTTTTTACATCATTATTAACAAAAATACTGACCTGAGAAGTTAGTACCACTTTTCTGCATATAAGAAAACTGGTACTAACTTCTCAGGTCAGAATTTTTTGGTTAGTAATGATGTAAAAACGTTTTGAAGATTTCATCGTGTTCAGCGACTTTTGGCGCTGACTGTACAAATAAAGTTAAAAACAAGACTTCAGGCTACACGCTTTAGTTTGGCGTTGCTTGAATCTCCCGTTCATCATCATCACTGGACTGACTAGGACAGTAGTAGTAGTACCCGTACCCAGGTTGGGTACGGGTCTCCTCCCAGAATGGGAGGAAGAAGCTATACATATAGTCAACCACACTCGCCTAGTGTGGTTTGGCAGACTTCACATGCCATCGAGAAAATCTCTTAACCATGCAGCTTTCTCGCATGAGGAATCTTTAATTTCAAAATTCGCAATTTTACATCAATTTGTCTCATGAAATGCGCCGTTGCTGCAGGCGTTGTCCAAAAACTGCTCTCCAAGTTATCACAGTCCATATACGTTACTTTACTTCCATTTCTAATCAAATCGGAATGAGATACAAAGTTCCTTTTTTGTGTATTGTTTCGTGCTTTTTGATCTCCGCAGGTTAAGGAAAACCTTGAGGTCTTTCGTCAGAGTACAGCTTATACATATATCATTATGAAACTTACATGAAGTTATGAGTTATGAGAATTATAAAGGTTTTCTGTACAACTCTCTCTGCACATCTCCGTTAAAAAATAAAGTTTCCTCGCATTTTCAGATAATTATTCGAATTTAAATAAACGTGTCTCCGAAGAAATTCTTTAGCTAGCGAAGCGACACTAACACATTTATCTTACCAGCCAATTGATTTGTTTCTGGAAGCGTTAGGTACTTTTATGAGTTCTCCATAGGATATGTGCGGAGAGGATATTTATATTTCTCTTAAAGTGTGAAGAAAATCCTCTGACACGGTATGTTGGACTGGTACCGACTAAGAATCCCAATTGGTTTTATCACGGCCATGGGATTCGTGACATTCGCCACCACCGTGGTATTTGTATGACCTATCGAATTAATCATTCAGGGTTTATATGTCAAATAGGATGCTACTTACCGATGCGATCCTAAAGCTCGCTGAAATGAAATTAAATAGGTAATGACTTGAATTTCAGGATAATTCGGGTTAAAACATAATAATAATATTCAACTTGCCTTGACAACAAACTTTACAACTTAACACTACATTTGGCAGAAGTATGGTAAGTGAATTCTTGATATTGATGATAATAATCTTTCATACCAGTCATCTCGTTAGTATTCGGTCGGTAGAAACATAATTGTGACCAGGTGAGGGCGAACAACTACGTATTAATATTTTAAGGCTGTGAGAATGCGATGGGGCTATTTAATGTGTTTAGAAGCATTCCTTAATCCCTATCGAAAACTGATTGCAATAGCACGTAGGTACGCGTACCCTCTATTCACAGCAGAAACTCAATCCAAATTTCGGATATCGTCGGGGATGGAACTACACTAGAACTAATACTTGGCTGTAAGGTTAAATTTTCAATGTTATTTCATTGAAAATTTTATCTTGAAACCTTGAAGCCTAGCCTGAGCCCTAATTATCGCCTAATAAAATTTAACCTCATAGCATTTGCTCTAAGCCCTAGTATCAATGAAATAACATTGAAAATTTAATCTCATAGCCTGTTTTCAGGCCTGATTATTAATTAAATGGGTAAAATTCAAAATTAAAGCTTGTAGCAAAGTGTTAGTTAGGCTTACGCGGTATTGCACTATCCCCGACGATATCACTACGAATAAAAATTAAATACTAGTATCTAAAAGGCAACCTCTATAGAAATTGTCTGGTATAGTAGGAAGCGAAATTTATTATTAGTATACTTTTACTTTTGGTCTATATCTTTCTATTTCCACCATCAGAGTAAGTAAAGTCAGCAGAGTTATAGTAATGTGATGATAGTCAACATTACAATCTCAAATGCTATCTAAGAAGGAGACTAGTAGAACTGCTCAGCCGATTAATTACCTGATCAGGTAAAATAGCGGTACAATAAACACTGATACACTAATCTAGTGTAGGATTACATGACTAGAATATTAGTTACTTTTTATCAACGAATTTTGGACCAACACTCGTGCAAATATCAAAACAGTGTCTTAACTAAAATTGAACTTTTGTTAGTGTTTGAATATGACCAAAAAGGACTTCTCGCAGATTAATGGTTTATTGAACCCAGCAGAGCCTGTCATTCCGAAACTAATACCTTATGATAAAATCACCATGAGGCCCTCATTATCTGGTAATGCAAGCGATATCAGCATTCAAACCACAACAAGAGACTATGTAGTGGTACCACGTAGATGGATGATTTTAGTGATGTTTGTACTATATTCAGCTTCGAACTCCAGCCAATGGACCCAGTACGCTATAATCCAGGATATTGTGGTGAAGTACTACGGGGTGACCAGCCAAGTAGTGTCATGGACATCAATGGTGTACATGGTCACGTACGTGCCCCTGATAGTTCCGGCCAGTTGGCTCCTGGATAGAACAGTGAGTGATTCTTAATTGTTACACTCTTACATATCACTCCTGTATTCACTCCCGAAGGGGAAGTAGTAGTAGTACCTACTATACATAATATGTAGATATATTTCAGATTCTATGTAAAGGCAAGACTAGTACAAGCCTGACATTTAACTAGACAAATTGGCTGGACAGGCCTGGCAACGCACTTGCAAACCCTCTGGTGTTGTGGGTTTCAATGGGCGGCGGTGTTCACTTACCAACAGATGACCCGCTTGGTCGCTTGCCTCCCTCTTCTTAGATAAAAAATCCACACTACCACTGTTATTGAGAATTAATATTCTGTTGAAAAAAAAACCAAAACATTTCTCCACGTTACTCTCCATCAGTTCAGAAATTCCAGTTTGGAGTTTCGCAGTCCAACGCTCGGAATCAATAATTTTCCCATTCACATCAATTTATCTCATAAAGTGCATTGTAGCTTCATTCATTCCACCAACTGTTGCAGGCAAGCTGTTGCAACAACCGTACGTGTAACAATATGTTTAGCAATTTTCAGTTAAATCTAGATAGAAATTCATGATGTTAATTGTTATTGGAATAGTAAAAACGTAATATATATTCTGTTCGCCTTCTTTCAAGTAAATTAGCAAAGTAATGCATTTACAGTCAAATATAGGTAGGTACTATCTAAGATTAGAAAAACTGCTCCGCCGATTTTCCTTTATCATCTCATATTATCTAAACAGGTGAAACGGCGGTATCATAAAAGACTGATATTATACTAATCCAGTATTGGTTTCGTTGACTAGAAACTAAGTCACTTGTTAACGAATTTTGGACCAAAAGACTAAATTTGTGCGGTTATCGAAAAACAGTGCCTTAAAAACTTATTACTTAGGAGTGTTTTTAAAGTAACAAAAATGACGAAAAAGGAATACTCGCCGATAAATGGTTTACTGAATCAAGGAGAGCCTGTGACTCCAAAAATCATATTAGACGACGTAGCCTCTATGAGACCTTCAATATCTGGCAGTGTGATGGACAATATCAGCATACAAACCACGACGAAAGACTATGTAGTAGCGCCTCGTAGATGGATAATACTAGCGTTGTTTGTGCTGTATTCAGCTTCGAACTCTAGCCAGTGGACGCAGTACACTATAATCCAGGATGTTGTGGTGAAGTATTACGGAGTGTCTAGCAATCTAGTGTCGTGGACATCAATGGTGTATATGGTGACGTACGTGCCCCTCATATTTCCTGGCAGTTGGTTCCTGGATAAAACGGTGAGTGATTTTAAGATTATTATACTTTTCTTGGGTACAACCACATCATCACTCTTGTATTCTTTTCTTGGAGAGACATGTTCCATGTAGATTAATGATAAAGGGGACATCCCAATAATGCTGTAGGTACAGCCAATATGTTTGAGGTCACATAACGGGTATGAACCCTATACCGTTCTTCATAGTTATCATTATCCACAGACCGATTCTACCGCTGCAGTCTTCTGAATTACAATTTTATGGAATAAAATTAAAGGATTATTAGAGTCGGCATCAGATTAATATCTGGATGTTTAAACTGTTAGAAATTATGTGAAATACTAAGAAATAAAAATTCTTTACAGCAATGAAACAAGGGATGTATTATAATGAACACAGTACTTATACGGCAACTATCAATTGAAAAATGATAAAATAAATAATGAATTTTATTCCACTGAAATAAAGTTTAATTCATTACAATTAGTCTGATTTGCAACTGATCAAATAAATGAATTTTACTCTACCTACTGAAATAAAGTTCAATTTATTATAGTTACGACCGGTCGGTTCATCCCGATATTTAATGCAAACTGTACTCAGAGTTAAAAGGTAATCACAGTCAGTATATAGACAATAGACATTATTGCAGTTTTAGTGCCAAGTCACTTGTTGCTCATAAACAAACGCTTTCATTCAATCAGTTCTTATGTTACGTAAAACTTGAGCTCGAAGTATGAATGAAACATTATACGCTATAGACTCGACTAGGTAGGTAACTAAGTATTTCATACAAGACAAGACAAAACTGTAGTCTTACAAAAGTAAGAGAATAAAGAAAGAAAGAAAGATCATTTATTTTCGCCCATAATATCTGATCACGTCGTCACCATAAGACGGTTCACGATCAAATGGAAGAGAAGACGTTACAGGCTGTGAGTCCGGTAGCTTACATAGTTGAATAAAGCATTTGATATAACAAATCAATCGAATCCTGTTACCTAAAGTTTCTTTGACAGAATGTATGACTATACTTACTATACACTATACTATTTTTAAATTGCCAGGCAACCAAAAGTGGAAAGCCATTATTAACTAGTTATTAATTGAACGAGCGTATCGCACTCTGCAACCATGAAGCTTTTCAGCCCATTCCATTCATCATGAAGGATTTATTTCACAAAAAATTGTTAATACTTTGCGAGGGAAAAGCAACTTAGCATGGAACTTTTTTGTCCCAGTTTCAAATGCGCATATATTTTAGTGTAAAATAATAATTATAGTCTCTTTTATATTTCCGTGAAGTATGAGTCGCTATATAAAGTACAAAGACGAAAAGATACAAAATTCTAAGTATCTACAGCTTTTGCAAACCAACCACTTTTTTTAGTTAAGTATATTTATGTTGAATCAAGGTTTACCTACATATATTAGTGCCATTCCGTGACGATTATTCCTTTACATCCAAACAATTTTCATGGCACGCAACTGACATAAAGCTTGTCGGCGCTATGGATATAAAGCTCAGTGTTCGCTCCATCACAATCACCGGTGGACAATCTTGTTATGGTTTATATTGTCATTATTCTTACCGTCTTACTGATGCCGTAGCTGCAGAAAGTTGAAAAGCTCCAAATAATGACATTTTCAACCATATTGCTGAAACAAACTGTTACTTGCTCCACTTTAAACCATACATTATGTCGTGTCACCTAACCGGACACCCATCGTTGGCAACATTTTACCCTTTGTTGACTCACTGGCTTCATCTATCTTACCCCACCACTTTAAGCTGACCCCGATATCGCACCGTAATGCCTCGAACGGAAGAGTTGCAAAGACTGATAGATAGTACATCACAAAGGTCTGTTTATACTAGATACATTATCAGGGTGTAATTAAGTTTGCTGAAGCTCCTTTTTGTAGTGTTTGTGTTGCAAAGTTATGTAAATGCGAATTTTCTTTAGAATATATTTACGTATGTACCTAAGGACCACACTCACTTCCTTTGTCCTTTGAGGCGAAGTCGGAATAGTCATAGCCTAGTGATACAATCATGGTACGTCGCAGGTCTCCGGTTCGATCCAAACAGGCGCTGACTTTTCGAATTGAGTATTAGTGATAATTGTTACTAATATGCATAAATATTTTTTATGCGTATTAGTAACAATAAGTATGCAAATATATAAGTACCTACCTTTTTTTTTAACTACGGAAAATCCTCATGGATCGTCCGCCACTTGGGGAGCGGCGGGGTATGTCGGTCTCGTACCCACTAAAAACCGTACTTGCCTTCTCTTGCCCTATAGCCACGGTCATGGGATCAGTGACATGCACCACGACCGTGACAAATCATGGCTTCAACATTTTTATGTACAGTACAGCTCCCATAGGTATCATAGGTAGACCTGAAATAATGATGGAAAAATTTCTTATGAGTGTATCCGAGAATTTTTATTTAAGTAAGACAAAACAATAAACTTAGCTAAACTTATAAATTATGCATGCGTATAACGCATAATTTATTATTTACTAAATACTGAAAATGTTGTACCTAAGAAAATAATTACATATACGTAAAGTATACTAATACGACTATTGACTTAACAAATTGTTTCACTATCGCTTATACTACTATTATTCACTACCGATTGACTGTGCGCTATGGTTTATTAAGAGGCAGTAGCTACACATGAATTTAGGCACGTGTTAACACATTGTATTGAATAGAACAGGAACGCTATGAGTATAGGTAATATTAGCCGTGCTATGAGGTTGTTGTAAAAAAAGACACGTATTTTGCTTTATAATTCGACGTGGATAAGCAGCAAACGCGTTGCATTAAAATGAAAAAAATAACCACGAAGAATCGTAAACGTGTTATGTTATTTGCCAAATAAAATTTCTTTTAAGAGTTTTTTAGGTGCGACAATACTGAGTTTAGAGGTTTAGTGTAAGATTGCAAATGAGAAATTTTAAAAGATTATTTTTTAATATTTTCATCAAACCGATAAAAAAATCTAAACGTACACTTTCACTTCATTTAGAATAAATTTTATCTATATTGGCAAAGAAACTTAAGGAAAATTCATCATTTACCTTCATTTGTAAAGTTTTTCAATAAAGCGCCCTTGCTTCATTTCCAATGTATAAGTTACACCACCTTTCCCGAAGGGAGTCATCAATATATTTTCCTTGCCCTAGATGCATTAAAAGTCTTAGAATAAATCAATAGTGTTCGTAAAAGCTATTAACTGTCTGTGATGATAAACGCTGAATCAGGGTACACTCATTAAGCACTGAAAGTGCAAGAGATCTAATAAGTATGGAACAGACATTACGGAAAATTCGTTAAAAGGAAGTCTGCATACAATATTCACAGTTTATTTTAGATACATTTTTATGACACACTAAAAGGTCAGAAAGAAGTTTAATAATGTTTACCCATAGTTCACTGGTATCTTTAGGTCCCATGTAATAAGGGAGCCTATTGTGATCATGTTTTTATGGCAATAGTTTCAAAATTAAAATGATTATCGTAAGTTCGGAACCGTTTCGTTGCTTTTGGTACGTAGTATTACAACTTCCTCTGATGGATGGTGGAATTTTTGGAAAACATGTCGTTTTGCCTTTATTAATTAATGATTGCATAAAATATGCACAAAATTCAAGGATTTCGTGTCAAGTCAAGGCAAGCCACAATATTCCCACGTTACATTAAATACATCTTCAAATAAGACGGATGTGTTCTATTCAACCCGTATAATCTCATGTCGCTTCTAGTAGCCACGAATCAAGTGAGAGGGGTGCCAGTGACCTAATTCTCAGTTAAAGTGCGCTCACAAGACAAATGGCGGCCACGTCTTACCATCGCTCCGAACCACTCAGATACGGAACATATCCTTTTAGTATTGATATATATTGCTCTGCGTATCAGAACTATCAGAAGAAATTGTTGTTACTTTATTCAACTGTATAATGTATGAATGCTGTCATTTCTGTTTTGAGATTATAATTATACCTACTTATCTGTAACATTGAATTTATTTACTTTTGGAATTTGAGAAATAAGAGAGGAAATGTTGGTGTCTCAACTCGTTTATTAAAAAAGATAAGTATAACTCACGAAACTACATAGCAATTTCGTTTAAAATATTGCCTTCCACCAAAATTTAAACCGATTTAGACCAATGCGGGTCTAACCGACCAGTAGTTTCAGGCGGGGCCCCAGAGCTTGCGGTCTTCGGGTCGATTTTCATGTCGGGTGTTATTAGATTTATTCGAAAATCGAAAATCGGTGTTTAGTTTATGCCTGGTTAATGGTAACGGTAAACTCGCCCCTTATTACATTTGACCTAAGCTTACCGGCAAACTAAACAGGCTTAACTTTTGCTTAATCCTGTAGAGAATAAAGGCGTGATGCTATGTGTAAGATTCTATGATCCAATTCATCCGGGTCCCCAATGTTAAGTACACAATATTTAAAGTGACCGTAAAAAGTATATTATAACCTACAATACCTTCAAGGATATAGGTACCTGTACCAAATTGTTTACAATAGAATTTAAAATTTTATAAAAAATCAAGTTAAAATATGAATAATGTACACCGTACATTTATTCACATTTTTTTCTGGAACACATAATAAACATTCACAAAAAACATTATTGATAAGCGCTCAAGCGAAGCCAAACATGTATAAACTAAATTTAACAAAAAATCATACATTATTTGCTAGATTTATAAATAACTGACAAGACAATAATAAGTCTACAACGTTATTACTATGTAGGAAATTATACTGATTTCTGACACGTATGGATTTTCTTTCGACACACAGTGTGACTCAAGGAATTATTGGGGGTACGAATTACCAAAACATCTGAGGAGGCTAAACAGTGGTCTGCCTCCATAGTAACATTAAGACATCAAACACCTCAGTCTACCCGTGACCATGGATACTATGAAGGATCTGAAACGCCGGAAATTAAATAAGATCAATATACCGCGATAAAATCCGTAAATAGTAGTTTTATTTCAATATGTAGGAATATAATTCTTCTTGTCTTTTTGGTCCTTTCATCCGCACCCGCATCTATGTCAATAATATGTATTTTTCCCACCGCGGACATTTTGTCTTGGCTACAATCTATATTTATTATTTATAAACGGTGATTTTATAATAATTTGAAAAATATGATGCGTTCTTACGGAAATCCACATTTCTGACACTTACGCGAATATTAGACATTGAAATGAAACTACTTTTCATTTCAATAGAAAGTCAGCAGTTTGTGAACATACCCTAGACAAGACCCAGCACTACATCAGATTTGATAAACCACAAGTCCTCGCAAAAGAAAACCGATTCCTACCCAGGATGATTCATGAGGCTATTGAAATCAAAAAACACCCAAATTTCAATAGAGAAGATGGTTGGGTCTTACCAGCTGCTTGGAATCCCTTTCCTTGGAAGCAGGTTGGGGCTTGGATTTAGATTTTATAGAATCTATAAAATCTAAATCCAAGCCCAAAACTGCAAGACCAAAGGGTACGGTATTCAACCGCTATTCAACTACTCCAAACTCCACTAGACCAAACGTGCAGTCTATTTGTAATTTAAATGTAATCAAGCCTGTTATAATAGGAATTACTTTACTGTCTAGTTCAACAATGTAACCTTGACAATGACACCCAAGTTCGCCCAACCATGTAACCTACTACACAAGTACACAACTCACATGCGGTACTCGATGCGTTACCGATATTTATTACCGATAGCAATCGATATTGCGATTACTGACCATGCGACCAAGGTACGACTTTCATGTTATCAGCTGATTTATAGCATTGGCGAATGTACGATAATCGGATGTTGTGTTTTTCTATCCGTGCCTACTAATCATGTCATGGAAGCTTTGTGGCCTGTTTAATCATCAATCGTTCGTCTTTCGTGCTCGTATGATACTGATAAGTCATTAAAATGTTCTCATCGCATTACTATCTACTACCTGCTATCTGTAAATTATATATATTTTTTTAATTCTTCTTTTCTTTTTAAAAGACGTAAATATACCAACTATAATCAACTGATATAAATGGTATTACATAAAACTGATTTAGAATTTGGTTATGGTCTTAATAGCCAATACGGTACTATTTACCCTTATACGTAACCTTAAACTACTAAAATACGACGAGAAAAAAATAAATTAGTGACGCTTTTTATGGGCACACAAGAAGCATCGAGTTATTACTTACTTACGAATATCAATATCGTTTTTAATACAGCTGAGCCAATAATTCAAACTATTCAAGGCCAATAGGAAAGTCAAAATGATACATTAAATAAAGACAAGTTTTTTTTTAGTTAAGTTGACATCAAAAACTTATTCAAATATCAAACTTATCTTGATAGTTAAGTTAAGACGTTGAAGAAGTACGTTAAGTTCGTTGGGGGTTGACCACTTTTTGATCTTACAGTCGCGAAATTTTTGATTGTAAGTAGCTTCCCTCTGTGCAAACCCGTTCAAGCAATCTAGGTGTCCATGATTTTCGGTTAGATTACCGCTGATCAAATGAACACTTTATTGCAAAAACTTATTGGGTGCTCAAAAAACCTAAGCATATTTTTTGCCTATTTTCATTTGGAATACAAACTTTTTTATAAATCATCTACATTGAGTAAAGCCAAGCGGATAAAGTCTGCGTGAAACCATGCGCAAAGATTAATGACCGGACGTCTTCATAAATAAAACATATTATTTAAGTATAATATTAGTTAAAGGTGTACCGTATATTTTTATTCAGAACTATGCATTTTTCCCAATCCTCTTGGAGATTTTAAGGGGAGTATATTCCGGAACTGAGCATCCTGTTATGTGAAATGGGGATTTCTCAGCCGAGAACACGCAGATTTGTGTCGTAATAGGGTTCTACTCGACAAGAACCGGTATTGTATGCAGCGCACGTACCGCCATCCGCAAAGCAATTAATGTAGCAAAATTTCAAATTACAATTTACAATTTTTAACATTCATTAAAATTAACAGCGTAGGCGAAAATACAGAACCTTAAGGTACACCAGCATTATAGGCTAAACGTTTGAGCATAAACCACATATCCTGTACCGAAGGACCAGTAATTAATACCTCCACGGTAACTAGATAGAGCTCAGGGCTGTTGGTTATAGACGAATTAATGGTGTACGTGAACGCATTAGACGTCGGATAGATCTAAACAGTCCCATCCAATTAGAGAGTGGGCGTTGTGGTCAAGTTTCCCCTCCGGGATAGTCGGTTTGTGGTCACACCGGACATTACATTAATCACGGACCTTTTAGAATAATAATGGGACAGGTAATATGTTTTGAATATCAATAGGTTGTTGTTTTTGGTTTTGCTAATGATAGGGCGAATTAGCTGGGTATAAGAACAAAACATAAATAAGTTTTATGTAACCTATTTCACTTTCAATTAAGGAATAACTAGTTCATAGAATTCTAATACTTTTAGATAAATCTTTTTTGAAAACAACGTAGATGTATATTATGTAAATTGAAATGCAACTATATCTACTTTTGACTTTCAATTTCCATTATCGACGTATAAATACATCTATTTATAATATTATTATGTAAGCAAATAGAAGGACCAGTTTCAATTTAGTGTTCTGTTTGGAAATACAGAATTGTAAGATTAATGTTTATTGTATTTGCGTTCTAGATTCATGATGATTGTATGGATATGGCTTTTATGATTGATGTAGCCAATGATAAGACCTGACCTAGTGTTTTCTGACTCTCATCTTAAATAATAAAAAATATTTAACTTTCTGTAAGTCACGCCTTGAGATTTGAATTTTATACGTCCGTTGATCGCGCTATACATATCCGAATTTACCATCATAACTCATAATTATTATTAACATGTCAATGTCTTAACGTCAATATTACCATAATTATTAGAAATCTACTAATATAACATTATAATTTTGTTTATTTCCTTCTCTAAGCATTGATGTTATAAGAAAATTTCTGTCGGTTTAACTACCTCATTAGTCACATTGAAATAAAACAACTTTACGGATTCTATCGCGTTATATTAGTACAATTTAAACCCCGATAGTATGTACTAATATAACGCGATAGTATATAAGTACATACTATCTATCACTATCTACCTCATATGTGTAGTGGTCAAAAGTACGACTGTTAGGCTCGAGTTCCGGGGTTCGATTCCCAGATCGAGCTATGGGTTTTTCTTATGAACTTTTTGGAAGCGGCTCGGAGTTTAGACTTTTAGCCATTTTATAGCAATAGGTTGCTAAACCTTTTTTTTGTGTCGTGCGGAAAATCCTCATGGACTTCCGCCGCCCGAGGACCTTTTTTTTTTAACTCTTCGGGAATTCAGGCGTGATGGTGGATTAGGGGTATATAAACATCTCCGAACCAAAACATGTGATTTCAAAATTCTTGTCTTTTTGTCTGTTTGTTACTACAGAACAGATTCAACTGGTGAACTTCTTATCACAATAAATTGAACGGACCCTGACATACATACATTGACCTTTCTGACAGAGAGATCATCACTGTTGGTTTTTATTAAATTATTTTTGTAATCCATTTTTAATAATACCTACTAATATAGCTTCCTCATTAGCTAAGTGGTCCTGAGCGCGACTGCTACGCTAGAGGTCCTGGGTTCGATTCCCAGTTCGAGCAGTGTTATTGGGTTTTTGGGTGTTATTGGGTTTTGGGATTTAGGAATTTGTGCCCGGTTAATGGCAACAGGCTCGCCCCCTATTACATGGGACCTAAACATACCGGCGAACTATGGGTGTACATTGGTACGCCTCTGCCTAACCCTTCGGGGAATACAGGCGTGATGGTATGTGTAATATAGCTTCACGAGAGCGCGGGCAAAAGCTAGTAGGTATGTTTATGTATTTATGTTAACGCATAATTATGGTAGCACGTTAACTAAAATGGGTCTCGAATGAAGGTTTGACGATGAAAAGGCCCGACAGGACAAGATAATTTGCAGCTAGTAAATAATACAAAAACTATCCTGACCCGAAGGGTCTTTCTATACGCCAGAAATTAATCATATTGTCCGCAAAACAATTTATGTCAGGACCGAAAATTGTCAGCCAATGTTGATGGAAAAACAAAGGAACTTCGTTATTAATGCCGAAAGCTTTTCAGAAGGGACGCAACGATATTTTCAAATTGGGTTTCCCAATAATTTTATAACGTTTTCTATAGTTACCGGACAAAAGGTCTTTACAGTTGAAAAAGCTTGTCACTTGTATAATAATAGTCGTTTATTAAAAATATTCAATCGCAGGATGGGATATATGGATATACAGATATCCCCTATTATCAATAGGTACCTAAAAGTGTAAACTCTGCAACGAAATAATGAAATGAAAGGAGAAGATTTCAGTTTATTTTAGCTTCACTGGATAGATTGGTCCTAATATTCGATGTAAGACAAACCTATGAGATTGGATCCCACAAATCAAACAATGTGCAACGTAAGCGAAGGGTCTCCCCAGAATAGCTTAGTTATTCATAACACAACACTGGAAACAAAGATTGGCTGATTCAAGGCTGGCCGAGTGGTTAAGGATATATTACTAAAAGGGGCTGGATCGGATCTGCTAACAAACCCTTAAAATATTTGTAGGATGACATGTGTTGGGGATGTATTTCGAGTAGGAGCAGTAAAAGTTCAGTTTGAATTTGATTGTGGTTTTGTAAAGTTTCAAAGAGAAGTAGGTAAGTAAATAAGAATTGTTTTCATAAATAACAAGCACTAGTTTTTGCCTTAGGTTATGTTTATGGTTAGGTGTATGCTAAGGCAGAAGTTCTCAAACTATTTCGTTTACCGCTTACTTTGACAATCAATTATTTTGAAGAATTCCTTACTGCGAAGTTTAATGGGGTTTCGCTAACTCGTTCAAAATAGTTTACCAAAACAAGCTATCATTTTTTTTAAACTATACTTAGAACTTACTAGAAGAAATGACCCATGTCATTTCTTCATTTAATCGAAAATTTAGGTTAAAGAATAAATTCGGCTTCAGCAGACCCGTTGGTAACTGATGTTAACGCGCCTTTAGTTTTCTATGTATGAAACATAAATTTTATTTTGCAACTGCATTTATTGAAATAAGATTTTTTTATGGGATAGGGAGGGCACACGAGCTGACGGATCACCTGATGGTAAGCGTAGCCCATGGACACCCGCAACACCAGAGGAGTTGTAAGTGAGTTGACCGCCTTTAAAAAGCTTACTATACCGTGAATGACTACCTAGAAGATAAGAATAGCTGGTTGCTATGTTAAACACAGGACAAGTAACCACTGTTTCTATTGTCGTCATAATTCACTGACATGTTTACAATATTTTATTTTTATGATTGTCTTCTTTTTTATTCATTCATTTACAATTGACATGTGTTTGATTGATTTGATATATAATTTTATTAGTTTGACATTTTTCTGTATATTATATGTAATTATGAATGTACAATGTTGTTACTAGTGACCTCGGCTAACAGTTAAACTTGATTGTTGTTTAATACGATCTGAACCTGGCTGCATTGTCGTCATGCTCCCTTAGATGTCATTGCTTGCGGTAGCGACATTGGTCGGGTCACCTCCTTCCCTCTAAAATGGCGAGGGGGGTGATGGCTGATCCGTGCGTTATACTCGTGAACGGGTGCTGCTTGTGGTGACTGGTCGACTTGCTGGCTATGGTTTCTTAATACATTTATAGCTTTTTAAAAGTTAACTGAATCGCCTTCTAGGTTCTAGTTATGCATAATATTATCATTGCTCGTGTAGGCAGGTTCACTGTTTTAATAGTTAAAATTGTAATTTAAACTAAAAGAAAGGAGGCTTGCTAATATTATAAATACTGCTTGAAAATTAATAATAATAACATGTGCGCCAGCTAACAGTAGCAATGAATAAATTAATAACTCATTTGATATACTTAATATACCCCAAACAATGATGTGAATTCTATTTTGTATAACGCCTTTTAATAACTTAACAGACAGAAATGTGTTTGCTGGGGAGTTTGTTGCGCCGTTTCTTCTTCCCAGCGAAAACACTAGGAAGCGGTGAAGGGCGGGCGTTTTGGGGGCTGTCTATATTGTAAAAATGACGTTCAAAAAGTACTACCTAGTAGTCTATATTGAATAAATGATTTTGACTTTGACTTTGACTTTGACTTAGAGTTCGGGCCTCCGGCTCCGGTTTCCTCACTCACTTGGCGGAACACAACGTAAGCATTGTTTCACGCCGGTTCTCTGTGAGGCCGTGGTATCACTCCGGTCGAGCAGGCCCATTCGTGCCGAATCATGGCTTTCCCACGATGGTACAGTTAGCTACAGTTTTTAAGAGATGGCTCCTCGCGCTCGATAGCTTAGAGCTTTTGGCACTTAGCATATATACCTAGTTCAATCTTAAGCACGTCGAGGGAATAGCAAATGCTGAAGATTTATGTAAAATAGCCTAAAAAGAATTTAATGTGTTAGTGCGTAATCTCCGGATAAAGATTACTCAGTCTGGAACGTGATGTTTGTTTTTCTACTATTTCTGCAGGTAAAATTTGTTAATATAAATGTTAATTACTTTAAGCTGTAATGCCTTGAAAAATATATTTTTCTAGACACGACAATACCACTATTGTGTACCACTATCGTAAGTGTCAGAAATCGGTATACATATTTTTGTATTTAATATTACCGCGTTTTCTTATCTCTATCCTATCCTCCTATCCTAAGGAATAGGATCCTAAAGGAATAAAGTAGATTAAATGCTATAAGGCCCTAGTTAAGGTTGACGAAAATAAAATCTTCAAGTTCAAAAAGCGTTCAAAAAGTTTCAAGGAAAACAATTTGCATATTTTTATATTACCTATGTAACTTTGAAAGATAGAGTGAGAAACAGCGTGATAAGGGAGCGGTGTGGTGTGAAAGAAGGTGTAGTAACAAAGGTGTAGTAACGAAGGTGTAGTGAGAAAGGTATGTTAAGGTGGTTTGGGCATGTACAGAGGATGGATGAACGGAGATTGACGAAACGAGTATACATGATGAGTATGGATGGAAAAGTTGGAAGGGGCCGACCTCGACGAATGTACCACAACCAAGTTGCGGCCGTTCTTAAAAAAGGACAGGTTAAGAGGACCCTAAACCGACGTTCATGCATGAGGAGGTTAATGAACGTAGATGAAGCGAAAGTAGTATGCCAGGATCGTACCAAGTGGAAATCTATAGTCTCTGCCTACTCCAATGGGAGACAGGTGTGAAAATATGTATGTATGTATGTACCTATATGCAGTAAGAATAGTGCTGTAACCTTGAGAAGTCGAATTTTAAACTGGAATTAGTTTTGAAATAAAGATATTTATTTTAATTGGAATTTAAAACCTTATTCTCTTCGCAAGGAAAAATCTGAAAAATATAATAAGGGAAATTCAGATGTGAATTACTATATAAAGTTGAAAACTGATAACTTAAATAGTTATATTTAAGTATTTAATAAAAACAAACTTAATGATAATGTACTTTGCTGAAGAATTTCTATAGGTATTATAAAAATAATAAGTTTAATCAAATATATATTATGTACCTACGTATGGGCTAAATTTTTGTTAAGTATTGCTATATTTAGTTACGGTATACTAGCTACCGGTTATATTACTATTACACAATAAAATGGAGGCTTATTGTCTTCCCAGGCCTATTTTATAAATAAACAGAGCCTTCACGGCTGTTCTATTTACGATTCTGTCGCCTCTTATTGTACCAATTGAAGAGTTTTTACTTCTTTAATAAAAAAAACAAACGTAGATACGATTCAAAGTTTTTGTTTATTGGCAACGTCAAATTTGCATTTCCTGATAACAAAAGAAGACCAAAGTGTTTTACCTTGGAGACAGAATAGAATCGCGGAACAAAGGACCACGTTCTTAACAATCAGTACCACTGGTGCAAGATTCATGAGCATAAGTTTGTTTAGTCTTATCTGATTCCATTCTTATTTCAATTCATACGTTGGTACAGTCTGACGATGATGTCCTTCTTGTTCTAAAGCAAAGCGTATTTTTGTCTGTCTATTTTTATCTGTGCCAGAGGTTTCATTATATACCCTACTTCGAGGATTCGACAGAGGTGTACTGGTGTATCCGTAGTTCCGTCCCACGTCCCAATAGGAGGTGAGCCTATTGCTTTTAATCGGGTACAAACACAAATCCGCGCTGCTACTGAGAATTTCATAGAAAAACAAGACCAATGAGACACGTAGATCTAGATTCTAGATGTAGATTCATTGTTAGTTATTAGATTACTTCTTTATCACAGTGCTATAATCACGCGATACCTGTTACACGCTTCATTAGACTTTCATTACTAAAGCGAATACTTTAGTTTTCATTTTTGAAGCAGCTTTAAATCAACATTTAACTCGATTTACGAATATGTATAAGTGAAACCTAAATACCGTCCGTTTGTATCACTCAAGAACGGCTGAATCGATTTACCAAGGACTGTAGCAATGAAAAATTGGAAAAAACGCCATGATAATTGGAAAATTCTGAAAAAAAAACTAATTTGTGCTTTTTTCTATGGGATTTTTACATAAACAACAGGAAGGAGTCTGAAGAACCAGCTCGTTATGTATCCTAAATAAAAAAAAGGATTTCTTATATTAGTAGTTTTCGTCTTACCAATGAATACCAACCTTCATTCGTTTTTCAAGTATTGAGTATTCATTAAGAATAACAAAGTCATTCCCTTTAAAAGTATGAAATTAAATTAAAGACATTAACACCGTAACGGGACAAAATACAATTTCTCCCATTTTGTATTAAATCGCACTTTTGGTACGCCACCTTGTAATAGCTTTACAGAAATACCGCAATTTAAAGCAACTTTAACTTTGTTTGATAAAGTCCGCAACAGGCTGTATAGTAGGATAACCATCTCTTAATAAAAGCAAGGATAACATAGAAGTAGTGCTTAGAGTGTAGCAAGAGTAGTAGAGAGATTTTTTATCATAAGCGTCTATCATTGTCGGAGAGCCATGCTTCGGCACGGCTCGACCGGAGTGATACCACGGCTTCACAGAAAACGAGCGTGAAGCAACACTTACGTTGTGTTTCGCCGAGTGAGATATGATACCGGAGGCCCAAACCCTTTTAAACGGCCGGCAACACACTTGCGACCCCTCTGGTGTTGCGGGTGTCCACGGGCGGCGTAATCGCTTACAATCAGGCGATCCGACTGCACGTTTGCCGCCCTATCCCATAAAAAAACAATGCTAATAATTGATGGTGGCTGGTAAATGTAATGGAGAAACGCTAAAGCTAAGGGGTAGGTCCACAAACTGGATAAACCATGAGTTTGTTGATATGACTGATAATGCAAGTCCAACAAGAAAAAAGAGGTAGTTTTTCAAAAGTCTTACTTAATAAGCCAGCTTTAGAGGCTACATGCATCAACTGCTTAAATATTTTAAATTATATTACACAATTTTTCATGGTCTTTTGTGTTTAAACACAATTTAAGCATTAAGATGTTAATGCAAGTGGCCCTAAGAGTATCTTCATATATTATGCTACCGATAGACTGCCTCGTTAGCCTTAGTAGTCCGAAGCGCGACTGCCGAAGGCCCTGGGTTCAATTCGCAGGTCAGCCCAGTTAACACTGGGCTGACTTGCGAATCGAATCTAATTTAATAGATTTAATAGATTAACCTAATAACTTAGGTAGGAGGCTCGTCCTTTATTACGTGGGACCTAAACGTATTGGTGTATGGCCGATGTAAATAAGTACACCTATAACTCTTCAGGGATGTTATGTTCTTGATGGTATGTTATGTCATGTCGACCCATCTCGCTGGACGGCCGGCGTTTCGCTTGCTTTCTCTTAGCCACAACTCAGTCAACATGTTACTCCACCTATCGCAACCATGTGCCCTTCCCAGATCCTGTAGAGTTTCATGATAGGTTTCCACACATCTTGAACAAAGATTAATGTCCTGTAAACTGTTAAAGTGTTGATCACTTACAGTTTCAACGGGCGGTGTCGCTAACGACTGTGGCAATTTGTGAGAACCGCCGACTTCTCATTAATGGCTCAGTTATAATCATTTATCTATTGTACCTTCAGCTTCGGCATCCATTAGGCGGAAGAACCTAACTAAAGGGATAATGTTCATGTTATATTTAGCAATAGTAGGTACCCTTGTATAAGCATGTAAGAAATCACAGTTTGTTCACGATTTCATTGTAGTTATGTATGTAGCAAAATAGCAAGAATGTAGCGATAAAGTAAGTATTTTGTAATGAAAAATCATTGCGGACGAAAAGTAGCAGGCGATATTTCTCATGTGAAATCGCTGTGAGAAATAATCATAATTTCGTCTAATAAAAGAAAGTAGCAATCATTTCGACCCGTAGTCCTGTGCTGTTATGCTAGAGGTCCTGGGATCGATTCCTAGGTCGGGCAGTGTTATTGGGTTTTTCTATAAAATTCTCGGTAGCAGCTGGGACTTTGGGATTTATGCCCGGATAACGGCAATGGGCTCGCCCTCTATTACATGGGACTTCAACATAGCGGTGAACTGTGGGTGTACCTTAGTACGCCTCACCTAAAACCTTCGGGGAATACAGGTGTGATGGTATGTTTAACCAAATAATCTTTAAGTAAAATTCGTCAATTTTCGTCAGCCAGAATGATAAATGCGAAATGCGCGCGAAATCTAGTTAAAAAAATGTAAAACATTAACTTGTTGTTATCAATTTACAGAAATAAATATCATTTATCATTTAAGTATCAAATCAAATACACCTAATAATAGATAATAATTTGTCTATGCCCTTTGATATTTTCGTAAAAGCCCAAACCACAAGTTACAGGCCACAGCCACCTAGGGCTGTCAGTTTTTTAATATTCAATAATTTTGCCTCATTAAGGGGCCTACGACCGCGTCTCGTGTTCGATTCCCGGGTCGAGTAAACTGTTAAATTGGGTTTTTCGATCGAATGTCCAGTAGCAACTGGAAATTTGATTTTGTGGGAATAAGCTCTCCCCCTATTACATGGAACTTACACATCGCTCCTTGAATACAAAAGGGACACAAATCGAAATCCATAAATTTTACAGGACAGCCAAAACAAATTTTTGAAGCTGTTTTTTTATAATATTTCATATATTTATTAATTAAATATAAGATGTCAATATATCATTAGATGCGTATTTTTTAGCTCTATCTATCTACAATATAAACTTTGTAATACCTGTGACCTATTAAGAAAAAAAAGCATAAAAGTCCCTTTTGCATTCAAAATTTGAACCAATATTATAAAAAATATGTCAAAAATTAAACACAGTTTTACAAATAAAAATGGTTTATTGTACCTTTTTGGTAAAAAACCGTATCAAAAAGTTTAATCTTATTACTAGGTAAAAACATAAGTGAATGGACACCAGGAAAACATTGTATTAGGTCTTTTCCTATGAAATTGCCTTTTTTGCCATTTTGTATGAAAAAATTTAAACTAATTTTTTTCATGTATTTTTTATTTGTATTAATCGAAATAATCACCCATGCAATCAATGCATCTTTGCCAACGCAGTGGCAGTTTATTGATGCCCTTCTTAAAGAAATCAGCTGGACGGGAGGCAACAAATTCTTCAAAGGCATTTTGTACTGCCTCTCGGGTATTGAATTTTTTTCCCGCCAAGAAGTTATCCAAATTCTGAAAAAAGTAGTAGTCTGTAGGTGCAAGGTCTGGTGAGTAGGGCGGATGATGGAGAACTTCCAACCCCAGTTCTTGCAACTTGGAGACCGTCTGCTGTGCAGTATGAGGTCGCGCGTTATCGTGCAGGAGCAGCGGAGACGAGCGATTGACCAATGCTGGTTGGAGATGTGCCAGCTTCTCCATCATTGTATTCAGTTCTTCACAGTACACATCTGCAGTAATGCTCACCCCGTTTGGTAAGAAGCTGTGATGAATCACACCGGCGCTAGACCACCAAACAGTGAACATTACTTTTCTAGGGGTAAGTTTTCGTTTAGGGCATTGTTTAGGTGCTGAACCAGGATCCAACCAACTTGCTGAGCGCTTACGGTTATCAAACAGAATCCATTTTTCATCGCAGGTAACATTGCGGTTCAATATTCCTTCATTTGTGTGTCTGTTGAGCAGTGCAAGGCACGTTTCGACACGTACTTCGCGCTGGCGATCATTGAGTTCGTGGGGCACCCATTTGTCAAGCTTTTTTACCTTGCCAATTTGACGCAAATGGACCAATATTGTTTTGACGCTAACGTCAAAAGCTGCTGCTAATTGCCGTCGATTGTGTATCATCAGCTTCCACAATCGCCTTTAATTCGTCATTGTCGACCAAAGTCTTCGGACGACCGCGAGGTTCATTTTTCAGGTCGAAATTCCCAGAACGGAAGCGAGCAAACCAATAACAGTTGGTGCGTTGGTTTGTAGTGTTAGCTCCGTAAACGTCGTTGATGTTGCGTGCCGCTTGTGCCGCGTTGCTGCCACGACGGTACTCATATTCCATAATTACTCGAAATTTTAACGTATCCATGATGACGAAAAAGATTGAAATGCGCTGAAAATGTAACACTTATCAATAAACAAATGACTACTTTTGGAAAAAGAATTCCATGTTTTTAAAATAAAATTAATTTGAAATTAGAATTCTTAGCCAAACAAAAATTATTTTGATTTGAAATGGCCAGTACTGCAGAACGGCAATTTCATAGGTAAAGACCTATTATTATACAGTCCTTAGTACATACACACAATCAAATAAGTACATAACAATCCTTAATATGACATTTTCAATACTAATTTGCCAGGAATAACACCTTAATTATATTTAACAAATTTAAGCTACCACCTCATATTTAACATTCAAATTCACAGAAAATATGGGGCAATGCATCTTAATCACATATTTTTCAACATTTACGAATATCTACCCATATTATTATAGGTCCCTATAAACACTCACTGTTATTATTTAAAAAACTTTAAATTAGTGACGAAAGCTACAGGGACAGGGCTTCAATTTAGTTTATATTATTAATTTACAAACAAATTAATACATTTGTATGATTTTTAAGTTAAAAATCACTGAAGTAATAAGAATAGAACAAAATTAACATCAAAATGGTTATTTTTAATTTTTAAATTGTAACGAAAACTAAAATTATTGTCATGCAAAACGGCCATATTTCTGGCCTTCCCATTCTAGCACGCTAAAAATAATTATTTATTCCACTATAATTTAATGCAAAAGGGACGTATTTCAAAATATGGCAATTTTGTATTACAAAATATAATAACAAATACTAATGTTAGAATGCAAAACGGACGTTTTCCAAAATATGGCACTTTTGTATTATATATTATGGCTACAAATACTAATGTTAGAATGCAAAACGGACGTTTTCCAAAATATGGCACTTTTGTATTATATATTATGGCTACAAATACTAATGTTAGAATGCAAAACGGACGTTTTCCAAAATATGGCACTTTTGTATTGTAAAATATAATCACACTTACCTGAAATTTTGAATCCAAAACAGTCGTATTTTGGATTGTGGCACTTTTTCACGCAACCGACGTGCGTTTGCGTTGAATCTATGGGCGCAACTAAAAAAATGGCGGTTTTGCACTGACAATACCTGTCAAAGTGAGCTAATGCAAAAATGGCGGTAAGTCAGTGCAGCCATAATAAAAGCAAAATTAATGGGAGTTTTTTTTTCACTATAAAATATAGACGGTTCAGGTGTCATTTTTGCAATAAAACGATTTTCAATTTTTTTTTAATTGTGGCCCTTTTGTATTCAAGGAGCGACATATCAGTGGACTGTGGGTGTACAATGCAGTGCCTACACCCAGCCTGAACCTTCGAGGGGATAATGGTCGTGATGGTATGATTATATACATGTCGGTACCTAGTAATTAATTAAATTTCCTCTCGTTAATGTCGTTTAAATTGATGACATAGATAAATACTGAGTATTGTTTTGACTCGGTTTATATTTATAAACATTAAAAGATAAACCGATAATAACCCACGACAAACACACACTTCATCAAAAATTTGTTAATAAGTACCTACGCATTGTAGAGTGCGACCACAAAAACTACATGATTTGTTAACTATTGAAAAAGAGCTGTGTAGTTGACAATGTTGACATCACAGCAGTGTTCGAACCTACGTCATGTAGCGTAGACCACTGATGATTATCGGAAATGACAACATATATATTTTATCCTCAACGCGACGTGCGGGTTTTCCTGCTATTTTGGATAATACCAACTACTACTATATTTTATGGATGAAATATGTGTTGTTAATTATACCTATAATTCTACCGCCTGCGGTCGTATTTTATGTGTTTTTAATAAAACGGGACACCTGCTTAAATGGAAAATAGAGTGAAATGGATGGAAAATTAAATGGTTAAGAGTGTTGTAATCGTTTAAAGTTTTGAGTTTTTCATATTGGACTAGCTTCTGCCCGCTGCTTCGCTCACTTGAAGTTCAAAAACCAACAGTGATTATCTCTTCTTTGTATGGGTCTCTTTACATTAGAGAGGTCAAGCTGTTATTCCGTTAAATTATTTGAGAAGTATAGCAGTTTTTAAGTTGGAGCACATACTTTCTAACAGTGATAACAAAATTAAAATATATTCAGTAGTTTTTGCGCCAACCCGTAACAAACAGACAAGTTGCAAGTACAAGCAAAAATCACATTTTTGGGTTCGGAGACGTTTATATACCCTAACTGCTTGTTTTTTTTAATATCTTCAATGTACAGACTGTAATGTCGGGTGTTCGGAGGACGATTGAAACACAACTATCTCTTATGGTAGTCTATAATATACTGCATCAATTACATGCTAGTTACAATATATTGGGTGGAGGCGCGTCACCCACTACACCTCCCCCGTTTTTTTTAAGAAAAACAAATACATTTTATTTTTGTTTTTATGAAACATTATAATGTGGATTACATAAAAAAAAAACTAACAAATATTTGGCAATTAATATGCCTTTAATAAGTAAACGGTAAACCCATACCAGATAACACAAGACAGTTTTTATTTTAACAGTAACTGTTTATTCGTATCTACTAACTTATATACTATAGCTACTAACAATGACCTTGTTGACAATACCTGCTTATTGTTATATAACATAATTTATTTTCATTTCAATACAATTGGAACTTATTAATCTTATTAGCCAATTATAAATTTTATATTTACTTTAAGAAAAAAAACAAAATATAGATACACACTCAGTCTGTAGTGTCCAATTTCCTTCTATCATTTTCATAAAAATCTATTATCATGAATTTACTTTCCAATTAAAACAAACGGTTTGAATTAAAAAAAAAACATAATCTAAAAAAATCTTTTTGACAAGTTGAATTCTCGTAACTAGTATGCTAAAATAGCCTGATATAATCATTCTTTTGTTCACCTTCTTCGCAATTTCATATTCCCATGATTCATTAATCAATTAGTCACTACATTCATTTTCTTTTTACTCAGCATCCTATCTTTGTGGCTATTATACAACACATATTTAATCATTTTGGACCGGCCGGTCATTATATTATTTTTACATTTTGAGGTACCTTCTTTTTATTTATATGTCGACTTATTTCTCACTTCACTAATATATTATATCTTTAAGGACCAAGATTTAAGACTTTTAGTCTCCAACTATTTTCACGGAGGAAACTCGTTCGCAGCCATGATCAAATTGAAGGACCTTGACCTTAGTACCTCTTTATTTTGTGCCACATATTAACTCTCATACTAATCACAACCTTAAATTAAACATCTAATCCAACTGAATAATTTGGTAGAAAAGTTCTCGGTCGCCTCCCAGGTGATCAGTCCGGGTGCATGCCAGAGCCTTATGTACCAAATGATTCCCTGCTACTAATTATACTCTCCTTTCATACAAACCAAACTATCTTATAAAATTTTACCTATCTTAATCCAACAACATACATAAAACTTCAATCTATACTTCCTAAAATCCTAAAACGGGAAAGTACCTAATGACACACTAAAGGCGACAAAAGATATTTAATACTATTCCCATTACCTTGAATCTAAACAAAACACGTTAGCCTTTCTAAGTAAGTAGTCATATTTCAGTCACCTAACACAACATGATGATTACATTTTATTAAATATGTTATGTTATTTTAAAACAATGAATCTACTTGTTACTTGAGTCCGATTCCAACACCTAAAGAATGCAGCGTATGCATCAAGCATTTATGGAATTGTCTATAACAAAATCATTTACCTATCTATCTACAATCGTAATAAAACTTATGCTTTATTTAAAAATACACTCAACGATACAAAGCAAATTTTGACTTTGTGTCCCTAAAACTTGAGAGTGGAATGCCTAGGGATACACATAATGTTTTTGTTGATTACTGAACAGAATCGACGCAATAAATACTAAATAGAGAAATATTTAATTGATATAACTAGTCTTAACACATGACATGATTTATCTGTTTCCACACAAATAAGAATTTTATATGAGACATTATATAAATCAAAAATATTTAACTGGCGAAGTCTCGGGCAAGAACAGTCACCTACACAATGAAATTGAGCTTCTAAGTATACATCAATGATACAGGACACTACATGTTGGAATGCATAAGTATTAATTTTACTGTTAAAGTAATTGAAAAAGTAATAAAATTTCTATTATGTACATTTTTTTAGGAAGTATTCGTACCTATATAATTAAATATTTGTTTTTAGCTAAAAATTTAAAATTTCATTTAAACATTCTTATCATCATTTTACTCAACATAGTTATAGTAATTTGACATTTAGAACATTTTTGACAGATATTATCAACACGCATTATTTTAATTAACCTAATTACCAACCTCATACTAAAAAGGTACCTATCTTCTATTATACTTATCTAACATATTTTAATGTCCGCGGCATTATACTTAAACACACCAAAACAATCACATCTCGATCAAGTTAGTAATCACACACAACACTACACTCATCCTGATAGGATAAGGCGGAACTCTGGCCGCTCCACATCATGTGCTCCCGGCGCCTGGCCTCAGAAGACTGCTGGTCCCGGGTTTTTCATATTGCGCCGAATTCGGCACTTTCCATCAGCACCGATTATCATTTAATAAGTCACTTGCCTCCCGCAATGTCTTAATCATATTCACATCGTTGTTCAAATTCAAACAGCTGCATAAGTACTCCTCGTATTAAACTCAACGAGTCAAGGCCATTTCACAGATTCCACATTATGATATGCTCATCAGCGCTGCTCAGAAGGCAGCACTGGCAGGGTCGCCATGTAGTGTTGGGCGTTCGGAGGACGAGTCAAACACAACTATCTCTTATGGTAGTCTATAATATACTGCATCAATTACATGCTAGTTACAATATATTGGGTGGAGGCGCGTCACCCACTACAGCTTTTTTACTATTTAATAATAGTAGAGATACCTAGGCTTATGTTTGACCACTACCTCACCTGATGTTAAGTGAAGATGCGAGCGTCGATGGAGCATAATTTGCTGCTGGTGTCATGTGAGATATGACAGCTGGTACATACCTCTAATTATACGAAAAACCTATACAATCCAAGATCTGTTTATAATGGAAATGTATAGCTTGATGTGTAGCCGTGTGTATGTGTTACTTGTCCGGGCATTGTCACAAAGCGTCCCAACGTCACATCCCAACGTTGTTGACGCATGACTCTGTGGGAAGTGTGTTGTGCGTTGTATCGACGGAAATGACCGCGTTGTTGTGGGTTCGAATGCGTGTTTACACAGCGCATTCACGTTACTGAAGTTACAGGATTATTTTCATCTATACAATCGTGGTTGGTTTGTCTATATGTGATCAAAATATACCTAATTTTGAATGGTTCAAAATCCGAACAAATTTTGTAATTGCGAAAGTAACTCTGTATCTCTATTTGTTACCGTTTGACGTATGTAAGGTCTTGGTACAAAGAGATACGAGTGAAATCGCGGCCAACAACTAGTATCTTATAGTAAAATACAGACTGATTAATGTGGAATAGCTTCCTTGAGAATTTTACGATTATACTACGCCAATTGCAAATATACTTTGGAATTAAATTACTTATCAAATAAGTATTAGTATTATGAATTATCACAAAAAATATTACTAAGCAGGTATTAATAGAATTATTTTATTGTTGTACGCTTAAAAAATTATTCGTCGCGTATATCTATGCATAATCTAACGCGCTTAGATAACAGTGAATCCACTTTATTACCAAAGCAGTAATAAAACCTGTTTAAATAGTTGTCAGTGTTGTAATCTAATATCCTATTTGCGATTATAATCACTTGATTAATTTCAGTGTATTGTTGACAGACAGCTAGTCTAGTCGGCATCGCTGTTTGATAACCAGCGCGGCTGGAGGGTGCATCGGCTCCATTCAGCATCCGATCGCAGGAAAATGGAAAACAGTCGATGGCCGGCCGCCCCGCGAGTAACACGCCTGTGCCTCGCATAAAAAAAAATACGCGCGCGCGGGAAAAACAGACAATAAATAAAATTATTCTCATTTCAAATGTTAACAAATAATATTAGTGCCATATAAATGCCAAAACTCAAACAATAACTCGACAATAATAAAGAGATATTTAGTACCTAGTATTTTATGAAAATATATTAAGATATTATAAATAAAAGATGACAGATCAGAAGAATATAGAAGTTTGCGGGAGTGTTATGGATGGGGTTGCTGAGAAGGGTGGCGTATTGGAGTCGCCCACTAAAAAGGGAGCGACGGAGTACGTGGTGTTTCCCATTCGATGGCTGGTTTTGTTCGTATTTGTCTTCAACTCAGCATCTAATTCGATGCAATGGATACAGTACACTATAATTCAGGATGCAGTCGTGAAGTACTACGGCGTGTCGAGCATCCAGGTCTACTGGACGTCCATGATCTTCATGATTACGTACATTCCTCTCATATTCCCTGCCAGCTGGCTGCTGGACAAGACGGTAAGGAAACTATTGATTTTGTTTGATTTTAGCTGGATTGTGGAATTTTCAGTAGGGTAAAGGTTGGTATTGTTAGCATCAGATCCTAGATGCGCTGTATCGGGACGTATAAACTGAACAACTAAGATAATTAAAGTGCCCAATGTCTTTTAGGATATTTTCGAATGCGCGGTAACTATCATTCTGATATACCTATATATAAGTATTTAATCCAATTGAGGTTAAGTTTAATTTATTTAGTAGTGTAGGTAGATAATTATGAGCAATCTGTTCGTTACGATATACCTTTATCTATATGTATAAAAAATAATCTCCTAACTTCCGAACGACTGCACCAAATTCAATCATAATTTTTTGTTGTGTTCTTTATTGTCAGTAACTAAAAAGATTGTAGGTATGTTTTTTTGTATTTAAACTTTTTTAAATTTTGATGGGAAGATATAAGCAGGCAAAGGTGCGCACGAGCCGCTAGATTGTAATAAATAATATGAATGTAAGACTTAATTGTTAGACAAACAATACTTAAACTTTTTGAGAATGACAATTATTTTCAGCTTATTTCAAAGCTGAATTCCAGATCAAACCATTTTAGAATATTTCAATTGCTTCTTTTTCTTTCGTAAGCAACTTTCATGATAAATAGGTATTACTCGTAAGAAAATAGTCATTATTAAAAAAATAGTAAATTATCATAGCACAATATGATAACCTCGAATTAAATATTGCAGCCATCTAAAGGTCAACTTGTGATTATGAAAACTCAAAGATATCAATGTTATTCAGATACACGATAGGAATGAACCCGGTAAAAACAACTGATGTTAACAAATTATGGAATAGTTCCTACGTCTGATTTATCGTGTGGTAGCAATTTTAACCTAAGGGCCTGTGCACACCGCGTTTTTAAACGCGCCGCCGACGCGAGTTTTAGAAATGTGCTTTTATCCTACAGAGGTCTACAGGCTGCGTCTGACTTGCGTGCGTATCCCGTCTGTTTCGCTACAAACGTGCGGTTTCGTGCGTCAACGGCGCGTTTAAAAAACGTGGTGTGTATAGGCCCTTACCTATTATTAAATAAATAATATTTAAATTCCTTTCATTCGTTCGACGGACATCCAATGTAAAATGTTGGTCAGTTGTTAAATCTGTAGCTAACATAATAAATCAGAAGATAAGTAAAAATACTTGTTCTTTACTTGACGCTTTCTTTGAAATATTTAGTTGGCATTGTTTATTACGTTTTAGTTTAAAGCTATGGGCCTTGATTTATAATAATTCCCCTTTTTTATTGTTATAAGATTCAAATATATACGAACTGCGTTGTGAGCAAAGCTTGTGAGTAAGCAGCAATAGCAGTGTGTTTTCTTGAGACCCTTTTGTTAAATCTCATATGCCCAGTTATTTCACAGGCTACACGCCCTTCAAACTGAAACTCATTTATATTAGCACATTACGCTTTTTGGCAGAATATTGGCTATGCGACGGTACCACTCCAGAAGACTGCCACCTTTCTTAACCACCAACTTATCTATTCACCTTTCCTTCTAGTTATGACTGTGACACCGAGCTGTGGTCCGATAATAATAAGAGGCTGAACATCTATTCTGCCATTTAGTTTTGTTCAGGCATTATTTCCTTTCGAGTCATCGCCTCGTCCTGAATAAGCGACGACAACTTTTTTCGTTCGTTTTACTTACAGGTGACTTTGACTTCGGTGATCTTCGTAAGACATTGTTAGTCAAATCCAAACAAAACCTTGTTTACTTTCTTCAAAATTGCTTAATGTGAATCGAATGTGAGTTTCAAAGGATCCTTTGAAAACGGACATTTTGTTCTGATATTAAATATAAAAGAGTTGTTAACAGTAACACAACATAATAGTCATTGTAAATATATAATACTTACTGTGACAACAAGATTTCAATGCAGTTTTTATTTTATGATATATAAATAAAAAACCAAGACCATCAGAAACGGTTTACGGAATCACACTGTGGACGAAATTATATGGATGACTCTCTCTGTTAGATAAATCCTTCATGTTTTAAAGTCGAGATAGGTATAACAAAACACCAAACTGTACGGGTGTAGAAACGAACAGCTAAATAACTTGCTCTCCAAGAGATCGTCAACAACATAATTTTGCTGACCTTTCTCGAGGAGTCATAATTCCCAACCTCACGCAAAATACGCACTTCTTACGTTATCGTGGAGTTCCAGATGTCCGCTATGCTTTACCATCCACTTATTATTATCTGAAGCTCTTCTGTATCAAAAGTTATCGGAATGAATCACACAATAAAAGCTCACATTATGATTAAGAAAATTGCTATTTGCCATGTTCAATTTGCTAGCATGATTGTGTTCCGGTTTCAATGTATGATATTATTCGGAAAATTTAACAACTGAGGTCTCAAATTAACAAGGGATGAGTACTGGTACTACTACTACAGTAGTAACAGATACTACTGATGCGCATAAAGATTATTTGTTTTATGGTAATTCAATAAAAAAGGCGAATAACAAGTTTAGATAAAGGAAGCTTTTACATTGTCACTTTTCACAAACAGGGTGTTTTCAGACCCCTTCGGTTGTGTTGATTCTATGTTCAAGTTTTTCTTAAGAATATTCATATAATTCACTAGCTACAAAAGAACGTCAACTCCAGATAAGGAAACAGAGAAATAAGTGAGGTTTAATTACACGTATCTTTGCTTAATCTGACTCACATTGTTGGCGAAATGATTGCAGGTTCGTAATAATGGTAGTTCATTATTTGGATGCCAGTAATAAAAAAATAGTAGGTATTAATCCTTACATCATCAGCGAAAAAATTCAAAGCCCGGCTTATAAACTACCCAAATATAACGGCAGGCGAACTAACCCGACAGAGGTATGCTAAAGAACTAAAAAGAAAGGATATAATTAACTCCATACAACAAACTGAACCAGTAGTCTCCTAAGCAGATACCCTCACTGTAAGGTACACTCGATTTCACAGATATCATTTATAATAACCGCACTGCAAATGGAATGAACACAATAAAAAAGTCATTTTCTCGATGACTTCGGACCTACTTTTGGATTGAATTCCATTGTTCCGAGAGCTATTTTGAATAATAGTTAGACAATAATAATAATTGTTGAAGTGAGGAATACATTTTTTTTAATCTTCTCACTACACCTACAACTCTTTGTCTATTTTGAAATCGACCGTGGCATACGGTCGATTTAATTTTTTTTAAAAGAAAGCTGTTATCTATATTAGCGATATATTGACGATCTGGGACAACTTCTAGATTATAGTAATTAGAAGACAACGACAGTTTTGTAAGACGCTTAACATAAAGATGAAACAGACAGTTTGACAAACGCATAACTTAAAATACTATAAACTGCATACCATGCTGTGAGAACCTTGAGGTTTAAATAAAACCTAGACAACCCTATTAAATCAAAGAATAAATTATAAAAACTGTATATAAAACAGATAAAATATCTTAATCTTTATATAGCCTACTACCTACGTATTTCCTACTATTAAGAGCTATTAAGGCTACTCAGCGGCATTACGAATAAAGGAATTATTACATAACTCCTTAATCTCCCAGATGTACAAATTTGGGGACCTTCTAAAACTGTTCCTTTAATTCCATCAATGCGTTCTTTTAATAAGATTGGCCGGGACGGTGAATTTAATATTTCTCTCAATTTTTGTTTTTAATGGGATAGCGGGGCAAACAAGCCGACGGATCACCTGATGGTAAGCGATTACCGCCGCCCATGGATACTCGCAACACCAGAGGAATCGCGAGTGCGTTGCCAGCCTTTGAAAAGAGTTTGGGCCTCCGGTATCCTCATATAACTCGGCGAAACACAACGTTAGTGTTGTTTCACGCCGGTTTTCTGTGAGGCCTATCACTCCGGTAGAGCCGGCCGTGTCGAAGCATGGCTCTGTCACGATGAATTTTATTGTTTTGACTTGGTGAGAAATTCGGGTTTCTTTACGGGTTTCACGGTCATTTGGGAAAGAAATAGGATCTATAAAAGTAGAAATTACCGAAGCGACATTAAACACAATTCTTCTAACAGAAATTGCTATGTGACTGTCAAGGTTGTAGTAAGGAATTCTTTTTTCTGAATTCTGGACCAAAGAGAAAAATTCATCTCATAAAAACCCCAACTATGGTCTCTTCCTACGGCCAAGATTTAAGGCTGTTTGTTGACGCACAATCGTCAGTATGGTACGGATCACTATGAAAGCTTATAAACGGGTGCGGTTAGGCCCAACGCATGGTCGTAGAGGGAGCAGCTTCAATTTTAATATACTAAAGACACGGCGACGCCAATATTTCTCCTACCTAGCCTACTCAATAATCTGTGCACGGCAAAAATCAGCATTATACGTACTTTGTATCATTAAAATTTCCTGCCCTCGTTAGGGCAAAACCATTTTCCCTTTCAATTTGGACGGCCTTTCACAGACAATTTATTTTCATTGCCTTCTTACCCCTGATAAATGATTTAATTAAAAGAGAAACCTGAGAATTTTTGGTGTCAGGAAAATTGCTTCCTAGTAACAATCCCAGACAATTCCAGAAGATAAGATGCATATGAATGTTTTTACTGGATCATTTGGGCGCGAACGAAACGAAAAGCTTTGCAAAGAGACTACTCTTTACAGCATGATGGGACTAATTCTTTAGTTATACCAGGTTGGTATCATTTATCGAGTATGTGTTTTTTGTCATTATCAGATCCATCTTTAGTCGTTAAATCATACCCATTTTGTTAAGTTAGAATTTCAGTGTAGTATCAAGAGTCAACGACACGCTCATCGGGCGCGCGATTTTAATACATGGGTGCTTTAGTAGCCTGTGCAGTTACCGTATCGAGGTAAGGTCTCACTCCGTGATAGGATCCTATGTTTTTACCGGATTGCAGCCCGTCATGGTTGTGGCGATTCCTATAACCGTGACTGTGGCAAGGGATGAAAGGTGCGATTTTTTGCCAACTTCCCAGGTGGAAGTTGATTCACGAGGATGTTCTGCACCCCGAAAAGATAAAGATTAAAGTAGCCTAACCCGGATAGTAAGCAATAGTCGCAACCTATTGAAAAGATTCAATAGGTTGCGACTATTGTACCATAAAATATGTTTGACAGATCAAACATTTTGTATGGTATAACTATTTACTCAACAAATCGAGAGACGCTTTCCAAGTTTTCAAACTCCTGGTCAAGATACAGGAATCAAGACGGAAGCACGATGGGATAGACATTGATGTTCAAATAATCGTCACAGACAGAACGCGGCATGTATACCTATTTACGTCCTACCTGTCTAGTCAGTGGTTTGAAACAAAGTAAATAATTTATGCTCCTATGCAGCTACCAAGACCATAAATTATACAGTCACTGCATAGCTAAGTTCCTCATTACATTAATAACCGCAAGATAGTGCAGCACGTTCTTTGCGGTGTCTATTTGTGCCTTTAAACAATAAACTAATTTTGATAACATAACATACCATCACGCCTGTATTCCCCGAAGGGTTAGGCAGAGGCGTACTAATGTACACCCACAGTTCGCCGGTATGTTTAGGTCCCATGTAATAGGGGGCGAGCCTATTGCCATTAACCGGGCACAAACTCCGAGCTGCTACTGGGAATTTCATAGAAAAACCCAATAACACTTTGCTCGACCTGGGAATCGAACCCAGGACCTCTAGCGTAGCAGTCGCGCTCAGGACCACTTGGCTAATGAGGCAGTCTAATCTATATATATAAAAGAAAGTCGTGTTAGTTACTTCATTTATAACTCAAGAACGGCTGAACCGATTTGGCTGAAAATTGGTGGAGAGGTAGCTTAGAACCAGGAGACGGACATAGGATACTTTTTATCCCCGAATTCCACGGGGGCGAAGCCGCGGGCAGAAGCTAGTTTTGATATAAATTAAATAAAACTAGACTCGTGAGTGTCAAAATGGCCGCTTTAGCCGTTAACAATAGTTTTAGTTTGCACTCTTTTCAACAATATAGCACAATGTACTATTTATCATAGATAATGGATCGCGACCTTCAATTATATCTCTTTTTCGCCTAACATGTTTAAGGAAGTTCTTAAACAAACGTGTTTTAGAGAATTTATCTTTTACAATAGATACACGGTTTAAATAGTTTGCGTTGAGATAATAATTTTATCTTTATAATCACTTAATTTTTTATTCTTTTGCGAGCTTATCAAGGCGTGTATCACTGGCACCAAGCAGCATAAGGTTACCTTTCAACCAAAGATATGCGACGTATCTAAGCGGTGAGCAAGGTTAACGTGAAGTTAATGTAGAGCTACAAAACTATGTGTTGATTTCCTGGCCAATCTTACGAGTGATTATATGTTATGTGTTAATTATCATTATAAAGATATGTAGTATAGTGTACCTTTGTAATTAGTAACAACAATACTGATACTATTTTCAGATAGTAAAATAATTATAAGCACTAATGATTACGAGAAACAATTTCTAGATTGGTGATAGATCCTGCGTTGCTAATGAGTATTATTACGGTTAATGGACAAGAAAGAAAAAAGCTTGCTCTTTTGCGTTATAATTATATAGAAAGTTGTTTAATTATCATAATTGAGTACAGTGTCTTTAAGATTTGTGATAGATTATGGTTTTAGCATGGAGTTTTTATTCATGAGCTATCAGGATTAGCAAGTGATATTTGAACAGAAAGTTATTAAGATTTCAAAATTTCGTAATCTAAATATGAAGATCAGATCACATCCTGTTGATTTAGAAAATAAATGAATGAAATTGACAAGTTATTTGACTGCTGCGATTCTTGCAAGTTAGTGTGTAATTAGCGATGTACGATTTCTGATTATTTAGTAATCACTTATCAATAGATCAAAATACTGTACAATTACTTTCCACGTCTACCCATCCGATCCAAGGTATTGCTTAGATAGTTTATAAGCGACTAGCTTCTGTCCGCGACTTCGTCTACTTAGCGTGATGATATATAGCCTATAGCCTTCCTCAATAAATAGGCTATCCAACACTGAAATAATTTTTCAAATCGGACCAGTAGTTCCAGAGATTAGCGCGTTTAAGCAAACAAACTCTTCAGCTTTATATATTAAAAAAAAAGTATAGTTAAGCGATCCGTAATAAAGTGGGACTTAATTACTTCGCATTGCAGGTCCATAGGAGCACTGCTGTCGGGAGCAGAAGGCGTGTGATTTACACGCGTGAAGTTAACATTTTGCCTGCGTAGTTTTGAAACCCACACCCCGTGTTGATATGCATATTTCAGGTGCTGATACGCGAAGATACGGAATTATTGTTATTGGAAAGATATACTGTGAGGACATAACGTCTTAAATACTCTGAAAGAGATCATTGACATGAAATTTAATAGTCCTAAATCTATATATATAAAAGAAAGTCGTGTTAGTTACTCCATTTATAACTCGAGAACGGCTGAACCAATTTGGCTGAAAATTGGTGGAGAGGTAGCTTAGAACCAGGAAACGGACATAGGATACTTTTTATCCCGTTCCCGATGCTTTTTATTCCACGGGGGCGAAGCCGCGGGCAGAAGCTAGTACTTAATATATAAAGCTGAAGAGTTTGTTTGTTTGTTTGCTTGAACACGCTAATCTCAGGAACTACTGGTCCGATTTGAAAAATTCTTTCAGTGTAAGATAGCCCATTTATTGAGGAAGGCTATAGGCTATATATCATCACGCTACATGGATGAAGTCGCGGGCAGAAGCTAGTTATGATTATAAAAAGTATAGAATTGAACAAATATTTGATAACTAAAACACAGTTATTTTAGTGTCGGAAATTCGACTTGCGGGCAGGATTCGAACCTGTGCCTGGTGATTAGATACATCAGACGCTATGACCACTAAGCCACCGCATCTTAGCATGGAAAATGCATTAAAAAGATGACTAAACACTGATTTTAAATGAGTGCTAATTATTTATAAACTGCTGAGTAATAATTTTGAACCTTAATTAAAGCATTTGTGTTTCTCAACTGAAACTTATATGAGTATGTAGGACGTCAGAACGTGTCTCTTCACATTGCTGTTTTAAATTTAGTTAACACCTCTGTGATACGGATCTCAGTAATACGGATTACGAAAAAATACCACTGTGAAACGTGAGGAGTAACTATTTGCGAATCTGTTTGCGAGTCTGTAGAATTTAAAAATAATGTAAAGATTATTTTTTTTATTCTCTGAACGGCCTGATGTTAGGGACAATGTGATCTATGATGGAGCGCGCTTGCCTAGAAGAAACCTAGACACCTAAATTATATATATATGTTACAGTCAAATCTCATAACCAGTCAAAACCACTTTTGACTGCGAAAATCAGTCAAAAGTGTTTTAAACTTAGGACGTTGGTCAAAAGTACTTTTAACTGCCAAAAACAGTCAAAAGTGGTTTTGACTGGTTATGAGATTTAACTGTAACATATATATTTAATTAGATATACATAACTTATCACGCCAGTATTCCCCGAAGTGTTAGGTAGAAGTGTACTAATGTACGGCCATACCTTTCTGGTATGTATAGGTTCCATATAATAGGGGCGAACCGGGACGAGCTTATAAAGATACACTTTATTTCGCAACTAGCAGTATATCGTAATGGATACACAGTCTTCATTATCATCAGCCCATTACATTATCCCCCTGCTGGGTTCGGGCCTGAATGAGAGGGATATGGTCCACTACGCTCGCGGCTTGACTAATGTGTGCTGGCAGATTTCCCTCAGAAATCCCTTAGGTTTTCTCACGGTGATTTCCTCCGTCGTTTAAGCGCGTGACTTTGAAGAGTCAGAGGCTTGGATTTTAATTTGAGACTTATTTTGCAGAAATATGTCTTTTAATAAAGTAATTATAATATAACATACCATCACGCCTGTATTCCCCGAAAGGTTAGGCAGAGATCTACTAATGTACAGTAAACTATGATATGATAATTATGATCTACTAAATATACCGGCAAACTATGGGTATAGTTTGCCGGTATATTTAGGTCCCATTTAATAAGGGGTAAGCCTATTGTCATTTTTTGGGTACAATTTCCAAACTCCGAGCTGTTACTGGGAATTTCATAGAAAATCCCAATAACACTCTGCTCGACTTGGGAATCGAACCCAAGACTTCTAACGTAGCACTCCCGCTCAGGACTACTAGGCTAACGAGGCAGTTGAAGTAATTATAGGTTTCAATAAATGATCATATTATTAAGGTGTGGAATCTTGGAATGATCTGGATAAATGTTATCCTACTAATATTATACATGCGAAATTTTGTGAGGGTGTAGGATGTTTGTTACTATTTCACGCCAGAAAGGCAGAACGGATCTAAATAAAATTGGGCACAGGGATAGATCATAGCCTGGAATAACACATAGGCTACTGCCGGACCCAATTCTGAAGTCCAGCCAGACGAAGTCGCGGGCAGAAGCTAGTAAGTAGTAAGTAATAATGGACTGAATAAACCCAAATCTGTGCTGGAACCCTAACACATTCTCATGTATTATTAATATTTACCACTCTATGCGATTCATCGTATACGCAATATTGCGTTTTCCCAATCCTCGAGGCGCAAACAAGAGAACGCTAGCAATATCAACGTAGATAAGTCTTCACAAAAAATATGTAGATAAGAGTTTCCATTTTCCCGAGGGAAATATCCTGTGAAAATATCCTTGTTGTTTAACACAGTACTGGCAGTATAGTAGCTTCCCCCACTAACTTCAAAACGTAACAGTAATAAGTAGACAGACAGTAAGAGAGATTTAAACATTATACTCTGTCTTAGAGCGAATTTTTGCTAACATTATGGTCAATCACGTTTACGTCGACTAAAAAACTACTGACCCATTAGTCTACCGTTCCTGTGTTCGATTCCCAAGTCAAGTAAACTGTTATTGGGTTTTGAAATAGGATCGCCACTGGCGAACTGTGGGAGTACATTAGTACACCACTGTCTAACCTTTAGAGGAATACCCCTGTGCACAATTATTCTGCTGTCATCGACTTGCTTATTCTACTACTCCAAATATATTGTGTCCACAAATTCCATGGCCTAACTATTCGTCCAGGAATTTGGCTTTACCTGAAGCTTAGGGAGGTGTTGCTGTTTCTGTGTTATAACATACATTAATACATAATCAACCCATTATATGTCCCACTGCTGGGCGCGGGTCTCCTCTCACAATGAGAGGGATTAGGCTATAGTCCACCACGCTAGCCTAATGCGGGTTGGCAGACTTCACACGCCGTCGAGAAAAACTCTCAGACGTGCAGGTTTCCTCACTATGTTTTCCTTCACAGTTTAACCGCGTGATAATTAATTATTAATACGCACATAACTTCGAAAAGTCAGAGGTGCGTGCCTTGGATTTGAACTCATATTATATCATGAGGCTAACACGGCTTATGTTGGAGAATAATTTGTAACTTTCTCATATCGCAACGGGAAAAAGGAAATATCATAAAGAATCACTTATCATAAAGCTTCAGCAAGTGAAGCTTGCCAGAGCATCACACTAAATCATAGATTAATACCTACCCACCCTCTGCAAGAAATGTAATCTATACTTAATATATAAAGCTGAAGAGTTTGTTTGTTTGTTTGCTTGAACGCGGAAGAGTTGAGGTTACCGGAGGCCCAAACCCTTTTAAAGGAGGGCAGCGCACTTGCGACTCCTCTGGTGTTGCGGGTGTCCATGGGCGGCGGTTATCACTTACCATCAGGTGATCCGTTTGCTCGTTTGCCCATCTATCCCATAAAAAAAAAAGCTAGTCATTTATATAAACACACACAAACAAACTTTGAAATGAAACTACTTTTTACGGATTTTATCGCGGTATATTGATATTATTTAGTTCCCGACGTTTCGGATCCTTTACAGCATCCATGGTCACGGGCAGACTGCTGTAAAGGATCCGAAACGTCGGGAACTAAATAATATCAATATACCGCGATAAAATCCGTAAAAAGTAGTTTCATTTCAATGTCTAATATTCGCGTAAGTGTCAGAAATCAGTAAACAAACAAACTCTTCAGCTTTATATATTAGTATAGATTAAACCTTATTAGGTACCCAGATATTTTTAATGTCGTCCTTTGTTTGCAATTCTTCACTTCTGAACAGCTAATCTATCGCCTCGTGTTGTTTTAGAAAATAAATGAATGAAATCGACAAGCCACTTGACTGCCGCGATTCTTGCAAGTTAGTGTGTAACATACCATCACGCCTGTATTCCCCGAAGGGTTAGGCAGAGGCGTACTAATGTACACCCACAGTTCGCCGGTATGTTTAGGTCCCATGTAATAGGGGGCGAGCCTATTGCCATCAACCGGGCACAAATTCCTAAATCCGAGCTGCTACTGGGAATTTCATAGAAAAACCCAATAACACTTTGCTCGACCTGGGAATCGAACCCTGGACCTCTAGCGTAGCAGTCGCGTTCAGGACCACTTAGCTAATGAGGCAATCTGTACTAATCACGATTTCTGATTATTTAGTAATCACTTACCAATAGATCAAAATACTGTATAGTTACTTTCCACGTCTACCCATCCCATCCAAGGTATTGCTTGGAAAGTTTATCAGCCGTAATAAAGTGGGACTTAATTACTTCGCATTGCAGGTCCTTAAGAGCACTGCTGTCGGGAGCAGAAGGCGTGTAATTTACACGCGTGAAGTTAACATTTTGCCTGCGTAGTTTTGAAACCCACACCCCGTGTTGATATGCATATTTCAGGTGCTGATACGCGAAGATACGGAATTATTGTTATTGGAAAGATATACTGTGAGGACATAACGTCTTAAATACTCTGAAAGAGATCATTGACATGAAATTTAATAGTCCTAAATCTATATATATAAAAGAAAGTCGTGTTAGTTACTCCATTTATAACTCAAGAACGGCTGAACCAATTTGGCTGAAAATTGATGGAGAGGTAGCTTAGAACCAGGAAACGGACATAGGATACTTTTTATCCCGTTCCCGATGCTTTTTATTCCACGGGGGCGAAGCCGCGGGCAGAAGCTAGTACTTAATATATAAAGCTGAAGAGTTTGTTTGTTTGTTTGCTTGAACACGCGAATCTCAGGAACTACTGGTCCGATTTGAAAAATTCTTTCAGTGTTAGATAGCCCATTTATTGAGGAAGGCTATAGGCTATATATCATCACGCTACATGGACGAAGTCGCGGGCAGAAGCTAGTTATGATTATAAAAAGTATAGAATTGAACAAACATTTGATAACTAAAACACAGTTATTTTAGTGTAGGAAAAAATCGACTTGCAGGCAGGATTCGAACCTGTGCCTGGTGATTAGATACATCAGACGCTATGACCACTAAGCCACCGCATCTTAGCATGGAAAATGCATTAAAAAGATGACTAAACACTGATTTTAATTGAGTGCTAATTATTTAAAAACTGCTGAGTAATAATTTTGAACCTTAATTAAAGCATTTGTGTTTCTCAACTGAAACTTATATGAGTATGTAGGACGTCAGAACGTGTCTCTTCACATTGCTGTTTTAAATTTAGTTTACACCTCTGTGATACGGATCTCAGTAATACGGATTACGAAAAAATACCACTGTGAAACGTGAGGAGTAACTATTTGCGAATCTGTTTGCGAGTCTGTAGAATTTAAAAATAATGTAAAGATTATTTTTTTTATTCTCTGAACGGCCTACGTTTGATTGTCAGTTCGCCTGATGTTAGGGACACTGTGATCTATGATGGAGCGCGCTTGCCTAGAAGAAACCGAGACACCTAAATTATATATATATGTTACAGTCAAATCTCATAACCAGTCAAAACCACTTTTGACTGTGAAAATCAGTCAAAAGTGTTTTAAACTTAGGACGTTGGTCAAAAGTACTTTTAACTGCCAAAAACAGTCAAAAGTGGTTTTGACTGGTTATGAGATTTAACTGTAACATATATATTTAATTAGATATACATAACTTATCACGCCAGTATTCCACGAAGTGTTAGGTAGAAGTGTACTAATGTACGGCCATACCTTTCTGGTATGTATAGGTTCCAAATAATAGGGGCGAACCGGGACGAGCTTATAAAGATACACTTTATTTTGCTTCTAGCAGTATATCGTAACGGATACACAGTCTTCATTATCATCAGCCCATTACATTATCCCCCTGCTGGGTACGGGCCTGAATGAGAGGGATATGGTCCACTACGCTCGCGGCTTGTCTAATGTGTGCTGGCAGATTTCCCTCAGAAATCCCTCAGGTTTCCTCACGGTGTTTTCCTCCGTCGTTTAAGCGCGTGACTTTGAAGAGTAGGCTAGAACATAGACTTAGATTTTAATTTGAGACTTATTTTGCAGAAATATGTCTTTTAATAAAGTACTTAATTATAATATAACATACCATCACGCCTGTATTCCCCGAAACGTTAGGCTATGGGTACTTTACATTAGGAGATCTACTAATGTACAGTACCCATAGTTTGCCGGTATATTTAGGTCCCATTTAATAAGGGGTGAGCCTATTGCCATTAACTGGGTACGATATCCAAACTCCGAGCTGTTACTGGGAATTTCATAGAAAAACCCAATAACACTCTGCTCGACTTGGGAATCGAACCCAAGACTTCTAACGTAGCACTCCCGCTCAGGACTACTAGGCTAACGAGGCAGTTGAAGTAATTATAGGTTTCAATAAATGATCATATTATTAAGGTGTGGAATCTTGGAATGATCTGGATAAATGTTATCCTACTAATATTATACATGCGAAATTTTGTGAGGGTGTAGGATGTTTGTTACTATTTCACGCCAGAAAGGCAGAACGGATCTAAATAAAATTGGGCACAGGGATAGATCATAGCCTGGAATAACACATAGGCTACTGCCGGACCCAATTCTGAAGTCCAGCCAGACGAAGTCGCGGGCAGAAGCTAGTAAGTAGTAAGTAATAATGGACTGAATAAACCCAAATCTGTGCTGGAACCCTAACACATTCTCATGTATTATTAATATTTACCACTCTATGCGATTCATCGTATACGCAATATTGCGTTTTCCCAATCCTCGAGGCGCAAACAAGAGAACGCTACCAATATCAACGTAGATAAGTCTTCACAAAAAATATGTAGATAAGAGTTTCCATTTTCCCGAGGGAAATATCCTGTGAAAATATCCTTGTTATTTGACACAGTACTGACAGTATAGTAGCTTCCCCCACTAACTTCAAAACGTAACGGAAATAAGTAGACAGACAGACAGTAAGAGAGATTTAAACATTATACTCTGTCTTAGAGCGAATTTTTGCTAACATTATGGTCAATCACGTTTACGTCGACTAAAAAACTACTGACCCATTAGTCTACCGTTCCTGTATTCGATTCCCAAGTCAAACAAAGTGTTATTGGGTTTTGAAATAGGAACGCCACTGGCGAACTGTGGGTGTACATTAGTACCCCACTGTCTAACCTTTAGAGGAATACCCCTGTGCACAAATATTCTGCTGTCATCGACTTGCTTATTCTACTACTCCAAATATATTGTGTCCACAAATTCCATGGCCTAACTATTCGTCCAGGAATTTGGCTTTACCTGAAGCTTAGGGAGGTGTTGCTGTTTCTGTGTTATAACATACATTAATACATAATCAACCCATTATATGTCCCACTGCTGGGCGCGGGTCTCCTCTCACAATGAGAGGGATTAGGCTATAGTCCACCACGCTAGCCTAATGCGGGTTGGCAGACTTCACACGCCGTCGAGAAAAACTCTCAGACGTGCAGGTTTCCTCACTATGTTTTCCTTCACAGTTTAACCGCGTGATAATTAATTATTAATACGCACATAACTTCGAAAAGTCAGAGGTGCGTGCCTTGGATTTGAACTCATATTATATCATGAGGCTAACACGGCTTATGTTGGAGAATAATTTGTAACTTTCTCATATCGCAACGGGAAAAAGGAAATATCATAAAGAATCACTTATCATAAAGCTTCAGCAAGTGAAGCTTGCCAGAGCATCACACTAAATCATAGATTAATACCTACCCACCCTCTGCAAGAAATGTAATCTATACTTAATATATAAAGCTGAAGAGTTTGTTTGTTTGTTTGCTTGAACGCGGAAGAGTTGAGGTTACCGGAGGCCCAAACCCTTTTAAAGGAGGGCAGCGCACTTGCGACTCCTCTGGTGTTGCGGGTGTCCATGGGCGGCGGTTATCACTTACCATCAGGTGATCCGTTTGCTCGTTTGCCCATCTATCCCATAAAAAAAAAAGCTAGTCATTTATATAAACACACACAAATAAACTTAATACTACGTATCTATCTATGTGTCATATTAGTTTTTCCGGGAATATTTGACAACATCCAAGGAAGGAAATTTCCCAAGGTCCCAAGATAAGTTTTGACGTATATTCATCCTCGTTGTGAATTGTTGACAGCTTGTGTCACTTACTCTTCTGTACCCAGTCTTCTATATAACTGATTGTGGAAGTGAAAAATTAAGGAGATGCTTCTACCTAAGTGCCTATTTGACGACCTCTGTGGTTTAGTGGTTCGAGTACCGGCCTGCTGACCATGAGGTCGTGGGTTCGATTCCCACAGAACACAAAAATGTATGTGATGAATATAAGTGTTTGTGTTCGTCTGGGTGTTTCTTATGTATTATACTGATGTATTTTCTGTACTGTATTTTCTTATGTATTAGCTGATGTCGTGAGAGACATGCATTTATTTGGATGCGGTTGTCACTTTTTTCTACATCCAACACTTTATCTTCAAACTATCTCAAAACTCACATACCACCCAATGCATTAATTAATTTTTAATTACCTTAAACGAATGCTACGGTAACCTTAGCACAGTCCACATACAATTAAAATATTGCTTTGTAATATACTCACACAGCGTAGGAGGGTTTCCACAGGCGTTTGTCGCAAGTATAGCGAGTAGGAGGCTTTTAGGAGGTCCATTCATCCCAGTTTAGGTCCTAAATAACACTGCATGCGCGCGCGAGATAGTTTGTAATGTTTTCATGCGTTGCCTTTATGTCCTTTCATGTAATTCATCGTCCTCATCCAGGATTAAAACGTTTTCAAAGCATTTTTATATTTCAACGAACGTGAAATCACATTGATGTGTCATCAGCCATGATATGATGATAAATGATAATGTTGCGGCATTAATTTCTGGATATTTGTTCATCAATCGCTCTGCAAGGTTAAGCTACGTTGGCTGCGTTTATCGGAATCAGTAGTAGTAGTCAGAAAGAGAAAATTTACACAGGCGAAGAATGCGAGATGGCTTGCTAGTTTATAACAATAGTATGGATGCAATATGTTTGGTTCATGTTTTTATGGAGCTAGATACGACTGAATAGAAAGCGTCTCGACTCGCTTTACCTACTCACGTCGCACGCTTCGAACGGAAATCCCTAGCGCTTTGTGTATGTGAGGAAATGCATCGCGTGTGCGCTGTCTAGCTTTTTCTTTGAAAGTGTTTCCGTGGACCGCTCCGGAATGAATAGATTTATTCAAAGTACAAAAGAATCTGGTACAAGATTGACAAGGAAGTCATTTCATTTCTTTCTAAAGTCATTCTATCATCCTGACAGCTTTTGAATAGAATATCCTTTATTGCACACCAAAAACTAATGTCAAGTATAAGTTATCAATTATAGAGTAAGGTAGAATGGGCTTTTTCCCATTTTAGAACAGCTACATTCCAAGGGAGGTTATCTTCAAATGTAATCCAATCAGTATTTTGCGCGAAGCAAGTGCCAGCAGACCTAATTCAATATCTGGGCATCAATAACTGAGGATAAACTGGTCGTCGGGATTTTGGACTTCAGTCTACAACGAAAGGTTGTCATAGGCGTTCGCATGATAACCGGAATCGTAGGCTTTTTTCCTGTCCTGCGAGACACGGAGGAGTCTCGATAATCATGTTCACCGATCCATGTGTCAAAGCTTGGCACATGCTGAGCTTTGACACATGGACTTATCCATTTGCTGCAGCGACGCACATAAACTCAGTAAAATGAAGACAGGGTTTTTAATTCTTTAGGCTATTTTTTGTTTTTATTCTCGTTATCTCATTAAATACTTATGCGTCTTACATTGTGGCAAAATTTTCATTTCATCCTTAGACACCGCGACCAGCGCGGCTTAAGCTTGCAGATCAATTGATCAGCATACCTTTTATGTAGCTATGAGCTCCTGTCGTAATAAATTCCTATGTTGTCCAATCTCACGTTAAGTAAACATGGGGTGTCTAACATATTTATCTTACTAAACGGTCATTAACTTTTATAGTCACAGATTTCATAACAAATATACTTAGTTATGGACAACCAGCTCGGCTAGTCTCAAATTAACGATAGGTGGATTATAGTGAAAAGGTGGATTGTTGCCTTCCAGGGTAGCCTAAAATTAGTCCAACTTTTGAAGCTGTGAAAATACAGATACCATAAATATTTTAAACATTTCAACGTCTTTGAATAATGCAAAATGTATTATGTTATAAATGCTGGTTTTGGTTTTAATAAAAATCTTTGGTTCTATTTTGGAAATTTCAATGCGGACTTGTTGACAATTAAGAACAAGTTCTAAGTATGTCGCATTTACTAGTTTCGCTAATGTCGCACATAACAACTTATAAATTAATTTGCAACACTGTTATCTCTTAGAAAGAACCACAAGGTACGCTTTGATTCGTCTCAAAAATGTTAATTTTTTATGTAGTTAATAGGTATCATATAAGTGAAACCATAAACCCTACTAACCTCTAGATTATGGCGAATCTTTTATTTCTGAGTGATTTAAAATCACTAAGAAATAAAAGTAAAATTATTGACAATTAAAAAACATGAATATTTTTTCTTAAGAAGTATGGGACAAAAACAATGGATCTCGTCCCAAAAGGAAACCGCTTAGTTGATATTAATAGATGTTTTAAGGGATATTCAACTTATTGTCGGATTATATTAATTGGGGAAAGATATTCACAAAACACCTAATTATACTTTTAAATGTTATTTTCCTGTTATATAGTCGAAACAAAGTTCGAATCAGATTGTTTTATCCTGTATCGTGACTTTACAAACACAAATATCTGTAGATCTTACAATTATTAATTCCGTGTGGCGATCGAACCGAAAACCCATGTCGCAGAAGCCGATCGCTCAGCCACTACGCTAAACGTGTCGTTAGAGTTAGTTGTGGTCATTATTTGAACAATGAAGTCTTCCGTGAGTATGAATTACAATTATTGTAGTTGCAATGTTGTTACTTATTATATGTCCATTTTGTATTATTTTATGATTTGTAGTTAGCTATGAGTCATAGGTTTGTGTTTCTACTCAACTTTTTCCTTATCGGTAGTTCTATTGGTTTAAATCACACATTAAAATACAATAAACGGTTGTATGTAATATCTTCACAAAGTGCATAAGTAATTAACAGCTATTAAAAATACTTAAGGCTGATCTCTACCTGATCCCGGCAAATTCATTTTTTTTTGTAATTTGTAGATGTATAACATAGCCATTAAAAACATAACTTGTAAAAAAACCAAGTCTCGCAACTCAGTTCTTCTATCGTAAAAACTTATGAGATCCATGTAATACAGTTCACTTCAAGTTGGTCAATTTATTCAGTCCCTACCTAAGGGTCCTTCTGTCTTAAGTTATGACGTAATTAGCTAACCTAACAACATCTTATAGTAACCATATCAATATTAAAAAATCTTTTAATATTAATCTACTGTATGATGTATACTGGGTGTACCGTATGAGATAGATTCTTTCATTTCTGTATCTGCGGTATTCCACTAAGATAAGACCAATACTTACAAATCAAGATGGAATCCAGCCGCCGCAGGAGCTTCGAACCAGGCAATTAACTCTGGATCGTTGAGAGTCTTGTGTTCGTGAGCCGGAACAAGTTCAATCTATTAGGAACATCTCCGATCTTAGCCAACAATCGCATCGGTTGAGAAAAATCGGCGTGAAGGTTTTAAAAAAAAATAGCTTTTACCTCCTTGAATGTATTTGAATTCTTGCACGAATTGTTGCAATCTCTACTATTTTAAAATTGTAAAAAAGCTATGTCTGTACATTTTATTATTTAAAAAAAGAACTACTAGTGGGGTAGGGTATACCCTAACCCACTAGTTCTTAGACATATAGACAAATAGACGTCTCCGAACCCAAAACTGTGATTTTTAAAATTCTTGTCTGTTTGTTACGGGTTGGCGCAAAAACTACTTTATAGATTTTAATTTTGTTATCACCGTTAGAAAGTATATGCTCCAACTGAAAAGCTGGTAAACTTCTTATCTCAATTAATTAATCGGATCCTAAGATACAACTTGACCTCTCTGATGTATAGAGGCCGATACAAAGAAGAGATCATCACTGTTGGTTTATATTAAATTATGTTTGGAATCCATTTCTAATCCTACTATAGCTTCAGGTGAGCGAAGCCGCGGGCAGAAGCTAATTAATTCTATATAATTTGTCTCGATGGACCAATGAGGTCCATCGGTTGATGTCCTTACTTACCTACTTACATTTGATTTGAGATGTACGATCGATCATATCAACCCTACTACTAATTGTACTGTTGATTCTTACATCATTCATGTCTGAATTACGTAATTTCTAACGTAATTCACAACACAACATATCTAAGTATCATCATCTTACCCTTCTAAATTTTTTGGGGTAAGAGCTACGTTTATGTTCCCTCCATTCATCAAAATACGATTCCTTTTGATTTATATATTCATTTTTTCTTTGTCTTATTCATTCCTTCCGTCCATCTAAGTAGCGGTAGCCTAATGACTAGGGCGTTGGACTTGCGATCATGTGGCTGCCCATCCATCCACTCGTAACACAAGTATTGTCATTGTGATCGGAGAATTCCCCTCCATTCATCAAAATATGATTGTTTTTGATTCATATACTCATTTTTTCTTTGTCTTATTCAATCCCTCCATCCATCTATTTACATAATATATATTCATCACTTTTTGTCAAATGTGATTCACCTCTCTTTTTAACTTTACCCCATAGGTACAACTTTAAACGATTGTCTTTAACTGTTCAGCCACTACTTTTAGTTTATACACGTAGGTAATACTTATACCACATTATTCCCAGTAAAGATTTAAAATATAACCATTTCAAATCATAAAAATACTGAAGAAAAGAGAGTTCTTAAGAAATGATTAACGCTTCCCGCGATGATACTCGGAAAGTACAGGAATTCCTTATCTCGGAAGAGCGTTTTGCTCGTCTGAAATGAGTATGTTATTAAATTCCTGGAAAATGCTTATAACGTTGCGAATAGCGCTTTTATACGTACTTTCTTATTGGAAGTGTAGGTACCTTATCTTATCTTGTGTAGGGCCGAGGCAGCAAGGCCTTAGTGCACTTCGACCCAATGGGATCTTTTGTGCTTCCCCTAGATAATCTATTCCTCATCCCCTCCCAGTTCTACAAACAGCTCTTCCATGAGCTTTATAATGAGGCCTGGGGGTATGAGTCTGTAGTCCTCTGGTCTTGGATAACCCTGACGCAAAAGGCACATTCACTTTCCAGCCATTGCATCGCATGTACACAGAAGGTGTTCCATGCTTTTAATTTCCCTTTTGCAGGCCCTGCAGGCTGATGTATCCGTCAGACCCATCTTTTGTAGGAGAGCGTTAGTCCCGAAGTGTCCGGTCAGCGCCCCCATCAAAAGACGGGCCTGCCGCCTGATCGAGTTCCAAATGGCATTTTGCCATTTCGATGAGGAGCCTATGAATTTCTTGGAGTGAGCAAGTCCCGTGAGGCTCAACCACTCATCCATGTGCCTCGCCCTTGCGTACTCCCGAAATGCCGTTTCGACTGTGCTTGGGGCCAGTCCTACAAATGGTTCCGGTCCAATTAGTTAGGTTCCAGAACCTTCCCTAGCCAGTTCGTCAGCATGCCCGTTGCCCACAATACCCTACCAGTGGGAAGTGTACCTACTATTTATACTTTTTAAAATATAAAACGAAACGCATTTTTATTAATATTGCTTCTTGGGAAAAAAATCTCAAAAATAATTATGGTTTAATATATCTAAACTATCTCAAAAATAAAAATAATTATATTTTAATTCTAAGATTATAACGTTATTTTAGTGAAGGAAATAATTATATTGTTATTATTTTAGTTTATATTTTTCTACAGTATCAACTGAAGTGGTTGGCAGAATTCAATTTCAATAAATCCTTCAGTAGCATGACGTATGACTGGGCACATCCGTTCAAATGTAAGCCGCACGATAGGAAGCACATGCGGATTTTCAAATACCCTGAAACCCGCATATATTAAAATGGAATTGATTAAACTTTGGTGCTCTCTTCTGGAAATAAAATAGCTATTTACTTCCGGATCTATTTTTTTTATACTTACTAGAACTTTTGAAGAAGGGTCTTTGTGGTATTCCACCTCCACAGCCTTCTAACATATCACTACATAGTCTAAAACAAAGTCGCTTCCCGCTGTCTATCCCTATGTATGCTTAGATCTTTGAAACTACACAACGGATTTTGATGCGGTTTTTTGTAAATTGATTTTTATTAGACCATTTTTAGTAATCAGAGGTTGTTGTTCTAATGCTGATAATATGTAGGTATATTAAACAAATAAATATGTTGTCTAAAATAGTCCAAGATAATAAAAATCAGTCTCGAAAAAGGGTCTAATGTTATCATGTAACGTGCCGTAAGCCCTCTTCATAAAATTGTTATGTAAATTGAATTATTTCCTCGGCGGGTCGAGGACCGGAGCTTGGACTCGTTTTAATAATATAGAAGGGCTTAGTGCGAGAGACCATTCACAGTGTCGTTCACAACACAAGCTTATTTCATTTCTAAGTAAATATTTACCTACTTAAGTACTGCATTGTTATATTATGTTTAGATATCTTCCTGAAAGTTCATTATAGAAATAAAGGCAAATTGTTAACACGTAATAACAAATCATGAAAATTTTATTTTGTTTGATATAGAAAGAAAACCTCCCAGAAAGCCGCTAGCCGGTGTGAAACCCCGCTTACGTTGTGTTTCGCCTACTGAGTGAGGATACCAGAGGCCCAAAGCGATTTAAAATACCGGCAACTCACTTGCGATTCCTCTGGTGGTAATCGCTTACCAATTACCACTAGAAATGCTTAGAAAAATTCAGAAAAAGATTTTTTTTTTTTTCATTTTACGTTGTATCAGTGTTATTTTGATTGGTACCGACGACTGTTATATCGACACATCTGTTATCTATAATAACCAAACTCTATCCTATTCTAAACATCTTCTGCAATACATTAAGTATTCATCATCTTATCTTCTTATCGTATCTATCTTCTTACATATAATAAGAATGTAAGTGAGCCGTGTCTGTACATTGCTTATATTTACAAAAAAACTAATTTGGGGGACTCAGAATCGGTAACACAATCCATTTCTATTATTTTTGGAACTTTTGTCTGTCTGTTTGTCTGTCGGTTTGTCTGTATGTTTGACCGCGCATCAAATGATAACTACTGAAGAGATTTGGAGGAAGTGGGCAGGAATTCAAAGCCTGTTTCTTGGATTAACATTTAGGCTATTTTAAATTCAAATCGGTTCTCTCTATCAAAAGTTATTAACATTTTAATTATTGAAAACGTTGACTTTTAAAAATAACCATTGAAGTCAATTTCTTTTTCAAGTATTTCTGTACTAGACTAGCACGGATCAAAAATTATAACAGAATCAAGTAATAAAATTAAAAAAAAAACATTTACAGGGACTAAATGACATAAAACAAGAAAATAAAGCAGATCAATCAGAAACCATTATTGTGACCAAGAATTGATTATTAGTACAGTAATTCTAACTCTACTTATACAGGGAATCACGGGACATACATAGGATTTATCCAGCGAGCACAAGCCGGTGTAATAACTAAATATTTGAGTAGGTTAAAGAAGTAAACAAAAAATTACAACTTGTTTTCTAGCGGACTAACACGACATCGTTATTACCTCAATGAAATTTGATTCGATAACAGGTGTCATTTAGAGTTGACAATTTTGACAATATTATTGTTTTCTTCTTTAAAGCATCCAGCCATATAGTAACTCATTTTATAATGTGAAACCTCCATAGTGTAGATACAGTGCGCACACTTTATTTGAGAAACTAAAGAGTTTCCATCTAATCGAATAATTAAATACATAAATAAATATAATAATAAAAAAATGCAACGTGCTAATCTTTACTGATGCCGAAACAGATATTTGAGATTTTAATCTATGTAGGTATGTCTGTTTATATTTGCGAACATTTTTAAAAAATTAAGAATTGTGTATTAGGTCAATGGCGCTAAGTGTATTAAAAATATGGAAAACCCGAATCCTTTTTTCTATGAGATTTTTCTAGGTAGTTAGTTGAAACTTGGAGAGGACAACGTCTCTCAGGTCAGCTATTATAAATAAACTCGTTTTTTGATATTACTAGTTGTTCCTCGCGATTTCACTCGCATCCCAAAAGGGCTTTTTGAGAAAGCTGCCTATGTCCTTACTTACGATGATTGCATAGAACATAGACAGGTTTTGGTAAAGAAATAGATTGCCACAGTTGAGTGAAACCTGTATATTACTTACTAGCTTCTGCCCGCGACTTCGTCCGTAGCGTGATGATATATAGCCTATAGCCTTCCTCAATAAATGGGCTATCTAATACTGAAAGATTTTTTTAAATCGGACCAGTAGTTCCTGAGTTTAGCGCGTTCAAGTAAACAAACAAACAAACAAACTCTTCAGCTTTATATATTAGTATAGATAATCGCGTAAGGTGCAGAAGCTAGTAAGCAATCAACTATTTATTTTTAAATACAAGTACAACTAATTCACTAGGGCATGTAATTAAATGATCGTTTTAATTTTGTAAAAACACCAATGTAAGTAATCAAAATCTAAACGATCATCTTTTTAATAGTATCCTTTCCATGAGCCATAAAATAAATTAGGTAAATCAATCGAGATATTTAAATATCTTTAGAACTAAGTATGCAAAAATGATTGAGATGTAGAAATCATGTATGATAGTTGTTGGCCCCAAAACTAAGAGAACAGACATAAAAAACATCATTTATGACGTGAGGGAGCTATGCTTCGGCACGAATGGGCCGGCTCAACCGGCGTGAAACGACGGTTGCGTTGTGTTTCGCCGAGTGAATGAGGTTACCGGAGGCCCTCTTTTAAAAGGCGGGCAACGCACTTGTGACTCCTCTGGTGTTGCGGGTGTCCATGGGCGGCGGTTATCGCTTACCATCAGGTGATCCGTCTGCTCGTTTGCTCCCCTATACTATAAAAAAATCTATAATATTGTCCCATTTACTACCACTCCGTAAGTATGCAACGCAGCTTCGCCCGCATAAATGTTCCCACCAATTTTCCGATAGATATTTTTTTTTACTATACTTGTTTTGACAATTACATGCACACCCAAACCATAAAAGCCAAATCAGTCGAGCCATTCTCAACTGATGATGTTTCATAAGCGGCAATTATTTTGTATTTATTTTTAAAGATATTAGCAACTTTTTAATATAAGAGTTGCCATATTGCAATTTGTTAAAACGACAATGTTGCCAACATTATTATTATCTCGGAGGTATGTCAGGAGTGTTGAAAAGGATACTTATTATGTTTGTCGTCCCGATTTGAGTTTAATTAAAGCGTGCGTGTGACGGATGTTTTTCGAGAGTGTTCACGTTTTTCGCTCGGTAACACAATTTGAGCATTGTCACAGCGCTTTTAATTAAATTTGTTTTTGAATTCGCTTTGTGTAGCAACGCAAAGCGATTTCAAGCGACAGCCACCAGTCTGCCGACATTGAATGGATCTTGAATTGAAATGAATCTAGCGTTTTCCTTAATACGTTTGTATTACCTAAAGCAAATAGTTATAAAATAGATCCACTAAGTTTACTTTGTGAATACATGTTCATAATCGATGAGAAGATGCCTTAATAATAATATCTAGTGCGGGCACTAGATTATAATAGCCTTAATAATCTAGTGCCCGCACCTGCAACTACTACGCTAGAGGTCCTGGGTTCGATTCCCGACCAGTATATTTGGGATTTCTATTAAAATCTCAGTAGCAGCTCGCAGTTTTGATTTGACAAAAGACTCGCCGCTTATGAAATGGGTGCCTTAAACATACCCGTGAACTGTTGGTATACATTAGTAGGTACTCTGCCTAACCTTTCAGGGAATATAGGCGTGATGATATGTTGTTATTCCTTATTTATATAAAATATGATTCTATAATACCGACGACGCGACCTATCAGGTCAAAAGCTATCGATTTGATCACAATTTCGCTTAGAAAGGTTATCACTCAACAGGACGCGAAGTCAATGAATTGATAATATTTATAATATCAGACGAATGAACTATGTAGTTATATAGTACATTATCAATTTATTTAAGTCTTCAAGAACTTCAAGTGTTATATTAAAATGTAAGAGCTGTTAGTAAGATTATAATGTTAACATTCCTTTTAGTCCGGTCAATTTAGACTTCCGAGGTTACAACAATACGCACCTGGCTGAAAATTGGTAGGATTGTTCAAAACACCATTATAAATGAAATGTAAAAAGTCCGCATCGATCCGACACCTGGAAAAAAAATTACTCGGGTTCAGGTCACGAAAACGGGTTTTTCTCTAGTATAGTACCTAGGTGACATATTGTAGAAACAACGTGCTTGTGACTCCTCTGGTGTTGCGGGTGTACATGGGCAGCGGTAATCGCTTACCATCAGGTGATCTATCCGCCTGTTTGCCCACCTATCCTATAAAAAAAACTAAACTGCTTTATGCAAGAATTTTTTATGCTACCTCTAAATTGTATAATCACGATTATAATCTCAGATATGGATATTCATAATGTAATTGTCACTTAAATACACATGGCCTCGACAAGGCCTTGGCAGAATAATATTTACACGTCCCACTAAAATTGTATAAGGATTTGCTAAAAACATACTAAGTATTTTGACACACTGATAGACTCAATCTTTATCTTATATTTGAATCCTTATTCCTATTTCCCTTGGTCACGGCATCCCGCGTGAACGGCTGGACCAATAACGCTGTTTATTTTTTATGTTGTATTTGTAATTGTGTAAGGAAGGTTCTTATGAAAGAAAAAACAAAGAAAGTTACGTGAAACATTACAAAATTTAAGAAAATGATTTCGGATTTCTCTTTATTAATTATATCAATTCAGATTCAATATTCATAGTTAAGACAGGACAACGGTAAACTAGTTACCCAATAAAACTGTCTTATTTCTAGCCAGAACAACATTGACTTGTGATGTTACTTGGGCACGGGTCTATTTTCAGAATGTGTTCGCGAAATTCACACGCTGCCGAAAGAATCTTTCGGACATACAGTTTTCCTCATGATAAATATCATTCACCGTTTATTAAAGTACCTAATCATTAATCCCTTCCTTACCTTCTTCGAGCCGATAACAACCACACTAATCTTCGATTTACTAACGATTTTTACATAATGTAGAGTTCTCCGAGGAAGTAGTTACTACGATTGTTTATATATATGTGAACAAAAAGTAATAAAATAAACTATTCGCTGCTAACAATGGATCGTAACTGTATGACGTCACCTTCAGACATATAACATTGCAATAATGGTTTAAAACGACAAACACATTTTAAAAAGGCCTTCTCGCAAAAGATAGCGGGGTAAGCCTAGAGATAAAACCGCTCATCATTAGGAGCTACGGGTTCAAAACAACCTCATGTCTCCAATCCGTGTGTGTGATCTGGAGCCAAAGTCTAGATACTACGTATTTCAATTGTGTCAGAATGTTCGTCCAATAGTTCTAAATGACATAAGAACTGGCGCCCTAGTCCGCTATTTCAATTGACTCAGAATGACCGTCCGACATAAGAAATGACAGATTTCGTAGAGAAAACTGTAAAAAATCAACCATTATGAAGTCACTGAATCACAATTCTGACACAACTGAATAGTAGACTCGGCACCCTGAGAGATTGAAGGAAAAACTGTCAAATCTCAGCAATTCTGAAATAATTGAATGACGATTTTTACAATATAGTAGTAGAATTGGGGCCCAGTTTGAAGTGGAAAGAACAACATTGTGATATCTATGAAAATTCAATCAAACGCAAATTAATCATTATCAATACTAATTAGCTGAAGAGTTTGTTTGTTTGTTTGTTTACTTGAACGCGCTAATCTCAGGAACTACTGGTCCGATTTGAATAATTCTTTCAGTGTTAGATAACCGATTTATCGAGGAAGGCTATAGGCTATATATCATCACGCTAAGACTATAAGTAACTATTCCACGCGGACGAAGTCGCGGGCGGAAGCTAGTACTAATATATAAAGCTGAAGAGTTTGTTTGCTTGAACGCGCTAATCTCAGGAACTACTGGTCCGATTTGAAAAATTATTTCAGTGTTAGATAGCCCATTTAATGAAGAAGGCTATAAGCTATATCATCACGCTACGCGGACGAAATCGCGGGCAGAAGCTAGTTAAAACATAAACAGCAAAATACAATTGCAAAGGTGTATCAATGTATCTGCAGTTCTCTGTATTAAAAGAGACGATCATTATCACAAGCCTAGATTAAACATTTTTGGGTACAGTTTCGTGTATTATATGCAAAAACTTTAAACGTGTCAGTATGTCACACAGCCTTGGAAACGCTTTACAGTTTTTATTAGACCTCAATGTTGGTGGGTTCGCTTAAGGCTTCTGCTAATCAGACCTTTTTTAATAGCACTACATGACATCACCAGGTTTACCATATTGTCTTATTTAGTTCAAACTGGTTTATACGATAAACTAGAACAGTTATCTATTTTAGCAGCGTTATGATAATTAATATTTTGAGTGAGGTTGTTAATATAGGCAACTAGCTGCTGTCCGCGGTTTCACTTGCATCTCAAAAGACTTTTTGAGAGAAATGCTATGACTGCCTATGACTTTCTCCAAGGTCCAATCTATTTTTAAATAAAAAATCCTCAGAATTGATTCAGTGGTTTAGCCGTATAGACAGATAGCGTTACTTTCACATTTGTAATATTAGTATGGATTACCGAATTATTATCGCATTTTTGTAATATTTGCGTGATATATAACATAGTTGGTAAATCTGAGAAAAACAAAGCCTGGCTTGAATGAAACTGTTCAAAAACTTAGAAGAAAATGAAGAAAGCGGAAGAATAGGAATGCTGCCTTATCCACCCCATAATATCAGCGAACAATTACCTACGTTCTTGATCGTATTATATCATGATCATTAAGTATTACGTTAATTGTGTGATGATTGCCACTAGCAATGACTCAGTTCATTATACATTCCGCACTTGTTTAGATGGGAGATGATAATAATCAAACAGCTGATATACATGTTATTAGAAAATTACTTACTAAGTTGGCAAATTATAAAGTACAAAAGCGTTTACGGATTTTACTTCCCCGTGACCATGTATGCTGTAAAGCATCTGCAATGTCGGGAACCAAATCTATACTAATATTTAAAGCTGAAGAGTTTGTTTGTTTGTTTGTTTGTTTGTTTACTTGAACGCGCTAATCTCAGGAACTACTGGTCCGATTTGAAAAATTCTTTCAGTGTTAGATAGCCCATTTTTTGAGGAAGGCTATAGGCTATATATCATCACGCTATGCGGACGAAGTCGCGGGCAGAAGCTAGTAATATCAATTTAACACAATAAAGTACTTAGGTACCTACTTACGTAAAGTAAAACTCAACTTTTGGCATTAGTGTCAGGAACCATTAACCAAACCAGTAACCAATTTGCTCGGTGGCTCTTGGTTTCGGATTGACTGGCGACCACCTGTACATTGTAGTATGTTGTAAAGAGCAAGAGTCGAAAGATACACCAAAGTGTAGTGTGTGTTTCGACTTATGCGCGTAAGAGCCAATCACCTTCGGTTGCTGCTGCGTCTCTGGCAGTCTCCAGTCCGCAGAGGCTCGTCAAGGGTCGGCATCGCATCAGCAACTCTTCTGGTATTTCAAGGGTCCAAGGGTGACGATGAATACTTACCACCAGGTAGCTCGTCAGCTTGTTGGTTGACTTAATCCATAAAAAAATATTTAGAGAGTTCTTCAGTATACTGAACGGTTCTAGATAAATGAATCTGAAGAAATTATTTAAATATATAGATTGATACTACGCAATTGCGCTGCGATCGATGTTCTGCAATAGATCACCATTTTACCAAAACCAAATATACTTAAGTATCTGTCAGAAATATCACGTTATATTTCTCACTAGTTTTTAGTTATTGCTATTGCGTCACACTTGCTACAAAAAGAACGTTAATGCCCGAATAGATTGTATGCTATTATTGTCCTCTAACTAGCTTCTGTAGCTTCGATCACGTGCAAAGACAATAAATTATCTATGGTCACGTGGTACCCTCCGTGGCTACTTGAATTTCTCCCAAAATTGCTCTCAGTCTAGTTCTTGCCAACAAAAACTATGTGTAACAATCGGTGTCAATTGATCCAGAGAGGTTGTTGGGTTCTTCAGTGGCACTAATTTATTTTGTAAGTAGTGCAGTGAATGATATGGCCCGACACCAGCATACATGAAAACCTAAAGAAAGGGTCGCTACGGGAAATGCCGTGCGCGTAGAGGTATACTGGGGCTAAATCTAGGTTAATTTCAACTTTCATTTGCCTGTTGATTCTATAACAAGATTTTATAAGGAACTAGCTTCTGCCCGCGACTACGTCCGCGTAGCGTGATGATATATAGCCTTCCTCAATAAATGAGCTATCTAACACTGAAACAATTTTTCAAATCGGACCAGTAGTTCCCGAGATTAGCGCGTTCAAGCAAACAAACAAACAAATAAACAAACTCTTCAGCTTTATATATTAAAGTATAGATAGAAGTTAAGCTTTGAATGGAGGGAAGTCCAAGTTTAATTTGCATTATTGTATAGCTGTCAATAGAATCTGTCATAAACATTCTCGCCTGATAAAGCGAATACTTTAGAAAACCAAGGAATTACCTATTTATATATACTCCGCCGAAAGTATTTCTAATGTACAAACATACAGTGAGCTCTATAGTTTTATTGTAGGTACATTACAACCACACTGAACCTTTTTCTCCTCTTTCCAGAACCTTCGTGTGACGACAATCATCGGCTCGTTCGGGACATGTCTGGGGGCATGGCTGAAGGTCTTCTCTGTACCTCAGGACATGTTCTGGCTGGGCTTCATGGGGCAGACGGTGGTGGCCATCTCGCAGGTGTTCATCCTGAACGTACCGCCGCGTCTGGCCGCTGTGTGGTTCGGACCAGACCAGGTGTCGTCCGCTTGCAGTATTGGCGTTTTTGGGAACCAGGTATGTTGATTAATACCTTAGTTATTATTTTCTTTAAGAATGTACCAGCTAATACATCGTACATATATCGGTTTCTATTGAGGGGGGAAGGATTTAAGGAAGAATCACCGAAGCTTAATGCTGGTGGCTTGTGAAGCGGAGTTTCCCAGGCTCCACCCTGGGAGAGTTGGAGATTTTTACGCCTGTATTCCGGGTTAGTGAACTAATAAATAGAAGTATGTAATGTACACCCACAGTTAGCCGGTATGTTGAAGTCCCATGTAATAGGGAGGGAGCCTATTGCCATTGACCGAGCCCAAATTCAAACTCCGAACTGCTACCTACCTAATTTTATAGGAAAATTCTAGTAACAGTTTCCTCAACCTGGAAATCGATCCAGGTCTTCTAGCTTAGCAGTCGCCTTTGAATCACTAGACTAACGGAACAGTCATACAATGAGAACATAGTCTGTCATATTTACTACATCATTGTCTTTGACATAACGGTGCTTCGTTTTCTAGTGATTCATATTTCACAGTTCTTATGACGTCAAAGTGAATTTACCTTTAGGTAAATCACCTTGACGTCATAAGAACTGCTGGGCGTCGAAAAGGATTTTCCTTTATGACGCTTTTAGAATATCAAGGTATTCTTGATTCAATGTGCATGAGAGCACATTGATTATTATGGGCCGATGGATATTTCGGATGAAGCTTTTTCCTTTACCGAATATTAGAAGACAAATGTGCACTTCCACGGAAACGGAAATTCAGCTGAATTATTTCAACCATAAAATAATTGAAATCGGATTACGTAGATACAAAACGCTACACACACATTAAAGTATCAATATTGAACATTACGCACACGTTAAAACATGATTATTGAACATCAATATTTGGATAATATCAGGGATGTACAATATCAAAGAAAACGTAGTGCATACCTTTCCATGCATACTTTGTATGTGCCTATTTACACTACCAGAATCAAATCGCTATTGTCGGACTTTCCTTCGGGAATTTTGTGTTATCCTCAGTCATGCTGCCTTTTACAGGACAAAGTTCATCATTATCAACCATACTGTCACCCAGTACTTATTGGTCTCCTCCCAGATTCATGGCGGTAAGCCCATGGGCTGCGGATTGGTGGACTTTACTTTTGGTGGAGAGGCATGCAGGTTTCTTCACGATGTTTTTCTTTGCCATCAAGCGAGTGACAATATATTATTAAGTATTGATACACACATGATTGCGAAAGTTGGAACTTGAACTAACAGTTGAATGGTCCTTTCTATTTCACCACACAAAGCATAGTTAGTTTTCCACAGGACAAAGCTGCCAACATTATGAAGCTAAATATTAGTTATGTAGTCATCCCAAATTATCACAGATTGGTTCATCGAACACAAAGTTCTACATTCGATGTATGTTTTATGTTTTGCGCAAAGATTTGATGCAAATTGTTCGCCCGGCGACGTAGCAGGTTAGGTAGCAGGATCTGAATAAACAGATTTGTCTGTACTGGCTTTCTACTTGAGATCTGAAACTACGATGAAGTACAATTGTTTACGATACCAAAGCGGAGGGGAAAATTCTATCCAATAGATATACTCGAGGACTAAACAAAGGATACTAGATATTAGTCATATTTATCTTTCGTTAGGTATTTATACAATACTATAGCTGAATTTTCCTATAATCCTATGATAGATAAGAGACTTGTAGTATAGATAAAAAATATTTATCAATAGTTAAATATAACCATTAGTCAAAACTAGATTTGTAGGTATTTGTCGAGCTAAAGCGACATTACGTCAAATTTACAAATATTTTCACGTAAGTAGGTAATATGTATCAAGATAATTTATTTATACCTTATAAACTGTTGGATGGTCAAACTCAAAATTTATTTTATTTCAATGGGACCGTTATTATGGGCAAGAAACTCCATAGATAATGCTAGCGATATTTTACTTTCAGTCAATAATTATTGTACTTTAAAATAACGAAGGTATACGAAACAAAAACCGATACAAACTCTTGGGCTGAGAAACAAACAGTTAACTCCAGCTAAGAGACTCGATGCTGGCTAATCAGCCGATAATGGAATTTATAATGGAGTGCCTTTTAGGACAAAGGATGCTAATATTCTCTGTTACCAATTCGAGTGGTATTGCTGAGTAGGTACCTATTTATGGCTGGCTAAAGAGGTGGTTCGTTTCTCTTTACTGCTTAATGCAAAATTGATCAGCAAATCATAATTATACGTCAGTAATTAATCATATGTTGAGAGTTTATCAAGTAATAGCTGTACATGAAGTACCTACCTATTCACACTCCATGATTCTAATCATAGCGATAGCGATTTAATCAGTTGCATAGTGCGAATTAATTAGCTAAGCTTAATTACAATTTGCACTGACTTCAAAACCACTTCTGGTTATTGAGTACCAACTGATGTCTCGATTATTTAATACTTGGGTCAGATTTAACACGTGTAGGTATACTTACTGTAATTATGTTCATGATCTCGTCCTCTTTTTATACTAGGTAGTAAGCACTCTTTGCAACTACACGCTGTCACAATTTTTAAAGATTGATTGAAAAATTTGTTCCTGTATCATCTATGGTCCGTTTGACGTTCTCCGTGTTCTTCCTGTCAATGTCATTTGTACTTTTTTGTGCAGTGCGCTGTTCACGTAAATTATTAACATTTAACCAAAATGTTAATAAATATAGGTTTTATTGCCATTTTTGGCATAGAAACATATTATGGGAGAAAGGAAACGCGATCTTTTCATGAAAAACATTCGCGTAGAACTAATAATACAGAAGAAACATAGGATGAAGTGGAGACGCCGGTAAGTTAATTTATCTACTATAAAAATCATGTTCATGAGATATATCGTGCCTAACCACGTTAAAGATCAAAGTAGCCGATTATCACAATGCAGTTAATGCAAACATAACCTTCATAAATCAGCTATGAAATAATTTTATAAGTAGGTACCCCAAACACTTCGAATACTGACAAGTCCTAACATGAATGTTGATACCTACTTTCAAAATAGTCGACATTGTCTCAATTTCTACTAAGAATCAACAAACAGAAACAGAAATGTGCTGGTCTTACTTATGTACCTCAACAGTTCGCACGATAAGCCAGCTACCTATGTTACGATACTCAGTACCGATCTACTATGTATGTTGATCACAATACTGCGTGTTCATACTTGATGTAACTACTTAGAGTTTTCACGAGAGGTTAACCAGTAGTAACAACATCAAACAACCATCTGGTGTAACTAACTAGAGCTTTCACGTGAGGTCAGCCATTAGTGACAATATGAAACAACCATAAATTGGTATACCTACCTACCTTGAGCTTTCACGAGAGGTTAGCCGTGTAGTGATGTAATCAAGCAATCATACCTGGCGTGTCTACCTTGAGCTTTCACGAGAGGTTAGCCGGTAGTACTATTATCAAGCAAAATCATGCCTAAGGTATCCTGGTGTAACTAACTAGAGCTTTCACGAGAGGTCAGCCGTTAGTGACAATATGAAACAATCATATTGGTATCCCTACCTTGAGCTTTCACGAGAGGTCAGCCGGTAGTGGTAATATAAAACAATCATACATGGAGTACCTAGAGCTTTCACGAGAGGTTAGCCGTGGTCATGATATCATGTTTGAAATGGAGATCAAATACATAATAAATACAAGAAGCAGATAAGAAAAGTCAAGAGAGCGGTGAGAGAATTATCAGCAGCAAACCCTTGTTTATGAGGTCTACCGTGTTCACACATCTTTAACATGTTAACATTGGAGTATCCAATAATCACATGTAGGATTAGTACTGTGATCCAAAATTCAATATTTGTCTCCTCCGGGTAACTTGTATCAATAACATAATATAGCAGATGTGCTATGTTTTCATTCATGTAGCCAGTCTAAACTCAGTTCATTAGGATGTTTTATCTTAAACCACAACCCTCTGAACCAAGAGGTTGAACTATATCAAGATAATCTAAATATAATACCTGCCGCCTTTTGCTTGACAAAAAGAGTATGTATCAAAAAATTAATAATAATAATGGCTGTTGCAGCTTATACCCAAAATTAAAAAGAAACATTCTACGCTGACTGCTGTTTTGGAGATAGGTCACATACTGAATCATAATAAAAATTATTATGTTCACAACAGAATATTGAGATATTAAATGATACTGTGTGACACCTACCATATTGGTACAGCAGCTAGACAGACAATCATCTGTATAAGCTGACTCAAAGATATCAATAAATTGACTAAAATCTCAACAATATTGTGAGTACCAATATGTATGTGTATGTAGTATGAGTGCTACTTGTTGTTAGACAAGCTTCACAAATGAATAATCTGAATTTCAGAGACAATCTGTGAATCTAATCATTATAAGAGGTAACATCAGTAAACTTGAACATGATGTTCGACGGACACAGTTTTAACAACATCACTATATAATATGTCATTAAAACAAGAATGCATTGCATTTTTAAGTGGAATTGTATAAATACTAAACTTATAATTTACTTATATATTGTGACCACACAACAGATTGCAAAAAGCTCATATCCTGATAATAATTTTCAAGTTGTGGTTTCACCAAGAATCTTTACATGGGTATGATGCCACAAATGCAGTGGTGTGAACCATGCAGACAATTACAAAACCAATGTTCCTCCATACAAAAACAGATGGCACCTGCATGCATGTGCCAAATCTCAGAAACTTAAGTTTCTTTACCTGGCCTAAGCCAAGTAAACATAAAACATTTATTACATTAAACACAACCTAAGATTTCAAATTAAAGGACATTTCAATAACATTAGTTATTGCTCCCAAATGAAATAATCTTACCATAGACTTAAAATGCACAATATTCATGCATAATATACATATGTGTTTAATAATTAAGATTTAAATCTTAAAACAATGATAATTAAGTAGGTATATGAAAATACATTCTATGAATGTGTATAGTACCTATCTACCTATATGTATATTCAAATTCAAGTTCAGAAAACTTATGAAGCCAATCATCTCACACTGAGGTCAATAAGATTGTTCTCAGGGATACATTTATATGATACTTATCCCTTGTCCTGCAGATTCATATGCATTTGTGTTTCACAATGTATTTTTTAATATGCTTGTAAATCTGTTCACTAGAGCATACCTACACAAAAATATATGATGGATTAAAACATTTTAGAACTTAAACGGTCCAGTAATGGATTTATGTTAAATATCTACTGTTTTTCCTTATATTTCACTTTCTCAAAAAATATAATGGTAATTATAGTTTCTAATTTATTATGACTTCTGACTCAAGTCAGGTGATGTAATGAAAAACAACAGCTTGCTCATCTGTTTGGTCTCTCACTCACTACACAAAAGTGTAAAGCATGTTCAGCTAGATATCTACTAAATATATAGAAACCCATTACTAAGGGACCAGCTGAACTAGAATAATTGTGGTTCATATCATATGAATTTAATCACAATAGTTCATTAGTTCATACAACTTTGGTTCAGAGATTTTCTCAGATACTTTACAAGATGGCTACCTGGAACTGCTAACAGGCAGCCTTTTTTACAGTAGATAGACATTCAAAATGCTTCCACCTGGGACACTCAGATTCTATTCAAGTAGAAAACACTATCACGACAAATTAAGAGGCATTCACCTCCACCAGCTAAAAGCCTTAGCTAGAAAGCTGACAATGGAGGAATAAAATTGAAACACAAATTATGTATAATGCCTTTTCCTAAAAGGAGATACCATTGCAGAACTGCACACATCCCAAATGAATGGAAGTCATGTATGTAATTATAATCACACAATAGGGTATTTTCAAAAGACAACTTTTGCTAATCTTAGCCAGCATAATACTGATTTGTCACCATTACCTATGTCATGGCTTGCTGATTCAGACACATATACCTACTTGATGCCTTGATAATATGATATTTTCTTTTGTGAACCCTCCCACAGATGTAAATTGTTACATAAAATAAAAAGGCCGGGGGGGGGGGGGGATAAAAAGGCCAAGGAAGGACTGGCATTGAAATAGTCCCGTGGTAGCCCTTGAGCCATGATATTCCTTTAGCTTATATGGGAATGTTCCTATAACTTAGTAGTGGAATGGTAATTTTATTAAATAGGATAGCGCTAGCTGTCTTAAGAAGCAATATTTCTTCCTTTATAACTGCAATTTTATATTACAGGAAACATTTGCCTCACGGCCGGGTTCTGGATTTTCAGCTCAATCTCCATGGCTATATATTATATAAATTAATATAAATTATACATCTACGAAAACTGTTGAATTGATAACCTCCTTTTTTGAAGTCAGTTCAAAATGTAATACCTTGGAGGGATTATCACTCGGTTCACTGAAAACCAGTACGCCAGCCTTATATTTTTAATTTTATTACCTGGTTTTGTCAATAAGCAGCAGAGTGACTCGGCTTTTAGGGTAATACTTGAACGAAGGCCTTAAGAATTTGCAGATACAAGTACCTAGTTGGGATCTATAATTGTTTCGAAATGCCTAGCGTATTCGCCTATGAAGTCATATCAATCATAGTTTTGAACTACGACTACTTACGTAGAACGTTAGGATTCGCTTGTGCCCTTGTAACTGCACAATAACTGCACAAAGGATTCTACCGTGCCCAAAAATCAAAATCTTTGCGTCTCACTTGATAGATAGATAACATTATAAATACATAATAGAGTTGACATGACAATGAAACTCTAGAAATAATAAATGCCTTCTGCATCAGTTACTTAGTTTACAAAAATGGATATTTATATTATATTCTTTTTATTTATTTTTTCTTATCACTATTACTGAGTTGCAGAGAAATGTCTGTAATTTGCCTAAAATTCCTCTTACGTCTTAGATGTTCTGGAATTTCTCAAAAGGCAATAATCTAATAATGATGGACTTACGTCATTAAGAAAGCCTTTCCTGTTTCATGTTGCCTCCGTTGCAACCATTATTAGGTAGTTGAAACAAATTTAAACTATAAATGAAATAAGTAAACCCAAGTATCAATATAATACTTGCCTATAATTTCCTACCTATACCTACGCTTTTCATCAAGCTGTATTCTATATACACAGAACATTTTACTTGTGTAACATTAATTTAAAGGTGTTCCATAAATCATAAGTTAATTGTTGTACTTATAATAGGATTGTAAAAAAAAAAAAAAAACTGGATTAAATAACTTCATGTAACTTTATTAAGTTTTAGGTAATATCAATAGCTAAGTGATATTTACTACCTACGTTCTAGCAAGTTTAAACTACTTAAACTGACTCTAGATAAATAAATAAATTAACTAAAATGATTATTAAGTTCTAGATTTATTTCATTAGAGAAGTCTAATGATTAATTAGTGTTGATTATGAACACAACTTTTTTCTTTAAACATCTACCTAGTATAAAAAGAGGACGAGATCATGAACATAATTATATAGATCGGACTAACTTACCTAGTGACGTCCGATCCTCAATTATGTGAAATGATCTCGTCCTCTTTACAGCCCGACCCCACCCATATATTCATTTGACTTCATTATATAAATTTCGTAAGAATAACCCGTTCTTAGAAAGTTGTGTTGTTGTTTTGTGGCCAGGACTATACGACGCCTGTTTCAGCTTTCGAGAAGTCCCGGTCTTATGCTTTGAAAGAATGACATTGACAGGAAGAACACGGAGAACGTCAAACGGACCATAGATGATACAGGAACAAATTTTTCAATCAATCTTTAAAAATTGTGACAGCGTGTAGTTGCAAAGAGTGCTTACTACCTAGTATAAAAAGAGGACGAGATCATTTCACATAATTGAGGATCGGACGTCACTAGGTAAGTTAGTCCGATCTATATAATTATATAAGTAATCGAAATTCTGATCTCCTATGACTTGCATAGGTACATGATTGTGCAATAATGGTTACTTGAGAAAACTGAGCAAGTTTGTGATGACTTTATTGAGGAATAGCTTCTGCCAGCGACTTCGTCCGCGTGGAATAATTACTTGGTCTTAGCGTGATGATATATAGCCTTCCTCAATAAATGGGCTATCTAACACTAAAAGAATTTCGGACCATTGGTTCCTGAGATTAGCGCGTTCAAGCAAACAAGCAAACAAACTCTCCAGCTTTATATATTAGTATAGATAGATATGTACTTTAACTCACTACTAACTTTCCAGAGAATCAGCAATATGAATGATGAATGTTGAAGATTCAGTTAAGTCAATGATTTAAAGCGGCGGTAGCCTAATGGCTAGGGCGTCGGACTTGCGATCATGTGGTTGCCGGTTCGAACCCCACCCATTGCACTACCGACGTGAACCCACTCGTAATACAAGCATTTTAGCTTAGCACGAGGGGTAAACAAGAATACTAGTAATGTGTGACCCACATTGCTAGTAAGCTTTTTAAGAAAAAAAAAAATGATTAAGTATGAAGATGATAAGGGTACAAAACACACTAACGTCAATATTTATCATGAACTCAAAATATAATCTGGACGAAGCCATTATTTCCGGGACGTAGAACTTTGAAATGCTTGAATAAATTAATTGAGTTACGAAAGATTTTATGAGATAAACTTTGGTAGAGACGGTGAGCGCTGGTAAAACCCCGAGAAACAAGTTTGTCAGTGACTCCGATACACACAGATGTAAAATGAAACGGAATAAACTGCATAATGAATGCACAGTGGTAAAACGGATTTCTTTGCAAACAGCCTCGATACAATGAGAACAGTTTGGTTCCGAACATACATAGCTACTTACGATTCATCTGATACAGTGCTTTGGAATTTTTTCATATCCATAAAAGTACTGCTGATATAGGTAAACAGGTATTTTAAGGCCCACTTGCACCACCTTTTTAAATGTGTTTAAGTTGCATTTAAACACAATTTTTCATAGTAAATTTGTGTTTAAATAAATTTTAAATATGTTTAAGAATTTGGTGCAAGTGGCCCTAAATTACTGATGTACAAATTACTCAGAATACTATATGTCAACATTGATGTGTCGCACGGGTATATGGCTTGGCTTTAAGAAGGTTTTTAAATTCATTAAAAAACCGTGACCCTCCAGAGGGTTGTAACAATTGTTTATCTATTATGACAGCAATTTTTTTTTGACAGTTCGAAATGCTATATTCTACATTATCTGTTATATGATGACTTGCTGTGAGATGCTTTGAAATTGATTACATAAAATATAGCCGAGAACGTTATACATCCTAATTCCTACTATCCAACTAATATTATTAATTAATGCGAAAGTTTGTGAGCATGTATGGATGATTGTTATTCTATCACGCCAGAAGTGTTGAAAGGATCTGGATAAAATTTGGCACATAGGTAGACTATAGTCTGGAATAACCCATAGGCTACTTTAAATCCAGGTTGGACCCAATTCTGAAGTCCACGTAGACGAAATCGCGGGCAGAAGCTTGTAATAAAATAAAATAAAAAATTATATTGAACTGCCTCATTAGCCAAGTGGTCCTAAGCGCGACTGCTACGCTAGAGGTCCTGGGTTCGATTCCCAGGTCGAGCAAAGTGTTATTGGGTTTTTCTATGAAATTCCCAGTAGCAGCTCGGAGTTAGGAATTTGTGACCGGTTAATGGCAATAGGCTCGCCTCCTATTACATGGGACCTAACCATACCGGCGAACTGTGGGTGTACATTAGTACGCCTCTGCCTAACCCTTCGGGGAATACAGGCGTGATGGTATGTTATGTTATGTTAAAAAATTATAAGAGAGGGTCTGGAGACCTGAGAGTCTGAGACCTAGACAAGGAAGTCGTTCAATAATAAACTTAAACTCACAGCAAAAAACGCTACTCAGTAAATAAACGCTGACGGCTAATTTCGACCTTCTCTTTGCCTGTCCCCCGCTTGATAAGCGAGCAAAAATTTTACAAGCTGAAGGGACTACTCTAAATTGATTGTGCAGTCGTCGCGAATTAAAGGAACATTCCGCATAATTTATATTGGGCTATAAAATGAAAACGTCCTAGTAAAACATTTCGGTTTTACGATTTGGATACCTCTAAAACGAATTAGAATATTTGAAAGGATTTTAAAAAAGCTAGACTAACGGGATGAATCAGCAATGCTATAGCATGCTACTTACATATGCTAGATAAAGATCGCGAGAAACTAAGAAAAGTAAAAGTTGATTCATAATTATATGCGCATCAAACATTATATTAGCCTAAACATAAGCTTGACCTGCTATAGAAATGTCCTTGATTTTTGCAACATATCATCGAGGTAGCACAATTAAAATAAGAAATCTATAACTGAACAAGATATATATGTACATTATTCATGTTTTTGATTCGTCATATCAATTTAAGCCATTTTCAATAACCGCCGATGAAATAATCTTCACGGTATGTACCAAAACAAATTATATTCGACATTACATTCAAGCTTAGAACAAGTGAGACGGACTTATCCTCTGACTTTGTGAATACTTTCCTCCTTCGATCCTTGACCCGGATGATAAGGTGTTTTTACGTGATTGCTTTGAGCTGAGGCAATGTTTCTTGTATATGAGATTGCGTTTCGATTCGTATTTGTGTGTGAGTACATCTCTGTTACCTGCGATTTTATTTTCACTTTATACAGTATACTTTTTTTTATGGCATAGGGTGGCAAACAAGCAGACGGGTCGCCTGATGGTAAGCGATTACCGCCGCCTATGGACACTCGCAACACCAGAGGAGACGCAGGTGCGTTGCCCACCTTTTAAAAAGTATTGGGAGCCCCGAAGCTTTTCACTTCCTCACTCACTCGGTGAAACACAACGTAAGCATTGTTTCACGCCGGTTTTCTGTGAGGCCATGATATACTCCGGTCGAGCCAGCCCATTCGTGCCGAAGCATGGCTCTCTCACGGTAAAAACACACTCTTCACTTGCTTGGCATACATACATATGACGGTTTTTTTTCCCGTATCAGCTTAGTGTTTTATTTATTGATGAATCCATACAGCTGTATCACAGCTACAAACATTCCACGTGTTCCAGTAATGTTCCACTGGGCGTGATTGCGTTCGGAAGCGATCATCCAATTTGTCCACGAGGGGGCTCAGCTAGACGCGTTTTGTATCATTGATCAAATTGAATGTAACTGTGTAACTGTCTGTGTTATGAAACCTACTGTTATATATACGGTTGTTTGTTTATTTTTATCAAAACCAATAATACGTTCCCGTTACATTTGTCATAGGTAATTATTTCTCATGCTGCTGAAGTAACTTGCAACTGGCGATTTCGTTTCATTGTCGTGATATTTCTGACCAGAGATTTATACTAAAATAATCCATTAATCGTTTTTATCAAAAAGTAATAATGTTTCTACGCGAATTAGTAATGACATAGGCATTAAGTATAAGCAAAAAAATTAACAAAACCTAAAATTATTATGTACATAACTATTCCAATAGCAATTTATAGTATGATAATCTACCAGCTTGCTAGAGAATAAGGAAAATGGACCTTGATCAACTTGCCAAGGTGCTTACAATGTCAGATCTTCGTCAGCCGGTACTAAACCAGCGATTAAAGGTATTTGTTTATAAGCCCTAACCAGTTCCTAATTTGATTTGTTTACCTTCTGCGAGTTAATTCATACCTCTTCCCTTTTTCTATGCGTGTAGCTTTGAACTCAATATTTATAATTCCAATGGGTAGTATTGCATTCCAGAAAGGAAAGAAATTGCTGATGAAGACGACTTTGTTAATATCAACATTTACGAGGCACAGCGTTTATGCTTAGTTTCACCTTCTTGCCCAGTCATCTACTGGTTAGTCCATTGTCTTTCATGGCATCTTTCATGACAAAACTGCCAACCTAATTAGAATAAATATTTTTTAAGTAAAGTCAAAATTCTGTGCAAGATCAGTGGGTAAAACAAAAATATGTCACATCTGTATCGTCTGTGAAAAAATTAACGACCTCGCACATTTTGGGGGAAATAAAAAGTTACTGTCGCGCTGTTGTGTCGGACAACACAGTGCTGAATAAACTGAAGTTTAATTACTGAAGCTCACCATTTCAGCTGGATATGAAAATAGGCATGGCAGAAAAAAATATTTGTATGTTTTATTGTGTTGCTTTTCAAATTTGGTTTCAATACATTCCATTACGTTATATTTTTAAATTTTCTAAATCCATATGTTCGAACCTTAGCGCTAATAAAGATTTTTTATCGTTCTTAAAAAACCATAACTAATCGATTACAGATCTTAAAACTAAGGGTTTATGACCAATGTTCGATGGTCTTTTGCAAAAGTTAAAAAGAATTAAGAACAATTTTAATTTCACAGTCCGATGTAGGTACCTGCCTATAGTAAAGAAAACAAAGATTCCTTTTTCCTTTTAAGTATGACAATATTTTGTAGTAAATTTAGTATATCCAATTCAGAGAGTTACTTATGCACCTTGTAGAGAAACCTAATTGAAGTTCAAAGAAAACCTTTATTATTTTGATTACCTAATACCGTTAGTTTGCAAACAGCGCTGCAGAACAAGAAAGTTTAGGGGACAGACAGATTTGTTTAAACTCGAATAAAACTGTCATCAGAACACGGAGGAAAATTTTTAAATTCCCGCACGGGCTGCGACGAAAAGCCTATAAATTACATTGAATACCTTTGTGTCCAGCAGTTACACAAAATTTTACAATTAACGACCCACAGCGGCTGACAATATTAAAATTCGGTTGACATTTACACATATTAAGGGTATTAAATGAGCATTTGTTGTCTGATTGTTAGAATGAAACTTTTCAGAATATAAAAGGTATCACATATAAACAATACAAAAACCGGTCCTCGTGGAAGTCTTTGGGGGAGAACTTAGTTCAGCAGTGGACTTCTTTTTGCTTTTAAGATGATGTTGATGATAATGATCTACAATAATGTGAAGTCCTTCTAAATATCAGTGGATTATGTATGTTATGTACATATAAGTAAAAAACCGATGTGTCCATTGGCTCACCTCAGGCTCAACAAAGAAAAAAAACAACTCAAATCGGTATTTTCGGAGCTAGGCATTGACAACATTTTAATATAAAATCTAAACTAATCTGATTCGATTTTGTATTGAAATGTTGTCAATGCCTAGCTCTAAAACCCTCTGAAATCTCTTTTGGGTCAAACCAACCAGTTTAACCCTTCCAATCTAAGTAACAAGATTTATCTGTATCTATCAAAGCGAGTTCCCTGATGTTCCAATCCATACTAATATTATAAACTAGCTTTTGCCCGCGGCTTCACTCACCTGAAGCTATAATAGGATTAGAAATGGATTCCAATAATAATTTAATCAAAAACCAAGTGATGATCTCTTCTTTGTATAGGCCTCTATAGGTACATCAGAGAGGTGAAGCTGTATCTCAGGAACCGTTTCATTAATTGAGATAAGAAGTTCACCAGTTTTTAAGTTGGAGCGTATATTTTAAGAGTGATAACTAAATTAAAAATTTACTCGGTAGTTTTTGCTCCAACCCAAACAGACAGGAATAAAAAAAACACATTTTTGGATTCTGTGACGTTTATATAACCTAACCCGCTTATTTTTTTTTTATATCTCCAATGTACAGACGGCTTTTTTACAATTTCATAATAGTAGAGATGGGAAACCAACTAATCTCGCCTTAACCACAACACCGATTTTAATAAATTTTGGTACAGAGACAGATTGAACCTGCAGAAGAATTTAAGCTACCTTTTGGAGATGCGAGAAAGGACGGGTTAGGGGGAAACTGGCCTCTGGTCCGCGGCCCACATTACACGGAGTAGGAACAGTAGTGGAAAAGTCAGCCGAATGCGTGGGCCAAAATACCATGGGATAAAAGTATCGCAGTTAAATCGACCCATTGTGATTTCATTTCATTAAAATGAAAAAAGGTGCGAAAAGGTATCTAGATCAAATGACCATAAAAGTACATACTTTGGAAACATTGGAAGAGTTAGGGATAGCCAAATGCCATTTTTTTTTCTTAAAAAAAGCTTACTAGCAATGTGGGTCGCACATTACTAGTATTCTTGTTAACCCCTCGTGCTAAGCTAGATTGCTTGTGTTACGAGTGGGTTCACGTCGGTAGTGCAATGGGTGGGGTTCGAACCGGCAACCACATGATCGCAAGTCCAACGCCCTAGCCATTAGGCTACCGCCGCTTCTCTTTTTAAATCTTTTTACAATTAAATCTTTTTATACGCTGACAAACTAAGAGAAGACTGGTAATGATCCTTCGTGACAGTTTACTGCATGATTCTCAGATTATCATCATTCTATTGTCTATGTAATTTATGTCATTTTCTGGTTTTTTGTCGGCTAATAATGTCTAGACGAGGTTTATGCCGTACATCATTAAATTGCCTTTGTAACGCGAATGGAGCACATTGTGTAAGCACGTGCCTTGTTTGAATTTACATTATTTTGAATGTAAATTTAGGTAAATAGCAACTTCTCAGGTGTTCTCAATTTTAAATTGTCCATCATCAAATAGAAAGCGTTGCCTTTTTATAATAAACTTCAAAATATTTACATTACTTGGTGTTCAAATACGCTCAATACCTATGTTAATAATTACATAACATACCGGCGAACTGTGGGTGGACATTAGTACGCCTCTGCCTAACCCTTCGGGGAATACAGGCGTGATAGTATGTTACGATAGGTTAATTAATTACAATCCCGAATTACAGTGTATTTATGTACCTGCATTGCATTGCATTGCATTCTGCAATATCAAACTCTGCACTGATTGACAGACATAATGGACAGCAGTTTTACAAATAAGAAATACGGTATGTACCTCCTGTGATTCCTATAATTTCTTAAAGATACGCATTAAGATGAGATTTCGGGAAATCCTCCGGGATCTCAGATTCCGAACTAGGAACAAGATTACTTTAGTTTCTATAGCTACACGTATTTCTGATAAGTAGTACGTCAGAAAAGCCTCGTGGCAAGCGGATTAATTCGAAAACTTCGTTAGCTTCAGTGAATCGGATGAAATTCGTTCCAACATAAAGTTTCATTTGCTGTAACTTCATTTTCAAATATGCCATGAACCACTACAGAAATAATCTTTGGTTATTATACGTTAAGTTTAAAATCATTATCATTTTTTAAGTCACGAAAGTAATTTTTCTTTATTCGTGCAGGATGTAAGTTATCATTTTGTCGTTAGCTCCAAAAAAAAACAAAATATACCATCATGTCGTATCCACGTTGGTGTAGACAGAAACGCCACGTTATTTAGCTCCGATGTAATAAGGGGCTAATTGCCTTTAAATCGGACACAAATCCAAATACGGCTGCTAATGAGAGTCTCATAGAAATACTCAATAACACATTTCTCAACCTGGGAATTGAATCCTTAGCGTAGCAGTCACGCTTAGGGCCACCAGACTTATGGTACCAGAATAATGATGACATTAATAACATAACATAACATAACATACCATCACGCCTGTATTCCCCGAAGAGTTAGGCAGAGGTGTACTAAGGTACACCCACAGTTCGCCGGTAGGTATGTTTAGGTCCCATGTAATAGGGGGCGAGCCTATTGCCATTAACCGGGCACAAATTCCAAACTCCGTGCTGCTACTGAGAATTTCATAGAAAAACCCAATAACACTGCTCGACCTGGGAGTCGAACCCAAGACCCCCAGCGTAGCGGTCGCATTTGAAACCACTAGACTAACGAGGCAGTTTATGATGTATAGTAGTATATGATGTTTTACGAGTTTATGATGTCATTCTCTCACGCTTAAACCTGTACTTTGTTCTCTTTACAGTTGGGAGTGGCCATTGGCTTTGTGCTGCCTCCGATACTGGTCAGCGCTTCGGGCACTGTCCCAGAGATGGCAGCCGACTTCCGACTCATGTTCTACTTAGTCGCCGGCTTCACGAGCGTTTTGTTCGTCTTTATTCTGCTATGTAAGTTTTTCCTATATTCCATCAATCATTAAGTATAACATATTAAGTATATTATATAGCTTCTGCCCGCGACTTCGTCCGCGTAGCGTGATGATATATAGCCTTCCTCAATAAATGGGCTATCTATCGCTGAAAGAATTTTTCAAATCGTACCAGTAGTTCCTGAGATTAGCGCGTTCAAGCAAACAAACAAACAAACTCTTCAGCTTTATATATTAGTATATATAGATTATATACACTCTTACCTACATACACTAACACAGTTCAAAAGACAATCGTTTCGCCGAGTGAGTGAGGATACCGGAGGCCCAAACGCACTTTAGACTCCTCGGATGTTTATGGGCGGCGGTAATCGCTTACCATCAAGCGATCAGTCTGCTCATTTCCCCGCCCATAAAAAAGTATTACACTTTGTAATCTAGTATCGACTTCGGTTCAACTTGGACCTTCAATGTCCACACATCCCATTGTCGCAATATTGTACCAGTGAAGAATGTAAAAACCTTTTATTTAAAAAAAAAGATTTAGGATTGTTTCCGTATTGTTCTTTATGTTATCAACGTTTTGGAACCGTGCAACCAGAATCATAACCTTTTATAAACGCTTGTAGAAGATATAAAAACATACATTAGGTACAAACATACTATCACGCTTGTATTCCCCGAAGGTATAGGCAGAGGCGTACTAATGTACACCCACATTTCACCGGTATGTTAGGTCCCATGTAATAAGGGGCGAGATTGCCATTAACCGAGCCCAAATCTCAAACTCCGAACTGCTACTGAGAATTTCATAGAAACACTCAACAACATTTTGCTTAACCTGAGAATTAAACCCAGGGCCTCTAGCGTAGCAGTCGCGCTCGGGACCACTAGGCTAATGAGGCAGTTAGATAATATAAAAACATTTGAAGTTGAACAAATTTACCACGAAGTATGAAGAGCAAGATAACATTAATTGAGCTCAATAAAACATCAGCTGGAATAAAACTTCCCCCGTGATCTTTCATCATAGTTTAATACACTTCAGCTTCTTGAATTGGAAGTAATAACGAATCGCGTTTGAAGTTGGTAGCACTTACAACTTATAAACTGCGACAGTTTGCAACGAGCAGTAATAAGTTCATCGTATGAACTAACTAAACTAATTTCCTCCGGGTTAACTCTTGCAGTTTATACCGGAAGATCCCATTAATATTTTCCGGATGCACTTTCTGCACCAATATACATTGTATAACCTGTTCTGCTATTCAATAATTTCTACCGTTTTCTTAAGAGTTGTAAATATAATATTTATAATATTACTAATTTATTGATTAGTGTGGCGAAATAGTGATGTTTGAAGGACGATGGACTTTCAAATATTTTACACGTTTCATTTGAGTTGGCGATTAAACTGTGGTATGAAATCCCTCTAATTCTGAGGGGAAACCCGTGCAAAGCAGTGGGATATTATAATGGGTTGATTATATATAATATTCCCATAACAAGGTTTAATTGCCCCGTTGACGGGACACAGCCACCGGGGTAGATAGGACCAAGTCGATTAATCCTGATCATTAGACTTCGTTGCCTGCTACTTGTTTGCTTACGTCAATGATCTTAAGTATTATTACCATCAATCGAGTTTTGCGGTAGCAATATAATGACGGAGGTGTCATTTAGGTGTGTAATTAGGGAAAACCTCGGTTTAGAACATTTTCCTTGCCTAAACAACAGCTTTCAATCACCTCAGTATAGCGTTAAAGTCGTTTCTCATAAAGGAAATAAATGAGCAATGCAAGTTCCTTAATAATGTCGTATAATAATCACACCAGATAATGTCTTAGAAAGATTCTTAAGGATCCTTTCTCCCTCATAACACCACGGCAGTTTTTGGACTTTGTCATAAGAAGCGGGATCATACGCTGGATAACAACGATAATATAATTAATACATACACGAAATGTAATTGGTGGTGAGCCATTTATCGGCCGCCTCGCATTACCTACCTTTGGTTGCATTATTAATTTTATTATATTTTGTATAACGTCGATAGTTGCTAATGGTGTAATTGTCTTTCTCCAGTCTTCAAAGCGAGTCCCCCCAGCCCGCCGTCCGCCGCGGCGGATCTTGGCGACAGTCTGGACTCCAACTTCCTCCTGTCCCTCAAGAAACTCATCACCAACCGCAACTATGTGCTGCTGCTGATCTCGTACGGACTCAACGTGGGCACTTTCTATGCCATCTCAACGCTGCTCAACCAAGTCATACTGACTTACTATCCAGTAAGAGATTTAATTACAGTGACATACCTTTCTTTTTCCCTCATCAGTAATCTCACGGGTCCTCTCGGAGTGAGAGGGGTTAGGCTATAGTCTGCAACGCTAGCGTACTACGAGTTGGCAGACTTCATACATCGTTGAAAAAATCTCATGAGTATATCAAGTTTCTTCACGATATTTTCCTTTACCGTTTAAGCGCAATAAATGATAGTGAAACATAAATTTTCCCTCACATAGATTTTTCATATCAAGGATAGGTGATATGTTTGAATCTCATTATTTGTACATCTTAGATTGAATGCGTAGATATACTTATATGTATTTAAAATCTTGTATGAATTAATTTTAAGTAATATTCTGTTAGGACGCCCTCCGGCAAGATGGAGTGATGATTTGCGAAAGGTTACTGGTGGAAGTTGGATGCGACAAGCCGAGGACAGGGTGAAATGGTGCACATTGGGGAGGCCTACGTCCAGCAGTCGACTAGTATAGGCTGATAATGATGATGATGATTATGAATGCGATATGTAGTATCTATATTTAAATAGTCAAAGCTAAAATTACCTAGAGCTAATTAAATCTTAGTAAAATTCGTCTAAAAAATCAACTGACTTTATATATACCTACACATAGAATTGTCAGTAGTATGTATTTGGAAAAGTTTCAATCCTCCCAAAGTAATAATAAATATTGAATATATAATATATTGGATCCTGCTCCCGATACCGGTGGGCTATTATTTTTTATATTTTTAAATGTTTTTCAATTTTTTATAAAATATTTAATAATGTATTTAATATGTATAAGTTAAAATAATAAATGAGAATAATATTGACATGAATAAAATAATTTTCCAGGGTGCTAACACAGACGCGGGTCGTATCGGCCTATGTATCGTGGTGGCGGGTATGGCAGGGTCCGTCGTCTGCGGCCTGATTCTCGACAAGACGCACCGCTTCAAGGAGACCACCCTCACTGTCTACGCCGCGTCTGTTGTCGGCATGCTCATATTTACCTTCACACTGGACTGTGGATATATTTTTGTCGTGTATTTGAGCAGCATCTTGCTTGGGTAAGCGCTTTTGTACTAAAACTTCTCCCTTGATTAGTTTCACAGCGTAGACTTCACTCTGGATTGCTTTGTCTCCTCTCTTAATTAGTTACACAGCGTAGACTTCACTCTGGATTGCAGTAATAACATACCATCACGCCTGTATTCCCTGAAGGGCTAGACAGAGGTGTACCTACTAATGTACACTCACAGTTCGTTCAATGTGTGCGTCCCACGTAATTAGGGCCGAGCCTATTGCCATTCGGTAGTAATATTTTGCTTCAATAAGTCCAGTTACAACTTCTGTAAGAAGAAAACAAAGGATTTATTTAAAACCTTTTTTAAAGGTAAACTTTAAAAAAGCGCATTTGATATTGTCAGCATCAAGTCCATCTGAACTGAGGGGCTCGTGGCTAAGTAATAACTAAGCTGATCAACTGGTCTGCAACTTAAGCTGCGCTCACTGCGGTCAGTGTGTGGATGGGTGACCATTCTTAACACATCGAGACACCTACGTGCATCCAAGAACACGTGAAGCCGTCGCTCCCGGTTGTCATACAAAAATCTAAGACAATTGTTAGTGGTAGTCAGAAGCTCAATAAAGCCTTACAAAGCAGTCTATCCTCCGAATATCGGTATTGCCCAGAAATTGAGTTGCGGAGGTCTGATGCAGTTGCTTCGTATAGTTACTGATATTCAGCCGCATCTAGCTGGAATAGAAGCCAACCCCAACATGGTTCCGAAAAGGTCTCGAGGAATCAGGATGATGAAATCCATCTCAACTGTCTAAATCGAAATGCCAATGCCAACCCAAAGAAAAACATTTGTTCTATTGTTTTCAGTTTCTTCATGACGGGCTACCTGCCTGTGGGTTTCGAGTTAGCCTCCGAGGTCACGTACCCCGAGCCTGAGGGTACTACTTCAGGCATTTTGAACGCTGTCGTTCAGGTACGAATTTGGTAGTCATTTTATATTGATTTTGACTACAATGATTAGTTGCCATACAATTTATATCTGCTTTTATGTCACAAGTAATAAGTATTTGTGGGTGGTACAGTGGGTGCTTTTTTTCATACATAAACATAAACATACCATCACGCCTGTATTCCCCGAAGGGTTAGGCAGAGGCGTACTAATGTACACCCACAGTTCGCCGGTATGTTTAGGTCCCATGTAATAGGGGGCGAGCCTATTGCCATTAACCGGGCACAATTTCCTAACTCCGAGCTGCTACTGGGAATTTCATAGAAAAACCCAATAACACTTTGCTCGACCTGGGAATCGAACCCAGGACCTCTAGCGTAGCAGTCGCGGTCAGGACCACTTGGCTATTGAGGCAGTTTTTCTTACATTAATTCTATGAAAGCCGATAAATATTATCCATCATCTAATACTTATTAGTTGACGGTGACTATATTATATCCTACCTACTGGCAAGTATCCCAAATTACTCAAAATATTTTACTTTATTTTAGTTTTTTTATCTTTTTCCAGATATTCGGCATTGTAACAACCCTTCTATACGAATGGATGTTGGGCAACGTGGGGGATCGCTGGTCCAACCTGACGCTGTGTGGTCTGCTAGCGCTGGGCACCGCCATCACGGCCACCATCCGCTCCGATTTAAGGCGGCAGGCCGCAATGAAGAGTACACAGGAATAAGTTGCATAATCCCAATGAGGATGGCACCTGAGTAACTAATGGCGCCACTTACGCTCCACTCTATGCAACCTTATTACCTAAAACCTCTGTGGCACAATTTCTACTGTCAATTTATCTTGTTTTGATTGGTTTTCATTAGACACATCGGAGGTGCTGACATCTGGTATCCCTTTGGGATGCTTTTCATATTCCAAAGTACCTATTAATTAAGTTTCAAAGTATTAACCAAAAATATCGATCGATACGCCGATCGATCTTGTTGATCAAATTGTGGAAAACGTTAAAACTAACGTTAAAGTCACTTATTGTGACATGAAATTACTTTCAACGAGGCCGCCTCGAATAAGGTATCTAACGCCTAAACTAGGAATGTGAGTCATACTTAGATCGAATTTTAAAAGTTGGCGGCTAGGTGGGAACTAGCCTAAGATTTACGTAAAGATAATCCGCGTCCCAGCCTACATGATCACATTTTATCAAATGATATTGAAGAGCTCATCTTTCTTACTTAAATTTATCAAAGATAAACCTTATTTTGAAAGTAATAACGAGTACTTCCTATTGTAGATATAATCTACATATAGGTACACAATAAATAAATTGGGTGTACCTATGGATAGCCTCGAAATTAGAAAAAAGGCATACTTACCTACGTATAAAAATGGGACCTCGTTGTGAGTCTCTGGCTGGTGGATGAATTTTCATACCTTAAATTTTCTCATTAAAACCCCTTTAAATCTTTAATACTTGAGATTATATACAAATTAATGTAATAGTAGACGATTCCTTTCTAGGATTACCTACAACGTAGAACTAGATACTTTGAAATCACGACAATAATTTGTGTGACTGTAATACGGTAATATTTGCCACAACTAGAATAAATTGAGATGTATTTACTATGGAATATATATTATACATTAATGTTGTAGATTGATATTTATGGAAGAAAATGTAGACATATTTTAAATACATTGATAATCATCTAATTTATAATCTTGACTAAAACGTAGGAAATAAGTCTTCTTTAAAGGCTTTATTTTACAAAAGAAATATAGCTACTAAAATACCACGAATAAAAAAAATAACCCTCTTATTCCTAAATATATAAAACTCCATAGAAATATCCGATAGCTTTATTAAGTTTTCTCTTCCTTTCCTTGTCATACAATGGCATGTGTCAAAACAATACAAAACATAGAGCTTTTGGAGGTTTATATGACGTTCTATATTTTGATTATGAATTTAAAAAGAAAAAAGATTCTGAATTTTGACCTTACTGGTATCTACCAGTTTCCAGACCAGACCAGACCAGTGAAAATTTTGGGACGTTTATAATGTAACAGCAATATAAGCCCTTGTCCTAATTCATTTTCAGTTTCAGTGAAGCATGTCCTTTTTACCATTGATATCTTATAACTATACCTTTTATATTCAGTATGATAAATGTTTGTTGTTGTTGTCACATGCGTCGCATGACATCTTTTTGTCGCTACGTTATCTCGTCTTTAACTATTGTTTCGGTACGAGATATAATGGGCATGGGTCTAAAATTCCTTACTTCAATAGATCTCTAGTGATAGGTTCCATAAAAGTCTACGCATTAAAAGTTGCTCGCAATGAGGCGGCAACTTCGTGCGGCTAACATTTTGATCAACGTTGTTTATGTCTCAGGAATAAAAGTTCCGGCCTAAAAGGGCACCTTATAAAAATATATATGTATGTGCATTTAGAATTTGTAGATTGTAATTTTACTAAATAGTTTTATTAGGGTAGTTTATGGGCAGTAATTACAATATTTGGTCAATGTATGCTATCTAGGCATTGACCAGATTGAGAAATCGCTAATACCTACAAGTAGGTATATGTAGGTATATTTTATTATTTTGGATTTTGAATCCTATTTACAGGTTAGTATGGTTTTATTCGCAGCTTTTATGGCGTAATCTCTTGGTGTAAAAATAGCTGAATAATTGTATAGACGTGTGATAATAATAATGTTTCGTAGTGCAAGTAAGCTATGTCGCTTTCATAAAAGAACTCTTAAGGAATACGTTCTAAATTATATATATTTTAAAAATTAACAATATAACCACCATTAGTTCCTTTTTTCATAAATTTAATTTATTTATGTCTTAGTATTAATACTTAGATTTTTAATAAGTACCTATGTAATAGGTACCTAATTTAAAATTACATGCAATCAGTATTAAGTATATAAATACTGTGATCTACAGCTCATAATAAAGGCTAATGAATCTAACTCCTCTGAAAGCTACGTCTTTCGACTCATGTTGGTGAATTGTACATAACTATAATTTGCCTTCAAAATCTAAAAAGTTAATTTACCTAAGTTCTATATCCCTATATAATTTATGTATGTTGTATAGTGTTTTGCATGCCTCGAACTGAGGCCACCGCTTCAGAATATATCAATCATAGATAAGTCTGATACTGAGGCGCTTGCGGTCTCTCACGTGTACCTTCTCTGTAACTGTGGTCATATGAGATTTATCCGTAATTTATGGAATAAATAAGTTTTTTTTAAGACACGTTTTACCGTTACCGGCAATTACCGTTTTCTACGGCTTTCAGGCCAATAACATTCACGGCCTGCGGCTGCAACCCTGTGGCCGTAGTAAATTCGGTGCAAACATTTTGATTAATGTTAAAAACCTTGTTATAATGTTTCGCCATTTGGCTAATGTTGAAAACTGTTTCCTTTTTTTAAGCAGTGACACGGCCCACCGTTAATCTTTTTCCATATAAATACGGCTTTTTTTACATAACGTACACGGGCGGCTAGAAATTTTCATCAACAACACTGCGCGCTAGGGCTTTGGCATAGTAAATCTAAGTATAAAGTAGGTACTAACTAACATAACGTGGCCCGGATAAATTTGGACTTATTTATGTTAATTAAGCGATAAAATTAATATATTTTTATTTTAAGTAGTAGGTACCCTTATTTATTACTACACTTTCCGTAAAAATAAGTGAGTAAGTAATTGGAAAGTTTACTTGCATTACTAAACTCGACCGAAAAATACAATAATAAAGTCCAGAATATAATTGTATGGGCGGTTTATACCTATAGTTAATAGTATCTGTCGTGTATGTATGAGTGCCAACTACTGTGTGATGTAGATAAAATTATTTATTTATTTATAAGTAATTATAATGTGATTATATTGTGAGTTACCTACCCAGTTGGTATTAATTAAATAATGTAGATGTATATATTTTGTGTAATATTTTGCTTATCGTAAAGTATACCTATCTAGTTTTGTTTAGTTATTTAATAATTGTAATTGAATTCTGTTCATTTTATCTCGAAGATCAGGATTGGTCACATCAGTCTAATATGGCCACAAGCGCGCTGGCTGAGTGCGACGTCCCAGGTTCTCAGATAAGTTCATAAATTTTTATTGTGATTTTATATGTAATCTAAGTCGCGGCTTGTAGTTTTAGCAGATTCCTAAACGATTATTGGTAACTGGCTCGTTTATCGGGAACATGAAACCTAGAAATATATTAGGTATATTACATAATATAATTATATTTATGTAATGACGCGCGAAGGTCGTGCCAGTGGAAAGGTTAATATATTCTAAATAATGACAATAAACAAGTTTATATATAAGACAATGAATTTCCTTCACAAAGTTAGCTTTGCTTGTATGTAAACAGTCACAAAAATTAATATTTGATTAAAGTATGTATACTTACATATATTTTTATAGATGTAGCCGTGGACATTGCAATGTGAAAAATTTCAGACCTTACCTAACAAGGCCTATGCTTTGCCTTCCTAATATTTCACTGTCATTCCAATAGGTTTATTTCAAAATAATTAGCGAGTAAGTTGGTATACTACCTGCCTAATCGATGTGTAATAGGTAGGTACTTAATGTTAATAATTGTTTAATAAAACCCGTTGACAGATTAAAAGTTTATTTTATTTTGTAATTTACATAGTTAGTAGGTACCCAGGTTAACATGATCAAAGCTCAAAGGTGGGCATTAACTCAACAATCTGTTATATCGTTAGCTAATAATATACAGCATTTACCTACAAAACCTCAGTCAATTATTTTTATTACTGCTGTATTGCAACTTTTTTATTTTAAGAGGTATTATATTAAAATATTCTGGTTCATTTTCATAGGTCTAGGTACCTAATTTAGGTAACCTAATAACTCATTATTGCGATTTACGTATGTAATTTGCGAAAACCTGAAACATTACATTTTGAATGTGGCGGGTTCCCGATCGCCATTTGTTTTCAAATCTATTACATATACCGGAAATAGAAAATTAAACTCATAAGTCAGGGTGCGTTCCACTTGGCGTTCACAAGGATCACGCTCATGACCGCAGTTTTTCCCGTTCCGCTTGCTTGTGAGCGTTATTGTCGTAAACTCGAGTGGAACGATCACTATGACCCACCTTTTTAGATGGGTCGTCCTGAGCTTCGCGTGAGCGTAAGTCATGACGTCATGAGTGACGTCTTCGCCGCGACCACAACGACCGCTGTCGATAAGTGGAACGACTAAAATTTAGTCGTTCATAATCAAAATGCTCATTTAAAATGAGCATTTTGATCGATGTGGTCGCCAAGTAGAACGCACTCTTAATCAATTTTTTTGGGACTCAGAACTTCAGAAGTCCGAGTTGGAGTTTAGGCGGGAAAATGAAAAGTGCACATTGTCGATTTTATATTATTTTTCAAAACTTGAATTTCTCTGAAGTAAAATGTGTAATTATGGTGGATAATTAACTATTAAGGGCCACTTGCACCAACTTCTTAAATACGTTTACATTGTATTTAAACACGATTTTTGATTCAAGTCAAACATTCGATTATATATGTTGAAAGACCTGTCAAAGTAAAATACGCTGAATTTAAATATGGTCATATTTAAATCATACTTAGATACGAATGGCCGTTTATTGAACTGTCATCTGACGAATGGAGTTTATTTTGAGATAAAATACTACTAGAAGCCTTGTAATAATTTCTATGAGAGATTATTCACCTATTTAAGATTATTTTTTAATTTTATCAAATAAAAAACACAACAAATAAATATGAATTTGTTTGGATTGGTTGTCATGGCAGCGAAAAGTCAAAATAATGGCGTAAGTTTCGTTACATGCAGACTATTTTCAATAAAAATCATCGATTTATCATTAATTAAAATTAATAAATTATAATAATTATTATATTTGATTTGATTTTATATCTATTATTCATTACATATTTTTTTAAATAGTTTTTTCACATTACTATGATGTAATGCAGATGTAATGTAAAAACGGAACGTAGATAACTGTTTTATCGACATACATACATACATAAAGTCACGCCTCTTTCCTGTAGCAGAGACCACAGACTTCCACTTGCTACGATTCTGACGTACCTCTTTAGCTTCATCCACACTCATCAATCTTTTCATACATGAACGTCGGTTTAGGGTACAGTCGCCGTCAGATATATTGTAGCAGACAAGGTGACCATAGACTTCTGAACAATTTAAAATGTCAATAAGTTCCATACACTACAAGTTACCATTAATATCTGAACATTCATTACTTCATTAATATCTGAGCAAATGCTTGTCAATAATTTCTATACATATAACTCACCAAAAATATCTGAACACTTATAACGCCAAGTGTATCTACGCTGACAAACACTGAGTTTACCTAACTTGTGTTTTAGATAGGATGAACCAAACATTCATCAGTGATTTAATACGATGGAAAGGAGTAGGTGTAAATTGGGGTTTCTGGATCAGAGGAGATCCAGAAACACCCAATTTACCCATCATTCATATTATTCAAAGAATGAACAAATAGCTGTTTATTATTCATAATATAAATATGGAAATATTTTCTGTGATCAGAATCAGCTTGAAGTTTTTTGTACTAGTTAACTTTATGTCTATATTATTATTAACATATTATAGATATCGTGAGAAATTTAGATATTCAATTTAAATGCTTACATTTATCTTAATTCGACATTCATGTATGTTATAAGTATGATATGTATGTGCATTCTACTTTTCATCGTTAAATAATTACATCTATTCAATACTAATTCAATAACAGTTAATCAAAAGAATGATGGAGTAGTCAACTTTAAGTCTATTCCTTCATCATTAACTTTCAACATTCATGTGTATTCAAATTTTTCATCGTTAAATTATTATATTTCTTCAACAATTCAATGACACGCGCATGAAATGTCGAGCAACAGTCGGGATCTGTTCCACACGACAGCGAAAATGGAATGGGCGTCGCTATTGTCCATCACACCGCCTTATATGTAGCGCAGTGGCTATTTACTTAAATTATAATGACGGAGAAATAAAAAGCAAAGTACCTAATATTGATTTATTTATTTAGGATGATTATATTATAAATATCAAATACATGAAGCTGAACTTAATTTTTTAACAATTTTAGTAACTAAATACTCAGTTTCACTCATGATTTCATCAACATCACTTCGCACTAAATATTGTATACTTATTCACGCTTGCACTATCAGGGTCACTATCTACTTCTTCCATACTACGACCATCCACATCATGGACAATTATTTTTATTATTCGGTGAACATGCCCGGGCTCTTTACGCATTATATAGGATTTATTTTTAAAAGATTTTGATTTATTTTTTTTCTTCTTCATTTTTTTATTTTCTACTAGCTTCTGCCCGCGGCTTCGCCCCCGTGGAATAAAAAGCATCGGGAACGGGATAAAAATCCTATGTCCGTTTCCTGGTTCTAAGCTACCTCTCCACCAATTTTCAGCCAAATCGGTTCAGCCGTTCTTGAGTTATAAATGAAGTAACTAACACAACTTTCTTTTATATATATAGATTTCTTGCTGTCTACTCTCTTCACATGCATTCGCCGCTACTTCAGCGTACCAGCCCTCTCGGTCTTGAGCATAGTAAAATGGATTAAGAACTGGATCTGAGCCCTCTATCAATTTCTGAAATATAAATATTATGTATGATTTTGTGTTATTAAACAGCATCAAATATGAATTCAATTGTTACAATCGATGGTTACTGAGGTACTTACGTTACATTGTTGGTCAATTTGATCTAAAACAGGACTGTAGGATGGTGAGCGTGACATACTTAATTCTATGTCTAGACTTTTGTTAAGAACCTAGAAAAATGCAAAAAATGTATTAATATTTTATTTACTTTAAATTATCTTTTTGTATTTTTTAAGCATTTTCCATGCTAAGATTATCAATTATTTTAACATACCATCACGCCTGTATTCCCCGAAGGGTTAGGCAGAGGTGTACTAATGTACACCCACATTTCGCCGGTCAATCAATTATTTTAATGAAGGAAAAAATCGGTTGGCGGGCAGGATTCGAACCTGCGTCTTCTGGTTAGATACACCAGACGCTATGACCGCTAAGCCGCTAAGATACTTTAAATTATTTAGTTATTCTATCTCAATTCTCATAACATTTATAATTATGGTTGAAACAAAGTGTTATGTAGAAATAAATACTTATGTAAGTATGACCCCTAGGTACCTATATTAAATAACGATTCTACTGCCTGATAATAGTATTGGTAATATTTTATTTTTAATTGTAAAAAATACTGAGGAATAATATTAAAACTTACCGATATTACACAATAAAGACAGTTGCCCTCAGCCAGCTGTAGAACTTGAATAGAGATTATTTTATTTTTTTATTTATATATCCACATAATTTTAATCTATAGAGTTCAAAATCGTACGTTTTTATAGATATATTATATCCTATACAAAATCGGACGATGAAATTGAAACCCCCGACATCTCGACACGTGTCGATTAACTTATTGTTTACTAAAAATATCATAAATAAAATAAATACCACAATGTGTTTGTTCATTGTATTTTTTTCATACATGCAGTTGAGAAAAATCGACAGGCAAAGTCATTGTATATAGCTAGTATGTCAATCATAATAATTTTTGCAATGTATGTGGTTATTTATAAGGAGAAGATCAAAACAATATACTTAGCAATATTGACATACTATTGTTACGTTCGGTTTCGTCTGCTATTATTGTAATATTTAAGCTTATTTAATTGGTACGTCACAAACAGAATGGTAAGTAAAGCTTTTTATTCTTATTTGTACATAATATTACGGTTCATAGATATATCTATACTTCTATCAAGATTTACACGGATTAAACATATTTTATATAATAGTTCGAAAACTAGCTTCAACTTTGCTTTAAACAATATTATGGAACATAACAGATCTTGACTTGACTTGATAAAAACCCTCTATAAAAATAACAGTTGATAAGCAAATCACCGTCTTTTGCTTCACGCAGTCGGGTAAAATTAATCATAACACAAATCGTCTGGATGCGGATAGCTGACACTGCATTTTCACAACACGTGCCTCTATCCATATTTGGGATAATATGACGTAGATTTAGCGCTATTTAAGGGTCCTGCTGCTGAAGTTGAACCACATAACACTTCTTCAAGAGCTAGTGTCATCATCGTGTACGAGTTAATCAGTACCAAGTTTATTTCTATTACAAGTACCTACACCAGTTCTTCGCTGCGCTATTTAAAAAATGTAAGTGACGTTGTTTTATTGTCTGTGTATTCGTATTACCTATTCAAGTATTCTAATATATTCTCTTTTGTCGAGTGCTCGCAATCTCTACTATTGATCATGAGGCCCTGGGTTCGATACCCAGATCGTACAGTGTTGCTAGTATTTCACATTAGGAAATACGTAATGAGTAGATATAATGTAGTGAAGATATATTATCATATAATGTTATGTAACTATTCTTATATTCAATGATTTATCATTATTCAATCATTCATTATTTAATTTTAATCAAACGATGAATAATTGAATAATGAACTTGAATTAAATAAATGATTAAGAATTCAATAAAACGATAATCATTTATCTGTTGATAATTTGTTCTATTAATGGAAGGAAAATAATAAGAGGAAATCTGCATACTCTTACAGATATTCTCAATCATGTTTAAAGCCATTACACACTTACATACAGGGTTTAAACTTTAATAGAACGCTAGCTACTAGTTAATCGATAAGAAGATTGGTAAATTGTCACTATTATTTATAGTTAATAAACTTTCTATTTTTCTATTAGGTCTAAGTGTAATGCAGAGCAGCTTTTCCCGTCTGATGATGAGTCGGTACCGGAAACCGTAGCGGTAAAGGCAAAGCCGGAGAAAAAGAAGCGCAAGTCGTCGCATGAGTCCACCAGCCAGCCATCATACAGCAAGAAGACGAAGCCAACCACTAGACCGACAGCCCGCGATTTATTCGGAAGCGATTCTGATGACGATAACTTGCCGGCAACAACGGGTAAAAGCTTTCAACCAATCTACTCTTATATTACACGTAGGTTGGCGAACGGTTTTTCGAGGCAAATAGATGAAAAAAAATCAGGCAGTTATTACGCAGAATTAAAGATATATAACTGTGATGACATTGAACGAGTGCCACCGGTAAATAGGTGGCGCCACTCAGTCATAACAATTAAAAATAAGTGTGAAAAGGAATCTCAGTCTTGGAAACAGTTAATTGAATATGTTAAGAGTGTTAGAAAAGAGTTTCAAGACTGTCCATGCACTTTTATTAATTCGTATCAATAATAATCAACTATTTGTCCTACGAACTTATATTATACCTAAAAGTACATGTATACCCAAATGTAGTGTTACTTATTTGTACTTACTTAAAATAAATACCTATGTTATGCTCTATTATATTATAGTTAATCATTATTTACAAACATTATAATTAACACATAATCAATATTGTTTAATCACTATTATATCTTTTTCAATTTTTTCATTAAATATTCCAAGTTACTGTATTTTTTCTTTTCAGTTCAACCACCTGATAATTCATCATCAAGCGCTAATATTATTTATTGTGATAAATGCAAAATTGAGATCCCCGTACATGAATACAGATATCATAAGAGAACTAATATTCATAAATCAAACTGTTTAATTAAATCGTCATTTTTGAATGTTGATATTATAGCCACAGCGTTTAAAAATAGAATAATGACTTATCGCTTAAATCCATCTCAAGAAGACGAGTACCTTCTAGCGGAGGCGTTTTTAGATGGAAAGCGAGACGATGTTTTTAAAATTATTGAATTGACTTTATTGAAACATGACTGTATCAAAGTGAACTTCGAGTTGTTTGCTTATTTTGTGCTACCCGTATCAGGTGAGCAGCAACTGAAGTCATTTAATACAAAATATAAAACCATATACAAAAATACTGATTGTGATGAGTTATATTCAAATATAAAAGAGATTTATAAAACGAAATTAACTGAATTTGAGCACTGCAAATCTGGATGGGCATTTATGTCTGTAAGTCATTTAGAAATTAATATTAATAAGTATTCACCCATGCGAGGTGGATCTTATATCGATTTGCCACCTAAAATTAAGAATACAAAAAGCTGTTTGAACATACAAAATAGTGATAATTGCTGTTTTTTGTGGAGCATAGCTGCAGCGTTATTTCCAGCTAAAAATAACGCCTGTAGACCTAGCTCGTACCCAAATGTGAATTCGATATTTAATACACAGGGTATGTCATTTCCACCATCACATAAAGATATTCAGTTGTTTGAAAAAAATAATTCCGAAATAAGTGTAAATATTTACGGATTAGACAAGCATCATACTGTTACTGGTCCTTTATATGTTACCAATAACAAGAGAATTAAACACGTTAACTTGTTGTATTTAGAACAGAACTGCAGCGCCCATTACTGTTTAATTAAAGACCTTAAGCGTCTAGTCAGAAGACAGGTATCACATCATAAAGGTACAATGTATTTATGTGAAACATGTCTACAGTTTTATACTAGTGAAACAAAATACGCTTCACACAATTGTTCTAAGATTATAACGATATTACCAGAAAGAGACAGTTTTTTAAAATTCAAACATTATGAGAGACAGCAAAAAATTAACTTTGTTATATATGCTGATTTCGAATGTTTATTATCTGATTTTAAAGAACCAAATCCCGATAAAAGTACTGTAATAAATAAATGTCACCAACCATCTTGTTTTGCATATTATATATGTTGTTCCCATGACAGGAGCTTGAATAAATTTGTTTCATACAGAGGAATAGATTGTGTACAAGTATTTATCAAAAAAATTATGAAGGACGCACAGTTAATTCATAAGATTTTAATAACAAAAAGACCCATGAAACCAATGACTAAAGAACAAATTAACGATTATTGTAGTGCAACTATATGTCACATATGCAAGCAGTTGTTATTTGACGATAAAGTCCGTGACCATGATCATATTACATCTGAATATAGAGGTGCAGCTCATTCGCAATGTAATATTTCATTTAAAGTATGTCCATTCATACCTGTTATATTTCATAATTTATCTGGTTACGATGCCCACATATTTATCACGGAATTGTCTAAATACGAAGGTGAAATAAAAGTTATTCCCAAAACAAAAGAAAAGTATTTATCCATAACGAAAATTATAAAATCAGATAACAATAGAATGCCTGTACAAATTAAATTTATAGATTCTTTTCAGTTTCTTAGTTCAAGTATTGATACATTGACTAAAAGTTTATCCGACGATGATTTCGTGCATTTGTCCTCCCATTATTCTGACAAGGACCAATTCGATTTAATAAGAAGAAAAGGTATTTATCCGTATGAATATATTAATTCATGGCATAAATATAATGAAACCGAACTACCATCAAAAGATTGTTTTTATAATAGCTTGTTAATGAAAGATATAACAGATCATGAATATAAACACGTACAAACTGTTTGGAAATATTTTAATATTGGTTCTATTGGCGAGTACACTGACCTATATTTAAAAAGTGATGTACTTTTGCTCTGTGATGTATTCGAAAATTTTAGAAACTTATGTTTAAAGAATTATAATCTTGATCCTGCATATTATGTTACTTCACCTAGTTTGAGTTGGGATGCTATGCTTTTTTACACAGGCGTTGAACTAGAGCTGATTAATGATTTAGAAATTTATCAAATGTTAGAAAAAGGAATCCGTGGAGGGCTGGCACAGTGCACTCATCGATATGCTGAAGCCAATAACATTTACTTACCTCAATTTGATGATTCCAAACCTTCAACATATTTAATATATCTTGACTGTAACAATCTTTACGGTTATGCTATGACAAAGAAGTTACCCATATCACATTTTAAATTTATGAAACAGAAGAGTATTGAGAATTTTAATTTGTTCGATATTCCTGACGATGCTGACAACGGTTATATTTTAGAAGTTGATATGATGTATCCAGATCATTTACATAATTTACATAGTGACTTGCCATTCGCTCCTGAAAAATTTATACCTATTGGAGGAAAGACACCTAAATTAATTGCTAATTTGTATGATAAATATAATTACATAATACACTACGTTCATTTGAAGGAATGTCTTAGAAATGGCCTAGTATTAAAAAAAATTCATAGAATACTTCAATTTCGACAAGACAACTTTTTAAAAAAATATATAGACTTAAATACTAAATTACGGCAAGCAGCATCAACACCATTTCAAAAAGATTTCTTCAAGCTATTGAATAATTCAATATTCGGCAAGACAATCGAAAATAAACGTAAACAGGTTGATGTTAAATTAGTTACTAGATGGAATGACAGCTCGAATAAAACTAATAAGTCACTGGGAGCAGAGAAATTGATTACGAAACCAAATCTAAAAAGTATTTCTATTTTTAACGAGAATTTTATCGCAGTGCAACTGAGTCATGAAAAGCTTATTTTAGATAGACCGATATATATTGGATTTGCTGTGCTTGAATACTCAAAACAACATTTATATAATTTCCATTACAATTTTATAAGACATAAGTATGGTGATAATGCCAAACTATGTTATACCGATACTGATAGCTTACTGTACTTAATACAGACACCTGATTTTTACAAAGATATGCAAGATAATATGCATGAATTTGACACTAGCAATTTTGACGTTAATAATCCTTACGGCATACCAAAAGTTAACGAAAAAGTACCTGGCTTATTTAAGGACGAATTGGGAGGTGATATAATCATGGAATTTATTGGATTAAGAGCAAAACTTTACTCTATTAAAACGCTGAATATACAAATTAAAAAAGCAAAAGGAGTGTCAAAGCCAATTACTAAAAGTTTGGATACATCCAACTATAAGGAAGCATTATTTAACAATGTTGAATTAAAGCGTAAAATGAATATGATTAAATCCATTAAACATATATTGTATTCACAAGCAGTTAATAAAGTAATTTTGAAAAGAGTTGATGACAAAATACAAGTTCAGTCGAATCAAATAAATACGCTACCTTGGGGTCATTGTGACGGTGTCATGTAAAAGCTTTAGATATAAAATATATATCTAATTTGTTAATGTAATATCTGTATGTCTTTATTTCATTAAATCGATGTAAACACTATTTTTATTTGTAAAATGTTCCTAAAACCCTGTTTAGACTAATAAGATCATTTTGTTTTTTATTAATTTTAGGCATATAACACGATTATATTTAAATAAAATATATTTATCTTTTAAACCTGATTTTCATTATTGTTATTCATTATAATAAAAAATAGTGACAAGCACTTATTTCTATGTCACTATCGTATTCAATAAATTTTCTTTTTAGGTGCCCTATTTAATCTATAAGATGAGTATAGTTTGTTTTTGCACTCAAGACATTCTTAAATAGATTTTATTTTTAAATTTCAAACTTAATTTATTTGCATAAAATCTGGTTAAAAAGATGGTACATATTTATTAAGAAGGTCAGTCGCATACGCTAATAAGTTGCATATGCAGGTAGGTATATGGTTAACCTACATCCCCTGTGGAAAAAGGCGTGAGTGCATGTATGTAGGTATATATATGAATGTTAAATAACATTTGAATTAATCGACAAAATGAAGTTGATCAAGCAACCCATATCCCTAAGTGTTAATAATATAAAATTAAGTGACTCTGTTCACCACATCAGACATAGCACTTTATTGCCGAATAACATTCGCTGTATAATATGCGGTCCATCGAACTGTGGTAAAACAAATGTTATGATTAGTTTACTGCTGCATGAAAATGGGCTCAAATTTAGAAATCTATATCTTTACTCTAAGACTTCTTTTCAACCTAAATACCGTTTCTTGACTGAAGTATTGAAAAGAGTACCACAGGTTAATTTCTATGAGTTCAATGATCATAAAGATGTCATTTCTCCAAGTGAAGCTTTAACAAATTCTGTATTTATATTTGATGATGTTGCATGTGAAAATCAAGTGAATATACGCAATTATTTCTGTATGGGTCGACATAAACGAATCGACTGTTCCTATTTATCTCAAACCTATTCTAAAATTCCGAAACAATTACTACGTGACAATGTTAATTTAATTATAATATTTAAACAAGATGATGTGAATTTAAAACATATTTACGAAGAGCATGTTAGTTCTGATCTACAATGGAAACAGTTCAAAAACATTTGTCAAACTGTTTGGAGTAAGCCTTACAATTTTTTACTTATTAACAAAGAATCATCATTAAATAATGGACGGTATAGGCAGAACTTTGATATATTTTTTAAATTTGACTGATGTTATATAAATATAAGTGTGTTACACACAGAAAAAAGTCAGTATTATTTATTCTTTAGCTGAAAGTGGTTGTTATAATATTAAATAGGTATGGAGAAAAATATTAAAATAGAATTAATGAAGTCTGTAGACTCCATAAAGAATAAAATAAAACAGATGAAAAACCAGGAACACTCAATGAATTTATCACTCGATAAAATGTTAAAACCTATCACAGATCCCCTTAAAACTCTAGTTGATTCGAATAAAACCATAGAAAAAATACAAAATTTAGAAAAAACACACTCTAATTGTGACGACATCGAATTGGATGACATTAATACTAGCTCATCTACAAAGTTTGAAGACTGCTATGATCCGAAGCTGAAATCGGCACAGTTCGATAAAAAGTCTCCCGCAACGGAATTACTGGAAGATTTAGAAATATCATTAGAGGGTTGTGATATCCATGATATTTATGATGGTGTAAATATACCATTTGGAATAAGAAGTGAAAACAAAAATTTACTAATGGGTAATTCAATAGTTTCATTTTCTAAAATGGATAGTTTGAATGACGATAATGCCATTTTTATTAAAGTTGGTGACAAAAACTACATTTTAACTCCTGGTTTAAAAGAACTTTTACTTCGAAGAAAACCTGATTTAAAACTAATATCGAGCAAAGATAAACTTGTCTATAAGGATATGTTATATTATACAAATGCACATAAGAGAGATTTTAATCCTAATGGGCAAATTAGAGGCGATAAAGGTATAAAATATCGTGAAATAATCAAACCACTGTTTTCCGAATCCTACAATAATGTTATCACTAAAGGAGGAAGCTTACCAACCCTGAAAATGTACAAAAATAACACTGACTTGGTATATTGGGATAATCCTAACGAACTGGTTCACAGATTGAAGCTATTAATTGCTTCCAGAGATGCCGGTAATACAAACCATGATAATGAAATTTTATCTATAATCGAAGAATTAAAAGAAGCTGATATAATTAAATAATAAATAAATAGTCACAATAATATCCTTTTTATTCAGTATTATAGTTGAATTCAAGACAAATATACCGAATTGTAAACATGAGCAAAGCTGACGTGATTAACGAAATTCATAAAAATGTGAGGGTGAACTATCCACGAAGACATGTTATAATGAAAGATATAGATGACCTGTGGCAAGCAGACTTAATTGATATGCAATCAATTTCAAAAGAAAATAAAAATTACAGATATATTCTAGCCGTTATTGATACATTTTCGAAATATGCTTGGACCTTTCCTATAAAAAGTAAATCCAAAGAAGACGTGTGTAACTCTTTCAAAACTTTGTTGGATAAAGGGCGTATTCCTAAAAATCTGCAAACGGATAATGGAACAGAATTTTATAATAATAAATTTCAAAAACTTATGAATTCTTATAATATAAACCATTATTCAACTTTCTCAGCAAAAAAGGCATCTATAGTTGAGCGATTTATCAGAACATTGAAATCTAAACTGTATAAGGAGTTTAGTTTAAAAGGTGACTATAACTGGATAGTTAACACCCTTAATAATGTTATTTACGAATACAATCACACCTATCATCGGACTATTGATGAAATCCCCGCAAACGTGGATAATATTAATAAAGAACGCATATTAGGGAGATATTTCAGGTTGATAAAAACCAATAGTATAAAAAATAAATTTAAAGTTGGTGATTATGTGCGTATCAGTAAGTACAAAGGAACATTTGAAAAAGGATATACCCCCAACTGGTCGACAGAAATATTTAAAATTCGAAAAATACAATATACAACTCCTATCACCTACTTAATTGAAGATACAATCAGAGGTCAGCCCATTTTAGGTGCATTTTATGTACAAGAGCTGCAAAAGACAAAATATCCCAATTTATATCTAGTCGAGAAAGTTCTTAGAAGAAAAGGAAATAGGGTTTTAGTAAAATGGTTAGGTTTGTCTTCTTCTGAAAACAGTTGGATTGACAAGTCGAATATTTATTAAGTGTTCATCCCATGATGCATCAGTCTTATGATGTGTTTTGGAGAGAGTAGTCTTCTCAATTGGCTTATAAATAATTTACCATTTGAATTACATTTACCAGGATACAATTATTGTGGACCTGGCACTAAATTAATAAAAAGGCTTTCACGTGGAGATAAAGGCATTAATAAATTAGACGAATATTGCAAAGAACACGACATTGCCTATCATAATTCTTCAAACTTAAAGGATCGCCACAAGGCAGATTTAGTTTTGTTAAATATGGCGAAAAAGCGAGCAGTTGCCCTGGATGCGAGTGTAGGGGAAAAACTTGCGGCACGTTTAGTAAGCAAATCTATATTAACAAAAATTAAAACTGGTTCTGGTCTAAAAAAAGGTAACAAAAAGTGTTGTCCAAAAATTACATCTGGAAAAGGTTTGAAAAATAAATTTAAAAATGTTATTAGCAAAACAAAAAGACATATAAAAAAATTAAAACCAAAATGCAAAAAGGTGGCGATAGAATTAGCTATGGCCGCTACCAGAGAATTAGCTAATGATTCGTCCATTAAACTTCCTCGTGTTATTCCTATACCAAAATCTGGTGGAGTATTACCTCTGATTCCTATTTTTGCGGGATTATCTGCGGCAGGCGCTCTAGCAGGTGGTGCAGCTGGTATTGCTAAAACCATAAATGAATTCAAGATGGCAAAAAAGTTGTATGCTGAATCGAAGAGGCACAATGAGAAGATGGAGGCTCTCTGCATCGGCAAAGGACTACACCTTAAACCGCATAAAGATGGGCTCGGAATTTTCGTATCGAGAGAAAAAAACTAAAATATCGGCTACCTAAACGAGCCTTGAGTAATTTGGACATTTTGAAGTATGGAAATAATATTCCCTATTTTAGAGGTGTCTTTATGAGAGATGAGCTCCCTAAACACCCTTTTAAAAAAGAATGTGGAGTTATTAATTTAGATAGCTCTAAAAATCATGGTTCTCATTGGGTAGCCTATGTAAAATACAATGATTATATTGAGTATTTTGACAGTTATGGAAATCTTAAACCTCCAAAGGAATTTATAAAATACGTGGGTTCCGAAGTTCACTATAATTGTGATAATATTCAGCGTGATTATCCTTTTATTTGTGGACATCTTTGTTTAAAATTTTTGAAGAATTTTTGGTATAATGAACGAATAAAATAAACAGAATCTTGCAAAAGAGTTCAGTATACGAGCATGTCTACTACGGTTACCATCTCTGGAAATAAATCGGAACTGGTTACATACTTTCAACCACCACTACATTTATCTGATCAATACGAGTGCGGTTTGCTATACTTTTCAGTATTAAATTCAACACCAAATATTCCCATTGATAACAGCAGTCTATCTGTGATCAGAATTGAATGTGATCTTGTTTACGGTTCCTACTGCAACGGATTACCAACTCATTTCATTCATGAATTTGTATCTGATACAATCCAGGTCATCAGTGCATGGAAAAACCGCAAAACGTTATTTACTATCCAATAAACAAAAATATAATTTCATCTATATCTGTTAGGATTGTTGATCAATTTGGCCACTGTATTAACTTTGGGGAAGAATATATTCAACTACGTCTTCATTTAAGAATAACAAAATGATAGTATACTATAAAAACATCCCAGTGAAAACAAAACGTCTCAGTTCTTCTACGATTGCCAAAGTGCAAAGACCTAAGAAAAAAGTTGAGAAATTGACTAAAGCAAATAAAGATTTTCTTATAGCCCTAGGGTTTAAAGTATGAATATACTTACTACAGATTACTGAATTACCGCACTTCGACACTTCGATTGAAAGTTATGAAGTCCATACATACAATCCCTACAATAACAGCTTTAGAGAAAATGATGAAATCATAATCCCCATACACCAACAAGACATATACGTGCTACCATCAGCCAGTTCAATTTACATCGAAGGCCAAGCAAAGCTCTTCGGTAAAGATGGGAATCCGATCAAGAAAACTGTTACGTTCACTAATAACCCTGATAAGTATCTGTTTCAAGACATCAGATATGAAATGAATGGTATTGAAATCGACCGTATAAAAAATTCTGGAATAACATCAACAATAAAATCATACATATCATTAAATGAAGCAGAAAATAGAGTTGCCGCTATATGGGGTTGGAACTTAGAGGGGTTCCAAAGTGATGGGCATTTTAGTGCTGTGATACCATTAAATAAGTTATTAGGGTTTGCAGAGGATTATAACAGAATTGTGATAAATTGTAAACATGAACTTATAATGAATAGAAGTAACTCTAACCTAAACAGTGTTATTCTTACTGATGATATTACTCGTTTTGAAATAGATATACAAAGAGTTCAATGGAGGGTTCCCCACATAAAAGTTTCAGATCGAGAACGACTGACACTTTTAAAACATTTAGAAAGGGATAAACCTATTCAAATGGCTTTTAGGAATTGGGATTTATATGAGTATCCATTACTCCCTAAAACCACAAAGCATTCTTGGTCAGTTAAGACTGCTTCACAATTAGAAAAACCTAGATATGTCATTTTTGGTTTACAAACTAATAGAAAAAACAATAAAACTAAAGACAGTTCAATATTCGATCATTGTGAAGTGACAAACGTTACTCTTTTTTTAAATTCACAATATTATCCATATGAACCTATGAGTTTAAAGTTTCTCGAGAACAAATATAGTATATTATATGAAATGTATGCGAAATTTCGTCAGTCTTATTACAACTGTCCGATAGACCCGTTGTTAGATTTAAGGGACTTCAAAGAAAAAGCCCCCCTCTTTATCTTAGACTGTTCAAGGCAAAACGATAGTCTAAAATCAGGTCCAGTAGACGTGCGGTTAGAAATTGAATGTTCTGCATCAATACCAGATAAGACAACTGCTTACTGTTTGATTATAAACGATCGGCTTGTTGAATACAAACCTCTCAGCAACATTGTGCGTAGGTTATCATGAATGCTATTGTAGACGTTCAAGGTTTTAAAACAGAAACAAATGAATTTATCTTAAAAGAAATTGCTGTGATATGTGATAAAAAAGTTCAAGTATTTTTAATTAAGCCTCCGTTTCCGTTTTACAATTTGACAAAACTAGAAAGACGGCAAGTCTGTTGGATTGAACGTAATAGAAAGATATGCTGGGGGGAAGGATTTGTGCCTTATTCAAGCCATCAAAATTTAATTGCAGATATTTTAAGAGATAAATTTATCTATACTAAAGGTTTAGAAAAAGTGTTGTGGCTTAAAACTATTTTAGAAAATAAAAATAAGAATATATGTAATTTAGAAGACAGGGGTTGCCCTAATTTCTTAAGCTTGTATGATCAATATAAAGGTTCTAATAATTTGTATAACTGTATTTATCATGACTCTGTATGTGCTTTGAAAAATGTATTGTGTTTAAATAAATGGTGCTTTGATAATAAAATTTTTAAATAAATATTTTCTTGTTAAATTATTAGACTATTTAAATTCCCCATCCATATTTTATGTTACCGAAAAGTTTAAGTAAAATGATTTTAAAGTAAAGGATGAGAGATAGATTGTCTGATGAAGGAATCTTTGAATCTCTATTATAAAACTGTTTATAATAATTTTATTACATATATTTTTAACATTCGATTCCTACAATTGTAGTTGAACGGTTGAATCGGTCATAAACGAAAATAAACAATTAAAAAAAAAGAAAATAATTGAGAAAATAATTGAAAAAAAAAGTCACAATGCAAGATTCTGTGAAATGTACTTCCAAAGGTTTTTGTAAACTTATTATGAAGAATGCAAAAGGTGAAACTATATATGTTGGTAATAATATGAAGCATGCTCATAAAAAATCAAAAGCAAATTCATCAAAATATCAGGTCAACGATACAATGCAAGAAGGTTTATTTTACCATAATATTATGAATGATAATGAAACGAACCTAATACATGAAATAGTGATACCTGATTCAGATGTCATTATACGCTTTGAGTTTCTGCCAGAAGATGACGATCCTAACAATAAAATAATCAAAGCATTATCGAGCATCTGAATCGATGCAATCAGGTTAATATACAGTTTATTATACACACAACAACCGTTCGGACCGATAAAACTGATGATTGAGTGATTGATAGATGGCCTACGTTCGAGTGGGGGAGAATTGCGAGTTCCTATGTGAAGAGAGTAGACAGCAAGAAATAGAAAATAAAAAAATGAAGAAGAAAAAAAAAACAAAATCTTTTAAAAACCATATTTATATTATGAATAATAAACAGCTATTTGTTCATTCTTTGAATAATATGAATGATGGGTAAATTGGGTGTTTCTGGATCTCCTCTGATCCAGAAACCCCAATTTACACCTACTGAAAGGGAATAAATTTTTTATAGAAAATCATTTGTATAGGATGCAAGTGATGCAACTGATATGTTAATGTCAAACCATCGAAAGAAAATAGATCTTGGTTTTGTAATGAAATTAAAAATTATGATACTAAATATTTTTTAATTGGGACAACATTAATAAAACATTAGTATTTTGTGTAACCTCCTTCTGCATTTAATACGTCCTGTAACCGTTTTCGCATGGAACCAACAACCTTTTTACAAAAAATTATCCCTCTAAACGTTTCCCAAACGTTATTTGCATGTCGTCTTAATGCTTCCTTTGTTCTACATTGATTCCCATCCCAATAATCCAAATATCTGAACACTTATAAAGTATAGTGTATCTGACACTTGACGTTATAAGTGTTCAGATATTTTTGGTTAGATAAATGTATAGAAATTATTGACAAGCATTTGCTCAGATATTAATGAAGTAATGAATGTTCAGATATTAATGGTAACTTGTAGTGTATGGAACTTATTGACATTTTAAATTGTTCAGAAGTATTTGGTCAACTTGTCTGCTACAATATATCTGACGGCGACTGTACTCTTGACCAAGCCATTTTTCAAAACGTCGTCAATCTGATTTCGGAACGTTCGCCTAGGCCTTCCCCTTCCTACATTCCCATTCACTTGACTCTCGTATATGTGTTTAGTCAGTCTCCTATAAATACATATTAATCTATGCTCCTTTCATTCCCCCCGACCCTTGCTCGAGCCGGCCCGCGCCGAGCCAGTAGCTTTAAATTAGTCCCTAATAATAATTTAAACCAGATCCAGCCGTCCCTAGCTGCCCCCCCAGCAACGCCCTAAGCCGAGGCCCGTGTCCCGCAGGGGACGCCCTTAGCTGCTGTTGCTTAATTTTAAGTTGCTCCTGGCTGGAGGCATTCGGTGCCTCGCCACCAAGTTCGGTTACGCTGTTAAGATTCCCTGAATCAACAGCTATTGTCCATTTCAAAAAAAAAAAAAAAAAAGCTCCTTTCATTCATTCTTTCAACATGACCAAACCATCTCAACATACCTTTCTCGATTTTAGTCACTACATCTTTATCGACATGTTCAATTCATTTAACTAAATTGACATAAGACAGACTTGGTGCAAGACGATCTTAAATGTGTTATATTTATGGAGTTAAACATATTTAACTAAATGGATAAAAGAATGATTTAAATAGAATTTGGTGCCACCTTCTTAATTGTGTTTAAATCAAATTTAAACACAAATTTTCATACAAATTTTGTGTTTAAATACAATTTAAACACATTTAAGAAGTTGGTGCAAGTGGCCCTTAGTGTTCGTAAAATTGAAAATGGTGACTTTTTGGGTTCACCTAAACTCCATCGAAGCCTCAATAAAGTTTCTACCGTTTTATTGGGGCAACTGAACATTATACTTGACACTGGCGAACACAGAAAAAGTGTGGCGCCATAACATAAAAAAAAATCACAGTTTTGCTTTCACCGGAAATAGTTTTCACGTCAGACACGAGATGGCGTATTGTTAATTTGACAATCAATAATGATCTGTTTTCCGTAACGTTAGAATACAAAATTACTTGGAGACAAAGTGACAGACATGACAGTTGCTATGTTGACATCTCGACTCACAGCACTACAGCAGTTGCTATGGCGGTATTTTCATATTATCGGCGAAGTATTTTACATTGATGTGAAATTACGACTATTCAAATATTCATGATAATATCGAGCTAAAATTATGTGGCGTAAATATATTTTGTGTAAAGATGTAAACGTGGGGGAACATCACACTTCTATACTTGCGATGTTGGGATAAAAGAACCGAAAAAAAATTGGATAAAATTATAAATTTGTTTTGTTTGTGTTTTTGTTAGTGAAAGTTTTCATAATGAGTTGTTACAGTAAAGAAAAACCTGAAAGAAATGATTACAACAATATATGCAAGAGCCACTCGGCTAGATCTGATCGAGGTAAGTAAATAATACTTTTACCGGATAAACAATAAAGTGGTCCCTTGATGACATCCAAGTTTCCTTAGCATGTATCCGCATTATGATAAAGTTATTTATCTAGAAGATAATAAGCATAATATATCCAATGACATTCTTTATTATGATAAAAAAATATCTTGAACTCTAAATTCATCCCTGAAGTAGGTAAGATCACAAACTACTTAAATTAAAAAAATACACTAGACTAGTAAAAAAGAATATTATATTATTTTTTACTAGTCTTAGTAATTTTTTTTAAACAAAAAGGAGCTTTTTTTGAATTACCATTTTGTCTTCTTACCCTAAAACAAATATTATACAATAGACACAAATATATTTGATCTTGGTCTCTGGGGTCAATATGAGCATCTACTGAATCACTTAATATTCGCGCCTAGTTGAGGAGTTGCGGAATAAAGCCCGCTATACCAATAACTTAATGTTAATCCCGTAATGCCCATATCAACCTATCAATATCTAGATGGATGTAAACTTGTTCCGAATAAATGCTTTTTTTTTTAAACCCCTGGAGACCAAGTAGGTAATAAATTTTGCATTGTATCAGCACAGGTGTTGAAAGGTCAAAATAATATACACTGATTTGCTGATATAACTACTACATTACCAATGCACTAATTCGATTTCAGCAGAACTGTACCGAATATGTCCATCAAAACTAAGTAAGAGGGAGTTAGAAGATCTTTACTTCTCCCTCCTAGAAAACAATTTGGAACTGAAGCGGACCATTAATGGTCAGCAGGATAAGATCCGGGGCCTGTCCACTAAGGTGCAGCGGATGACTGCAGCACAGAGGGTTCTACAGACTAAAGAGATGAAGGATTGCTGCATTGGAACCAAATCTGTTGTATCGGAGCAGAAGGAATCGTTAGTATTAATTTATTACAAAATAATAAATTAATTTAAATTATTGACTAATGGATTACCGATTCATATTGACTATGCAGGTACTGAAATATCATCCTTACAATACCCATGAAGAGGCAGATGTTTTCCAATTGTATTAAAGTATCAATACTTTATTAAATTGGAAAGGATATAAGATATGAAATATTAGAATTGGACTTTTAGTCATAGTTTAATATTTTAGGCAAATAAATAAGTAAAGAAATACCGATAGATAAAATTGCTCTGATAATTTTGATAGGAGTTTTGTTGTTTTATATGAAATTTGCTCTAATAACTTTATCAGGTTCTATGGTTTAGGTGATTTTTAACCTGACTACTACTTACTGGGACCTTGGAACAAAATATTGAGTAACATAATTAAAAATAAAAATAACTACTGAAACAAGACATATAATTTTATGAATTTTCAGTTTGACTGAATTAAGGCGTGCAAACCAGCGCATGGCGGAGAGGATCCGCATGCTCAACATGAGGCTGTGCTCGGCCAAGCAGTTCTACAAGAAAGCACCACAGATGTCCACATCACGGTGTATCAGATGTGCCACAGTTTCTACCCCTAAAAAGTAATTATTTTTTCAATTAACGCAACATGTTTATAGTATAGCTCTATTAGTTATTCTTGCCCTTTATAAGTAGTAAGTATACATGATTGATTTAGACTTTTAGTGGAATTACTCAATGGGGCCTGGGCCTAAACAGATAACATTTAGTGATGCCTATAAACCATTCTTTCTCAAAGTGGGTGGTAACATCCCCTTGTGGATGCTAAATGCCTACAATATAGATTCCAGAAAAGATGATATTACATACAGTAAATAAATTAAAGTAATGATTGTGCTGTTATAATGTGGTAAAGTTAAAACATTTGTGGGGCACTAAAAACAATGTTACCTCCTAAGTGTATACAAAATATATTTGGGAACTTCTGCTCCAAAACAATTCATATTTAAAGCTTTATAATATGAAGCACATTGTGTTTCATAAAAGTGCCCAACCCAACAAGCCCAACCAAGTACCCCCAGAACGGTCACTTACCCACCACCCTTCCTTAATTTAAGATACCTCACTGTTCCCCACATTTAATTGTAATGTTCTTTGTTTCTATAACAAGGGTCATTTGTTCCTATCCGTGATGTGCTCTTATTTCGGAGTTGTCTTTGATAAAGGTATAATAACATAGTAACATACCACAGTTTCGGCTGCTAACTCAAAACTATCAAAATCAATATTTGTTACAGGCACTCGTGTCTCGACAAAAAAAGTGAGCCAGTCCTTAAATTGTCCACCTCATGTCAATATATCGATAGGTATGTTTGTATCGATATTACCTTAATTCAGACCAGCCCCAACAGCAAATCCGTTGATAGATTTGCTTACAGGATTTTGACAAAATCCTATCTCTAGTAAGCAAATCTACCGATGGCTGTTAAACTGCCTCCTTAGTTTAGCGCGTTGTAAGCGCAACTGCTGAGCTGCAGAACCTGGGATCGATTCTCAGCTCGAGCAGTATAACTTGGGTTTTCTAGAAAATTCTAGCTCTAAGTTTGGGTTTGTGCCTGAGTAGATAATAGAATCCTTTATTGTACACCAAAAACTAATGTCAAGTTAATATAATAAAATAAGTAATGTAAGCTCGTGCCTAGCACTTATAATTTATTCAAAAAGAGTTGACAATATATAGTAACTAGCTTCTGCCCGCGGCTTCGCTCACGTGAAGCTATATCAGGAGTAAAAATGGAAAACCAGCATTAATGACCTCTTTTTTGTATGGGCCTCTATACATCAGGGAGGTCAAGCTGTATCTCTAGATTCATTTAATTAATTGAGATAAGAAGTTCACCAGTTTTTAAGTTGGAGCATATACTTTCTAACAGTGATAATAAAATTTTAAAAATTAAAATCTATTCAGTAGTTTTTTGCTCCAACCCGTAACAAACAGACAAGAATTTTAAAAATCACATTTTCGGATTCGGACTCCATAAATACCATAACCCACGTGTTTTTTTTTTATATCTTCAATGTACAGACACAGCTTTTTTACAAATTTATAATAGTAGAGATATATTTAGAGAATCGAGATTTAATACACTCTGAACATTAGGGCCTATGGGAGCTTGTCCGTTTATATGAGAAGGAAATCACATAGATCCCTCACGAGTCTTCAGCCATTCTTTCGTGTACAGATAGTATGTAACTATCTACAATACTATTGTATCGCGCAACATATTTTCAGAGATGCAGTGAGTATGAAATCGGTGCAAACTGAAACTCATGACCTGGAAAAGTAAGTGTTTACACATTTTTTTATTTTGTTTTAACCACCAGTGTCATAATTTCTTCCTATAGGAAAAAATAAAAAGATTAACATGCTACATCGAACCTAAATAAATTGGGACAAGGGCAGATGGTGATGATGATGCTTTTTGAAGTGGGAGAACTATAATCTACATATAATAGTACCGATACTACCGATATGAACACCGAGGATATCGGTATTTACACCGGTAATATCGATACCGACACCGAGATTATCGATATCGACAGTGATAAAATCTATAACACCGACGACATCGATACTGACATCGTTAATACTTATTATGACAGCGATATTATTAAGTGGCGTCAATAAAATCGGACTCTAGACTCTCGGACTAGTATCTATGACACGGATAGTACCGATATAAAAAAGATACTGGCGCCGATAATATTAAAATAGATGTATTAATTGGACATTGCATGGAACTATTCCAGTATACCATTATAGAGCAGTGACATTATTTCCTACTATTTATAAGAAAAGATAAATGTATGAATAAAAGATGCTGCACCGATCCTAAATAATTTGCGACAAAGACAGGCGCTGATGATGGAATCCATGAGAGTGTCTGTATAACATCTGCGAAACGGCCAAGATATATTTTTTGTCCAAGTATAGATAGGGGCTTGGCTCTAAATAAGATCTTACAACTTTTAACAGTACCGTGTTTTTACGGTAGAAGAATTGGGTTTCAACGATATTTCGACTTTTTTAAACAATGTATGTTTTAATGGGATTAGAATTACTGTTGCGTTTGTCATTATTTTGATTTTTTGCCATGACAAAGGAACTTCTGTTTGAAGTGACATTAATACTTATTTCTATAATATTGTAGGCAAAATGAAGAAGTGCCGTGCGACGAAAATAAATGTAGATCTCTCATGGAGGAGCTGAAACTAAAAATCGTCAATTTGCAAGAGGTAAGAAAAATCATTCGTGTGAACCTGAGTTTCATTTAAAAAATACAGCCTGGAGGAGGATCTGGTGTGTTCCATTAATTCACATGATATGGGGTTGTCGGAAAAAATAGTTCATCGCGGGCCAAAATATGAGAGGGCCATGCTTCGGGACGAATACTCACAGGGAGCCCGCATAGGGAGTGATACGCCCTCACAGAAAACGGGCGTGAAATAACGCTTACGTTGTGTTACACGTGATCACTCACGTGAAACACAACGTAAAGCAATTGTGACATCTGCGGGTGTCCTTGGTAATCGCTTACTATCAGGCGATCGGTCTGTTCGCGTGCCCTCTTATGCCATAAAAAAGCTGGGATATCATATAGAGTCTCATTAATAATTTTGTCTTATATTTTTATGTCCAATTGGTCTGTAGAACAGTGACTTCATTGTCATTATCTTAATCATCATCCATGCAGGAGCTATCTCACGTCCACGAGGAGTACTCGACCCGCATCGGGCGCCTGGAGGCCGAGGTGTTGGAAGTGCGCAAGGAAAATATACGCGTTTGTGGCGAACGACGCGTCAGCGAACACGAGCTGCAACACGCCGCCAAACGGAACAGTGACTTGCTGTCCTCGCTGAGAACCACCGAAGGAACATGTGGTATGTGTGCTAGTCCAAGTAAGACTACTTTTTTATGGGATATGGGAGCAAACGAGCAGACGGATCACCTGATGGTAAGCAATAACCGCCGCCCATGGACACTCGCAACACCAGAGGACTCACAAGTGCGTTGCCCGCCTTTTATAAGGGTTTGGGCCTCCGGTAACTTCACTCACTCGGCGAAACATAACGCAAGCGTTGTTTCACGCCGGTTTTCTGTAAGGCCGTGGCATCACTCCGGTTGAGCCGACCCTTTCGTGCCGAAGCATGGCTACTTTCGTTTATGATGATTTATTACCAATAATGCTAATGAAGCATTATTGGTAATAAGTCTAGTGGTCCCAAACGCGACTGCTACGCTAGAGGCCCCGGGTTCGATTCCCAGGTCGCGTTAATTGTTATTGGGTTTTCTATAAGATTCTCAATAGCAACTGGGAAGATTTGTGGCAGCCTTTCAATAGAGGTTACTGACGCCACCTTTAAGACGTAAGTTCAGTGAAGGCAAATTTTGACATGGCAGGTGAGACCCGCGGTGGCTTAGAGGTCAAAGCGTTTGTCGTACCTAGCCAGAAGACGCAGGTTCGAATCCTGCCTGCGAGTCGAATTTTTCCTCCACTAAAATAACTTGATTATGTATGTTATGTTATTGCAGCTGAAATTTCGACACAATTATCAATAGAAAAGAGGAAGGTAGCGGAATTAGAGACGCGCTTAAAAGCCGCTACCATATCAGACAGAGTTAACAAGACCATCGAGGAACATTCGACAACTAAGAACGTAAGTATTTAATTTTTTTATTTTAGGTAATTAGGCCTCATTAGGCTCGTCCTGAGCGCTACTGCCACTTCAACTCCTAGGTCGCGAAAAGTGTTGTTGGTTTTTTTCTATAAAATTCTCAGTAGCACCTCGGAGTTTGGGATCTATGCCTCAAATATGTTGGTCGACACATATTACATGGGACCTAAACATACCGACAAAATGTGGGTATAATATTTTAGTACGCCTCTGCCTATCGCTGCGCGGATTACAGGCGTGGTAGTATGTGTTGTTATGTAATAAGGTGACGCACAATTATATAGGCTGCCTGTAGGTAAGTAAGCCGTAGAAGTAAGTGGAGACCTCAGTTTATAGAAGCCAGGAACACCAATAATATCACTAGCGCGTTTGTTATATTAACACATCAGTTCTCAAGATCTCAAAATCACAGCCAACATTCACCCAGTCCGGCTGTATCTTTTCTCCGATATTCTCTGTCGAACTGATACCGAGATTCTCCGTTTCATATGTCGCTTCAGGAAACAAATGGTCTACCCCAGGATACAACATATGCTCATCCTCAAAACGGGAAACTCGCTGATATACCTGAATGTATTTGCAATCATCCTCCAAAAGTTACGAACGCAAAGGCTGCTACTAAAGTATGATTATTGTAATTCTTAACGTAGATTATTACGAATGAACGAATTTATTAGCATTATCTTAGTTTCATTAAAGTTAATAAGTAGAAAAGGATTACGCGAGAACTTGGTGCCGACAAACTGACTGCAGTTTGGCTGATGTAATGTAAGCAAACCCTCTTTCACGCTCTGCATTAAATTTTCGAATTACAAAAAAAAAATTGCTACCTATTCTTTATTACACACTAAAAAATATTTCAAAATAATATAAACATTGTATGAGTATCACTAAAGTCTAACATTTGACGATTAATTGATTAAAATAGTTACCATATAAATAGATAGGTACGTATGTATATTTTTCCTATTTTGTAAAATTACTAGCAACCCACTCACGGTTTCACGCGCGTTGCCTCGTCCATAAGAGTCGTAGCGTGATGCTAAATAGCTTAAAACCTTCCTTTTGAATCACTGTATCTATTAAAAAAACCGCATCAAATTCTTTGCGTAGTTTGAAAGATCTAAGCATATATTGGGATAGACATACAGCGGGAAGCGACTGTTTTATACTATGTAATGATGAATTGGGAAGGTCACCCGTGCCATGAATTTTCTATTTTATTTAAATGTGACAAATGGTGACAAATGGAAATAATGTTACTTTAGAAATAACTCATAGTAGCGTATAAAAGAGTGTCTATACACAATAATAATACATTGCCCGCTATGATAACAAATGATTTAAATATGCAATCATTAAAAAGCTCATCAGCTCTTAGCTCCCTATACAATTGATCTCTTCCAATTCAAATTTCTAGAATGAATATTTCATTTCAGGGTCCAAAAAGCGCTACTTGTGACTGCGCTCCTCCCCTAGAGGGCGAACAGGATAAAACTACATCTAAATCTCTCCTAACTAAATTTTCTTCAAGTAAATCGAAATCAAGTAAATCCACCTCGAGTAAAGCAATGCCGTCTACAGTATGATATTCTTTTTACTTATTAACCTTGTAGATACTAATAAATAGTCATTGGACGTCATAATAGTGATTGGAACCACGACTGTAGTACCACTCTATCTCCTGTCAAAGCTCTGGGTCTGTGCGTCTTGATCGCACCTACATTAGTCTTCACTCAACCACACGAGACAAGGATAATACTGGGTGAGGCCTTGTCACCTGGTATCACGGTTTTGTTTTTTGGTTGGAATCAAATAATGTGCCAATTAGCTATACATCCACATACACATCTTCCTTTTGAGGATGTTTGTATTTGTCAAAATGGTTTAGGTGTGACTCATCCACTTGAAGGAGTACTTCTGAGAACCATTGTCCACTGTCGGATGTCAAGTATAAAGTGAACCTATTTTTGTCTTGCACATCAATCTTTGCTTTCGATCTACGAGTTCCTCCATCATTCAAAACATATGAAATAGTTTTTTCATTTCAGAATTCTAAAAATGTACTCTGCGGTTGTCCTGTGCTGAAAGAGAGTGAATTGATGACGCCTAGTCCGGCTAAAGTATGATTATATATACATCCGTTAATTTTTTCCCATTTTGATACAGGTTCCAGTAACTTTATGGAAAAATCGGCCATGTGACACTGACTGTCACAATTTAGGCAATACGTGCCTAAAATATTTTAGTTCTTGCCTTACGCGATTGCAATCAGCAGTCTCGTAAGGCTCTGATTCTGATTACTGATATCTGCATAATAATATTATATTTAAAAAAATGGACAAAGGCCATATCATAAATTTTTGAATTGTTTAAATCCACCTGAATCCCCTTCTTGCAAAATTATGTCACTCAACTCACCTCGCGCGGCCGCTATTATAAATTTGCCTTTAGCTTGAGAGTCCATCTGATCTAATAATTAGTCTCTTATCTCTAAAAAAAATATAAGATAATTTCTCAGCTATGAGGTTTTTTACATCTCAAGAAACTCCTCATTACTTAAGTCTGACGTACTTTATTGCAGGACTCAAAGATCGTAATTTGCGGCTGTTCTCCTCCCAGTGAAATATCTACTCCAATCAAAGTATGTCAAATCTCATAATATTTATTGATGTGCCAATTGTAGGCCGTAGAAACTTATAGTTCATTCCAAAACGTTTAGTAATCCTCTATTTACAGATAAAACTTTAAATATAACTTTTAGGTTGTTATTTTGATTCGAATAAAGTGAGACGGCATTAGAGAACATGCCTTCTTGAACTATCTCTTAGTTTATTTTCTTAGTAGGTACCAGTACCTACCTAGAACATTTACGCGTTATAGTCAAAGCAATAACACGTGTTCCAATTTCCAGGATACGAAATGCGTAAGTTGCGCCTGTCCAGTGTGGAAAGACAGTGAATTTGTTCAGTCCACTCCCACGAAAGCTGAATTGGTTGAATCTGCTCTCACCAAAGTACTAACACTTTCTGTTTCCTATCATTCCTTATTGTTCCTTTTTCGACCGATTTACTTGCATCTAATGATAATGAAAACAGTATTTAGAACCAAAATACTTCGTATGTTCCAGTGTTAGTAGTTCAATTTCTGTAATAGGAAAAACCTGAGATAAAAATGCTTACCTTGACTTGCTAGTAGCTTGGTAGTGGAGTAGTTGACTGTTAAAAACAAGCTAAAATAACAGACGTTGAAATTTTAATTACCTTGGAGTTCATACAAAAATCCATAGAAAAATCTTTAGTCTTCATGTTGGTAGGTATTACGTAAATAGGTAAATAAAACGTATTTTTTGCAGGATACAAAGAAGATACTTCAATGTGAGAATTGTTCCTGTACTATCCGAGGCGAGGGCGAATCTTACGAGACATCGTCACTCAAGGTATGATCATTATATTATTTATATAAATACAATTACCATAAGAAAATAATTCTCAGGTCTTAAACATGTTTAAATTGTATTTAAACACAGCAAGTGTCGCTTAGATTAACCCGATTAATACATCGGGTATACATTGTGTGAATTCTAATCAATAGGCCCGGTTGTCCCGGACTGCATGTATTTTCTCAGAAAATCTTTTTATCAACGGTCTGCAAATATTGATTGAAGCATTTTTTGTGTGTAAAGTTACTTTCTTCCAGACGGGCACCCATTCCTCTCCGAAGGTAGCCGACACGAGGGGGTCGCCGAGGGCATATCACGAAGAGGGGAAGATGTCTAAAACGTCAGATGATTCAGGATACATGGACGCCAACCGGAGCCATGAGACGCCTGATGAAGCGGTTAGATGCGTATATATATAGTAGGTTAATTATTATAGACATTTTAGCCTCTGAAGTCGTGCGCAAGTAGCTGCGCAGGAGTCGATTTTCATACAAAAACCCAGTGAAAAGAAAGATGGGGCCGAATTTTTTTTGCATTCATGATTATCTTCCTTACTACTTTATTATGCGACTTATTTACCTGTACAGAAAGACTACGCAATATGTGTAAATAATATAAGTTTACGAGTATAATAAGAAGATCCTACTTATGAAAATTGAAATCGTTTTGTCGAAAAGCATATTTTATGCTGGAACTTGAAAAACTAAACTGTAAAATGTTTTAAACTTATCATGAAGATTGTTAAGTCAAAAAGTCATTACCAACATTAATCAGTTAATCAGTTAGGTGTAACTACGCATTTATAAGACACTAGCTTTTGCCCACGGCTTCGCTCACCTGAAGCTATATTAGGATTGGAAATGGATACCAAAAATAATGTAAACCAACCAACATTTGTATGGCATTACCTGTCACATTAGAGAGGTCAAGCTGTATCTCAGGATACATTTAGTTAATTGAGATAATGAGTTCACCAGTTCTTAACTTGGAGTATATACTTTCTAGCAGTGATAAACAAATTAAAATCTATTCAGTAGTTTTGGCACCAACCCGTAACAAACAGACAATAATTTTTACAATAACATTTTTGGCTTCGGAGGCGTTAATATACCCTAAACCACTTGTTTTTTTAATATCTTCACCATGGCTGTTTTTTTTTCAGAGTTTAAATAAATTAAATAAAGAATTAATAAAAAAAATACTCGAACTTCAAAACCAGGTGGACTCCATGAAAATTGCAGGGGTATGTTTTTCATTTCACCTTTACCAAATTAGGGATGAAGGGGGGGGCAAAAGAGCAGATATATGCCTGATGGTAAGCGATTACCGCCTCTCATGGACACCTGCAACACCAGAGGAGTCACATGTCCGTTGCTGGCTTTTTAAAAAGGAGTACGCTCGTTTCTTTAAGGTTTGAAGGTCGTATTGGTCCGGAGACACTGCTGGCGATACTTCATTCAATGAAACTGTTGTCGCGTCGAGACTCGAGATGTGGGAAAGTGAAATAATATCAGCTGACAGCTCCAACCATTTGTGTTGATTTGATTATAGGGATAAGGATAGCCTAATCCCTTTAATCCCTAATTCCCTTTGTTTGGTGGACTATAAAAAAGTCAGTCAAAGACAGTCCAAAAGACTGGCCTAATCCATTTTAGTACTCTTCACAAGCCGCCATCGAGAAAATCTCTCAGGCATGCAGGTTTCCTCACTATGTTTTCCCTCACCGTTTAAGTGCGCACATGATTTAGAGCAGTTTCTTTGTCCAGGTTGTGGACTATACTCTAGAATAGATTCACTTACATTACAGCATTACTACTACTTTTTTTACATACTACATTCACTTACAGTACTTCTGTGGCGCCTACATGGTTAGTCATTTCTTCAGGGGTTAAAAAAATAATGATGTATAAACTGAATAAATGACAAATTAACAAAAAAATAATCATCTAAAATCTTTTAGCTTACATTCCAGCTGCTAATATGATATTATTGTGATAATACTCTAAACTTTTAAAATGTTAAAATTCTACAATAGTTTATTTTCAAACATTATTTTTTTTATGGATTCTTATTTGTATGTCCTTTACGTAGGCGTCTCATTTTCATGTACTGGATATTACATAATAGTATGTCCTGTAATACCCGTTGTGTTTTAGGCAAATGAATTACCAGGAGCCAAACAATACAAACTGGGTGAAAATCATAGAACAAGCTATTCTGGCGTAACGCCGAGCACAGTAAAGTCTGCAGTAAGTACGATTTAAACATAGTTCTACCATACCACTTCTCAACCTCCGAGTATTTAATTAACATAGGTATTATCGAGGTGGTAAAACTCTGTATCATAACATAACAATGATAATTATGATATATCGTTGTAGGCTGAAAAATCAGGATCTATATCCGAAAATCACAAGCGACCAGACGCAGCTGAAGGTTGTCAACCTGAAGTAGGTATGGCAAAGTCTCGGTCGTCAAACGTAGGGCCCGAAGAATCATTCTATGACATGTCCGAAAACCGTGAGATGAACAAACCAGGCGTACAACCTACAATAAATTTAGATATGAGGGAAGATACTACAATAAAGGCTACCGATAAGGCGGTGACTGAAGAACGTAGGCAGAGCACGTCAAATGGACAAACTACGTCAAACGGACGAATAAACGGATATCGTGGCTCAGAAGATACGAAATTAGTTCCCAATAAGCTAGAAATGCCGACAGCTGATGAACGAGATCCGAAATTAGAATTTGTTCCCGACAAGTTAAACACATCGACCACTGATCAACGTGCCTCGGAATTAGATTACGGTTACGAAGGAGAAAATAAAGCCGAACTAGTTCCCACAAAGTTAACAGTTTCGGATCTCGCAGAAAATAGGCGTAGTTCAGACATTGGAGCTACCACTTCGAAGTTCGCAACAAATGGAGACCGAGTCTCGAATAAACCAGAATTATTTCCTGACCAGCTTCAGTTACAAGTCACTGAAGAAAGTAAGCTATCGCCAAACGATGAGCGATTGTCATCTGACTTTGCAAATTTGCCTAATATGAAAGCACCTATGGCTGAGGACGTGCCAGCCAAAAATGAATCAGAAAAACCAATGGAGGAAAGGCGTTTGAATCACCAAGCTGCGTGAGTTTTCATCTTATATTGTGTTAAAATTGAATAGTTCAAAATTATCGCTTTGCCCTTTAAAAGTTTACTTCGTCACACCTAAAGTATAATAGAAATATGCTTCTCAGCAATACAATCCATGTGTTAATTATTATTGGTCACTTTTCAGGTGTACATACGAAACAGAGTGTGCATCACAGTCTTACATCAGCAAAGTAGACCCTAAAAACAACGTGCTTGGGGCCAAAATCGTGCAAGTTATGAAAAGCGATCGGCACAACAGCTTACAAATACCAGGCCCTATACCGACCACGAGCACCAACAACAAGGAGTGGAAGAGGAACATATTCCGACGCTTTTCTACAGACAAGAGGAGGGATTCAAAGAGTAAAGACAAACCTGTTAAACAGAAGAGACATCCAAGCAAGGAAAAAGAGAAAGGAAATGCAAATGTTAGGGAGAAACTGAGAGAAAGCTACGAAACAACTAGTGGTCCTATCAACTTGCCCGATGTACCAGTACTTCACAATAACAAAGACAAAATTACACAAATGACAGAAGAACCAAAAGTCTTGCATGATGATTATCGAAAAAATAACTGCGATATAAGCAAAGATTCTATTAATATTCAATATAAAAGATTGTCAAACCCGGTATGCGACACGGGGATAAAGGATAGCATTGCGCCGGCGCATGACGTCTCTATGCACAATTTTTATTCACGCAGCGATAATGTCATGCCCTCCATCTCGATGCAGTTCAATAATCAGGAACAGGGCACGCAAATGGAACACAATGTCGATCATGAAGCTTTTCAAAGGCGATCAAACGATCAAAAGGATCAACAACACGTAGTACTAACTAACAACAGTGTAGGTGAGTTATCATGAAAGTTTCATTTCTTGATTTATCTGTGGACTATGTATAACTTCATACTTCTTCGAATGCCTAAGCATCGTCTAAATAAAAAAATAACTCTATCAGATCCCGACTGTATTTTTTCAAGGGTTTCAGAACGACAGAGGTGTAATGTCTATATAGGAATTAGGTTTTTTTTTAAGGAGACTGTATTTAATTAGGATATCGTTATTGCCAGAATTGGGTTGCGTAGATCTCGCAGTGTCTTTGTGAAAAAAAAAAACAGACACTATGTGGTTACGCTGGCAGAAAATGATTGGAGGCTGGTTATGTGGTGATAATGGTTTTGAATTTAATTGAGCCATTACCGAGCCTCGCCTCTGCTACTCCCAACAACCGCCCGTTGTGTGGGGTAGTTTAAACATAAAGATTCTCCCTCTAATAATCTTTTCAAAACCGCCAATTGTACTCTAAAAAATGTTAGCTTTTGCTTTCTGAGTTTTGTTTTGTGTACAATAAAGAATACTTTATCTATCTATCCATCTATCTATCAAGCGGCGGTAGCCTACTGGCTAGGGCGTCGGACTTGCGATCATATGGTTGCCGGGTAGCTTAGTACGAAGGGTTAACAAGAATACTAGTAATATGCCATCCACATTGCTTCTTTTAATCAAGTAGTTGCGTTAAAACGCATGTATAAAGTTGAAAAATAGTTCTCCCCCACACAATGTTGTAAGAAACATAGTTTCGGTGTGTTATTTTAATGTTCGGTATCGTCACCGGACTATTTGTCGCGGTGGATAAACATAAGTCCCAAAGGCATGATAATAGTGTGTACAAGTTCGACATTAGTCGCAACCGTCTACATTTCCGATCCATATTTCAAATTTTATATGAAAATTCTACCTCTAGGGACTCAAGCCGAGGAAAGATCGCCAAATCATCAGCGTCGCTGGTCCTTGACGTCGGAGCAAGAAACTTACACCGTGGGCTCCAAACAAAACCGAAGCACTTCTCCGGACAATACTGACTTAGAAATGTCTTACATGTCCGACCTACCGTTCGAAAAAGGTGGTGAGTGCAATTAGTGAAAGAAAAATTCGATCTCAGCTGGTCTCGAACTTGCTTCCCTTCGTTTAGGTACACCAGATGCTTTTGAATCGATTTAGGTAGGGATCTGCTCCCAGTCTATGCAGCTTATAGTTTTCAAGCGACGGTACCCAGACGAATTTCTAGCCAATATCCTAAGAATGGTCTAGTGGTCAGGCTCTGACTATCATAGGTGTTTGAGTGGCATCCAAGACACCCACCCATATATATGTAGCAAGGATAGCTTCACTTTGCAGACCGTTTGATCATTATGTTTAGCCACGAACACTTTTCCGGACGGCATCGAAAACTATATATTTTTCTTCAGAAAAAAGGGCGGTCAAGGGCCGGTCTCTGTCGCCCGGGGAAGACAAGATGACGACCACATACACTGACTCTTACTGTTCTCCTGCTCCGAACTATTCGTTGAGTGAGGGGGAAGTGCCTACTATATCTGGTTAGTTGTTTTTATCTATACATAGTCAATCTTTTAAAAAATATTAAATGGCTTAATTTTCAAGAGCCAGATAACTTTTAGTAGATTATTTATTTTATTCTCTATGCACATTAGTGTACAGAGGCGGACTTAATGCCTAAGGCATTTTCTACCAGTCGACCTTAGGGTGATGCAGAGACAGGAAAAGGTAGGTGCAACAGTAGATTAAAGAAATGAAGAAGGTCTACATTCCAATACGGCTAATATTAATTGCAGTCTATCGATTTTATATTGAAGCTAGTCAAGTGGAACTCAAATACCGTGAGAATCCCATGCTTCGGCATGAATGGGCCGGCTTGACCGGAGTGATACCACGACCAGAGTGAGAATATCGGAGGCCCAAACCCTTTTCGAAAATCGGCAACGCACTCGTGACTCCTCTGGTGTTGCGGGTGTCCATGGGCGGCGGTAATCGCTTACCATCGCTACAACTGCTCGTTTTCCCCTATCGCGGCGGTAATCGCTTACCATCGCTACAACTGCTCGTTTTCCCCTATCGCGGCGGTAATCGCTTACCATCGCTACAACTGCTCGTTTCCCCCTATGCCATAAAAAATGCTTTACATGGGAGAATTTTTCAATTGTTTAAAATTTAAATTATTTTGTTACAGCACGAAAGACATCCTATGACAAAGACGGGGAGAAAAAGAATCCTGCGTAAGTATATACCATCTTCTTTATTTACCGTAAAATATTATGTGGCTATTGTAGGTATTGCGAATAAAGAAACTGTTTCTATTGGTTTTTTCCGGGTAGTGTAGCTCGCGCGTTGCTGACTATGTAAAAACCTTTAGAATGTCCATTAGAACCTACCCTTTTTACCGTGGGAGAGCCATGCTTCGGCACGAATAGGCCGGCTCGACCGGAGTGATACCACGGCCTCACAGAAAACCGGCGTGAAGCAGCGCTTGCGTTGTTTTTCACTGGGTGAGTGAGGTTACCGGAGGTCCAAACCCTTTTTTTAAGGCGGGCAACGCACTCGTGACTCCGCGGCGGTTATCGCTTACCATCAGGTGATCCGTCTGCTCGTTTCCCCCCCTATACCATAAAAAAAGAACCGTCGCTTTCCATAATACACCCGAATTAATGTAGAATTTTTTTTCAGCAAACCGTCACAGGATATAGTACCGACGCAGTCGATGGAGGCGGCGCTGCAGGCCATATCCGACGAGCTGGCGCGCTGTAAGACATTGCTGACTGCGCAGCGACCCACCGAGGTGAACTACTTGTCCAAAGTTATGTAGTCAAAGTGTAGTTCATTACTAGGATTTAAACGGTGGTCGCGTGCCGGGGGACTAAGTCTGCTAATTTTTTTTGTGACAAAGTCGCCACTAACATATTTATTGAGTAGCTTGCTTTATTCAGGTCTAACCCAATTCAGGCGCCTGCCTATTGTGAATAAGTCAGCTCAACTAAAATACAAATAAAAATCATTCTTTGTTTATATTTTAGTCGAGCAGACAGAGCAGAGAAGATTTTTGTGTTTTGCCTTTATTATATCTCAGGATTACCTTTATTTAATTTACGGGACCTTATTAGTAAGACTACGCTGTCCGTCCGTCCGTCCGTCTGTCACCAGGCTGTATCTCATGAACCGTGATAGTTAGACAGTTGAAATTTTCACAGATGATGTATTGCTGTTGCCGCTATAGCAACAAATACTAAAAAACCGACCGCGCGCGAAGGGTTTCGTACCATTATCCGGAGTTTTTAATTTAATTAATTCAATGATTGTGTCATTGAAGACCATTTTATGAACTAAATAATTAATACAATTATAATAGTAGACTTAGGCCCCTGGATAAGTGTAAAAGTTGGAACTTGAACACGAAATTCCACAACATACGATTTTAATCCATTTCATACAAAATTCGAGTTTAGAATCAAACACGGAACCTCACTGTCAGCAGTACACTTGACTCACCAACATGCGTACTCACTACAATTTATATCGTTGAAAATATAATTGACATCCTATCTCAATATATCATAAATGTCGGATGGTAGTCTACCAAATTACCGATTATCATACTGCAATTAAATCACAGTAATGAACCACCAAACAATAACCGAATCTTATTCACCGATTGAAAATTATTCAGGTATCACAATTCCACTTCAGCACACATTCAGGCGAAATGGTATATTATTATTGTTGTTGTTTAATAGTAGTTTACACCCATATTGGTCTGTGGCACAGATAATAGAATACTAGTTCTGTGGGGTCATCCCACAAATATGTTTAATTGTATTCAAGTTCCAACTGACACCAACTAAGTGTAGTTAGTAGTAGATGTAAAGATATTTAAGGCCTGTTTCACTGTTATAAGATCCCGATATGAAAAACCGATCTGACGCAAAAATCTATACAAATTTTGTTCCAAATTTGAATTTATCTGGTAGATAGTGCTTATCCGGAGGTGGTGAAACAGGCCCTTAGTGAATATAATAATGTGGTGTTGGGAAAATGTATAATTTGATGTAGAATGTAGATAATGAAATTAATGATACAAGAGCTTCCTGGCAAAACTACCTCCTCCCCTTAAAATATGTATGTGTTTCGCATACACAATACGCAGTTTCGACGACCCGTAGAAAGGGTGATTTTTTAATGCATAGGTTGAATCTGAAACTTTTAATTTATTCTAAATGCTTTTGTTAAAAAACTCTTATGACGGCACGTTTACTGAGTGGATGATTGGCTGCTGCGTCAGCGGTTGTGAGTTCGTTGCCCGTACGGAATCTTTATCTTTATTTTAAAACAATCTTCTTTGTTACATTGTAATATAATAATTCATGTTTTTTTAAATAATAATTTATACAAACATAATAATATTAATTAATTGACATAATAATAACAGAAGGTTAGCATGTTGTTTGCCAGGCCACAACTGTTCCACCACACCTTGAGTGATAATGTTGTTAAAAACCTAGTGCTATAATAATTTAATGTATAAGTAAGTAATATTAGCTAATTATCTAGTCTAGAAAATTAATAGTTAGAGAAATAAACCACTCTATAAAAGTTCTATAGATCATACCATATTAACTTAAATAATAATTAATATTTACTTAAATGTGACGAAATATACGTCATTTATTTTGTAACTGCCTCGTTAGTCTAGTGGTCCCAAATGCTCTAGCTACGCTAGAGGTCCTGGGTTCGATTCCCAGGTCGAGCAAAGTGTTATTGGGTTTTTCTATGAAATCCTCAGTAGCAGCTGGGAGTTTGGAATTTGTGCCCGGTTAATGGCAATAGGCTCGCCCCCTATTACATGGGACCTAAAACATACCGGCGAACTGCGGGTGTACCTTAGTACACCTCTGTCTAACCCTTCGGGGAATACAGGCGTGATGGTATGTTATGTTATACGTCATTTATACTTCGTCAAATTTACTCAGGCATGGATGGATATGTTTCTGATTATGTTATTTGTATTGTATTATAAATAAACAAGCATGTATCTATGTACAGTCTATCCCAGTTAACTTGTCTTTTTTGGTAAACAAATATGGCGTCCTAGTAACCAGAGATAACTGATAGTGGTTAGATAATGTTGGGAAATCATGAATGAATGACTGAACTAAATACTCTTAGCCAAGACTATTGAAGAATGATTCTCACCTTGACGAGTACTGATTTGTTTTTTAATTTTAAATATGAAGTGAGTGTGTGAAGTGAATATGAAGAAATAAAACGACAACTGCAAAACATTAATTTATTAGGAGTTCCTCTGAAATACACGTGTCAGAATCTGATGGCTCTAAAGAGTCATCAGATTCCGACACATGTACTATGAACCTCTGGTTCGGTGCATCTGATGCAGTATCATTGTACCCGATAGAGTAAACCCACCCCCACCAGGTGCCCGACAAGGCAGTCCACAAGGACTTTCGATTAGCTTGCCCACCTCGACGAGCAGCACTAGGATCGGAATGCCTACGGAGAATCTGCAGGGCGTCCCGGCTTCGCAGAGGATCTGCTTCCCCGTTTTCCATCGGAGTGGAATTGGCCCCTCGTGCGCTAAGGAACTCCCTCAATCGAGGCCCGAGAGCCGCCAAGGCCGGTACCCACTCTTTGCCATGCAAGCCGTCGGGTCCTGGAGCAGTATTTCTGGCCTTGAGACTTCAACCACCACTCATTTCTACGCCGTTCACCTCGGGAACAACGTCGTCACTGTGGTCCGCATCGGAATGTCTGCCCCTTCTTGACACAATTCCTAGCTAAAACTATGATTGTTCTTAATTCTAATTCTTGTTAATTCCATCTGTAATATTTTATATTTTGATGTCAGCACAGGGTTCATGATTAAAAACGTACTATGTTAAATAGCAAAAAAATGCTATGGATAATATTGTACTTGTACAATATTATCCATAGCATTTTTTTGTATATTGTTATTGTAATAACAATATTATTTTTGTGAAGATAAGGACTTTTTGGATTTTTTGCTCTTTCACTTAAACAAAATCATTCATTATTTTGTCACATCCCCTAAAATTCGTAGATAATCTAGAGTTTTGAAATGTCAAATTGTCATGATTATTTTATTCTGTGAAAATGTAATTACATAAAATTTAGTTTTTATTAAAAATAATAGACTTTTATAGTGATTTCGAAGCAGTTTTTGGTGTAATTTAGAGTGTATGTGTTTAGTGTAAGTGTTAATAAATTCGTTTCCTACATCAAGTGCGTGATTAAAGAAAAACTTGTGATTTTCGCATCGGGCAGGGTTTGTTTACCAAAAAAGACAAGTCCAAAAAAACGGACTGTATATGTATATTATGGTAAGTAGATAATTATTTCTTATTTAGAATTAGTAGTTATAAAAGGGAAATACATTATTATAGATTATTTACTTGCTTTTATTTTGGCCCTGCTGGTAACCGAAAATAAATGGTGAAATAATTATATTAGTTACTTCAGGTGCTACTAGGCAGCAGCTTGATGTTAGAAGTCTTCATGACACAGTAATTCAGGGTTTGAGCATTTTGGGATACATCTGGAACCTAACAAGCGGCAACTTGGGGCTAGTACTGCTATTTCAATTTCATCAAAATGATGCAATTATACTAGGATATCGTAGAAAATTCAGTCAAATTCAACATTTTAACAGTTTAAATAGAATTTGATTATGACATAACATTTTCAGAATATATGTAATCAGAATTTCGACTCGAGGTCGTGTATAGCTAATAATCTCTTAAAAATATCACGTAGGTACCTAGATTTATTTAAAAAACAGCTTACTAGCAATGTGGAATGTGGGTCGCACATTACTAGTATTTTTGTTAACCCCTCGTGCTAAGCTAAATGCTTCTGTTACGAGTGAGTTTACGTCGGTAGTACAATGGGTGGGTTTCCAGCCGGCAACCACATGATCGCCTAAGTCCTACGCTCTAGCCATTAGACTACAGCCGCGTTTAAAAAAACATTTCCTGCAGAGTCCACTTCAGGAGTCAAATCAGTCTCAAACCTCGATGCCGGACGGCCGAGGTATCGCTTTGCGCCGCGGCGTGGCCACGCAGAGCATAGGCGACACGTACGCGCCGAAATGCATCTTCACTCTGCACATCGGCACTGTCGTACTCTCCGACGAGGTTAATGATAACTTTTTCCATTACTTAAACAACCTCATTAGCCTGGTAGTCTTTAGTGGAATTGCTATGTTAGCTAGTTTGTGTTCCATTTCCAGTCCGAGCAAAGCTTTATTGTTTTTTTTTTATGAAATTCTCAATAGCAACTAGGGATTTCGATTGTGCCTCGTAAAAGCAGGGTTATCCTAGACCAGAGGACTACAAACTCTTGCCCCCAGGCCTAATTATGAAGCTCATGCAATAGCTATTTTAAGAACTTGGAGAGGACGAGGAATAGTTTGTCTAGGGGAAGCACAAAAGACCCCACTGGGTCGAAGTACACTGCGGTCTTGCTGCCTCAGACCCATATAAGAGAAGAATAAGGGATTTAAATTTGTGAGCGTTAGAATTATAACAACCATTTTTCGACTTCATGTCATACTGTTGTACAAATGACAAAACCAACGGAATTCAAGTATTCTGCAAGGTTTTTGTGATGTTAGAAGGTTCCTAAAGATACCTACATTGGTACCATTTAAAAGTACAACAAGCAGGACAATAAGAGAGATTGCTTTCGAGTACAAAAATCTAATATTATTAGTTTCGTTGTGCACTCTTCTGCCATATCTGTGCCGTAATTTCAAAGATGCACTAACACGCAACCATGCGTTGTCAGTGCGTGATCACGTTATTTTTCTTACATAATCTAACATCATACCCATATAAATATGGAGTAAATTAAACCTCGATCAATGCAACAGCTGCAATTCGACACTTATTGAGATCCATATAAGTAGCTCAAAAAGCAGTTCATTTTTACGTGGGAGAGCCATGCTTCGGCACGAATGGGCCGGCTCGACCGGAGTCATACCACGGCCTCACAGAGAACCAGCGTGAAACAGCGCTTGCGTTGTGTTTTTCCGAGTAAGTGAGGTTACCGGAGTTCCAAAACCCTTTTAAAAGGCGGGTAACGCACTCGTGACTCCTCTGGTGTTGCGGGTGTCCATGCGGGGGGCGGTTATCGCTTACCATCAGGTGATCTATCTGCTCGCTTGCTCCCCTTACCCATAAAAAGAATATACAACCCTACATCATAACCCAGGCGGTACTAAGCTCCCGCAACAAGTCCCTGCTGCTGATGTGGAAGTTCTACGACCAGAATGTAGCGATGACGCGCATGCGCGCCGGCCGCGTCGTACTCTTCGACTTCTCCACAGAATACGACATCAAGATCACAGATGACTTCCTGAGCTATATGAAACATGTAAGTAATGGCTGTGTACAAAAATGTATTCTATAATATAAAAATGAATCGCCAAATGTGTTGCTAAGCGCAAATCTCGAGAACAGCTGAACCGATTTCGCTAATTCTTATAATTTATTTTTTATAATATTCCTTGAAGTACGAGGATGGTTCTTCGGAGAGAAAAATTTAAAAAAAATGCATGAAAATGTCTAAAACACCACTTTTCTATAAATAAATAAATATTCTGGGACATTTTTACACAGCACCATCTAGTCCCAAACTAAGCAAAGCTTGTACTATGGGTACTAGACAATGGATATAATACTTATATAATTTTTTTTTGTAAATACATACTTATAATACATAAGATATACTATATTCTCATTCCCATACAAAAGATTCGTAATAATTCTTAAAAGTCAATTTGAACTTTAATACCATAGTTACCATAAAGTTTAAGTGTTAGTGGAGGGGTTCCGGGAAGGAAAACAATTGAGTGACGTTAGTTTCAGAATCGACTGTTAGGCGGTACGAAGTTCGCTGGGTCAGCTAGTTTTACATAAACTTACATCCCCCTATTTTACCCCTAAGTATCTATAGGGCAACTATTCCCTCACGTATATTGAGTTATTTCGGTCACGTTATGCGTTAGGAAGACGACGCTACGCTTTGGAGAGACTTGTTGTCCAGGTTCAGTTCAAGTTCAAATGTTTTTATTTCAAATAAGTTTTTACAAGCGTTTATGAAACGTTAATTCTAGTTGCACGGTTCCAAATGGTCGATTCTATGGAGAAGAATCCGGGGTAGGGTGAATGGCTCAAGATCCAACGGGACGCTCCCCTTTGCGGTAGACTGACCAAGTGAAAGCTCTCGCGGAGTCACCCCGTGCGTTCGGAATGCCCCGGACTAGTATTCTATTATCTGTGGCCCCAGTTAGAGAGAGATAACGGGAGATAATAAGAAAGAGCGTGCAACAACCCCCCTGACCACGACTACTCTGCCAAGACTAGGTATAGGACAGCCAAGAAGAAGAATCTATAGGGAATGAATTTGAAACAAAATTGGTTTCATTTCAAACCAGTACCACTATTTTTTATTTCAAATAAATACTTCAAGCTTTATTTTGTATTTAAGGAAAAAAAAGCGAGGAATTGTTAAACGAGTTATAAATGTATTGCCGAATGATTTCACTACAGATTTTCATACAAACTTAACCTCAATAGCGATATTTTACCGCAAATACCGCAATAAAGTACAATACGTATTATGGTATAAAAAGTTACACGCTTTGAAATGAAACCACTTTTTACGGATTTCGACGCGTTGTACGACGATAGATATTATTTAATTCCCGACATTTCGGATACTTTACAGCATCCATAGTCAAGGGTAGACTGAGGTGATGAACGTCTTTAATGTTTAAAATAACTTACAGCTAGCTTACATTTTGTAAATTATTAGCGATCCGTAGAATGAGCTCTCCGTGTCCATTAGCCTTGCAGTTTTGGGTTTGGATTAAGGGGCCGTCCTAAAAATTGACGCATTTTAGTGAATTTTGTTGACCGATTGTGAGGAATCTACAAAGAATTTATATAAAGTTATTAATTATTTGAAAAGAACTGTTCTTAAACCTGGCACAAGCGGAAATGGATTTTTCAATTTACTTCTATAATAATCGTAAATCCCTTTTATTGACAACTCCTTTTCCCAAAAAACGCGTTTCGAGTGAAGTTTGATGATCGGTTTACAAGAAAATATTAGTATTAGTGAATATTAAAAAATACTATAAAACCCAGCATATGCTCTACTTGGCACTAGCGGAAGCACTTTTTTCAATTTTCATACAAAATATGGCAGGAAAAAAATATTTACGTAACGTAATTTTTCGTGAAAATTGCAGACAAATATGTATTTTTTTCTATTTTTTAGAAAGACATTTTGATTATTCTTTAAATTACTTAATAATCTTCAGTTATCCCTCTAATAGGATCAAAAATTACTTTTTCAAAAAAAAATATTTTGATTTAGTAAATCAAAGATGAAAAGACCTATAATTGTGCTATAATATCGAGCGCGCAAAGCCGCTCGCGCCAGTCACGATTGGGCCTTCCCAGCGAGAGGACGTATCGCTTTGTGTCACAGGCGTGCGCGTGTTCTACGTAAATATTTTCCCAAATTATACTGCGATTAACACAACTTGATACGTTGATTATTTTATAACTTCTAATTTCTAGAAAAGCCATATAATATAATATGGTCTGGTATTTTTTGTAGGAAGTATGGGTAGTACAAGTTTCTCATTGTGCTGATTACGAAAATGTTTTTTTTTTTAATCCAAGATGGCGGACATTACTTTTCTAAATAAATTAATATGGGTGTCAATTTTATTTTATTTTATTTTTATTTTATTGGTTTACCAACAATTGTTACATCCATGCATAATTAAATAGAGCACATTACACTAATACTAGATGTACAATATTAAGCGGTAAACACTACTTGCAAAAAAATAATATACGGATTAATAGATATTAAAAAAAATATATATGTTAACTGTAAAGGTAGACGAGCCAAAATATCAGAAACAATGTTTATGCTGTGTTAACTTGACCAAGAATACATGCCAAAGTAAATATGATTACAAGTGATTTTAGATTATTATAATAAGAGTTAAAACTATCGTAGTAGTATGTATATACTAATTTATTGTGAGAAACAACTGATGCTTAAAATACTGAAGGGAAGAGCCATAGATATCGATTTTACTAAATTTATTATGTAGTCGACTAAGCCTAGGGATTGCAGAGTTGCGACCTAAAACAGTTCTGCGAAACGGTGGATAAAGGAGATCGATGGGATTTCTAGGATAGTTGTGCGGAGTATGGAATTTTAGTTTATTTAGTAGTTGTGGAGAATCAATCTTGCTATGTAAAATTTTATATAAAAATATTAAATCAATAATATCTCTTCGTTTTTCGAGGGATACCATATTAAAGGTGCTTAAACGTTTTGTGTAACTCGGGATTTTGCGTTTCGCAGTTGAGTATGCTAAATGATTTAAAAATCGCTTCTGGATGCGTTCAATCCTCAGGCTGTGGGTTGAGTAGTGTGGTCGCCAAGCAACAACACAATACTCGAGCAGACTACGGACGAGGCAATTATATAAATAAATTTTTGTTTCAGGCTTATGAAAAGATTTTGTGTTCCGAATGATAAATCCTAGTGACTTTGATGCCTTTTTTATAACGTTATCTATGTGTGGGATAAAAGTAACTTTCGTATCCAAAAGCACCCCCAGATCTTTCACAGCATCAGCTTTGCAAAGACACAAACCATTTATCTTATAGTTCATTTTGATAGGGTTCGGTTTTCGTGTAAATGTGATTTGTGAGCATTTTTTTACATTAAGTTCCATATCATTGTTAGTGCACCATTCCATAATTCTATCCATATCCTCCTGGAGCAATAATGTGTCTGATTGCGATTTAATTACTCGGGCTATCTTCAAATCGTCGGCGAACAAATACGGTTTTGAGTTCACAAAGCAATCAGGGAGGTCGTTTATAAAAGCGTTAAATAGAATAGGTCCCAAATGCGATCCTTGCGGGACACCAGAGGTTGCTCTGAAGGTGTTAGATTTGTATCCATTGACAACCACGTAAAAGAATCTATCTGATAAATAGGATTTTAGCCATTTTAGAAGAGTTCCTGCAAATCCGTACACAGCTAGCTTTTGAATGAGCACTTCATGGGATACTTTGTCGAAGGCTTTACTAAAATCAGTGTAGATAACATCTATCTGATTATTACAATCTACAGCGTCTACTACGTCTTCGACAAAAGAGACCAAATTGCTACACGTCGACCTACCAGCTGTGAATCCGTGCTGAGCGTCCGAAATATATTTTTTAAGGAAGCTTTGAATGTAAGGACAGATGACTGCCTCAAAAACCTTTGCCAAAGTTGGAAGTATTGATATTGGCCTGTAGTTGCTAACTTCGCTTTCGGGTTCAGCTTTGTGTATTGGGACTACTTTACCAATTTTCCAACGATTAGGAAATACCCCAACCTCAAGAGACTTATTAAAAATCATTTGTATGGGTGTTGTTAGCTCGTCCGCGCAAGATTTTACAAAAATTGCAGGAAGCTCATCACTGCCTGATCCCTTTGTAGTGTCCAAGATTTTAAGACGTTTTTTTATCTCACTTTTGGTAAGACATAAACCAGAGAGACAATTAGAATTGTTTGCTAAGCTGCTAAGAAAGGAGGAAGTTTTACTGATGTCGCGTGTAGTTGTATGATGGCAATACACTGAAGAGAAATAGGACCCAAACATGTTACAAATCTCGTTGCCATCATCAGTGCAATTCATGCCATTTGACATCGAAGCAGGATAGGCCTGCCTCCCATTTCGTCTAGCTTTTATGTACGACCAGAAAAATTTGGGGTTCTTTAATATTTTTTGTTCTATGTCGTTAATATATGAATTGTAGCATTCTTTAGCTAGTTTATTGCTATGTTTACAACACCAGCGAAACGATATTTTATCCATCGGATTTTTGTACATATTATATCGTTTTCTATATTTCTCCTTTTCACGCAATAATTTCATTAGTTTTTTATTAAACCAAGGGGGTTTTGTATTATTGTTTTTAACGGTACTTATGGGGACAAATTTTTTAGTTAATTGATTTATAACTTTATAGAAAATATCAAGCATATTATTCGGGTCATTAGTGTCAAAAAATAATTCCTGCCAATTTACTTTGCTCAACTCTGCATTAATTTCCGGGTATTTGGCTTTTTTATAATTTAGCCTACTAGTTAAATTTGGTTTTAAATTATTAGTAGTAATAGATTTTAGGAAAATTTCAAGTGGAGGATGATAGGGATCAATCTTAGTCAGACTACATGAGGCTTCGATTACATCACAATCAGGCCTATCAACAAATACCAAGTCCAGGATCTTATTCTTAACATTTAATACGTTGTTACATTGGGTGAGGTTATTAATGTTTGTAAAATCAACTAGTTGTTGTCCCAATTTCGGTAAAGAGCAAGGGTGGAAAGAATAAGTGGGAGAACTATTTCTATTGTACACTAAATTCCAGTCAATGTTACTCATATTAAAGTCGCCTATTAGAACAGTACAGAAATCGTTTTTTTCAGCTACGTGATTAAAGCTCTCAAAAAAATGTTCCAGTATTGGATGTTGTACGGGTGGGGGTAAATATATTGCACATATAGCTATTTTAAAATTCGATGACACCTCTACCGTCACCCACAAGTCCTCACACTTACTCTCCCAGTTCTGTTGTCTATCAGTAATGAACCTTTTATCAATGGCAATTAAAACCCCACCTCCGTCCTTGTTATTATAGAAACCAGTTGTTTCCCTGTCTCGCCTGAAAACTTTATATCTTTGATCAAAAAGTTCACTACTGAGAATACAACTATTGAGCCAAGTTTCTGTCAATACCAATGCATCGTAGTTAGCACATACCAAATTACAATAAAATTCTTGAGATTTTGAACGCAACCCACGGGTATTCTGATAGTAAATATTGAATGATACGAATTTCGTTTGTAAAATGTCAATAACATGCGTAAGATAATGTAAACCTAGACCATAAAGTCTAGAGAATCCTTATCTCTAATGACTTTAGTATCGGAATCGTCCGCTTTTCTCACAAAAATGCGCCCTCCTCTGATCCAAACATATTTGTATCCCTTTTCCTTAGCCTTGATACGCGTAGCCGCATGCAGTGCTTTGTTGCTTACGCTCAAATGCTCGCTGACAAAGATAGGTGACTTCGCGCCTTTGATTCCTGCGTGAGTCGTGTTTAGCTTTTCACCCACAGGCTTCAATTTATTAAAGGTGATGACAGATGCCATGAAAGTGTCACGAAAACGGGGCGTATTAAATTGCACTACTATAGACTTAGGTCGCTCATTGTTATTATTAGCCTTCATAACACGAGTGCAGTTATGAATATTCTCTTCCTTGACATCGCATTTAATGGTAGTTCCTAATTGTTTAATAATTTCGATGAGGTTTTCGTTCTTGGTCTGGGGGACACATTGAATCTCCACATTTTTTGCGCGTGCATGTTGTTCGAGCGTGTTGATTCGGTTTGACATATCTTTAATCATTGTAGACATTTCTTTGTTTGTATTCTGCAACGCTTTTACTTGTTCGTCGATTTCTTTCTTCTCCTTAACTATATCATCGTATTGTTCACTCATGAATTCAACTGATTTCCTACATCCCGCTATTTCTTCTCGCATGGAGTTTAACTCTTGGTTTAATAGCATTTTCATATTTAAGTTCATCTTCTGTAGTAGACGATCCAATTGCGACTGCATCACCTCCTCTATGATGCCACGTACTCTCACCTCGGCCACTTGAATGAAATCTTCATCTGGGGGGGACTGCAGCGCTTGCCTCTTATTCGGTCGCATAGTAACATTCGTTTTGAAGTATACTTGAGCGCTATCAGCATTTTTTGCATCAGGTGTCTTTGGGTTACATGAAGAACAAATCCACGATGACAGGTCTGACGGTGTATCGATTTCGAGGCAGTCGCAATGGAACATCCTCTCACAAACTGAACACCCCACAGAGCCCTTGCCGTTATTTTCACTCAAAGAGGAGCAGCAGCTCCACATTATTGGCATTGGTTCAGCCATTGCAACTAGAATGTGTATGTGGTACAGTGTACGTCCACTATCACTTGTCACTGTTTTTTACATATAAAGACTCACTATTAACACCAAAATCAATTTGTTTCTGAAGAGCGTTGTAACTACGTCTTGTTGTAACCGTATCGTTTTTTCGATATATATTTCGATAATTTCAAAGATTTTCAGGGGCTGATTACGAAAATTATATTAATTTTGAAATCCAAGATGGCGGACATTGCTTTTCTATATAAATTGATATGGGTATCAATTTCAAGGATTTTCAGGGGCTGATTATGAAAATTATTGAAATCCAACATGGCGGACATTGCTTTTCTAAATAAATTGATATGGGTGTCAATTTCAAGGAATTTCGGGGGCAGATTACGAAAATGACATTAATTTTTAAATCCGAGATGGCGGACATTGTTTTTCTTAATAAATTGATACGGGTGTCAATGTCAAGGATTTTCAGGGGCTGATTACGAAAATGACAGCAATTTTGAAATCCAAGATGGCGGACATTGCTTTTCTAAATAAATTGATATGGGTATCAATTTCAAGTATTTTCAGGGGCTGATTACGAAAATGATATTAACATTGAAATCCAACATGGCGGACATTGCTTTTCTAAATAAATTGATATGGGTGTCAATTTCAAAGAATTTTGGGGGCTGATTACGATAATGACATTAATTTTTAAATCCAAGATAGCGGACATTGTTGTTCTAAATAAATTGATACAGCTGTCAATGTCAAGGATTTTCAGGGGCTGATTACGAAAATGCTTTTCTAAATAAATTGATATGGGTGTCAATTTCAAGAATTCTCAGGGGCTGATTACGAAAATCATAATTATTAATTTTGGAGATATATGAGGATATATAGCCTATAGCCTTTCTCAATAAATGGGCTATCGAACACTGAAATAATTTTTCAAATCGAACCAGTAGTTCCTGAGATTAGCGCGTTCAAGTAAACAAACAAACAAACTCTTCAGCTTTATATATTAGTATATATAGATATAGATTAGTATAGATTTAAAATATGCCATTAAATGATATACATTACAAACAAAATTATGCAATCATAGCACCTATTACAAAGCTCTATGTTCATTAGTCAAAAGCAACCTCATCTTACATTAAATTATTTATAAGCAAAGGTTTTAATAAATTCAAAGGTATGAATATTGTAGTTATCGCCGTGATTACTACTGTAGTACAAAATTAATGTCTTATGTTGGTCCTTCATTAGGCACATTCTACGTGCATGGTAAATTATGAAAAACAAATATAATTCTATATATAATTCTTCAGACATCTCATCTCACACTTTTCACGATGAAGTGGAGCAAAGTTAAACTACATACCACAATTAGCACAGATGTACATACAACCGAGCGGTTTCAGTCGTGACCAAAATGTGTTTTGATAAACATTTAACAAAATATTACGATTTTGATGTGCCTAGAAAAAGATAAAACTATCAACCCTCCAAAGTAAAAGTTTGAAAATTCAAAATCCCTGAAACACATTTTTTATGATGAGTAGCTACATATCTCATTTTAAAATACCTACCTTTAAAAACTATTCACTCATACTAATAAGTACATTAACCTTCAGGCTTCAACCCCCGTTTCCTACCCTTAAAATGTAAAAATCCATAAATCATTAAACTCGTCACTAGGTATTTATTAGTAAAGAGTAGCTACAAAAATTACAATTTTCACCCCAAGAGCCTTCAAAGTTTTATGTTTTGATGTTTATTGAATATTGTATGTATAAAAATATACTAAATTAAAAACAAAATTGAAAATACAAAAAGAACTAACGAGAATAAAACTAGAAAATTAATTTAATAATGAAAGGATCAACATTGTTTATAGGCTCGTACGCTCGATCTACAGCCATGTGTGCGTGAAAAGCGCACACAAACATAGAATTTACCTAAACTCGATCGAGTGAATTTTTAGGACGGCCTCTTAAGATTTAATAGATACTATAATGGAGTTCCAAGCAGCTGGTAAGTCACATGCTGTTGAAGTTTCTGAGCTTAATTTTTTTTTTATTATAAAAGATTACTAGCAGTGTGGGTTGTACATTACTAGTATTCCTGTTAACCCCTCGTGCTAAGCTAAATGCTTGTGTTACGAGTGGGTTCACGTCGGTAGTGCAATGGGTGAGTTTCGAACCGGCAACCACATGATCGCAAGTCCGACGCCCTAGCCATTAGGCTACCGCCGCTTACAAAGCGGGATGAAGCTGTTAGTTTCTAGGTTTTTTGTCCATGAATTGGGATACTTCCTTGGGTCTAATAAAGCTCATCCCACCAGGCCGAGTTGCCAATAGTTATCTGCGAGCTGGACAAGGAGAACGAGCCCTTTGCGACGTGCAGCTTGCCGCTGCGAGACGCGTTGTTACACACCAACAGGAGAGCTGATATGTCGTTGGCATTGGTATGTTATTTTTTTATCCAAGCAAAAGTACACTTTAAATATTTTCCCCCACTGTATTGGGAATACCAACATATTTTTTAGTACTTAATTTGTTTTTGTTATGTGATAGGGGATAAACGGGCAGACGGATCACCTGATGGTAAGCGATAACCGCCGCCCATGGACACCCGCAACACCAGAGGAGTCACAAGTGCGTTGCCCACCTTTTAAAAGGGTTAGCACATTGTTTTATGAGGAATCTGTTATTTTAAAAGTTTGTTGGACATGTTGAGAGAGAGAGAGAATGAATGAAGATTTATAAGGCGAATGTCAGCGGCAGTGTCAGTAGAGGTCGTCCTAGAAGGACATACGCCGATTTCATTGGTGAGGTCCTTCAAAAAGGTCTGGTGCGTAGTCGGTACTCGCAACCGGCGCGTATGTATGAATGTGGCAAAAGCAAAAGAAGTATGCAAGAATCGTAGCAAGTGGCGGTCTATAGTTTCTGCCTACCCCTGTGGGAGAAAGGCGTGAGTGTATGTATGTATGTTATCTTATAAGGAGTATACACATCCTTAGTTAGATATGGCCCTGTTTAAAATCGGTTCAGAGCGCTTTCTATAGGTAGGTACCGGTAATATTGATCCTATTTTATCTGTAGGAGGATACTAAAATCTCCTTAGGGCCCTCGGGCTTGTTGCCTACGCCTTACGCCATATCTGGATCTTGTCAACATGGTGTGGTTGAATGGTGTATGTACGTACCTGCATGCAGGTGGCGGGGCCGCAGATGGTGAGTGCGCGCGGCGCGGTGGCGGACGCGCTGGACGGGCGCGACGAGCTGGGCGTGGTGGACCTGTGGTGCATGCTGCGCGCGGATGCCAACATGCTGCCCGGCATCAACCTCGCTATCTCACAGGTAACTGCCCACGTGTCTGCGTATGATATAGTTGTGTAGTACATGTACTATATACTAGCGTGGTGGACCTGTGGTGCATGCTGCGCGCGGATGCCAACATGCTGCCCGGCATCAACCTCGCTATCTCACAGGTAACTGCCCACGTGTCTGCGTATGATACAGTTGTGTAGTACATGTACTATATACTAGCGTGCTGGACCTGTGGTGCATGCTGCGCGCGGATGCCAACATGCTGCCCGGCATCAACCTCGCTATCTCACAGGTAACTGCCCACATGTCTGCGTATGACCAGCCTCGTACGACAGCTGAGAGAACTGACAGTTTGATTTATATGAATTTGTCAGAACAAGTGGTGTTTCCATCTAAAAATGAGATAGAATTTAGATAGATAGAGTAGGTATTAAACAGTTGTGGTGGACATATAAGTAATATAGAAAAATAAACCAAGAAGAATTTTCTTTCTATCGATAATTGCAATATGTCTATAAATAAAAGTGATGTACCTAAATAAACCACTGGTTAAAAATGGTTTGATCGTTAGCCGCCAACGTCTGCGGCCGCGAACAAGCGGCACAACTCGCGCGTGATGCAGCAGATCCTGGACGACGACCACTCCAACGAGGCCGCCGACCTCGACCTCACGCTGGAGAAGAGGAACGCCGCGCCCTACAGCGTGGCCGAGCACACTGGCAAGAACGTCTGCCAGGATGTCGTGAGTAAACACCACCATCTTCGATGAGGGGGTGGGGGTGGGTGGTGGTATCGCTACACTCGAATTCCCGAAGTTATAGAGCCATGAATAGGCTGGTTTGACCGAAGTGATACCACGGCCACAAAAAAAACTTGCGTGAAACAACGCTTACGTTGTGTTTCGCCGAATGAGGATACCGGAGGCCCAAGCCCTTTTTTTATGGGATAGGGGGGCAAACGAGCAAACGGATGACCTGATGGTAAGCGATAACCGCCGCCCATGGATGGACACCCGCAACACCAGAGGAGTCACAAGTGCGTTGCCCGCGTTTTAAAAGCGTTTGGGCCTCCGATAACCTAACTCACTCGGCGAAACACAACGCAAGCGTTGTTTCGCGCCGGTTTTCTGTGAGGCCGTGGTATCACTCCCGTCGAGCCGGCCCATTTGTGCCGAAGCATTTCTCTCCCACGTAAAAAACGGCCGACGACGTACTTGTGACTCCACAAGTGTCGCGGCTGTCCATGGGCGGCAGTACTGCTTACCATCAGGTGATCCGTCTGCTCGCATAAAAAAAATGCCGGTAATGCTTATAGGGTCTATGTAACATGGGGTACGCCGATATTGTCCTACATGAATTCAGAACGAAATCTTCAGAGGTTTTCACGAAAAATCAAACTTTAACAACCTTTAACTTCGTAGTCCAATGGTCATATCACTAGGGTATCACTGCACTTTGCCAAAAACTTCCACAAATAACTTGTGGAAATAGCTTGGGAAATAGGTTTCATCGAGGCAAATGGACAGTTTTACAGTTCTCTGGACTCCACGACAGGGTATCCCAGTGTGGAGTCCAGAGAACTGTAAAATTAACATATCATAAGTTCATACATATAAATATTGTAACCTGTTTATGTAAACATAGGTACCTATTGTACAAATTTTTGTTACAAATAAAGATTTATTTTACTTACTTAGAAATGTGCTCTGTCGACGACATCACCGTCGCTTAAGATAATGGTCATAATGATGATTCTAGCCTATCTAAGCAATATAACAATTAAAACAAAAACTTCGAGCTGCTACTGGGAAGGCATTTGAGACCAGTGAAAGTAAAGTTCGACTTTAAAACAAAAAAAATGCCATACAATGTCAGGATCATTTCATAGGTCGTGGAACTATGACGCGACACTATTGTTTCTAGTATTGTATACTTGCGCAGGAGTTCACGCGCACGTCACATCACTGGAGCAACCCGCTAAAGCTGTCCTCCATTCCGACTACATCCACGAAGGCTGAAATGAATGCGTACGATGTGAGTATAAAAGAAGACGTCATATCCGACCTGCTTTATCTCTTTACTACTATTTTAATAAAATCTCTACTATTATACAATCATAAAAAAGCTGCATCTGTACATTGAAGAGACAAGTGGTTTTTTATACGTTTCCAAACACAATAATGTAATTTTTAAATTATTTGTTTATTTGTTTGCGCAAAAACTACGGAATAGATTAAATGATTTGAATTATATTATATGTTCCAACTTAAAAATTGTTGAACTTCTTCATTCAATGAATTCAACAGCTTGAGATACAGCTTGACCTCTCTGATGTAGGTACATATACAGACCCATACAAAGGAAAGATCATCAGTAGGTATTAGTTTATGATTAAATTATTTTTTGGATCCATTACTAATCCTAATATAGCTTTAGGTGAGTGAAGCCGCGGGTAAACTCTAGTTTTTAACCCCCGACGCAAAAACGACGGGGTGTTATAAGTTTGACGTGTCTGTGTGTGTGTGTGTGTGTGTGTGTGTGTCTCTCTGTGGCATCGTAGCTCCCGAATGGATGAACCGATTTTGATTTTGTTTTTTTTGTTTGAAAGGTGAATAAGTGGGGAGTGTTCTTAGCTATGTTTGATGAAAATCGGCCCAAGATGGCCGCCGCCACGAGATGGCGGTTTACATATTTTTTCACAACTCCCACAATATTGGTATCAAATGAAAGGGCCTGACTAGTAGAATACTATACACTATGAAAAATTTCAAATCCAACATGGCGGCCTCCACGAAATGGTGAATTTATTAATTTTTTTCACCACTCCCTCAATAAAGGTATCAAATGAAAGGGCTTGACTAGTAGAATACTATACACTATGATATAAGATATCTAATAGCTATGAAATAATTGTACAAAAGTTGAATAACTAAACGAAGAAAATACCTAATTAAAACGCAAGAAAATAAAAGAAATTAAACAAAATAACTAAGGAGTCCCTACAAAAAGTGTGAAATAAAAAATTAAATTAAAAATTAAAAAAAACCCCCGACACAAAAATAAACCTGAATCCCTATAAAAAGAAAAAAATAATCTTGAAATTATAACCCTTCGTAAGTACGTATGAAGTTTTTTGATTAAATTTTGTCGCGTCGGGGGACCGCTCTCTAGCTCTCGCGTGTCTGCCCGCTCGGGTCGCCAAACTTGAATATGTTACGCTCCGCCCACTTTACGCCCTCCCGCGCGTCGCGGCGATGTACGCGCCATCCACATAAATTCTGAATTCGCGCGATTCACGTTCGGGAAGCAAAAGGAAAGGAAAGGATTCACATAATTAGAGAGCGGTCCCCCGACGCGACAAAATTTAATCAAAAAACTTCATACGTACTTACGAAGGGTTATAATTTCAAGATTATTTTTTTCTTTTTATAGGGATTCAGGTTTATTTTTGTGTCGGGGGTTTTTTTTAATTTTTAATTTAATTTTTTATATATTAGTACCTATGTGACGCAATGATATTGCAAAACTAGACGGTAATGTTGAAGAATTCTTCAATTTCTTATATCACACAACTTCGGAAGCTAAGCATAGTTAATATACCTACAGTATATAGGTATATAGGTCAGTCTGCGTTAATCACATTGCCGACACGATTTGGCAGCTTGACAGTATCTAGTCTAAAGGAGACTGCCCACCTCACCGTTTCATACCATGACCGTACTAGGAACGTATGTATCATGTACGGCAACAAGCACGACACGAATTAATTATACCCACTAGAACAAAGCAATAGCGTGCATAACGGTGTTAGTTTTTTTATGGAATATGGGGGGCAAACGAGCAGACGTAAGATAGTCACTCACCTGATAGTAAGCGATAACCGCCACCCATGGACACCCGCAACACCAGAGGAGTCACAGGTGTGTTGCCGGCCTTCTAAAAGGGAAAGGGTATGGTATCTCCGGTATCCTCACTCACTCGGCGAAAAACAACGTATGTAAGCGTTGTTTCACGACGACACGAGTGAGTGAAAATACCGGAAGTCCCAAACCCTTTTAAAAGGCCGGCAACACACTTGTGCCTCCTCTGGTGCTGCAGGTGTCCATGGGCGACGGTAATCGCTTACCATCAAGTGATCCGTCTGCTTGTTCTAAAAAAAAACTAACACAGGCACGCTATCGTTTCGTATTACTAGGTATAATAATTCGTGTCGTGCTTGTTTCCGTACATGATACGTTCCTAGTACGGCCATCGTAACATATTACGGTGTAGTGGGCAGACTCCTTTACATGTTGAATCTTCGATCAGTTAGTCTCCACTACATTATTTTGTGTTGGTTACTATGCTAAATCTGTACAGAGATGGAGGGCGGATGTCAGTCCATACGTCTACTTCCAGACTCCTGTAGGGTGATTGATTGATGTTTTTTATTGTATAGATGTGATTAGATGGTTCCTTACGCCCAATAACAAAAGATTCTGTATCGTGTGTTTATAATTTCTTCCTCGATGGATTAAACAATAGTAACCCTTACTTACAGCCTATTCCAGATACAGTTACTTGATATTCGTTGCCAATATGGGTATATTTCTGTTGATCTAATACGATTTATGTCGCTACCACTATTAAGTATTTTATTTTCGCTCCCTATCTGGCGAAAATTGTTCACAAAGCAAGGAATTATGAATAGGTTTAAAACAGTCCTCGAACAAAAGAAGTTAAAATGACATAAGGCTTGATTTCCTCCTACGCTGACGTCGGTCGCGTACGTCGGTCGAGCACATCGTGTCGGTCGAGCGCATCGTGTCGGTCGAGCGCATCGTGTCGGTCGAGCGCATCGTGTCGGTTGAGCGCATCGTGTCGGTCGAGCGCATCGTGTCGGTCGAGCGCATCGTGTCGGTCGAGCGCATCGTGTCGGTCGCGTATGACACATAAAATCTGTCGCGGACATCGGTGTCGCTGTCCCATAGAACGTTGTGTATATTCGTACGCTCGACCGACGTACGCGACCGACGTCAGCGTAGGAGAAAATCAAGCCTTAGGCCCACTTGCACCAACTTCTTAAATGTGTTTAAATTGGAGTTAAACACGAAATTTCTATGAAAAATTGTGTTTAAATTCAATTTAAAAAGTTGGTGCAAGTGAGCCTTAATATGCAAATATGAGCTCAGTTTTAACCCCACTTCCCTTATACGATAAAGGTTAAAAATACATAGGTTTATCCTGTTGATTGTATGTAACAGGCCAGCAAGTACCCGCCAGTACGCAGTCGGTCTAACAGCGGGACATTATACGCGGCCGCCACCGGCCCACCCGTGTCTGCACCACGACACGATATCTTAGAGGACCCCGTAGGTTTTACCATGTTGCTTTTATTCTTCTTTCAGATTTATTCCTAGTTCTCTGTATCCTTAATACTTCCTTAGTTCATATTATAAATGCAAAAGGACGTATTTTCTTTCGATAAAATTTGAAATAGTCTAAACTATCAAATCACTTTTCTTTTGGAAGGCAAGTGATCGTAGTTTATTAAATTCAATTGTTATCATGCACACTAAGTTGCGCGATTCTCTCATTATAAGAACTAAATTGTAAAAAAATTCGATGTTATCTTTGTTTAAAGGGGTATCTATGGAGTTTCTTGCCGGTTCTTCTCCATAAGACCCACTATTTGGAACCGCGCACCTAGTTTTTGACAATTCAAAAGTATTTGACTTTGACTATTACGTTGCATGATTTTATTATAGAACTAACGGGTATTAACGCGATATAATCCCTTTTAAATCGCTTGAAGTTTCGACCACGTTGCACCGATACTCATAGCACATTTGGTAATACCCGTTATTTCTATAATAATTGTATTATGACGTGTAATTGCGATCTATATAAAGTTGTGAGAAAGAAACGGCGCTATTCAATGTCTAGAGCGGCATCTCTATCTCTCCCAATCGCGGCGAGCGGGCCGGGACTCCACAAGCATATTGACAGATGACACTCAGTCATGAAAAACATTTTTTTTTTATTCAATAACCTTATAGAATCTGTTTGCTTCGGTAGTGATGTCCGCGGCGTCTGTCAAGCGATTGGAATGTCTGTTTCAGTGGCGCCCTGGTCCCGGTCGCCGCTGGTCGTGGTGGTTTCGCGTAGTCCAGATACATTGTATAATATCTGCGCCCGCGCTCCACTGGCGCGCCGCCTACCGCGCCCCAACCCGTTCGCCTCCTCTCACAAACTAACACAATTCACCACCTGATGTATACCTCCCAAAATGTAGGTATTCTCCAAACTAAATTTGATTAATATCCTTTCAGGAACGTGATGACTCCAGGATAATCATCAACGAAGTGGTAAGGACATCATATTGTTACACCCAAAATACTTTATTTAGGTACAATTACATAACATACTATTACGCCTATATTCCCCGAAGGGTTAGGCAGAGGTGGCACTAATGTACACCCACAGGTCGCCGGTATGTTTAGGTCCCATGTAATAGGGGGCGATCCATGTTTAGGTACAAATAAATGGAATAAAAATCATTTATTTTTAAAGACAGATCAGATCTCTACAATTTTATTGCCCTTCCTAGTATCCGACAACCAGAACGGAACGCTTTTATTCCAATTTTATCATGCGTACAGCTGAAATGTGGAATGCGCTTTCCGAGTGTTCTTTCCCCGATAAATAATTGGGGTGTTTCTAACTCACGAGTGAATCGATTTCATCTAAGCAAGCGTGCTTGACATAAGAAGTTTTAAAGTTGCACTGTAAAAATCACCGCAATTGTAACGGAATATGAGCGGTGTAAAGGGCAAAGGCTGTGTTTGTATGTGTCACTGTGTGTATTTATGGATACACGAGGCAACATAGTAATGTGGGTTTCGATTAGTTACTGTAGAATATAGAAATTCTTTTATAACTAACTAGCTTCTGCCCGCGACTTCGTCCGCGTAGCGTGATGATATATAGCCTATAGCCTTCCTCAATAAATGGGCTATCTAACACTGAAATAATTTTTCAAATCGGACCAGTAGTTCCTAAGATTAGCGCGTTTAAGCAAACAAACAAACAAACTCTTCAGCTTTATATATTAGTATAGATTTAAAGGATATTCAAAGTATTTATATTGTTTCAGAAAGCCAAAATTAAAACTCCAAGTGATATGAAACAGGCTTTAGAGGTGAGTGATGTTAGATACTGTTAATTGTAATAGAAGTTTTCACACACCTTAGATCTAAATCTAGATCAAATTCAAATGTTTTTATTTCAAATAAGCTTTTACAAGAGTTTATGAAATGTTGTGATTCTAGTTGCACGGTTCCAAAAGGTTGATCCTATGAAGAAGAATCTAGCAAGAAACTCCGTGGACACTTAAAATATCTCTCACTCGCTATATAGATTTTCTCACGATATTTTCCTTCAGTGTGTGATAATTAATTTATTTTACCTTTCAACGGTCATATTACTGCGTTTATGATATGATAGTATGTTATATTTATGAATTAAATATAATATTTTCTTGCAGGGAAGCTCCTTCCAATCTGAGTTTACGAGGATGCCTAAATCAGATGAAGTAAGTAATCGTTTTAAGTCAAATACTTATTATTCCATACGAGTTCCAAAGCCTCAAGCGGCACCAAATTGCTTACAGAATCATTTATATTAATAACTAGCTTTTGCCCGAGACTTTGGTCACGTGAAGCTATATTAGGATTAGAAATGGAACCCACTTTGTATAGGTCTGTATACATCAGAGAGGTCAAGCTGTATCTCAGGATCCGTTTGAGCAATTAAGATAAGAAATTCACAAGTTTTAAAGTTAGAGCATATACTTTCTAACAGTGACAACAAAATTAAAATCTATTCAGTAGTTTTTGCACCAACCCGTAACAAACAGACAAAAATGTAAAATAACACATTTTTGGTTTCGGAAACGTTTATATACCCTAGCCCACTTGTTTTTTTTAAATACGATCAATGTACAGACACAGTTCTTTTATAATAGTAGAGATTAATCGCTAAATATGAAACAACTGTACTTACCTATTTTATGTCATTTTACCATTTTGAGTTTTCAACATGTCACGTGTTACCTATATAAAATAGTTATAAAATCAGCTGACTTAAAATCAATTGTTATATTCTTTAAATGTTTTGTTTGAAAGCTGATTTTCGAAATATCTCTTAAAATTTCGAGATTCTAAGACAAAATAATGTTCCGGGACTCGAAGACTTTTTTTTAATTCTTATTAAAACCTTACTTTTTGGTTTTTGACAGGAAATAACATCCCAAGCGCATTCCAGTTTAGGCTCTTCAGTGAGTACATAATCAATGTTATTACACCAATTTTACCGTAACCTTACTGTACATATAAGTAGTTTATTAGAATTTTCATAACATAGTTTGGCGGTAAATACTTATATATTTTATGGGTGTTTCTTTGTTCATTACATCCATGCCATAAGCAAGTAACGGCATGAGCTTATCTTCAAATGCCGTTGCAATATCTCTTTTTCCTATCTCATCGTAACAGAATAAAAGATATAAAAAAATGAGCTCGAATTAACGATCAACATTTTTAATTTTACATGTTATACTTAACAAGATATTGAAAATCTTTTTTTTGTTTAGAGAAGTATTTTCGCCAGATTACAGCGAAGAGGCAGTCCTAGAACTGAAGTGAGTAGAATAATATGGTTTACTTATTATTCACATTATGATACCAGCTACACGAATAAAATACAATAATTATAATATGTATATTAAGGAACGTCCTTATAAAATTTATTCATTTATTTATGCACACTAAGTTCAATAAATAACTATTTAAAGTAAATAAAAAAACCAATTAGGTATTATATTAATTATTATATTTCACGTGGGAGAGCCATGCTTCGGCACGAATGGGCCGGCTCGACCGGAGTGATACCACGGCCTCACAGAAAACCGGCGTGAAACAACGCTTGCGTTGTGTTTCGCCGAGTGAGTTGAGGTTACCGGAGGCCCAAACCCTTTTAAAGGCGGGCAGCGCACTTGCGACTCCTCTGGTGTTGCGGGTGCCCATGGGCGGCGGTTATCACTTACCATCAGGTGATCCGTTTGCTCGATTGCCCCCCTATCCCATAAAAAAAAAACTGTATCTTTAAAGTAGGTAACTTTGGTACCGCTTGAAGCTAAGTTATCATCATTAATCTAAAAAAATATCTTATGAATAAATAATCTGATATATCTTCTCTTCTCTACTATTATAAAATTGTAAAAAAGCTGTCTGTACATTGAAGATATTTAAAAAATAACAAGTGGGTTAGGGTATATAAAACGTCTTCGAATCCAAAAACGTGATTTTCAAAATTCTTGTCTGTTTGTTACGGGTTGGAGCAAAAACTACTGAATAGATTGTAATTTTGTTATCTCTGTTAGAAAGTATATTATGCTCCAACTTAAAAACTGGTGAACTTTTTATCTCAACTAATTAAACGGATCCTGAGATACAGCTTGACCTCACAGATGTATAGAGGCCCATACAAAGAAGAGATCATCAATGTAGCTACTAGCCTAATATAGCTCCATGTGAGCGCAGCCGCGGGCAAAAGCTAGTAATATAATATATCTCATATTAATATCTATATCTATACTAATATATAAAGCTGAAGAGTTTGTTTGTTTGCTTGAACGCGCTAATCTCAGGAATTACTGGTCCGATTTGAAAAATTATTTCAGTGTTAGATAGCCCATTTATTGAGGAAGACTATAGGCTATATCATCACGCTACGCGGACGAAGTCGCGGGCAGAAGCTAGTAATAAATAATGATAAATGTTATGTTATTTTATAACTTCTTGCAGCAAAGGCGCGATAGTATTCAACGCTCTACGATGCTCCAAAATGTAAGAAGAGGCAGTGAGTATTAAACATACCATATGAATTATTTAATACGTAAGATATTAGTCCGGAGCATGTAATTCATATTCATCCTAAAATACATTGAAAAATAGCATAATCTTCATCCTACAGGCAAGAATACTATCGAAACCCCTATACGGATCAAAGAAAGAGACGAATCGAGTGAAATGGAAATATACAAGAAATACGAAAACATTAGCAAGCTAATAGGTAATTCATCTCTTGCATGATAATTTAAGTACTCCTTTTAGTCTTGTGTGTTATACATTTGTAATCAACCCGTCCAGCAGCATAAGGTGAAAATTATCTGACCCGACTGACGTGTCCTGTCTAAATTTCAATAAATTTAAAATACAAAAATTCCATAGACAAAGTGCACTAGGTATTTTTTCCGGATATTCGAATTCTTGGAAACTTTTACACTAAAACCCTTATTTGGACTATTTCTTGTGAAAATATCCATAATTTCATAATTTCTATTCTAAAGAATCCTTCCTCGAACTTATTACGAACGTTTTAAAAACAACCTAATCGGTCCAGGCGTTGTCAAGCGATGGGCTTACGAACGAATAGCATTTCATTTCCATTTATATAGGTATTGGTAGAGAATATACCTACATACATAATCAACCCAGTATATTATGTCCCACTGCTGGGCACGGGTCTCCTCACACAATGAGAGGGTTAGGCTAAAATCCACCACACTAGCCCAATGCGGGTTGACTGACTTCACACGCCGTCGAGAATATCTCTCAGGCGTGCAGGTTTCCTCACGATGTTTTCCTTTACCGTTGAAGCGCGTGATACTTACTTAACTATTAATACGCACATAACTACGAAAAGTCAGAGGTGCGTGCCTTGGATTTGAACTCGAGACCTTTGACTTGGCAGTCCAATGTTTACATCACTAGACTAACACTGTTTCATACCTACTTAATACTCAGAAATACCTTATAAAGCTGAGTACACTTATAAAAAATCTCTGTACAAGTTCATAAGTTGGTATTATAGTAGTCTAAAAATAATGAGTAGTTTTGAAATGCCCCTAAAAATGCACGCCCTTCAATGTCCCAGCAATTTGAAACTAATGTCAATATCATGACTGACAGCGCCGGATATTTGAGAAAGAATAGCTCTCGTGACGTTCACCTTGTAGTATTTTTTCTTCAGCATATCATTGTCACAACTACTTACTTGTATGTTTGTTTTACCAAATTAATTTATGGGTAAAGATAAAGGGTGTCGATTAAAACTGGACAGCAGCTGAAATGTATGACAGGACATTATATTGTATTGCAAAAAATATCCTTTGTAATCGTATCAATTTTTCAGTTATAACCATTATAGTTTGTCTCTTTAAAGATTACTAGCAACGTGGGTCACAGTACTAGTATTCTTATTAACCCCTCGTGCTAAAGCTAAATGCTTGTGTTACGAGTGGGTTCACTTAGATAATGCAATGAGTGCATTTCGAACTGGCAACCACACGATCACAAGTCCGACCTGATGGAACATATTTTGTTGTGGTTGTTAAAAAATCCACGACACTATTAAAACTAGATACAAAACTACCACAATACATCCTAATTTAATACATATTCACGTTATATTATAGGGTATTTAAGCAAGTATCCCGTTTTTATGGGCAGCCTGTATAAGTATTTTTACAGAGCATTCTTTCCTTAGCCTTTATCTTCTATTTTAGGCTCAAATAAGGCAGAATCAAAGAAGTGTGTCACGATAGTGCCAAAATATATTGAGCCGGTACTGGATGAACAGAGGGTAAGCGAAAATTTATGTGATAATTGTAATGTTAGCGTAATAGACTGCTCAATGGAAAGCCCTGAGCTATTCCAGTAATTCTGAATAAATAATTCATTGAATAATTATTATAAAGAAGTATATTTTAAACTGCCTCGTTAGTCCCTATACCATGGCAGAGTCATGCTTCGGCACGAATGAGCCAGCTCGACCGAAGTGATACTACGGCCTCACAGAAAACCGGCGTGAAACAACGCTTACGTTGTGTGTCGCAGAGTGAGGGAGCATACTGGAGGGGCAAACCTTTTTAAAAGGCAGGCAACACACCTGTGACTCCTCTGGTATTGCCGGTATCCCTGGGCGGTAATCAGGCCCCCTATTCCATAACGAAAATCTAGTCTAGTGATCCCAAGTGCGACTGCTACGCTAGAGGTCCCAAGTGCGACTCCTACGCAAAAGGTCCCAAGTGCGACTGCTACGCTGGTTGTCCTGGATTCGATTCCCAGGTTGTGCAGTGTTATTGGGTTTTTCTATGAAATTCTCACTAGCAGCTCGGAGTTTGGGATTGGCAATAGGCTCGCCTTATATTACATGGAACCCAAACAGATGAGAATAGAAATAATCTAACAATTTATAAAAATAAAAATCACAGGCATCGCAGCTCACATCTTCTCAGGACGCAATCAATGCTCAAACATACGAGGAAGACCAAGAGCGGAACGTCCAATGCTTGGACATTACGGTTCTCTGGCTGGCTCTCAACGAGGAGTGCGAGGCCATGGTGGACCCTCACGTGCAGCGAGTGTACATCGCGTACAGCTTCCTGGGCAGGAGTGGCGCTGAACTGGAAACACCCGTCAGCTTGCCGAAGCCGAAGCACTATGTCGACAAGTGCTACTTTAACTTCAAGAAGAGTAAGTACCATTAGCTATTCTTTTTTTAGGGTTCCGTACCCAAAGTGTAAAAACGTCAACTATCATAAGGCTGATTATTCACTTAGAATTTGTTATTCACAAATTGTAGGTCTGTCCATAACATATTGTGAGCACAGAACATAATTAATGGAAACATTAAATTTGAAACCTTTGCTTGAAAATTCAAATCGTATCCAAAAACTGTGGGAACTACAAAAAATAATTTGTAAAATTGATAGATTTTTAGAAAAATTACTCAGTAGTAAATATTGCTGTGATCGCAATAAATACCACCATGGATCTAGAATATCTTATACACTTACCTAAGAATGGCGAAAAAGTAATTAATAATTTAATTTTGACGGCCAAGCGAACACCATCACCTTAAAAGTCTTTTTTCTTCCATCCCAAAGTATACTAGGCTAAAACATAATTATCAAAAGAGATGATGGAAGGAAATATTAATCCAGGATCCTACCAAAATTAGTTTATAAGGCTTTTAAGAGTTCCTGGATATGCTTTGCAAACTGAATTCGTTGACCGATATTCTTTATCAAAGGACCTTGTTCCAGCGTTTGAACTAGAGGACAGTGACCTCCCGATGCTGGGTCACATGGCTCGATGCAGAACTGGGAGCAAAATGCCCGAAAACGAAAAAGACTGCATCATATTCACCGTTGTTAGCGAACCGCCCGAAGACCCACTCGGATTAGAAAACTGTGAAGATATTGGGTAAGTATTGATATTGACGAGATCAAGTTTTCAGCAATAAATACAAATCGTATTTTTACTGTGGGAGAGCCATGCTTTGGCCCGAATGGGCCGGTTCGACCGCAGTGACACCATGACCTCACAGAAAATGGGCGTGAAATAACGCTTACGTTGTCTTTTGCCGAGTGAGTGAGGATATCGCTTCAGGTCATCCGTCTCCTCGTTCCCCCCCCCCCTCCTCCATCTCATAAAAAACGACTCCTAGAGAATGGATTTTTTCTTCAATAATACCTACGTTAATAAATTATTTTATTGACTGCCATTAGTTTTATGGTTATAATCGCGCAATATAGCAGCCCGGAGTTTGACTTTGAGCTGTGAGTGTACAGCAACAGCAGTAGACGTGTGCCTTCGGGCAGTATAGTATTGATCGCGCAGGTACGCGTTCCTGTACCTGGGCGACCTGCTGGCGTACAGCGCGGGCAGCGGCAGCTACACGGAGGTGCTGGCCGTGCGCGCGGCGGGCGGCGCGGCCGTGTGCGGCGTGCTGGCCGTGCGCCTGGACGGGCTGGACGTGCTGCGCCGCTGCCTGCTGCTGGCCAGCTCGCAGCGGGACCTCGACGACTGGTCCGTGCACTGAGGTAACCACACCCACCCACATCGCCCTTATACCAGCTACACGGAGGTGCTGGCCGTGCGCGCGGCGGGCGGCGCGGCCGTGTGCGGCGTGCTGGCCGTGCGCCTGGACGGGCTGGACGTGCTGCGCCGCTGCCTGCTGCTGGCCAGCTCGCAGCGGGACCTCGACGACTGGTCCGTGCACTGAGGTAACCACACCCACCCACATCGCCCTTATACCAGCTACACGGAGGTGCTGGCCGTGCGCGCGGCGGGCGGCGCGGCCGTGTGCGGCGTGCTGGCCGTGCGCCTGGACGGGCTGGACGTGCTGCGCCGCTGCCTGCTGCTGGCCAGCTCGCAGCGGGACCTCGACGACTGGTCCGTGCACTGAGGTAACCACACCCACCCACATCGCCCTTATACCAGCTACACGGAGGTGCTGGCCGTGCGCGCGGCGGGCGGCGCGGCCGTGTGCGGCGTGCTGGCCGTGCGCCTGGACGGGCTGGACGTGCTGCGCCGCTGCCTGCTGCTGGCCAGCTCGCAGCGGGACCTCGACGACTGGTCCGTGCACTGAGGTAACCACACCCACCCACATCGCCCTTATACCAGCTACACGGAGGTGCTGGCCGTGCGCGCGGCGGGCGGCGCGGCCGTGTGCGGCGTGCTGGCCGTGCGCCTGGATGGGCTGGACGTGCTGCGCCGCTGCCTGCTGCTGGCCAGCTCGCAGCGGGACCTCGACGACTGGTCCGTGCACTGAGGTAACCACACCCACCCACATCGCCCTTATACCAGCTACACGGAGGTGCTGGCCGTGCGCGCGGCGGGCGGCGCGGCCGTGTGCGGCGTGCTGGCCGTGCGCCTGGACGGGCTGGACGTGCTGCGCCGCTGCCTGCTGCTGGCCAGCTCGCAGCGGGACCTCGACGACTGGTCCGTGCACTGAGGTAACCACACCCACCCACATCGCCCTTATACCAGCTACACGGAGGTGCTGGCCGTGCGCGCGGCGGGCGGCGCGGCCGTGTGCGGCGTGCTGGCCGTGCGCCTGGACGGGCTGGACGTGCTGCGCCGCTGCCTGCTGCTGGCCAGCTCGCAGCGGGACCTCGACGACTGGTCCGTGCACTGAGGTAACCACACCCACCCACATCGCCCTTATACCAGCTACACGGAGGTGCTGGCCGTGCGCGCGGCGGGCGGCGCGGCCGTGTGCGGCGTGCTGGCCGTGCGCCTGGACGGGCTGGACGTGCTGCGCCGCTGCCTGCTGCTGGCCAGCTCGCAGCGGGACCTCGACGACTGGTCCGTGCACTGAGGTAACCACACCCACCCACATCGCCCTTATACCAGCTACACGGAGGTGCTGGCCGTGCGCGCGGC